>PUFA01000007.1:9660000-11140000 GCA_003508835.1 Eonycteris spelaea
ACTGTAGAGTTGCACACTGAATGGCTTATTTCAATTGATAACTTTTAAAATTTAAATTCTAATGTAATTAGATAGACCTTTCTTTTAAAGGCCCCCTAAGTCAATCATCAAATTATGTTAATTATTTAATCCTGTGTCAAGAAATGTGGCCAGTTTTAATTCATATTGCCAAATAAATTGGAAAGAACACATTCATTAAATTCTTCCATTATGTTCTTGTCATTGCTATTGAAATGAATGTTCTGACCTTTGAAAACGATGAACAATTCAGAAATTAAACATTTTAAAAGTAGTATTAACTGTGATTGAGGATACTGAAGGAGTGTGAGGAGTGTTTTTTTGATATTATTGACTTTTGGAATTTGCTACTGGTTGTTATCAATTTTATCTAGCCTTTCTCTCAGTAAAAATAAATAAACTCTAAAGTAGCTGTAAGACAGACATATGAGCACTTTTATTGGAATTTAAATATGGAGTCTTAGAGTCTTTCTAAATCAAATGCCATGTTATAATAGCAAAACATGTTCTGAACTGTGAATCATAAAATCTAGTCAGATGTCAAAGGTCAGAATTTTTATCTGCCACATTCTGTTGCTTTTAATTTTTATTTACCAAATACCTACATGGAGGAGATAAATGCTCAATAACCTTTTAGGTAATTGTATTTTTATTCAAGGATTACAGTACTTTTAGGTAAGAAAACATACAAACAACTAACAAATAGTACAAAATTTTAAATATAGAATATTCAATGTGATGATATCACAGAAGGAATGCTATATGTGGATTTCAAGGAAGAATACAAAGTGCATGATTTTAGTTGGGTCTTAATACATGAGTAGGGCTTTACAAGGGCAAAAAGATGTCATTAGGGTTGGGGATGTGGGGAAATGGTTGATTTGGCAGGTAAAAATATAGGATGCTTTTGGAGTCCTTTTTTTTTTGACATAAGAGGAACCAAAACACACATATAACTAATTGACATTAACTTGCATATTTAAGGATTAATTCTGCATCCATGCAATCTTGAGTTTAACAGTGGTGTGGAATGTCAAGCTACCTTTATATAGTGAAATGGGAGTCAATGGGGCTCAAAGTGTTTGGTTAAAAAAAATTAAAATTTTGGAACAACCATTATGGAGAATGGCAACGATTAATGACTAGTACCTACCAAAAGAATTAGAAAGAATTTGGGTACCAGTATTTTCAGCAAATTAGAAACTATCTTTCTCTATATATTATTTCAAATATTCATATATTTATATAATGTAAGAATATATACACAGTTATACAGTTGTAACTATATAAATGCTTCTTATATATTTTATGTTATATATACACAATTTTATTTATTGTGAAATTAATACATATGTAATATAGGAAAATTTTAAATACATAAATCACAAAGAGAAAGAAAAAAAAATCACATCAACACAGAGAAGTGTTTTACTATTACATATTGTATGTGAATATACTGATCTATAGATGAATGTTATACACACATATAGCTATAGATGTATTCTATTTTAAATTTTGTACAATGTTTCTTGTACTTAATATCACAGGCAGAGCATTTTATTTTCTTAAAATAATATGAATATATTTTCAGTGGTTATGAATATGATATTGTTTGTATTAATCAATACCTAAACCCTATTACTTAAGGCTTTTTGATTGTGATGGTTACAAATATGACCAAATAAAAATCCTTTAGCGTAGAATTATTGTTTACATTTTTGATATATTCTTATGATGAATTCCAGAAAGCATAATTAGTTGATCAAAGCATATACATCTTTTAGATCTCTGGAATTATTTTGCCAAATTGCTTTTTAGAAAAGTTTTATGAATTTAACTTCTCAGAGTATGTGAGAGAATTTGCTACATCATAAATTCACAAATATTTTGTATTCTTAATAATTCTTGGCTATTCTTGAAATTTGTAATTCTTTGTTTACTAGGAAGTTTTAATATTTTATGGTAGGGGAGGCATGTCTGTTTTTAATTCTATGAGTTGTTTGCTCATGTCTTTTCCCAGTTTTCTATTAGGCTATTAGCTTTTATTTTCTTGATAATTTGCAATGAGTATTAATATAGCAATATTTTTTACTCTTGGTCATATCTTTTAAAATATATTTCCAAGTTTTACAATTACTTTTTGTAATAATAAGGTATATGATATACAGTAACCTTAAAGTTTTGTATAGTCAAATGTTTCAATATTTTATTTCTTCATTGCTTGTATGCGCAGAATAGATTTCTTAAGCCAAAATGTTGATGGATATTCATTTGAAAAATCCAGTGTTTTCTTTCATTTTTTTTCTCTTTTTTAAAAGTTCTGAAACATTTAAAATTTATTTTGGTATAAAATCTGCGGTAAGGATGTAATAGTCTAATAATTTAGGATAGCCAACTTTCCCAACCCTATTAATTGATTGGCAAGATTTTTCCTTCTCACCTTAGTATGCAATGTATTATTTTTTAATGTATCAATTTGATATAGATATGAACATTAATATATAATCTGTTTTAGGACCATCTGTTATGTTGCTTTCATTTTACCGTTCACTTCCGAACGAGTTCTACACTTAGAGAAGTTGCCTAATTTGTGTAATATCAGGTAGCTACAAGCCACCACACTCAAACTCTCTGATACCATTATGCTTAAATGTCCAAAATTATTTCACTGTTGATTTCTTTTTCAAACAACCTTTTGAATAGTTTTGTCAACTCCTTTTTAAAAGAAATTTTATTGAGATGACATCAATACCATAATCTGATAAGAACTAAGAATTTTGACTGACTGTTCAAGGAACATAATAATAACTAATGTTTTTGGATGTCTATTATACACCATTATTCTAAGGCATTCCAATTTACTAGCTCCTTTAAGACCAAATACACTCACTTCCTTGGTGATTTGATTGAGTTTCAAAGGTTTGAATGTATTTTCTTTAAGAACATCCACATTTGCTTTTCCAGTTATAAGCACCCTCCTGAACACTGTAAAATGTATTACCTTCCTACTCAACATCTCTTCTTGGATGTCTAACAAGCATTTAAAACTTAACATACACCAAACCAGACCTCACTACTGCCTTCCCATCACAGCTAATGATTCCATTTAAAAACCTTGCAGTCCTAATCGACATTTCTCTTTCTCTCATACTCCATACATAATCAATCATGTATTCTACTTATCCCAAAATATAGCCATCAGAGGCTCTACTTGCAAAATATATCAATAATCTGAATATTCTGGAAGTATTTTGTACTGGATGTATTTCTCAGCACTGCCACCATACTAGTTCTACATCTCTCTTCTAGATTGCTTCAGTAGCCTCCTAAAGGGTCTCCTTGCTCTGACCATTGCTCTACTACATTCTTTTTCCAACAGAGTAGCCTAAAAGATTGTTTTAATAAGTGACTCAGATAATATCACCCCTGTGAGAAAAATTTCCTATGGCCCCCATCTGCTCACAATAAAGCCGAGTCTTTACAATAACCTAAAATGCTACTTTAGCATTCCAATTTACTTATTTAGTTTCCCATAGTTTATTTTCTGTTTCCCTCTAGAGAATACATAAATTCCCAAAGGTGAGGATATTTGTCTGTATTGTTCATGGGTATATCTAAGCACCCAAGATAGTTTATTCTTGGCACAAAATAGTTGCTCAATCAATATTTTTCATAAATGCATAAAAAGAGTGATACAATCTAATAAGCCATATACTAATATTGTTTCTACTTTTGTGTTGAGAAGAACAAACCACAGCAAGTAAAGTAACTCAAGAATACTTAGAAGCAATTGCCAGAGCCAGGGTTTGAACATAGATACTCTTTCTGAAGTTGAATTTTTAATTTCCAGCTTGGGTATTATGATTAGCCATTACATTTTTTTTAAGTTAGATTGTAGTTAGTATTGCACCACCACTTCTCCCCTTTGAAATTAGGCATAGTGTATGCCTTGCTTTGGGCAATGAAATATAAGCAGAAGTGTTACAGGACTCTTGAATGATTTTTCATCTTCCTTTTCTATCGCCATAGTACAGAGCATACCAATATTTGGAATCCGAATGGCTGTAGTATGAAATACAGTCCCCATTCCAACTGACCAAGGACATGAAAAATGAGTGAGGAATAAATCAAGTTTATTTAAGGGGATATTTTTCAACACAACATAAAATAGCCTATCCAGAATAATACATGCATTTTCTAATTTTCACTGTATAGATTTACACAATGGTATTCTAGACAGTGATTGCATGTGCATGCTTGTGAAGATTATGTTGTTTTGTGTGTTTTCAGAGTAGTATGATTTTGGCTTTAGAATATTTGATTGGAATATTTTTAAAGATACGTTAGGTACAATATTTCAATTACAATAAAACATCTGATTTTTATTTGATTTCATTTAAAAAACAACCACCGTTCTTAGGATGAACTCAATCTAATAGGTTATCCCTCAATCTTCTACCATTTCCTTTTACACAATTCTGCTGCCTGCAAATAATGCTAATTTTGTCTCATTTTTAAAAGTTATATCTCCTATTTCTGTCTCTTGCTTTATTACTTTGAGCAGAAGGTCCAGGCAATGTTAAAAAATAATAATGTCTTTGTCTGTTTCTTATTTTAATGAGAATGACTATAGTATTTTACCATTAAGTATGATGCTGATGTTTGATTTAAAAATTCTTTATCATGTCTAGAAAGGCAACATCTATTCTGATGTTTCTACATGTTTCTTTTCATTTTACTTAGAAGTGATAATCCAAATGCCTTTTTGTATTTATTGAAATGATCACATGACAATTTATATTAATCATTAGGACTAATATTAATGTATTAAATAATACTAAAATATATTGAGGTGATATTCTTGAATTATTATCCACTAAATGGCCTTTTCTCAGTATTTCCTTTTCCCTGAAGCATTTTACCATTATAGTGTTGCTTATAGCCTCAGAGAAGAATACGATAAAGAAGTTGCGTCCAGACCACAAGAGGAAATGGAAGACTATTCTGTTGCAGAGATGGGTTGTTAAGGAGAGAGATGAAGACAGATCATTTCCGGGATTAGAGAGCATGTGCTGCCCAAACATGCAACATTTATGCCCCTATATGCACTGATTACCGTAGGCATGGGAAATCAAACGTTTTCTAATTTTCCAAGGTATATTATGCTCTTAGAGTTAAAAAATTAAAGCATAAACAAAACTATTTTTACTCCTAGGTATAAGTAGAAGTTTAAAGCTTTTGAATAGTGACTAATGTTTGTGGTGTAGAAGTTGGGAATTTTGTAGAGATCTTTAACACTATTCAAATAATAGATATGTTTAGTGAAATAATCAGAACTTTGGTTGCAAGTAACAGAAATTCAACTTAAAGTTATTAATGAAAAAGTGAGATTTATTGGTTAAACTCTTACCCTATTTGTGATTTAATTGGTTATATAAGATATATAATATATCCCATAATATATACTATAATGAATGTTATAAGGACTACATGAGTTAATAAGAAGTAATGATAAATCTGTGTTATTGTATTATTATAAGGACCAAATTAGGTAATGTCTGTAAATAACTACTGTATTTTGAAAACACAAGGGCTGATTTCCTCTCCTGTATGGAAGGAGAAACACCTTACATTATACTCTGATGAATCAATATCCACCCTGAAAAGAGACAGGGGTTCTTCCTATGGTAGTAAAATCAGTAACTACAGGTTAGTTATCAGAGGGACAGCCCACTGTCCAAGAATTTCTTAGAATGCCCTTTTACTCTGACTATTGTTTTTACTTCTAATCCTATCAATACGATTGCAAATTATATATCAATGTGATATTATTTATTTCTGTACTTCCAGTATCTAGCTAGGCCCTAACCTAAGTACTCAGTAAATATTTGTTGAATGTATAAATAAATAATTGTTAACTCTGAAGTATGTAACAATTATCATAAAGAAAGAATTGACAGCTATAATTGTATGGAAAATCTCCAAGGAGATGTAGCCTCCTTGGTGGCATCAGTGGACAATAGTGTAGACACGTTATTATAATTTGTTAGATCTGAGAATAGCTTGACATCAAGATGTATGCCTGCATCATAGGAAATCTTAATCTTGACTGAAAGGAGCAAGCTCTTTCAATTCCATTATATTAGTATGTTAAATAATAGATAAACACCAGTTTACATATATCCTGTATAGCACATTTCAAGAAGGTAAAGAGTTTTAACTCTAACACTAAGATCACAATTTAGAATTCTAAAGTACTCTGACAAAAATGGAATGCAGAATCTCACAAAATAGCACTTAGCCAAAAACACAACATATGCAGGCCTTTACCAGCAAAAGGCAGTCTCCAAGGTAGGGCTAGGAAGGAAGGGGAAGCCATGGAGGCGGAAATGAAAATTCCAGAGAACACTGTTGGCTTTCGAAGCTTTTGAATAGCATCTCATTCTATTTCCATTCAAAAACTCCCATTTTTAAGTTCCTCAATAAAATCCATTGTAAACAAGAATATATTAAGAGACTAATGTTACCACTCAAGTTCAAAGGCCCAGATATTTTCCATTAGAGTATAAATAAAAAACTTTCCATTAAGATCTCAATATCGCTAATGCTTAATTTTGTAGAAAACAGTAACTGAAGAACTGCCACATGACTATAGACAGGTAGATGTCTCAATTGATTAAAGACAGAAGAAGAGAAAATGGTATAATGAGTGGCTCGTAAACCTGATGTCAAACTTTAAAAAACTTCTAGAGTGGATTATTAAACACATGCATAATAAGCCATAAGAATAGAAGGTTTCAACATGAATTCACTAGGCAAAGAAATTATGTCAAACTAATCAAAGTTTTTTTTTAACTACTATGTTCATAATGTGCTATAAATCTCATGTGCTTTAAGTTCATCAAAATATTTGATAAAGTGAGGAGACTGGAACTGGAGAATATAAGATGAAATGAAACCTGAATGATGTGAGTGCACCATGTGAAGTTCTGATGAAAAAATGTCTTTGGGTGAGAAAACAGCAAGCAAAAGATAAAGGACACAAGTCCTGAGGGGAGAAAATACTAATCATATTCAAGGAATAAGAGGAAGTCAGTATGAATGGTATGGAGTGAGCAATGGAGTGTAGAGAACAGTAAGAGAGGAGGCCAGGGACACAGGGGACAGGACAGATCGTTTAGGGACATTATTGTAGAGTATCATCAGGACGTTAAGTCAGGACTGAGATGTGGATATGAAGGCAGAGATTAAGATTCAAATTCGTTTCGAAGATAAGACCGATGGACTTGTTCATGATTCCATGTAGAGCCAAAACAATGCCTGGCCAAGGACCTGCTTGGAGAGCAGCATGGCACACCAGCCATCATCAGTAGAGCAGCACTTTCCAGACTGCTGCTGGAAGGAAAAACTCCCTGAACCCAGGACTTGTAGCAGAAATATCTGTAACATTTTAGTATATGAAAACTCCTTTCTTTGAGCACATGGCTAGACTCCATTTTCTAGATTTCTTTGAGTGAGGCACAGTCATATGATTGAGTTATTTCTGTACAAAGCAATGAGTTCAAATAACAATGAAGGTTGAGGTGAAATAATATGAAATATGGAAGTAACAAAATGCAGATAACTCAGATAGTGAGACATTGTATTTCATGTTCTAACCCAATTAACTTTCAAAGCACCCATTTTATGGATGAGGAAACTGGGGCACAGCGTGGTTAAATAACTTGTTTCAAGTTACAAGTTTCAAATAGCAAAGTTGAGATTTAAATCCTGGTCACTTGGCTCTAAAGTCTTCATATTTAACTACTACACAATACAAAATGTTATCTGTACTTTTATAATATTCAAATAATCCTGAGTTAAAGATTACCTCCACAACTATTAAGAACCTTATGACCATGGCGAGATGGATATTATTGTGCTCATCAATTATAGGTCTGATTTGTTTGAATACTTTGTAGCAATACTTTTCCTCCTTTGATCTGGTATAGAGGAGATCACTGAATTTTGGCAGTTTTTATGGTTTTAAAGCTGGTCTGAGCTGTTATTCTGACCCAGATCTTTAGATTCCAGAGCCGCGTTCTCATAAGCATGCTCTGCTGTCTCAAACCCGTGAAAGCTCTCCTTCCAGAGCACTGTCTTCCTCCTGGCTGTGCATCTACAAAATTGCTCTGTGAGTAGAAAGACATGACATATGGGAAAGTGCTCTGTAAACTAGGAAACATTGCACAAACATAAAATCTGGTTATTACCATGATTACTTAAGACAGAACAAACCATGACAACCCAATTGCATGTACTTCCTTATTATTCAGAAAGGGAGCTCAGAGGAAAAGGCTTGCCTGGGGAATTCTCTACCATCTGACTGTACGCTCTGCAGTTCACTCAGAAAACTGTGACTTGGCAGTTCCCATCCTGAATTCTGCTTCCCAGTAATTGGATGATATTCACTTAGATTCAGTGTGTAGGATCACCTCTGTCTCATGCGCCCGTGCCTCATTTCCTCACTCATTGCCTTCTCAATTCTGTTATTTATTTTCTTTAATATTATGGCAGCATAGAAGGATGAATCATATGCCCTGCCATTCCCAGTGGTACCCTCAAAGGCCTACAAAACAATAAGGTGATGTGTGAGGCCCATTTCACCCAAATGCTACACAATCACAGAAGCTCGTTTTCATGGCAGATCAGGAACAGGCTCAATTTGGCTCTTATGCCAGGGAAGAGGCTCCAGATCTCTGACCTAGTGCCTGTAATGGAACAGTTCTAATGCAGGAGACATGGATGGCTAGAAAGCTGGACCAGGAAGAGAGGGAGGAGAGAAGGGTCTGGGGACAAGCAGATGCACTCTACAGAAAGAGAGGTCCAAGCATTGAGCTCAGCTTGCATACTCATTCTTAGAATGGGAATACCATACATTTAAACCTGTGTTTCTTAATTGGGGAGCAGTTTATGCCCTAAAGATCACTTGGCAAATTCTGGAAATACTTTTGTCAGTCACAGTGGGGAGGGTAAAGGTGAGGGTGTCACATGTATCTAGTAGGTAGTAGCCAGGGATGCTTTTAAGCATTCTACAATGCACATGGCAATACACACAGACACTCTAAGAATCAGCTGGCTCAATGTCAATCATGCTTAGGTTGAGAAACCCTGTTCTAACACCAAGAGAAGGAGCCCAGTATCATTCAGAATTAGAGTTTAACTTTGGGACCATGACGGAGGGATGGAGTGGGTTGGCCATGGTCTCTAAACCCTTGGTAACACCAGTGTTTTCTTCTATCCAGTGGCACTTGTTTTAAATGTTAAATTATATCACTTTTTAAAAAAATTTCCAGTTTTACTGAGATATAATTGACGTATAACACTGTATAGGTTTAAAGTGTACAAGATAATGATTTGATATATGTATATATTATGAAATGATTACCATAAGAAGTTTAGTTAATATTCATCAACTCACATAATTACAATTTTTTCCTTATTATGTGTACTTTTAAGATCTACTCTCTTAGCAACTTTCAAACATACAAAACAGTATTATTAACTATAGTCACCAAGTTATACATTATATCCCCAGAAATTATCACAAAATTGGAACTTTGTGCCTTTTTTAACATCCTTCACCCAAATCTCCAACCCTTAGCCCACCTCTGGTGACTGTCAATCTGTTCTCTGTTTCTATAGTATTTTTGTTTTTTAGATTCCATGTGTAAGTGAGATCATATAGTATTTGTCTTTCATGTGACTTATTTCACTAGCATACTGCCCTCAAGACAGGAATTCCTTCTTTTATATGGCTGAGTAATATAGATATATGTGTGTATGTATATGTATACACACACATTTTCTTTATTCACTTGTCAATGGATGCTCAGTCTGTCTCTGTGTCTCAGCTATTGTAAATAATGTGGTGATAAACATGGGGATAAAATCTCTTTAGGATATATCACTGTTTTAAAGAGGGAGTGTGTAAATTGAGGAAGGGGCTGGACAGACCTGAATTCAAATGCAAGGTTGATCACTTAGTAGCTCTGAGACCTTTTAACCTCTCTGTATCTAAATTTCAACACCTGCACAATGGAAATAGTAATAACTTTCACATTAGTGCTACCTTTTAATAAATTGATGAAGTTTCAGATGTTATTTGCTAAAATTGAAGTTTCTTGCTGTCAGAGCTACAGTTCTAAATGTCTGGCGTAGTAGGTGGGGAAAACAGTGTACCATTTTCGAGTGCCTACAATGTGTTGGTGACTTTACACACATCATTTCACCCACACAGGGCTTGAATTCGAGTGGTTTGCAGCAGCATGAAAGCGGAGAATGGACACCACATCACCTTCTCTGGAACAAGACCCATTGACAAAGCGTTTCCCAGCAGGGACCCTAATCATGTCCTGCGATGTGACATTTGCTTAGTGCAAAACAAATCTGACACCTTAGCAAGATTAATTACAACTTCTCCATTTGCACCAGTGACACCATCCTGCCCTTGTCTCCCAGGCCACTTCTTGACTGTGTTTTTTTTTTTGTTTTTGTTTTTGGTCAGCCTTCTTAAAGAACTCATCTTAAATGTTAGTATGTTCCTGTGACTCCACTCTAAGTCCTCTGTACCTCTGGCACTTTCTTACTCCTTCCTAATTAACACACTCCCTAAATTACTTCATATCCGTCCAAGACCTCAACTGCCACTTATAAGATCAATATCGTCAGAATTGTATTTCTAGCTCAAGTATGTGGTTTAAGTCCTAGTGAGCATCAGCCTTACAAAAGGAGGCAGTCTTGTATAGTGGTTAACAAGTATAGACTTAAAGATATACAGAATTGTACTGACATTTTGGCTCTGGCACTTACTGTATTAAATAGAACAAGTTAATCTCTAGGAGACTTCATCTTTAAAATTAAAAGATTAATACCTACATCACAGGACATTTGTGATGATTAATCACAAAGATCCAGTAGAGTTTCTGATATTTAGTTAGCCCACAATATTCTTTCTTCAACATAGGTATCTTAAAGGTAACTCTGTTCAATTGTTAATTGCTTTTTCTGCTCATTCCCCAAGGGAGACACCCTCTCTCTCTCTCTCTCTTAACTTCCACATCTAAGACCTATAAATTCTATATGTAATTCTACTTTGATTCTTGACTTTTTTTATTTTTCATCCTCACTGCCTTTGGCTTAGTTCAGACCCTTACTATTTTTACCTAGATTACTACAACAAACTCAAAATATGTCTTTCTACCTTTACTTTCCCTCACTTCCCAAAATACATATTCATAATGCAACAATATTTCTCAAATGTAAATCTGATTCATTCTTTTCATTTTGAAACTCTTATTGGTTTCAATTGACTTTCAAACTTTTCATCTACAAGATTCAAGGTCTGGCTCTTGCTTTTCCCTTTAGCCCCATCACTTAATATTCCACTTAGTGAAATCCACCCTTAATATCACTCATTTTACATATTATCCCTTTTAGGAGATCCCCCAAAAGAGTTAAATGCCTTTTCCTTTGTTGTTATCACACCACCTTGCTTTTACCTCTCTTTTAGCACTGATCACATTGTTGTAATTATTTGCTATGTATCTGGCCAGATGTATCTCAAGAATTTAATAAACATTTGTTTGTCAGATGGATAAGTGATGAATTAGTCTTCCAGTGTGAAAATCAGCAGCTATTGGTATTGTAGATCTCGACAAAAAACTTTAGTCTAGTATATTATTTTGCCCACCTTTCTTCATTATACTAAGCAAAATAAGTTAAGCGTGTCACAATTTATTCATATCTGTATTTTGAAGGAAAAAAGTAGAGGAATAAAATATATATATGCACACATACATATATGCATGCATATATGCAAACAAACATACATGCATACGTATTGAATCCCAGTATACATGTAGCCAGAGCAGGCACTTACTATTGGAATAAGTAAAACTGTTTTTTGTATATGTCCCTTGCATACTCCGTGGAGTTCTCATTGGCTGAGTAATTCTTCCTCAGAGAGGTGCCCTCCTATTCTTATGAAACAAAACTCTTGAAAAGGGGACTGCAATACATGGAAAAAGTCAAATGCCTCCAGAGACCAACCTTTCCAAACTCTAATTTTCTTTACCACAAGGTTGTCTGGCAAAGCATGGTGCAAAAGGGCCTAGCTTTGTAGCTAAACTAGTCTGGGTTCAAATCTTACTATGACGAATGTGAATACAAACAAGTCATCCAATCACTTCTATGGCTTCATTCATAGGCAGAATGTTATACTCACCACATAAGGCTCTGAGAGAGTCACTTTCAGGGTTTCTTGATGTTTGCACTGTTTAGAGTTTGCTGCAAGAGACTATCCTACGCATCGCAGGGCATTCGGCAGTCTCACAGGCCTCTACCCATTAAATGCCAGAGCACCTCAGCCCAGGTGTGACAGATAACAGTGTCTCCAGATATTGTTAAAGTCCTCCAGGAAAATGGAACCCAGGGGCTCACCCCTGACTGAGAACTAACGCATGTGTCATGTGCTCAGAATAGAGTAGATTTTTCGTCAATCTTTTCCTTTCTTTTCCTTTCCTTCCTTCATGGAGCAAATGAAGTTCTATACCAAGAATTATATTTCCTCAGGAAAAAAAAAAAATTGTGTCTACGAATGACCACATCTCAGGGAATGTTTAATCTGAGATGTGTGGTATTTTTTTCCAGCCCTCCCTGGTGCTCCACAGCAGCTTTACTCAGAAAACCTTAATTATCAGTGCAAAGTGATAGTCTGAATGTCCCAGTGATGAGGCTCAAGCTCTAATAAGTGTTGTCTGTGAAGAAAGAAAAAATATACTTCTTTTAGTAGGAGAAGAAAGAAAAGGAAAAGAAAAAGAAACTTCAAACCTGAAATAAATTGGAAGTTGTAGGTGTCATGGTGATGCAAGCTGAGAAATGATCGATTCCCTTAGATTCTGAGTGGCACATTCTGTGCACGGAGCGCCATCTGACGTCAATTGGATTAAGTGGCCTCGATGGGAGCACTGCATGCAAGATGAGCGAAATGCAGGCCCAAGGATTTGTCATTGCCTCCAAACGCAGCTTCTTACTTCACAGGAAGAGAGAGGAGAGTCTGTGAATGAGGAATGAGAAGAAGCGTGTTCTTGCTTAAGGAAAAGCTCTTCTGGTTTATACAAATGCAAGCCAAGTCTGAAAACACGTACCTTTCTGCATGTGCCTTCACTCAGTAATATCTCTAGCCAAATGACACACTTTCCTTTTGATTTAAGGGAGTATAAGCTTCCCTAGCTTTATTTTGAGAAAAAGTGGCAAACCTTCAAGATAATTTTACCTTAAGATATGATGTAAAGAGAGCAAAGGCTCAGAGCTCACTAATAGATGTTGCCACTTCTCCTGAATGAATAATTTAAATGACTTAATTTATTCAAAAGGCTTAGAATAGTGTCTGACATAATTCTATATAATTGTTAACTGTTTTCATTACCATTAATCATGTTGCTGCTGCTACTGCTCCTTTCACTTTTTGCCAAGTACTATATCCTTCAAGGGTCATCTGAGGAAAGATTTCCCTATATCTCCAAGATATATTAAGCTCTCTTCTTCTGTGATTCTACAGATATGTTATCCCATTCATAACTTACCCCATTCTATTAAAATTATCTGCTGCGCTATTTTTCTTTTACTGAAATGACCTCTTTGGCTGAAAGGTCTTATTTCACTCATTTTTTTAATCTTTAGCATTAGCAAATTGCTTGGTGTCACACATGTTTGTGTAATTCAGTTATTCAGTTATTGAAAACACCCTCCTCTCAGTGAATAATCTTTGTAATCTTTCTACAATACGCTGTCATGGAAGAAGCATGCCAGGATAACCAATCAACATGAGAAGAGTATCAGAGATGATTTTTCCTCCAAGCATCATAGGCTTACTCCTCATCAGTGTCATTCATCCAAGTCCAAGGGAGATTCTTGTTCCCAGGATAGCTGCTCAGAAATCCATATGAGGCTCTGAGCAGTGAAGACTTAACCTTCCTTAAAGAAAGATTTAGCTTCTATCTTTGGCTACTTGAGAGGTAATCTCTAGGTCCCTGGAATGTCCTTTTAGAAAGAAAAGTATTTGCTTGGGGTTTTTGACATCTAGATAATCTAATAATGTGATTTATGATGAGAGCTTTGAGACAGACATCATCAGTTCTAACTTTCAGGAAAACTGGTGACTATTACACCAATGTCCAGGAAGGGCTGCAGACTAAACGTCAGCTGCCGGGTGGTATGTGAGCAAGCCCCAACAAAAACTCTGGACATCAAAGATTTGGGAGAACTTCCCTGGTTGGCGGTACTCTGTGTGTACTGTTATATGTCATGACCAAAGGGAGGTGACACTGTCCACAATGCCACAGAGAGAAGACAACCAGCAGTTGTAGGAGATGAGAGAGAATAAATATTCTTAGAAATATCAAGATACACTGGCAATCACGGAATATCCATTTCTAGGGTCAGTTTTGTGCCCACTTTTTGGTTCGGCCTCTGTGCCACTTTGGGCCTTGAGGATCTTTCTGTGACTTCGTCATGATCTCATGTACCTCAACTGGCCAATTTTTCAGAGAAGTTAACGAGAAATTGATGCTGTTCTTTCCATTCTCTTTCTCCCCTATCTCTCAGGCTAGAAGAGAATTTCTTCTCCCTATTTGTGACTTGATTTCTTTTTGTTATTTTTTCACACCAAGCTTTTAAATTGTCTTAAGGATGTCAGCTCTTGGAACACAAAACTAAGAAAGACTCTGAAAATTTTTTGAGTTGTATCCTGTTACATCTCTCTCCTGGGGCAGTGAACAAAGCATTGGCTATTTCCTTAATTAGGGAAAAGGAAAGAATGAAATTCAAGGAAGGAAAAATAGTTAGAAGAGATAATAGATTCTAAAGAATCTCTTTTAAATCTCAGCCTCAACCCACAGCAAAAGATACACATTTAACGTCATGACCGATTACCACATGGGCATACTACCACATGTATGTATAAACATGCTACAATGAATACATTATCTCTCTATATATATATATACATACACACACACATACACACACAGATATGGTTTCATGTGCATGCATACACACATATAAATGCATGCATATATGCATGTGTGTATGTATATGTAAATATATGAGAGAAGTAGAAGTTTTTAAGAAAATGCTTACCTCTATTATATTTTATATACTCCTTTTTCCCCCTCTGTTCTATTTTGTTATTGATAATGGCCATCCACCAGATTGATTTTATGAGTATTGATGCATCAAAATGTAGTTTTTGAAAAACACTAACTCGGTTATGTGATAATTCTGTTTTCACTACTGAAACGAACATTTGAAGGAAGTGACAATTCTTTTCAACGTTTAGGTCAGAGAGTCAGTGATCCATCAAACCATGCAATTGGAAGAATTTCATTGCAGGGGATTATATTAAAGAAATTCCTTCCTATTAAGTCCTATGATCTAAGAGTAACAGTTTGGAAAACTAAAATTAACACCTCAATAATTGTTTTTAAATAAGTGATCCCAAGTCTCATATTATCACTCCAGTACAGATATTAATGTCCTTATTTTATTTACCCCCCCCCAAAAAAAAATGAAAGAAAGAAATAAAAAGATAAGAGAAAGAGTGAGGAAAGGAAGAGAAATTCTGAGAGATATGACATCCTGTGTTAAAGGCTAGTAAATGAACATGTGGACTCAAATTCATATCATCAGATTGCTAACCTCTTTCACATTATAGCATTCCACTTGGCCTTTTCATGTACTTTTAAGTTCAGAACTTTAAAGTGTTTATATATAAGCCATGCAGTGACTCCTTTAATCCTCACTGCAACCTTATAAGGTAAGTATTATTATTTTCCCCAATTTATAGAAGAGAAAATTAAAGCAAAATAAGGTAATTCAATTGCTCAATATCATACAACTTGTAAAATGTGGAGGCAGGATTCAAGCTGAAGTGTCTGACACAAGAAACTCTTCAAACAAGGGAAAGCATATTTGCTCACTGGTCCAAAATGATAAAAGTTTTAATAACAACCTGTGGCCATAAATATAAATTTTCTTATATTTTTAAGAAAATATGATATTACCTCAGTAAAATATATAATATCAATAACTATGTAATTTATATAAATATATATAAACATATAATAATAAAATAATTTGAATGTAATGTGGCTGCAAAGTTTCATAAAATCTATATGATTAACAAGGTAAATTTTAAGTGAGGCAAATAAAAAGATAAATTTCTTAAAATCAGAAAAAAGGGAAAATAATGGTGGGAGAAGTAATACACAGTTGTTACATAATAGTCATGATGAAAGGCCTTGTCCTTGTCCACCTGAGATACAGAGAAATGATTTAGTGCTGATGTTCTTGGAAGGCTATGCAAATAGATGCAAACTACTTGGGATTTTCACCGGATTTATTCAGTTAAATTTTTTTTTTTATTATAATCTAACGTGGAGAAGTGTTCTAGTTCATAACAATGTCTGATTAAAACCAAAGAGGATTTATAAAACTGGCCCAAGGGTTTTATAGTTCTACAGCCAAGTCTATGGTCATATAAGGATTAAACCATATAAAGATTAAAGTTTAAAAATTAGTGAATGGTTAGTGATATACATTAGAAAATAAATAGAAGTGGAAATGGTATGAGTCTGACTTTTAGCAGAGACCACACTGACTTAGCAGAACTGAGGTGAGCAATGGACCATATTATTTAAAGAACTTTGGACGAAGAGTTAAATCTGTGCATGGCTGCAATCGAGTACAGCAGGTCTTGAACCCCCTTTTGTTTTTCTTTTTGTTTTCCAAGTCTCATATGCCATTGATCCAGTATTATTTGTGTATTTGAATGAAATATCACACAGCTTTTTGAAGAAGTAAATTGTAGCAATAACATATAATCAAACTTGGAAAAATTGAAAATAAAAGGGAGTTATTAATAATTATGCTGTGACAACAGGCATAAAATGGAACTCTTCTAGGCAGATTGTGTTGTAAAGTCACAGGGAGAACATTCAGCCAGGATGGTTGCTAAAATGTAGAAGTTCTTTTTCTATACCAGTTAGAAAACGCCCAATGCTCCAAATTACTCTTAATGCTTCTGAACTTCAGCTTCTCCTCTAGGACCCACCAGACAAACTGATATTGCAATAAATGAGGGGACAATGACTAGGACAGTTTATAGCACTACTACATTGGAGTCTTCATATCCATAGTAGGGTAACCATATTCCTGGTTTGTATCCTGATATCATTATTTATAGCGCTGTCTTTCAATCTCCAAAAGCCAATTTGGCTGATAAATTTTATGACTACACTACCCATAGAGCATTCTGAATAAGTGCAGCAATCCTTTTAGGAACAGCAAAACAGCATACAAACTTTTCCCCAGTTCTCAAATCCACCTAGCTAAATAATATAATAGATACTCAAGTTCTAAATGTGGCAGATAATAGCCTCCTAGTGTGACTGGTATCCTATGGAGTGGGTCTTGCAGCTTTCCTCTAGTACACAGAATTAGTTCCTTGAAGCTGTGGAATCCTTTGAATGAAGATGAGTTAGATAATCCTTTGGGTCAGGAGAAGACGATGTATATTATTGTACGGAACTGATTCCATTTTCTGTGACTATTCTCTTCTCCAGAAATAGCCTTTGGTCTCCAGTAATTATTTTAAGATGCCTTCTAAGTTGACACTGTGTTGACATCTTGGCACTTAAAATTAGGTTTATCTTAAAACATAAAAATATCCTATACATACACAGTGGTACATACAGAGTGGTAGTGGTATTCTTCTGGAAGCTGGAAGTGAATAGAAAAGACTAAATATGCAAATTTATAGATTCATTCAACAATTAAATATTTATGAGTACCTATTATGTTCCAGGCCCTGTTCTAAGTACTTAGAACACACCAGAGAACAAAACAACAACAAAAATTATTGGGGAGATTAGGCACTTTTAAATTAGGTGGCCAAGATAGTTTTCATTAAGTGAGTGAGATTTGAGCAAAGACTTGAAGGAAAGGAAAGCTTTAGCTTTATGACTGTTTTGGAGAAGATAATTCCCAAAAGTAAGAGTAAACTGTGTAAAGGTTCTGAGGGGAGGCTTTGCCTAACTATTCAAAGAACAGCATGGAGGTAGGCATGAACAAAGTGGAGTGCTCAGGAGATGAGGCCAGATAAGCAGAGTCATGTAGGTGATTATAATTTTTTTGACTTTCATCTAAGATAAATAGGAAGCCATTGGATGGTTTTGTGCATATTTATGACATTATATGGCTTACATTTAAGAAGGCATAGTTTGGCAATTGTGGATTAAAAATAGACTGCAGTAAAGCAGGTTTAAAGCCAATGGCAGTAATCCAGGAGAGAGATGGTGGTGATTCAAAACAGGGTAATTAAAGTGGAGGTGGTGAGATTCTCCCTATATTTGACTAGCACAGAAACAATATTTCTTGAGATAAGTGAAGTATGGAAGAATATAAATAGAGAAAAGTCAGTGATGATTTCAATGATTTTGTTCATTTGCTTGTTCTACTAAATGACTGGAGGGGTGCCATTGCCATCATTTGATATAAAGAAAATGATGGGTAGACAAAGACTGAGGATTAGAGGTGGAATATAAGTTTGTTAAATTTCAAGTATCTTTTGGGCACTAGATGAATGTGCAATGGTGACAATTAAGTATGTAAGTCAGGAATTCACATCTTATTTAGTTTTCATCGTGTGCAAAACTATGTTTTATAACAAGGCCTCTTTTTGATCATGTGACCGCTTCAGCTATTGATTTATTTCTTGCCTTCACAGCCACAGTCCTCAAAAAAAATAGTTTTTATTTCCACTTCTTCACCACAGGTTCTATTCTTCAACCCACTATCATCAGGCTTCTTTTTTACCAATTTTCCCAAACCAATCATCCTAAATTAACATGTAAAATATATTTCACGCTGTTTTTATTTCCTATAATACTGACTCCCCTTTGACATGTGACACTGTTGGACACTTTCTCCTTGAAATTGTCTTTCCTTGATTCATGAGACAGCTCTCTCTGTTTCTCTCCCTTCTTGCTATTACTATTTTTCATTTTTGTTTAATGGGAAATGTTCTGCTCATGCTCAAAATGCTATGTTGTCTCAATTCCATCATTAAACTTTTAATCACCTAACTCAACATGTTTTTTTCTGAGAAATCTCCTTTACTTCCATAGCTTCAACTGTCACTAAATATGCTGTTGACACTAAACTTTGTATCTTTGGTGCAGACTTTTCTCTTTAGCTATACAATCATTCAGATAATTGTTTTCTGAGTATCTCCAATGGTGTATGATATTGATACCTCAAAATCAACATGACCTCTACTTTCACTCCCCTGGGACACATATACACACACAGTTTCCCTTCTCCTTCATCGACATTTCCTTCCTAAGCAGCTCCCCAAGCCAGAAATCCTGACTGCTCTCTTAAACTAGTTTCGCATGTATACTCACCAGATTTTTCTGGAATACCTGTAAAGCTGGATCTATATGCGAACTACCTGAGATGATAATGTGAATATTAAACTATATTTGTTTGCTTTCTCTATGACATTTCTTTAAATCCATGCCTTTACCAATTTTGACCACTAGATATGAGACCTCTCTTGTCCAAGAAGAACAGATCAGAGCAGAATGAAAGGTCCAAATCTTTCATTTTTGATGTTCAAAAGCAGAAGTCCCATTATGAAGAGGGGCAATATTTTTTTTTTACTTCATGAGTCTTCTTTTTTTGCTTTTTGTTCTTTTTTAGAAGTGATAAATCCTCTCTGAGCTGGAAGAGAGAGGTTTAGAGAAGAGAGCAATAAGAGAGCAATAGAGTATGCTTGTTATGTTCATGTACAATTTATTTTAAAATATTTCTAGGAAGTTGAGTAATTTTCAAACATTTTTTACCTCAACCCATAGTTTGAAGTATATCGTATGTTGAAATTCAGTGCACACACACATACACATAAACACACATGTGCATGTGTGAACACATACATACACATATAACTGCTATACACACTTTAAGGGATATATTTACCCTTACTTTCTATGTTCCTGCATTCTGACTTTTTCTATTATATATCATTTTATAAAAATGTTGCTTTTGACATGAACTTTTTTCACTACTCATTAATGGGTCACTGAGAACTGCAGTTTGGAAAATACTGATAGAGTGACCTAGATACATGAGTAGGTAAGTTAATTTTAATTTAAGATCAAAAGGCAATTAATTAATACTTTCATCATCCTAATCATAAATCTATACTCCAGGGGTTGTTGGTTAGCACCAGAAAAACCTGATCAGGAATCCATGCTCTCTAAGAAATACTTCAAAAGCTTTCAAAAAATGTACTGTCAAATTGGTTAAGGGATATTAAAAATAACTTCTGTGTTGAAGTTAAAAGTATTCAAAATATGAGATTGTTGCAAATACTATATAGGCACGCTGCTCTTGAATGAATGGAATTTAAAGAACTATACAAACCTGATGAGCTCAGCAGCCAAAACTTTAATTGTCCATTTGGTCTGTCTAGGTTTCTACCCATTCTCCTCATTAGTACAAACTATAAGTATATCTGATCCTGCCATAGGACCATTTCTACATTTACCTCATAGAAAGTTTTCATGTAAGGTGACCATTGAGGGGCTTAATAGCAAAAATCAGGAAGTACTAAACATGCAGAATAGGTTGTATAACTGCCTGTGGTCCTGTTTTCTAAGAGATGTTTACACTTATGGCAGATTTTATTCTAGACTTGCTTGCATTGTAACAAAAACTTGATAGTGGGGAAGGGCAGGGAACAAGAACCTTCTCCATGTCTAATCATAAGAGTAGCCTGATATTCCGAAAAAGAACAATCTGAAAATGTGAATGGTCAAATTAGCCTATGGCAGCTTGCAATATAGATGTTAGTGGGTGTTTCAGAAGAGGTACAATTGTCCCTTTTTGCAACCCAAGTGTTCCCCAAGGACATAAGAGGCCAATAAATACTCCAGATGAGCGGAAAATTGAAGTAAAATACCTGTCTTTCACTTCCTTCCTAGAGCTTTAAAAAGTTTTTCAGAATTTCACAGAATTTCTAGGACCATCATCCCATAGGATGGCAGGTAGCCTGGGTGCCAAGGCAGAGAACACCTGAAAGAGCCATGGCAAGCTTCCTGAGGTCCCATGGAAAAGCAATTACATTTCCAATCAACCTGAAAGAGTTAAAGTGGCTAGCTAAAGGGGTTCAAGATTGGGTTAGGGGACTCATCATCAGAATTTCTGGCATATGACCAAATCTTTAGCATTTCCTAGGACTGTATAAACGAGTTATTTGATGTTCTCAGAAGCATGGTTTTCATACCTATAAAATTGAAAAGTATGTATACTTTTAAGCATTGCCATGAATATTCATTGGATAAAGTGAAGTAGTAGGTATTGGCAAATAGTTTATAACTAAAACCTAATTTGGATTAATGTAGAGAAAGATAACTCTTCTCTTCTAAGAGATACACTGAGGACCCACTTATGAATTGAAGAAGAAATAGAAATAATCTTTGTTGAATGTTTATATACCATATTCTAAGGTAGGCAGTTTGCAAATATGTAGATTTAATCAGCTCAATAGCCCTAATCAATAGGTACACTTGCTACACCCATTTCACAGATGATGAAAATAAGACACTAAGGAATTTACCCAAAGTCACAGAACACAGAAATGGTTAATTCTGTACTGAAATTGAAATCAGACTTTTCAGACAAAGAAAAACAAATACTGTATGATCTTACTTACATGTGGAATCTGAAAACAAACTCACAGAAACTGATTAGATTGGTCATTTCCAGAGGTGGGGAATTGGGGTGGGGGAATTGAGTGAAGGTGGTCAGCAGGTACAAACTTCCAGTTACAAGATAAGTTCTGGGAATGTAATGTACAGTATAATGATGACAGTTAATAAGACTGTATTGTCTAATTCAAAGTTGCGAAAGAGTACATCTTAAAAGTTCTTCACAAGGAAAAAAATGGTAACTGAGATGATCTCTGTTTCCTAAACTTACTGTGATAATTTCAAAATATATACATATATCAAATCATTATGTCAAACGCCTTACATTTATATAATGTTATAGGTCAATTATATCTAAATGAAACTAGAACAATATATAAAACAAAAACAAAATAAAATGAAAAAGTCTAACTTTAAAAGTCATCCTCCATGCTCTCTCCTGATTCTGCCACTTTAGACAAGACTGGATAATGTGTTACCATGTGAGAAAGTGGACCACCTGAAGAAGGACAAAAGAGCCACATTATTTTTAGTAACATTATGGAATGCACAGAAGAAATAATTGGTAATATTTTTCCAAGTGAAGTTTAACTAAGATTTCAGAAATATTTGCAGGTAAAGAAAAAACTATTTTTTAGAAAAATTATATGAATTTCCTTGTAAGATAAAGAAGTGCCTTTTCAATTTTTATCTTTCTTTAAAAAAAAAACCCATCAGCTTCATAAAACGTCAAGATGATTCTTTCAATTAGTGTTCAACAAATAAAGTCATCCTACTCATGTTTGTTTTGATAAATATTATAGGATACTGAATAAATTAGAAATATACAACTTATTTTTTCCTGATTTCTACATTGTTATTCAGAGTTGGAAGTAGATTAATTTCTTTGGGAAACTCAGTGGCCTTTTATGGATACCATATAGCATTGCAAAACTAATTTCTCCTTTTTGATTTATATGTAATAGTGTAATAGAGAAAAATTTTATGAGTGGCCTGATTTAATCATGGATTATTTATGTCTCATCAGACATTATTGTTAACTGATCATATCTCACTATCAATTGAAGCCAGACCCTGGTCAAAATTGTCCTTTAAGTAAGATAAAGTTGTGGGTAGTATACATGGAACACATATGCCACTTGATATAATTTCTGATGTCTAGTTAGCCCTCACTAAATGTTCTTAGTATTATCATTATAGTGGTTGTTATTTCTATTGTTATCATTATTTTATATTGTAAAGCACTAGAGAGAAATAATTCAGTGGTAGTTTATCCATTATATTTCATAGCTGTAGGTGTCAACTTGGTGTGATGTTGGTGGTGGTGGTGACAATTTCAGTCTATTATTAATAATATAATATATATTTTCAGATTTATGTATATTATCTTATATAATTATTACTATGATTCTGTAAGATGCCTTTTTTTGTTAACTCCCCTTGGCAGACAAAAGAATTAAGGTTCATAGAAATTAATATATGCCCAAGTTTATATATTCCTTAGAAACTGCTTCTAATTCTAATTCTCGGTCCATTTACTTTCCATTTCTTATGCTGCCCTTGTTATACCAAACTCCTTTCGAATCTTTGGGATATTAGTCACTGGAGAGGAAATTCACCAGAAGAAATTCTTTAGGCTTTGAACTCAACAGTCTGACCAAAAAGATGTTTTTATCACCATCAAAAGGAGTTCTACACATTGCCCAATCATGCTACCGTCTCTTAAACAACCTTTTAGTGTTACCTGCATATAGTCTCCACCTGAGATTTGCCTTCTATTTTGATAAATTGTCTTTTAGTGTAGAAAAGCTTGTCTGTTCCATTGGAAATACTTACAGTGTATATTTTTACTTTTCAATAACACGAGAAAACTTGAGACTTCATATTAGAAGTGCATTAATTCTTTATTAAGAAAAGGGACTTGGAAATAAAATGTTGAGAGGCTAAACCTTTATGATTCTTGTCAAACTCAGACAAAGAGTCTGATGCTTAAGTAAAGTGTGGGCTTATTTTTTAAGTAATCAAGTTAGGTTTCCTATAGCTTTCAGATAAAATTATACAAAACCTGAATTGGAGCTTATGAATTAATAAGGATAACAAAATCATCTCAAAGTTTCTGATATCTTAGAATAGCATGGATTTGACATATCCTTATTGTGAATATCCATCCATCAGAGACCTTTTAAAAGATATTGGTGCTTCTGTCCCTTGTATTTTTCTCAATGCCTCAGAGAAACCTCTTGGGGCATTAAGGAACGTGTTCAATCTATTACATTTTTCTCCCCCAATCCTTTAGAATTTGTCCTCTACATTATTCCAGGGAAGTGTAGCACCTCAAATTCATTCATTATAGGCCATTGCTGAGTTCAAGTTTCAGTCAACAAAGTCAGATGATAAAGCCATTTCTGGCTGAGTGAGTTAGCATATTAATTTTATATGAATGCATCCATATTGATACTATTAGCCATTGCAGGTATATTTCTTCTTCCTTTGTCTCTTCCTCTTAGCAAGCATTGACACATATTCTCTAGTTTCTGCTGATATAAAATAGGAAAATATTGCAATTCTTTGAGAATTGAAGATATTTCCTCCTGGTTCAGATTTTGTACTGGTCCCACTGGCATACTGAGATCTGATCCATGTTATAAATCTAGTGACAATGAGAGATAATTAGAGTAAGTGTTGACAAGAATAAAAACTCCTTGCAAGTCATCTGCTCCAGGCAATATTATTCAAGTCTTCAAAGAAGATAAAATAAGTTTCTTAGACACAGAATGGTGGTCTCCTCCCACAGGCAAGAGACTCTCAGCATAATTTAAGGGTTTAAGATTTTGAGTTTCATGAGTCCAACAGTATTCAGATGCCAAGTCTTAGGTCCCGCCTTCCTAACAATGCTCTGTTTTGCATGTGAGAAAGTAGTGTGGCTGTAAATTCAACTATCATTTTTATTTTACAATCCACGCAATGGACGTTTATGTCTGATTTTCACTGAGGTCAGCCTCAAGCACACAAGAAAAAAAAGGAGTCTTTAGGACCACTATAGAAACTCTTTGGTTTTGTGATCATGACTTGACTGAGAGTTTAAAGAATGAACCTCATCATTTTTTTTTTCTGTAAGCTCTCAGTGTTCTATAATAGGATCCATCTATCTCACTGTAGTCTCGATAGTTAATAATTGCTACTGCTCTACTGGTTAAATGCAACAACTACTTTATATGCCAGGGCACTTGCTGTTATTGGTATTTCAAAACACACAAAATACAGATGATAACTTTATCAATTAAGATACTACCACACCCCGTGGATTATAAGTGTAGAGGCTTTAAACACATCTACCAATTCTTCGACACTCTTTTAAAAGAGATGTGGGGGTCGAAGCCCCGATCTTTGAATCTTGGCTGGGTTAAATGACTTCTTTGTAGCAAATGGAATGCGGCATAAGAGACCCTTCACAACTTCAGGTTTAGGCCAGAAAAAGTCACACAGCATCTGCCTGGCTGTCTTGGTGGTTTGCTGATTTTATCGTTTTGTTTTTTGCTTTTATTTGTTTTATTTTTATGTTCCTCAGTGGAGCCTGAATTAAATAGTGTTTACACCTGAAAATGGGCATAATTTATTTTTTTATCAGGCCGCTAGTGCAGGAAGTTGAGTCAATCTATTCAAGGAGTTGAGCTGGGTTTGGGTATTATTGTTGTTTTCATTATACCAAGTACACCATGGGCTTAAAAGTCTTCCTGCGGTGGGCTACTGTTGTTCTGTACTTAAGATGCGGGCTGGAATGCCAGAGGGATTTTCTCAATGATTGTACTGCATCAGTGGCTGTCAGTCATTCTGGCCCATCGACACTATAGAGGAGATCTCTCTCCATGTTCCTATCCTTTCCTCAGTAGTAAGCTATTATAGCTTACTCTCAAGGTGGGAACTAGGAGTTCTGTTATTCAGGCCTAGCTTCAGTTTTAGGCTAGTCCTGTATGCCTGGGCCTCTGGAAGGAGAACTTTTTAATAACCATGCCTCTTCTCACCGTGGCAGCCAGCTCTATCCTGTATCTATATTTGGACTTGTGTGGGCATTCCCTACTCTAATACCATATAAGGTCTTTTCTTTGTAGGAGGGAAGGATCCAGAGAATTAGTTGGGGTAGGTGCTTTTTTCTCAGTAGTTGCTGAAAAGATCGTTTTTTCAGGTTTACATCACCAAAGGGGAATTTTTCAGGTCTCTTGCCCTGTACCTACTCAGTCATTCTCATGATCATCAGGTAGAGACCTAAGGCAAGCTCTTCTTTGTCTAGATTCCCCAATCTCTGGCTTTTCTGGATTCATACTTGGCCTTTAACATTTCATAAAATTTTAGCTGATTTCTTCCTGCTTGTATGGTAACCGCATTGTAGTCAAAGGTGAGCCACTTAATGAATCTCGTCACTCTTTAAGAATTCAAGTCACACGCTTGTCTTGGAACCTCATTTCTCTGATGTGCTTAACAAAGGTAGAATTTGTAAAACTGTTTCTCTGTTTTTAAATCTGGAGTAATATTTGCACACATTTCCCATAGTTTTCTATATCTGAATATCAAAACAAGCTATAAGGAATATGAAAACTAAAAATCATGCACAAAACCTAAAGGTTATCTAATTTGATGAACTATCCATCCAATCAATAAAGGTCTATTGTAGTATTTTACCAAGTGGTCAGTTGGCCTGTGCTTAATTATTTTAATAAACTTTAAAATTTTTTATTTTATTTTTTAATTAAAAAAATTATTGGGGGTGACATTGGTTAATAAAATATAGTACAATTCAGTAATACATCATATGTATGTTGCATTGTGTGTTCACCACCCAAAGTCAAATCTCCTTCCAGTTTTAGTTTACAGAAAAATTGCAAAGATGGTACAGAGTTACAACATACTGCATACCAATTATTCCTTATTTTAAACATCTTACTTTTGGTACATTTTTCACAATTAATGAATCAATACTGATACATTATTAGTAACTAAAATCATGCTTTCTTGAGATTTCCTTAGTTTTTACCTAATGTTCTTTATTTCCAAGGTCTCATTTTAAATACCACATTATATTTAGTTATAATGTCTCTTTCAACCCTCCTTAGCTGTGACAGTTTCTCGGATTTACTTTTTTTGATGACCTTGACACTATTGAGGAGTACGACTTATGTACTTTATAGAATGACCCCAATAGGGATTTATCTGATGTTTTTTTTCTCATGATCTCATCGGTTATGTGTTTTCAAAAGGAAAAGTACAGAGGTAAAGTGACATTTTTCATCACATCCATATTGAGGTATATACTATCAACATGGTTTGTCACTGTTGATGTTAACTTTGATCACCTGATTGAAGTAGTGTATGCCATATTTATCTACTATAAAGATCCCTCTGCCTCTGTTTTATTGTAATTCTAGGAAAGGAAACCACTATGCACAGCCCACACTTAAGAAGCAAGGAGCTGTCTTTTTGAGAGCAGAATATCTATACAAATTATTTGGAATTTTTGTGCATGAGAGACTTGTTTACCTTTTTATTTATTCAACCATATATTAAAAATTGATGTCAGTATTAGACATTAGTATAAATATATGCATATTTATTTTGTACTTTGGATTAAAATCCAAATAAATAAAATTTTTTATTTTGTTGCTTTGAGTGTTCAAACTTTAGCTGTTGGGAGCTACTGTCACTTTGACATGCTCTATCATCGAGAGAGAGAGAGAGAGAGAGAGAGAGAGAGAGAGAGAGAGAAAGAGAGTGTATGTTTAGCACTTCTAACTTTCTAAAACTACAAGGTGCTGAGGCTTGTCTTGTCAATATCCTACTCCAGTGTTAGGTCAGCTATTCTCCAAGTAATTCTGGGTCCTTTTTGAAGATCTAAATGCTAGATGTGCTTATTGCTACTGAGATATCATTACTTAAAGGCCCTCTCAGTTGACAAAGAAACATGTGCATGTATGCTAACAAATGTATATATACTTATCTATTAAAATGTATGTATGTAACTACATATATATATATGTCTTTATATATATATAAAGCTGAAACTGAATTCATGCTTGTGTCTTCAGTGCTAATTCATTTCCACATAGATCATTCTAGACTCTTCCTCTTTCTTGTCTCTAGCTGCCCATTCAAAAGTGAGAAATCTGGCTCCCACCATTAGCCAGA
Organism: Eonycteris spelaea; assembly: GCA_003508835.1. Classification (NCBI taxonomy): domain Eukaryota; kingdom Metazoa; phylum Chordata; class Mammalia; order Chiroptera; family Pteropodidae; genus Eonycteris; species Eonycteris spelaea. The sequence goes on from PUFA01000007.1 coordinate 9,688,008, forward strand.
CATAATTGCTCAATTTCAGTAATAGCAGTAACATAATTGTCAACCTGTACCTCTGTCTGTGCAGGGAAAAAAAGTTTATCAACTTAAGTGTTATTCTTACACACAGTACTTTTTGCCTTTAGTCTTGCATGTTCCACTTATTTCCCAAATTCCTTCCCTTGGTAAGGTGATTTTATACATTTTCAGTACAGTTAGATTGTTTTGTCATAGTCTATATTCTGTCTTGAGATTCTGCAACCTTGTGAATAGTTTTTAAAATTTTTCATACATTAAAGTTCAACTGTTGGGCTGTAAACCTTTGAGTTTTGACAAATGCATAGTGCTATGTATCCATCATTAAAGTATACAAAATAGTTTCAACACTAAAAAGTCTCCAGTGCTTTATCTATTTAAATCCCCAACTCCCCCTGAACTACCTAATTTCTCACCATTAAATATGATGTCAGCTGTAAGGTTTTTAAAATAGATGTTCCATTTTATCTTCTTTCTTAGTACCTCTTAAAAAACATTTTAGTTGTTACTCTAGAATTTCCAACACACGTTTTCACTTAGTCTTTGTTGACCTTTAATAAAAGTACTTTTACATTATACTTAAATGCAGTGCGGTTATCTTAAAATACAGTATTGTACTTATAGTATTTCTAACCTCTCTGTTATAACATTGCTGTTGTTAATTTCACTTATCCACATGCTATAATTACCTAATATATGATTACTATTATTATTTTAAACACTTATTTTACATCAATTAAGAAAAAGAAAATTAATATTTTATTTTACCTTATATTGTTTGTTATTTCATGCTCTTCTTTTTGTTCTGTATGTCTAAATTTTGTACCTATGTCATTTTCCTCCTCCAAAAGCACTTCTCTTAACATTTCTTGAAGGGTAAGTCTGTGATTAATGAATTTCCACTGTGTTTGTTCATTTGAGAAATCTTTATTTCTCTTACATTTTTGAGGGATAATTTTAACTGGATATGGAATTCTAGTTTCCTTTTTTCCATTTCAAAATTTGCATATTTTCCTCCACTTTCTTCTTTGTTTGCATGATTTCTGATAAAAAGTTTACTTTAACTTTTATCCTTGTCTTTTTATAGGTAAAGCGTTCTTTTTTCTCTAGCTATTTTCAAGATTTTTTTCTCTTTCTTTGGTTCTTTAGTTTGAGCAATATGCCTAGGAGTCTTTTTCTTGTTATTGTTTAATCCTCCTTCCTGTTCTCTGAGCTTTCTGGATCTGTGATTTTGTATCTGATATTAACTTTTTGGTCATTTTTTTCAAATATTTCTTCTGTTTCATTCATTTTTTAAATATATCTTTTTGTTGGTGGTGGTGATGATGATGATGATAATGATGATGATGATGATAATGATGTTAGAGTGAAGGCAAAGTTATTTTTAGCTTTCCATAGACCAAATAGAATAAAGAACATTTGCCTTGTTTTCCTGAGATGGGGAAGCCGGTTCCCATATAAGATGTTTAACTACTCTAAGTTTGTTGTGATTTAGGATCCACATGCAGGTATTCCTGTCAACACCTCCATATTAATCCCCAGGTCATAGCCGGCAGCAATGCCAATCTCTTGAGTGAGCCATCTAGGATAGGCAGTAGTAAACGACAGGCCACAGGCCAATTCTCTATTTTTAAAACTGTTTTATTGGATAAAGACAAATCGATCCATTTACTTTGTATTGAAATGGCAGAATTGATCGTTGTGGCAGAGACTGCATGGTTTATAATACATAAAATATTTACTCCTTTTTCCTTTGGAGAAAATATTTGACAACCTGGGATCTAGGATTTTAAGTCTAGTTGTACCTTGCAGCCTTAGTTGACATCTGAATAAAAATATGTGACTCTATGCAAGAATCAACCAGATGAGCCTTTCACAAATTCCTGACCCAAAAAATCATAAACAAAACAATGTCATTGTTGATTTATATGATGAAGTCCCAGGGCAATTTGTTATAACTGGAATCTGATTTTTAATTGTCTCAAAACTCAGTATTGTGTTCAAGGTCAAGACCAAAATCATATGAATCTCAGAATCCTCTGTGAGGGTCTATTTGTTGAAACAACTTTTCTTTTTTTTTAATAAAGTACTATAGATCAAGTTTTGGTCAAGAAAATAGATACATGTCAGTTTTAACAGCAAGAATCCTATGCAAAGAATTGGATAAATGAAACTTAAAGGACTAGAAAGGCAAGAGAACTCTGAAATGACACAGAGATACTAACTACCAGAAGCAGCTACCATTCTTAGGGAAAGGAGAATAAATGAAAGAGACTGATAAGAACCTTGAAGCTTACAGGAGAGTTCCTGCAGAGCTTGAATATAGACTTCAGAAGTGGATGCTGCCTAACTGATTCTGGTATTCAGGAGCAAAAAAAAGAGACTCTGTGGCACTGGGACCCAATCATCTGAGCATGACCCAATTTGAGTTGGCTCCTCAGAAACCCAGAGGAGGGGTATGCAGAGCTAGAACTCAGGATAAAGAGCAGACTGATCAGCTGGTGCTACATCTTGGAGGGAGCTCTATGATACTAGTTCTGGGAATATGAGGAAAAAATGGAAAGTTGAAGTAACAGGTTTTGCTGGTATAAAGGAACACTTGCTAGGGAGATGCTGATAAGAATAGAAATCAAAAGAGGAAGGAACAAGTCTCTCCATCTTTGTAGTCTCCCTATAGCACCATTTACTAGCAGAACCTAGTAGGCAACGACCTAGCATAATATATGTTCCACCAAGAACCCTATATATGAATTTGGAGCTCAGATATTATAGTTTAATAACTATTAGACTTTTATTATGGAACATACATCTTTTTTTATTCAAAGTATCCCCAGACAGTTCTGTAAATGGACAGGTAACATATCCTCTGAGCTACTGTGTGACATTTGCCATATTTTTTTCTCTTATTCAAGCTCTTTATAGACATTTGAACTGGAAAATAAGAGACAGTGACATGACAAATGTTTCTGCTACTGGGGCTTTTTTCTGGCACTAGTGTTACTTCTTACTAAAAGCTCCCATGGGATTTTAATTGCGCTAATACTACACAGTGCTAATACTAGTCAACTGTGCTAGCAATAATTTCCATAATTTATCTCCACTAGACTAATAACTTTGTACCAGTTAAGAGTCATAGTTTCAAGCACAGAAAACTGCTCTTGTTAACACAGGCAAAGAGGAATGTATTAAAAGAATGTGGAAAGCTCACAACTGGGACATCTGAATTTGGATAGTTAGCACTTATAGTCTTTTCAGACTATGCAGGAATGAATAAAATTATAATTTATAAAGTTTTCAGTTTCTGTGTCACACAGACCAAGATTCCAATTTCAGGCCGAGAAAATCTGATTGTTTTAGCTTGTTCAGGTACCCACAGTTTGGCTACAGAGAGCAGGACACCTCAAATGACAACTAAAATAACATGCAATGAAGGTGGGCTAGTTTTCTTGAGAAGTCAGAATATTTCTTTCAGAAGCAAGGAGACTAAATTTACATCTGATAGAAATAGCTTACTACCTCTAGTCATACACTTTGTCATTATTGCTCAAAGAAATTCAGATGTGTGTTTCTCATACTTGTAAACCACTTCTGATGATATCATTTTGTAGGTCCATTTGCCTAGGACTCAATCCCTCTTTCAGCTAGTTATGGCATATTCAATTTGAATGTCACCCACACCTGCACATTTTGTACACCCGTAGCTGAAGCCCTGTCTGGTTTTCTAATCATCCACCCAAGGCTAATATTTTACTGTATAAATTTAGCTTCTTTTTTTGATTACTGTTCGTGAATTTTAAATGCCAACAATGTAGTCAAAGACTTACTTTAAACACGTTATGAAAAGCATACTGGTAAATTACACTGAAAAGTTTCACATGGGTTGAGACTGCCACTCATGGTCCAGAATTCTTTTAGATCAATGGCATAAATTTGGCTAACATGCAAAAAAAAAAAAAAAAAAAAAAAAGAGAGAGAGAGAGAGAGAGAGAGAGAGAGTTCTGGTAAGTCATGATACCTGAATGGATGATGAAAATTTGTGTCAAACCTTAAGATCATTAGTTATTTCCTAAGCTAATAAAAATATTATAGGCTATGTGGATTTGACACATATTATAACACAGATTGCCAGAGGTGATTTTCCCTAATCTAACTGACTAGATAGGCATGTTCTTTTTCCTTCACTTTTCCTAAGATTCACCCTAAAGCAAAATGATCATTTGGTGGGGTCCAAATTCCTGATTACAGAAACATTTTCCTTTCCGAAAACTTAATAGCTAAGTGACATGAGATTGCTGCCAGTGTAACATAGAATACTGTTTCATCACTAAAATTTTATTCTAAATAGAAAGAATATGGTTTAAAATAACAATAAATAGTATAGTAAATACATAAACCAGTAACATAGACATTTATTATCATTATCAAGTATTACGTACTGTACATAATTGCATGTACTATACTTTAATATGGATGTAAGTACAGTAGGTTTGGTTTAACCAGCAACAGCACAAACATGTGAGTAATGTATTGTGCTAAGATGTTATAACAGCTGAGACATCACAAAACGATAGAAATTTTTCAGTTCCATTATAATCTTATGGGACCACTATTATATATGTGGCCTGTCATTGATTCAAACATTGTTATGTAATGTAAGACTGTGTTCCATTTTAATAAATATGTACATATTTATTAAATATACATAGCACAGATATATGCTCTAGCCTTTTAGAACTTGGAGATAGTGAAGAAAAAGATCTTAAACAGTTTGTCTGCTGGGTCCTAGAATTGCTAGATTTAACAAATAAAAATACAAGACACAATTAAATTTCAATTTTAGATAAAAATAATATTTTTTGTATAAGTATGTCTTTCTCAACGTGTGTGACATCTTATAGTTAAAATTTGCCATTTGTTGTGAATTCAAGTTTACTGTGCATCCTCAGTCTATATTTATTTGGCAACTCTAGATGAACAGTACAACAAAACGAATATATTTGGAGGAATGTTTATTTTTTATTTTTTTTAACAAAGATCAACACTTAAAGTCCCAATTAAAATAATGATAGTAATAGGCCAGTCAGAAGAAAAGATATGTAGTGCATCTTCATGGGAACTTTTCTGCAAGTTCATATTGAGATAAATAACTCAATGTCATAATGCCAAAAAAAATTCTTTTTACTTTAGGAGGAAAAAACCCTTTTCTTATAAAGGACACTGTATTGTGCTTCAGGGAATTTGTGTGCACATGTAGTCTTGTCATCTGTGAACATTGCTGGAACTAATCATAAGACCACTGCTCACAGCAAAAGTACAAATACTCTAAGGTGAATTTGGGGAGTACCACATCAATCTAGATGTTGCAATCAGCACTGAAAAACCTGAATGTGAGACATTTGAAACCTGGAGTATAAATCCTGAGAAACGCAGTTTAGCAGAAAGATTAAGGTCAAGGGGTAACTTGGGTGACAATCCCAGTTCTATTACTAAAATGTGCATGTCCTTTATAGTCTGTGTAATAGCTGATGCTACGTCTTGCACATAGTTAACTGTTGAAAATTGTTGACTCTTAATTTATGCATCTTTTTCTTTCCATCTTTGTTTCCTAATCTATTAAGTGGCCAAAATCTATTATGAAATATAGCTAAGATATGAGCACTCGGTAAGTAGATTGTAGGACAAATCCTACCAGTCTATCAGAACTGCCTAGTTTTATTTGAATATCTTTAATAATAATTATCTCTGATATTTTCTTATGCTTAATAAGTATGTGGTTCCAAGCTAAAATGCTATCGCATGATTTTAATCTTCACAACAGCTTAAAAAGGTAGAAACTTCATTATCTTTATTTTACAGATTAAAGAAGTGAGGCTCAGAGTATTTATTTGTCCAAAGTTCAGTGGCTAATAAATAATACACATGGTATTAAAACCAAAGCAGTCTGATTCCAGATCATGTACTTTTGATCACTAATGAATTCAGTCTCCAAGTGAATCCACCAGTTGTTGAATGAACTAAGTACTTTATGTGCCTATTCTTATTTAGTCCTCACAAGAACCTGATGGGGAAACCAGCTAAAGGACATCATATAGCTTTTCCAGGGTTACAGAGTAAGGAAGTAGCAAAGTCAGGATTCAGTTCTAAATCTTTCTAATTCTTAAGTGATGCTCATAACTACTAAATACTGGCATCATATATAGGAAGAAGTTGCAGCTCCTGGAAATTAAGAAGTGGAGCTAAATTCACACAGGTAATTAGTAACGGGAATAACAGTCATGAACGTATTATCTCATGATTTCTCGTCCAACAAATTTTTGCTTATTCCTCTGCCAGCTTTCTCATTTCACTGCTCTCAGCTGAAACTTATTAGTTATCACATTTAAGGAGAATCTTTGCCCAAATCATACTCTTCTGATCAAGTGTAGGAATACTGACTTCCTCATATAAGTCATAATTTCTACATAGTCCTCTTTCCCGCAGAAAATAGGCGAGTACCTATGTCTTGTCAGCTCACAGAATTATAGACTGATAAATTTCTTAAAGAATCAAGTACATTAAAAACGTATAAAATGTATACATAGCCAAGAATCAAACTTTTAAATAAATTGGCTCATCTGTTACCTGTAACAAAATTTGGATTTGTGGCAGTCCTCAGAAGTTAAGTATAGATGCCAGACATCTTTAAATTCTATTCATAATTATGGTTCTGTCATTAGAAAATTACTTAAATAGGATTTTTCTAAAATATGTTTTGTGTAATATTAGTTATTCAGCAAAAAGGAGATTTGGGGCCAAATACATTTGGAAAATACAACATAATATAACCATCTATTTATAAGTTTAATATAATTCCTATCAAAATCATGGAAAAGTTTTTTGTAGATGTAGACAATAATATTCTAAAATTTGTATGGGAATCCACAGGACCAAGAATAGCTAAAACAAGTTGAAATAGAAGAATAAAGAATAAAGTGGGAGTCATCATTCTAGCTTACAGCTATAGTAGTTAAGACAGAATGGTATTGGCAGAAGGATAGACACACAAAGCAACAAAACAGAATAGTGAAGCCAGAAACAGATCTATGCAAATATGCCCCACTAATGTTTTCTTAAATAACAGCTTCAGAGAGGTATACTTTGTATACTATAAAGTTCATCCATTTAAAAATTTTAAATCTCTTTGTTAGAATATTCACATAGTTATATAATAATCACCACTATCTATGTTTAAAACAAACATTTTCATCACCTCCCAAAGAAATGCATACCCATTGGAAGTCACTTCCTATTTCCTCCTCTCCTCAATCCCTGAAAACCCTAGTCTACTTTTGGTTTCTATAGATTTGCCATTCTAGACATTTCATATAAATGAAATCAATCAATATGTGGTATTTTGTGACTGGTTTCTCTCATTTAGCATAGTTTTCAAGGTTTATTCATCTTGTAGCTGTACCAGGACTTCATTTCATTATACTGCCAAGAAACACACCATTGTATGATTATATGTATTTTATTTATTCATTCATCATTAGAGTTGTTTCCACTTTTTGGAATACTGGCTCCCATGTTCCAGTTTGCTATCTTTATTTTTGCTATTATAAATAATACTGCTCTGAATATTTGTATACATATTTTTATGTAGACATATGTGTTCGCTTCTTAGGGATGAAATTTCTAGGTCATATGGTAACTGAGTTTAGTATTTTGAGAAACTGTCAAGCTGTTTTCTGAAATAACTGCACCATTTTACAACACCATCAATAATCAACAAAGGTTCCAATTTTCCACATTCTTATTAACACTTATTTATTATCTCTTTTTTTGTTAGCCATTTTAATTTCTTAAGTAGTATCTCAATGTATCTTCCAATGATGTATGAATTTGAACAATTTTTTTGAATGTGTGCTTATTTGCCATTTCTGCGCCCCTTTTGTAAAAAAAGATCTTTTAAATATTTTTAAATTGGGTTATCTTCTTTGGAGTTTTTAGTGTTCTTTATATATACTATATAATAATCCCTTATCAGATATGTAATTTTCAAATATATTCTCCAATTAGCTGGATTACCTTTTTACTTCTTGTTGATATCCTGTGAAGTACAAAATTTTAATGTGGATAATGCCATTTATTTATTTATTTATTTATTATTTATTTATTTATTTATTGCTTGTCTTTTTAGTGTTATACCTAAAAGTAATCAAAGATCATTAAGATTTACTCTTATATTCTCTTCTAAGATTTTTGTATTTCAAACTCTTATATTTAGGTTTATGAACCATTTTTAATTTATTTTTGCATATAGTATAAGGAAGGTATCTAATTTCTTTTATTTTTTAATTTTACATGTGGTTATATACCAACTATTTTTTTTACAAAGGTGCTAAAGCAATTCAATTAAGGAAGGATAGACTTTTTAACACATGATGCAGATACCAACTGGAACAATTGAACATCCATAGTCAAAAATGAACCAGACCCTAAACCTTATATAAAAATTAATTCACAGTGGATCATGGACTTTAATGTAAAATATAAACTAAAATGTATTTAGAAAAAAATTTAGAAATTGTTAGAAAAAAATGGAGAATTTTTAGTATCTTACACTAGGCAGAGTTCTTAGATTTGACAGAAAAATATGATTGATACAAGAAAAACTTGATAAACTAGGACATATTAAAATTTAAAATGTTAGCTCTGTGAAAGAACCTTTTAATGAATGGAAGCTACAGGCTGGTATAAAATATTTGCAAACCACATATCTAAAGGCAACTGTGCATAGAAAAATATAAAGAACACTCAAAACTCAACAGTAAAAAAAGAAACAATCCATTAGATAATGATTAAAACACATGATGAACATCTTACTGAAGAAGATATACAGATGGCAAATAAACACATGAAAGATGTTCATCATCATTACTTAGTTGAAAAATATAAATTAAACCTCAATGAGATGTCACTATAAACCTATCAAAATGGCAAAAATAGAAAGGATAAACCATATGTTAATGACGATACAGAAAAACTGGATTATACATTACTGGCCAGAATGTAAAATGGTACAGGCAGTCTGGAAAATTGTTTGGTGAGTTCTTATTAGATTAAATACGCAACTACCATATGGCGTACCAATTACATTAGGGCATTTGCTCCAGAGAAATGAAGACTTACATTTACATACAATTCTATTCATGAATGTTCATAAAAACTTTATTTATAATAACCAACAACTGGAACAACCCAAATGTCCTTCAGCACGCGAATGTTTAAACAAACAATGGAACACCTAAACCATGGACTTCTACTCCACAATGAAAAGAAATAGACTGCTGATACCACACTAACATTAATGAATTTAAAGGAAATTATGCTGAATGACAAAATAATGCTATTTGTAAATGATTACATACCATATGATTCTATTTATGTAACTGTCATGAAATGATAAAATTATAGAAGAATATATAGTGGTTGCCAGAGTTATGGGTGGAGGAGGAAAGATAAGTGGCTATGGCCATAAAAGGCTATCACAATGGTCCTTGCAGTGAAGAAACTATTTTTTATCTTGACTGTGGTGATGATTACAAAACTTTACACATGTGATAAAATTGCATGGAACTAAACAGACCTACACGCACATACATAAATATACACTCAAGTGAATACATGCAAATCTAGTAAAATCTGAACAAGGTCAGTGGATTGTATCAATGCCAATTTCCAGTGTATAATGACCATAGTTATTCAAGATGTTACCATCGGGGGAAACTGGATGAAGGGTAAAGGGGATCTCTCTGTATTATGTCTTACAACTACATGTAAATCTGGATTTACCTCAAAGAAATTAATTTTAAAAATTCTGAACTGGAATTTTTGATCCTGAAATAGATTGTTCCATAGGGAACCACAATACTCTACTTATGAGGGAGATTGAAGAGATGGTAGAGAGAGTATTTCCATTTTCTCTGAAGAAGGAGTAAACAATTTTAATTTTGGTAAGACAAGTAAAATATCCCTCAGGCAGTCCTATAAAGTCCAATCATCTAGTGTAATCTTCCTAAATTGTAAATCAGATCATATCATTTCTATGCTGACAAATCCTCAATAGTTTCCCATTGCACTTAAAATAAAAATCAATGTATTTAATATGATCTACCAGGCCCTACAAAATGTGGCTTCTACATATGCTCCGATCTCATCTTATCTTCTTTTACTCCTTTTATTAGTTATCCATTGATGTGCAACAAGCTACCTCGAAATTTAGCAGCTTAAAATAGCACTCGTTTATTCTCTACAATTTGTGGGAGGTACAGATCTGGGCATAGTTTAGCTAGATCTTCTGTTTGAAGGTCTCTCACAAGGCCTCCCACAAGGAGATCTAGGTGTTAGCCAGTGCTGGGATATCATTTAAAGACCCAACTGAGGGGTAAAAAATATGCTTCCAAGCTTACTTATGTGATTGTTGGAAGGATTTAGTTTCATAAAAGGTTGTTGGACTGAAAGTGTCAGTTTCTTGCTGTTCTTGGCAAGAAGCTACCTTCAGTTCCTTGCCACACAGCATCTATGTCCCTTGTTTCATCAAGGCTGGTAAGAGAGGGTGAGAGAATTTGCTAGCAAGATAAAAGTCATGATCTTTTGTAACTTAAGTCCAGAAATGACATCCATTCAATGTTGCTATATTCTATTGGTTAGAAGCAAGTTACTCAAGGGGAAGTCATTACACAAGGCCCTGAGTAACAAGAGGTGAAATCACTGGGAGGCATATTAGAGCCTGTCTATCACACAGGTCTTCTTGCTGTTAATTGTGTATCAGATCCAAGACTGCTACAAAGCTGACTCCTCATTTGGTAGGTCACAATGTAGTCAGCATTAATTGCAGAGAAAGCTCAGAGTCTATAGAGGCAGGAGTTGAGTTTAGAGTGAATCAAGCTTATGCTAGCTTTATAAATTAGCTGTGTTTAGGTTGGCCCTAGGTCATTCAGATGAGTTAAGTCAGCCTGAATTAAAGATGGGAAAAGTCAATACAAGTGTGATAGTTCAAAAATATGGAATACCTTCTGTGGCTCAGATACCATGTTTGTTGTTCTGCAACCAGAAAACTATTAGTCTTACTTCAAGATATCATGATCCTAATCTCTTAAGTAATAGAATCCAAGGCCCACAAATATTAATTTAAGTAACTCCTAGATCATACACTTGGAAAATAATTATTTGTCCTCTACTGAGCCCTGGGATGTTAGGTAGGTTTGGAGTTAGGGACTACCCAGAGAAGCAGGTTGGACCAGGCTCCTGCTATAGCTGGACTTGGCCTACTGAGCCTTTTCCAGCATCTCCTTTGTGATGCACCTTTGCCTTCTGCTGCTCCCTAATGTCCAAAGCTATAATTACAGCTAAGCTACAATCCTGGCAGAGTTTTCCTAGGAAATAACACAGGAACATCAGCCAACATTTCAAGGAAATAAAGAATTTGCTTTAAAAAAAAAAAAAAGAAACGGGGGGCAGGGGGAAGGAAAAATGAAAAAGAAGCTCATGGTTAGGTCAGATGCTTAAATATTGGTTTCCTGCCAGTTGTCTTTTGTCCATGCCTACCTAGAAGAAAATTCATTCATAACTTAGGAGAGTACATTCTGACTGGGACTCCTCCGGGAATTAAAGAGACACAGGTTAAAGAACCAATCGAAGCTGGTAGAAGAACCAAGATTTGACTAAATAATGAGAAGTAGGCATGCCTCTTATAAGATTATTAATTACTCAATATAATAATGTAAAATAAGTTATAAAAATAAAACATAATAAAATTAACTTGCAAATGCATTATAACATTGTATTATCTAAGCAAACTTGTGAAACCAAATTTTCATTATTCCCATTTTACCGATGGGGACATTGAAGTTCAGGGCAATTTAGACTTGCTCCTAAAGTCACTAAGTTAAAAGTATCAGATCCAGATAGTATTCATATCTTCCAATTCCAGACTTGTGCTTTCCTGTTATGTGTCTTTAATCATTTCCAGAATATCTTTGAACTACTGGTTCTCTCTCCAAGTGATTGGATTTTCTAGATCCTTTTTCACTGTACTGCTTTGCTATATCTTCTTAATCTTTAAACTACAAGGCAATTGCTCATGTTCAGTACATTTTCACATCCAGACCACCAATACCCATGCTTAGAATATTTGAGGTCTTACTGGACAGATTGTTCAAAGAGAAATATCATTGAATTAAAAAAAAAAATTGTGTTCTTCATTTCCTGGAAGGACACAAAGTACCTAGTTGACAGTTAATTGATTGTATTTCCATTTCCCACCTTTCCTCCCCCCAGAGGAGTTTCCCCACCATCCTACACTTCTATGATATGGGTGTTAAGGAACGTGATTTGCAAACCCACCGGTGATTCACCAGATTAGTGTAGACTGGAGGTACTAATCAGTTTAGAGATGAGGGAGTGAGAGCATCCTGACTGATGAAATAAAGGGCAGTTTGGAAGGGAGAACCAGGGGTTGCTCACTCATTGTTTTTCCTGTCTGTCTGAAGTTCATTGTGTTCTTAAAATGTTGCTTTTCCAGTACCTAATGAATGATACATCAAGAGCTGCCATGAAACTGTAGGGAGAAACTTTATGGTGTGACTCATGAGCCGTGCCGAATTACAGATCTTTTCTCATTAGTCTGATTAAAAACCTAAGCTCATTATGGCTCAGGAAGTGATTTAGTTTCAATGCCTTTTGGTTATGTTCTTTTTTTTTTTTTCCAGGAGTACATATTTTGGCTAATAATTCATTTTCTATTTTAAATGGTTCTAAATTTCAGTTCTTAAAATATGTGTTCATTCTATCATCCAGACCTGTAAATATTCTTTTTATATTTTAAGAACTATTTTAGGAAAGCAAAAGCTATTTTGATATTATCTCATGTAATATTTTTTCCCCACAAATAGGACTCTTCAAGAAAGGTTTTTTTTAGCAATATCTATTTTTTAATTTTTGAAGAAAATAGACTTATAATATTGCGGAAAGAGAATATTGGCTTTGGAGTCAGACCTAGGATAGATTCATATACCTTAGCTATTTCCTACAATCTTACCTTGGTCAATTCACTTAAACCTAGTAAGTCTCAATTTCTCCATCTTTTAATAATTAGAATAATAACAGTGATTTAATAGTGTTTTTATGAAGATTACGTAAGTTAATATATTTAAAGCATGTGAAATAGTAGGGGCCCAACAAATGTTAGTCTCCTTTACTTTCTGTACTAATATGGAGATATAGAGCTTTTATATTTTTGTGCTAACAAATAATTAATCAAAGAGGTTGATGAATTCATTTTAATATATTCCATCTGTGATATGAGGATTTAAGTATATATTTCCATATCTCTGGGGACAGATGTACAATTCAAAATGCAGACTAAGAATTGATTACTTGAAACTCTTGAGCTTATTTTTCATGAACTCTACCTGGCACAAAGCATGCAAATAAAACATGGTCTATATGTTAAGATGTATTGGGAGATGCCTACTTCCATGGGATCCAGTGAATTTCTCAGAAAAAAAAAATATATTTTTAGCCTTAGAAATAGCTTGATGATAACCATGAAGTTGTTTCCTGTCTATTGAGAAGTAGATTTGCTATATACAGCTGAAACACTAAAGATGCAAAGACCCTTTCTGAAGTGTATACATATCAGTTACTAATTGTAACTGGGTAGTCTTCCCCAAAACAATAATACTGTGGTTGTAAATAGAGCACGGGGGATTTTTGTCTTCCAGGGGACATTTGGCTGGAAAATTTTTGGTTTTCACAAATGTAGGGGTAGTACTGGTATCAGGAATACTGCTAAACATCCTACAATGCACAGGACAGACCCCCTAACAATTATCTGGACCAAAATTTCAATAACACAATTATTAAAGAACTCTGACCTGATAAAATCACCATTTCCCCCAGTTTTTTCAGATACTCTTGAAATGTTTTCTTGATGTCATGTAGAAATAGCCAGAAGCTTACAGAGACTTAAAGGTTGTCATGGCTATTGAGTAGAGATGTGACCAGCTGAGCTTTCTTTCCATTCAGGATTGATCAAGCAAAAATAGGTCTGAGGTACAAGAAACCTAGTTTGAACTGAAGAAGAGCTTCCTCTTAATAAGGAAGTACAATGCTGTTAACATTGGCATTGCAATTTTAACCAGACTAGGGAAATTATTTCCCTTGCTATATTTCACATTAATCATATCTTCCTGTATCCCAAGTTGGCTATGATCAAAAAAATTAGTTTGATGGCAAAAGAGCCTGGCTTGGAGTCTACAAATTTTTACTAGCTAAAGCTGCTGTTGTTAACTTGAACACTTTGACTTCCCCCAAAAAGTGTCATTTACATCATAAAAAATTTCTGAATAAATTTATCTCCCCCTTCAAATTATTTTTAATTGGCTTCCTCTTAGCATGTGCCATTAACACCTGTCTTATTCCCACACTTTAGCTATCCCTGGCAGTCTATATAATGTTCCTGAGCATAAGAAGAAAAAGATGTAAATGTTTTACATGTGTGGTCAATATTCCTGAAATTTTCTTTAGTTATTTAAGTTTTGATTGCTGTAATACTCATAGCGAGAGGCAGGAGGTCTATACTTGTTGAATGGGGTACAACTCGATAGATTTTTATAGAAATATGCACCTAAAGCCATCCAAATGGAAAGTTTCCATTGTTTTCATGGTCACAGTTGATCAGTCCCCTTTATCTTCACCATTTTAGATAATTCTTTATTCTTACAGAAGATTATTTTATGATGAAACCTAATATTTCATGACTTAATATACTCTAATTTTAACTTCTCCATTTTCAAAATCAGGGCCGTCTTGGTGTTTTTGTCTGCTGCTACCTCAGAGACACCAAACACTTATGCCTTAAGAAATGTACCCAGAAATAAAAGAACACATGCTGTTACCTTTCCATATACAATTATAATGTTTTCTTTATGTGAGTTATCTCATTACTAAGACTGTTAAGTTTAGGGAAATGTGGAGGCAGTTTTACAGGTAATAAAACCTTTCAATTTGTGAAAGTGTGTACAAACTGAAATATTCTTTAACTATTAGTGGATATTTAAATATCTAAATATTTAACTATTAGTGGATATTTATGAAATAAATTAGAAAAAAAAGTCAACAATTAAGACAGGCATTCTTTTGTCCAGCAATGCCATTGTTAGGACCAGTATAAATAATGAAGGAAAATACACAATGAAGTTACAAGACTAAACATTTACATTTGAAATTAAGCTAAATGTGCAATTAGGAACTAGTAAAACAAATTTTAACACATCTATCTGATGGAATTCTAAATCAGTTTCAAAAAGTATGAGATTACAAGCAAAAATAAATGAATGGGACTACATCAAACTATAAAGCTTCTGCACAGCAAAAGAATTCATCAACACGGTAAAGAGACAACCATCTGAATGGTAAAAGCAATGCCTCCGATAAGGGGCTAATATCCAAAATGTACAAAGAACTCATATAACTCAATACAACAAATAACTAATGATCCAATCAAAAATGGGCAGAGGACCTGAACAGACATTCCTCCCTAGAGGACTTACAAATGGACAACAAATATTTGAAAAGATGCTCAACATCGTTAGCTATTAGGGAAATGCAAATCAAAACCACAATGAGATATCATTTCACACCTGTTAGAATAGCTATAATCAACAGGACAAGTAATAACAAATGTTGAAGAGGATGCAGAGAAAATAGAACTCTCATACACTGCTGGTGGGACTGCAAATTGGTACAGCCACTATGGAAAACAGTATGGAGGTTTCTCAAAAAACTGAGAATTGATCTGCCATATGATCCAGCAATCCCTCTACTGAGTATTTATCCCAAAGTCTTGAAAACCCATATCCAAAAAGATATTTGCACATCGTTGTTCATAGTGTCAATATTCACGATGGCCAGGACATGGAAGCAACTAAATTGTCTCTATGATAGATGATTGGCTAAAGAAGCTGTGGTCATATGTAACGATGAAACATTACTCAGCCATAAGAAGAGATAAAATACTGCCATTTGCGACAACATGGATGGACGTCGAAATAATCATGCTAAGTGAAATATGCCATACAGAAAAAGTTGAAAATCACATGATATCATTTATATGTGGGATATAAACCTAAAAGCAACAAATGAACAGGACAAACAAACAGACTCATGGACATGGACTATAGACTAGTGGTTCCCAGAGGGTAGAGGGTAGGGGGTGGGGGAAGGGGAGAAGTAAATGGGGTTAAGGCGGTCAAATATGTAGTGACAGAAAGAAATCTAACTATGAGAGGTGAACACGCAGTGTAAATATATATGTGCCTTACTGTTAAAATGTATAGCTGAAACATTGGATTTCATTAACCAATGTCACAGTAAAAAATAAACTAATAATTAATTTAAATATATATATATGAGATTGATTTATATGTATTGGCATTGAAATGACTCCACATCATATTAAATGAGAAAAGAAACTGCTCAAATAATATGGTCTCATTCATATAAGAACCACACACAAACACACCACGGAGAAAATAAAGACTAGAAGGATACTCCTCTAAATGGAAATATTGCCATTTCTTGGGAAAGATGGAGGAATTCTGTACAATTTTTATTCTCTACTGTATTTATTTCTGTATTGGTGTGAAGTTTTGACAATGAGTATCAAATCATTTTGTAATAACATAAAATAATTAAAATTGTTCAATAAAAAAATTAAAAATCCCAGTAGGATACAAAAAAAATTACCATGGCTTGCATCAATTTACTCAACAAATGTTTGCTCTGCTTCAATCACTATGCTTGTCACCAGTGATATATTACTTTCCAAATAGAATCCTTGTGTAGTTTGGAGTGCAGTGGAAGAAACAGACATTGATCAAATAACTATATGAATAAATACAAATGATCATTTAGAGCAGGTGTATGAAGGAGAGATGCCTGGTAATATAAGGGTATATATTAGGGGAACCTGACCTAGATCATGACTTCAGAGAAGTCTTTATAAGAAATGAAATTTAATCTAAATATGAAGAATAAATAGGAATTAAATGGGTAAAAGGGGTGAAAGAGCATCTTAGGTAAGGTAAACTGCGTGTAAAGAGACTTTCCGGTAAGATATACTTTAATGCATTCAAGGGATCGAGAGACAGCCAGGCTTTGTAGTTGGAACACAAACAAAGTTGGAGAGACAAGGCTGATAGGAGGTACATACTATTGGTCCTTTAGCTCATGTTGAGGATTTTGAGACTATAGTAAGAATAATAGGAGGCCATCTATTTCAGAAAATAGAGCAGAACATTGATGAGTATCGATTGCTATTTTGGAAAGAGTACTCTGGTTCCAGTGTAGAAAATAATGCTAGAATAGCAAGAGAGAATTTATGGAAACCAGTCAGGAGCCTGTAGAAGTGTTCACCATGTCCTCCCATCACTTCATATGTGCCACATCATATTAAATGAGAAAAGAAACTATGATATCTGTGGAAGGAAATCATTTAACAATACTTTGAAAATGTACAGTTATTTGAGTGCAATTATAATAACTGAAATGTAACTTCAGAAATATATGATTGGAATTTGAGAGTGTTTCTGAAAGCTACAACTCTTCGAAAGCATTTAGTGACCAAATAGAGCCCAGAATAAAGAGGGAGCGAAAAACAAGATTTTTGTCGATGTGTTTCTCATTGATCTGGGAGAGGTCTTGTGCCCTGATCATTTGCATTCAGGTCTGCTTGGAAGGTATATATCTCTGTAGAGGAGACAGATAGATTCATTAAAACCCTAAAACCCTTTGCTCTAATTCCATGATCATTTGTCAGCCTTCTAATTATAATTTGTCTTCCTGCATAGTATTCTATAGGAGAAGAACATGCTGCTCAGCTGAAATGAGCCACTCTGATATGATTTAAAATTATATTTAGCTTTAGACATTATTAAATGGGTGTAGTTGTCTCTTGTGGGTTTAATTTCAAAATGAGTCCCTCTTACATCAAAAGACTGATCATCTTTGAACAGATATGACAAAGTCAAGGGTCTGGGCCTACAAAGTTGAAGGTCAGATTCTGAGGTTTGGGGAACTCAAATATTTTTCTCGTAAACTCTTCCTGATTGACAAAAGATCATCTTTTTGCTTCCTATCTATTGAGAAATCCACTGATCTAGCAATAACTGCCTAACAAACCAATCATTACAGAAGCTTATTTATATGATTTCACTCAAGAAAAATCTAGTCACTTGTCTTGACTGAAAAACATAGTTGGAATTCTGCTGGTAGCTGGTCACTACCAAATATATAAACAATTCAAGATAGTGGCTAAGAGCACAGTCTGGGGAGGTAGATCCATCTACATTCATATCCAGCTTTGCTTCTTACTTGCTGTGGGACAGTGGGCAAGTCATTTAGTCATTGGAGTTTGGGTTTCTTCCAATATAAATTGGGGATAATTTTAACTTCAAACTAATTCCAATAGAGATTAAGTGGGAATAAAAAAATATCTAGAGTTCATAATACAGTGCCTGATAGAGTAGATTTACCATAAATGATAGCTACTATTATGGCTGTTATTTACTTTGCCCCTTAAAGCTCTAAATCTTATCTCCAAACATCCCTAGAGAGATTCTATTCCCTATGCTTTCAATAATCCTTTGCACATGATACCGTACTTTGCCTGCCCTATTTTAATATTTTACTTCCTTTTTTCACTCTATTCCCAGGTCAGCTATATATTCCACAGTGTAAAATAGAGACATCCTCCTAACAGTTGTACTCTTGTCATGAACTTTAAAATCTGTCTTGGAGAATATGCCTGTGACACAAAATGTGAGTTTGATATTGACGGTATCACTTGTAGGAGAAATTTAATGAATATATCTTACAATTCTAATCATATAAGCAATAAGAAAAGGCCCCAGTACATCACCAAAATGAGGAAAAATAAAACCCCTATCAAACACTAGGGTGCTTTCTCTTTGATCTGCCACATGTCATTTCTGCCTGTCTGGAGCTGCACACCAGCTATCTGGCAGGTAATATTTCTGCTCATGAAGATGAACAGGTGCAGTGACTTTTCCCGCAGGGAGGGCAAAGATTAATGAAGTGTGTGTGTAAATTCTAGGAATACGAGAGGCAACAGTCAGCCTTTTAATAATACCTTAATTAGCACTGATATAATGCATTAACTAACCCTCAGCAGCACATTTTGACTCATTTGTTAATCTTGTTCCTAACAGCAGCTGTTCAACTGTATCAAAAAGCATTGCTTCCGTTGCATGTTAAAGAGCCCAGGGCCATATAACACAGTCTACAATGTAATCATCCTACTTGACTGAGAGGAGGTTGTCATTGAAGACAAAAGGAACAGAAAATATTGAAGGTCTAAATAAATGTTGTCATTCCCTACATCTTGGGTAATAGCAGGCTTTCTGGTAGTCCAGCACAGCAAATTTTATATGGAATTTCCCTAACAAATCATGACATTTTACATCTTCAATATTTTTATTTATGCTATTTTGTAGTCTAGAACAACTTTCTCATCATTTGAAAGCTAGGTCATATTTTACTAATACCCCCATATGAATCTATTCTTGTTAGATGACTTTTGTTCATGTTTCTATTGCCCATTTGCTTCTCTTCTTGCATTGATCACACTATTTCATAAATATCTGTTTAAATGCATATAAAAAATCCCACTAGACATTGAGTCTTGGGAGCTAAGGCTGTGTGGTATTTATTTTTGTATCTCCAAAGTCTAGCACAGTGATTGGTATCTGATGAGTGCTCAGTAGATTTGATGGAATTCATTCTATTAAAAATAAATTAATAGAATGCACATAAATTAAGAGCTTTTTATTTGAATTAGAATCATTCTTTTATGTCATTTAGATTAAAAAATATGATGAAAATCATGTTTCTAAGAATGATTGTCTCTTAGAATAACTATGACAGAAAATAGATATTACTGAAACTGTAGCCTTTTCTCCATAGTCAGGGACTAAGAATCCATTTTATTCTATTTACCATGACAAATCATTCTGACTCCAATGGCAGAAAGTTACACTAAACATCATAATTAAGCAACAGTTAAAAAGGAATACCAGATGTTAGAAAGCAGAGGAATTGCTCTGAGTAAAATCTTTAATACTCTGTGCCTTTAAAAATTCTGTTCTCTTTTTCACCCACTGAACACTCACTTTATCTCTTGTCTGCTAGCTTAACTGTTTCCACTTTTCAAATTTAGCTTCACTGTATATTTGAGACAGACTCCTGTCTATAATATTCCATACCTACACTCATTCATGTAAATATTTTTTGTTAATTGATTGTTCAAGAGTATGTTTTTCACTAATCTATTCACTTTTGGAGACCAGGACCATGTCTTTTCATCTTTGTATCCCTTCTTTCTGTCAGAGTATCTAACACATAGTAGGTCCTTAAAAATATTTGATGGATAAATTGTTTACTGTAACAGTGACTTTGGATTTTGGTTGTATTTACCTTTCCATGATGATTGCATTTTAGTAGAATTATTTTCTTGTCAGTGATAATAAATACATACTTAAATACAACAGAGTATATGAGAAAAACTTCCGAAGCTTGGCTTGTGTTCTGGTGCTTCATTTTTTCTATGTCATTCTTGAATTAAAGCTCACAAGTTTAGTGCTCCCAGCACTATATCACTCAGTAGTTTACTTGATTCACTGGAATAACCCAATGCAATGTGCATGCCATTAAAGGGTAGATCACACAAATACTCAGACACTCTTGGGAAATAAAATAATAGAGTCTTTAACATCAGTTCTGCAAACTGTCATTTTATAGCTATAGCTACTTTGGTTATGTGGAGATTAAAAAAACCACATACACACACACACACACACACACACACAAATTCCTTGGCCATTTATAAGGCTCTGTTCTTCATTGTCTTAATATAAATAGTTCTGGTATTTGGTAAATTAAATTGTAATGTTTGCTGTTGCTTATGGAGATCGGGTTCACTAAGTTACTATATAAATTTTATTTTTCCTTATTGTTGGGTTACTCCCACCAGATGAATTATGCTCTGAAGCATTACACAGTAAGTTTGGCAATTGAGTCAATGATTATTGAAACGATTCTCTCAAGTCTCTTCTTAGAAAAAGAGTTCCTTGAGGATATTGACTTTGCATTATTCATTTTGTATTTTCATTCTTTTAATACACAGTATCTGACATACATTAATATTTAATAAACACTTGTCATTGAAAACTATTGTTAAATTCCTATACACTTATATGCCTTTTTCCTACTTTCACAAATGTGGACACAAGAAGTACATAACACATATTATTTTTGGCCTAAGGGACTTTTTGAAGCCTAAATTATTATGAATTTCAGATATTTGCCTGTCATTAATTGCTGACTACACATTCTACATTACATTTTCCGTTTTATGAATTATGACTAGTAAACTTCCATTTTTCAATGGGTTCTATACATATTAAAATTAGAACACAATTCTGATATATTAGGGGCATGAAAGACATCGGTAATAATTCCTCCTGCAAAGTAGAATTGCATAGTGAGAAAGAGCATGATTGCTAATGTCAGACTGACAGAAATAGCAGAATTTGCTGATAAATAGGATGAGATATGTGGGGGGGAGCAGTATAATGGTACTCAGAATATAAGTGTCATTCATGAAGATGAAGTGACTATAGGAAGGCCAGTATTTCCCAGGATATCAGTTCTTGGACAGGTTAGGTCTGAGATTCCCACATACATCCAAGTTAGAGACATTGAGTAGGCAGCTGGATATATGTCTCTGAAGTTCAGAGGAGAGGTTTCCCACTAAAGATAAAGATAAGGGGTATATCAAAAAACGTTGGCATTTTAGAACAGAAGATGGGATTAAACATTCTATAAATACTGGAAGTTATTATTACTGAAGTTCATCATCATTGTCATCATTATGATGATGGGTAGTCCTGTGTTCCTTTTTTAGGGCATTGGGATCACAATTGTCTTTGATATATGGTGTAGAATAGAGATTGTCATGTTAATTTTAAAAAATGCAGAAATGAAAGTAGACAGGGGAAAGAGGGTGAAGCTTTTCTATAAAAGGAACCTAGAAGAGCAAAGAAGATTTGGGGTTGATTAAAACACTGCCAGCCCTAAAGGTCTTTTGAAACTCTTTGGATACCTGATCAAGAATAGTGTAATAAATTAAAACTAAGCAATGAAACAAACATTTTCATGTTCCAGAGAAAGATGGTTTGAGTAATTAAGGACAGGTCTATACTTTTATTTCAGAAGCATAATATTTACATTGTGTATTAGAATGGTGTTAATCTTACAATTGTTTTTTCCACTCACTATTTCTTTTCTTAATCGCTGATACTGAAAATGATTCAGAAACTTCATACAATAATAATCTTACAGTAAAATTTTGAAAATTTAGGCACCATTCAAAATAAATTCATTCGCTTGGTCATTTTCAACTAAAAGTAGATCTATTGCAGACAACCAATAGGCTGTAAGGTCAAATTCTGTTTATGAATGAGAAATTAAAATGCCCAACTCTGAAGTGGGATTGAGCTAGTTTTTTTCAGCAAAATTTATCTCTGTTTTAAAAGATAAGTTTACAGTGTATACTACTATTACTAATATTAATACATTAACCTCCAATTATTTGTATCCACTATGTCGAGTACCCTACTCAACACTTGAGGATTTATTTTATTTGATCCTGACAGCAACTTTTTAAGGAAGCCATTGTCCCTGTTTTACAGATGAGGAAATTAAAAACAAGAGAGTTTAGGACAGTGTTTCTCAAAGCAGATTCAGATCAGAGGGTCTAGAGTGAGGCCTGAGGTTCTACATTTCTAACAAACTCTCAGGCTGGCCTTAGAGATTAAGGAACTTGACAAAAATTGTTTGCCTGGTCCAAAGCTATTGCTTACACTCTTATTTTTAACCCAGTTTTGTTCCATTGTAAAAAGACTATTCCTTTCCTGCAAGTAAGCTCCTTTCCCTAGTATCCTAGGCAAATTGGCTCCATTAGGAAGAGATGCCTACTTCTTGTTTTCTACATGTGAGTCTGTGAGTGTGCTGTAACGCTTAGACTCACACACCTCCAAAACTGCTTTTTCCCTCTGGCTATTTGACCAAATCACAGACCCAAGTTCTACCTTTAGAACTTACCTATTCTTTAAACTTGAAGACTCTAAAATTTGTGCTTCTTTGCCTACACTCTAAGGATCAAATTCAAGGACTTCCCTGGATTACCTATATAATTACCCATTTTTTCTTCACATCCTCTACTCTTCTGCCTTTTTAGATTATTAGGCAGAAGGTGTGGATAAACAAAGAACCCACTCTTCCTCTAAGCTCTCACCTCCTACCTGATCCTACCATGCCTTTCCCTTATATTCTCACTCATGCCATCTGTTATTCTTGGAGTAACGTTTTAAGTCTACCTTCTCGCCTCTTTTTCAAAGGTTTTCTAAAATCTTACCTCCAACAGTAAAGTCTTCCAGAGATAAAGCCCCGTGATAATCCTCGTCTCAAACCTGATGAGTAACTTTCATATTTTCTATCCCATGAACTACAAACATAGACACTTTACGTAATGAAAATGTTTGCATAGTTTGTCTTTCCCATTAATTTTTCCCTTTACAGCACGCATGTTGTAGATTCATGATATTAGAGCTAGAAGGTATCTGCAATTTTAATCCAGTAAAACCAGCATTCTATAACTAGACAATTAAGCACAGAAAGCAGAGATTAAAAAAATGTACACGATACCAATACAATTGTGAGAATTGAGTAAGATAAAGAAAGTTATGCGCCTAGCAGTTCGAATACATGTCAGGAGGTGAAAGAAAATACTAAAACAAAATTTTAATAGCACAGTTCATTAGTACAATTGCTGAGAACAAAAATAGCTCAGTACTAATTTAGTATTCTTTCCACTCCGCCACACTGGAATTGAGGTATTTAAAATTCTCAGACTATGACAATAATTGTATAAAATTAAGTGGCTGGGTTTTTAGGACTCAAGAAATAAGACATTTGAATCTTTCTCTGGCCACTACGATTAAGACATACCTGTTTGGCAATAGTGGTTGAGGAAATATCATCAGAGAGCATTCTCTGCTTTTTAAAATGCAGAAGGACAGGGCAAGATGGACCTGAACATGGAGCCCTGAACTAGTCTAACTTAAACAATAATAGAGACCCCTAGGCATCTACAGTAAAACTGCCACATAAGTTCACTTTCTTCAGGGGTGTTTGATTCATCCTCTGAAGCTATCCTATCAACTTCTGGGGTAGAAAAGAGAAAAAAGAGAAAAGAAATAGTGTCTCTTACTGTATTGCAGGCTAGGCTTTACACAAGTCACAATTCCAATTGTCTGTTTAATACAACTGCCTTTAATTATATACATCTGAAATTGGACACCTCTGATAAAAATTTCTCTTTTATTCATTCTCTACCATCTCTATTCTTAAAATCATTGATTCTGCCTCCCAAGCCAGGGCATTTGATATTATTCTCAGTGCTTGCCTCCTCTATACCCTCTTCTCTCCATTTAAGCAACAATAGAGGTCTGCTATATATGGAGATTTTCTGGATCTATTTTTCTCTGTCTATCCAAATGTTACTGTGTTAAATCCAGTCCCTCAGCATCTCTCACTTGGAAAGCTGCAATTATAACCAAATGCTCTGGATACTATTCCATTTTACAAATGAAAAAATTTTTCATTTGGAAATCACGAATTTTTCTCCTTATCACAAGTTGATCACAGCACCTTTGGTCAATATGTACTGCTTACTCTTTTTCCTTTGGATTAGTTCTCATTTCTCTTATTGGCAGGTGAAGTCCTCTCCAATCTGGTACAGCACAGAAATCTATGCTTGGTAATGTTACATAACCATTAGCCAACAACACTGAACTGAGTCCCAAATATTAGGAAACAAGGATGTATAAATTATTTTTGATCATTTGCAACCTTTATTATATACAAGATCTATAGGTTTTTTTAATCATAAAATAGTACATATCCTTGAACCATAAAAACAATGAATCAGAGTCTGAAAATTTAATTTACTTGAGTAAATAATGGTTGGCACTTACTTTCTTGAACTCTGTTGAATAAGAAAGCATTCAGTTTATTTCTTTATATTTTTATCAATTGTTTCCATTGTCTCTTGTGAAATACATGTTTAGTGGGTTACAAACTATTTTGGTTTTGACTGGCTATCTGCTAAGATTTAGCCAGCACAGGAAATTTCTGGGTGCTACTTAAAAATAAAAGGAAATGTCTTGAATTCAGCTTTAGTGAATTATTGACTTTAAAAATTGCTAGATAAAATATCACAGGAAAGAATAATTTCTTGGCCTGCTTCTATGAGAACTTCTTTGGGTGAATACATTTGCAGAGACGTATGAAAGCATTCATTAGAAGTGAATCATAGTGTACTTTGTTCAAATAATTTTCCATTCAAGTGACACTTAATTCATAGTTTATATATTCGGGTCCAATAACTACACAATCTACATTCCAGGAGGAGTACCAACAATTTATAAGATGCTCCAGGTTTCCTGAAAGTAGAGCATATTATGTCTGCACAGATGATAGTGAGAGAAGTGAAATGGTGAGATTGTCAGAATCTCTTTGATGTCTTTTAAACAAAGATTCTAATAAACATTGACTCATTTTTTTCCATGTGACCTTATGGAAGAAAAATTTTGTTTGGGTCTTGGAACTTAGGCACGCAATGAACTTAGATTTCTTTCTCACGTTTTTTTCATTTTTGTAGTAGAAATATTTTACACTTCAGATATCAACCTCATTAACTTTGCAAATACAAAGACACATAAATGGCATTCAGGGCATTTTTGCTTATGACAATTGTGGTAATGTCAAGAGGCCTTCACCAATTTACCCCTCTTTGATATTGGAAGTGGGAAATTCATCTCCTGTAAATTGTATACTTGTTAATGCTGGATACCACTGGAACAGCTATCTTGAGTATATATTTAAATGAAAAAGCCTATTTTCCTAAAAGAAATGAACTATGACTTAATTACTGTATAAAATATTATTTTTTTGGTAAAAATGTCATCTTACATCCCTTAGTATACCATAGAAAGCAGACTTTTTTATGTCTTTTTAGTTTTTCTGTTGAACTAGATTCTTCATCATTCAGATATTTTTCTGAGATGGAAAATTTTGCAGGTGTGTTTAAGTTAGGCCATCTAAGGGTACGAAGAAGTTGGAGTACTGAGGGGAAGTTTCTGCATGGTGCTACCCAATTCAATTACAATGATTGCATTTTATTATGACTTCTTCAAGAATATCTCAGGTAGTTTGAGAATTATAGATCTGAACAAAGATAAAAATGGAACAGTAAATATAGTAAGTGAATATTCCCATACCATAAAAACTGATTACAAAATATTTAAAGAGAATTTGTTCTTAGCGTTTACTGAACAGATTTTCTGCTTAGTATGTAAAAGGTTTTGTTTATTTACTTCATAAGCTCTTTAAAAATTCCATTAAGAATTTTCAAAAGGGAGATTTATGGAGAGGAGGTAAGGACCCCTCCTCCTCAAACTTCACATGAGCGAAAGAATATGTTAACTCCTCTTTCTGTCAATAAGAGAATGAAGTGCCTCTTGGACATTTTCCAGTGGAGCAATGAGAAGAGTCCCTACCTTGTTTCTCCGGACATTTGCACATGCTTCTGAAAGTTCACACGGAAGAACTAGCACACTGTGGAATATTAATTACGTGAGGTAGGGAGGAAGTATTTCTAGTGATTCTCTAAGCAAAGCTCAGAAATCCCAGTAAGACTAAATAAAATAAACCATTGGCACTATGGATATCAGCAAACAACTTATGCTGAAAAAGGAAGGCAGCCAGTGGTTATACCAATATTTGAATCTTCCCTAATTACTGAATCAAGGACAATCTGTGCTTAAATAGTGTGGTAAGAAACACAGTGGCCACAGTGGGTATATTCTAAATATATATATATAAATTATACACACTATGCAATATATATAAAAAAATTCCAAGAGATTCCAAAAGTCCCTAATAATGGTGAGAAAATTATGAAAACCATGGCCAATCTTATCAAGAAGTTGCAGTTGCATGACTCTGAAGTCTTTGGGGATCAACTGTCATGCTGTCTGGTTTTTAGGTTCTATTTTCCCACAGCTAAAGTCATTTGATCATCAGATGCATGACCAAACTTTCTGCCTGCTGCCAGAACCATTGTGAGTTGAAATATGAGTTTTTATTGTTTTCCTTTTTCCACCCTTTTCTTTTAGGCATAGTACACTATAACTTGGTTCAGCCCATTTTTAAAAGCCAGATATACCTAGATTTGAATACCAGATCTGGAACTCACTTATCTGCTTATCTGGCTTTGGGAAATTTACATGCCCTTTCTGGGTTATAATTTCTTCATCTGTCATGTAAGATGCCAACTCTTTTCTTGTGGACTTTTTAGGAAGCATCAGTACCATGCCTAAATAGTAATAGTAACAGCAATTCTGCATCGAGTTATCTTTGATGTATGTAGAACAAGCCTTCTACCTGAATATAAAAGTTGGGATATTATCTCACTTCTTGAATTCTATGTTATACCTTAGTCCTTTTAAAGAGTCTCCTCCATTGGTTTTATTCTTTCTGAACCTATTTTGTTCATCTGCCTAGGACCTGGATTTGTAACTCTTACCTTATTCTTAACTATTAACTTGAAGACAGTAAGCTAACAGCTCTGGTGAGCTTCTGAGCATTATGTTTTCTACTTGCTGAACTACCTCATTCCTTAAGATTATTGCTGACAACTTATGTAAATTGTACTTAGTTATTACCATATTTCTTGGGCATTAGCCTGCCTGCCAATAGGAACTTTATCTTGATTTTTATAATTTGGCCAATTTCTCTCAGCACATGTCCTTTCCTGGTGGGCACTCTCTAGGCGAGTGACATTTTATTCTTCCAAGAGACATTGGACGATGCATGACTGAGTCCCAGAATATAAAACCATAGGCCTTTCGTAAGATATTGAGACAGTGAGTTAAATTTCTAATAAGAAGAATATAATAGAATAATAATCATCACTGATAGAGTAGTTCTTAGGTAATTAGATTTACAGATATCTTCTGTAAACTCCAGAATAATTTTGAATGCTGATTCTTATTCCCATTTTACATATAAAAAAAAATTAGATTCAAATACACAAAGTCACTTGCCCAGGAATATGTTCTTAGTATTAGAAAAATCAAAATTGAATTCAATTATCTCTCAAAAACCTATGTTTTTAAAAAAAACAAAAACAAATGCATTCCATATTGTCATGAAATAGGCCCTATTTTTAATGCTATAGAGCAAAATTCCAATGTATTTGGTACTTCTGCCTAATATAACAGAGATATTTTTTCCAGAAACAGTCAATTTGTTCTAATATGTATTCTAAACACCTATGGAGACTTGTATGTAATTCCCTAACATACTCATTATTTGAAGGTTTGTTTTTTTTTTTTCCTTAACTTAAGAATGTACAGATTACATAATGGTGGCAGTTTTACAGTAGGGTTTTATTTGGCTTGGTGGCCTTTGACATGACTTGGTCAGGTTTTTACCTTTTAAATTGATGGAAGCATCTTTCTGTAGTCCTGGCCTATATGTCTTTGTACACAATAGTCCCCTGATTTTATGTCATTCTAGGAAGGTATTCTGAAAAATAAAATTAATGAGTAGAATATATTGGAGACTCAGGACTTTGTTTATTAATTCCCTTTTCTGAATAAAGTGGGCAATTATCTGGAAAATTATCTTCTAGTTGTGACTGGGGATTAAATCATCAACCACATCTCTGGTCTGCATGTGCTGGCCTTGGGTAATAGTTTTATCCAGACTGCCTCGTATTTGTTTGAGTAAAGGGACATATCACAGAGCACACATCTCAACACTATTATTCATCCCATTATAATTGACACTTACAAATGTGAAGGAGGCAGGGGCCCAGTTATGAAGTATTCATGACACACTTCTTTTCCATCATCTCACATCTGCCCACTCTGACATTTCTCAATCCAAACTATGTAGTAATTCTTCTCATTCTGTGTTTTCCACACATTCTTTCAGGTCAATACACAGATGCTTTTACTTCTCTGAATTCGAAAAAATAAATCAGACTCCCACACCCATCTATAAAAGATTGCTCAAGGTCATAACAACTCTTTCTTCTTGTGCAAAATAGAATAACTTTGCTTTCTTACAATCATTGTTCTTTGGTGTTCGCCTTAAAATTCACTTGGGCTAAAAAAATAAATAAATAAAAAGAACAGACTGGCATTTCCATTGCCCTCCACAAATTCAAAATGGCTTGCTAATATGACTTAACACATAATATATTTAAGATAAGAGCTTTCTAGATTCACTGTAACATCTAGACTGGCTGGTTCTTAACCTTAGTTACACACGAGAATCACCTGAAACACATATTAATATAAACATTTTGTTGCCTCTGCTCCTCATTCCTTAATAGTCTTAAAATAATCTAGGTTGGATCCTCAGCATAGGTATTTAAAAAAAAACATTTTGAAATACGCAACCACATTTGAGATTCACTAATGAAACAATATGACACAGGGGTTAAGAACATATACTTTGTAGTCAGATAGACTGAGGTTGGATTTTAGCTCTTTATCAGGTATTAAATAGCGGGCATTTGTTTAACCTTCCTCATCCTCAGTTTATTCATCTGTAAAAGAGCTGAAAATTCTCACTTAAAAAGTTGTTATGAGACTGGAATAAGATAATGAACATAACATATTTAGGGAGTGCCTGAGACTTAGTTATTGTTCAATGCATTTTTTTTAGTGTGATGATTTAATTTCTCAGGATTTTCAAATGTGCCTCTATGCTAGTGCACTAGCTATGAGACAAGCATTTTTAATGACTAATATTTTGCTTCAATCTCCAAATTTGAATTTATAACAAATACCAATAATAATAATTGCAAACATTTATTAACTACTTTAGTATATGCCAGGTTCTGTGTTGAATCTTTTATATAAATTATATTTTTAAGCTGCTTGAAATTTTGGGGTATACTTTAATGCATTTATATAAGAGTAGAGTGCTTGCTTTGGCAGCACATATACTAAAATTTATAAGGGCAGACACAGATTTTGAGAGATTTGAATTTTTTCCCAAATCATCTGTTATGAAGAGTTGGAACTCAATTCTATGTTTGAATACATATGTTTAAACTTAGACTTTTAATCATTGTACTATATTGTCACCAAAAAAACAAATCTATACAGGATCAATATATAGTCTCTTTAAACAGGACACCCTTTTTCACTCCCTCCTTGACTAAACTCAGAGGATGAAAGCTGGGGTCAGCTTTGAAAGTGGTCAGCCACACAGTACAGTTGCATAAGACCTGATTCTCAGGAGAGCCCTGTGCTCTTTGCAATTGCCATCTCTAAATCCTTAATAATTTTCTCTTCGAACTTGTCTTTTGTAAGTGAAATCTAATAGGACAGTGGAGGACGCACTGGGGACTTGGTAGCCTAGCTTACATATAGTCCCCAAACTGGAAATGATGCAATTTTTTTTTAATGAATGGATAAACAGTGGTGCATCCATTACAATGGAAGACTACTCAACAATAAACAGTAACACATTACTAATATATGTTCCATATGGGTGAATCTCAAAAGCATTATGCTAAGTAAAAATATTCAGACTCAAAAGGATCCACGCCATATGATTCTATTTATTTATTTATTTATTTATTTATTTATTTATTTATTTATTTATTTTTATTTTTCTGGAAAAAGGAAAACTATAAGGACAGAAACTAACTATTGGTTATCAGGGACTGAAAGCAAGGCAGAGGTAACTGCCAAGGATCACGAGAAACTTTTGGAGGGTAAAGGAAAGGTTCTATATATTGATTATGGTGTTCATCACATGACTCTATTTATCTGTCAAAGCTCAAAAAATAATATACAAAAAGGTGAATTTTATCATATGTAAATTATACCTCAAATAAACAAAGAGACTATGGCTCCTTTCAGGAACTAAAAATAGTTACTATGGAAATAAAGAAGTAGGAGGTGGGTAAATAATGAGGAAAGAAAGGTAGATAGGGATCAAGGCATTAAGTTCTTTGTAAATCATGTTTAGGAATCCAGACTTTATCCTTAAGGTAATGGTGAAGTTTTGAGTAATTTAACTTGGTCACAAATCATGTTAAAGGGATCCCTTAGCAAGGAGAGTAAAAGCAAGAAGACTAATTGAGATGTGAGACAGAAATATAGTAAACCAGGTAGAAGGTATTGCTTACTTGAACTAGGAAAATATAATGGAAATTTATTCCTTTCTTAACAACTATGTTTTAAATGCCTACTATGTTACAGATAATGAGCTGGTTCCTGAAAATAAAATGGTCAGTAAAAAAAAAATACACATAGTCGGCCCTCTTTAGAGTTCATGAACGTATGGCAATGACAGCAAGTATGTAATTTTGTAAGTGATAAATTCTAAGAAAAAATGGTCATTCTTATTATGAAAGTGTGTACCAAAAGGGACTCTGTGTTCAACATGATTAATTACTCAACCAAAATCTATTCTTCCTTTCTTATTAACAGAATCCTCCATTCTGTTTGTTACCTACATGCTACCTTTAAAAAAATATATATTTCCCAACATCTAGGTGTGGTCATGTGACACAGTTCTGGCCAGTAATATATAAGCGGAAGGATGTTGGGTATTTCTAGGAAGGTTTTGCCCACCTGATTATGGTCTCCCCTTATTGCATTCTTTATTTTTCTTTCTGTCTAGTGTAAGAGATAATGGTCAAATTAACGACAACATAAATATTTGTGTTGGCATGGCAAATGTTTAATGAATTTTTAAATTTAATGCATTATAATAATTATTTATTGTTACTTTTATGAGATTTGTGTTTGTTCTTCCTCTTTCTCCACCCCTCCCTCGATAGCTCAACAGAGGTATAGACAAAGATTCCTCATACACGGTATGGTTTGGCCTATTAAATCTCTGTGTTCTTTGTCTCTTATCCACTGCACACAAAGCAGTGTTGGAGAACTTGGGTTCCTCAAGCCTAGAGCAGGGTAAATACAGTGGGTTGACTTTTTTGGGGGGAGTATTTTTTTTTCATTTATAACTATGCTAATCAGTTGGTTCTAGTGTTCCTAAATACATTGAGAAAGGTTGTGACAGCAGGAAAGAGTATTGTGTTAATTAATAATGTCCATCATGTACACAGGAGGGAAAATTTGCAAAAAAAAAAAAGAAAAAAAAAACTTTTTTATCATTACAATGGTACCATTCCCTTTACAGAAAGAAAGGTGAGGGAAGCCTTTAGATATGGATTATATGCTTAAGAACATAGAAACTAGATAAGATAATTCTCTGGAGCATTCAGGAACCCAACGGACAAGGATTTTGTTCTGTGTAGATAGGCCTAAGGACAGTGAACACTCACCAAGAACAAAGTAATAGGGTGACATTCATGGCATGGGTGGCATACGCCCTGATACTGGAACTGTTATTCTTCGCAACTTTCACATTAGCAATTTCTCTTGCCTGAGCCCATTAACTACTCATGAAAGCCATTCTCTTCCTTCCTGAAAGAAAAGTACAGAGAGGTGACGTGGGGTCATGAGTGAAAGCAGCCTTCTGTGCCAGGCAGTCAGGTCAAAAACTGAAAGGAGAACAAGCCATGAGGTTAATTTTTTTTCTAGTTTTAGGTACAAATTACTTTATTTTACTTTGGGGGAAGTAAAATGAAGCAATTCAGAAAGAAGAAAGAATTCCGGAAAGAAATTCTATTCTTACCAACCCAGCAGGGATGTACATTTCAATTGCTGAGAGGAAACAATATTAGATGTAATACTAGAGGCTCATTGGAAGCGGAAACAGGAGCCTAATTTGAAGCGGGAGCCATTCATAAAATGACTCACAAACTTGCTCGCAAGAATTAAACCAAGTTATGAAGAATAAGTCTTGTTTGCATTTCTTTTCCTTTTCAAGCAAGTAATAACAGTAACGTGGCCCATACCCAAGGTCACGTCAGTCTTTCTCTGGTCATTCATATGGATATTATTAAAGAAATACATATGTTGAGGAGTCCAGGACAATGGACAACCAACAAGGGAGGGGACGTTGGAAAATCCTGGCTCCTGGCCATACACTGAATGGGTAATAGGATAGAATGGTTAATGGTATTTCATTCTTTAGGTAAATCTGAGGCCCAGATTTCTGTCGTGAAGGACATTAGGCAGCAGGTTAGCCAGTGACAGGTCTTTTCCTATGCCACCTTCACTGCCTCAAGGGATCTGCATGATGAAAGCAGGTGATTAACAGAAATCCTGTTTTCACTGTGGGACTTTTACACATTTCCTGCCGGACAGCTCAATTGTCACATGGCACCTTCATTAAATTAGTTGATCAGATTAGTTCCCATGCGTTGCTCTGTTCTGCATCCTCCCCCGCATTCATGTATCTTACCTCTGTCTGAGACAGAAACAGCTCTACAGGCAGTGGAAACCAGCAAAGCTTCCACAACTCGGAACCAAAAGAGCAATATTTCCTTCTGACTCATTTCTCAAGACTCCTGTCTATTATGACTTTTATCACATTATGGGTAAGCAAGCTGCTTTGGATCACAGACTTGCTATGCATTCCAAACTTCCTCCCCAAGAGAGGAAACACAGTGTAATGTAAAGTCATAGATCTGAATGATTTTCTTTCTCCCCTTAAATTGTTCTTGTCTTAGGTTCACACCAAGGGGAATGAACCTATGTTACTGTAGTTTCTTACAGCTGCCCTCTTGTACTTTAGGACATTACGGTCAGGGAGAATTAGACATTAATTCCTTTGGAAATCCAATTCCAGGGTGTCAGGCTTCCTCAGTTGAAACATGGGTCAGATGTCAAGTCTGTCATTGAAATAAGGAGAACTTAACCTCTCTTATTGGTTTCATATTCTTGTTTCTCCTCTTCCATTCCCCATCTTCCTCTTTGAAGGCACGATTTCTGAGTAACTTAGAAAGTTGGGACACCCTCATTCTATAAGGCAGTAAAGTTGAAGAAATCATAAAAATGGTTGACATTTATGTAGTGTGATTCCTGTGTATTTTTCTAAGTAATTACTTATAATAGTCCATTTAAAAAAATCTTTGAGGTTTATGCTAAGTGGCTTCTGTATAAAGATGTTCTTATTAGTTGACATATTTCTCCGAGTATTAGACCAATGCTACTAAAGATTTTGTGCTAATGAATATAGTTAGCTAAGAGAGGAAGCCAGGAAGAGAGCTAATGGAAGTGAAAAGAAGGGTTGTACTTATCATATATGTGTGTGTGTGATATATATACACATGTATATTATACAGATATATAAGCATTATTCTCTGAACAACTTAAGCACTGTCTTTAGAATAACTTCTTCCTTAAGTAGCCAAGAAAAATCCATCTTATTCATAGACTTTTTTTATAGAAATGAGGTGATATTTACTGTTATGAAATTAAAAATTTGCTAAGTAAGTAAATAATACAAAAAATAGAGCAAAAGAGAGGCCAGGTTGTGTTATCTTAATAAGAACTTAGGACTTAAAAAAATTTATGGGTTTTTTTGGTGTTTCTTTACTTTTTTTTATCTCTCCTAAAAGGTAACTATGTAAGTAATATCTACTAGGCTACCTAGTTAATGAGCGTGTACATTCATGTGTTTATTCACCATTCATTCATTCCTTTAGAACCTGTCACCCACATGTGCCACTCTGGAAAATTTCTCCAATCTCTCTAAGACTTTCTAATTCATTATTAATGGAGATACTAAAAGTAAATATAAGCTTTTTGTGGGATTTAATTGAGATGTAGCTTGTAAATCATAAGAACCATCTGGCCTATAGTATGATTTAATTACTATTTATTAAACCAATTATTTTTACTAATGATTAAAAAACAAATAAGAAAAACCAGCATCTAATTTTAAGTGAGGCTAACTACGTACAGGGTTATTGTTTTTAAAGAACAAGATAGTCGTCATGTTATTTACCTCTGTTTATGTGACTTCTGCATATTGTCTTTCTCTTTCATCCCATCCATTCTTTCCATTGATTTTCATGCCTTTGGAGTGGGCAGTTTGGTCACTAGTCAATTTGTATCACTACTCCTAAATATCACTTTTTCTTCTGGCTTATTTCACACTTGGTATATTTTCAAAGGGCCAACTTTACTTTCAGGCTGTCTTTCATGATCCAGAGTCTCATTCAGTTCAATCCAATTTAATTCAATTCAGTCCAGTGAAAAGAAAAACAAATCATGTGGCTTCTACAATATGATACAGAGATGATTAAGGAAAGATTCTGCATCAAGTTTCTTACAGGCTTTCCTTTTTCTACCTCAGGTCATGCTGTTGATAATCTCCCTTTATAATTGGAATTTTGGCTCAGCCTTTATCATGCCACCATCTTACTTCTGGTAGACCCAAGCAGTTTAGAAATCTAAAGACAGCTAGCTGACCCTAAAGGGGCAAGAATAACAGTCTCTGAAAATTTGTTCATTATGTGCAAAACACATTCACAAGGAATTCTTCAAAAGAATGGCTAATCTTTATATCAAGAATTTAATAAACT
Organism: Eonycteris spelaea; assembly: GCA_003508835.1. Classification (NCBI taxonomy): domain Eukaryota; kingdom Metazoa; phylum Chordata; class Mammalia; order Chiroptera; family Pteropodidae; genus Eonycteris; species Eonycteris spelaea. Next base: position 9,723,739 of record PUFA01000007.1, read on the forward strand.
CTATGAGTCAAGGGAATTTTTCAAGGCAATAATGAATATAGTATTAACTGACCTTACTCTTTGTAAGCAAAGTGCATTCCAGTTTCCCTCTAGTGCTAGTGTCTACATGAGGCTAACTTAAAAGTCTCCATCAAGACCATTTTCTTCCTCCCTTCTCTAAACTCTCACCCTTTGTTGAGGACATTATCACTCCAACTTCATTTAGTAGCCTAAACACTTCCCTTTGTTTGCATTAGAACATTAACAATCCAAATACCACAGCCGTGAGGAAGAACGGAGTCTTAAAAAAGTAGGTATACATTCTGCCCAGATTCCATTGTTTTCCAGTGAAGTAACATGTTCGTTTATATCTAATATCTTCAGTACTCTGACCATGTAAGGTAAACAGAAGACTTCCAGAAGGTAACAGCCCCATTAAGCTAAGACTTCATTATGTCCTGAAATGATTTAATGAAATATCAGATAGATCAGAAAGAGAAGAGAAATTGAGATACCAGAAACAAGACTCAACCATTTGATAGCATGGCCACATTTTTTTCTTGTGCTATATCGAGATGTTACAGGTAATTGCTAATATTCCCATGGCTCTGATGTTTAAAAAAAAAAAAAAAAAGCTATTTTGAACCTTCATATGCTGCCTCCAAAACAGAAACAGATTTTGTTATTGTTGTTTGTCAATTTAAAAGTATTTTAAAATAACCAACTCTGGGCCCTCTGTATTTTCTTTATTGTGCATTTATTTTATATTTTATTAATTTATGCTTTTATGTTATTTCCTTCCTCTAATTTCTTCAAATTTAATTTGTAATAATTATTCCAAGTTCTTGAGATCATTACCTAGATCAATGATTTCCAGCTTTCCTTTATTAATGTATGCATATAAGGCTATATATTTTCCTCTAAGCATAGCTATAGCTGACCAATGACTCAGACAAAAAGAAAACAATGCAAAGAGCAATGTCTGACATGAGATCTCGACACAAGCTTTGTGGTTTAGAATAGAACTGTTAGCTGCCATCTTTCAGAGTCTGTATAGTAGCTTCCTCTCTGTGCTGATTCCTGATTTCTCACTCTGATTATAAAGAAAGAGGCCACCATTCAAGCAATGCTCACACTCTATGCCCTCAACTACCTCTTATTTCTAGGATTAGGTGAAGGGAGGACACTGTTGCTCCCCTAATCCAAATGCCCCCCCTTAATTAGAGCTGGACAATGTTTGTAAGCTCCTGGGTATACTTCCTCTCTAGATTCTTCAGCCACCATTAGTTCCTGCCCATTTAAAGGAAATCCTCTTACTTTTTCAAAATAGTCCTCCCCACCTACCCTTAATAATTGCATTTTGATCAGCCAATTAATCTTCCATTGTTTCAAAGAAAGAACAGAATTTTGCCATGACATACATCTAAAATTTACATTTTAGAATATGCATTTTAAAAATCGCAACCATAAAAAAAAAAAACTAGAAAGCTGTCTATTCCCTCAAATCCTACCTTCATGAGATAAAAATTACTACATTCGGTGGTCTTACTACCTCAACACACCTCTTTCCTTGTGTTAAACAAAATGAAGCAAAAGCCTATGAAGGTGGATCTTTTTTTTCTTACACTGACTCCAAAACACCCTGATACATGAATGAAACCTTGTTTTTATGCAGCAGGAATTCCACCTACTCCATTTACCTGTTAACAGACTCTGATTTTGCTCAAATATTAGGCCAGAATCATTGATATTTGGGAACATTGGCACAGCCTCAATTTCTGGGCAATGAAATAAGATGAAGATTTTAAAAGTGTGTCTGTAAAATATTTTTTCCCTAAGAAAACATAGTTTATAAGTGCTTATCCCAGTCTCCCTCTTCCCTCACTTTCTGCTTTTCACACTGACCATGCTTCCTAGAGCTGGGGCAGCCATCATCTGCTGTGGAGCAACTTAAAGATGAAAAGCCAACCCACAGAGGATTGCAAGAAAATGTAGAAATGAGCCTGACATCTTGAAGAAATTGTTGAACAGTTGAGTCAACACCAGCAGCCGCCTACCTCCAGATTTTTATTATGTGAGATCAATAAACCCAGTTATTTAAGCCATCATTAGTAGGATATTCCATTACCTTTGGCTGAAAGGCTTTCCTAACAGAAACATAACTTTTGTCCATCCAAACTAATACTTATTTCCCTTGTCCCAAAGCCAACCTACTCTCTGACTAAACTGACAAATTCTTTTGTGTACAGCATTAATGGTTAATGGTGGCTTGATGAGTTATATTATCCTAGGAGGCATTTGTATTTTAACAGTAGGCTTTAAATTCTTAAGAAAAAAATAAGAAGTATGATAGTAAAGGTATAGTTGAATCAGTGAGGAAAATGAACTACTTACCCCTCAAAACACATCTTTGACCTATGTTTGAGGTCAGCTTAGATAAAAGGAGAGATTGCGTGAATTATTAAAGCAAATCGCACTATTCTATTTCATGGTAAACAAGTGGAGTCATATGTCAAATAATGAACTAAGACTAAAGAAAAATGAAAATTTGGGAGATTTCCTAAGATAAATTTTTTGAATTATTATTGACAAAAGACAATTTTCCTTTTCCATAACATGTAGAGACTGAAGATGGCCACCTGTTTTCCTTTTCACCAGAGAAAGAAACAATTCGGATCATTAGTTCAAAAAATTTTCTATAGGCATCTCAAATTCAGTTTTTAAAAAGGAATTCAAATTTTTTTTCACTGAAATGTTTTTTCTTATATTCTCCAGTAAGTTTCTCTTTTATGATTATTTCCTCCCATCCTTATTCCATTGTGTATCAAGGCTGGCTAATTCTCTTAAATTGTTTGGAATTCATCTCCTCCTTTCACTCTACTTGTTTTACTTCAGGCCATTTTATTTCTCTTAAGGGCCATTTCCAAGAGCCCCACACTTCATTTCCTCACTGTTTCTCATGCTGTAGTCAGAGTGGTTTATCTGAAAGTCAGACCGAATCATGTCATACACATGAATAAAAAAAAATCCTTCCAAAGTCTCCCAGATATTTTTATGACCTAATGCTATTAACTTATCTAATAATAACTCCTGTTGTTTCATGTGGTCCAGCCACACCTCATGTCTGGTAGCTAGCTGTGTATGCCGCACGGTCTTTGCTTGGCATGACTAAATATGCTGTTTCCTCAGGAGCAGCTTTCTCCCAACCCTCAATCCCTTTTCAGTTTAGAAGAGCATAAACATGAACTCAAGAAGAATAGAAGAGAGTGGCGTAGCTGGAGACTGCTTAGATGCCATTTCTTCAGAGAATCCTTTCCTTAATTTCAAGTTTGCTTAAAGAGTCCTGTAGTTCCTGGCAATTATCACTGTCTATAATGCATTATACTATATGATAAAACATAATTATATATCTCTTTATTACTAGACAAGTGGTTCTCAACCCTAAATTATACAATCTGGGGAGGTTTGTTTGTTTGTTTGTTTGTTTGTTTGTTTTTATGCTAATACTGGTCTCCATTCCAGACCACTTGTTATGGTTATTAGTAACAAAGCTCAGGCATTTGAAGACTTGTTCTTTCTCTGCCAGTTTCTTCTATATGCATAGCGGCTGTAGTTGACAATCTAACTCAACTATTCTATATATAGTTTTTAATTCATTATACTGATTCATTTCAGAGTCAATTCTTAATGCTCACGCCTGCCTTCTCCAAGCATGTAGTCTCTATGAAGTTCTGCTAAAAGAATAGCTTCCACCTCTGTGATGCTTATTACCTGTTTGGAGATAATGCATCCTTCACTTTAATTTGTTTTTCCATGAGAAACAAATAGCTTTCTCTCTTGTAGAGATTATTCTAATTGTCTTGTCTTATTTTATTCTATACCTCCTTTCTATTCTTGGTACTTTTATAAATTTATTACCTTTTGAGTATTTTAATTATGGTTCTGTGGGGTGTGGGAGGACAGGAAGTAAGCATATTTACAAAGTCTGTCATTTCGTCTTGAAAGGCTATTTAAGCCATTTAGGTACTTTAGGTAGCAAGAAATTAGTATTTAGTGCACAGCTTATGGGTCTGATGCAGACACTGACTTTTTCTCAGAGTTTATAAGGAGTTAAAACAAAACAAAACCCTATAAAATATCATAAGCATGTTTGTGTCAAGTTGAGAGAAGCTAAGAATTGATCCACTTGTCTGGGGTGAGAAAGTTGAATGGTAGAAGTGAGCCAGAAAGCAGTCATCTGAGGTGAAAAATGGAGCACCAGTATCTCCAGTGCTATTATCTTGATAGAGATAATACAGGTACAGATACTCCTGAATTTATTTTTCTTATATTATTATTTTAAATTTTATTTCATTTAGAAATTTTCTTTTAAGGAGCAAAAAATCTGAAGTCCTATTTCCAAGATTTGTGAGAAAATTTAGTGAATATATCTATTTACTGTTATCAAAGACCTATTTTCTAAAAATACTACTGAAGACAACTTAATGATGGTTTAAATTCACATTATTAAAAGGCAGTAATGTTTTCCTTTTTATATGCCTTAGAAGAGCTCATTTCTCATTATTTCAGCATAGAGTTCAATAGTTTGCTCAATCCAATCTCTGTACAAAGTGTAAGTCACACCTTAGTTGTCATCCTGGGGTTTCCTCTGGTTATACTTTATAGTAAGAACACCTTTAGAGTAGCATCCTCAGAGATGGCTATAGCGTGGCAAAGTAGTACACATGGCACAATTAGGTGTCACTTTTTCTAAATGACCAACTAAAGTGGGAATTTGGCGTAGAGATTATGTTTTTATTCATATAAAAACTAGACTAAAGCAGGTCCTGAGTACAAAGATATATATTTCAACTCATATAAAAACTGGTTGCTATTGATGGTCTGGTCCAACATGTCTCTAGCACTTGAATAATTATCCTTTTTCCCCATTTACCCAGTGTCATCTAGTCAACATGCCTGCTCTCAGCAGGAATCGTCCTTCTAGCTGAAGTGTAAGCACTGTTTATTCATCTCCAACTTCCAACTCACTCTTTTATCAACATCTTCATCAAACCCAAATTTATCCCTCATACCAAAAGCCTCATTAACTCATAATTGCATACCAAGAAGTAACTTTAAAATTTTTGCCTAAATCCTTAGGAACAGGAGAACTGGTTTACTCTTCCAGGCTTGAATTTAAATTTATTGAGGGATGACTTTGTTTCAAATTTGGAGTATATTTTCCTTTTCCACAAGATGATCCCAAGACTCCATTTAACGTTTTGAAGGAAAAATCATAACAAGAAAACCAAACAACATCTTGAGCATCCAAATAAAAGCAAATAGCATCCATGAGCCAGTTCATAGTTACTGACACCTCTCATTTCCTTCTATTTGTAGACATTTAATTGACTACATTTCATTCCTGAGTTAAGGCCTTGAATATACCTCTGTCCACAAGTCAGTTGGACTCTCTGGGCCTCGGTTCCCTCAAAAAAAAAGAAAAAAAAAAAAACAAACAAAATAAAACTGTGTAAGACTTGAATAGGATTGGTTACTAACAATTATATTTCTAATATATTTTTATAAATCAGTTATTTTTGCATATTCTAAATTTTAGAATGATTTTCTGACACTTTTAATGGAAATAGAAAAGTATAAAGTATAAAGTATAAAGTAAAATATGGCCACTATTCATAGTCTTACTAGCCAGAATTTAAAATACTAATATTAATGTATTTATTTCAAATTTTTATGTAAATAATTTTAAAATTTTAAATTATTATAAAAATACAAATGTAAGTCATGTCTTCATTAATCATATTCCCCTATTGATATATTCATTTTCTTTCTTCAAAAGGACCATCTCTATTCCATATGCTTTAACTGCCTTCCATTCTTAAGTATGGAATATCTAATTAATGTCATGGTTTCCAAATTAAAAGGCAAATAATTATTATTACCCTTTCCTTTAAAAAGAGTGAAATTGTATATATAGTGACCAATTATCTGGGCTTTGGAGTAAATAGGTATCAATGTTAATATCTGACAGCAATAATAACATTCTGACAACTGAGATAAGTGCATGTTACTTCCTTAGGCTTAATGTCCTCATCTGTAAAAAATATTAACCATAATTATTTTATAAAGTTATTATTTTGATTAAAATAAATTATAAAGTGTTTATCACAGTGGCTACATAAATAAAAATGTGTGATTGCATGTGTAGATGAGTGCACACACACACATGCACAGAAAGTCTGTGATGTGGTGATCGTACTCTCTTGATGCAATGCCTAACAGATAAAGAGGACATTCATTCAACTATGTAGATGGTACAATTTTATAGTATTTAGAAACATATATCTAGATTTCAGATACTGGTCTGTTTTCTCACTTATTTATATTTGTGATCCCATGAAGGTTTAGATTTCCCCTAATTTCACCAGTTTTTCTTTTGGAGTAACATATATATGTTGGTGCTCAACAAACACATGTTACATTAAATTGTATTGGTTAAGGAGTTAAAATTACCAATATTTCAGAGCAGCTTACTCAATGTTTTAAAAAGCAGGAACATGTATCATAAATGTTTGAAAGCTTCCTTCCCCACAATGAACTATTGAAAACATAAATAACCCTACCATATTTAATTTAACACACACACATACACATACACAATAGCAAGTACCAGCCATCGGACTGTTTATAACTAACTCTCAGTTTCCATCAGCTAAAAGAATGCACTAATAAGAAGTGATTACAAACTAAATTCTTTGGGATTAAATTACATGTAGACTTTTATTACTAGAAATTCTAGTATTCATCTTGACAGACAGATCTTTTAATTGTCATTGCAGTTGATATAAATGGAACTTTCTTTTGCATAAGAAAAACAATAAATTAGAAGTACTTATTCTCCTTTATTTTCTATATATTTTATGTATTAGAATCCCATACTATTGTCACCTTCAGGAATAATAATAACAATTATGTAAATACTTACATAATCTTAGATATTATCTAGCCCAATCCTGAAACATTTAACTAAAGCTTTTATAAAGGTTATGATAAACACATTCCAGGTCATCCAGATGGATCAAAACTACATCTTTCAACTCTTAGATTGATGCATTTCTACTTATATACATTGTCTCTCTTAACAGATGCCAGAGAAATTGATTTCCAGTTTTGCCACAGCTTAGAGCTAATGCTGCAAGAGATCAAACTAGTAGCTGCCAACTTGACTCATATTTATTCTCAGAAAAGTTATATACGTTGAGGAAAAAAAGGCTCAACCCCTAAAGCAATAGTTCTCAACCCTAGCTACACACTAGCATCACCTAGGGAATAGTCAAACACACTGATACTATTTCTGGGTCATTCATTCAAAGATTCTGATTTAATTGATCTAGGGTAGAATTTAGCCCTTATTCCTTTTCAAAGCTACCCAGTTAAGACCAATGTCCAGGCAGAGTTGAGAACCAATTCCCTGAAGCCTCAACTGTAAATCAAAGGAAGTCACACAGGTAGAGGCCAGCCCTATCTGGATTTAATCAGCCAAAGAAACCGCTGGAACGGTTAGAGGCAATAGAGTTAGGTTGTATTTTTTTATATAAATCTTAAAAAGACTTTGCTATTTGGTTCCCATGTGGTCTCAAAAGAAACTAATCATTTCTCTACAGTTAAAAATTAACTGGACTAACTCATGGCCAGGAGGAGCCTAAAAAGATATGATGGCTAAATGTAATGTAGTATCCTGGGTGAGATCCTAGAACAGAAAAAAAATCATTAGGTAAAAACTAAGGAAATATGAATAAAGTAAATACTTTTGTTAATAATAGTGCATCAATATTGGTTCAGTAACTGTAACAAAAGTATTGTACTAATATAAGATATTCATAATAGAGGAAATTTGATACAGGTTGTTATGGGGTGACTGTACTATCTTTGCAATTTGTCTTTAAATCTAAAACTGTTCTAAAATTAAAAGTTTATTTAAAAAGTAAATGTACTTAAAAGTATGAGATTTCTATCAATATTCTTTTCAATTTAAAAGATAGTATATCATTAGCACTTTTATTTACAATTTTTAGAGTTAATATTTCTCTAATGACTGCTCTACATTTATTATTCCATTTTGTTTACAGATCATCCTCATTGAAATATGTTAGAAGCCATTTATATTTTTAACATTCTTTCAAAAATTTGAGAGGATTTATGATAAAAGACAAACAAACCATAAAAATGAAGATAAAATATCAAGACTGTATTGGAAGGAAATAAAAGAGAACAGTATTTTGAGGGCAAGCAGAAAAAATTGGCCTTAGTATTAGTAGTAATAAAATTAATGCAGTCACTTAGAAGTATTTCCAATATCATTTCAAAATTTGCCTTGATTGCTAGATTATTTGTAATTCATATTAATATATTAAACACTTTTTTATACATCAGTTATCACTGTTTTCAAAGTCGTAGAGTTGAACAGATGGAAAATATTAAATAGTGTGGGTGGCTTTCTTGGCTTGGCATTGGAGATTGAATTCTATAATGTGAAAAAAAATCTATTGATTTCAATTTACCTATTCTACCAACACCCCCATTAGCCTGCCACTCTGTCCAGAAGGGGATAGCCTGATTACTTGAGTCTTATGCATACATTTGTCAACATCATTTCTTTCACTTTCCAATCCCACAGTCCTTCACAATATAATTAAAAGTGAAGCACGTGGGTGGGTTTCACAATCTTCTCATTCAAATGTAGAATCCAATATCAAATTATTAACTTATGAAAAAGAACAAATAAAACAGGGGAATCCCATTCTCATTAAAATGAAAGAGACTGGGTCAGGGGTGTGGGGGTGGAAACTGGGAAGGCGTCTGCATAGGAAATCAGCTTGAAAAGAGAAGGGTTTTAATAATGTCAATACTGGTCAAATTTTTGGAACATCTTGAATATAACACTTATCACAGGTATTCTGATTGTTTAGTGCCTTTCAGGTCAGCAAGAAACTTCGTTTCTTGAGGTACTTCATTTTCAAAATGAAGTTCCTCAAGAAAAAATAAGACAATACTATATGTGTGGCATCAGATAAAACTAAGCTTAATTCCTCTCTGTCCCTTATCCAATGTATAAGTTTGGGTAAATTATTTCTCTGAGCTTCACTTTCCTAATAGATAAAATTGAAGACAGTAATAAAAACTTCATAGTATTTTTATAAGAATTAAGTTAATAACATTAGTTATATGCTTAGCACTATGCTGAAATTTCAGATTGAGATGCCTAACCATCTGTATGGTCCATATTCTTAGTGATTCATTTGTTTTTGTATTGTGTTTTCTATAACAGGAAGTGGAGTTCTATATGTATGATATAGAATCTCCTAATAGCTTTCTCTGTAACAATTATGTCCTGGAATTTTCTAGACTAGCCTTTAGCTACTATGTGTTTCAACTATGATATTATATCTGCTTTGCAGGCAGAGAATTTTTCTCATCCTTATATAAGTTGCCATGCATAGTAAAATCATGTAAGAGCTATTTATCATAGAAAAACTTATATCTACTGAAAAACTTGTATTTTTTTGTAATGTCAGGGAAATTACATTGTCATTTCTGTTTCACTCTACTTTAGATGTGCTAGAAAGATAGTTACATTTGCAAGGATATTGGTGCAAATGATTTCCTTTCTAGCAGTATAATTTGGATAAAATACTTCTATTTTATTAAGGAAATTGTATGCTTACATTCACTGAAAAATAGTGTTTGGAAGTAGGTGAAATAAAATTTTTAAATAAATAAGTGATCTAACCTCCATACTACCATGTTGCTCAACACAGTATATTTTGTGTAGCATACATACAACATATTGTTTAATTAAGTCAAACTAACTTTGGAGTTTCCTAATATAATATAAATAATGTGCAAATGAACATAAAAGCATCTACTTAAAATTCAATCAGACTTCTTGGAAAAGTGTCAGAAAGTTAACTGAAATTCCTGTAAGAATGTGGAGTTTCAATTCACATTTTATCCGGTATCTCTTTTCAAATTTTTCTGCCAAAACTATTGTATTATACTACAATTATCCAGAGGTGCTATTTTACACTTGGGCTATTATTTCAGAAGCTCTGCTTCCGATGTCTAATAAGGTTTCCACACATAACTCCCACACCCCTGAGCTGCCTTCAAAGGTCATTTCTTCATCCCGTTCTTTGCCGACATAATTGCACCTGCCAGGTGAACTGCAAAACAAGTCCCAGGCGCACAGGGTGAGTCAGTCCCTGTCATCCAAGCTGCTTTCCTGTTTATGCTCATCCCAAGCATTATGGGCTGGGACGGCTCTGGGGCCATTTGTAGCTTCTCTTTTTGATAGCCAGAATTTTCCATACATTGATTCTCAATTCCCAATTTCCCATAACAGGAAGTCAAAACAGACTTGATATCAAACAGGAGAGTTGCGATGATCTCAAACAAAGGAGAAATGAAGAGAGAGAGAGACCCCTAACGTTTCCAAAACACTCCAGTTTGAAGAGGGAAATATGCTGTGTCCCTGAAATGTTTTAAAAGAGCTTGTGACTGACTGGCAAATCTCTTGCTCGCATTTCCCTGTCATGTTTACCTTTCTTGTAGTCTCCCAGGAGCTCTTTCAGTTGAAATTCGCATTTCCTATTGCCAGTTGCAAATCTCATAGCAAAGTCAAGCATTTCTCTGTGAACAAATAGATGTGCTCTGTATTTTCCCAGTTATCTCTGAAAATGAGGAAAAGAGAAAGTATTCAAAATCCTATCCTACCATAGAAATGTAATTTGATGATGTGACCTCCTTAACAAGTGACTGTTGTCCTGAAAATGAAGAATGATGTGAAAGGCAGAATCCTATAGTTAATGAATGATACCACCTGTTCTCGGTTCAGCAATTACATTTCTAAGTATATGAAGTGTTTGCAAAGCCTGGGATAAAAGAAATATAAATAGGTCAGTGTTCATGGAATAAAATCTCTTGCTTTTGTTTAAATCTTAGAAATGTCTCAGAGTAGATTATTCAAATACAAGGTAATATCTAGCATAGCATTAAACACTGCGGCAATTCAGATGTTTTATTTTCATATCATTCAACATAGTTTTCCCAATATTTTTTAATCACACTTGAGAAAGGTTTTAGGTTAAATTACCACATAAATAACTAAAATGTGCCAAGTACTGTGCTAAGCTCCTCACTGTCCCACCCTTCATACCATTCCCCTGAAATAAGTATTCCTGTTCTCATGTGTGAAAAATAGGCTCAGCGGTGTTAACTGCATGAAATCACACATCTAAAAATAAATCAGTGTGTACCATACCTCAGAAAAATCTGATTCTAAACCTTGAGCTTTTTAATTTATACCAGAGATGCCTAGTCCAAAATATTGTATCATTAAAATAGTATGTCATTATAACAATTATTATAATAATAATAATAATAATCTCAAATGTTATATAACATTGTCACAATTTTATATGATAATTACAAGATAAATATAATGGCCTATAGCAAGGTCATGACTAGGTGGGAGAATGGTCTGAGGGTGAAATCTAACTAGAGAAGGTCACTCAGGGCACTAGGGAGATGACTGCATAGAAAACAGAGGATAATAAGTGCTTCAACAGACAGCAATGAAATCCCAGGGCGAGGCAAGAAATGGAGTATAGCTGCCTTCCTGGAAAGTTGATTCAGGATAGAAAGTAGCTTGAGGTCTTTCAGAAACCAAAGTCTGCAGAGGATACCATTTTTCGTTACTTTCTGGAACCCGGTTTTATGATATGCTCCTTGTTTAAAGGTTCCGGGTCAAGATGAATAAGTCACAAGTCAGATGACCACAAATCAACTTCTGAACTGCAATAGTTTGGCTAATTGATTGCCGGAGTCCTTACAGTAGAACTCCCACTGATACTCTAGTGCTGACTTTTTCTCCTAGTTCAGTTTGGTCTCTAAGTTCAGTTTCAACACTCTTACAAAGAATCATAAGATGACTTGTCCTTTTCCCTTCTCACCCACATTTTAAAAATATGAAAATACATTAAAATTATTTTTGACAATGGGAAAAACAAAGGGTTATTTTTTATTTAATACTAAGTACAAATAAGAATACATGAAGATGCCATTTGGGCAAAGATTTATTACCCATAATTCATTACCTTTTTTCCCAATTCATACTTTGCCTCAAAAAGCTAGCTCCTAGTTTAATCCCCTCCATGAAGAGTCATGACTATTCTCACCCAGAATATTTTAACACCCATATAACTGTCTCTTTCCCATTTGAGCCACTCTCTACTCTACTTTAACTCTGATCTTTCTAAAATAGAAATATGCCACCAATCCTATGCCTAACAAACATCCAATGGCTCTGCCTCATTACAGAATAAATGACCTCTTTTAATATTGCACACAATGCCTTTCATAACCTGAACCCCGATATTCTCTTAAAATTTATTGCCTTTCTCTTTATATTTTAGCAATATCAAAATATGTGTGACTCTCTGAAAACTTCATATTGGTTTACCCACTGCAAGAATTTACACTTGCTATTATTTTTGTTTCTAATGTCTTTTTTTCTCTTGTACAATATATGAATGTCTTTAGAGTAAAACTTTTTTTATGTCCCTGTCGTATTTCTGCATACCTATTACTGTGCTTGTGGTACCAACTATAATCATTTGTGGCCATTTTAGACTCATTTCTTAGATTGTTGGGTTCTTTAGAGTCAATTTTAGATTTTACTTATCTCTGCTTTCCCATAGCTATTCTTGAAACAAGGAAAAAACACAATTAAGTTGGTTGCATTGTGTTGAATTTAATTGTGTCCCGGTATATTCTTCCCGTGGGATTCTGGTCCATTTTGCAGATCCTCAGAGTCATTGGGATTAAATAGTGAGGTCAGGAAACTACTTTGGGTTAGTGACTCTTTGCCTCGATTGGTGGGAAACAAGATCATTTCTCTTCACCTTGATTGGTGGGGAAGGAGGGGCTTTTCAGAAGGATAATGACCTTTCTGTTAAGCTCAAAATCTCCAAATAGAGCCTGTTTATAACTTGGGCCATATGATATCTTGCAGGATTTGTTGATTTGCATAGGCAGAGTCAAGGAGATATATTACAGCATGGCTTTACCCTTTTTTTTTTTAGTACATTAACTTAGTGTACCTGCTATCTATGTCATTGATGGAAAATATATGACACAGGTGTTACCAATCATCTCCTGTAAAACTGATTACCATTGAAATCTACTGTATATTTTTTCTTTGAAAGGAAAAGGATAATTTATACCTTGGATTTGTGGTTTTACCTGAATAGAATAATTTATACCATGATACCTACACTGTGTAATTACGTAATGTATTTTAGATAAAATAAAGTAGAATTGTCTGGTTTAAAATCACAATTTATTATCTTATTTAAATTAAAGTCTAACTGCTACTGAATTTGGGGATTTTTCTATACCTAAATTCTGAAAAATAATCAGGATAACATCAAATATTAAACATGGATACCAAAATATCACCTTTACAATTAACAGAAGCTGAATTTGAGTATGTAGCTTTAATCTACTGGTAAGTACACTTGTTAATATTCAACCCAAGAATCAGGCATTTTTGTACCCAGTCCCAGTTATCATTGTACTGGGATAGCCATGTCTAGTCAGCCCAGGTAGAATCCATAGTATGAAGAAGCGGAGAATGCATTCTTTTTGTGAACATTTACTTACTAGAAGAAGGAGAGAGCTAATCTGATCAGATCAATTTATTCCCTCAAAGTTACAAATCAAATGTCACTTGAGCTTCTCAATGGAGATGAGAATAAAGTAGTACAAAGAAGCAAAGACTAGATTTAAAAATAATATTTCCTGTGAAGGTTGAAGTTTAAGGAAAAAGAATTATTCTATCATTACAAAAATTACAGGGTTTTAAAATGAATAAAGAACTTTCTCATATGTAATCTTACTTAAAATTGACATACCCCCATGATTAAGCAGGGCCAATACCTTCATAAGAATTGTCTAAATAAAAAAAATGAGGAATTTTTGTGAACAGCCTCAAGATTGGTAAAAGCCAAAACAAAACCCATTTTATCTGACTTCTAAACCAAAGTACTTTTATTATAAAATACTGTATATGTCTTGGATTTTCTTTCCCAAATGTATCCCATTTTCCTTAAAATGAATTTTTTTTACACATGTTTATATTTATTAAGTGCCTAAAGCAGTGCCGTGTACAGAGTAAGCATTTAATCAAGATTCATTCAGTGATTCCAGTAGTTTATCAGGAAGTAAGTTTAATATAGGGGGTTGATTTTGTATTAACATTATTAGTTTCTCTCAACTAATTATGCAATTTTACCTCCTATAGCTCTTGAATAATTCAATAGTTATGTATTTAATACATTGTACTGTCTTTTAAAATTTTATTTAATTATTTCACTGTAAATACCTGTAAGTTCTTTTAATTGCCTAAAATGATGACTTAAGATTATGAATATCTGCTGAATGGTTTACTTTTAAACCTAATCAGACAAAAGAGTATGTCACTGCCTTTCAATTTCTCAATTAATTCAGCTAAAAAAAATAGAGGGTTAGTTGCATTATCTATAGGGTTTTTTTCTAAATTTCTGAAATTATTTGTGCAGAGAATCATTGCTCAGAATTGCAAACATGCAAAAAATGGTTTATTTTTATTTTCAAATTTATTTCAGGTTTCAGTGCACAGACTTCCTGTTTAGCAAGTGATTCAATTTTATTTGTTTTTGAATTAAAAAACTATACAAAAGTCCCAGGGATTTATTTAATCACAAGGCATTGATGATATTTCTCCATCCATTGCTTATTAGTTCCTACTGGATAAAAGGAAGACATAGGTTGTCCAACCTACTTTATTTATCCAAGTCCTGGAGCTTCACAGTCACTGTATTCATTACCTTCTTCATTTTCATTGTTATCATCCATTGAGACCACCTTCACATCATCTCTATCATTATTTAATCACCTCCCTATTAGCATTATCATCACAATAATCCTTGCCATATCACCAATATAATCCATCAGCAGCACATCATTATTGCCTACATTATCCCGTCATTGTTAATTTTAGCATATTAATATCACAATCATCATTGTTGCCGTTACCTATTTCATCATCTCCACCATCACACTGTCCTAACAACCATCTTCATAATTGGCAAATGTAGAAGCATCAAATCCTTTGATCTAAATGTGGTACATAGATCTGACTATCAAGATAATTGTTTCACATATTTCTACATTTCCCACCATTGCTCTAAGGAAGATATCTAATCATCTCTTTCAAGACTTTTAGTTCATGTTAGTAGGTGCACTTATCCGACAGTCTTCCTTAGACAACCTCTAATGCTACAGGAATGATATCCTTTAGAAAGTGACCATATACTATGATATCCTTGAAACCATAAGCAGATACCTAATAAGCAATTTTTATGTGCTCATTCCTTTAACAGTTAGTAAAAGCCAATGATATTGATATAAAATCCATCTTCTAGCCTCAAAGAGCTGACATGAATTTTTCAGAGAAAGACAAGTAGACAAAATGCTGCAACTACTTTTAGAACATCAGTTATGTTCCAGGTACCGCACAAATTGTTGTATGGGACATGGGGATGAATGTAATTGTTGTATGGGATATGTTACTTGCAATTTAAGAGTCATGTACTGTCCTGTATTGTTATCCTTGTACTACCTTCCATAATAGGCTGTGATCTCCTGAAATGCAGGAATCTCTGTATCACTAAGGCACCTAGCAAAATTCTTGGCTAGTAACAACTCATTATAGTTTCTTTGAATGAATGCTGTTGGATGAATTATTTAACAAAACCAACAAAAGGGTTTATACAACCTTAATTATGACCACTAAGGGTTATAACAACTTAAATAGTAGATATTTAACTTATCTATAGGTATTGGGGAGATATATATATACACACATATATATATATGTGTATATATATATATATATGTATATATACACACATATATATATATGTGTGTATATATATACATATATATAATTAATTTTAAATTTTATACATAGATATTAAAGTATAAACTTTTTTGTGAAGCACTTCAAGCAAAAGAAAAAAAATTCAGAACGAAGTGCATCGATTATCAATTATGAATGTTTCCTTGAAATGAAACTGAAGCACCGCCTTGCCCAAACTTCCTGGAAACAGCAGCCCCCAGGAGTCTCTCTAGATCCCCAGTAATCAATCCCACTCCCACCCTCTTTTGAATATGGCCTTATCTCTCTGCTTTCTTGGTAAAATTGAGGTCCCCAGGAACAAAGAGCTCTGTTCCAACTCTGGAAATTAGTTTTTGGAAAAATCTCAGAAGAATCTCAACCTCATTTAAATACCTTTCATGGTCCTCCACTATTCCAAAAACTATGGGACTTATCTAGCATTTTCATTTCTGTGACTTCACAATTTTCACTCAAATAAAAATAGTAACTATAATGAAAAAGAGGTTTTGAAAATCTCTACAGTGCTTCTTAATTCTTAAAAATTAATCTGTAGGTTCAGAAATTTTTGGGTCACTCATCTTTCTTCTTTCTCCTCCTCTACTTCAGTATTTTTTTTTTTTGTATTCTTACTCCAGTTTCTATTACTATGATTTTAGTCCATGGGGTTGATATTCCAGTTTTGAATATATTGTATTGGAAAAATTGGTGGTAGCATTGAGATGCAGGTGAATGGCATATTTTGAAAAGTATCTACTAAGAAAAATATTTTTAAAAAATATTTTTAAATGTCTCTGCTGCGTTTTATGAATAAAAACAATAAAATTTGAGGAAAAGGATTAATTATATATGTTGTGATTAAATATAAAGGAGATAACTTAAACAGAGGAGGTAATAAAATAGAAGAGACTTAAATAAAGTAAATATTAAAAAAATTAAAACTTCACTCACATAATAAAATGAGCATTAGAAAATATAAGGTCCAGTATCAACAGTGCAGAAGAAAAAAAAAAAACTGATGTGAATTGCAAGTCTGTGAAATTCCCACAAAATAAAGAGTGAAAATACTAAATAAATGAATAGTAAGAAAAATGTCACAGACTAACAGAGTGGTAGCAATGAAGTAATAGAGAGCAGAATTTCAATAGATGAAAAAATTGTGTTTCAAAAGAGGGGAATGTAAGATATTTACAAAAATGTTCTAAATAGTAATCAGAGATCATTGAACAAATCTTTTCCGAGCTGTAAAACACTGTCTCTAAATCATAGGTATCCATTTGAGAGATTAAAGTAAAGTAAGCAATACTACCATAGACTATGTATCTGTGCCCCTTCTCCCCAATTTATATGTTGAAATTCTAACTTCCAAAGTGAGGATATTAAAAGATGGGACTTTTGGAAGGTGATTAGGTCATGAGGATGGGGCCTAATGAATGAAATTTCTAATACTAACAAAAGAGATGGCAGAGAGCTCACTTTTATTCTTCTACCATGTGAGGACACAGCAACAGAGGGCTGTCTATGAACCAGGAATTGGCCCTCACTGGACACTGAATTGGTTGGCACATTGATCTCGGACTTCTGAACCTCTAGAACTATGAGAATAAAATTGTGTTTTTCATAAATCATCCAGTTTTACATGGTATTTTTTTATGACAGCCCAAACTAAGACAAACATCTAGAAATAGCCAGAAGAAGAATATTTTGAAGATCAAGAATAAAAAAATTCACCTGTAATCACTCAGGTCAAAAGCGTGGAAGTGAGAGATGGGAGGAGTATACACTGTGGAAGAAAAACTGGATTTGCTAAAGAACAAAGCCTTTCTCTCCATATATGTAAATCTAGAAAACAATGGAGCAACCCCTGGTGAGTTTTTATTCCTAAATAAGCTTTATCTCATCTGGAAAGAAAAAAAAAACATGAAAGACTAAGAAGATGATAAACTTGTTTTTTCTTCAAAAAATACTCAAGACAAATTTCAGGCAAAACAGAAATAATAACAGCAAAACAGAACAAAATAAAACAAAATAAAACAAAAATCTAAAAAAAGAAAAGTGGATATTTTTGGTATAAAATGACAAGTATGAATACTAAATCTAAATTTTATGGATTAAGTATAAATTTTTATTTTAAATGTGATAACTACTTGATTTTATTTATTCATTTATTTATTCTACTAACATTAATTAAATGCCCACTCATTAGGTAGCTGGGACACTGACCTTAAGGAATTTATTTCATAGTCTGAAGATGTTTTCAACAAAAATTTTTCATAAAAGAAATATGAAAAATCAAGATAAGCACATAATGAAATAATCAATGTGATGAAGAATGACTTTGTTTAAGTTGGGCTGGCAGTGAAGACAATCTTGAAAGGTGGCCTTAAGTTGGAGCATCAATATTATAAAGCTTCTTTCTACCTGACAATCTGGGTAAAAACTAATTAAAGTAAAGGAAACAGTGACCCAAGACAGAAATGAATGTTGAATGTTTGAAGAATCAGAAGAAAGCAAGTGTGGCTGAAACACAGTAGCCAGAGGAGACTAAACAAGGGACTATATATATATATATATATATAGCCTAGTTTCCCCAGGATAGTTGTAGTTTGTACCTGCTGTCTTAATTTAATTTTAATAGCACCCCCATTTTTATTCAATAGTGGCCCAATTTGGACAATAAATAACATAAATACGCTCAAAATGTATGAAATGAAAGCTGCAAGGTATACAGGCTAGTAGACAAAATTATTGACTCTCTAGTTACTCTTTCCATGGCTTAATTTCATTCAGTAATAGATCAAAGAGGAGTGAAACTGCAATAGAGATGTTCAAAAGACTGTTTATTTACAGTACTAAGGTCAGTGAGAGTGCTGTTAAAGCCCTAGTTAACCTATAAATTACATTATTTTCCTTTTCAGATTTTTTTCTCGTGCAGAACCTATATAAAGTCTTCCGCATACCTTTCTCTCAAGTGTAGTTATATAGACCGTGCTTTGATCCACCTTGAATTAGCATGTAGCTTTCTACTTATTGCATAAATATCATTATGCAGGCACTCCATCACCAAGGCAACAAGATGTGGAGCATGAGCAGTTCAACCTTTGCAGATAACCCAGATTTAATTGGTCAGTCTTCATTCTGTTGTGAGAAGAATGTAAACATTCTGAAATTCCTTATTTTTCAACTCCTTTACAATATATTACAGAAGAGTATATTTTCTCATGAATCTACTAATTTAAATTATTTTATTTCTACAAACTCATGTTGATGTATATTCCCTTCTCCAATATAAGAATGCTGCTTTCTGATCAATACTGTGTACCTAACGGAAATGCTATCAGGCTTTATAAACCAGGGTAAAGGCTTTAGATTTCATTCTGAGTGTCACGGGAATATCATGGCAAATGAACACAAAGAAATGATTATGACCTGATGATTATTCTGACATGGTAAGAAAATGAATAGAGGAGAGTAAGTGTATAAACAAGGAATAATTACAGAGAGTTGTAAGAATATTCCTTTTGAGAGATGACAATAGCTTTGAATAGGCTGGGACATTAGAGATGGATAGAAATATTTGAATTCAAGATATATTTTGAAGGTATAGTGAATAAGACTTGCTAATGAATTGGCTGTGGGAAGAAAGATCATCTGAAGTAGAAATTAAGACTGTATCCTTCATTTTGCTTAGCTGCTTGGATTGGTAATGTGAACACTTATTTATATGGGAAAAACAAAAGGATGAAACAGGTATAGGAGGTGTCTCAAGAGTACAATTTGAGTCTCATGTTTAGGATGCCCATAAAATGGCTAGTAGAGTTAAAGGAGTTGCAAGCCTGACATAAAAGGACAGGTAAAAATTTGGGAGTCAGCAGCATCAAGACATTTAAAACCCTCAAACTGAATGGAATTACATATAGACAGAGAGTAACTAGAGATGAGATGGCACCCAGGACTGAGCCACAGAGTAGAGTACTCCAATATTTAGAGGGTCTAGTAAAATAGGATGAGCCAGTAAAACCTCCGAGGCCACAACTAGTATTTGGGAGATACACACATGACTGAAGAGAATTAGGCGGTCATAATCATTTTCTCCTGACTGTAGTGTTTTGTTTAAGAGAGAGTTAATGAATAGGCATGGCCCTAGCAAATTTAACAGTTTTTCCTGTTTTTTTCTCACGGGAATTTTCAGAAAAGACTATCCTCTCTAGTCTGTGAAAATGTGATAATATAAAACCAGACTATATCATATATAATCAAGGTTCCTGGAGGAAGCTTGTTTGAAGAATGAAGCTGATGTTTATGTTATTTATTTAACTAACAATTCTATACCACTAAACACCTAAAATATACTTTCATTTCCTGTCTCCCTCTAATAATATAATTTTATTTCCTATAAGCTCTCTGGAGGCCAAGACTTTGCTTTGCTCATGTGTTTCTAATGCCTAGAATGGTGTCTGGCACACAGTAGATCCTCAATAAATATTTTTGAACAAATGTAATATTCATGTATTGCATTGTTTAGAGCAGAGAAAGTTTTCAAAAAATACTTTTCGACTAAATGAACCATTACCTACCCTTAAGACTCTTAATGCATTGCCATTTGTATTATTAGTCTTCTACCATTTCTTCTGTCCAAAATACTCTCCCTGTTACTTTTTCAACTCTGTTTGAATTTCCCTTTCCAAATCCATGGTTATATTCATATCTGCATCCCAGAAGATGTTATTGATGTTATTCATCAATTCACATATATTTTCTTGGTATCATTTGTCTTCTCATCTAAATATGAGTATTCAAGGATAAGTATTATAGACATATTCAATGGTCTGCCATATCTAAATCTATTCTTAGAGACCTAGTCTTTCCATAGCTCAAAGAAGAACCAGGCATACATGTCACATACAGGCACACTCACAACTCAGTCCTTGCTTTCCGAAGAGAGATAGATGCCTAGCCCTTTAGTCTATTTTCTGTCCAGAAACCATGAAATTTTCTCTGAAGGGAGAATTTAAAGTGAGAGACTCAGAAGCTTTCTCCTCTGACCTAACATTCATGTGAAGCCAAGGCTGGAATCAATATCATTATAAGACAAATTCATGTGTCACCCAATGTTATAGAACAAAGACTACATGATATGTACATATAGAGACAGTGAGGCTATAGAGAGAGGTGGTTGTTTTGTTCCTAGTAGTTGTCCACTTCCCATAAGGCTGATTTGTACTTTGTTTTCTGCCCTTGGGTTATATGGATTCTCCTGTGTTCCCTTCAAGAATCCCACCTTGTTTCGACTACTTCAAATGAATTTCTGTTTCTGCAGAAATGAGTTTCAACTACAACTATAGAAACTAAGTTCTCTCCTAATTTATTACCTTTGAAATTGTCTGCTTTGCACATAGTAGGGTTTCAACAAATCTATGGCAGTGTTTTTACCTTTTAGCGATCTACACCTGCCTTCTGCCTCCAGAATACTTAATTCAGTGTTTGGCCACGAAGACCATTATTATGTTTGTTTGTTACTGCATGCATTTTGTGCAACAAAGTAGAAGTAGTCTCTATTCATGTTTGAGTCACCAGATTGACAACGTGCAACTTCAACCTGTTGTTTCAGTTGTTGGTGATAAAGCAAAAATACTAGATTTTACAAGAGTAGATTCAAAATAATTATTTAAAGTGCCAATGGAATAAGACACTCTGAAATGGGCTCTTCATAAATGCATTCCAGATCCTGCTGTTAGCCGCTGTTACGGTGCCACCTTTACCTCCGTACAAAAGGACCATTTTAGTTAAGTTGTTTTTCCCCACTACTGTCAGTATTCACTAGATATATTTGCCCAATGAAGTAATTTTTATTTTTTGGTCTTTATCAAAACTCTCTCATCCTTGCTGGGCTGATGGTTGAAGATCAGAAAGGAATATTCCAGCTGTTCTTAAACCAGCATTTCTTAGCAAGGTTAAGCAGTGCCTTTTCAAACTCCCCGTGCTGTATGCGTCATCTCCTGGTGAGTCAAACCTGTTATGTCAGTGCATCGCACAGAGAAAGGCCAGCAAACTTTAAAACTTTTGAAAAAGCAGCTTCTCTTCTTGGTCTACTTAAGTTGGCTTCAGATGTGTTTATCTGTACTCCACCTGCCGCTTTAGACTCTATAAGCCCTTTCTTTAAACAGCTGATGCCACTTTCTATTTATCTACAGGCTCCTCAACTGCCACTACTTCCGTAACTGGGAAGACAGAAAGAATGAGAGTATAGAATCAAATCTGATTTTGGAAGAAACTCACTTGGGTGGGTTCCCATCTTTAAGAGTTTGCCTTTGAGAGAAAGCCCTGAACAGCTAGGCAATGACCCTTATCCTTCCTAACACCTGAGACCTGATTCTGCCTCTCAACTTTTTTGATGCCCTAGATCCTAAACCTTAGATAGGCTCCCCACTTTGCTAAAATAGCACATGCCCTAGTGTTTTAGTGATAAGAATGCCAACGAATATAGAGACAGTATCCCAAGACTGAATAATTTGGGAAATGCTAGTCTAAACAAAATTGATGGTTTCTTCCCTGAAAAATTTTCTGTAATATGTTAAAGTGATTCTGCATTTTCAGGAGAGATAATGAATGTCTGTTATTTGAACACAGAACTCTTTGTGTAAAATATATTAGGAAGCCTCTCTTTAGTACAGTTCCCAGCTTTAATCTCTTGAAATCTTCACTATGAATTGGTATGGGAATTTTGGTACCTATTTTGATATTTGAGTTTTAGTCTAAAGTCCCTCATGTCCATTTATCTCGCCCTTATCCTTTAACTAGATTTAATTATCTAGTTCCACTAACTCTCACCTACATATCATAACTTACATATTGTTATTTAACATTCTATCAGTCTAAAGAGTCTCTATTCAAAGTCATTGCATCCCTCTTCTTTCTGACGAAATTCAATTTCTCTTTTAAGGGTCAGCTCAAACGTTATTGTCTCTGTCCTTGACTCAGAATGGCAGACTATAATAGATCTGTTATTATTCTGGTTCGAATATCTTCCAGATGGGAAGTACGTAGTAGAGGCAATGTAACCTATCCAGGTCACACTGGACAGGTGTGCTAGGACTGGATCCTAGTGTAGCTAACTGGACCACATAAAGATGAGGCTTCTAGGAGCTGTCAGGACTGGATTAGGAGTTGTAAAGCAGGTAAGAGAGAGGCAGAGTTTGGGCATTTTCCCCCATGAATTACATGGAGGCACATATTAAGCTCAGTTGACTAAATATACAAAACAGAGTTGGGTTAGGAAAAGCAGCAAAGCCCATGATCAAATCATAGATTTAAAAAGGGGAACTCATGGTATGGAAAGAGCAAAAGTTCTAGGTTCTTTAGATTTAATGATTCAATCAATACGAGTTGTTCATTGGCAATCCGAAGCCCAATTCCTACAAGGTACATATCACTGGTACTTATAGAGAGAGACTGCAATTCTTTAAACTTCACTTCTGACAGCTAATTTTAAAACCTAGGTCTCCAGTACGGCATCCTTCAATATACCACGCTCTCTTGCTAAATGAGATTTTGCTAGAATTTCAGGGAAAAAAATGTATTCGTTCTTGGGGCATAGGACAAAATATAAGATGACAGCCTTACTCCAAATACAGCAGGGAACTGCATTGTGAATTTTTTTTGCTAGTTATGAGGATAAATGTTTCCTGAGTCATCCCTGTTCTAGCATCTGGTCCCCATGTGAACAGAATTAAAAAAAAAAAAAAAAAAACCCTGCTAGTTTCTTTGTTAGTATGTAGTTAAATATGATCTGCCTTCTTACATAATTACAGTATAACATACATTTTAGATAACTGCTTTCTACTAGTACATGGCCATTTTTAACATAGATGTCGGATTTGTAATATTGAAGATCTATTATTTCATTATGTCTTTGAAATATTTAATAGAATTCACAGTTTTTGAGAACACTATTCCTTTGACATGCTCTGGATGTTAGACCACTTGTCTGGGTTCCACATCCCACGTTTAGGTGTTACTACACATTACCACTCAAGATCCCACTTGTGCTTAAAACAGCACTTTCAAATCAGAATGTCTTTTTTCCTCTTAAACATGGTTTGGTTTTGTTTTTTCCTGCATATTGATCTTAGGAAATAGTATCACCATCCCTAATCACCTAAGCCCAACATCAACCTAGACTTAACTTTTTGTTTTAATCTTTACCTCTAACTAATTAGAATTTCAAATGTGTTGCTTCCTTATCTAAAATGTGTCTTGAATTTTTGCCTTCTTTCTTGAATCATTGCTTCCTTTCTATATCCATAGCTGTTATCCAAACCTTCATCATTCTAGCCTAAAATATAATAATGTCCTTTAGAGTGATCTCCTTATCTCAAGTATTTACTCCTCACGGTTGCTAGGGATTATCTATCTGAAATGCAATATTACTATACCATTTCCATTCATTTTATTTTTTTGCCACTTCCATTCTTGATATTATACAATAGCTTTCTACCCTATAGAGCAAAAATGTCAAAGATCTCCACTGTTGGTTTCTTTCATTCTTTTTTCCTTCTTCCAGTAATTTATTAGTGACTGTATCATCAGATTTATGTATTTTATTTCTTCATTTTAATATTTTTAAATTATATTTGGCATTAAATATTATATTGGTTTCAAGTGTATAGCATAGTGGTTAGATATTTGTATAACTTAGAAAATGATCACCCTGATAAGTCTAATACCTCTGATGCCATACATAGTTATTATAATATTATTGCCCATATTTCTTATGCTGTACTTTACATCCCATGACAATTTTGTAACTGCCAATTTGTAGTTTTAAATCTCTTTACATTTTTCACCCAGCCCCCTACAAATCCTCTTTCACTTTGAAATCATCAGTTTGTTCTATGTATCTACATTTGTTTCTGTTTTGTCTGTTCATTTATTTTGTTTTGCACATTCCACATATAAGTGAAATCATATGATAATTGTCTATCTCTGTCTGATATTTCATTTAGCATAATACTCTCTAGGTCAACTTATGTCGTTGTAAATCACACGATTTTAATATATTTTATGGTTGAATAATATTCTATTATACATACACCACCTTTTCTTTATCCAATCATCTGTTGATGGGCATTTAGGTTGCTTCAGTATCTTGGCTATTGGAAATAATGATGTAATGAACATAGGGATGCATATATCTTTTCACATTACTGTTTTGTATTTCTTTGGATAAATATCCAGAGGTGGGATTTCTGGGTCATATGGTAGTTCTATTTTTAATTTTTTGAGGAAACTCAAACCTGTTTTCTATAGTGGCTTCACCAGTTTGTAATCCACTAACAGTGCATGAAGATTCCCTTTCCCCACATCCTTGTCAGCATTTGTTGTTTGATGATTTAGTGATGATAGCCATTCTAACAGATGTGAGATGATATCTCATTGTGGCTTTAATTTGCATTTCTCTGATGATTAGTGATATTGAACATTTTTTCATGTCTATTGGTCATCTGCATGACCTTTTTGGAGAAATACCTATTCAGGTTCTCTGGCCATTTTTTAATCTGATTTTATCATTTTGGTATTAAGCTGTATATAGCTTGGATATTAACCTTATATATCTTGGATATAAACCACTTATTGGATGTACCATTGGTGAATATCTTCTCCCACTGAATAAGTTGTCTTTTGATTTTATTGATGGTTTCCTTTACTGTGCAAAAATTTTTAGTTTGATGTAGTCCCATTTGTTCATTTATTTATTTATTATTTATTTATCTATCTATCTATTTATTTATTTATTTTTATTCTCCTGCCTGAGGAGACACATCCAAAAATATGTTACTAAGAACAATGTCAGACATTTTACTGCTCATTTTTTTCCTAGGAGTTTTATGGTTTCAGGTCTTACATTTAAGTCTTTAATCTATTTCAAGTTTATTCTTGTGCATGATGTAATAAACTGATTTAATTTTTTGCATGTATCTGTCCAGTTTTCCCAACACCATTTATTGAAGAAACTCTTTTTACCCTATTGTATATGTGTGCCTCCTTTGTCATTGATTAATTGACCATATAGGCATGGGTTTATTTCTAGGCTCTCTATTTTCCATGGATCTATGTGTCTGTATTTATGTCATTGCCATACGTTTTAATTACTATAGCGTTGTAGTAGTTTGATATCAAATAGAGTGATACCTTCAACTTTGTTCTCCTTTCTCAGAACGCTTTGGTTATTTGGGGACTTTTGTAATTCTGCATTCGCTCATTCTTGAATTATCTCTTGCTATACCCCATATTGATTTATGTAGTTATCTAGAACTACTATCTATTCTCTAATTTTCCATGACTGCCCCCCCCCAACACACTGGTTTTATTTTTTCCTCTTGCCTAGAATAATTGTTCCTCTTTCTTGGTCATATTTAAGATTCACTTCATAGTTCTCTTGTTCTAATATAATTTCTCTGGACAGTCTAGACTAGGTTTTATGCCCTTCTTCTGGACTCTACAGCATGTATACTTTGCTCTATTAATAACTGTCCTGTAATTAGTTATTTATGTCTGTTTTCCTGAGAGTTCAGTAAGTCTCTAAAATCTCAGGTTCAGTGATTTGCTGAAATGACTCGTGGAACTCAGGAAAACTATTATACTCATAGTTACAGTTTATATAACAAAGGATACAGATTAAAGTAAGCAATGGGGAAAGTATGTGGGGCAGAGTACAGAATTGTTTCAGGCATGAGATTCCAGTTGTCTTTTCTCAGTGGAATCTTGTAGACAGCATTCACTTCTCCCAGCAAATAGTACTGCCAAACAGAGAAGCTTATCTGAGCCTCGGTGTCCAGAGATTTTTATTGGAGGTCAGCCATGTAGAAACAGAAACAAATAACCATCTACATGCGCTGACTTCAGTCTCTAGCTCCTCCAAAAATGGAGATGATACCTATCAATTACATTGTTAACATAGACTTTCTATAATGGCCAAAGGTCTCCACATAAACAATTTTACCAGTCAGAATATTACAAGGGCTTACAGACTAACTCCTAGGATCCAGGGGCAAAGTCTCAGATCTTTCCTCTAGCAAGATTAATCTTTACTGCACATATTCCCACTAAAGTATGATCTCCATAAAAGTAAGGACTGTCTCTTTCATCCCCAAATCCTCATTATCTATCCATGTTCAACCCAGAGTAAGAGCACAATATACAACTGCAGAATGAGTGAGTCAATTAATATAAAAATGAATAAAACCTCAATTAGTTCTTCAATTATTTCTGCATTTTACTCACCATCACCTTCCAAGACTTAAACTCAACTTACTAAAACTAAATATGTCCCTTTACATATATCAGCTAATAGTCATCCAATTTCTGCCTTTCTCTTATTTCTCAATACATAAATGAAGTATGCACTGTTAACAGATGAAGGAAAACATGATAGTCAAAGGAATAGACCCAGTTTGCTGTATTATCCCATGTATCACAGATGAAACAACTCGCATAGGACAGTCATGTGAAGGAACCCTATAATTAAAGATTGGGAAGAGCACCTTCAACAGAGGTAAGCAGTGAGGTCTCAGAAGAAATGTGCCTGTATCTTCTTTGTATAGGATATATTCAATAAGTGGCCTCAGGAGAGAGTCAACTATCACATACAGTTCCTTTGTCTGTAAGAAGGCTTTCTTGTTTTGAGTGTTTACTCCATACATATCTCACTCTGTCATATATATCACTATTAGGAATTTATTTCTCTGAATATGCTTTTTCCTTTTAAATTGCCTTGATTCTTGTTAGACATAATGCTATCCCCTTTATTCTCAGTGCTCTATATAGTATCTCCTCAGGTGATCCTTTAAAAATGTAAATCAGTTCACATCACTACTCTGCTTAGACCTTACAGTAGATTCCTATGTCATTTAGGAAAAAAAAAAAAGAATATTTTTACCATGGACTATAAGACCATAATTCCTATAGGACCAAACCTCTGACTGTCTCTCAATCTCATCTACCTATTCTACTGTTTTATTTCTTATAGCATTTTACAGCTCTATAGCATTATGTTGTTCATTTATTTTGTTTATATTCTGCTTCCCTCTGACTAGAGTGGAAGCTCCATGAGGTCAGGAACCTTAATTACCTTGCTCACTGATTTAGCCCCAGTACTTAAAATAGTGCCTGATACACAATACGTATTATCTGTCAACTGGCAATCATCATATGGAAGCACTATTAGGTTTTATCAGAAAGTGAACGAGCAGCTCACTAAATAGCAGCTTGTGTAGGAAGGGTGGGGAAAATTGGCACACGCCTGAGAGCAGGCAAGCCTGCAAAGGTATATGAGAGGGGAAAACATAAAGGTAAAGTAATGCCACTTTCAACTTTCCGAGCTACCTCAGTGTACTTCCAATCCACTCTTGGCCACCACTCACATGATGCTTTGAGTATCCAGAAACAAAAGAAAATAACATAAACAATGTTATTCTCTCTCCACTGTTAATGCCTCATTGGCACCCAGAAATATGTAGCTTTTAAACACCTTCAGTAACTGTTTACTACCTACAAGATATAGCAAGATACATGCAGCCCATTATAATATGATTCAAAACTATTATTCCTGGATCAAATGTTGTCACTTTTGCCAATGAATTTTGTGTCTGTGCTAATTAATATTGATGTTCAGCATATCTGTCTTCAGATCCAGAGTATGCATATTTAGGAATATGGCAGCTGAGATTCTAGAAAGCATCATGCTATGCATTTTACTTATTCTTTTCTCAAAGAAGAGCAGAAAGAGGCACCTGACCTGACACACTGACAAGGAAACATGCTTGATTGGTTCTCTTTCTCCACCTGTAAGGAAAGGGTTGGAAGAGAGCCCGTGGCTGTAGATGCAGAAGCAGCTGTATCTCTGGGGGGGAGGTGAGATTTAATTCATCCACGGAGGCAGGCAGGCAGCCCAGAGCTGAAAAAGAGGATCAACCTCCTCCGAGTTGCTATCGTGGGACCCTCAAGGGGTTAAGGATGGCAGATTTTTTTGGTTGCTATGTGCAGCCAGAGAACAAACAGATTTTTACTGACAACTCTAGGAGCACCCCCTTTAATAAGTGAAGGGTGGACTCAACCACAACGCACTCGCTGACGTGCAGCTGATCCCCAGAGACTCCAGGCTGTTTTCTGTGTGATCAATGTAATATTCCACTGCTAAATTTAGGGACCCTACATCCGATGACAATTGCACCTCAGCATGGCTAATTAACAATAAAACTATGGATGGTGACAGGTTTAATTATTTAATCTCTAATGTTTTGATTAAATTAAAACCCTTTACCACAAATTTTACAGAATTTTACAGAAATTTACAGAAATTAAAACTGTAAAACAAAGAGGCTGATACCATAAATCAGAAGAGGAAAAGGGTCTCACGACAGAGCTTCTCTGTGTATACATAA
Organism: Eonycteris spelaea; assembly: GCA_003508835.1. Lineage (NCBI taxonomy): Eukaryota > Metazoa > Chordata > Mammalia > Chiroptera > Pteropodidae > Eonycteris > Eonycteris spelaea. Next base: position 9,753,157 of record PUFA01000007.1, read on the forward strand.
GATTAGTCGTGTGTGTGTGTGTGGTGTGTGTGTGTGTGGTGTGGTGTGTGTGTTTCCACTATTAGAGAAGGACTACACTGATCCTGGAGATGTTTTTGTATGTATTTTGTGTACATACAGATTCTATATGAATATGTGCAAATGACATGTGTATTTTATGTATAATTTACATACATTTTATATAGTCAATATACAATAATATATAGTTATATATCCAATGAAAATAGATTATATAATATATATTAAAATGTATGTATAGTTAATATTGTAAAAGTAGTGTGTAGTGCCAGATGGGTGCTAGAGTAATTGGGGAGATCACTTCACAAATTATATAAATGTCTAACCAAAATTTTTTTTAAGAAATTAAATATATGTATGAATATACCGTTAGGTATACAGGTGTATGCATGACACATTTGAGATATATTTATGAGTTCTACATGTTAACCCTGTAAAACGTTACCATGTGAATTTATATTCCACATTGAAAGTTGTAATGCATATAAAATTGAAGATACGTATGACCATGTTTATTATATGAGACACATGTATAAATATTTACTACACAGCAAGTGTACGTAACACTACAGATACACTGTGTCTGCATGCAATATTTTTAATTGTGTGAAATATACATAACATTAATTTACTGTTTTAATCACTTTTAAGTGTACAATTAAATGGCATTAAGTACATTCACATTGTGCGATTATATCCACCTTCCACCTCCGGAACTTTTTCACCTTGCAAAGCTGAAACATTGTACCAATTAAACAGTAATCCCCCATTCCCTCCTGCTCTCAGCCCTGGAATCCACCATTCTATTTTCTGTCTCTATGACAACTCTAAGTACCACAAATGAATAGAATCATACAGTATTTGTCATTTTGTGACTAGTTTATTTCACTTAGCACAATGTTTATAAGGTTCGTCCACATTATAGCATTTGTCAAAATTTCCTTCCTTTTAAAAGCTGAATAATATTCCATTGTATGTATAGACCACATTTTGTTTGCCCGTTTATCTGTTGATGGACACTTGGGTTTCTTCGACCCTTTGACTCCTGTGAATTATGCTGCTATGGACATGGGGGTACAAATGTCTATTCATGTCGCTGCTTTGAGTTCTTTTGAGTACATACCCAGAAGTGGAATTTCTGGATCATACAGTAATTCCATTTTTAACTTCTTTAGAAACTGCCATACTGTTGTTCGTAGTGGCTGTACTATTTTGTATATATTTATGTATGTGTGCGTTCACTATATAGGGAACATATACAACTATGCATTTAAATTTTTATTTATAAAACTACAGATATAAAATGTGAATGTAAAGCACTGACTGTATGAATGTATGTGTATACATATTTAATGCTAAAGCTGGATTCCTGAATATATACCATGATATATGTGTATGTATGTGTATGTGTTTTTGTGTACATAATAGTGATTTATATTCAGTCATATTTGTATTTACATTTGTTCCCTCATTGTACCAGTGGCCTTTTTCTGTATATAAAAAATCCTAAAACATAGTAGATTAAAATAATAACAATGAATTATTTTGTTCATAAACCCGATACTTTGCCAATGCTTGGCAGGGAGAGCACAGCCCTTCTCTGTTCTTAGAGGCAAGACCTGGAGTGTCTTGATTGGAGATGGAGGACCTGCCTTTATGATGGTTCACTCGCATGGCTGGCAAATTGATGCTGACTATCATCTGAGGACTCCACAATGACTGTTGGGTATCAGTTCCAGGGTCTCTCCATGGGCTAATTGGACTTCCTTATTACATTGTGACTCTGTTCTACATGTAAGCATCTCAGGAAAACCTGGTGGAAATTATTGCTTTTTCTGACCTAACTCTGAAAGTCACATAGTGTCACTTCTGCCAATCAGATTGAAGGAAAGGACTATATACCCTAGCTCTTTGAGAAGTGTTCAAAACTCAGTGTAAGAAGATTGTTGGGGTGGAAGATACTGTTGTGGCAATTTTAAGGGAGGACAGTTTGCCACAGTCACAGGTTATTATTTCCAAACAGTTTGAAAGGTTCATTCATTCATTCATCATTCATTCATGCAACAGATATTTATTGCATGTGGAACTATGTACCAGCACTGGAAATTAAGCAGTAAATTAAACGCACAAAGCCTTTGCCCCTGTGGAGCTTATATTCCAGTGCAAGGAATCAGGAGAAAAACAATTAAATACCTGTCATGTCAGATGATAATATGTGTTAATGAGAAAAGTAAGGCAAGGTAATTGGGATAAGAAATGGTGAAAATTGTAGAAGTACTATTTGATATAGGATGATCTAGAGAATAAGCTCTAATAATGTGACTTTTGAGCATATACCCAAAGAAGGGGGAGAGACTAGGGGGAGAGACTAGGTCTTGAACATAAAGGCATCAAGAGAGAGTAGATCTAAGTTGAGACATGTAAGGACATTGAGAGCTACCCATGCATGGTATGTCTGAGAAACAGTGAGGAGGCCAGTATGCCTGGAGCATGAGAGGCAGGAAGGTAGGAAATTAAATCATAGAGGTTATGGGTGCCAGATCATGCTGAAATAGAAGGATGGTGATATTGTCCTTCCTGTTGAAAAAAAAAAATCCCAAAGGAAACATACCACTCATAATATAATTCTTTTTAGCTGTATTGTCTTTGTTTCAATCACATCCATTCCACAAATGTCGGATACCAAAGAACAAGGCTTCATGTGATAAGTTAGTGGGCATCAGCTGTCATCTGGATCAGTAGGAAGATGGCCAACTGATGGAAATTGCCTCTAACCTTGGAGATGAAAATTCAGGTCTCAGAAGGCTATGAGACATCCCTACTGTCTGAATCTGTTCTCTCTGCCTGCTTCATGCCACATCTGTGCACACAAAACGCCAGCATAGTCACTGACCTCAATAGCAGAGGTATTAATGGGGTTGGCATTTAGATGTTAAGGTTTATAATCATGAAGAGGACTCACCAAAGATTTTAAAGGTTGTTTTGATTGTCCTTCTGTGCATTTTCCTACTCCCCATCTCCCTAATAAGATTGGGTGAATCCTTGCTTGTCATCATGAACATCAAAAGTAATAAACAGAAAACAGCTGCAATCAAACCAGCCAAATATTTAGCACACTCTGATATGTCACTTGAGGTATTGCTTTCGTGGCCATTTGTTTTCAAAACTCATTGCAGGTTAGCACCACCTGGAGAGTTTTGCCACCTTAAAGCTCTGGAGTTGGGCCCAGGAATGGATTTTTTTTTTTTTTTTTAGCTCCTCAACTTATTCTAACATGCAGCAATAGTTGACCACTACTGCTATCAAGCTATGACTAGATGGTACAGAAGGACTCAGATTTCATTTTGTTTTAAAACACTGTCAAACAAAATAATGCATATGCCTAAAGGTCGAAACCTACTAAGGTGCCTATTTTTAAATGCTTTCTCTGAAGGGTCATGCTTGGTTAAGTGCTGTATTTACAAATATCACTGGAAATGTTTGCAACATCTCTTGGCATATCCATCACTGCACCCTTTCTTTCCCAAATCCAGTCCTCATCTTTGAAAGAGCAAGTGACATCATTCCTTTCTTATGCAAATACATCCTGAATAATCCTGGCCCCTTGCAAAATTCTCTAAGGCTGTATTTTCAAACTATGGTATTATGATATGTGTATCTTGATTAATTTAAAAGTGTTTCTTCTATTACTTTGTTTTTCTTTCCCTACTTTTTGCAGGGCATTCAACTTGTTAATTCAAGCAAATGAGATTAAAACATTGATTAATTTGGGCAGACATGCTTAAATCACTTTGCGAGGCTTGAGGTCAAAGTATCAGTAATTAGAAAAGAAGCACAATAAAAGCATTTTTTCTTCACTGAATTTTATGTAATTATCTTCTGTTCATCATTTTTTTTTTCATCCCCAACAATAAGACATGGGAACTTCTTGAAGAACCACTTGGACCATATTGTATTAGGATATCCACTGATATTCTTCATCCTACATATATCTATCATAAAGCCCTTTTGAATCTCATAATGTGCAAAACCAAAGTCCTCTGCTCTGCTATTTATCTCCAAGTATGTTCCTAGTCAATGATGCCACCTGATGCAGAGTTCCAAAACTAGAACTTAGGGTTATTATCTATTCAGGTAGTTTTCAGACATTTCCAAGGAAGATTTTTATCAAACAAAATAGTATTTACCAATATAGTCAATGGATAAAAATAAAACTTTTCTTTAGACTGTTGGGGATCTAAGTCTCATAAGTTTAGCCTCCCGCTTTCTCCCCAGTTACTCTATTAGTCAGGGTTCTCCAGAGAAACAGAACCAACAGTGTATGTAAATATGTAGAGATTTATTATGGGAATTGGCTCATGCAATTGTGGAGGCTGAGAAGTCCCACCATCTGCCCTCTGTAAGTTGGAGAACCAGTAAAGCTATTAGTATAATTTAGTCTGCATCCAGAGGCTTGAGAATTGGGTGGCCAAGGAGATAAGCCTTGGTCTTGGTCTAAAAGCCAGAGAACTGATGCCCAGGGGCAAGAGAAGATGGATGTCACAACTCAAGCAGAGAGAGTGAATTTACTCTTCCTCTGCTTTTTTTTTGTTCTTTTCAGGGTCTCAGTAGATTGGATGATGCTCACCCACAATGGTGAGGGTGATTGTCTTTACTCAGTCTACTGATTCTGCTAATCTCTTCCAGAGACACATTTATAAACACATCCCAAAAAATAATGTTTTACTAGCTATCCTGGCATCTTTTAAGACAGGCAAAGTAGACACATCAAATTAACCATCACGCTATCCTTAAGATAGTTCCATGGAACACTAAGTGATTTGCCAATTACTTCTTTACAATATCCTCTCCACATCCAGTCACCAAAGCCTCTGATTTTACTTTAGAATGAACACCTGAGCTCAGCATTTCTTCTCCATCTCTACTAATCCTACCTATCTCTCGTTTGGATCATTATGATTTAATTATCTCTTTCCCAACACATTTTTGCCCACTGAGGTCAAGTGCCAACAGTTTTCTTTTAAAAATAAAGTTGATCGTGTCTTACAACTCTTTAAAGATCTAGTTGCTTTTGTACTTCTAATGGGATTATGACCAAACTCCAAGACTTGGTACAACAATTCTTCATATATATTTTCTACCTTTTTCTCTAGATTCATTGACATGCTTTCATATCACATAACAATCTCATTAAACTTTATGACTTAAAATATCATCAAAATATCAAAAATCCACAAATTCATATCTCAAGCTTAGAACTCTCTCTGATTTCCAGTATCTTGTTATCCAACTATTGGCTCAGGATCTTAGTTTACTTCTCTACTAGATATTGAAAACCTTAGTAATGCAAAGCAAAACTTCCTTTCTTTTACATCCTCTCAGCTTAGACAATGGTAATTCCATCCTTCCAACTGCTTAGGCCCAACGTTTGAGTAATGCTTGAGTCCTTTTTTATAATCCATCAGCAAATCTTAACAGTCCCTCCCCGCAAAAAAAAAAAAAAAAAAAAAAAAAAAACTCAGAGTCGCACTGTTTTTGCCACCTCTACTGCTACCACCTCGTCTCAATTACCATTGTTTCTTGCATAGCAAGCTCTTCTTGCCTAAACTCTGTTCTCACAGGATACCCAGATTAGTCAAATCAATAGACATCTCTACCTAAAAACCTCCAATAACTGCCCATTTATTTCATAGTGAAAGACTAATCCTTCCAGCTGCATCCAACACGCTCATTATCTGACCCATATTACCACTCTGTCCTCATCCCTTCTTAACCTCTCGCTCTCACTCTGCTGCTACTACACTGGCCCTTTCGCTGTTCTTTCCAGGCAATAAACATGTTTCAGCCCATAAGATTTTTGGACCGTTTCCTCTGTCTGGCATGTTTCCCCCCAAATACCCAACTGGCTCTTTTTCTCATTCCTCTAGGTCTCTGATTATGTCACTTCCATAATATGGCCTTTGTAGACCCTCCTATTCACTATATCCAACACTCCTGGCTGTACGTCTTCCCTGTTTTAATTTTCTCCGTAGAGCTTTTCACCATGTGTTATAATTTGCATTTTTGTTGTTGTTGTTGTTGTTGTTGTTGTTTTTTTCTCTTCTAGTTAGAACATAAGCTCCACAGGAGCAGGGATTATTTTTTTCTCTCTCTATTTTGTTCACTATTCTACTCTCGGTGAATAGAATGATGCCTGATACACAGTAGTTGCTCAATAAATATTAGTTAAATACAAGAATGAATATATTACCTTGAATTATAGACACATAATTTCATTATTATCTGAACATACTAGGTACTTTTCTAATTAGTTATTTGCACATAAGTAGTTTTTTCTGCTTGGAGACCCATCCTCCCCACTTCAGGCTTTAACATCTCTGTTGTTATATTGTAAAACCTCCAACTCCCTCAGATTATTGTGAATGAGATTATATATTGTGTTCTAACATTTATTGTTTATTAGCATTCTGTAATTAGAAGTATCTGTTAGAACTCTACAACATGGTCTCATTTATTTTCATGTCTATCTTCCTTACTATAGTAAAGGTTCTTAGGAACCAGGACTGGCTCTAAAGTATCTTTGAGACCACAGAGCATAGAATTTTAATACATATTTGCTAAATGTGGGAATCAGTAGTCAACAGTTCAAATCTATATATCAATCTGTGACTTTCCAGGAATGGTGACCGGGTCAAAAGGCCAGAGCAACAGGAGAGAATACAGGTTAAATTTTTTCCCAAGAGTGGGAAGTGTTTATTTTTATGAGTTTATTTACATTAAGCGATAAGGAATGGAGACAAGAGTGAAAATCAACTAGTGGAATTTGTAAAGACAAGTTAAGGTCAGACTTGGGTCCTCCTTTTTTTCTTGGCCAAGAAAGATGCTGTCTGTTAGAACAAGACAGGAGAAATGGTTATTTAGAAGATGCTTGCATAGCGCTACTAATGAGATCTGGGTCGTAGGTGAAAACAATTTTCCAAGTGTAGCACGAACTTTTCTCTTTTGTCTTGGAAACTGTGACAAAAATTGTTATGAGTTTTATTCAGGGACTCCAACCAAGCTCAAAATTCATGTCCAGGCAGACAAAACTCAGATGTGATTGATCTTGGAAATAGCCCTTTTAATAGACTATAGGTGTGACTGTGAATGTGTGTCTTGGGGTCTCCTTCCTAAATCTTGCTATTCACAAGATGAATAAATGAAGGCAGTTGGGGCTGAAAACTCCAAAGCTACTTCTGATAGTAGGGAACACTAAAAGCACTTCATTAGAGATGGAATTGCACCCAAAAATCATATTATATACTCACCAAAGTAGACTCTAAGATAACTTCCTGTTGTTACTCTATGTATTCTGGAAATTGTAGAAGCTTAAATAATTCAAAGCTATTCTAGTTCTCTAATGAATTGAGGGAAGTGGGGGATTATCTGTTATATACTTTGTTTTGTCAAGGTTAATGTGTAACATAAAGAATGTTTATGTAAAATTATCTGGGTAGGTTTTTAAAAACTCATGTAATATTTCCTTGTATAACTTAGTTTCATGAAGGAGATATAGTTTCATAATAGATGTTAGTAATAACATAATTTGCTTTTTATTTTACATGACTGCTAAAAAGCTCGAGAAAAATTTTATGTTCAATTATGGTAACTATATTAGGCAAGGTGGTTGATATTTTCATTTTCATTCTTTTTGTTTTTAAAGATAATTTCATAGAAGTATGATTTACACAAGAACATTAATTTTATAATAGATAATATAGTAAATTTGAGCAAATATTTATAGACATACAACCATAATTAAGAATATTCTATCACCCCAAAGTTTTCTTACTGTACTACCGGAGTCAATCGCTTCCCCTAGACCAACTCCTAGCTACCATTGATCTGCTTTCTGACCTACAGTCTGGCTTTTCTGAAATGATATATAAGTGCCATATACAATATGTAATATTTTGTATCTGACTTCTTTCACTTAGCATGATCTCTTTGATATTTTTACATGTTGTTTTGTGTGTTGGTTAACAAATTTTTAATGCTGTGTAGAAATCCATTGTATCACAACTTGTTTTCCCATTCACTAATTGTAGAATATTTAGGTAGCTTTAGTAGTTATAAAGAAGCTGCTATAAACATTTGAACACATTTTTTATATGCACAGATATTTTTGTTTCTCTTGGTTAAATACCTAGGAGTGGAATTACTAGGTCATACGGTAGATGTATATTTAATAATATAAGAAACTGTTGAATTTTTTTACCAAGTGGCTATACAATTTGCATTCCCACCAGCAATGTATAAAAGTTTTAGTTCCTCCAAATCTTTTTTAGTACTTGATTTCGTCAATTTTTTTTTAGAAATTTTAGTCATTCTAGTGAGTGTGTAGTTATAGCTCATTCTGTTTTTATTTGAATTTTTATAATCATTAACCATGTTAAGCCTTTTTTCACACACTTATTAATCATTTGTACACCTTCTTTGGTGACGTATCTGTTAGACTTTTTTGCTCGTTTTTTAAATTTGATGTTTGCTTTCTTATTTTTATTTTCAGGGACTCTTTACATATTTTGGATAGAGTACCTTTATCAATATATACTCCCATTAGAACCTCTCACATTTAATTTTGTTAAACACATTTATTAGTTCTAGAAGCATTTTCATAGATTCTTTAGTTTATTTGATATTATATGTATAATGACTTTATTTTTTGACATACAGATCAATAAATAAATAAATTTCTTGATTTTTTCCATTGGCTAGACCTTCAAAACATCTTTGGTGGTTGTTATTCCTTTAATTTTGCCATATTTATGATCTTATCAAAAATTATTCCATTTGTCCCTAGTAAATATGGTGTTAGGTATAGATTTTTCTTAAATGACTTTGACAATTTGAGGAAATTCCCTATTATTTCTACTTTGAGGGATCTTCATTATTATAATGAATGGGTATTGAATTTGCTGAATACTATTTCTGCATTGCTGAATGCTATTTCTGCATGAAACTATGACATAGATTTTTCCCTTTATTTTGTTAATATAATGTTATATTGCTGGATTCAATTTGTTAAGTATTTTTATGTCTGGGTTCATGAGAGATATTGTTCTGTAAATTAATTTTTAGTAGTATTTTTGTCTTATTTATGTATTAGAGAAATCCCGGCCTTATAAATAAATGGAAAGTCTTCTATTTTCTGAAAGAATTTAAGTAGAATGGGATTTAATTCTTTCTTAAAATTTTGGGAGAAATCACCAGTGAAACCATCTGTGCCTGGATTTTTCTGGATATAAAAATTTTAACTACAAATTTATTTGTTAATATGTACAGAGCTCTTGTGATTCTTTCTCCTTTAATGAAATTTGATTTATATCTTTCAAGAAATTTGTCTATTTTATACATATTGGCAGAAATTTGTTTATTATATGTAGTGCCTTATTCTTTTAACAACTGTAGGCTCTGTAGTAAAGTTCTCTTTTATTCTTGATATTAGTAATTGAGCTTGTTTTCTTTGTTGCTTGGTTGGTTAGTTTGCTTGTTTCTCATGAGGAAAGTTACAGATTTATCTATTTCGTTGACCTTTTCAAAAAAACAGCTTTTGTTTTCATTGATTTTTCTCTGTTGTGTTCATGTTTTCAAGAACAAATCCAGTCTCTATTACTCCATTATGACTGGAAGTTAAAGTCATATATTATATTTGGATAATTTTGTATTTAACAGTCTTACTGTAAGCATACTCAAATTGTTTTTTTCAAAAATTGATAGAGTTTGTTTCTAATTAAAATAATGTAGAAAGGATGATAAAAGTAAATTTAAAAAACTAAATGTTGAGCTTTTGAATGGAGTAGATCTGCTAATCACTCTTAAAGAAGGACTATAGAATCATAAATATATATTATATTCCTGTGACTATGAATTTTCTTATATGGATCTCAATTCATTTAACAAATGCAAGCTTGATTGCAAAATATTGTCAGGATTAAGAATAACCAAGACCTCAGTATTGCCTTAGAGTTGTTCATAGTCAAGTAGGAAGAAGAAATTTAAGGAAAATCTCAACAATGCAAGGTGGAATGAAATAAATGTCATAATAATATTTGGATAACATATTACTACATTTCATTTTACTATGTTTGAAAGCAATTTTCATGACTCATGGCTAGAATCAGTTTGAGAATCAAAGCAAAACTAAATATTTATATTAGAAGCTCTAACATTTTTTTATGATAATGTAAATGTTCTGAGATTCTAGAAATATTCCTAATTGCTTACTTGCAAAAAAGCAGAGACTCGGCATAGGTTGGAACAAAGAATTAGAGAGAAGTAGGGGAACGTAGTGGAACTCATAAATTGTCTTGATAATAGTTACTTCATTGTGCGTCTCAATAAGTGTGGCATATCAAATAATTGCCTAATAAAAAATTTGGGGACAATACAATTATGAAAATATCTGTGGTTCTTTATCTGAAAATGAGTTCATAGTACCCAATATGGCCCAAAAACTATTTTCAGAAGTCTAAATTATGAGATATTTCAAAGACATAATGAACATAGAAATTAGTACCCATCATTAATTGTTCCCATACTTCAGGAGAGTGGTGAGTGAAAATTAATATTTCTGAGATGAATCCACATTGTTGCTGAGATGAAAAAAAATCTATCAGATTATTTTTTAAAAGAAAAGGTTAAATGCAAAATTACACTGGCCCTATGGTGTCATTATTATATCCTATTATAAGTGGCAATAAATTTGTCCCTTAGAAAATCGCATGGTTTTACCAATTTAGAGAAAGTTCTGTGTTTTGAGAATGTGATGATATAAAAAAGAGACAAAGTGCAAAATTCTGCATTGCGACAATTAAAATATATTTTAATGTTTTATTGTTTGGGGAAGTGACTATAATTATTGTTTACAAAACAATAAATATATAAAGTATGTTGAAACTTTTTTGTAAAGAAAGCATATATTTAAAAGTATATTTAAAATATACTAAAATAAATGCTTACTGTGAAGATGGTAAATATATAACAAATGTATATAATTTTTTCATTTAAGTTTTCTGGATATATAAGATTTTTTTAAATTTAAAAAGCCTATGATGAAATTAGAATTTTAAAAATCCAAAATTAAAAAATTAGCAGCAAATATAATTTGGGTCATCATGTTTTAGAAGGAGAATTCCAACAAATTAATGTTTCTAAATTTGGGGTCTTTTTTAGAATTGTAAATTTTATTTGCTGGGTTATTATTCTGTGATAAAGATTTCACTTCTGAGTTTATAAATGTTGCCTTTCTATGTTTTGTTTACTTTCAAAGTGCTATTCCTAAAATGTAGGTGTGTTGCCACCAGAAGGTAATTAAGTTTCAGAAAATGGGTTCTCTTTCCAAAAACATGTCTAATTTTATGATTTCGCTTATGCTTAAAATAACAGTAACAAAGTGTTCTGAGTGTTAGACTAGGTATAATGGAAAAATTTTGATCATCTAATCTCTTTCTCCATTCTAAAAGAATACCAATTTTGTCCCAGGGGTGGTCCTGATTAATTTATGCACCTAATGTTTCCTTCTCTGATAACAGCCTTGGGTTCAAAAAATGACTTGACCCAGGTGGAGTCAAACAGAGCCTAGAATTTTCTGGGAGCTTTTGGGAACAACATTCTTTAAATACAGGAAAAGAGAGCCTTCCTTCCGCCTATTGTGAGGAGTGGATGTGATTTGCAAAAGTATCTCCCTCCTTCAAAGGAAACAGTCCACACACAGGAGAGCAGAGCCAAGGAATTCACGGAAAATAGAGCCAGAGCCACTTGATTAAGTCTCTTTTATCATCAGATCTACTTCTCAAATTTCTGTTAGATTAGTCAAAACATTCCTAATTTTTTTGGCCAATTTGATTTGGATTTTCTGTCACATGAAGCCAAAAGCCTCTGACAGAGCAGACAGTCATGACCTCAGGGCACTCTTTTTATAGTGCAGGCACCTGGAACACCTCTGGGCCACTCATGGTCACCGGCTTTCTTTCTTAGTTGCTCTCTAAAGTTTATTTTTCCAATCACCATCTCTCTTAGCCAGAATGATAAAAAAGATACCCAAAAGGAGTTTTGAAAATAAACTCTTCTCCTAGTCATATAAATTTGCAAATTTGCACAAATATTACTGATGTGTAAAGTGTGTGTGCCTGTGTGTGAGTGTATAATATACATAGATAGTGTGTGTGTGTGTGTGTGTGTGTGTTGTATATGTATCTAGATATCATTTCACCATGTTCCCAATGAAACTTTGGAAGACCAAACTTGCGTTTATCAAAGTTTTTCTCAGAAAGATTGGACTTCAAGTTCCCTGAATTAAAAAAATAAAGAAGTTTTTTAATGGAAGTAATTTATGAAATAAAATAAAATAAAGTGAATCCCATCTCAGTCATTCCCTAGCTATGTGCTTGAGGCAAGTTATTTCCTCTTTCGGTCTTTAGAAATATTTTTGTTATTATTGATAATAATACCTACCACATGGTTGTGTGGGTTTAAATGAGATATCCTTAAATTTCATCTCTCAGGTCTCAGCACAATCAACTATTTATTCCCTTCTCTTTTTCCTTTGCTCATGAGAGAAGCCCATGTGAATCTCATTACCCAGTTAGTCCTGTACCTGAAAATAAAATCCACAATGCCTGCAATTCTTCAAAAATTAGGAGGTTCAATGCTTTATTCCTGTAATGATTTTTAAATATTTTATACAATAGAGTTCTCTAATTCTTTCTGAATTAAAGATGAATCAATTAATACTGTCTCTTGAATTTATTTTTTTGAGGAAACACAATTGGCTCCAAAGACTTCTAAAGCTTCATAGAGAAAGAAACTTAAGAGTAGTCTGACTAAACAAATATGGTAAATAGAGAAAAGCCTAATCCTAGCACTACTCTTTACCTTGGCAATGGAAATCAAATTCCCAAGGCCCACCTACATCTTTTTTCTTCTTCTCAAAAATCTGAACCCACCAAAAACTTTGTCTTTCAGGAATATTTTGCATATTTATGTGTAAGTCCTAAAGTTTCCATGATCTTGCAGTTTGCTATTAACATATTCTGTAGTCTTTGTCTTAGCTATAGATATTTGAACACATTTTAACACAGAACCCAAATGCTGGCCAGACCTTCTCTATGTAGAAGAGATAGGTCTTTCCTGGAAACTAATTTTCCCCTAAGATATACAGAATAGGTATCTGTTACATTTATTACTGAATATGTTACATTATTCCTGGCCAGAGAGAAAATTGCACTCTATCAATATCAAATGTGTGAGTTGATACACTAAGATTTTTCAATAATTTTGGGTTTCTAGACTGGTAAGCAAATTGAGCCATTTTCAATTTCTCAAAATCTATTTATATTACTAGGACCAGATTAACAAGAACAAAACAGCAACAGCAACCAATATTTTATATTCATTATGCTTATGTGCCAAATGTGATCTTTTGTGCTTCATATGCATTTTCTCAATTAATCTTCAGAATATTCTGTCAAGTAGATACTATTGATATGACTATTTCACAAAAGACAAAATTGAAACTTAGTGAGGTTAAGAAATCTGACCCAGGTGATTGGGCTAGAATATGGAAAATGGAAGAAGGACTTTAAGGTTTTATGTCAAAAAATATGTTTAAAGCTAGACCCAATTTGGTTTATGCTGATTTGGTTTATACTTTGGTTTTAAAACATGATAAAACAATTAATCCAGTTTGAAATGTATAAGAGAAGTTTTTGCAGAAGAAATTACATATGTATTCTTATTTAATTAATATGAATACATGACTTTTCTCTTAGTAATAGACATTTGCTCATTTGAATAGCATTTATAGACACTCCTCCAAAGCAGCAAGTATGTATTTCCATTATGTTTTCCAATGACTTCTTTCCAATCAAGAAGAGCAAATTGACACATATCAAATTTCAATTTACATATGGCATATGGCACTGATCTAAGATTTTCCAGAAGTTTATCTATTTTCATCTAAAATAATTCATCACTGGACATTTGGTTTTGAGCTCTCTTCAGTCTTATAGTATAAAATTATTAATCAGAGATAGCGTGGAAGAGGCTCAAATACCAGAATAATTATCGCCTTAAAATTACTGTGATAAGAGCTATTAATTCAAATATACCATTATCAAGAAACATCTCTACTTACATAATTCAGCTATTAGTCAATCTTTTAAAAGAGATAATTAAAACTTTCCAATAAAAAAAGAAAGACTTATTTTCTGCTTTGTTGTCACAAATGCTGTTGGTTTTTGTATAATTGGAAACTGTTAAAATTTTTACATATGGCAATAAAATCAATTTGAGTATTTTCTAACATATCTTGTAGTACATCTATTGCAGGCAGAGGATCAGTATCAGGCTTGATTATAAAATTAAATTTATTTAACCTCTGGAAAATCCAACTCTATGAGCCAATTTTATAGCAAAGATTACTATGAATTCTGAAAAACTTTGACTATCTTTTTTACTCTTTTCCTGATATTATCTAATGTTCACCACTGATTTCATAATATAATAATCAAGTTGGATTATGATATAGTCAAATGAATTTCATCTAGTATGTTTGAAGAATGTCTGTGAAGTTAAGCCCAGGCTGTTAACTCTCAACTAACTATTTTCTCCTGAAATATTATATATATATATATATATATATATATATATAGGCATGGTACATGGATTCATATTAGGTGAATGCATAAGAATTAACCAAGAGCCCTACAATCTTAATGCTAGATGGTCTAGAGAACTTCCATTCTACTCTTAAATTCTACATTTGAGAAGACGAGACTCCACAAAAGTTAACTGGCCATGCTTCATTTTTAAGTCCATACAACTAAATAGCAACAAAGGATTCTGACATTATAAGTGAGTAATTTATTACTTTATTACATAGCTTTCCAATGAAACGGCTAGATGAAGACAAGGTTTTGAGACAAAAATGCATATATTTTAACAGGGGAAGTAAAAGTTTTTTTTTTTTTCTTCAGGCAAGGCAACCCTTGGTTAACCTCACAGATTTCAAGGACCTTGTCAGCTTACAATCCCTTTTTTTTATTTTTTATTTTATTTATTTTTTTATGCCTACAGCACCTGGTTTTCCTAGGTGGTCTCCCGTCCAAGTACTAATCAGGCCCAACCCTACCTAGCTTCTGAGATCAGACAGGATCAAGTAAAAGTCTTTATTGCATTAATCTAACCATTACCTGACAAATATTTTGAGAGAGGGATGTAGCTATCCCACGGTAAACAAGCAGAGGGAATCTCAGTGGAAATAATTATCCAATCACATGTCTTTCAATACTCTGATCCTATTCCTGTGCTTTCCATTAGCTAATCTCAACCAGAAGTCAGGGGACAAATGAGTCCACTATAGCAGTCCTTAAGGTCAGCCTTGGGATATCCCTTCCTGAGGCACAGAGCATGGTGAGGAATTATGAAGTAAGGAAATGGAAGATCAAAATAGAATCTGTCAACACACTATACTAGATCCTCTGTGGTGGGGAGATTGTCTTATTTTCTTACACAAATGCATTTATGTCATTTGATTTTCACCGTGAATTTAATATCTAATACAGTACAGCTATGTTTCTACATGCCTATTTCTAAACAAAGATATAGGTTTGTACAGAGTAGCACCTGATAGAATTCTAAGGAAAGGCCATGACAATGTAGAAAAGGAAAGCATGAAGACTTAGTAGCTTTCTCCCTCCTCCCAATTGAGAGGCTGGGAACCTACCTTACACAAAAGATCGCTCAATAAAGAGTAGAGTCTGATTTTCTTATCATTAATTTGGAAAGGAGGTGAGGTGATGGTTAACATTTAGCACATTCTGAACCATTGTGTCAAAACTGGAATGAGTGGGATGAAAACTGCATCTGTTACTGCTGATTCGCCCTCCCCCAGAGGCTGGGCAGCATTTGAACCTGTGATTAAGAGGAAACAGGTTTATCACACATGATAAATTCCCCAAGCTCTCTGTTAGTCTTTAGGAAAGTTCCCAGCAAAAATACCAGAAAAACCGTGAGTGATCTACATGCACATTTTGTAAAAAGCAGGCACTGAAGTCCTAATGGGCTTCCACCTGGATGACTAGGAATGGACTGAAAGTCAGGGAATGAATAAGATATGTGCATCTTGAGTTTGTATATGAATCCAGGAAAAAATAGTAATAATTAGGAATTAGATTAGGAATTTTAACTTTTGCAATGTACTGAAATAGAATATACTTCTATGTTTAACTGAAGACTCTGAGAGGCCAGGATGGTGGAAAACATAGAAGTCAACTTGCTTACATGCAAACCACCACAGGCTTTAGCTTGGGTACACTCTCTTTCCTACGGAGTCTTAACTTGTGCAAAATTGGAATATCAGCCAAGCTTGCCCTTGACATCCTTTCTGATGCCTTTCACCCATTCTCTCTACCTTATAGCACTCCTCGACTAAAATATTCATTATTTTCTTGATTCCCACCCACCTTACTTGAGTGTTACTTCACTCAAGTCCAACATGCTTAAGTATGGCTCTGAGCCAAATCACTCTCTCTCCCTCATGGTCCATTAACTTACAATCTGCCAATCATTAAAAATAGCTCAAATCTCCCTTAGGGTATTTATATTGGACAAATGCCTCCTAATGTCCAAAATTCATAAGCAATACATTTCTAAATGTCTCTTTCTAAGTAGCCAGGAAGCAATTTACTGTTTAGAGGGACCTATATTATATACATATCAGGCTATGCCTTTTCATGATACTGCTTTTGATAGTTCCTTTGCTAATCTTGTTTTAAATCATGGGGTCAATCAAGAATATTAAATATTTTCTTGACTTCTGAGACTTTTTTAATGCTGAACTTTTTACAGCAAAGTTTGCTTTTTGTTATATACTTACCTATCTTTATCTATTAACTAGAATTTCTTCTCAAGGGTTATGTGAGGTAGTTCTGCACCTTTTGTAGCTGTGAAGAATTAAGGTGATACTTTAAAAACAGCAGACCCTCTAAGTTGTTCAGAATCAGTACAGAAAAAAATAGGTGTTCAATCGAAGCCATAGATTAAAAAACCAATGAATATGAATCCTCTCTACCCAATCTTCTCATACTGCTGAAAATTAGGACACCAAGAGTGAAATGTGAAGGGCAATTTCACTTATGCATATTTATCCAAAGGAAATGAAAACACTGACTTGAAAACTAATATATATCGCTATGTTTGTTATAGGACTATTTACAATAGTGAAGATATGGAAGCACCCTAGGTGTCACTGATAGATGCATGGATAAAGATGTAGGCAAACACACACACACACACACACACACACACACACACACACACACACGCTGTACTATTATCCAACCATGAAAAAGAATGGAATCTTGCCATTTGCACCAACGTGGATGGACCTAGAAGCTATTATGCTAAATGAAATAAGTCAGAGAAATACAAATACCATACAATTCACTTATATGTAGAATCTAAAAAAAAAAACAAAACAAATGCACAAACAAAACAGACAAGAAACATACTCATAAACAGAGAAAAAATAGTTTGGTGGTTGCCAGGGGATGAGGGGAAATGGGGTCAATAAGGAAATGTTGGCTTAAGGGCATAAACTTTCAATTAAAAGATGAGTAAATTTTGGCAATCTATTGTACAACATGATGACGATAGTTAATGATACTGTATTGTATACTTGAAAGTTGCTAAGGGAATAGATCTCAAAAGTTTTTAACCACATACACACAAAGGTAACTTCATGAGGTGATAGATGTGTTGACTAACTTTATTATGGTAATCAATTTTACATTTTATATATATATATGTATATATATACATACATATATATATACATACATACATATATACAAAATCATCACATTGTACATTTAAATGTATATGTCAATTATAGCTCAATAAATTGGGAGGGGATACATTTATCCTTTCTTTGTTTCAATTTCTTTCTTAATAAAATGTGGATAATAATAATACCAGTTTGCAGGGAAATTATGAGTACTAAATTTGATGATATATGCAAAGGACTTAAAATAATGCTTTGCTTATAATTAATGTCATGAACATGTTTCTATTGTTGTTGTAAATGAGAACAATTGTCATTTTCATTGTTAATGATTATGATCTTGATACAAATGACCATAATATAACACAGAAAATGATGAGCTCGACTAGCTATTTAAAGAGAAATTACCAGAATATTTTAGGCGAGAAATGATGAGAGGTTTCAAGGAAGTAGTGAATATTAAAAAAGGTCAGGTTGAGAGGCAAGTAAAAGACATATGGAAAGATGAAAGAATGTGAGCAAAACTATGCGTAAATTGTAGGTAGTTCCACCATTGCTATATGGGAAGACACAGTGAGTGTAAGTATTACAAATATAAGTTAAGGCAGATCATGAAAGAACTGGAACAGCAAGCCATACACTATAAACTTTATCGTCAGCAGTGGGGAATCTCTCAGGGCCTGTGGGAAAACTTATCTTATAAAATAGGTTGTAGAGAGAAGAAACAGGATGTAGAAACACGAGCTAGGAGATTTCTGCGTAACTCAGGCTAAATGTACAGGAAAACTTCAGTAGGTTAGAAGCAATGAGAGATGAAATAAACATATATGTCAAAATGCCCTCCTAAACAAAACAATTCAAGTAAGTGCTGCATAAAATTTTTTAATGATACTGCGAAATCAAAAATATCCTTTCATTCTTTTCTTCCTTTCTTCGCTACCATTTTTCTTTTATGTAAAGTATGCAGCCTTTACATAAGGGGTTTGCAAACTCAGGTGCCTATATGAGACAGGCAGGTAACCTAGGAAAATACTGAATGCTTGGCAGAATGAGGCAGTAGAAAATTCAGGGGTTCATGACGTGTCTTAGTGTATGGTTGCCATAGGCCCCCAGCAATTGTTGCTATGTAGATGTGTAGCTCAGAATTGCTGGCTATTCTGATTTTTCCAAGGGAAAAACAGGATCTTTAAAATGTGAAAACTACCAATTTGTACATGTTGGCAACTATTTTGCTATTAAAAAAAAAAAACCCTCTCAAGGCCAAACTAAATACGTTTGTAGGCCAAGTATGGCATGTGGGTCATGAGTTTGTAAAATCTGTCTAACTCTCTTATCTGGCAAGGTTATGGAGCATTCTGGTTAGGCACATTCTGACTGAGTTGCCACATATGTTCTATAAGGCTTCCCAACCTTCCAAGAATAGGAATACATCAGCTACACTCAACATGAACGTTTTATTTAATATTATCAGTTTTCCCTCTTAATTCAAACTTATATTTACTCAAGAAATATTTATCATTTAGCTATGTTTGATATACCATGATAGTCATCTAGGGGTATTGAACTGTGAATGAGATAAACCTGTTCTCAAGTAATTCACAGCTTGTTAAGGGTATAAACACAAACACGAATAGTGACAACACGAAAGTCTGACAATTTGAAATAATCTAGTATTTCAAGAGCATCAATGATCAACATATAGAAAACGTGGATAATGGAAGTTGGTTGCATTTTCCTACTGATATTCTAGAAGCTCTGTTTTACCCTGTCAATTTTCAATATTTAATTTCTCAGAAGCGCTGGGTCAGACTCTCAAGCAAGATTCTGTGCTAGCTTCTGTCTTTTCTGAAAATATTTTTTCTTAAGATGTTTCTTTAAAAATTTGTGGAACAGGATCTGATTTCCAAGGATTAAAAAAAAAAAATCCCATTCTAAAGTTTCTGGGCTTTAAATTAAGTTCCATAGGTAGGAAGGAGGAAGTAAGAGGAATGTCTCTGGATGCTTTCCAGGGAATATTCCCCTCTCATTTAGTCCGCAGCACCAACTTCTCTCCTAACACAGTTCCTCACTACCCTGAAGAACAAGATACACACTGTGTTTCTCCATTCTGGTCAATACTGTTCAGCAACGTAAGGAACTATTAAGGGAATAACTACAAAAATGAGTACCTATTATTCTGCCTCTCTTCCCTAACATTCGAAATCCCTGGCTACATACCTATTTTTATGCAGGGGTCAAATTAATGTTTTTATTTTTCATTTATTTTTCTCACTTTATTTATTTATTTTTAATAATTATAGTTGATATACAATATTATGTTAGTTTCAGGTATACAACATAGTGATCACCATCTATCACCATACAGTTCTGATATTATGGACTATATTCCCTATGCTGTATATCACCATGAGTTATTTCATAACTGGAAGTTTGTACGTCTTAATCCCCTTCCTCTTTTTTGCCCATCCAACCAGCAGTTTGTTCTCAATGTCTATGAGTCTATTTCTGTTTTGTTTGTTCTTTTGATTTTTTACATTCCACTTATAAATGATTTCATAGAGTATTTTTCTTTGACTTATTTCACCTAGCATAGTAGTTTCTAGGTCCATCCATGTTGTTGCAAATGGCATGATTTCATCTCGTTTTATGACTGAGTAATATTCCACTGTGTGTGTATATGTATCCATGCATCTAACAAAAGAGACCTAGGTTATTCTATATCTTGACTATTGTGAATAATCCTGCCATAAACACAGGTGTACATATTACTTTTCAAATTAGTGTTTTCATTTTCTTTGGATAAATATGCAGAAGTGAAGTTGCTGGATCATATGGTAATTCTATTTTTAATATTTTGAGGAATCTTCATACTGGTTTCCCCGGTAGCTGCACCAGTTTACAAAACCACCAACAGTGCTTGAGAGTTCCTGTTTCTCCACATCCTGGCAAACGCTTGTTCTTTTTTTTCTTTTTTATAATAGATATTCTGACAGATGTGAAGCGATATCTCATTGTGGAAACTAGTATTTACATTTAATTCTTCTTTGAGTGTTACATGTGAGGCAAGCAGAGAGAATACATTTTTGTATGCAGTTTTGGACAAATATTTAGGGCAACAGCTATACTTCTTTTTGCTCTTAATGTAAAATCAGTGAACCTCACCAACCTCCCTAATTCTCATCATTTGTTGTCCTAGAAAACTGTTCCAAAAGTTCAAAGTCTAGACATAAAATGTTATTTTGTTTTTATAGTTGATATATGCAAAGATATGAGCAGGTCTATTACAAAAGAATCCATAGGTTAAGAAAATAAGAATTAAAAATATAAAGTCCTTGGCTCAACATATGAAATAACTATTTTCCCTTTATGGTAGTATATATAATACCATGTATCCTAAGTTGTGTAGAGAACAGGAACTGAATGATGTGAGATTAATTGCTTCACTATTGTCATCTGTAGCTAATAACAACATAGAGATCAACCCCGCTGTTAAAGCCTCTCTAGATGTATTTGTTTGCTTTCGGCATAAATTAAGGAAGCATACAAGTGGGAAAAAAATAACACAAAATAAAGTTTGTGCTTTGGGAAAACCGAATTTGTTATTACTTTGTCACTGCAGGCAACAGGGTGTGAAGCCAGTAAGAAATCAAGCCAGTTCTTGACATCAGTTTTTCCTAATTTGAAGCAATTGAGTGCGTCTTTGACTTATGTGTAAGAGCTGATCATTGATTAAGCTGCAGGGGTGTTTCCTATAGTGTTCCGTTGACCTTATTACTGTGAATAGCAATGTGTTGTCAGGCTGCTTTGCGTTTTATGTTTTTGTTTTATTTTCATTCTCCAGAAGACCCTAAATTGAAATCTCCCTGAATTTGGTTACAGCAAAACTTTGTAGTTTCCAGAGTATCAGACTCAGAATTTTCCTTGAGTTTTTGACCAGCTTTGGGAAAGCAGATATGACATTTTTGAGGTTTCATAGACAGAGACACATTTTAATCTTGTGTTTTCAAATTGGAATACGTGGCATAAATAGCAATCATTTTGACAAGAAAAATAAACTCTTCAGTTATCAGACATTCATAATTAGACTTTTTAATTTAAATGAAATATTGCTTAAAAGAAAACACAACTGGTGTAAATCTCTTTTCAGAGTATAGGGAAGTTATGGGGTATTTTAGTATTTGATAAAATTCACAGCCCTTATGCAGCCTAAAAAATGGCCAACATCCCAAGGTGGTCATGAAGAAAAATGAAAAGAATGTGAGTCTCTGAGGACTTTATAGACCTACTAAATTACCCAACACTAACACTATAGCCTCTAATTATGTTTATTATTTGAGACTCTCATGCCCTAAAGATCTCGTTTTCTACTTCTAGACTATGTATCAAGATATTTTCTACGAATGTACAGGTTCCTCCCTGAGATGAGTTTGGATATCCCTTGTTAAGATAAGACTAAAAATAATCATCTCTGTACAATGAAAATTTACTAAGCTTTTACTTTGTGCCAGTTATTATACTAAACATTTTACACAAATAATCTTGTGTATAGTTCTGGAATTATACATTATCATTATTCCCATTTGAAGGTGTGGGATGCTATTTCACTTTGAAAGGGGACTTTAGATTCAGTGAACTTTAAAGAATTTCTCCATGTCCAATAAAGTCTCTCTCTCAGTATTAAATTACTTCTTTATGGGAAAAACAATCTCTCTTAAATTAGTGGTTTTTAATGTTGAAAATATACAAGACTATTTCCACTGTAAATCTCTTTATCTGAATATAGAATATTCTCTCTTCATTGGTTCTCACCTTCCCAAAAATTGTGTCGGTATTTGGATGCCAGCAAAGGTTTTTCTGTTTTCTCAGTTTTGAATTAAATTGACTTGAACCCCCTATTTCACTTCCTCTGAGAAGTCTAATGCCTTCTCCAAGATTTCTCCTGGTGTTGTCTCTCAGTTACTGACTCTTCTGGATTCTCTCACTTTCATGAGTTATCTCTTACTTTTCTGATTAATGTAAACTCGGATGTAGAAATTGGCCTCATTGTGATATTTGTGCAACTCTCTGACAAGGCATGTGGTGCACAGAACATTTTACTAATATATACTCAGTAAAAGTCAAATTAGCCTACGACCAATAATTTCTTATGGACCTTTCATCCTGTTTTGCTGGATTATCTAATTGTCTTGGTGATTTCCACTCTGTGCTCTCCTATCCTTTCCCCTAGTTCACATTTTCCTTTCTAACTTTTATGTGTGTTTATTATACAGAGTGCTTTAAATATACTGTTCAAACTAGTTTTTAATTTTATGCCTCTAAAACCTCTCAGTTCCACATTCAAACTTACTTAGCCCAGGCACTCTTCCTACCAAAGACAAGTTTCTCCCCAAAATGTAATCTTGTGCCAATTGATAACATAATTAATTTACATCTGGGTTGTTAATTCCTTAACTTTTAAACACCTAGATACTACTGCCACTACCCATTTTCCTTCTCAATTCCTCAGGGAACAGCTCCACTATCAGTTGGAATATAAACTTTTTTATTTATTTAAGCATAAAAATGAAAATATGTTGGCCACTTATTATCAAATAAAAACAATAAAGAATGTTTTGTTGAGCATCTGCTCTATTCTAAGTACAAAACAAGCCTATTTACATTCATTTTTTATTCTTTATAATAAAACTGAGAGATAAGAACCATCTCCACCAGATGACCTTGAAAAGGAAACTAAATCTTGGGTTGGTTAAGAAAGTTGCTTGTCACATAATTATTAAATTATAAATATATAATTATAAATATATATAATTTATGAATATATAATTTATAAATAAATATAAATAAATATATAAT
Source organism: Eonycteris spelaea (assembly GCA_003508835.1). Taxonomy (NCBI): domain Eukaryota; kingdom Metazoa; phylum Chordata; class Mammalia; order Chiroptera; family Pteropodidae; genus Eonycteris; species Eonycteris spelaea. Next base: position 9,776,852 of record PUFA01000007.1, read on the forward strand.
TTATAATATATATAAATATATATTAAATTATAAATCTGTTTGATTCTAAACTCATATAATTCCATTTGATGATTCTGAGCACAGGCATCCTACTCCATTCATTTACAATATGCCTTAGTAAGAGGGAAGAGGTAGGACATAAAGACATCTTCTGAGGCTGTGTTCTTTAACATAAATAGTGTAGGTTAATAAAAAAAAATATTTCCAGGATTGAGAAAGGATGCAAAAACTGCTTTACATCTCACAAGGTTAAAGGAAAGCAGAAAAACAATGAACAAAGGGGAGGCGGAGTGACAGATGCTGGGACAGATTGTGTACCTTCTCCCCAGCCTCAGACTAGAAAAGAAAGGGGGGAAAGAGAGAAAAAGAGAGAGTGAGAAAACAAAACCTGATCTATTTATACTCGTGGGACGTTTTAGGTCTCCTCTGGCATAGTTGATGTCTATCCCTCCTAAAAACACATTGCAAATGTTCCATCATCTGCTTTACACCTCTCCTGTTGGCCAGAATAGGACAACTGGCTCCTTGCAGTCAGTCTCAAGTTTCTAATGGTTCAGTACTTCAGTATTTGGTTGTTATTATCTAAAAAAAAAAAAAAAAAATCTCATGCTTTATTATGTCGCTGAGCAAACTGGGCTTCTTAAGTTGCTTAGGAAACATAGTGTAAACATATAAAAGTCTCTCCCCGTATTTTCACCTCCCATCTGTGAGGCGTTTTGAGTATCTGCCATGTCCTCTTGTGGGATGCTGCTAGTTTATATGTGGCGTTACTTATGTACCTACTAGTTCTTCACCCTTGCTTTATTTTGTTCCATGTTTGTTGGTTTTTACAAGTCACAAGAAGAAAAGAAGTCACAATCACTCTGGTGTTATAAGGTAAATAAAAGGCTGAGAAAAAAACAATTTTAAACAAAACTGAAAATGCTCAGCTAGGTCAACAGGATGCTAAAACATTTGTCTATAATATGAAAAGTTTAGTCAATTGATGACTCAGTAAATACAGTAAATATTCATTTTTGGATTTGTTTTGTTCTACCTCTGGCTTCACTGAATCTAAAGTTGGTCATATTGGTATAATATAAACCCAGCTATAGGTCACGAGAGCATACTTTAAACAACATCTATAGATAAGGGGGAAAAAGGAATTAATACTTGTTGAACACTTATTGAAAATTATGCCATTATATAGATGGTATCCACAATTTAAAAATGAAAAGTTTAGAAAACATAAAGAATGTAGCTTACAGAGTTAATTAAATGCAGGGTTAATTTAAATTAAATTTAAAATTTCATCTGTGGAACTTCAAAACCTATGCAAATATAATGCTATAAAATCACGTTCTTGAGCTTACACAAAACTAAATTTAGAAAACATTTATTTTTCAATTATCTAATAAGGATTTTTCATTACATAGTAGGTGAGCAAAGTGCACATACTCCTCAATAGATGAAATAAAAATGACTATTTAATGACAATATTTCAATTCACCAGTTATTTCAGCATAATTTAGAAGGCTCTACTGAGATCGAAAAATCTTAAATTAGTAATTTGAGACCTGAGGAAACGAGGTTTCTAAGAGAGAGGAGTAGAACTAATGTCGATCGAGCTCCTGCTATGTGTGAGATGATATTATTTATTTAACTTTTTCCAGGGTCAGGAACATAAGAAGTTCTAAGCATTCTACATGTATTACATCCTTTAATATTTACAATGATCTTGTATACTATGACACATTATTAATTTCATTTTACTGTGAAAAAAAGTGAAGTTATACAGTAGCAAAGCTAGAATTCAGACCCAGGTTCTTTGTCCTTGTCCTGGAAGACACATACTAACCCAGTAGCTCTTCCAAGCAAGTTCTACTTAGAGTAACTTCATGGTCGCTTCCTAGACCAGAAAATGAGCAGAGAATTTTTATCACTTTAAAGATTCATTACTCAGGATTTCCTTTTATTCATTTAATTAAGTCATTCCTCAGCTGATGTTAGTGTTTGGCCAGTTTAGCAGTCTCTCAGCCTCACTGTGTTTGTGGACAGGTCAACCAACAGAATAATTTTTATCCAACAAGCTCCAATTGAACTTGTTTCCCCGGATCATTAAGCACATTGGCATTTACATTTACAACCGTTTTCCGCCTTGTTGGTTCCCATCTACTTCATTCACAAATTAATAAGAACATAAAGAGGACTCAGTTAATACCTCTTCGCACACCACCACCAGCCTTCATGCAGATAGTGAAGATGATGTTAAAAGAAAAAGCCTGGAAGCATGTTAAACTCAGAATGGAATCAAGATTCAGTCTTCTTTTGGGACTTGGAAACTATGCCAATAGGAATAAATTCCTGGTTTTGTAATACCGAATTTGCTTTAGACATAGCCAACATGCCCTATCCAGAGCCCTTTAACCTGAGGTCCTCATCCTCAGCACTATTGACATTTGGAGCTGGAAAATGATTGTGGGCCTGCCCTGTTTAACAGCATCCTTGTCTTCTGTCACTTGATATCAGTGGTATCCCATCTTCTCCCTAACCCTGTGGTGACAGTTGTCAAAAAAGTCTCCAGACATAGCTAAAAAAGTCCTCTTGGGAAGGCAAAATTACCTCTATTGAGAATGACTGCTCTATCTTCAACACTTACCCCTCTGTGCTATTCTCTTAGACTTCTGAAAGTAACACCACAAGTCTTAAAGATCACTTTCTCTCATTTCACTGTTAAAAGAACTAAAACCTTAGAAGAAGTTAGTTGCTTAAAAGAACAATATTTGATGAGCATATACTGTGTACCAAGATCTTTTACGTAACTAAGGGGATCCTCATGGACGAATCCTCACTATTCTTCATTTATATATTTAGAACTGAGGACCATAACTTGCCCCCAAAGTCACAACTCCTAAGTTGCCTTGCTAAGACTCATGTATGAGAAACTCAAGGTTTAACCCAATACAGATATCTGTCAATATTTTTTTTAATTCATTATAAAGACTCGAAAAAGTTTTTATTGCATATTTACTATCTGAAATGAAAATCAGCTCTAATGGATTCACATAGTCACAGAAAACAATATTTTAGTTGCCCTCAAGTTCAGGCAAGAGGATATTGAGTCCTCTACAATGATAACACAGCTGTTTTCCAGTGGGTATTATCTCCTGCTCTGTTGTTTAACATGTTTTTTGCTACCATCTTCTCCTCTTTTTTTCTTAAGATTTAACTCTTCATGGGTCCCAAGTATTTCCTTCTGCCAGGTCTGGGGACACTATCAAAAGATTTCAATTTATATAGCACCTTAAGATCTTTAATACTATCTCATTGTTTACTTGCTGAAACATTCCTTAATTCCTTAAACATTCTTGAAGAAGTGTAGGAGGAAAAATCCCGATATATATCTGGTCCTCTACAGTATTGCAACTTACTACACAGGTACATGAGTTCTTTAAAGTTAATAATTTGATAACTGGCCATTTAAATACTGTATCTTATGCTGAATTCCTGCTTACAAGTGTTTTAATACTGTTTGGGGAACATATTTAGGATTTTTGGATGGATTGGGAGCACTATTATTTTACCATTTGTAATATCTGAAAATTTAATAGCCAAGACATTTACAGGAGTACTTTAGAAACAGTAAAATGGAATCTCTCTAATCCTTTTCTAAAAGCATTTGGGATCCACTTTTCAGTTTCTCAATAACCCCCTTTCCCTGAAAATTTACTTAAGTTAGTAACCTATGCTCTGACCTTGAACTTACTGTTAATGAAAATGTATGTGGGAGTTTTAAATTATAGATCTAAATCCTTCGATTGTCCTCTCATCAAGACTGGGGTCTGTATTCTCTCTCCGTGAATCTGGATGGGCTTGTGACTGTTTGGCTGATAGATTTGACAGATGTGATGCCATATGACTTCGGAGGCTAAGTTATAGGCCATGTAGCTTCTCTGCCTTTTTATCTCAGAAGGCCCATTTCTGAACATTTCCTCTCGAAGTGTTTTATCTGAGAACCCAGTGTCCACGTATGAGAAGCACAAGCCACATGAGGTCATGTGTAGTTGTACTGATCAACAAATGCCCAGCTGAGACCAGCCTTGGGTAATCTTAGCACAGGGGCATAAAGAAATGTAAGTAAAGAAGCCAGTTGGACACAGATCTTCCAGCCCCAGATATTTCAATTCATAGCAATAGTAGTCACCTCCAGCCTTTAGACTGTGTAACTCATGTCACAAACAATATGGAACAGAGACAAAATATCCCACTTTGCCTAATCTAGATTCAGAACCACAGAGACCATGAAGATAATAAAATGGGATCATTTTATGCCACTAAGTTTTTGAGTGGTTTGTTATTAGCAATAGATAACGGAAACATTGCATCTATCCTGTCCATTCCTTCTGGGTCCTTTTTCAAACAATTAATAATGGAAACCACTTGGGATAATCAGAAATCTCATTAGTTCTAACTTAGTTAAAATATGAGAAAAATTTTCTAATTTTTTGCAAAAAAATAGCGGCCATAAAAGAATTCATGTCAGGCCACTTTTCCAAGTAGACCTAGTCACTCCATATAGAAGTTTTCAAGGTGGTAGGGGAAAATGGGAAAGTAAATTCTAAGAGATATGACTAAAGGACAAATAAAAATAAATAGAGAGAAATGTTTTGGTTTTAACAAAGAAGCTAAAAACTTTCTCTTACAAGTCTTGACCTGAACAAGTGAAATGACATTTCCAATCAAGGTGCAGTTAGATTTGAATTGTATTTTCAAACTATGCTATGCAAAATAATATTTCCCATAATGTATACATAAATTAATATACATTTGTACATACTGTAAATGGTTAAATGTTTGCCTAGATGTTGCTCTAAAGATATTGTTGATGTGATTAAAATGTACAATCAGTTTAAGTAGAGAATATTCTCAATAATGTAGGTGAGTCTCATCCAATAAGTTGAAGACCTTAAAAGCAAAAACTAGTTTCCCAAATTAAAAGGAAATCAGTGAAAAGATTATAACATAGAAATACTGCATCTGTACACACACACACACACACACACACACACACATTTTATTGCTCTGGAGAACCCTGATTGATTCACACACTGAACTGCATACATACACACACAATACACACATATTATACATACACGTGGACATGCAAATATAAGCACTAAATTTTTAAACATTAGTATAAGCCAATATTTATAACATAGGAATGTTTCTGAAACTTTATAATGCATGTCACCATATTTCACTGTGTACACACTGTTTCTCAAACTTATTTTACCATGGAACCCTTTTATTACAAAGCACTCTGTGAAACTTGCTATATGAAAACCATTTTGAAAAATTCTGGGTTAGCGGGAAGCAGAGAAAGTTTGGAGTACCTACCAGGGAAAGTGAATGAGGTAAGTCAGATGCTTTTTTAAAAGCACTGATGTCCCCGATATTTTATGGAGCACAAATATTGTGCAGTCAGTTGGCCTATTTTATGATTTTCTTCATGGATAAAGTAGATGGTGGAATTTATACACCTCTTAGATATTAGAAAAAGGTGCAAAAGAAAATCAAAAGGATATGTAACCTCAATTATTTTTAAATATATATATTTGTAAAACAATGAGACTAGGGGAAAATTTTTTCTAACTACTCAGGCTGTTTACCTAAGCAAGAAAGCTGGCAAATCATTATTAAACTTCTCCTTTCATTACTTACATCAGAAGAATGAAAAAACAGATTAATTTACTTGGTTTCGACTTCTCTTTAAATCATACCCTTTCCTCAATCCATTTTTTGCCTTAAATGGGTCCCATCATCTCAAGCTATATTTATTTCTAGCCTAATAGATTTGCCTCAATTCAGTCATCAAAAGGATTCTCTCTTGCTATAGCCAGAATATTACTAGAACATAATATGCTCTTACTACTCTGAGACTGAAAACCCATTACTTTCATAAGATCCAAATTCAGAAAGGCCATGGCTTAATTACTAGCCACATGAATGTTCACCCTGCATCCGATCCTCATTCCCTTCTTCCCTTTTACTGTGTCTGCACATTTAATCAGAAATTCTCAAACAACATCAAATGGAATACAGTTTCCCCTGCTCAGGATAGGAAGTCTTCACGTTGCATAGTCTATGTAATGATTTTCCTGTTTCTTGGGACACTATCCACTGAGCCATTGAGATACAATGCCATGTCTCAAAAATATACCACAGTTATATAAGTGAATAGAAAATAAACCTAGGAAATTAGGAAGCTGTGTAGTCATTTCTTTTAGGGGATGGGAATTTAGAAATTTATTTCCAAGTTAAAAACACATAAATATATGCAATACTCGTGGAGCTCCTGCAATGTTCAATTAATTAGGTCAACTGTTAATAAGTAATGTTGCATCTCCATTGGCTCCTTTACTGTTTCAATATTACATTTTAAGATGCATGTTAATATATTATGAAGCTGGATAACAGTGAATAATTACTGCAGTTATAATAATTACATGTATATTTATGATAAAAACGTGACAAATATGTTATAGTAACAAATATTAGGTCTTAAAAAGCTAAACATATAAACTTTTTTGCTATCCAACTAGTTCTTTTTGAAAAACATTTTCTTGGAATATGAATTCTTTATTTAGAAATTTAAAAAACATAAACAAACTTAAGAAGAAATTTTTTAAAATTTTTATCTGTACATGTATTATTGAAAAATAGCCAATACTAATATTTTGTTTTGGTTAATCACTTTATCACGTTCTTTATGAAAATATCATCTTTTGTAGTAACAAAATTGGATTAAGTGGTAATATTATCTAACAAACTTTTCTGGAATAAGACATACCATGTTTATCTTTTCATATTATCACATACTTTTCATGGAATAATTTTCAAAGGCCTCATAATGTTGCATGATATGGAACTACTGTAATTTAAATAATTAATTTCTATGACTGGACATCGTTTCTTTTCATTGTTTCATTATTATAAGATTAAACTATGATAAGATTCTGATAGCTATGTCTTTGTAAACCAAAAGGTCCCTTTCTGTTTTAATATTGCTTCCTAGAGGAGGAATTGCTGAGTCAAGGGGTATACAAGTGCAAATACACTGATAATATATTGCCACATTTTTCTTCAGAAATGCTGTAACAATTTTCATTCCCATCAGCAAAGTAGGAGACTGCGCACTTTCTACACTATTTCCAGATTTAGCTGTTTAACCATTTCTAAAATTATTATTTAAGGATTTTTTAGACTTTTCTTTTTAGCCAGTTTCTCTAAGACTTTGTCTTTGCTATCTGGTTTTCTTTTCTTTAAATAAAGGAAACTTCAACATGGAAAATATAAATAGTAAGAAACGGCTCACCTCCCAATAAGCCTAGAAGACAGGAGCAATGCATGGAGGAGGGGATCTTGCAAAATTTATAAAAAGGAAATAACCACAAAAAGATGCTAGAATTTAGCTAGTTTTACAATGTTCATAACTGTCATTTTTTAGCCAGTTAGATAGTACAGAAAAACAGGGAATTGTGTGTGTGTTGTGTGTGTGTGGTATGATATATATATTTTAAATTTTAGTTAGCGTAAATTACCCCTGTGAGATCAGAATTAGATTCACAATGAAATGCTAAAGGAAATGCTATAAGATATTACGATGGAAACATGAGAAAGTCCTATGGTATGTTCAGGTTGGACTAATAGTCAAGTGGATGAAACACTTAAAAAAAAGGAATACTTTTTGAATTATCCAACTGTAAAAAATTAGTGACAGAAATAATGATACATCTACACAGGCTTGTACACAGGATCTATTTAGCTAAGCAAGCTGACATTGTTATTCAGCTGACATTAGGGAGGGGACAACAGCGACAAAAACCTCACCATTATGCACAGAGGCTTGTAAAACACAAGACTGTACATGTGTCTATTTTTACACTCATACTCCCTCATTTTACACATTCTCACTATACTCACATTAATTCTACCAGGCAGCCTTTACATTTACATTTCAGTTTTCTCTAGGTCACTAAAGGAGCCCTTTTATTGAACAAGTATAATTATGACATTCAAATCTTATTGCTGTCTTCATTTTCTTCACAAGAAAATATGATTGTTTCATTTCTACAAAGCCATGTGTGTGAAATGAAGAGTGAACTATGGAATTTTCTATACTCAGAAAATAAATATTACATATAAGCTTTTCCCTCCACTTGGGAGTTGCCCAGAGCTAGGCAGAGCATCTACCCTGCCTGATCAGCTCAGGGTAGTGCTTGTCAGTGGAGTAAAAGCAAGACATTTAATTATTTCAACAAGAGAGGGTAGCGGCTTAGTATAAAAAGGAAATATTATTAGCTGAGAAGGCAGTACTCCTCCTCCAGAAAAAGCTGGGCACCCTAATGAAAATATAAATAAATGAATTAGATAAGAAATGCTAGTAGGTCTGAAAGGGCACTGTCATGTGACTGTCCAGCATTTATTTAGAGAAGTATAACCTTTTCTAACAAAATGAGTGGAGAGGGTAAAGGGACTGAGATTAGTGGGAAAAGAAACTGAGTCAAGACAAAGCCTTAGGGTCTTTAAACAGGGCATCTTTCCCATGTATGTGTTCTAAGGTGAGTTCTCATGGCCCTTCCCTTGTGGGACCTGGGCTGGAGGGTAACGAGAGAGACAGACGGCTTGCTCTAAATTCACAGGGAAGAAATACGCTCCCTATTTCACATTAATTAGCAGGTGGTATTTTTCATGACTAGGTAGAAGTGTAACTGCTTTTTCCCCTTTCTTTTTTTTTATTTTTAACCCTTTAAATACACTACCTAGCATCCTAGCAATTGTCAAATCCATTTGTGTGTATGCCTGTGCATGCACGTGTGTGTGTGTGTGTGTGTGTGTGTGTGTGTGATTTACCGACATATGAATGCTCTGATAATGACATCATACTTTGACCATACTCGCCACCATGAGCTATATACACAGAGAAGACTAATTAAGCAAAAAACTGATTTTCATAAATAATTTCTTTTTCCTTTTGCAAAGTGGGGGTTGTTTAGAGTTGCTGTGTGATCACACATTTGTAGCTTTATTCCTCGGATTGTGATGCTGAAACCAGGCTGTCATTAACACTTGCACTCTCTTATTCCAAAGAAGCATTTTAATTAAAAGGCCATTGGTGGCAATGGTGAGGTGGGTCGGGGTGGAGAGAGTGAATTTTAGAATGCCAAGGTATCTCATAGCCACAAAACACATCATGCTATTTAAGTTATATCTTTACCCACTGCAGTTGGCAACTATCAGAATGCAGAGGAAGCCAGAAGGGGGATAAAAAAAAAAAAAAAGACATCTTTTAAAAAGAGTGAAAGGATTGATTTTTTACATCAGTCACTTGAATGAGTGATTCTCTCCAGGGGGTGCAGGGAGGAGGCTTCTCTCTAAATGCTAGGAGTGTCTATGGATTTGAATAATGGATTAGGAAGTGCACAAACATCACGATTTTCAGATTTCTCCTGCTGAATCAGGACAGCTTGTCCAAAGCTTCAGAAAGAAAGCTATTCTTTACCTTGGAAACACTGCGACAGGGGGCCCAAATAATGACATTGCAATAGGGAGCAAGTCCCTAAAGGCCAGTGTCATATGAGGCTGAGCTACATGATCAGAGGCAGTTAGCTATAGGTGGGTGGGCCTCTGAGCACTTTTCTGCTTGTCATTTTCTCTCCGTTAGGGCGGGTGTGTGTGGGGGCAAGGGACTGTAAATTCAGAATGCTTTAGGGAGAGCAGGTTGTGGGGGTTGGGGCGGAGGAGGGACTCTAGTTATTTTCTGACTAGTGTATTTGATGGCACTGTCCCTAGAGACCACGTGCTGCCAGCCTGTTACTCATTCCCGGAGTGAATATTACTTTAGGAGGGGTCCCCATTTATGTGGCATCTGTATTGAAGCCTAAAGATCATTTCTAAAAAGAAGAATAATGCTGTTCAAACTATAAGAATTGGAAATTGTGTTAAAATCCATCCCTGGATCTTAGGAAAGGATTACATATTACAAGTATGCTACAGGAGCTAACGTAAACAATCCAGGCCTTCGACACTTTCTCTGAAAGGGAAAAAAGTGTTTTACCTTGAGAGATTATGGGAAAAGCTGTGGGGAAGGGTCGGCCTGCTGACAGGAGGAGGATAAGACGTTGAGTGGGAGGAGAAGCATAACCACGTCATTTTTCTGGTCAGTGAACACCACCAAACAATTGCGAGATTGGAAGCAGACATCTCTCATCTTCTTCAAAACAAAAAACTGAGTGAGCAGCCATATGTGAGGCTATGTAAACAGGACACTTCTTCTGATCCCAGTAGTTAACAAAGACAGTGCCAAAAAAATGAGTCACTCAAGCATCGCCAAGGCTGAGGTTGGGGCTGAGTCATATGCGAATAAAATGTAACCTCACGTCCCTGCCTCCTTGCCCAGCTTCCCTGGATGGTGCAGGCGAAATGGACTTTTAGCTGCACCTCCTATGAACATTGGCTGTGTAGGTAAATAAGCCATAAAATTTAGGATTTTTGAAAAGGATTTTTTCAAAAGTAATTTTTCCCACTGAATTAGCCAAGTCAGCCACTCAGGCCTTCTTTTCTTTCTCCAGAGCTAACCAGGCTGGTATCTAGATTTGGAGAAACTGTACCCAAGTCCAGAAAGCACACTCCAAGGAGTCCTCAGTAATTAATGAATGGAATTATCCACATGCCCATCTGGCCAAATCACCACTATCAGGTGAGTAACAATCTGTGTACACAGCACACCTTTCCTCTGCCTCCTGAAGCAAGTCCTTGGGTCCCTGAAGAGCTCTCTTCAATCTCTGACCACGACATTTAATGCTGGTTTAGTCAGCCAACGTGTCTAAGACAAGTCACTGACTATGACACAGTCACTTCCCTGAAAGAATTAATTGTCTTTGGGTAAGATAAATTCAGTAAACATATAACTTTCAAACATAGCAACAAAATAAAAATGTTTATGAGAGAGAATCAAGGTGAGTATATAGACATAGATTTAGGCATCTCAAGGATAACTTTTTAAGTATAGACCTACATTGTTGGTCAAATTGTACAGGCCTCTAGTCACAAAATGAATAAGTTTTAGGAATCTAATGTGCACAATAGTGATTATGATTAATAATAATGCATACTTGGAAGTTGCTCAAAGAGTAGATCTTAAATTTTGTTACCACAAAATTTAAGTTGATTATATGACCTTATAGAGGTGTTTGATAACATTACACTGGTAATCATATTATAATATATAAATGTATCAAATTAACATGTAATATACCTTCAACTTACCAATGCTTATATGCCAATTATATCTCAAAAAGCTGTAAAAAAAATAAATAAGAAAAATATATATACACATCTATATGATATGTATAAATGTGTTTGTTTTTGTGCAGGTGGTCTGAAATGAATTTTAAAACTGAGATAGGATGCTCTTGAAGTCCTTCAAAATGTGTAATATTGAGACAGGTAGAAAGGAAAAAGGAAGATAACTCTAATCACAATGGAACACAGGTTAGTCTGAAGTGAAAGAAAATACTGTTTTTGACCCACAAGTAAGCACCATATAACCCACTTTAAAATATTTGTTTCATCTTTCTCTCTGAAAACTTGATATGAGGCAGTCTCTAGGATGCCCAAGGTTACACATGAGTAGAAGAGTCAAGATTTGCAACCAAATTATTTCCCAACTTCAAAGCCAACGCTGTCTACACTGCACATATTAAATTAAGGCAGATACACTGAGAAATTGGAAGATTCTCCTTTTCCCATCAATCGAAAGCATGAAGTAAAGTCAAATGGGTAAAAGATTTGCACATTATTAAAGAATTTCTGTGTGCATAGGATAAATATATAGGATCTCTGCTGAACTTCAAAGTTTAGCTACAATTTTTCAAACATGTGCTATCATTTGTTCTTTTGTTTTCAAAATTGAATAGTCAACAACAACCAGGTTGAGTTCAATGAGAGTTGAATTGAGGCTAAAGAATCACCTCTTCCTGGAAGACTAATTATTTTCACATTCATCTCTATTTTATCCAGTTAAGGAAACCTACTCTTTTATCACCTTCTTTCTTAATCTTTTTTTTTCTTTAATTTGACAGCAAAATATAAATAAAGCATTTAAGTAAATGCAGACATCATAGCCAAAGATGATGATTCTGATCAAATTCTTCTGCTGGCTGGAATAACAGCATCTGCGTGTAACATTATTAAATATTCATTTGGGAGTTGACTTATGGAAATCCCAATTCTGGGTGCAAAAAGAAGCCTCAAGTTGTTGAGCAATGCATATGTAAAGAGCCAGATCTAGGAATGCCGTTGATGATTATTATAAAATGGGTCCCTGCAAATGTGTAGAATAATTTATTCTCTTTGAAAGGAGAATAACTTTGTATTAATTCACGAATATTTAAGATATTTTATTGAGAATACAACCATGAACAAAAACAAAAAAAAAAATCCTTTTAAGTGCTTCTCGAAACCAAGCTTGAAAAACATATCTATGTTATTTTTGAAATATGATGTATGCTATATAAATATATTAATCATCAGAATGATCAGAATTTTGCATATTTGGTATGACATTTAAATTCCCAATTCTTGGTAGCCTATGTGGGACTTAGAGCTCCCCTGGAGCAATAAAATTATAGAAGTAAGTTGCCTTGAGATAGTTGAGCCAGAGATAAGTAGAATCCCTTACACCGTATCAAAATGAGTCTAAAGAAATATGTACATATAGTTTTGTTGTGAAAACAAACTAGCATTCACAGTGAGAAGAATGATCCATTTATATGCTGGAATATTTTATGTATTTTATGATCTGAAGAATTATTAGTACTAACAATGACCTATATTTTGAATGCCTAAGATCAGGAATGACTATCTATCTATCTACCTCCTTATCATATTTTCAGAATGATACAGATGTAGATATGTATATAAACATTTGTACAAGTATGAAATGTATTTCACGATCAAAAGACGCAAGAGATATTATTGTTTTGTTTTTTTCTCGAAATCAGCTTTAATTGCCTTAAAGCTTTCACAGCGACACACAGGAATTCCAATTTGAGTAGTTTTGAGACTCTGTGTCTACCTACAGAAATTTAAACATGGAGGAAGCTGAAGTCTTAATCCATAGAGGTTGTCATTTTTTAAATTGTGCCTATGACCGATAATGCTGTTGCCAACTGCCAGTCCTGGCCATCTGGCTCTTGAAAATTGCTGCTTCATGCTGTCTCTGAGATGACCCTCATACAAAACTCCCCTATTGACCTGATATCCCACAGCCATTTTCTTATCTGAGGTGCTGGGACATGCCAACAGTCTCTGCCACCCCATCATCAGTCTCCTCCCCCATCTAGGGAAGAGTTAGAACTTACTCTCTGGAAAAGAAACCTGAACCTCCCCAATTCAAAGCACTTCCTTCCCTTTATCCCCTTTATCTTCCCCATCTTGGCCTTTAGAGACATAACATTTTTGTTAACTTCCTCTACTATATATGGAATTTTCTTACCATATAATTTTTAAAAGTTTATTTCTCGCTAACCAGATTTTGAAAAATGTTTCAGGCAGTTTACTCCATTCAAAAATGCCATACGAGTTATGAATATGCATTAGGTGAGCATGCATCTGAACATGCAAAGCTTAAAGGACTGACCTCCAAAATCTATTTTAAACTATGTTGAACCAAGCAAATAAATTTGACTGTAATCATTTAAAACAATTATTTAATCAGCAATCACACTTTAGTTAGCTGATTGCCTTTTAAGCTCTCCTCTCATTTTTCCCTCCCTGGCCAAAGGGATCAGGAGCTGAACAAGCTGCTATGATATGTTCTTTTTGAAACAACTGCTTTTACCATTGAATTGGCCAAATGATTAATTTAAAAATTAAACTGTTTGGCCAGATACACATACCCCTTTAAAGATCATTTGATACTCGATACTGAATATCAAAGACTCACAGTAGAGAAAAGGAAACATGGTTGTTAAAATAGCTTTGTACAGTCGCTATAAACAGAATTTTTTAACACGCAAACTGTACAGTGAGTACAGTGTTTAAATCCACAAAGATGCTTTAAATAGAGTATTTCTGTAATGTAACATCTTGTGTTTTCATATTTCTCATCATATTCAAAAATATTCTTCAACATAAAGAAAAAGTACAATATATTTGCATAGTAGGAATTAAGAGCTGAAAACACCAGAGACTATAAAGAAACTGTAATAATAAAATATAGTAGTTTCTGATTTCTATATATTTTAAAAGTGAGTGTTTATACTTATAAATCATTATATACAGAATTACTATCAAATTCACGATGTCTTTAAAAACAGAGTAACAATGTTTCCTGGACTTGCAAGGATTAAGCTATGATTATTTTCTTAAGGACATGTAGATGTCAAAGTGATGTATATGCTTATAGATTATACTTTATAGAGGGAGAAAAAAGTAATATAAGTAAAATAAATCTAGCAATCAGTGAAAAATTAATTAAGGCCTTGCTTATACATCTGTAGATAAGGAAACTGACTCTCATTTTTTTTAAGATTATCTTCTTTCTTAAATAATCACTTATAGAAATAATTAATCACTTATACTCATTTTAATTTTTATAATTAAGCTTGTATTTCATTCATGTTATAGTTCCTTGAAGGAACAAGACAGTGTTGGGGAAAGGAAAGAATGGTTTATGGTTTGCTTCAGGCAGCATTTTCTTCATTCATTCACTAAATATGTATTGTGTTAGTTTCTAAGAATATAGCTGAGAATAAGACAGGCACAGTCTAAGCTCTCATACAATCAATCCTAGGCCATTATTACATTAATAACGATTATTCTTGAAAGTATATATAGACACAGTTTCTTGATTTTGAATTAACCAAATATTCTTTTGAAAGGTGGATACTAAAAACACATAAGTACACAAACATTTTATTTCTAGCCGTAAACTTGGCTATAGTTTATATTAACTCTTTCACCACACGTTACATGTGTCCTCTTGTTGCTGTAGTTCTATCATTCCTGGAAAGCTAAACATTCCTTCCAAAGATAATTGGATAATTCAAGCAAGAAAATTCAACAACATTTGAAAAGGAATATTTTACAGTTAATGATGACCCTTAGCTTATTTATGGTCTTCTCTTAAAGTTTGATTCAAACTGGTAATTTGCTTCTTGTATACTCTAATTGTATTATTTCAGAAATTCTGTCAATTTGTAACATTCCAAAAGTAGAAGAGAAATGGAAGTTGTTATAGTCAGTTATTGCTGCATAACAGACAAAAACAAACTTAATTGTATGAAATAAAAATCACTTTATTATGCTCATGTATTCTGTTGATTGGGAATTTAGAAAAAGCACAGCATAGATGGCATATCTCTCCTTGACAATGCCTGAGATCTCAGCTGAGAAGACTCAGAGACTTGAAGTGACTTAAAGGCCAGGATGGGAATCGTGTAAGAGCTCACCCACTCACAGGTCTAGACAATTGATGTCAGCTGTGACTGAACCTCACTAAGGGCTGTCAGCCAGAATAGTTACATGTGGCTTTTCTATGTCATTTGTCTTCTTCACAGCCTGGTGACTAGGTTTTAAGGGTAAGCTTCTTGGTAGAAACCGTATCACCTTATATGACTTAGTTATATATTGTCACTTTTGTCATAGGCATAGGCCTACAGAGATTCCATATTTTAATAGGAGGAATATCAATAGTACAATGTAAGAATATGGAGAGTGAGATAGCTTATTGTGGCCATGTTGGAAAGCTCAATCTACCACAGAAGCAACTGAAAATTAAAGACACATATTTCTCATCACATTTTTTGTTTATAAGCATTATGTTACACAACATTCTTTTATTCAGAACCAAAGGACTTTAATAGTAATAATAAGATATGTAGTATATATGAATATAATTATATATTATATATAATAAATAAACAAATACATATATAATAAAATAATAACTTGTTACTTTTTTATATAATAGCTATGAGAATTTCTCTAAACATGTGTTTTTTATGACTCACTAATAGATTGAAAACCAATTTAGTAAATAGAAATGAAAGGACTAGTATTTTTAAATAAGTTAAGTGTCATGTTAGAATAAAATGGGAAATGTGAGAATGTTTTACACATAATAAGTACTGCTTCAAGATTTTTTTTATTTTAATTATCTATGTGTGTTATGTATATGTGACTGGCTATGAATTAAATGAATGTGTGTCTTTCCAATTTTCAGTCAAAAAAGTGTGAAAGCCACTTTCCTAAACTACAGTGAGGAATCTCTACATAAAATAATAAATTAAGAACAAGAAAAACAAAACAAGATGATTAATTACATAAGATTGTTACTGATAAACTGGTTAAAATTAGGTTACTATTTGTCAATGAAAATTATTTTACTTTTAAAATAGATCAGATCCCTCCTTCTGCAGAAACCACTAAAAGTGTCCATTGTTTGTTCAGAATGCCTTAAGTTTTACTAATAAAAACCAAATGTTCTACATATAAGTTATTGTTTCTCCTCTTCATCTCTGCATAAGGGAAGGAGGTGAGGGAAAGATGAAGGCAGTTCTTTGAAAGTGGCTGAATATCATTTAAAAAACAACATTAAATGAATGGAGAACATAGTTTGTTTTATTTTTCTGAAATAGTAGGACATATATTCTATGAGTATTTATAAGTGGGGTCTTATGGTGAATTTTTGCACCTTGGCCCATAAATGAATCCTGTCTAGAAATGAAGGATGAAGTGACATCAATGAATACTACATAGAGCTGATAGTGTCCCAGTAGTCTTCCACATGTAAAAGTGTGGTTTGAGCGTCCTAAGTTTAAATTTGCTGTTTTAGTAGGTGTCCTACAATTGGAAAAAAATGACTGAAATATTAGATTGTTGGTGTTTGGAAATATGACATCAACTCTACTCTAGATTCCATGGAAATAGTGATTGATACTCACAAAAAGTACATATGAATTAGCTAGTGATGATTATTTATTCATGCCTCTATGTGGTTAACAAGTATATACTGACTGCTTGTTATATGCCAGGCACCCTGACAGCCACAGGGAATGCGACAGTAAACTAAACAGTTAAATTCTTTATTCTCATGAAGTTGACCTTGAAAAGTTCAATTGCAGAGAATGACTGTGAAAAGCAATTCTATAATGTTTCAAGTGGTTTTTTTTTTCTTATCTTCCATGCACATAAATTTTCCTATCCAATATATTTTTTATCAAGAGCAACACTGCAGGTATATTGTAATAGGCTAAGAAGTTATATAAACACCTTTTTGCTTTTCTTTGTTGTTAAAAAGTATGAAGTAATTTAAGTGAAATTAATCAGTATCAGCAAAATATTAAACCTATGAACCAGAAATTTTAGCAAAAGCAAGTATCTATATTCTTTGGTGTAAATCACCATTATAAAAACAAAAACATTAAAATGTCTCTGGGCCTTATTTCCTTTACTAAGGTCAGGTATCTTTTGTTATCATTTAAAGTTTTTGTCCTTGTTTTGTTTTGTTTCATCTTCCTTTTGAAAGAGGAAGTGTGGGGAAATTACCAGGTGTATCTTAGTCATGTTGAAACCAATTGTATAATTTGTATCAAGAGTGTTGTTCAATAGAATTTTGTTTAAAAAATGAACATTAAGAATAAATTGCTTTTGGAGTTTGTATACAAAATGGAGAGGAACAATATGCAGCAAAAAATGTGTGTGTGTGTGTGTGTGTGTGTGTGTGTGTGTGTCTGTGTAGAGGGAATAAGAGAGACAGAGACAGAGAGAGACAAAGAGAAACCTGGGCTTAATTTTGAAGCTGTTATTACTATTGTTACCATTCTTTCTTGGGGAGAAAAAAAACACAGTACCAATCCTTCAATATTTGGGACTGAAAGTCATGTTCTATTGATATTTTAGCCTCACTGATCTCGATCACATCTATAGGATGGTTCATGAACAGGGTAATCACACTTCCCAACTTGCCTTAAAGAGTTCTATTTTACACGCCAGTGTTCCTAGAGTAGTTATAAATTGTGTTTCTTATAACTCTTAAAACTGCCCTTATTTGTGCAATAAATTCTGTGGTCACCTTACTAGTGAGGAACTGTGAAAGTTTTTTTAAAGTTCACTCTAAAATATTAAATTCTATTTAATTTTAGCTTTCATATAAATAGAAGAAATCACTGACAATTCACAAAATAATACATGGCATCTGAATTTTAATCTTGCAAAGTGTTTCCTAAATCAAAACTCTAGATTGATGCCTCAACTTGCATAATAACTAGTTATGTTTATTTTGATGAAAGCCAAAAATAGTAAGAGGAGAATCAATTGAGGACAGATTTTTGGGATTGCTAGTCCTATGTGAATCAATCCTATAATACAGCTCATATACGATGTCCCCCTAAACTAAATAAAACAAAACCCAAAGTGACACTGCTGAATTTGAAAATCTTTCCAGTAACAGGATGAATCTGAATGATGAGATGATGAAGTTTGAGGAGTCAGGTCCATTGTTTTAATCCTTACTTTGCCCTTGTCTAGAAGTGGGGATTGGTAACTTGGAAAATCACTCACCTCCTTTGAGGCTCAGTTTTATCATCTGATGAGGTTGGGCTCCATTCAGAGTTTTCAAACTTTGTTGTTTGTGTGGGAGGCAGGGAAGGGAAGTCAGTCAGAATATCCAGAAGCTCTTTCCTCTAAGTGTATCTCAGGAGAAACCCCAAAGGGGGAGGGTGGAGATAAAAGTGAACTACTGTACTCAGTTTGAAAGGAAAACAGGGACCCAGAGCTCTGTCAGTTGGACTTCTTATCTCCTGTTATAACGTGTGAGAGCTCTGAGGAACACAGACTTTTAAAAATGCTATAAAAGATGATTGCTCAGGTGCTTTCTTCATCAAAATTCATAGGCTCAGAGATTTCACTCGATGCTGGCACTAAAGGTGTTTTGCTGTGTTTTTCACTCATCATTTCAAAACAGTGGTAGGAAATTAACAATTCTGCAGTGATTAATAACAATGAGGCTGAAGGCTCTATCTTTTAAAGTACCTCTTTTCTTCAACTCACAGCAACCATGAGTGGCTGACAGGGAAAATGTGATTATTCTGCTTTATAGATGAAGAAACTGAGAGTCAAAAATGTTAACAAACATTTGCGAAGATAGATAACTACTAAGAGGTGAATGTGATTCATATTGCCTCCCTAGCAATCACACCATATTTTCTATTCAAAAGGATAAAATAATGAAGGTGATTGTTTTATTTATGGACCTTAAAGATGTGAAGTTAAATATCTTCTTGTTTAGAAACAGGGTGAGTTTTCTAAACCACAAAATCAGTGACAAAGAAAACTCATGGGACTTTTAAATTTTTCTCGTGTAGAAAAAGTAACAAGTAAGGTGTCATTTGTTGCTAATCCAGTAGAAAGGAGGTCATAAGGAGAAGTATATTACTATGGAATTCAGTATTAAGACTGTATTACAAAAGATAAGGTGACGAATAATGGTAACGATGACAGTGGTTACTCAGAATGTTGCCCCCTTTAATGTCCCTGCTTTTAAGGAAATGTAATTCACCAAAGGAAATGCTATTATACACTCCTGTGATAGGGGGTGAATGTGGGAGAAAGTGGAGGCAGAATTAATATTGAAGTGGAAAAAGCAATGCATTGGGGACAGAAGGCTTAGTATATTTTGCCACAAAGTAGCTTTATAATATGAGGTAAATATCTCTCCATTATTTTAAGTCTCAATTTCCTTATCCAGAATTAGAGAGTGTTGGACTTAAAATTCTTAGTTTCCCTACAACAATGCTACCTGATCAAACCCGATCCCATCTGATCTCAGAAGCTAAGCAGGGATGGGCCTGGTTAGTACTGGGATGGGAGACCTCAGTTCCCTGTTAGCACAAATATTTTCTCATTTTAGAGTCCCTTTTAAGTTAATATGACTATCAATTTTACTTAGGAGATCCAAGCTGGGAAAGCCAAGAAGTTTCACCCATACCGTAGAGCCACCTATCTGGAAAAAAAAAATAAATCCATCTCCTTGCATGTAATATTGGTTATCTCCATGTCAAGCTTAAGATGCATGATCTGTCTAGAAATTATTCTCACACCTCATTGCACTCGTGCCTGTCAGTACTCTCGGTGGCAAATGACAGAAAACACAACTCAAAACAACGTAATTAATAAAGGGAAACTATTGGCTTATATAATAAAAAATGTCAAAGGCACATAAGACTTGAGGTGGAAACTCAGAAGGTATCATAAGAACATAGCCTCTATTTTTGACTCTGCTTATCTCTACATTGCATTTATTTTCAAGTTACACAAGGTGTTAACATGGCTGTCAAAATCTTCAGGCATGAGTTATTCCAGATTCAGATTCCCCAAAATTGTTCTAATATCTCTAATAGAACTCCCAAGATTCACATAGATTGTAACATTTTGGCTTTATTAGTCCTTTAATCAGTTATTATTGTCTGGGGGATGAAGTACCCTAACTGGCCAGGCCTACTACAGAGGCAAATGTTAATTCCCATGGACTTGACTGTTACTGATCTAGCATACATCAGATCCTCAAATTTTCTTAAACTGCAATAGCACTCTCCATAAATAAAGTATTTTCCAGCTTCATTTTTCTCCATAGCGTTGGTCACTACCTGATATACTTATTTGTACATATTTGTTTGTTTATTGCATTTCCTCCTCAGCTAGAGAGAAAAAAGCCTGCATGAGAGTATTTTTATCCTCTGATCTAGAAAAGTGCATGACATTTAAGAGAGCTCATTAATGAATAGCACTGTGAGAAACATATGTTATTATTCACCTTTTATAGATAAGGAAAAAAAACTGAGGCACAGAAATAAATGTTAACGTGTCTGAAATCATAGATCTATTAAGTAGCAGAGCTGGAATTCACACCACGGAGTCTGACTCTGGAGATCATACACTTGGTTGTTACACTAGTCGCCAGAAGAACTTGTTTATTGTTGTTGTTGGCAGCATTCTGAAATTATCAGTGACGTAGAGACTCTGAATATCAGGTTTCCTCACCAAAATGAGACCCTAATACAGATTATGTCATTTCGATAAAAGAACAACCCAACTTCCCTGAAAATTAGTTCAAATACCAGCTACGTTTGCACATCATAGTTAAGTGAATATTTCAGCTAAATAAGTATCATTAACTTTCACCTGACTGAGCTCAGACACCCCTAGGTAACTTTCTCAAACTTCTCCCATTCATAGATGACACAGCTGGGTAGAAATTAGTCTCTAAAAATACTTTCACACAACCGGCTTGTTTTCTAGTCACTGTCTGCTTATGTTATGCTCATTCCATCTGTCAATAGATGTGAGTCACACATTCGACCTTTCAGCTTCACTTGCGCACATAAATTTCTTCCAATTTCCTGTGAAACAAACACTTTTAACTCTTTAGGGTTTAGTAATTTGTACACAGGTCATTCAGGGATGATTCAAAGAACAAAGTAAGCCCTTGTCTGTGTGACAAATTTGGCTTGAGACCTTTATTACAGAAATAGATTTTCTTTCGCTGTTTGACTAATAAATGTAGGTCAATATATAGAGACAGATATGTATATTTGTATTTCGATATATTTCTGTGTATATATAACCAAGCTTTCCAGTGGCTTTCCACAATGTAGGATATCTAGATGCAAACCATTTTAAAGGAGGCACATGCATTCACTAACAAATTCCTGCTAACGCTCCCTAGGTATATATAGTTTGCCCTTTCACAATTCACAGGAAAAAGGAAAGTTGAAGTAAGAAAGCAAAGTTGATCCCTCTCTAATATCTACCTGTCATCATGACGGACTGTTTTATCAAATTGGTCTAACCTTTTTTTTTTTTTTTTTTTTGATTCTGGCTCTACACAATAAAGAATCCAAATCAGAAAGATATGTTGGCAGAAATACATTTCTGTTTTCATAAATTTTATTTGACCGAGTTTAAATCAAAACTAGTTCCTTGATTTAACAAAACCCACAAAACTCTTCCCAAAACCTTTTATGATAACAAGCCCACAAACACTGAATAACACAATGACAAAATCAACAAAGGTAGCAAAAAAACAGTGTTCTCATCTCAAAAGATATTCTTACCCTGAACAAAAGAGAAATAACAAGACCCTTTTCTTCTGTTTCCTCTAATCCCAGAGTGCCTGAAGTGATGATGTGTTTCTTCAACTGCTGTGGAAGGGAGCTGTACCTGCAAAGCTCTGGGAAAATGCGAAGGAGACATTCTTCCTAGTTTTGTGCCAATATGTTAGGGACTATCCCTCCACATCCATTTTTATTTATTTATTTTTTGTGTCTCCTTTCCTCTTACTCGGCAAATCTACTGGCCTCAATAAGATTTTTTGACTGCACTTCCTGCCTTATGGGATCACAGGGAGGGACAGAGAGTTACTCAAGAGAAGTTCTATGATTATTAGTAATCTAATCAAAACACCTCATGTGAGACCAAGTGACTTTCCCTGGTCACACACTCTGGACATGGAACCTGAAGATCTGAATTCACTGACCAGTGCTTGTTAGGTTATTCCACACTACCTGTTCCGCATCTTTATTCAGGCTGGTAGAAGTGGGTACTGTGAATCGTCCTAGCGAAGAGTACAGAGTATAGGCCATGGTTTATCCTTAATATATAAATCCTAATATAAATCCCAAGTCCTGGCGTGAATTCCCCTGAAAACTTTTTGTGTTACTTCTGTGATTAACCTGAAATGTAGGAAGAAAGACAAAATGGCCAGGGACCCAGGAGCAACATATAGCCACTGAGCATGATGATTGCTTAATAGCTGCTCTAAACATATGAGAGAAGGTGAGAGATGCATGAAATTTTAGTATGGCGAATACATGGCATCCATGGAAGTTTAGAGATATAGCCTATTCCAGCTTTGCTGACCTGGAAGTGAAAGGAGACAGAGCACCACGTAATATAGTAGAAATAAGTCTGTCTTTAAAATATAAAGCAGATATGAGATTCCAATGTAACCTCTGCAACTGAATGGTCTTGCACAAATGGCTTAATTTTCTCATCTAGAAAATGGTAACAATGGGGGATGATTTGATGATGATAACTAGCTCGGTAATAACTAGGGATTAAATGGCATGGGACCCTGTCTGTGTTATTCACCACTGTATCCCCTATTCCTTGGTGCTATCAAGGAATTGCTCCCCCAGTTCCCTGGGTTTGACACATAGTGGAAGGTTAGTTGTTTTTCTCTGCTCTCCCTCAACTTTTTATTTATTTATTTTTTGTGTCTGAAAGTAATGGGTCCTCTTCCAATTTTATTTATATTCATCATCTTGAGAATGTCTGAATAATGAAAACACTTATCAATTTATTACTGATTTTTTTTGTTTAAATTAATTATTATGATAAGCCTCAGGCATAGAAAATCCTAATGGAGGGCATGTCTGGAGCATAAGCAATAATGGAGATGTCCAAGAGGTAAGAAGGGACATTTAACACGTAATTAGGCAGTTAGTCACAGGGTCTGTTGCCCCAAAGGCTGCCTTATTAAGAAAATAGCCATAATATAAATTCAAAAAAGCTTAGACTTCATTTAAAAGTCTAATAAAATATACTACTAAGAGAACAACACTCAAATTCCAAACTAAAAGGAACTCTACATAGAAAATGTGCGCAAGTAGTTTGGAGCATAAGAGCCAGAATGATGCCAAATCTGAATTCGAACCATCTAGAAGGAATAACCATTAAGAATATCAGCCTCTTTACCCAGGCCCCAAACAAACAATCAAAGAAGACTTAACCAGAAAAATGAAGAATACAAAATGTTAGTTGAAAATAAACCTTCTTGGCAGGAAAGTTTATCACAATGATGACTCCTTCCAAGAAGGTGATTCAGCCAGCTTCCCAGGAGGCATACGAACCTAGGTTGCACAGAGGAATCAAAAGTACATCATGGAGAACCGTCTGCTCCCCCAGTTCCCTGGGTGTACACTGAGCGCACCAATAAAGTCGTTCCATCTTGATTCTCTGTGATTTCAGCACAAATTGCTCTGGGGGTTCCTTGACCCCTGCTGGAGCTCGGGAAGTTGCCAATAGGTGACTAAATCAGTGGAAAAGATAAAAGTAAGGAGACTCCCTAATCAGATTACTGTGTAAATATTGGAGATGCTTCAGAGGGCCCAGTGTATTTGGACTCTGGCTTCTGATTCAAAAAGCAGATTTGTTCTGCAGGTATCTGTGTTTATGGCCTCACCCTACTGCCCTGTTGTCGATATTTCTAAACTTTATTTCTTGACACTTTAGTCACATCACAAGGTTATTCTTTATAGGCAGTGAGTCAAAAGAAAGCAGCAAACAACATAATCATTCTTGTAG
Organism: Eonycteris spelaea; assembly: GCA_003508835.1. Taxonomy (NCBI): domain Eukaryota; kingdom Metazoa; phylum Chordata; class Mammalia; order Chiroptera; family Pteropodidae; genus Eonycteris; species Eonycteris spelaea. The sequence continues at coordinate 9,801,260 of PUFA01000007.1, forward strand.
CTACTTTCTTTGCCTAGAACTTTAGTAGGACGTGAGAAATACTTAAGGTGGTCAGTCCATATTGCTTTTCCCCATCATTGGATATTCTTGGAAGTCTATTTATACACTCTCTGGAACAAGGTAGGATATAACTAAATGATGAAAAATAATCCTATTCTAGTAAGAAAAACCACTACTACTACTGCTACCAAAAACAAAGCAAAACAAAAAACAAACAAACAAAAAAAAACAAAAAAAGAATACATCAGAGGAGGCGAGACCTAGTGCCAGTTATGTTAGATTCTTATCTAGGAATTTTCCTCCCAGAATTAAGACTCGATAAACCTGAACTAAATCAAATTGGCATATTGTAGAAGGCAAATGGAAGGCTGAATACACTGGCAGAAATTTAGCTTTGAAACTTTATATTTCCATTCTTCATTTTACCCAGTGTGTGTGTTTCAGCTAGTTTGCTCCAAAGTTAGTTCAGATACAGCAAGCTCCATTTTCTCTTTTATTATCTTCAACATAACTGGACAGAAGTCACAAATGAAGTGAATATGTGTCCTTTGATAGGTGATTGGAAAAAGATGATGTACACATAAACAATGGAATACTACTAAGCCATAAGAGATGAAATACTGCCTTTTGTGACAACATGGATGGATCTTGAGACATAATGCTAAGCAAAACATATCAAATGGAGAAAGTCAAGAGCTGCATAATTTCACTCATATGTGGGATATAAAAGTGAAAGCAACAAATGAACACACAAGAAAAGCAAACAAAAATTCATAGACACAGACAACAGTATGGTGGTTACTGGAGGGAAAGGGATCGGAGGGTGTAGATAAGGGTAAAGGGGGTCAAATATAAGGTGATGAAAGGAGATTTGACTTTGGATGGTGAACACCCAATGCAATATACAGATAGTGTATTATAGAATTGTAGAATTGAAACCCATATAATTTGATTAACCATTGTCATACCAATAAGTTTAATAAAAAATTTTTGAAAAGCAGTGTTATAGTTTAAATGGCTGACCCTGTTGCAAATTGGACACAGAAATTATAAAATAATAATGTGTAGAGTTTATTAAAGGTTTTACATTGTCCAAAGTATGTTCACATATAGTCATCTAGCTGTCAGGATGTTAATCGAAATGACACAAGAGTTTGGGCACAGAGATAGTCATAGGACACAATTTACTCAAACCACAGTATATTCCTGCTCAGGTTAGTGGCAGACCACATACAGATGACTTTTTTTCCTTTGGCATCATTTTGCAGCCAATATTTCTGCCATTGGTGTTAATTTAATCCCACTTTGCTACTCCAGATAATAGGTTTTCAGATCCCCAGTGGATAAAATCTCCAAAAGGAATGCAGTATGGATACTTGGGGGCCGACGACTAGTGCCTACCACTGTCGATTTATTCGATTGCTCTTAACTCTGGAATCCTTGTTTCCTCAATAACTATTTAAACTTGGCTGCCAGACAGATCTATATGTAAATCAAAGTTAAGCCACTTAATTGTGAGAAATGTACTACAATCTTTGAAAATGAGCCTCATAATAGCTACTGTTAATGGTTGTTTTTAGGAGCGAACAACTGACAATGCACCTAGCTGCATATCATTAACAATCAATAAATGTTTTCCTCTTTTACTCACTCCCACTTTCCCCACCTCAAATCTACATTTCCTAAATTAACATTATGAGATGTTACCATAGTATTCTGTCTCGCCCCAATAGACAGTGACTTGCTATAAATTGAGGCCCACCCCCATTTACTTAAGAGCAGATTATTGCCAAAATGCAACTGGTATATGAACTACTTTGTCACAAAGATCTGAGAAGACACCATATTTATGTTAACATTTTATTGTGAAACTATATCTCACAGAAAAGTAAAAAAGAAAACATAGTCCAGAATAATAATTATAATCCAAGCAATTGCTTAATGAGCACTCAAGAGATAGAACACTGCTATCAACCCAGATTTTCTTGTGAGGGTACAATTTTTCTTAGACACAGTCACATACATGTATAAAACGCAATTTTGATATAGTGGAAGAGACATAGATTGTAAGATCACACAAATCTGAGATTAATTTTGTTTGCCTAATTTATAAACTATGTGACTTTGGCCCAGTCACTTAATCTCTTTGACCCTCAGTACCCACATCTGTAAAATGGGAATGATAAAACCCACATTTTGGTGTAACTATGAGAGTGTTATATGTGCACAAACACGTGGATGTGTGTATGTGGGCGGCATATTTAGTTCCACAATGAACAGCAACTATTACCATTAGAAATCATACACATATTGAAGGCATCATGACATATTTGGCTTCAATACATGACTTCACTTATTCTAGTAATTTAAATTATAAACAGTTGTCTTGACTAAAATTGTCTTTTCAGTGATTACTAGTTTGAAGAACAATGATTCTTTTAAGCAAAAGGATATTTTAAATAAGAATATTAAAGAAATATTTAATAAACCTTTAGGTGTTGTTTATATGCACTACAAATTAAAAACATTTGTTAAAATATACCCAGCAGAATTTCCACTTAGATTGTACATTGTTATTACTAAAATGATAAAGAGATATTTTATTAAAATGTTCTAAATTCAGACTTTGAACTAATTGACCAAAATAACCATCTCTACTTAATCTGACTTAACGGTGTTTTGATGAATTATTACATTTCTACCTATAGCCTTTTGCAGCAACATAATTTTTAAAGTATTATGACTAAATTGAATGGATTATTAAACTCTCTTCTTACAGAATAAATCTTATATCAGAATATTCTAGCATTCCATTCTTGAGAAAATCTATATATAAATTAAGACAATGAGAGAGGTGGTCCCAACTTTACTAGAATTCCCAGGAACTTTTTGCTTAAAAAAGAATTCCCAGGAATTCTTTTTGCTTAAAAAAGTTCTGCACCTATGTTAATAAGAGCAAAAGAAAGTTTAAATGCCTTTTATGATGGCAAGATTAGGAAAGGACTAATGGGGAATATATTTAGATAATTCACATGAAGAGTTACTTCATGTTTAGTTTTGACTTTTGTCCTCAACCTGAGAGAACACACATGGACGATTTTATTTGCCCACAACAGTAAATGTTTTGTGTTCTTATTTTGTCTAGGACTTGCTGTAGTCCCATTCATTTATTATTGCTTTTAATTCTCTTGCCTTTGAGGTCAAAATCATAAAATTTTCTCTAAAACCAAGGTCTATGAGTTTAGTATCTATGTTTTCTTTTACGCAAATTATTGTTTCAGTTCTTATATTTAGGTATTTGATCCACTTTGAATTAATTTTGGTGTATGGTGACAAATAGCAGTCTAGTCTTATTCTATTGTGTGTGGCTTTCCAATTTTCCCAGCATGATTCATTGAAGAGGTTTTCTTTTCTCTATTGTATAATTTTGGCTCCTTTGTCAAAAATTGTTTGCTCATATATATGGGTTCATACCTAGGCTGTCAGTTCTGTTCCATTGCTCTGTGTGTGTCATTTTCTGCCAATACCAGACTGTTTTCAGTATTGTTTTTTGTAATATAGTGTGAAGTCAGGCCATGTGCTAGCTCTGAACTTGTTCTTTTATCTCAGGATTGCTTTGGCTATTTGGGGTCTTTTGTGATTTCATACAAATGTAATGATATTTTTTGTTCTATTTTTTTAATGCCATTGGGATTTTGATGGAGATTGCATTAAATTGGAACTTTGCTTTCAGTAACATGGCCACTTTTCAACTATGTTGATTATTCCAATCCATGAACACGGATTATCTTTCCATCTCTTTGTGTCTTCCTCAATTTTCTTTTAATAAAGTCTACAGTTTTCAGTGTATAAGTCCTTCATTTGCTTTGTTAAGTTTATTCCCCGGTATTTTGTTGTTGTTGTAATTGCAAAAGAATTATTTTTCATTTGTGTTTCTGACACTTTATTATTAGAATATAGGATTTTTGGATTTTTGGCTTTGTGAACATTGATTTTGTATCCTGACACTTCACTGTATTTTTTAAATTAATTCTAGTAGTTTTTTTTCATGGAGTCTTTAGGGTTTACTACATAGTGGGTCATGTCATATGCAAATAGTGACAGTTAGACCTCTTTGTTTCCTATTTGGATGCCTTTTATGTTCATATGATTTTTATCCTTTATTTTGTTTATGTGGTCTATCATATTGAACAATTTGCATGTTTTGAGCCATCTTGTGCCCCTGGAATGAACCCCACTTGATCATGATGTATAATCTTTTTAATTTATTGTTGTATTAGATTTTGTTTAGGATTTTTGCATCTGTATTCATAAGAGATATTGGTCTATAGTTTTTTTGTGTATATTGTCCTTACGAGGTTTCGGTATAGGATAATGTTGGCCTCATAAAATGAGTTAATAAGAAGTAATGCCTTTTCTTAAATTTTTTGGAAGAGTTTGGGAAGGACAAGGATTAGATCATGTTTGAATGTTTGGCTCTCATCTCTGAAATTCTTCATATTTGATATTGATTTCTTAATGTCTTTTAGTGTTGTTTCCTCACTATCAAAATTGAAATAATAATACTAGCTGTATCTACATCATAGATTTATACTAAAGATTAACTAATAATGTATGTAAATATATATATTTTAAAAACCATGTATTGAAATGCCAATGGAAATTAGGATCACTATTTTCTCACCATGCCAGAGTTTAGTCAATGCAATTTTTATAAGTTGTAATGTTCTTGAGATGGATTATTTTATAGGTCCTACTTCACTGTTTACCTGACTCTGGGGAATGTCTTTAGAATATACAAGGAAAAGTTATGTTTATTGCTACATGCTTTGTGGATTAATGGTTCTAAGAACAATCTCTTTATCTTTTTGTTAGGTCAATCAACTGGGATCTCACCTCTCAGGAATGCACTAGTTATGATTCAAAAACTTTGAGAATTCACTCTTACCTTAAGATGGATAAGTCTGTTTATTTACTGAGACTTGTAGCTAAGGTTAGTCTTTAAATTATCTGACTACAGATTCAGTATGGATACAGCATCAAGCATATTAAGCACATATATATCCATCAAAGAAGTTGCTATAATGTTTCTTTTTTTCTGAAAGGTTCTTATATCTCTCTTCCTATTGAAATCTGACACATACTTCAGAGTCCAGGTCAGCTGTTACATTTTCTATAATGATAATTCCCCAAATTTATGGCCTCACCTCATTCCTAAAACATCACCTCTCTTTCACATTTATGCTGCCTCTCTCATTTATTGGATCCTGGCATTCTTGAGGTCAGGAACCTAGCTAGACTCATGCATCCTTATATTATTTGGGTTATCATAGTGCTTTTCAAACTTTCTCATTGTAGTGGTAAATGCTAGATTCCTCCAATTCCCCAGGTATCTGCAGAGGAATGGTTCCAGGAAGCCCCACACCCCATACCAAAATGCATGGATGCTCAAATCTCTTATATAAAATGGCATAGTATTTGCACAGGTACAGCCAGGTATGACTACACATCACTTTATTTCACATGGGTTCTGCATAGTGCCTGGTTTGTGAAAAATTCAACTTTTGCTTTTTTGAACTTCTGAGGATTTTTTTTTTTCCTGAATATTTTTGATCAATGGATGACTGAATCGGCCAATGCTCAGATACAGAGGGCCGACTGTATCTTACCTTGCCTTATGTTTTTCACTTGGGCATATGCCTGCCCAGAATAATGACTATATTTCCCAATTTAAGTGTGGCTTTGTGTCAAAGTTGGTTTAAGTATTGATTTAAGAGCAGAAATTACATAAGAAAATTCTGAGCTGCTCTTCTTAAAGGGAAATGTATTTTTCTCCTACTTTTTTTCCCTTCCTATAAGCCATCTTGAAACATGCAGATGAGGGCAAACGTTCTGGGGAGCATGGAGAAACATGATATAAGGAGATAAACTTATAAACTTCTATGTTTAAGCTTCTAATGCTTTGAGTATTTGTCATAGAAGTCAAACCTAATACTCTAACAAGTGTACTTCTACACTGGGGGTGCAAATAATAACGTTTGGACATAATATAGTCATGTTTATGTACTATAAATTGAAACAGTATGTTTATTAATTAATACAACTACATTACTCTCTTTGGCCATTATTCATTGTTTTCGCTGTTTTTGCTTATAGGTCATCTAAGCTTTGGAGTAAAAATACATTTGGGTTATTTATATCACTGATATTTTTGTGGTATTTAACAGCAGGCTCTTATCTTTAAGAATAAATAAGATTTCAAAAGGAGATTGCAGAAAGAGTATCATTCGCTCTTTGGTATAGCATTGGCTGTGAATCTAAATCTGGAATATATTAGAGATAGTTTTGTTCATTTTCTATGACTTCATATAGGCTGTTTCCATTTTCTAGGAAGCTTGTATATTTGGGATTGCTTTATGACCTAGTCATCCTTTTGATCTCAATTTAAATATTGTTTCTTTTGGAAAAATCTTCCCTGAACTTACAGGCTTATTAAAAATTAATATAATGTGGTATCATATTTTATAGCACATTATTCTATAACAGTTCTGTAACATTTGTATAAGTTTTATTTTAATGCCTGATCCTTCCACCAGACCATATTCCATGAGGGCTGGAACCACGTCTGTAAAATTTGCTGATGCATCCTAAGGCTGGAATAATCTATGTAGCTGCTAATTATTTGGTGAAAGAAAAAGAAAAAAAGAAAGAAAAATGAAAAAAAGGAAAGAAAGAAAGAGAGGGAAGGAGGAAGGGAAGCAGGGAGGGAAGTGAGAAGGGAGGAAGGAAGGAATGCAGGAAGGAAAGAAGGAAGGAAGGCAAAGAGGAAAGCAATGCAGCCATGGAAAGAAGAACTAGAAACCAGTTGGAGATCTGATCATTTGAAATACCCATATAATGGAGGAGAATATGTTTCTAAAGAGAGGGAGTTGAATCATTAAAATTAATTTACTAAATTCTCCTCTTCGTACTGTGTGGGTAGTTACAGTAGGAAAGGAATAACACTTTTCTTTTCTTTTTTTTTTTTTCAATTTTCTTCCAGATCCAAATAAATCAAAGCTTGAAAACTTTGCATATTTGCAAATCAGCAGTTACCTCCAAAAGTTCCTCTATAGTATCTTGGGATGTATGCCCAGGATCTTCCATTTTCTCTTATTTCCTGAATAAGAATTTGCCAAAGGGATTTGATCAGGCCCACCTCTGGCGTTGCCAGCCTGACTGAATTTCCTGGTCCTCTAGGTGGTGTTGGAAATGTCACTCAAAGGAGCAATGCCAAGTTAGAAAATCACTGCTTGTGCCTCCACATGCAGATAGGGACAGGTGTCTTCATCTGGCTGCTGGCACTTCCTAAGCCATGAGAAGTTTCTGTAAATAAAAGAAAAAATGATAAAGTTTTTTTGAAATAGGGATTTAAAATTTTCAGTACACTCCAAATCAAAAATATTTGACACAGTTGATCCTCCCACTCGTTGATACACTTTTTTCACTTGGTTTCAGGATACCACATTCTACTGGTTTTCTTCCTACCTCACTGGGCACTTACTCTTGATCTCTTTTGCTTATTAGAATGCCTCATAACGTATTCTAGGGTCACTTCTTTCCTACCTGCAGTTCCTTGAAGATTTCTTTTACACTCACAGTTTTGAATACCAGTTGTGCCCATGACTCCCAACTTTGCATCTCTAGTTATACTCCAGACCCACGTATCCAACTGCCTTCCTAACAATTGCATTGGCTGTCCACAGTCATCAAAAATTCAGCACATCAAAAGCTGAACTTCCTTCCCTCTTCCAGACTTGCATAAATAATCTCATTTGATTGAAACTCAAGCTTACAGTTGTGAAAAACAAAAGTGATATTAGGATGCAAGCTTTGATGTCTCTCTTTCATATTCCACAGTTGACCCAGCAGGACATTTTGTGTACTCCACCTTCAAAGTACAGTAGCCCTCCCCCCCGCCCTTACCTGTGGGGATACTTTCCAAGATCCCAGTGGATGCCTGAAACTGCAGGTAAATACCAATTCCTACATATGTTTTTTTTTTTTTATACATACATACCCATGATAAAGTTTAGTTTGTAAATTAGGAATAGTAAGAGATTAATGAAAGCTAATAGTAAAATAGAGCAATTATAACAATATGCAACAAAATTTATAAAAAGTTACATGTTCTCTGTCTCTCTCTTTTAAAGTAGCCTAGTGTGGTGTACCCACCCTTCTGCCAATATGATGAGATTAAGTGAGGTGAAATTTTCCATTTAATATTTTCAGACTGTGGTTGACCATGAGTAACTGAAACTGCTATAGATAAGGGGGGATTACTGTATATCCATATTCTGGCTATTTTTCAATACTGTCATTTCACTACTCTGGCCTGGACCCCCACCGTCTCTTGCCTGCATTATTGAAATAATCTCCTTATAGTATCTCCCTTATTTGATATAAGGTCCTTATCACCTAAACTTCAAACAAGGACCAGAGTGATTTTTTAAATAATATATGTCAGATCATGTCACTTTTCTCTCCAAATACCTTACTGGCTCTCCAGTCCTTAAAATTATAGCCAAAGTCCTTTTCCGCATGGCTTTGTGTGGTCTGCCCCCAGGGCCTGCCTCACCTCATCTCCTTCCCTGCTAGTTGCTCACTCTGCTTCAGCCACACTGGCCTGCTTACTGCTCTTCAGATGCACCAGGCACACTCTATCCTTGGGTCTCTACACTGGCACTCCCTCTACCCACAGTGCTCTTTCTACAGATATGGACATGGCTAACTCTCTTACTATCTTTGACCCCTGCTCAAATATTAGTTCCTCATGAGGTTTATGCTGCACCACCCCATGGACGCCTGACACTCCAATCGCCCTCTTCTTATTTATTCTATGCTGTTTTTTTGCTAACTATAGTAACTTCACCTTCTACATTTTATCTAATTTATGTATTTATGATGTGTATTACATATCATGCTTCATTAATGCACACAAAATTTTATTGTATTATTCGATGATAAACTAGAACAGTTTCTGGCATATAATAGAAATTTAATAAATTGTTATTGAATAGATGACACTTTCTCACCAAAGACAGGGGCATGTCAAGTTTGCCTGCTATCTCTGCGAGTACTGAGTATTATACTGGATGAACACATAAACGTAGGAGGACAGGAAAAGAAATGAGTTATAAATGGTAGAGAGGGAGAATCAAAATTGTGATTCTGTGCATATAATATGATTATCTTCCCATGAAACCAAGAAAGTCACCTAAAGAGATCTAAGAACTAACAAGAGAATTCAGTAAGAAGGACACAGTCTTGCTAAATATGTATTTTTTCAAAATTAATCATTTTATATATGTAGAAAGTAACCAAATATAAAAAATAAACTCATGGACAAAAATGGATTTACAAATGAAGAATACAATGCCTAGAAATTCACCTAATATGTAAGGATCAAGACTTACATTAGAAAAAAAATAAATAAATTTACATTTAGCATTCCAAGTTCATAAACAGGAAAATGTAATATTATATATAGAAAAATTTTTCCAAAGTAATTAATTATTTTAATATTATTTTAATAAAAATGTAAACAGGAATTTTTTAGAATTTGACATTTTTTTTCAAGTTCAAGTGAAAGAAAAATACATAAGTATATCCATTACTCTTCTACTAAATGTTAAAAAATGTATATTAGTATAGGAATAGTATTTCAAATCCCTTAGGAAAAGATGGACTATTAAATAAATCATGTTTGGATAATTGGCTATTTATTATGAAAATAATAAAGTAAGACTATAACTCAGATATGCATCGAATTAAATTTCTGATGGATCAAGAAGCTAAAATTAAACTGCATAAAAATTGCAAAAAAATGTAGAAAGACATACTTTTACAGTAGAGAAGGGCTCCCTTAAGAAAAATACAAAACCCAGAAAGTCTAAGAAATAAATCACCCACTTTGCTTCATAAAAATGAATACAAATAATTTTTTAAAATAGGTTATTATAGGCATAATTAACTTTCTGGATGAATATCCAGACTCATAGAGTTCCTTCAAATCAATAGAAAAAAAGATAGGCCTTCCAGAGGACAAAATATATGAAAATACAGGTTATAGAAAAAGAAAAACACAGACAAATAAATATGAAAAGCCTTAGTCTCACAGATAATCAGAGAAATCCAAACTGAAAGAGAGTATTTTTTTACACATCTAACAAATATAAAAGTTTTAAAGATTGCCAACATGGAATATTTACAAAGATATAAGGGAATGTCTATTACACCCCAGGCTAAAAGATGAATACTTTTTGAAGCCATTTATTTAATGACTTGACTCCCCTGCCACTCTCTTTTAAAACATTTCCTATTAACCTAGAAGGCTCAAAAGCTCATCATTTTTGTTTTGTTTTCTTTCTTTCTAAATTAGGGAAGGGAGCACAGAAGAGGGGCATATAATAAGCACTCTCCTCCTTTTGATGCAGGTGCCATTCTTTCTCGTTGATTCCAATTACTCCTATCGATTCGACCAGCATTGACTGCTACTTACTGCCTCCCAATTATAAATGTTATAGCAAAAAAAAAAAAAAAAAAAAATTTAAATTAAAAAATAAAAATGTTAAAAAAGATAAAAATTAAAAATATATATACTGAATCAGAGCCCTGTTCATTTTCTGAACTGCACAATCTGTTGGATGAAGAAGACCCTCTCTTATTCAAGATAGATTGTTAAGTGCTCTGATAAAGGCACACTCCAAGTGCTACGGGACCATGGGGAGGAAGAGATTAATCGCTACCATTACCACATTTTTAAAATCAATTTATCAGGATCCCAGCTTTGCAATTAGAGGAAATTTGCCAAGGCACTTAGAACAAAAGTATCTGTATATAATTTTCTTTCATTAATCCTTTCTTCTAGGCTCTTTTGCCCAGTGGGTTGTATAAATCAGTATGGTGTTTTTTTTTTTTTTCTTTTTTTTTTCCTACTTGCTGGTCAAAATGTGACTAAGAATGGGAGATCGTCTTTGGACACAGTATCAAAGCCTTATATGGCTTCACTCTTGCCATTTGTAATCTCAGAAATACCATACAATAAAGGTCATTCATTCTACCAGCATGACAAATAGTTTAGAGAGAAAAAAAAAAATTGCATGTAAAAATATTCTGAATTACTTACACTCCAAAATTGTGAAGGATTTCTACCAGTTATCTCTTTGGGAGGTATTGTTCTGTTGATTATTTCCAGTTTTCTATTTGTTGCAAATTATATAATTTATCTAAATTTACAACAAAAAATTTAGAACGTAAACTAATTTTTGTTACCAAATTACTAATTAAATTTATTCTCAATGTTTATTTACTTATTCTTTCAATTAATATTTGTTATGGACCTACCAAGTTCAAATCGCCCTTCTAGATGCTAGGAACACAGAGGTACATAAAATATACTAAGTCCTTGAACTCATAGGACTTGTTCTCTGATAGAGAGAAAACAAAACAAATAAACATAAACAGAGCACAATTTTAGAGAGCAATAGGTGTTAAAAGGTTCAGCACGGGGGCAAATTTAGGAGATAGCAAGTGATAGGAGGAAAGGCTATTCTAAGATAAACTGATAAGGACGGAAGGAGTGCCATTAAAGCAAAGTTTTAAAAAAGTGAGAGCACATAACACATGAACATATGAGAAAACACCATTTCAGGCAGAGAGAATCACAAGTACAAGGACCCAGAGAAGAAACTAGGTTCGTTTCAAGAACTCTTAGAAGTGGAGTGAACAACAATGCCAATTGTTGGACTGAGAGAGTTCCTGCGATGCTAAAACAGAAAATCCCGGAAAGATAGGGGTAAGATAAGGGTCATCCTACATGGAAAGCCAAACTGACCAAAGTGGATGAAGAGTAGACAAAGTGGTGGGAGGTGAGTTTAGTGAGGTAAGCAGGGGCAAGAAAATGTGCAAACTTTAGAATCTGGTAAAGAGACTGAACTTTTTAGTGTGACAGAAGTCTTTGGAGGGATATAATCAGGAGAATCATGTAATTTGAGTTTTTTGTGTATTGCAATAAGTAGGCATCCCCGTTATTGAGAAGGGTTACTGTTTTCTCTGAAGTCAGAAGCATAGAGTGTTGGGCAGCCTTTCCATTAGTCCAAGCAATTCTGAAGATCAGAGTCAGAAAATTCTGGGCAGAAGATTCACCTGCCCTCAAAAATATTTCTAAAGATATATTAGGAATAACTTTTGTAAGTGCCTCAGGGATTCTCTGTTAAGAATCTGGAGGAAACAGCCTTCCCATCGAGGAAAATGTTGAGATAAACCACCAATGGCTTTGTTGATACAGGTACGAGTCCCAGACTCTGGCATGACCCATTAGTCACCTCGCAGCCATTTTGAACTGAAGGCACCAATGTGATCACTGATAGGATTTGAGCCCAAGAGCTCTTTATTCTGCAGAAATACTGGAGACTTTTCTCACTGTGCTTTCTGTGTTAATGTCTTTTTTTTAATATATAGTATATTTCCTGAAAAGTCTCAAAACAATTTCTCTAAGCTATGAAAATGTCCTTATCTTTTGGTCCAAATGGAGACATATACCCATTCATGGCTAGGAATGACTTCCTCTGAATGCACTCATGTTCAGGCCAAACTGTAGCAGCAAAATACCTAAAGCTTAGTTTTTTGGTGCTGTGCTTCACTCCACTGTGTTTCATTTTGTCTGAGGCATAGATGCTGAGAAAGAATTTTTAAAAATTAAAATGACAGAAAAGAGAGAAGGAAGTAGGGGACATTATGAGCCAAGGAAATACAGGATGAAAGAGGAAAGATGAAGTAAAGGTGAGGGAAGGATTCCATTTAGCAAGGATACCATGAAAGCTCACTCTCTCTTTTGAAGACCATGAATGGCTGGGCAAATCCAAGTCCTTCTCTAACTGAAGGATGTCTCAAAAGAGTGAGGTGAGATTCAAAGTGGTAAAGGTAAAGAGAGCAAGAAAGAAAAGTAAAGTTATAAGCACAGTGTTTTTCTTAAATTTCTTTTGACCCCAAGTCCTCTATGAACATGCCACTGCCCCTTTCTAATCAGAATGTAAAATTATTTCTTCTTAAAAATGGAGGCTGGAAAAAAAAGAAGTTTAAGAAATATTATTAATAATTTCCAAACAGTTGTATCAGAGTGAAAGAATTATTAACAAATCCTTTTAATTTAAATTTCCTTCTATGCCTTTATTTTTATGCTTTAAATTAAACAGAAGTCAGTATACAGAAAGATACATGTAGATGGAACCAAATTTATTGTTAAATATATCTAGTTTAAATTAGTTCAAGTAAGTGGATTTGTAATTAATGGGATATTATATAGATGTATATAACATAAAGTATACATAGCACAAGGTATATATCACAGAAGGATAGAGCAGATAGCCTGTTTAGGAGATTACAACCCTAGAATATTAATCATCAAAGTCTTACCCAAAGAATAACATGTATAACTGGTTTCCAAAAGCAGATGATAAACACAGACAAACTGAAAATATATAATTATGTGCACAATCTTAAGAGACTTTATACTGGACAGTCTTAAGAAAAACATCTCAAAATCACATATGTTGTGTCTTGGGAAGAAGCAACAGAAATTTGAAGAGAAGATGTGACCAAGTCAAGGATTGGCATAAAGGGGAGCATTCCCAGAGGATTGCCCTGTTTTAATTTGAAAATAGTAATATTCACCCAGGCATGAGCATAATACCAAAGAAAAGCAAAGGGAGGTATATGGGGCTTCAAGAAGCTCCGTTAGGGGAGAGTAGATCAATTATCCTTTATTGAGCTTCTCTATGTGCCAGATACCAGCACTTACCAGTATATTATCTCATTTTATTCTGACAGAAACAGTCCGGGGCATCTCAGCCAGTTTAAATGACTATGGTAATAGAGATCTTTAGGGCTCATTCATATCCCCTTCTCATCACCTTCTTGGCACACAGGAAGACTACAATCCTCAGGTGCCATGAGGCCGGGCAGAGCAATATCACTAGCCAGTGAAATGTAAGTAGGAATGAAAAGAGTCACTCTCTGGACAAAGCAGTTATCAGTTTGTATGATGCCTCCACACCTTCTTTTTCTCTTCTGAACAAACTTGGAGCCACATACGAAGATGGCCGAGCCACAGGATGGAAATTAATGCATCACTGAGTCATTGATTAGAAGAGGGTTCTGACCCCCAAAAGCTGCCCAATTCACATTGGACTCAGTATGAGAAAGAAATAAATCTTCCTTTCATTAAATCACGGAGATTTCAGGATTTGTTTACTACTACAGAAAAGCAGTTTATCCTTAACTAATATACTTATATGTAAAATACAGCAGGCAAGGTAGAGTTAGATATTGAAATCTATACTTACCTGACTCCGAAGACAAAGCACTTTCTACTGTATCATACTACTTTTAATGAGCAATATAAAAACACTGCTAATATGTGGTGACACTGACTCTACATGCCTTATAAACTCAGGATAAAGTAGGTATCATTTCTAACTCAGGCTCATCATTGTAGGTGGGCTTTGACTTGAATTTTGAAGGATGTGGAGGATGGTGGAGGATGTAGGGAACTATGAAAAAGAAATGGAAGGAGGATGGTGGAGGATGTAGGGAACTATGAAAAAGAAATGGAAGCTGTCATTGAGGTCATATAAAAACAGGTTATAGAGGTGGACATGAAAATGGCCTATTTGAGGAGAGAGGGAGAAAGAGAGAGAGAGAGAGAGAAGAGAGAGAGAGAGAGAGAGAGAGAGAGAGAGAGAGATCACAGAATATAAGATTAGAATGGAAGAGGGGATTTTCTTGAGAATCTCAATACCAGATTGGGGAATTTAGGCTTAAGACAGTGGAAAATGGTGGAGAGTGCACTGGACCAAGAGTTAAGAATGCTGGAATTTTTCATACTGTTGTTAGTAGCTTCATCTCTGCTTATCATAAGCAATTCCTTCTTAAAGTGTGAGGTACATCCTGAATAATCTCTAAGATCCCTTCCAGTCCATGTATCTTCAAATCTACATCTCAAAATTCTTTTGTGTGGATTCATTAGTTGTTCTATTTAGGGAAAATTAGAACCAATGACCTTTGATAATCATCAGCTTTTTAGTGAAGTGTCTAGTAATCATCTAGAGTTAGAAATGTTCCCATACTTAGAGCAGAACATATAAATATGTTTACATTGATTTGGCCACAGGGCATAATGTCACAGGAATGATTCTGCTGCTGTAGGAATTGATGGCAACCTTTCCATAGGCTAAATTGAATAATAACTATTTTTTCCTATTGTAAATGGATACAGCCATCATTGCTTTCTGTTGGGCAAAGTTTACTATTATCTATTTCTAGGAACTTGATCACCAGGCCCTCTTTCCTCTAGTTTTTATTCCATTTCTCTGTAAAGCATGTCCCTCCTAGGAAGCCTTCATTCAGAGGCAGAGGGAAAGGTAGCATATATGACTGCATATGAGCATAGGCATACATTGACTGTCCTATAAATGCTAGCAATCTGTTGAACACTAAAGATTATATAAATCTTAGCAGCTTTACTGATGCTTCATACACAAGCAGCTGTTGTTTCTTGGTCGCCTGATTAAATATGCTGCAAAATTTCTCCCAAGAAAATCTCACCAAAGTTGATTCCAGCAAATCCTTCATAACAACTCTGCTAGTGAATTTGGTTTCTAAGCAATTCAAAGAAAAGACCCAATCAATAGCAACTCTTTCAAGGGGGTTACTCTTTTTCCTTTTAAGACAAGGGAATAATAATGCCTGACCAAGTGTTCTAGTCCTGGCTCCGCCATTAACCAGCCATCACTCAACATTTCTAAAATGAAGTTTCGACTATTTTGAAGAGGCATTATATGGATTGAAATGTGTTTTTGACAAAATATCTCTCTATATATATCTGTAACTATTTCTAGATCATATACATACATTTATATGTGTTTATATATGTATATATCTTCATAAATAAGCAGAAAAATTATGGTCTACATATTTAGAAATAAATTCAGAAAAATATCTCTAGCCAAGCCTAAAGCTATCAAAAATCAAATTGCATTCATGGAATGTTTAACATTTACTGGAGAAATCAAATCAAAAGTCTACATGAAATATGAGTTCCAAGTCTTTTGTTCACAAGAATAGGGCCTAATAGGGCTTAAGCCTATGCAAAATTATTGGGACTTCTCTGAGTCTGAGTTATCTACCTTTTATTTATGCTTCTATGGTCCCCAATAGTTACCATCATCATGTCATCAAGTTTGCTTGATTTTCTATTAAAATGTACTTTTAAGAAATGAATCATTCTGTTTTGAATATTGTATCTTTAGCAGAAGGATACACATAGATGGAACCAAATTTATTGTTGAATAGTTTAAGTTTAGTTCAAGTAAGGGGATTTGTAGTTCAATAAATTGTTGAATGAATTTTTTTTTAATTTACATGTAAAATGTACTATTATATTAAAGCGGTACACATAGATTAAATGTCACATAATGACTGACCTTTAGGATATGCACCATATTTTCTTTCCTGCCACAGACTTTCATATATGCTATTCCCTAAGGCCGGAATGCTTTCCCCAGTGAATTCGTTAGTGGCTGTTATACCCCATTCCAACATCTGGTGGTATAGCACTGTTCTTCAGACACCTTTCCTTGACCACTGACAAATCCAAACCCTCCTAGCACAAGTTCTGTGTAACCTCTCTTACAACATTTATAATTTTCAAAATTTTATATATCATTGTATAAATTTTTGTTTAATGTATGTTTTCCCCTCTAGACAATAGCTCTATGATGACAGGGGCCCTGACTGGTCTTGTTAATCACTGCACCCCCTGGGTCTAGCAGTGTGACTGGCATACTGAAGAATTCCAATAATGATCTTCTGAGCTAATGAATAAGTGAGTTACCATTTATACATAAAATAAGAGATTTAAAGAGCAAGAAGTTGCCAACAATTTTCCAATATTGTTCAGGGAATATGATATATAGTAACTCCTCACTTAACATCAGTCGGTAGATTCTGCAACTTTAAGTGAAATGATGTACAATGAAACCAATATACCATAGGCCAATTGATATAAACCAAAGTTAAGTTTTTATAGCACCACGTCAATATTATAATGAAAATGTGTTGAAGGAAACAACGTTATTTGAGGACTTCCTGTATTTTATTTATTAATAACGGCTACATATATAGAAATGTAAAAAGAAATACCCTAGACTTTAATGATTGGTGGGAATGATCTACTAAGAGTATATATTTTTTTGTTATTGTTTGCTCTAGTTTCATGGTCACCCAGAGACCGGATCTGTCAGTTAGTCTTAATTAATATAAGTAATAAATGAGAAGAGAATATCCTGTGCAGATACTCAGAGTTGGGTCATCTGCCAGAAACATCCTCTACTATATATTAATCAAGTTATATGTCAGTTCCTTGAGTTTAGTTACTATGTGAATATAATCAAGAGGAAAGTGATATTTATTGGCATATCCATTTATTCAAACATTTATTCATTTTTTATGTATTTCCGGAATGCCTACTAGGTGTCAGCACTGTGCCGAGGATCACTTTGGTGTGCTTAACTGTGTAAAGGGTGAACACTGGGTCTGGGCTGATACAGAATTGGGAACTCAGTGTCTGACTTCTCAGTTTACTTCTTCCTTGGCAACTACAGAGTTAAGATCAACGTGGAATGCTGAGTCTGCCTCATCTACTGTATTGAGCTATACCTGCATTGAGTTAGCTGGGAGTAGGCATGTAGGCCTTGGGCTTATGTAAATAGAGATGTAAAAGATTTCTGAAAAATTAAGGAATAATTTCTCTGAGTCAAAATGACCCCTATGCTTCTTAGTTCTAATGGAGGCAGCTGTGCTTATCCTACATGGGTGTAGGAACTAAAGACTCTCTGAACTTCGATAATTGCAGGTCTTCCCTTGAGAAAAAGATGGAATAAATGCTGAACATCTTGTCTTATAAAATTAAATAAACTAGCATTAGATTGAAGCCTATTTGTGGTGCATGTGACTAATTACCTCCTCAAGCCTGTAATAACACTGTGGTAGTACACTGACAAAATCCAAACCGAATTTCCATGCCAGAACTATACCTTTACCTGTAAAAGTCCCACCTCATATCTTGCTGGCTTTTCTCTATTTCTCTGTATATTCTATTGCAACATCCCATGCTCATAATAGCTTATGGTCAGCATCTCAGTAAGAGACAGACCCGCATTTGTATCTCAGCCCCACTACTCCCTGGCTCTGTAGCTTTGGCAAGTGATTTAATTCCTTTACATCAGTTTCTTCTGCAAAATGAATTCACACTGGAGAAACAATAAACTTGATACAAATACAATCTTTGTAGCTATTGCATAAATTCAACTACTCTTAATAAATACCTGTGTGCCTCTGGTCAAGTTGTCAAACATCTCTGTGCCTCAGGTTTCTTCACTACAAAATGCAGAGAACAATCACACATACATTATAGAGTTGCTGCGAGGATTTAAAAAGTTAATATATATAAAATGTTTGCTACACTCCCAAGCACAGAGTAAACCCCCAATAAATGCCAGCTATTAACTATAATTATTATTATATTCAAATTTCAACTTAATGATTATTCTTCCAGTGTTTCTACTTCACCAAAAGCAATGAAATAATAGGTCGTTTGCTTGGAAAGATTAAGTAGTAAGAAAAGAGCTACAAATTCTAAAAATACATAAGAAAAAAACAAAAAACAAAACATAACTAATCTAGAGAGGTCACTCTTTGTCTCTTTGACTGGAGAAACAATGGAATTAAGTACAATGAGATAGCATAATTCCCAAGCAGCAAATTAATTGAGAAACAGCAAGAATGTTATGGCACATATGAAGTCACTATGGTGATCCAGAACAAATCATCTCTATTGGCTCAATTTATTTAATATATATTACTCCATGTTTCATCAAGGATTGATACATTGCTCCCTTTCTCTTAGAGCCTC
The DNA here is from genome assembly GCA_003508835.1 of Eonycteris spelaea. Lineage (NCBI taxonomy): Eukaryota > Metazoa > Chordata > Mammalia > Chiroptera > Pteropodidae > Eonycteris > Eonycteris spelaea. Next base: position 9,820,272 of record PUFA01000007.1, read on the forward strand.
ATTTTGCTCTTCTATTAAACAGGAGGGTCAGATGAGATGAATTCTATGGTCATTTGTAGTTCTAAGTTTATAGTACCCATTCAAGCTAAGGAACATGAAGATGAAAACTCTCAGGTGCCTAGTCCCACTGGACAAGAATTAATGTATTTTTTAGCCAAAAAAATAAAATAAATGTGTAACTCAACTTCCCCTTTAACTAATCACCTAGAGATTTTTTTGAAAAATTAATCTACCTCATATTCTTCATCTGCTTATTTTAAGTTTTGTGAAGAATTTTCATTTGCCTATGTAGAAATTGAATATTCAGCCTTGCCCAGCATCTAGCCATGTTTGTCTCCCACACAATCCAAATCTGAAATGTTTTCATGACATTTTCATTGGTTCAATTAGTTACTCTGCAATATATACTTGCCTTTCCTTTGCCCAGCCCCCCAAGGAGAAATAAATAAATAAATATAAATGAACCTGGTCTCAGCTGCGGAGGTGTTCCTAGTTGCCTCCCACCCACACTCACCCAACTCACCTGGCAGCTGTTCATAGAGATCATTTCAATTAAAACAGAAATCACTTTCAATCAGGAATGCTGGTTGGCTTTGTCTGTTCCGTCTTGTGGCAAAGTTTCCTCAAGTTCCACAGATGCACTGTAGGTGATTCAAACTTCTTTATGTTCGTTATGTTCATACAAGAGTTTAACATGAGTGAGCTGATATAGAAATAATTGCCTTTATGCAGCTGGGGAGGAGATCTTCGGCTACAGCTCTCTGGGGCTGGGATGCTATAGGAATGTTCTTAGCCAACCCAGCCAGTGAGTGACTGCTCACAGACAACTGAAACCACAGAGTAGGAGGACTATGGATCATAGAGCTCCATACAGAAATTCATGGTCACCACAGCTTCTTCTGTGTGTTGGGATAGATTCAGAGTCAGGGAGTTTACATGATCCTTAGGTGTGTTCTGTCCAACCTCCATGGAATTCAGAAGTTTTAATGTTGCATCATGTGTAAGGGCTTTGGAATTCGAATGACCTCAGCTGAGTTTTGTCCTTTACAAGTTATCTGCTTGATGTTTTTGAAACCCAGCCTTCACAGCTGAAAAACAGGAAAAAGTGGGACATACAATATAGGACTTTTATGATTAGTCAAACTAATTCAGTTAAGGTGCTTTAATACTGTATTTGTTTTCCAGTATTGGTACAACAAATGCTTCTTCTTTAATTATTATAACTAGGAATAAATTATGGCTGTGATTCCTATGGACTCACTCAACTTCATGTGGTAAAAACCACATTCCAAAGTTCTAGACTACCTTTTCCAAACATATGCTTTTGAATATACAACAAATGTGCCAACGGTGTCAAAAATAAGAGCATGCTCACTGCTATTTCTACAGAGCCACCTGAGATTGGATATTTATTTCTGAGAATGGCTTATGGCATTATTTTAATATGCTTTATAGTCATTTGAAGGACGATGAGTGGTAATATATTCATGTACAAATAATATGGAGATGAGATTGAGAAATGTTTCTAGGTGTGATGGGAAGAAATATTCAAGTGCTTTAAAAGTCTATAGAAGGCTCTAGTTTGGGCCATTACCAGGCTGCCCAGTTTATTAAAGATCTCACCCTAAAGTTTGTAAGGGATGAGGAGGCAATCTAAAGTTCTATTAATGTTTTTATCTACGTGTGGCAACAGCATCACTTCAACCCAAGCATTATTAGTCAGGCAACACTTTTCAAACAACAGTGTAATCTTGTAACTGTTCTCTTCCTACGGTACTAGTAGTGATGCTTCTGATTAAAAGCTGCCTAGAAGGAGGCTCAAGACAATTTGTTAAACATTCATAGGGAGGAATAGCAAACATTTTATAAGCTATCAGAGATACTACAATATTTATATTGTTTTAGGTATAATAAAATAACTAACATACAGTGTATGTGAAGGGATCTAGTGCATTGTGCTTTTATGATTTTTAAGGTGTTGATAAACTTGGCCATCTATGAAAATTTCCAAGCCTTTGTGACATGTCTGCTGCATGTATTGGCTGAAGAGTTGATCACAACCTCCAATTGTGAATTGAGCATATGGATAGAATTGGAACAAAGAGCTAGAGTCAGGGACCCACACATTTCAGTCTTAAACATTACTTTACAAGACACATTTCATTGGATACTAATTTTAGCCCTGACATGTTATTATCTACATTTTAAAGATGAAAGAAGGTGATGCTCAGAGAAGAGAAACTTGCCCGTGATCTTATAGCTAAAATGACAGAGCTGAATTTTAAATTCAATAATACAAATTTGATCTCCTCTTACCTAAATTAAAAAAAGAGTAGGAGTTGAATAATGAGCTCTGAGGGATCCTAAAGATCTGCCATGGCTGCAGGGCTTCTCCTTGAAGCAAGCGCTTCCAACATTATGATAATTACAAACTGTGAGGGGTATTTTTTCAAGCATAACTTTATTTAATGAGTGCCAACTATTTGTTCAGCCTTGTTCTAGGCCTAATGAATAGAGGTGTAGAAAAAGACAAGAAGGTGGAGAGAACAAAGACAATCTTAAAATTAGCTTATAATCATCAAATCCATGTAAAGAACAGCTTTGGAATTCTGTTATTTAAATCAGCATTTGATCCAACAATAAATTTTCTGGCTTATGCTCTGTTTTGAAGCAGATCTACAATCCACCAGTGAGCCTACAACCTGATCAATCCTCCCCAAGACATAATTGAATGCCATCATGTTGGATATATTATATCATGGGTTTACAGAACGGGAATGACAATAATACCTTCCATATAATCTTGCTATTGAACAAGAATTGTTTGAAATCCAGTCATTAAATCATCAATTACCACACTTAAAACTGCTAATTAGGTTTATAGATTACTAATTTGAGTAATAAACTACAAATCATTTATTTTGAAAAAAATATTAAACACAACTAACATAAATGAAGCTCTAAGACAAAAAAAAAAATCACTACACCATGAAACAACTTTGAAAATAAACCTACTTATGTAGACTTAACTACGACTCTTGTAAAGCATGTGTATAAATCATTTGACTTTTCAAACAAACTGGTATCTGACAGGTATTTAGTAAAGTAAAAGTTTGTTACGAAGACTTAAATTTTGCTTAATTATGTGCTATAAATATAAAATGAATTTAGAGCATAGTGTGAGAATCTCTCGTTTGATTATGAAGTTGCTTGTGCCCTTACTAGGTGAATATGAGCAGTGTTTGTTGCTGTTGTTCCCCCTATATGCCATGGTTCTAGATTTATTTTTCTAGAACATAGCTCTGTTCTCTCTTTAAGACCGTATCACTTCATATTACTAACTAACATTTCAGGGATTCTATTGACAGGTCATAAAATCTGTTTTGTTTTGTTTTGGTTTTTTTCTGGGTTGACAATCATCACTTTTTTGGATCTCATTAAACTCCCTTTCTAGCAGTACCTTACACTCTCCCTGCCTCCAATGTGGCTTCTGTTTTGCTATATTATTATTATTTGCTATGCTGTTCTTTCCACAGGTGATTCTCTTCAAAACCTACCCATTCCTGAAAGACAGTGACAACACCAAGTGGTGGCTCCAATGAGCCTAAGCACAATCATCCATAATATCCATTGGTTCACTTAAGTGAGCTCAAATAAACACACTTTCTAAACTGAAATAAACCACAAATGCAAGTTGGGAGACTGATAACGAACACCCTCTTCATTATGAGGTTATTTACTAGCGTTTACTACTCAACCTGCAAATAAGCAGTTCAAAGGGAACACGGGATCAAGGATACAAGCATGAGGCAAGACTCTCATGTCCTTCCTGTTTTACAGAGATGTAAACTGAATTTGAAGTCATTAATCAGCCTATTAGAATGACAAGTCCACTTAATCAGAGTAGCTCAGAGTCACAGACTCACAGCATTTGCCATATATAGCTGGAGAACAGATCATGTCAAGAGTCAAAAGTGATCTCATTAACACATATAATTTTTTTTTATTATGCCTGATATACATACTCCCACATTCTATTCTAACTGCAACACTGGGCGTATAGCTAGTTAGACAATTGTTCACCATAAAAATAAGATAGCATGTGCTTTCTCTGCCAACATAACCTTGTAACAAGTCACGCAGGTAGAGGTACACCCTCAGCTAATTCTTCAACCTGACCACCACTGCAAAACAACTTCTGAGCTGTTTCAAGATAATGTTTCAAGGTCAAGCTGAAATACTAACAATGTGGGACATTTTCTAGACATATCCATCTTCTTTTTGCAACTGAGAGTAACCTTTCCCTCCAAACCATTAAGAGCTTCTTGGGCTGCTTTCTTGGGTTTTCACATTTTATTTTCCATAAAAACCATAGGAGTGGACATGAGTATATCAAGCTTGGTATTGACCAAAGACTTCATTGTGCCATTTATTAAAAGAACAAAAGAGGTGAATAAGGGCTTGTTCATTTCTTTTGATGCTTGGGTGAGTGAGTTAATTCTCCTTTTCCAGATGGCCGTGGTCCCTGCTCATCTTTGGATCCTGACCCTTAGTCTGCACCAATATGGTGAAGAGAGAAGCTAGAGAGAGAGCCACAAATGTTGACAGATATCCAAATGACAGAGACACATATGGAGTAAATGCACTTACTTGGCCCATTGCCATAAAAAATGATATGAGAAAGAAGCAGTTGTATCTTTGAAAGAATGGAGTACAGCAAGCTAGACTTTGCACACTTCTCAAATGAAACAATTAATTAGTGACATAAAAAATACCAGCTTCTTAAAGATAAAACCAATAGAACAAGGAAATAAAAGGAAAGAATTTTTTCATCTGTCTCTGTATGGGATGTAATCATGCACTGAACAGAAATGAAAGGAATTAGAATGTAAAGCAAATAACTGTGAACCTGACACTCAGGGCACTTGATGTTGCTTTTGTAGTGAGATCCTCCTATCAACCCCATGCATCTCCATTTCACCAATGAAGCATCAGGAAATAGTTTAACTTGCCCAAGATCACACAGCCCCATGTGGCAGAGCTAAGATCCAACTGTAAATCTGACTCTAACATGCATGCTGCCTCTCTTGGCTGAGTAAGTATGGTGCTACTTTCTATAATAATTACTAGAGAATGGCATATTATAGAATCGCTATTTAAAGGAAAGGTGAAACTGTTTTGAGGGACTAAAAATAGATTGAGGTTGAGGAGAAGTTGCCCATGCCAGAGAGATTAATTAAAAGTAGATATTTAATAACATTGTCATTGAAACACAGAATGGCAGCTGTAATCAAATCCATAAAAGGGGCGAAGTATACAAGCTCCCAGTGTGTGAAGGACACAGCTATTTCTGAAATCAAAACAGTAACATGAAGAGATTACAGTTTGACCCATTTCCTGGCATAAGAACTTGGTATTTCCAGATTGCTTCAGAACACCAATAACCTTACCACAGCTTGAAAATATTATTTAGGATCAACAGATCTGCAGGCAATGTTGAGAATGGATGCTGAGGCACACTTGAAACAGATTTATCTATTACTTAAATTAAAAATGTTATTAATGTCTTATATGCAGAGATGGCCTGGGGACCAGATGGCTGTACTATCGCATGTTCTAAAGCTCACAAAGCACATTTGATTTTGGTTTTGAACTTACAATTTCTGAATTTAAAAAAAAATAATTAAAACTACATATAGACCCCATTCTCAGTAATTAAAAATGACTTTTAAAGACTCCTAAAATGCTTGTAGCAGACAGAAGACACAGATTTATTTCTAGGATGATTTCTGAAAGGCAAGTGATATGGCACGAATGGTTATTTTCTCCAGACATTCGGACTCTCCTTCAGTGATAACTAGGGGAAGTCGAAATGTTTTCAGTTATTAGGGATTGAACCCTGTTCCTGGAAGCTGCAGATCACTGTGTTTTTAAGAAAAATAATTTGCTTTAGGAACACATAAGAAATGTTATCTGCAAAATGACAACATTCCAATGAAAAGTGGAAAATGCAATTTACTGTTTTGCTTTTTGGAAACATCTGGATATTCACCTAAGTATAGCTCCTTGGAAGGGCTTTGTCTATGTGACTCATGGAGATGTTTGTCAGAAATGACCACTTTCATCTCAGTTAATGATAACCTCCCCTGCAGAGAAGTATCCAATAATGATATTCAAAAAAAATTCATTAAACAATAAAGAAATCAGAAACCACCCTTAAAAGACAGTGAACTTTAACAGCTTGGACTTTGGAGTGGGGTAGATCTACATTTAAATCTCAGCTTCACTATTTAATCATGATTTGACTATGGCTAATTTATTTTTAACTTCTCTGATATTTAATTTTCTAGTTTGTAAAATGAGAAATTATTAAACAAAATAATGTATACAAAGTATTTATATAATATTTGAACTATAGTAATTAATAAATGTTAGCTATTATTATATTAGATTGAACCATGTGAAACTGCCATTTTTGTATGACAAATCAAACATTGGCAGTTTTATATGATTTCATAGAGTTCTAGCTTGCATTATAAATTTCAAAGGTGCTGAAAGAGAGTGGAAAGTGAAGTCTTAACTTGCCTAACCAGATCAAAGGAGAGGAATTCCCCGAAAGGCAAGGAGGCATCCAACAATACCCATAAACACACAGTGATATGATTAGATTGAAAATGGTATTGAATTTTTAGAAGAAATGGCAAATTGCACATTCGAGCATGGGACAGAGGGAGAATTCTTTGACAAAATTTGAATATTGAGGATGGTGGAGGAGTAACTATCTACAGGCTTATATTTTTTTATTGATTTTTTTTTAAAAGAACCTTAATAGATCAAAACAAAATTTTAAAAAAGAACATGGAAAATATTCAATTTCACATACTCTCTTGAGTAACTTTTCTATGACTTCAACTCAGGATAACAGTTCAATGACAACAAAGGGGATTCCTTTTCCCTGTTCATATCTTTTTTTTTTCCAATTTTTAAAAAGCTATCTTTGAACTTTTCAAAAATTTTTTCAAGCCCAGAAGAGAAATTGTAAAAATATTTTTAATTCTCATAAATTGCAGGTAATACCCATCCTACTTTTCATATGCTTTAAAGTCATTCTAGCGGGCAATTTTTTTTGTGGTTGTTACTGGAAAAAATCCTAAGGCTATCCAGAAAATAGGAGGAATGTGTATTTAAATTCATCTTGATAAGGACCAAGGCTCCCCTAAAACCTTGAAATAGCCTAGAATTCTGAATACCTATGCCTACACCCTCCAATTCTATTGTCACGTATTTATGCTCATATTCCATCTTTCAAGTAGAAATGCACGTCAATTCACAAAAAAAAATGGATGTGTCCCTGAGATTGTTGATTATAATAAAACATTCTGCTTCCAAAATAGAAGGTATTCTAGAACCATATGATGCTAAATAGACACACTGTACCAAGCTCACATTCACAAACACAAAAAGAATATACATTAGAAAAGGAAGGGAACAGGGATCCACGATAAGGCTGGAGAGGTAAACAGGTCCCTACCAAGGGCCTTGAAGGACGTCTTAGGGTGTGTTATTTTACATTTTGAAAATTTCATCCTCATGGGAAGGTAGAGAGTAAGAATAAAGAGAATCCAAGTTAGAGACCCATCCTGTCGTTCCTTTAGGAGATGGTGGTGAAAAAGAACCAAAAACCAATTTGGGCCGAGGACTGATCAATTTTGATCAGTTCTTTGGTCTCCAGAGGTAGCATAACTGTGGACAGCGGTTGGGGGAAGGGTTCGCACATGCCCTAGCCACAAGCCTCAGGACCGACTTAACGTGGTCTCTGACTTCTGCTTCTCGAGTTAGTTGTATTAACTGAACATCAAGGGGCCAGAAACACTTGGAAACATATATGTTTCTCAGCAAGTTTTAGTGTTATTTTAAGCCGGAAATTCCCTCCACTTTGTAAACTCAACTATCAGGAATTTAGTATGTCAAGTTGATTTATGATAAAATATGCCTTCTAGATTTTTGAAGGATCTGTTCAGGGATCTTTGCCAATTAGCTCAAGGAAAATTTTAAAAGGCAGGGTAGGGAATGGTTGAAAAGACTCAGAACCACATGTAGGATTTGATAGAAGGAAATACAAGCAGTGCTCATAGGAAATGTTTTAGATAACTACCTTGTAAATCTTTTTGAGTCTACATTTTCTCTTCGATCTGATATTTTCTTCACATACGTTCCATTCTCTGCAGACTGAGTTCTTATTCTTACTCACAGCAGCAGCTTCCCTGTGACTGCGAATTACTTATGGCTTTGGTTTGCCTGTGAAACTCCTACTCTGACTTTTCTACCCTAGAGCCCTCCTCCCTCCTTTATCTCTCACTTCAAATTCTTTCTTTGGCATCTAGATGGGAAATTTCAGTTTGCGGTTGCTTTTTCTCTTAGTTCAAACGTTTGCCCGGGAAACAATAGATTATATTAGGAGAGTTTGGTTAACATGACTGCCCAATTGTTGAGTTTCTCATCAAGTTGGATCAATTAGAAGAAAAAGTTGAGCTTAGAAGAAATTGAGTTCACATCACAGATTCAAAAAAATAATAATAACAACTACAATAATTTTTTAAAACCGGCAAAAAAAACAACTTGAGTTTTCACTCTAACCAACACCTCTAAAAAGTACATAAAAGGGCAATTTGGGTAAAGCTAATGCTTACCACTATATCTTTAAGCCTCCCCTGGTCAAGTAAGACTTGTACATTGGGTATCTTTCATCTGTTTTTTGTGCTATTACATTCCCTTATAGCCCCAACCACCTATGAAATGCTATAAAATTTAAGAACAGAGCTTTGCTTCACAATGCCAGTGAACACATATCATCTGGCTGAGCTTTAAAGTTTGGAACGTGGTGAAGACAAGCATTTTCCTGGTCTGAGGTATTTCTTTTTCCTTTGGAGACACCTTCACTGGGCTACTCTTGGAAAATGAAGGAGAGAAAATGAGACATCACTTTTGGCTGTGTGGGAGTCCCTGGCGAAGGAAAATGGCTGGGGACAGCTCACAAAGTACACTCCATTTTTCACATCCCTGGCCTTTCGTATGCAGGACAGACACTCGAGAGCCATCTAGTGGTGCAACATCATAGAACTAAAACGTTGAGAAGAGCCAGGTTTAGACTTGAGGGCAAGCCCGTGTACAACTCCAGTGGAATCTTACTACCTCTGGGAACAATCTCACAAAGAGGAATCATTCATTTCAGGAAGGCAACTCTGGCTGTAGATGTCCTGGGTCTAGGAAGGCAATGGGGCATCCTCTCACTCTGCCTCATTCTCTCTGACTATAGCTTCCTGTAGCACTGTTTCAAAATGTGCATCATCTAGTGATCTAGAGGTAGTGGAATTTATAAGTAATAGTTATTTTAAACAATGAATCCACAAAATTCAAGACTTCATCTATCCAGTAGAAGTTAGAATCTGTTAGTGACCTTATTATTGACCTCTACATAACTTTACATATTTTTAAATAAACACTGGGGTTGAGGTCGGTTGTCAAGGGTGTATTTAATGGCTTTATATTGTGAGGATAGTGTTTTATTTTGACTGATATTTGTGGTGCTTGAGGAACAGAAGGAACGGAGGCATTTTCCTGTCCCTGAGACTGAAAACTAACTTTCCCTATAAAGATTTAGACTGGATGAGATTGATTTGCATAGTTGGAAGAAGTTTTTCTTAGAAACTGCACTGGTAGCTTCTTTCGATTCATTTTACATTTCTTTTACTTGGGAAATGAATTAAGCCCTGTGGCAGTTGTTGTCAGACTTCAGTATGCATCAGAATCAACTGAAGTCCTCTTCAAATGCAGATTTACGGGCCCTACCTTAAGAATTTCTCCTTCACTTAGGTCTGAGAAGGGTCCAAAAATTTGCATTTATGACAATTTCCCAAGAGATGCTGATACTGTTGACTTTGGGAAGCACTAATGTGAGGAATCAGGCACGGAGGCCCACCTTTTACTGTCTCCTTAATTTAAAGATAAGGCTCAAACATTCTTTCAGAGCTCCTGATGTGCAACGGGTTTTTTATTGTTGATAATCTTCTACGTTTTAAATAGAACTTGATTCTTTAAAAGGGATTCTTCACAGAAGCCCAAGATATAAAACAAATCAAAATAAAGCTGCTCTAATTAAAATGAATTAAAATTTCCACAGCAGATACTGGAACCATCTCCACAGAACCCCTGTGCCATCATGGAAAACAAAGCAGTCGTTAGTATGACTGCTGCCCCGTTAGCTCCTCCCCAACTGGTCACTAGCTACACAGCTTCTCAGGAGCTTCTGCTCATCACCCACACATCTCTCACCAGTTGTTCCATCCCAGCCTCAAATACCATTTCCTATAAAGTGTCCCTTTTGTACCTTACCACTATTTACCTATGGACGGGGTGGATTTTTCTTGTGAGGGTAACACTTGATGATAAAATTTTTGTTTCACAGAACTACCCCATGAGATATTGGGAATGGTTTAGAACATTAATACTGCTTGAGGAGCATCTTCTTCACAGCTTGGTTCTTTAGGACTTCCAGGAGTATGCATTGTAATCACCATTGTCCCAGATGTCACCACTGCCACCATGCCCCCTACTAACCCTCCACACTGCAAAACAGATAATTTTTATTGATGTATGATTTATAATTTATCCAAAACAATTACAAGTATTTATGTGGGAATACTTTGAAATCATACCTTTAACTCAATATTTCTTTCCTTTGATAGCACAATACTGGTTTATGTGTGGGAGCAGAGAGAAAGAGCAGGTTAAGAACTGTCATCAACTTGAAGACTTTCTAAGTTACAGCCTTTATCGAGCTATCTATGGGAATATATAACTATGTGTAGATTTTTTTTTCTCTCCAAATGAGTTCTTGAATCTAAACCAATACCCAAAAGCATAAAGGTTAAAGATTCTGTATCTCTGAGTGCCAGGCTTGCTTTGGGCTATAAATCTAAAATCAATTCCCCTCAGGCTGCTGAGAATTCTATTAGATCCTGTAGGGTAAGAACCAAAAAGGAATAGTCCCATGATTTTACTATTGGAGATCCCACCCATTTTGACAATCAAGGGTAAAAAGACCAATCATATTACAGATAAGTATACTTTTGTTATTGCTGTACCAACAACATAAAGGAGAGTTTTATAGTTAAAGAAAGCCTCTAGGAAGTACCTGTTCACTTTTGGCTTGACTTTTTTTATTTTTACAGATTTAATGTGAATTTCTTTGAGCATATTTCAAATAATCAATATTCTTTCTCCACAAATTTGCATATAGTCTCTATACCATTGTCAACGATCTGTTCCTTAATCTGAACTATAGAGAGACCCTAATCCAAAGTCATTAATATTTATACCTACTCCATAACTTATTAGGGAAATCCAAGGCTATCTCAATGAGGTCAAAGGCAAAATTGGCTAATGTAAAGTATGGATCCAGAAGTTAGGAATGAGTAGGATGATCCAGAGGTAAAGACTAACACTTCTTACAAAAAGCCAGTCCTGCAGATATCATTAAGATTAACATTAGAAAATCCAAATATGTGTGTGGATTCAAGAGGTGAATATGAGATGAGCAATGGAAGATAAAAGTTAAAAAGTCATTTTCTAAACAAATACAGAGATGCAGAATTAAACTAAAAATAATATGAGTGGGCCAATGTCACATAAGAAAACAGACATAATAAATGCTTGGTGACTCTATTTTATGGGTTTGCATTGCTAGGCATATAGATTGAAGTGTGTATTCAGAATACACATATAATATGTCATAACAATTCCCAAATGTTTGTCCACTCTTTTCTATTTCTTACATTAGACACACCAGATGCCTGAAGAGGGGAATCTAACAACAGGAAAAAAAAATCATCCTAATTAAGTTTCCAAAGGAATTATAGTGAAATACACATTTAAAAATATGATCTTGTTTTCTGTTCCAATCCCTTAGAAATTGGTGTCCACTACCATATTATGCAAGTTGCCTATTTATTTAGTCACGAACTAGTTCACTCTCAATGGAGCACATGAATTCTCAAAGCAAACTCTACAAAAATTCTTCAAATGACATTCAGCAGGGGCTTTTTACATAGAGTGCATAAGGACCCTACCCATGGCAGGGTGTGGAAGGTGTGACATTAAGAAGTGAAGGTTGATTGCTTGACTTTCACATTGCAAGGTGATCCTGGAATCATAAACATCTCTCAAGGTTCACTGCTCTGGCACTAGCCGCTCTCTCTTTCTCATAATTAAGATCTACATGTAACTCTCTCCAAATTTGCTATTTTTAGACTTGGAAACAATTGTTCAGTTTTCTATGAAGAAAAAAAACGTAAGTATTTTATAATACACTGAGGAAATTTGGATAGCCATCCAAATAAATCCTCCAAGCCGACAGACCTATGATTTTTCAAGGGTTGTTACAAAGACTATGCCCGTAAGCCAAATAAGCATCATCTTTGGGGAGATTTTATTTGTGTGATCAATTCATATCTGGACAGGTCTTCTGCTGGTTGGCATAGCAACTAACTGAAGTTCATTGAACTTTTAGATGTTTGCTAACAGTCTAAAGCCAATTTTTCCCCAATAGGGACCAGAAAAGGCTGTCTTTGTTAAACCTCTCTAGTTGCATTCAAAAATACATCATTTTATTCTAACCTACAAACACACACATTTGAGATTTGGGAAGTAATATTAATAAAATTGTTTCTATCATATAATCCCATAATAATTTTCTTCTATTTTCTCGGGGGAAAAAAGGCTAAAGGTAAATATCACTCTATTTTTATCGATTCTAGGTTTTTTTTATAGTAATCTTAGGAGATCTTTTCCAAGAATTTTTTTTTTTCAAGATTTCATTGCATAGTCTGAGCATTGACTTTGAAAATGTTGGTTTTTACTTTGGCCTTAATAAAGTTTTAGACTTGAAGATGTTAGGTCCTCACTTCTTAGGCAGGTGAAGCTCTCCAGTAATTCATTTTCATGCTATGTTTGTTAAGCAATGAGTTAACCAATACACATGTAGAGAGAAAGCCTTGTCATAAGCCTGTGCAAAGCACTGTGGAAGATGAAGAGCAATAAATGCCATTGACTTTTCAATAATTTATAACATCATTTTTAAAAAGGGACTAAAGGAAAACTAGCAAAGACAATGTCTCTACTACAGGGAACAATATAAAAAAAGACTTAAAAAGGACAAATTTCTAGTTATTTCCTACTCTTTCCTTGCTTAATTCCCAATTTTGAAAGCGTTATTACTATGAGAATTAAAGAAGCTTAAGATGTAGGGCAGTTTTCTCCAGAAGAATGTAGTAATCCTGACCTGTGTCTGCCTTAGAAGATCACCTTACTATTTAAAGAGGTAAAAAGAAAAGATAGCATTTAAGAAATCATTCCCTTATGAAGAATAGAATGAATGCTATTCTAATTATTTGTACAAGAAATATTCTTCTTCCTTGATTTTTATTTAAAGTCTGCAAGCAGTACCTAATTTTCACAATTTCACAAAGATTTTATTTGCCTCACTTCTTCAGCTTTCTGGAGTAGTGGAAAGTTGTCTCAAACATGGTTTTGTAGTCTTTTCTCAATTGTGGATCTGTTAGAGGCCACACTGACTTGATTAAATAATTACAATCTGACTACTCACGAAGACTGTTTCCTTCCAGCCTGGACTCCAGCCAATCTACTGCCAATGAGGCTGTTACACTTCAATGACTTTATTGATCAACAGCGATTAGGTCAGGTTGCTGACAATGTGTAACTGACCACTGCTATTTAAAAAACCACTTGGCAACCCCCGAACCAGGGCTCAGTTGCATGTGGTTTTGTGGGCAGCTGAGCCCTGGCCTCCTGTGTCTGGGGGTCTTTTATAATGAAGCTGATGTATTGTATGGATCTTCATTCATAAATGTCCTTTTTGAACTGAAGAGCCTGCCTTTGTTTGATTCAGAAAAGGGGGAAGTGAGAAATGTTTAGAGCCGGGGCTGCAGGAGGCTGTGGGCATATGGAGAAAAGGAGAGTTGAGTGCCAATTCTGAACAAAACCCTACTGTGGGATTTTGAAGGGGGTGTATAGTAAGGTTTAACATTAACCTATACTGCCATCCTGTGGAGAAAAAGAGAAATTCTTGTCCCAGTGAACATGCTTTGAGAACTGCCGGGAACTTAAGGATAAATAGGAGGCCAAAGTCTGACTTCAAACAGTACACTTTTAATTAAAAATATCTTGGAGTCCACATTATTGCTTTAAATTACAAGCATCGGAGCACGTTCTAGAGTATTAAACAAAGCAAACCTCCGGGACTACTAACAGCCTCTATGGGCCTGAGGCCAAACCTCTCTTACACAGGGGAAGAAGGGTGAGGCTCTGAACCTAGGTTCTTTCATCCAATCTCATGAACCAAGAAAAAAATAATGAAAAGTTTGCAACACAATTCTCTAAAGCTTAGACTAGAGAAACGAAGAAAAGGCAAGAGACACAAATCTCAATAACAAATAGGTATGAGTAGAAAGAAAATGATAGAAGAAAGCATCCGAGTTGAAACCAAATGACTCTGAATTTAAACCTTGGCAGTCACTTATGAATGTTCTTAAAGAAAATTATTCCCTTTTTCATGTCAAAGAAAAATAGTACCAGGTGGAGTTAAACGGGAAAGGAAGACATTACGACAAAAGTACTAGAGGACTTTAGGGGGATCGATCAATGAGATTAGACCGTCTGTGTTTGCTAATTGATGCTTATGAAAGCTAGGCTCCTACCTTCCCACAGACACTGACAGATAGGGTCTCACTTGATTACACATGAAAGGGTTGGCTCCCATGTCTTTGAAAGAAATTCCTAGATTATAAAACTGGTAAAGCTTGGGAGAATTTTTACATCTCCAAGGAGCAGAGAAAGAACTTAACCATTGCAAGTTTTCTAAAGTAAACCTTCAAAAAAGAAAGGTCTTTTAAAAAGAAGGTCAGGGGCCTAAAGGCAAGGAGAAACTTGCCTAAAATTGAATCAGGTCAAAGGGAACATTTAGGTCATCTTGGTGAATCAGTCTCCCAATCTATAAAACGGCCAGAGTAATCCCAATGTCTTTATCTACAAACGTGAATGTGGACATTGGGGAAAATATTTAAAAAATAAAGAAGTATGTGAATGTGCAGGAAACCACTAAAAATAATCAATGTTAACATATTGTTACTATTTTTCTCCATCTTACTTTAGGAATATACGACTAAAAGGAAAAATGTTTCTACAAAGTAGAGGCAGATCTAACAAAAAATCTCAGATTCAGGTTTAGCTCTATAACTTATTAACCATGGAGGCTTAAGAAAGTTATTTAATTTCTCTAAACTTTAAGGGAACTGCGTACACCAACACCTACCCACATGGTGTTTGTAAAATTTAAATTAGAGAATATGTGAAACTACTAGCACAGTGTTAGCCCTTAGTGAATACTAGTACAATCTGAAGTTGCATTTAGATGAAGTTGTGGACTAATTTCTAATATGTTTTTCCTATCCGTGATTTGATTCATGCATCTGGCTATTTTCACACACACACACACACACACAACACACACACACAAATATGATATTACAGACCGCCTTCAAACTCAGTGTCTTACAAGAATGAGCATTTATTTCTTGAAAGAATGTATGAAAATGTGCTATAGGTTTCATGGGGCTTTTGCACAGGCTGGGGTTCGAGTGATCTAGGCTGGATCTGGCTAGACTTCAGTCTGGGTTGTGGGTATACTTCAGCTCTGTGCCATGTGCCTTTATGTATTCCAGTGAGCTATTATGGTATGCTCTTCTCATAGTGATAACCCAAGTGCTAAAATATAAGCTTTTGCTCATTACATATCTGTTGAAAATCAATTGGCTAAACAAATCACATAGGCAAACTGAAAAGCAAGAGATGGAAATATATAAAATTTCAGAAGGACAAGAGGATGAATATATAAATTACTACAAAGAAATAGAGGACTAAAATAGTGACTCAATCTCCCACAGTATATCATCCATTTTTTGTACATGTTGCTTCCCCTGTATACTTGGGTGCCCCAAATCTTCATATCTTCAGTAGTGATTAGTCATGGGAGTAAAGAAAGTGTTTGAGCATAAAGCAAAATCTAGGAGAAAAGGGGGAATACTTTTTACATGTTCCCCATCACATATTTGGAGAAAAACATGACCCAAACAAAAATCTTGCATCTTTTTACAAAAACATTTCATTATGCAGTTTTTATATTTTCAATTTTTCTTAAAAGTTTTCCCTTACTGAGAAGTATTCTTATGACAAATTACTGAATGGAGATGCCAGACCAAAGCAAGGACTTTGAATTTGCCAAATACAGGGCAAGTAAGCAATTATCAAAAGGTGATCAAGAGATGGATAACAGTGAGTACTTGCCCCCTGCCTTTTTTTTTATCTCCTCACCTCCTACTCACATCTCAACTAACAAATCTGCGTCATTTGAGCTGAAAGAAGAATTCGTCTCTGAATATAGATCTGAGTTAAAATCATTCTGCAATGGTCCTACTGAGAACAATGCCATCTCTTAAAATAACTGTTTTCAATCGTGACCTTCAGTGCATCTGAAAGTTTGTGATGATGAATAGTGAATGGTGAATGGCCGCTACAGAATGTAGTCCCTAATCACTCATGGAGAAATCACATAGGATTTTCAATCCTTCTGTTTATCCCAATGCTTGGGAAAGATCACTGAATCTGGATCTATATGGAACTACCAGACCAAATCAGAAATTAAAATTTTCATTTGAGCCAGCAGCTACTCAGTCTTTTGTGAAACAATTGGGGGAGGGGGCAGTACAAAAGACAGTGTGTAATGATGGTGTGCACAGACGTGTGCTTAAATTGTGCGTTACATTTAATAGCTGTGTGACCTTGAAGAAGTTGGTAATTCTTTTGCATTTCAGTAACATATCTGCAAAATAGAAATCATCATCACTCATGGGGTTGTTGTGAAGATTTAGTATGCTAATATATGTAAAATATGGCACATAGTTAGTATAATATGTACATAAGAGAAAATAGCTGTTGTAGTAGCTATTATAATGTATTAGTGAATTTGTTTTCAGCAAAGAATAAGGTAGAAACCTAGTCTGCTCTACCGGGGTAGAACCTGAGTTCAGGATGACAAATCTGTGCTTTGGACAAGGCAGGGCTGAAGGCTGTGGGATGGGTGAGGAAGGAATTTGACAAGACAGGTTGGCGAGTGTGCAGGGAACACATCTGGAGGAAATGTTCCTCCAGAAACGTGAAAACAATAACAAAAACACCTCTTCTTAAACTACTTCTACTCCAAGGCTGAGCATTGAAAGTTTCTTCTGGGATGTTATATTCAGGTCAATGACCCTGAATTTGATGACTATTGTAGTGTGAAGTATGCTTTTCAGCCCCTGGAATAAAGGCGGGAAGGACGTGATGGTTAATGTTATGTGTCAACGTGACCGACCCAGGGGATGCTGATATTTGATTAAACATTATTCTGGATGTGTTCATGAGGGTGTTTCTAAATAAGTTTAACACTTGAATCCACAGAGTAAAGCGGATGGCCCTCCCCACTGTGGGTGGGTCTCATCCAGTCTCCTGAAAGCATGAATAGAAGAAAAAAAGCAAAGGGAGAATTCTCTCTCTTTATATGACTGTCTCTGAGCTGGTACATTGGTTTCCCCCTGCTTTTGAAGTTGAACTCAGACTGGAACATACCCCATCCTGGTTCCCGGATCTTTGGACTGGAACTAGAATTCTACCATTAGCTTTCCTGGGCCTCCAGCATGTAGCAGATCTTGAGACTTCTCAGATGTCATTAATTATAATAATTTATATATAATTTTATATAGAGATATATAGAGAGACAATCCTAAAACAGTACTCAAAATCAAATAACCTTGGGAATTTTCTCCAATGTCTGCGTTCTTAAGAAAGCAGGTGACAATCAATATCCCGGGTAGCTCTGAAGGAAGAGAAAAGCAGCTAGCTGTCAGGGGGTCCACCTAGAACACATTTGAAAGGAATTACTGAAAACTAGAAAAATAAGGAGTTTTCCAGGCAAGTAGATTGAGCACAGGAATGGGGAATTACAGAAGCAGCATTGTGTAGATTCTGGGAGACAACAGAGGGACTTCTGAGAGCAAATCACAATGTGTCCCAACTGAGTGGGAAGTGGGAGTGAGGGGAAGAACCCTCACTTGGGAAAGATGGAATTGATGACACCCGACTTTAGTCTTGTTGGATTGTGTTTGGAGCTGAGGATTAAAATTAGGCCTCAATTTAGACATGGGGTACAAGATAGTGTCTTGTTCTCAGGAGCCAGGTCACAGGAGGGCTGGAGCAAGCCACAGGAGGGCTGGAGCTGATATGACTGGATGTAAGGCACCCAGGCTGCTAATTAGAGTCTACCAAAGCATCCAGATGGAGGACAGCTCTGATCCAGGCTCATAACTGCCTTGGACAAGACACCTGACAAAACTTTCATAATGATCAGACTACCAGCTAGGCTTTTGAGCAATGAGTCTCCCTGAAATGTCTTCTTCCATGCTCATGGAAAGGAGGAAGTCCCTACTTTTATCTTGGTCCAGATCTTTATATTCATGATGCTTCTGGTGAAACCCTAGAAGTGAGGTTAGATTTATAGACAAAATCCTGAAGCGCCAGCTCAACTCACTGTACTCATGATCCAGTCTCAAATTGTTCTTTCATCTCTGAGTGGTACTGACTCTCTCATCTTTAACTCTACTGTATCTCACACTTCAGACATGATGCTCAAGACTGTTTTCTTAGAGCCATCCTTGGATACCTTCTTCAATTTGTAGAATCACAGATACACAGGTCTAATTACTGAAATAGACTTAGAAATTAACGTTCTCCATCTCTGCCAGAGCTCTTGAAGGCAAGATGGATTTATTGATCAGACACATGCAGGGGCTTTCCTTTACCCCACCCATGGCACAGAATATGTCTGCTAAACAAACACTGCACCGTACTCTGGACAGCTACATGTTAATCTATATGAAAGGAAGAATAAGAATAGGTTTCCTAGGTACAAAATTTTTCATTTCAATTATTTTAAGAGTTAGGGTGAGATGCCAAGTACCTGGCAGGGAATCTTTGGAAAATTAAAGTGTGAGATTAGGCCTTCCAGAAAAAGGGCTATGGTTACCACAATAGACTGTCTTTCCCAATAATCTTTCCTTCTGCTCTTCTGCCCCAGGGGTATGAGTAATCACCACTTGTGTTGAAGTGAATTTGAATTTGAGACCAGAAGTTACTGACTTTGAGAAGGTTAATAACTCATTATAAATGTCTCTCCTTTTGAATTAGATTTGGATTGGAAACCTTTTCGGATTCTAATGTTACAGGGGCAATAAAATATCTTAAAATTCAGCAAGCCAAATGGTTTCTGTCTCTTCCTGAATTTATTCTTATGTTCCAGTGGGAAACTAAGCAATAATTCTTAACCATTACTGAACTTCGTAACATTGGAAGTTAGCAGAACAATTCGTAGACTCTGGGCCTTTCCCTTCAACCTACTCTCACCTCCGTTCTCTAATCACTTGAGATAAACGTTTTGAATGAAAGCAATGCATATGTGTGAACGATTCTATTACCAAGACCAAGTTCATGTATCTGACTCTTCGAAAGGCTAAAATTCAAAACATCAGAGTTTGGAATGAGAAAAGTTTTGTTAATCAAGAAGGCACCAACCAGAAGATGGGAGAACTAATAGTGCCCCAAATCCATCCTTCTCATTGGACTAAATTAAGAGTGTTTAATGGGTTAGGGGTATAGGTACGTGGAAGTGCTGGTTGAGCAAGTTTTAATTGGAGGACCTTAGAATTTGGCTATTATGTGGAAAAGAGGTGTCAACACCTGATCTTCTTGGACAGCAGACCCTTTGCTTCTGAAAGGGTTTCAGTGATCCAGTTCTGCTTATGTCCTGGTCCTTTGGTCCATGGGAAGGTGAGAGCAGGTTGGGGAGAAGCACAGAGACTTTAGTTCCAGGTACAGATGGAGGTCAAATTTCGCTCCTCTGGCATGTTTTGGCTTCATGACTTATAGTTTTGATATCGGCTCTAAAAAGCAACTCAGTATCTTATTAAATAAAATAGAACTATTTTGATCTGATTCTGTAGTTACAATTAATTCAATGACTTGAAGCAAGAGCTCCTGGTTGGCCAGGTTGCCCTTTATCTGCCAATAAACTAGGTATTCTACTTGACTGTGCAGGGCTGGTACGGCTTCTTTCTCAGGCCTTTCCTTCTAGGAGAGTATTTGAGCTGCTATTTCAAAAGACAAGGTCATGGAAGCAGAAATAAGCTGTGATGTTGTGATTTATAATAAGATATATATTTGGTCTTCATCCCCATTTCTGGCCCAGAGCTCCTGGACTTTCCTAAGTGCTAAGACAAAGGTACCTTTTGTTATGTTAATGAGGTGACATTTACCTGCACCTAAGGATGGGTGCTGGTTGCCAAAAGAAGGAAACTTGTATTAAAAGGTTACAGTTTTCAGTTCTACCCTCTGACCTTTGGGGAGGAAGGTGGGGCTGGTGATTCGATTCAATCACCAATTGTCACTAATTTAACCAACATGCTTATGTAATGAAGCCTCCTTCATAACCCAAAAGGACTGGGTTCGGGATCTTCAGGGTTGGTGAACACATGGAAATTTGGGGAGAGTGGTACACTCAGAGACACCATGGACTCTCTGGGCCCTATCTTTATGTCTTGCCCTATGTATCTCTTTTATCTTCCTAAGTTATGTCCTTTTCTGATAAGCCAGTGATCTAGTAAGCAAAATGTTTCTCTGACAAATTGATCAAAGGTAAGGATGAGAGCTTTGGAACCTTCAATCTGTAGCTGGTCAGTGAAGCACAGGTGACAACCTGGACTTGCAACTGGCCTCTGAAGTGAGGAGGTGGGGAGTATTGTGAAATCGAGCCCTTAACCTGTGAAATATGAGGCTATCTCCAGTTAGGTAGTGTCAGAATTCAGATGAATTGTAAGACACCTAGCTGTTGTCTGAGAACTGCTTGTTGGTGTTAGGATTTCATCTTCCAACATTGTAATTGGGTGCAGAATTCTTATGCGCGTCAAAGATCTTTCAAGTGTGGCCTAACTTTATTGTCAGACATCTTTCTTTTTCTGTCTTCTGAGTCAGGTACCAGGAAACTGATTAGATACTCTCTTTTCTTTATACACCCACCTTGCTCTGAGACCACATGGGCTGTATGGAATTTACAAAGAACTGAGAACAAAACATTCTTAAATGACTTACTGCAAGAAATTTGTTCTGTGTGTTTAAATGCTGAACTCAAATTATACTCTTGTATTTATAAAAACCCTTTTTATTGGAAGAAAATTTTCTAAAATGTAAACAGAAGTTGTTTTCGAGTTGTGGGATTATAGATGACTTATCCTTAGAATTTTTTCTTTATTTATTTTCATTACTATTTTTTATTAAGTTTATACTATTTTTATAACTTTAAATGGTACAAAATTAAATCTTACTTATTTTTATGGGCACTTTAATATCTTCCTATTTGTGTATATGTGTACATGTTAACGTGGCTACATCTCTGAATTATTAATTGTAACTGCCTCTTTGCTATATTATATTTTTCTTTGTCCCTCAAAATTATTTTTAAGCTAGAAGCAATAAAAAAGAAAATTTCAATCCATTGTGGTTTGCTTTTCTTATACCTATCAACCACTTTAATTTACTCTGAGGAAATGAACTCAGTAGGCATCATTATACAGTGTAGCATTCAAGAGAGGATATACTTCTTTAGTGGTATGTTGCTTAGTATACCTTCCTCCCAAGAGATCACATTAGTGCAGGCAAATTCAGAAAATTCAGCTTTACCAAACACCAAACACATACAATGAGTTATCTCTGACCCCAAAATTGTGCACAGTTCCCCAGGAGGTCAAGAGTGCAAATCCTGACAATGATGTCAAGATTTTGCCCTAGACACCTTGCTTAGAGCAAGAAGGGTCTAGATTAACTGAAGATTAAATAACTTCTTATGAACTTGTATGTCAGCTCCAGGTTTGACTTAATCTGTACAATGACACTCAGAGGTAGATGACATTATCCTCATTTTGTAGATGAAAACATGATCAAACAGTAAAGTGGCTTTCCTGACTTTACATATAAATATATCAATATTCATTAAGTGACGGATTTTGGAATTTAAGGTAGGTTCTATGACTCTATACTTCTATGCCATGACTTTACAGAAAAAGGGCAAAGAGTATATAGAAGTAGAGCTGTTCTATATAAACAGGTGGCAGGGGGCCAAGGAGGAGTAAAATGAAAGAAGGCAAAACAGTGGAGAAAGTATGCACTCAGATTTTCACCTATCCCTAAACCATATTGACCCCAAAGAGATCTTCCACCTTTTCTCTCCTTGTATGGCCCTCATTATTTCCCTAAATTCAATCTCTTCTCCAGGTTGGGCCATAAAAATGTGCAGGCTCAAGAAAAAGTCCCAAATAAAGAGTAACTAAATCTCATAAATTTTAGGTGATTTCTGAATTTTCAGTCACCTTATTTTAAATGAACAAATTTTCTAGAAACTTTCTCAATTTTTGAGCAAAGGAAGATATTAGTGATGGCAGGGCTGATTCTATGATAGACTGAATAGGTAAGCATTCAACTTCAAAATGACTTAAATGGATACTTTGCTTCAAAATATTTGTAATCAGAATGTACCAGGATTTAAAATCAGACAGATGAAGGGTTTGAAATCTAGCCCTTACCAGATAAGTAAAATTGAACAAGTCACTTCACCTCTCTGGACACAGGAATAAATAACTAAGGTATATGCTTACTCAAGGGCACACTGTGAAGTAATGAAAGACCTGGGCTTAGAGCCCAGGTCTATTGATTCCTAGCCAACCATGTTAACCAAGAAATAACCCACAGTGGGTCCCAAGAAATTGATCGACGCTTCTTTATTTGCCTTCTTGCAGCCTGGAGCCTGGGCTCTTTCTGATAACTTGATGATCACAGAATATTTCTGCTTCAAATGATAAACTTTGAGAGTCTTGGAATAGCCAATACTGGCCCCCAGCCCCCACCATCATAGAACACAGACTAGAAAGAAAAGAAGAAAGATTGATTTTTTGATAACGCACCAGACATCAAACACTATAGTGTTAGCACATTATCTCACATGTTGCTTCATGTCATGGTCATGGTTATTCTCAACAACAACAACAAAATGGAGAAATCAAGTCCCAAAGATGTAAAATAACTTTCCAAATATCACAGTGCTAAGAAGTAACTACAACACGATCGAAGGTTTCTCTTCCCCATGCTTTCCTCCATGGAACACTGAGAAATGGGTTTGTTAGAGATGTAAGAGGTTTCTATTAACCCACACAATTGCTAGTCCACCCTAAACATGTCCTTAAGATCCCAGAAAAGGGGGGGGGGGCGGAATGGAGAAGCCTGTTCTGCAGGTGGTCCACGCTGTTCTTGTTTATCTCTGTTCTTTCCCCCCGTGTGGAGGTAAATGCGGACTCCTTTCCTGTCACCTCAGAGGCCCGTTAAAGGCGAAAAACAAGGAGAGTAACAGCTATGCTCTCTGGAGTCTTCACAAGGGCTAGAGTTGCCTCCTTGGACACCCCTTCTATCAGTCCCGTCTATTTCCCATCCAAACTGTGGCTTAAGAAACAGTGGTGCGGTTTTCCATTCCTCGTCTTTTACAAAGAAATACAATTGGTTCTGGTTCAGCTACCTCACAAATCAAAACCTTCCACAAAACAGCATTAGGAAGAAAAACCAAGTCAATCCTGCAGAGAGCATGAACAGCAGAAATCCTACATCTGTGACAAATAGGTTTACGTGATTTCCTGAGGCCCTAAAAAAAAAAAAAAAAAAAAGTCACCCACCTGCCTTAGTGAACAAATAGTGGTCCACAAGGTGGCAGCACTCTACATCTGGCTTCCAGGTCTGCTGGTTTGGAGAGCTTGCCCCTCTCCACAGGAAGGAAAAAGGAGGAAAAGCAGGGCAGAAAAGGGAATGGTGGGAAATGAATATTTCTTGAGGGTCTCCAGTGTGCCAGATCTTGATGTACACGTTTTAAAACACATTAATTAATTCGTTTAATTCCCACAGCTTAGTGAGGTACATACCCTGTTTTAAAGGTATTCATATTGATATCGAATATTGAGGATTTACTCCATGCCAACCACTCTTCTATATATTCACTATCTTACCTAACTTCCTCAATACCCAACAAAATGGGCACTCTTATTAAGCCTCTTTAAGGACGAGCCAATTGAGGTTAAACGAGAGTCAGTGATTAAAATCACACACTCACTAAGCCAGGACATAGGAATTTGAACTCTGTGAATGACTGCATACACTCCCTGCATATAAGAAAGATTAAATAGCTTCAAATGTAAAGAATGATAAAGTTGGAACTAAAGTCTATGCTTCTAATAATACTTTTTTTGAGTATAAAAAGAATATTTTTTATTTCACAAAGAAATTTTACATACAGGACATTGACCAAAGGAATGTAATGTATCTGTAATCACACAATCCAGAGATAACTACTATTAACTTTTCCCCTTCTACTTCTCTCTGCGTGTATGTGTTAATAATGGATCCAATCATATTGTCCATATAGTTTTTGAATAGCATTTATTTCACTTAATATTCAAAAATTTCCCAGGCCGTTAACTATGTTAAAAATACAATAGCTATAAAATGCATGACATTAATTAATTATATACATGTTTTAGAATCTGGATTGATTCCAATTTTTCACTACTCTTTGCTTTGTTGTAATGTATAGCCTCGACTATATCTGAGCACGCATCTCTACTTCTCTCTGCAGGTAAGTTTTCTATCAACAGAATTGCTGGATCAAAGGATCGGACGCCTTAAGTTAATACCTGCTAACAAATTTATTGCCAGAAATATTGTATCCGCTTTCATTTCCTCTAGCACTGTATGAGATCTTCAGATTCATTTACTCCTTTGCTTTTGAGCCTGTTCTACTGCCTCTTATGGATTATTTGGCCCACAATTACAGCCTTTCCTTCTAGAACTGTCAGCCTCTCCATCATCCTAGGCTCTTTCTCTCTGCTTTTAAATATGCATCCCACTTATCCTCTATCTTGACTCAAAAACAAAAATTCCTTATTTGACTCCAGTGCTCCTTAAGCTATAATCTATTTTCCTCTGCCAGTTCATTATCAGTTTTCTGAAACACATCTGGTTCCTTTGGCACACTGCCATGTGTCACCACCGTCAGTCCCCTCCAATGAGGGTTCTACATTCTTCATTCTAATGAGGTAGTCCTCATAAAGACAGCTGATGACTTCTTACCTTTCTTGGTCTCTGTTATTACTAGCTTCTCTGCATCATCAAACTTTGTCACCAGATTTCACTCACTAAAACTTTTATCTTTAGTCTATATAACATTGCACTTTTCTGGTTTTTGTTGTTGTTGTTTTTTGTCTTATCTTTGACTAACTTTCCCCTCTTTCACTAGAACCTGTTCCTTCCCCAAGAAATCTTCAAATTGTTATCAGAGTCTACTTTTTCTGGCATAGCTGAATGCATAGTTTGACTTTTTTGATGGCAACACAAATTTAAAATATAATAATATTGTAATCTCTCAAATAAGCATAAGACCCGTCCAAGTAGATGGAAGAGGCAGAGTACAGAGAGAGTTTATAAGGCAGAATAGTAGAGCGAAGATAGAGACAGAGAGGTGGATGCTACTTGCAAGAACGATAAAAGTAGCACTTCTGCTAGCATACCAGGGCATTGACAGGTTTTGCTCAAAATAAAAGAGGGAGAGCACAAGCAAAGGTATTTAAATGTCAAACTAATTTGGGAAAAACATGGCATGCTATGCCCCAAATTTGCTCTATACATTTGCAGAGTGAAGGATCTGAGAAGTCCTACAGGTGCAAAAGCAAAGGGCTAAATGAATCTGTGCTTGAAGACATGGAAAACTGATATAATGATACAAATAATTCTGCGTAATAAATTTGGTAGCAGATATGGACTTAAATGTGGTCAGATCCTTTATCCAGCAATTCCATTTATAGAAAACAAAATATAAAGACCTGTTTAATCCAACCTCTCTAATTCTTGATTGTTGGATCTTTTGTGGTAGATGATCTAGTAGGACACAGTGTGGGAAATTCCAGACTGACAAAATGAGGTTCCCCATGATGAGCTCAAGAAAAGTCAGATCATGGCAGGTCTTAGCTGCCCAGGAGCGGTAAAGAGGCATTTTTGATGTTTTGTTCAGCTTTGCAGACTGATTAGGGATATTTAAAAAGGGAATATTCTGGTGGAAGTACTTTTTCTTAGATAGATACCTTGAAGTATTATGTTATCAAGGGCCTAAAGAAAGGTGATGGATGGAGAGGATTTTGAAATTGATAGGACTTCACTGAGGAAAGATGTGCTGCTCAATTCTCATTATGGTGCTGGAATGGAGAGAAAGACACCCAAAAAGGGAGATGAAAAGAGTGAAACTTTGTAATTGATTAATAAAGAGGATGAAGTAGAGAAAAGAATCAAATGGCACTCATGTTTATTAGTTCACTTGTTTACACCTACGACAAATATCTGCAGTGCTAGTAGTTGCAATTATAAGCATCAACTAAGTTTTTTAAAGCTCTTGCTCTCAAATAACTCAGTCTGGTGGTATAAGAAAAGTGCTCAGAACACTACCTGTATATATCTATAGCTACATCTACATCTATATCTATGCCTATAACTATACCTATACCTATATCTATGTCTATTTCTACATCTACATCTATCTGTATATCTATATCTATATCTATATTTATATCTATCTTTATATCTAGCCACAGATAAAATAATTTTTAAGTAAAAAAATTAAATACATAAAATGCATGCATAAGTAATTATCAAACATAAAATAAATACTGAATATATAAATACATAGAAGTAATTATACATAAAAATGCATACAAAATATATTTTAAGTATATAAACATACATAAATAATCTTATATTGGATGTATATGTAAATAAAATCTTCAAAAATACATAGCTATTACATGAACTATACACTTAATACATAATGCATATGAATAAATATACCAAAAAATACATACATAATGTATATTATATACCTAAAACACATACATACATAATTTCATATTATATTTGTATATAAAATAAAATGTTCATTTTCTAAAAGGGAAGCTTTCTCTCTCTGTCTCTGTCTATATATATAATGGTATCCTCAAATTCTATAAGGAAATAAGATAAATCCTGTAACGTAGAGAATAACTGATATCACACCTCCCAGAACTCCTGACCTGATATTGATGCAGCATCAGAAATTCTGCTTCCAAAGCAATCAACCTATTATTCACTATTTCACTGCACTGTTCTTTTTAAATTTTTATAATAATGATAACAATGAATTCATCAACACCTGGTGATCAGAGCATTCTACCACCAGAGAAAATCCATTGTGAAAGATAACCAGATTTTCTGATCTGAAATGACACTAAAAAATAAAAAGGAACACACACAAAAAATAGACAATTTTGTATCTAAAGGGAGAATTCACTTTCTTTGCTGCAATTTTAGAGAATGAGATATAACAATCTCTTTTGGTTTAATATCTGTGCGTGTCTCAATATTTTTGTAGAAAATGGGAATATAATTTCTAGTCTCAGAATTGAGCCGACATACCCAGCAATTTTTAGTGGCCCCTAAAGAGGAGATAAGGTTAATATGAATTACACCTTTGAAATTATCTGTATATTCACCAGCATTATTCATTGAAATAAAAGCCAGAATGTTATCATGGAATCAGAATGAGACAGAAATGGACAAAACACTTGATCTCACAATGTTTTGCTGCAAATCAAATTGCCAAGCATGTCCTTAGCTGCCTAGTTGAGGGAAGCTTCACGCTAAGCATGAGAAGACAGTGACAAAAGAACATATGTGCTGGAGTCAAATGGTCACGGAGTCCATCACTGATTAGCTGTGTGATCTTGGACCAAACATTTGACCTCTCTGAACCATGATTTCCCTTTTAGAAAAATGAGGGAAATAATTCTAAAGCATCTTATATGATTGCTATGAAGTTTCAAAGATGTAGAAATCAATGACTGTCATAGAGATGGGACTTAATAGTTCTTATTATCTCACCTCGGCCAACATTATTATTTTATTGTGAGGTCAAATTGGACCCGAGTTCTTTGAGAACAGGATGTGGTCCCTATTCTTGAAAAAGTTGTCATTAGATAAAGAATCCAAATGAAAAGAAAAATAGACTAAACAATTTTTATAGGGCCCATTCAAGAAAAAGTGATTTTCTCGATGAGTTTCACTGAGTAGTGTAACCAGCAAATATTCTAGAACTGAGATAGTCACCATGATAAACATTGATCCAGGAGTGAAATGACTGTAAGGTTCAAGAAGGTGTGGAGGGTCAGGAGGAGGCTCTCCAGGAGGGCAGAGGGTTTCAGTAAATATGATGGCAGAAAAACATATTTCAGAGTATTTAGGGAGAATAGGCCCCTTTTTCAGTAAATTGATAATTGGCTATATTTCATCTTTTACAGCTTAAACTATCTTAGGCCTGATTGAAAGTAAAGTTCAGTAATTAAGAGAGAGAGAGAGAGAGAAACACCTCGATTAAAAACTGGGAGTCCAGGGAGATGAAGATGCTACATTGACAGTCAAAATATATCTTTCTTTAATTCGCTATTAAATTATTGATAGATTTCTCAATAACTATATGATCTTGGGGAAATCATGTCAGTTCTTTGAGCCTGAGCATCCTCACCTACAAAACCTCATCTAAACTGGATGCTTTCTTATGTACTTCTAGTTCCAAAATACTATAAATTTGTTCATTTCTAAACATAAAGAACTTAACAATTTTTTTTTTTAAAAAGAATCCCTACTTTAGGGAAACACATTTTCTAAATCTATCTAAATCTATTGAATCTATTTAAGAAGGAAAACAGATGGTAAATGTATCCTAAAATGCCATTATTTCTCATATAACGGTATACCTTGAATTTCCATGAAATTTCCTGGGGATAGTCAATCTGAAAAGCTTTCTATACCTTAGCCTGAAAAATGACACACCAGCAACATGCTGAGCCTCCTAATTATCAGGAATGCAGGGCCCATTAAACTGTGAGAATGCATATGCACACCTAATTATGTTTATGCCTACTTATAAATCAGCAAAGTGAAAGCATATGCATGCTGAAAATTACCCATCATTAACTTTCCTAATTGCACCCAAATAAAGAGGGAAATAATTCACTTCAGAATATGTTTTCATCCTTTGGGCAAAGCCTACACTCATCTTGTTTAGGTTTTGAAAAATTGTCTTCTTGCTCATAAATGGAAATCAATTCTTTGGGTGCCAAAACACAACATAGTTCTTCCCTGGGTGTTGAACCAAAGAAAATGAAAAGATTTAGAATTGAATGTCAGAAGACTAGAGCATGGATCTAGGAATCAAAGAGCACAGAGAGGAGATACTAGGTAAATGAAAACAATTCCATCTTTCTGAAGAATGCAATGCAGATGGTGACAGGCCAACCACAGTTACAATTGAATGCAACAATGAGGGACAGATCCTCGGGGAAAAGGAAACATTAAATCTAGATGTTGGACAGAAGACTCAGTTTCATGACAGTAATTGAGATCAATGGGAACACTGTCTGCACTCCTCATTCACAATCTCCCTCGTAGTTTCTGTGAACAATTACTATTCTATTACTGGCAGGATTAAGATAAGACAGACAGGAGTTGTGCATGCTTAATTGGGTTTCCATATATGGTTTATTGCTGTCCTTAGAGACAGGAAGCAGAAAGAAAGGTGGGAAGGTGAAAAACAAGGCTTTTGATGTTCATAATAATGGGAAAACCTTCTGGTACTAATTCGGTGGTGCAGAGTCCTGAATAAGAACTCTGAGGATCTGTCTCCTGGTAATTCTCTTCTAGGCATTTGCATATATTATTTCATTTAGTCTTGACAATAGCACTGCAGACTTCTGTTATTGTTCCCATCACATAAATAGAGAAGATGAGGATAAGGACATCAACTAAGATGACCCAATGACTAATCGATGGGGTGAAGATTTAAACTCCAACTCCTGACTCACAAGCCCTTGTTTCAAGCTATACTGCCGCCCAACACAAAGCAGCACAGATTTCCAGGTTCAATCTTCATTTTGCCAGAGATTCAGATGGACTTTTATTTTCCCTTCACACTATTGATTATTATTTTTTAAATAAAACAACTGAATTAATGACTATAATGTGCAACATGTACCAGATGACTTTACTGACTTCTGTTGATCTGTGCTTGGGCGATACTTTCATTGAGTCTATACACCATCTTTGAAAATCCTCCTCTATTTTAGTATATTCCAAATTATAAGTCTAGTCTTCCCGAAGGAAGAAGCTAGAAAAATCTGAGCTAGACTCTACCAATAAGATTCACTTGTGCAAGATTTTGATTGAGAACTGAATAACTCAAGGAAGTCATGTGTCTGGGGTATTGAAATCAAAGAAAGTAGAATGCTGGTGAAAGACTGGAATGATTCCATTTTTCTGAGTGACCTCAGGATGAAGTGTAAGAAAAATTCCCCAAAGGCCAGTGGTCAAGAACGATGCCCTACCACCTGGCCAAACCAGCCAAGCCAGCTAATCGGTGGGCCCTTAAGGCACCCCCACCCTTATTTCCTCCTGCACATATCCTGATTACTGCACCCGGCACCTTCTGCACTCGGCCCTACCTTCTGCACTTGGCCCTACCTTCTGCACTTGGCCCTTTCTGCACGCAGCCCCTCTTGGCATATTGCCCCACTGCGCACGGCCCCCTCTATGCACAGCCCCAACTGCACACGAACCCCTTTGCACGCAGACTCAACAACCTACCACCCAATCCCTTGAAAGGTCAACCTAACCCCCAATCAGGTAATGCCAAGGCATCTCCCCAAAGCTTGTGGTTTTACCCTTTAAATTAGGTCCCAACCCCCTCGGTCGGGGCTCCTCTCAACCACTGCTGTGTCAGTGAACCAGTGGGGTCCAAACTCGAGTTTGTCAATAAACTCCCTTTTGCGCTTGCATCGGTGTCAGTTTCCTTCTTGGCTCATGGAGTTCCAAACCAGGGCATTACACTGCAAGAGTCCAATTCTTCATAGATGGCCATGGCAGTACTTCTGGCTTCTAATCTTGAACATAACAGATGTTGTGCCATGGTATCTAAAGTGGACTTGGGAATTGATTGTGGCTCTAGTGCTCAGTGTCTTGTTCTCTTACCTCTTGGATAGTCTGTAAACTATCTAATATTCTAATAAATCCCTTTTTACTTCTAGCCTGAGTAGATACAATTGTTTGCAGCTAACTCTGATTTTGACACAAACCAAAGTAAGTACAAACTCTCTTCCCTGGCATCCGTAGTCTTTCCCACAAAAAGGCTCCAGTAACATCCCCTATTTTTCACTTTTTCATACCAGTATTCTAGTCAGCGTGACTTATGCAGTGTTACCTCTACTTGGAAGTGATCTTATTAAATTAGACATCGCACTAGGCTTAATACATCTGGACCTATAGAAAATCTAAGGGTAACACTTATTTTCCAATATTCTTCCTCTCTGTGAATTTTTCCATTTTTTATACAGTATATGTAACTCATCCCATTACCCAAACCAAAACTCTGTCATCCCTGATTCTCTCTATACCTTTAGTCTTTAAATCCAATCCTGTTAATTGCATCTCCTTTACATTTTTCATATCCTTCCTGTGTTCATCTATTCATGCCGTCTAGCAGCAGCCTCCTGCTGGTTTTTTTATTTCCAATTTCTCTGCTGGTTTTCCGTTCCCCATAAGTACACTAGTGTGACTTTTCCAGAGCAAAAATAATGATCATGTCTCTTCCTGGCCTAAAACTCTTCCAATCACCCACAGAATAAAATCCAAACTCACAGGCATTGCATACACCCCGTTGCCTAGGAGAAGAGACAGATCTGATGCCTGCCTTGTTGTCTGGCTTTGGTCAATGACTGATGCTTAATGGTTTGTATAAATTTTCCCAGCTTACTTCCATGATATAGTTGGATCTTATAAATTCCTCTAAGAACTCTTTATTGACTCCACCTGTATCTAGCAGTGAATGAGGCACATAATATTTTAATGATGATGATTAACAGTAATGATGATAATTAATAGTAATGATAATTATTAGCTACTATTATGGATGCTATTTTATGACACTGAGTCATTTACCATCCACCACAACACTGTGATAATAATCATTAATAATAACCATTATCAATTTGTAGGTGAGAAAAATGGAGAATAGAAGATTTAAGAAAATTGCCCAGTGTCACAAAGCTTAGATATAACGGAGCCTGCAATTGAACCTTATTCTCTTTGAGTCTCTGACCTTGTCCACTGATACCCCTGTCCACAGGTCTTTAAGTCCACATTCCAGATGACTGGTACCCAAGAATTTTCTGTCCAAATGCCCTGGGGACTTTAAATCTTCTCGAGGTCCTTTCTCCCAAGAATGGACCCCACCACCGCGGTGGCTGTTTGTGGTGGAGTATGAATAAGGCTTTGACGTGAGGGCTGGGATGTCCACACACATGCACAAATGTTCCTCACACAGTGCGATGAAGCTGGTATAGGAAGGTCAAGCGTTATGCAAATGAACAACAGAGCAATTTGAGAATTCTAGGTTTGAACCTGTTTTGATGTTGCTACAAGGCTGTATTTGTCAAAGTAGGAGGTACAAGATGTTTGATTTTCCAGTTTCTAGTTTATGACTTTTAAATATTTAGATATGTGGTATCTTGGCCTCTTTTTATCTTCATGTCCTTGACCTTGTAAAATGTTAAGGGTGGGGCTTCCTAAACTCTAGGTTAACAGGCCAACGATGTATTCCACATCAGGTCATTCTAGTGGAATTTTTACAGCAGGCTTCTCTCTAATTGTCAGAGGCAGTCAAAAGAGACTGACAGGTTAAGTCTGTCAAATCCTTTGGAATCTTATTTGTGTCCACCATGTACACTTTCAATCTGTATCTCATGTCTCTACATATGTCTCGCCAGCTATATTTAGGAAGGACGCCAACTCCACAGGGTCACATACTTCTCTTGGTCACAGTCTATATCCATATAAAATTCCTAAGTCTCTTTGAGCCTCATTGTTTAACACTGAGACAACTTCCACCCTTTGTGTAGCAGTTCCCCCGGGTGCGACTCTTGTGGCCCTGGCAAGCTTAGCCATGGTACATCGCTATGAATGTCATCTCTGAAGTAATTAGCATGCTCAAGCACAAAAGAAACAGTTCCCCCCACCATTCAATACAGTACCCAGCTAACAAAAATTTTCTAAAACTGTTCAATAAGAGAAAGTGGAGATTGTTATTTGTATTACTATTGCCATAATATTACCAGTAAGCATTGTTGAAAGTTGGGTTAAAGAATTATTTCTCACCTGATGAAATGACAGTAAGCAGTTGTTATTATTATCTTTTATCTTATAATATTATCATAACATATTTCACATACATTACACGATTTTATGCTTTAATTTATCTCTCTTAAAAAGACTTCGTAGTCATTTTCTGCAGCTTAAAAATATAGTCCAAAAAAGAAAAAAGAAAAAAACTGTATAACCATAGCATTTAAATTCTTTGGACCAGAGATTCATTTGAGAACCCTTTAAAAGCTTTGAATTCTCTTCTCTGGAAGAAACAGATACACATATATGCAACTGTTTGCTACAATTTTCTAGGGCAGATGTAACCACAAAAGTCTGAAAGAGTACTCCATAAATTACTTAGAACCCCGGAATAAGAATTTTGCCTTTCCATGTGTCTGGAAGCTTTCTTCAACTTTTTGATAAGATTATAGAGGGAGTATGTGGAGAATAAAAAAATCCCCCCAAATGAGAATTTAGACATACGGGAAATAATAATAGAAGAGGGAATGGAAACATGAAGAGATGAAAATGTAGAGATCAAATGTGCAGAAATGACCAAAAAAATTCTTATCTCTTGAATCTCATATTAAAATTATTTACTGTGTGTCACGGTCGTGTGAGCTCCTAGTTTGTACCCTCAAATCTGCAGTAAAAGTTTCCTGTACATGCCTGCCTCATGCAAGATGAATCCGTGGGAAAGTGCTCAAGGAATAGAGAGCTATTCTCAACAGTTGAGTCAATGACAAAGCAGAAACAGAGGAACAGATGCAAGAAGCAGAAGCCAGAAATCAGAGCCAGCACAGATGAGAAATATAATTTTTCAGAATGTGAAAAAATTGTGGAGTATTTGAATTTCCACAGAATATAGGACCGTCCTTGGAGCCCATCCTATCCTTACTTTAAATGGGTAGGCAACCTCGGCTGGTATCTCAGTTACTCTAACGTTTCACTAGCTTTTGAAAATTTGCAAAAGGCAAGCACTTAATTATCTCATTTTATCCACTTTAAAAGTCCGTGAAGTGGGTTGTGGTTCCCCTTTTATGAGGACTGAGGACCAGAGTATAAAATAACAGAGATCACAGAATTAGAAAGACTTGGCTCACAGAGCTGTGTCTAAGGGTTCTAACCTCTGTCCCTAACAAATCTCACACTCTGGGCATCACTGCTTATTTGAAAGCAAAAGTTAAATAATGGACAGCTGGTTCTTGGTCTTTATCACTCCTTGTCCACGTGTGCCTGTACCCCGTAGCTGCATCCAGTTAGAGCATCAGTACACGACTAAGCACCCTGCTGCCAGGGGCCACCCTCATCAGCTGAGACTTGGCAGTTAAAGTGCAACCTGTTCAGCATCGCTGTCTGACATGAATAGGAGTCAGACTTCTCCTGGAGGTCATTGAACCTGGACACAGGAATCAAAATTAAGGTTTTATAAAAATGATTTGGCCATCAGCAGTTTTCAATTCCAGCTCTTGCTTTCACATGTGTGTCCCACTCCTAGACTTTGAATGTGAGCTTCCCACAAGACATTTCAACACAGATCCACTTGTGACCTGACTTGTGCATGAGTCCAGTTATAACCATCACCCGTTGACATTATATGAAACAATCCTTACAGGATTGTTTTCTGATTCCCATGTTAGATTAGAAGAAAATTTCTTCTGGTTTAGCGCCAAGCTCTTGCATATTTAAGAGAGGGGCCTGCTGCCCTTTGTCATCATAGTTAAAGCAGGTCATTGTCAGAGAGGCCCTCCCAGCCTCCCTTTCTAATATTCACTAACCTTCTCCCCACCCCATTACCCTCCACCACAGCTCCCAACTCATTCATCTCTCCTTGCACTTATAATGACTGGAAATTAGTTAATTATTGTGTAGTGATAGTCACCTCCACTCTGGTGTACCCTTCACAAGACAGTTATCACGTCTACTTTGGGTACTACTGTATCCTCTGGCAGAGGACCTCACACATAATAGGTGCTCAACTAATATTTGTGGAATTGAAGAATCTGCGAAACATATACATCAATAAATAAATGATGGTGCCATCTCTGCTGGAGCCTAAGGATCAGTGTAATTAATCATACAATCCCTTACTCTTTGTTCTAATAAACAGACACTCACATTCTTCTGCACTGTTCTCCATTCCCACCATCATTTGTTCACCAGTTGTAGTAGCAATGCTTCCAGTCTCTGAGTCTGTGCCTTGGACCACTGCCCTGGACTGGCTTCCTCTGTCTTGCATTTCCTAGTCCTCCAAGACACTGACTTTAAGATCCTGAGTGCAGCCACTCTGCTTGGGCTTTGATGGCTGCTGTTTGTTCTCCCGATCCCATGATGCTCTGCCTAAAATGATGCTCATTCTCCCTTTTTGGTAATAGTAAAAGTGAAGTAGTGATTCACAAACACTAATAAATGCCTGAGTTTTTGTATATCATAGCTACTCAGAGCCAGACCCTAAAGAATCAGAGTCTCCAGGCCTAGGTAAAGGAAGGAACAGGTACTTTCTAATAAGCTCCTACAGTGATCATGATGACCAAGGTTTAAGAGCTACTAGAGTAGAGAAGAGCCTACCAGTTTGGAATCACATATGAGTTTGCATCTTTGCTCACAGATGGATTAGCTTGATGCCAGTTAATTAAAATGAGTTCATTTCCTGCTATAGAAGATCATAGGCCTTGACCTCTCCCAGTCTATTCAAATGCAGACCTACTTTTCATACTGACCGAAAATTCTGTAAGGACCCAGGTTCAACCTTTTTAAGTTAAACAAATAGCTTTCCTAAATTCTAAATTATAAGATAAATCCATTTTCTAGAAAATGGATTCAAATCGGAATGTACCAAATTATACTTAAACATAAAAGTAGTGCAGAATATATGATAACCCAAGCCAGTTATAATTTATAGATGAAAAAAAAAACCTATTGTTTGGATACTGTTCCACTCCTTCCAAAGTCCCTTACCTTGCTACCACCAGACGCAGAACTGCTGTCACTGGTTCTACCTCCCTCCCAGTCCTCGTCTCCTTTCACATTCTACTGCCCTTAGGCCAGAAGGCATGCTGACCTAACTCCACTGGATTCCCAAGGCCGGTAACTAAGGTCCCCATTATTGGATTTATTGGGAATCCCACTCCTGCTCCTGATATGGTCTTTATTACCCTGACCTGGAATTCCAAATTAGTCACTTTTACAACTGATATCACATATAATGCATAGGATTTTAAGAGTCATTGCCGGTAGTGCCATAATTCATTTACATTAAAAGATAAATAGAAATTTATGGTGTTTTAGTCTGGCTACAGGTGAATTGTCTAGTTCTAAACGTAGAACTTAGAGCTGTTTCTTTGCCTAAATAAGGTTTAATGCCACTTCCTGTTAACCTTGACCTACTGGGGAGGGTATAAGGTCTATTGCCTTCCTTGCTAATAGAGTAAGGTCTCCCCTCTCCTTACTTGGATGTGACACAGCTGTGCCTTCATGTGGTGGCAGGCATGTAAACTGGTACCCATCTCCATCACCTATTGGTCACACTTCTCTCCTCACACAAAACTAAGCAATCAACAGCACATCCTCTCAGGTCTCCAGCAGTCCATCGCTCTTCCTGGTTAGATGCTCCTGTTCATACCTGAGCAATGACCCCCTCCTCTGCCTTCAGGGGCAATTCCATTTTTTGGCGTTTTCTTCATGACGTCATGGAGACTGGTGAGGGGTGTGTAAAGAGGAATTTAAAGTGATGGGGCACAAAGACCTGGGAGATAAAAGTGGGAGAGAATGAAAACTAATATCACTTTTTCCTTTTTCTCTCTCTCTTCCAGAAAGAAGACAGATAGAAATTAATTTCAACGTATATTTTCTGACCACACTTAAGCCAAACCTATATTTGTAGTTCTGTCTGGTGTTTCACTAAGGCAAAAGAAATATTGAAATTACTAAATATCCAGCTAACACCAACCAGTATGTTTATGTCATTAAAGAAAATAATTTTCACTAGATCACCAGTTTCCAAAACATTGTTGGAGAAAATATGAATAGGTGTGTCTTGTCCCCCCAAATTGTTTGTTTTTAGTGTTCAAATAGTTCTAGGAAACCGTCTGCTGTTCTCCCCTTTTAGAGAGCCACGTTCATATATTCAAGACTACCCTAAAATCTGATATAAAAAATCCTATTAAACATTGCTTAAATAATTGTTTTCCAATTTCATTTACATCCTTATCCTCTCAGGAAGCCCCTGTACATTATTTGTTTTAGAGATTGTGTTAATATTTCTCATATATTAATTTGGAAAAGACTCTAGATCTGCCTTTGTCCCCTCCCACCATTTGTAAATGTAAATGTATTTGGGGCTCGATAACCCCTCTTCCAAGATGTTATAGAGACACTGGCAGAGCTAAATTTCTCAGCTCCAACTTCTCTCATGTTGATTCCCAGGAAAGACACTGCGATTTGATAGTAAAAATAGCTCAGGAGATTGTAAATGGCAAAAGCAGAGGGAAAGGGAGGCAGAAAATGATAAGAGATGGAGCTAAATATTTATATACAAAAAAAATGAAACACGAAAAACGTTCCTTCTGAAATACATAATTAAGCTCAAGACAGAGTAGGCAGATGGAGTCAGTAATTACAGGTTCCTAATGTATCTAAAATTCCCGGAGAATGAAAGCGTTGCTACTAATTTTGTAGCTTCACAATTTATATAGCTCGTTGCTCTACCAAACAGGCTCTGCTCCATTAACACTTGATGTTCCAGTTAGATAGCTTGAATTTTAAAAATAAACCTAGCAGAGCAAAGCGGCACAATTTCTGACCTAATTAGACTTTATGTAAAAATGCAATGTAAACTACGGTTATTATGCAACTATTACATTTGTTATAGATACTATCATCCTCATTATTATTACAGGCAGTTGTGGTGTCACAGAAATGACCTGGATCTGGAACTTCATTTAATTTCAACACATATTGATTGAATGCCTGCTACTGGTTAGACACACTTCCGAGCCATTGGGACTTATCAGTGAACAAAAAAGACTTTGATTCCTGTCCTTGTGGGGTTCCCG
Organism: Eonycteris spelaea; assembly: GCA_003508835.1. NCBI lineage: Eukaryota > Metazoa > Chordata > Mammalia > Chiroptera > Pteropodidae > Eonycteris > Eonycteris spelaea. The sequence continues at coordinate 9,858,848 of PUFA01000007.1, forward strand.
TTCTGATAGAAATTAAGGAGCAGGGAGACAAAAATAAATGATAAACAAAATGAATAAGTAAGTTATATAGTATATTAGAAGGTGATAAGGGTGATTATCAAGGAGATTGTATTGGGCAAATAGATTTATCAATAGAACAGTTGAAGCAACATTCATAGAGAACATGATGCAGGAGCAAGACTGAAGGCAGGAGCTGGCCATGTGGGTGTCTGTGAGAAGGGGAGGGGGCAGCCAGTGCAAAAACTGTAAGGTGGGAGAATGTTGTCAGCCCTGTTAGGGAATAGCAGGAGGTGAGGATGGCTGGAACGGGCTGACAGACCTTGAGACAAAAGGTCAGGTGGCTGAAAGGGAGATCTTATAGAACCATGGTGGCCGTCATAAAATTCTTGACTTTCACTCTGAGGGAAACTGAGATTTGTTTCAAGAGTGCAGTAAATTGACTTACATTTAAATTTGGGACCCTGATTGCTAAAGGATTTGTTTCAAATTCTCTTCAGGTTATATGGCCTCATTTTTTTTTATGTGTATGGTAATAGAAAAAGAATTTCATTTCAACCATGTAGCTCCTAAACACGGGATGGTGGTGTATTACTTTTAACAGAAGTTCTCTTTTTAGAAAAGCACAATAACATTTTTTTATAAAAGTGATGCCAGTTGTTGTCACTTTGGAAGATGGCCAAACCATCCATGCCAGGCCCACCACATTTTCCCCAATATCATTCATAGATTCATAGATTCCCAGGGCTTGAATTAAGAATGTAATCTCAGAGACAGCTTCTCTGATGATGAGAAAAGTTACACAACTCTAGTCCATGACCCCACACTCCTACTCCATTTCCATGGTCGGGATTATAATTCTATTATTATTATTTTTTTAACCCTCATCCTCCAACTCCTTCAGAGTCAAGAATAACCAGAGAAAGCCAAATGTGCTCCCTAACCAATCACATGAGAAGCCCTTTGATGCAATTAGCCTGGTTTCAGCTTCCCCAAGCCAACAACTGCCAATCAGGAACAACTGAAGCCTTCTTTTCTTTGTTCTTTTCTTTTCTTGTCTTTTTTTTCTTTTTCTTTTTTCTCTTCTCTTCTCTTTATTTACTTATTTTTTAATCATAAAGCTTTCCCACTCCCTACCTGCATTGGAGTCTCCACCAAGGGCAAACGATGATGTCTGACTCCCTTGCTACAGCACGCAATGGAAGGCCTGTTTTCATTTTTTCTGTGTTTATCTCTATAGAAGCATTTCTGTTCCCCACAAACAGAAGGTGGAAACAGGCAGGGAGGAGAGAAGTGCCCCAGGCGGAGAGAGGCGGAGAAACACCAGTTTACTCTCTGCAGTTTCTCCCAGTTGTGGATAGAGGGGCAGATCTGGCACGTAGGACCAGCCAGCCTCTCCTCTTGTCCTCCCTGAAGCTCCTGGTGGCTTTTTAAAGCCTAGGCTCCTTGGTTAATTGGTAGTCAGTGCTTTTGAAGGCCATGGAGGTGCTGGATAGCCACTTTTATTGAACCTGTTGAGAGAACAGTGGGGCACTTTGCACAGCTTCATCTCCCACTGGCCCAGGAGCCCTGCGTGAAGAGCAGCAGGCACTACTGGTGCAGCTTGCACGCTGCTGCTTGCAGCCAGCACCCTCCCTTTCCCCCACATCATCTTATCAGGCTCCATGGAGCTGATGATCTTCACTCCCCGTGTAAGTGTGGTGAGTGAGGCTTGGCCTCTCAAAATGATTTTTTTTTTTTTTTAATCGCTGCCTCCACTGCCCACCATAAGAGGTCTGAGCATCTCCACTCAGTCTTTGCTTTCAGGTCACTTAAGGCTAATTCTAGCAAACCTGAAACAGAGTTTTCTGTGTATAAACCTGAAAGAGAATTCGCTGCAGTTCCCGGTGGCCCCCTGCCAGCCCTGGTTGTTGCTGGAAGGAAGAGCTGGGGTCACACCACAGGGGAGATTCTCCTAGACGCAACTGTAAGGACGGAGTCCGCCTAGTATGGACAGAGTTTCCAAGGCCGGTTGGTTGAGCCTGAGGCAGCACCACTTCTTCTGATGCTGTGAACAAAAGAAGGCCATGGGGACACAACAGAGGGCTGTGTTTGGCCATATATGGCACCTCACAGTGACTCGCCATGGGGCACAGCCTCAAGGCCTGGTGAGTCGCACTGAGGCCGTCTTGGATTCTTGGTGCAGGCAGGGTGGGTAGAGACATGAAGGAAAGCAGGAGCCAAAGAGGTCCCTACATTGGCACAGTTAGGATGACTTTGCCATTCTGGATGGAGGCCTCTCCAAAAGCAAGAAATTCTTGCTTTGTTTGTGCTGGTAAAGAGGTCGCTGTTTGCTGAGGGGCAAGGGAGTTCTTCTCCACTCCAGGCTTTGATTGGGGACTGGCACACATCGGTTGTGCTGTTAGTTTTCCATCCTTACTCGTGGTCCTCCTCAGATCACTAATTTCCTGTCTTGTTACTCTTAGTATTCTCAGAGTAGGAATTAAAGATGGGATGGGTAAGCTCACTTAAACTCTGACGTTTGGGGTTAGTGGAGATGCTATGGTATACCTTGTGGGATGGGGAAAGAGTGCTGCCATTGGTCAGATCGGCTGGAGGCCGGGGCTTTAGGATGATGTGTAGCCTTCCAGTTTGGATTCCTTGTAGCACTGGAGCAGACAGGTGGCCATTGCTTTGTTGCATTTCTGACCTATCAGGAGACCTGGATCTCTTCCCATGTGTAACCCATGGACACCATCCACTCAGACCTCTGGAGGTTCTTATAGTCAGGAGGTAGCTGCACATTATCTTCAGGACTCACATTCATCCATTGATCTTTCATGATTTTCCCGTACATGCTTCTCTTGCTGGCATTGAGAATGAGAAATTTCTTGAGCAGGTTTTCACAGTGCATGTAGAAGGGAATATGGTATTGTCCCCTCTGTAACTCAGTATGCACACTAGGATTTTCTATATCTTGGCCATAAAATGCATTTAAAAGAAGTCATACAAGGTGTGTTCTCGGACCACGAAGAACTTACTGAAAATTAATAATACCTAGAATAAATCCGAATAATGTGAAACTAAACAGCACTTCCAAATAATCTGTAGATCAAAGAGGATGTCCCAAGGAGAACTGGGAAATATTTTAACTTAAGTAAAATTGAAGTGCAGCTTAGCAAGAACTACTTTTGTTTCCCCTACTCTTTCTATTTAAAGTAGATTCAAACCCTCAAAATATTTCTTTATACTGATATCTGAACTAGACAGGCTTCCCTTGATTTTTGTTATCAAAATTTCTATTCCTGAATTGGGTCAACTAGATAAGCATTCTATTTTTCAAAACAAGGCTGAGGCAATCTTTTTATTTTTGGAATGTGTTGTGTACTACAGTTTCATAAATACCTTGAACTTCCTCTCATAATCATATGTTTTAAAATGATTAGTTTATCCTCATAGTGCAAATGTTTCTTTTAATGAATATCATAGAATCTTACCAATTAGGAAACTGAAGTCTAAGTGCCAATTAGAGATATAGCAGAAACTAGAGGGAACAAGTTGTTAATATTTCCTGTGCCCTCTTTTCATTAAATTATCTTACTCTCCTTATAAACCAAAAAATTAAGTTCATATGGCTCACAATGTTAACTAAAATTGTTTCCTTGTTTATGTATTAAATACAATGGCCAATTAGGAACTCTTTCTTCTACTCCCTTCTACATCCTTGTTCCTCCTAACTCACTTTTCCTGACATGAGATGCCAGATTTGAAGACAGGCAATTCATTTAAAACAGCACTAAAGTGACCCACATATTTTCATGTCCCATAAAAAGACACATCATAAAAACATGCTGAAAGTTGAAGACAAGGAAAATTCTTGAAAACAACAAGAGAAAATTAGTGCATCATTTACAAATGAATTCAAATAAACAGTTGACTTTTCAGAAGAAACAATGTGTTCAACAGTAGTTTAAAATTAGCACCAATCTTGACTTACGTTTATTTTGGAGCATTACAAAAATTTTACATTAAAAAAAATTATTGACTGTCTTCTATATTCACACACTTTCTAACTACTCCAGAGCTTCCTACTCTCCATATACATATTCTTTTTACCAAGAACTTTCTATTAAGGATCAGCCTACCCACCTCTTGTTTTGTTATTGTTGTTGTTCCTCCTTTTTTGTTTTAATATCCACCTCTTTAATATTGTCTTTCTGTATCTATTTCAATATTCAACTGACAAAAAAATAAGAATTCTCTTTAAGGGATAAGATAGTACTGAATTTAAGCAGGTTAATATCAAATTCTCTTTGTTAAGAATTGGACTGTGGGAGTACCAAGGAACATTAAAAAGTAGTACAAGTTAATCCATGGGATCTGATGAATTCAGGGGATATGTGGTCTTCACTTTGAAAGTGTTGTTTGAGCCAGTATAAATAATTGTAGCTGTAAATAGTTGTAGCTATGTGAAGAATGGGAAAGAACATTGTAAGCAAAGAGGATTATTTGAACAAATACCTTGAGATGGGAATGAGAATGATGCATTGGATAGGCAAGAAAAAAAGAGTTTTGTTGGTTGAAGAAATAAGTTTAAAATGGCTGATAAGGTTTGTGGTATAGAAATGAACCAGAATGTGTTAAAATTTGTACTGCATATTAAGTAGTGTTTTACTCTATTTCCCTTTCAATAATTGAAATTCAATAACTCTTTTTCAATCATGAATGATTAATGTACTTTCATTGACCTACCTGGAGAAGATCCATTGAAGTGCAATAATTTAATTCAGAGAGTTCCAAAAGAATGTGGTTTTGTTATTTTTAAACTTAGACAAAACTTGGAAATGTTTATGTGGTTATTACAAGTCTTAGAGGGAGCTTAGTGGGGTGGATGAGACTCTCAGTAAACATTAGCAACATTTGCGTATGATTAGTCCTTCGATGCCTTATAAAACAGTTTTTCTGTTAAGAAAACTTCAAAGTTGTTTATACTCCTCAATTTTTTTTCAAAAAAAATGTATTTCTATCAAATTTCAATAAGAGAGTGAATTAACAGAGATTTTACTAACACCATCTGGCTCACCTACAAGGCTCTAAATTCATATACAGGATCTCCTAGAAGAAAGTTTGACTACAGATCAGGGACTGGGGGAGGCTCTCTGCTTGAGGTAAAAAAAAAAAAAAAAAAAAAAAAAAAAAAAAAAAAAAAAAAAACAAAGCAAAACAACAAACAAACAAACAAACAAACAAAAACAAAAAAAGCCCCAAAACACCAAAGATAGTATTTTCTTCAGCTGATTTAAATAAGTCAATATATCTGCCCTCATCTGCTACCCAAAATTTGCATTTTCTCTTCTTCAGCAATTTTTCCTATCTCAATTTATCTAGTACTACATACTGGGAATGGGAAAAAGGAATGGGCAGGGAGAGTTGTAAGGGAAAATATTGTGCTGGCTGCTCAAAGCCGTGCCCCAAGCAAAAGGCGATGTGTAGGTGATTGTGTAAGGAGAGGGGGACTACTTTATTGAGCATGAATGTGTGAGATTTTGTGAACATAAGTATGTTGGATTTGAGTATTGTTATATTTTTATTATTTTGCATTTCATTCATTGTGAGAGATGTGAATGTATGTGATAAATGTATGTATGTATGTATTTAAGTATGTATGTATATGAATATCTTTAAAACTTATTTATAAAACAATAAACTGAGACTATTCTGGTTTATGCACTGCAAGTGCTTTTTCTTTGGCTGTCTGTGAGAAACTAGAAAAATGGAGACTAAATTACTTGTATTTGATACATCTGCCTACAGCTACGTATTTCCTGTTTAACTCTTACTGTTCAACCTGTTAGTCAGCAACATTTATTGACTTTACTGTGCTAAGCAGGAAGAGGTGCTAAATTAGGAGACCTTGACTTTAGAGAGCTCATAGCAACAAAGGAAAATAGCAGGAATCAAATTGCTAAATATAGTCTACCCTCTTGAGTAAACAAATGAAAGTGATTCTTTTCAAGAGCACTCAAGAGTGAAAGGGTGGTAAAGAACAGTGTTCTTGCAGAGAGAAATTATAATTCCTTTCTTTTAAGTCCCATCTTGTGGGCTGTATATGTCAAGCAGTTTGTTTGTGGGTTGGTCGGCTTTTTTTTTTAATGCACCATTGGACATAATGTTGATGAAAGACCATCCAAACCTGTATACAGCTTTATAAGAGTTTATTTGAGTCAAATTTGGAGAATGTGACCAGAAGCTAAATCTCAACAAATTGAGAAAATGTTCTGGAGAATGGCAGTATTGCAGCTTATTTGTATATTTAGAATCAAAGGAGAAAACCTAAAGAAGGTTATGTGAATCTACTGGTAGTAGATTAGAGAAGGAGGAGAAAGCAAAGAGGGAAATCTCTAGGAGTGGATAAAAAGCAAAGTGCAGAGATACATGCTTGTTTTATATTAGTGGGTACGGGATAGCTAACACATTTATAATACATAGAGATGGTATATGGGCAACAAAATACGACTTTTGTGGTTTAACTGGAAGTTGTGCCTTCAATGGATTTGGAAAAGAAAATTACTCTGACATTTTAAAGGTATGTTATCCTAGATGCATAAGAGCAATAGACATGGCTCACTTAGGGTAAAGACTGACCTTCGCTAAGCAGGTGATAGGCCTGGGACATGACTACCCACCTGACTTGCTCAGTTAAGAATTTGTGATCAGATCATCCCGTGTTACTACTTTTGGTCACTGAGCATGCCAGGCCTGCCAAGTAGCCTCTAAGCTTGTCAGATCTACTATGTCATCGCTTTTCATTCATAATGCAATGAACTCCCATCCTCTAGTCTTCTTTATCACCAGTGAATATTGTGGAATATGACATGACTGGACCTGTTACTTTCTTATTTGACAGTGTCAGTTGTATGGGGGGTTGGGGAAGCATAAGGAGAGAAGGAAGGAAGAGGTGAACCCAAGGAAGAAAAGCACAGGAGGACAGTCTGAAAGATAAGGACACAGAAGTAGTGAGTCAGCAGTCTAGATTCTAATAATTACTTGGCCATTCAATGGGTGCAATTATATCCTCCAACCCTTCTATTACTAGAATAAAATGATTATCTTCAGTTTTTAAAATGTGAACTGTGGAGGTATCTCACAGGTTACCTTGGCAGATAAAGAGGTAGAATTTTTATTTATCTGACAGTATGAGTATGATTGGGGAAAAACTGTCAATAGTATTTGAAAATCCTTAGTCAAGTACTCTCTCAGACTCTTTCTGGTTGCAAAACTCTCATGATTGAACATTCTCCTAAGAAGGCTTGACCTATTAGGGTCTGATTACTCGGAGGTGACAGTTTCTTCTTATAGTCTTCTGGAGTCCAGAGAGAAAAGGATTTTTAGAAGACCACAGAGGAGATTTTTAAAAATATTTTGGTGATTTCAAGGAAGGCAAAATTCTCACAAAGTTTTATTTGTAAGATCTGCTTATTCTGCCACTTTTTTCTTACTCTCCTTGTGTCTATATTCCTAGTTCACACCAGATTAAACTCCATAGTCAATTAATATGATCACTGCTTCTACTATCTTTCAACTTCCTTGTCCCTCTAACTATTCTATTCTGTGATATTAGAATCACAATTCTGCTTGAATGCAACTCGTCATATACTCAGAACTACATTAGTATAGCTAATTGTGGCTGGAAAAAAGTTTAACATATTTTAACCACTCGAGTTAAAGTATGACTACAAACGCCAAGCACACCGTTTATTGCTCAGCGATCAAACTATATTTCCCTAGACCATTCATTTTTATTACTTGCCAGAGGTTATTTCACACATTGCTTTTTCTCTCCAAACCCCATGCATCATCTTCAAGCTTTCTACTTCATTAGCAAAGTGGAAGCAACCAGAGAACTTTCACAAACTCCCCCTACTACAACTACTCACACACTAGCATCTGGGTACATACACTTGACCTTCTCTTCCATTACTACATAAGGATTATTAATCCTCCTATTTAATGCCAGCCCCTCATACTGAACTTTGTATCCCCCTTTCACTATTAAAGTACTTCATTCAAAAATATTCTCAACTTTTTTCTATGTCATTATTTCCCACTCTACACCAACATTCAACATACTGCTATTTTGTCTATCTTAAAAGTAAAGTTTCCTGATTTCACTTCTTCTTCAACTATCATCCCATTTCTTTATTCCCCTTTATAGCAAAACATCTATCAACTATTGTCTTTACCCATCAGTCTCTTTCCTTTCATTCTTTCGACCCACCCACATTTAAAGTCTTCCCACCCCCCACCGAAACTGTTCTTGCTAAGGTCACCAATAATTTCCACAAGGTAAGTCCAATTGTATATCCTAAGTGCTCATTTTACTTTACCTGTCATCAGCATTTTACACAGCTTATCATCCCCTTCCCATGTAAATGCTGTCTCTTTAGTTTTGAGGATACCATACACTTGTGGTGCTCTTCCTTCCTATTCATCTGCTTCTTCTTAATCTGTTTTGCGTGTTCCTCTTCTTTCTCAGACATTTCATCTTTGATATGCCCCAGAACTCAATTCTTAGACCATCTCTCCTCTCTACCTTCATTACCAGGATGAAATAATCTCAATTGTCGTGGCTTTAAGTATTATTTATCTGCTAATGACTCCCTGCTAGGTTGCCAGGTCGTCTCCTCTGAAACCCTCATGTATCCATCCAGTATGTTGCTCTTGATATCTAGACTCACGTCCAATTTCCTACTTGACATCTCCACTTGGATGTCTGATGAACATCGCACAATGCTTGTGTTCAAAGAACTTTAAACTTTCCACCGACTTCCAAACTTACTGCGCTCACACTTCCCTCATGTCACTTAATGGCACACACCTCTATTCTTCCATTTACTCAGACCAGAAATCATTGTCTTTTAAAATTTCTCTCATGCCTCACATTCAGTCCAATAGAAAGTCCCCCACTTAAATATTATATCCGGAATCACATCACTTTACACTTTCTCCAATCTAAGCCATTATCTTCTTTTATAGATTATTAGAATTGATTTCTGACTGATTACCTACTTTCACCTCTGCTCCTCTACAGCCTATTCTCAGCACAATGGCCAGGATGGTCATACTAAAATGAAGCCAGGTCATTCCACTCCTGCTCAGAATATTGTGGCCTTCTCCACTGCACTCAAAATTAAAGCCAAAGCCCTTAAAATAACATGTGAGACCCTATATGATTGAACTCCCTGCTAGCTCTCTGACCTTAACTTCTACTATTTTCTTCACACTCCCTATAGACATCTGACCTCCTTAATTTATAAGTATATACCAAACATGCAACTGAATATGAACGTCACATAGTCTTTTTTTTCTGCCTATAATTCTTTCCCCAGATAGTCACATGTCTCATTACCTCATCTCTTTCAAGACTGCTATCATGTTAATTTCCTAATGAATCCCACCCTGACCATCCCTCTTTAAAACTGCATATCTAATATCCAGCACTCTTAAACCCAAAACCTTTGTATAATTCAAATAGGAGAAAAGAATCACTCTAGATTTCTTAAATAGAGGACATTTAATATAGGGAATCAATGACAAAGTTGATTAAAAAGTCGAGAAGCCAAAAAGGATGGAGAGGTAGACAATAGCCATCCCATAGGACTAGAATTTCATATGACTAGAAAGACTAATGAAAGGTTACCAGAGCTCAGAATTGGGGGCTGTCTGGTGGGAGCTAAAATCATGATGGAGGCTGCCCAGCTTGGCTGAAACCATAGAAGGGACTATTTGGCTGGATGCCACAGAAAGCAGAGATATAGAAGGAGAAACACCCAGACTTCTATCCTCCTCCTAACCTCCACTGTTTCACATTGTTCAAACCCCCACAAAAGCCAACAGGCTAGGTTGCTTGAGAAATGTAGTTTCCTCTAATACATAGTAAAACCCATGTGGACAGAAAGTAAGTAGGCAGTTGACTTGCACTTCTGATTCTCAGTGGTCTAGATAATGTCATTGGTTTATTATCTCTCTACTCCCACCTTATCAAAGGTCCACAAGGGCATGAATTTCTTTCCATTTTCTTCACCGGCCTATCCATAGAACTTAGAAATGTATCTGCCACATAGTAGATGCTAAATATATTTTGAGTTGAGTGAATATGGCAGAAGATGAAGGTAAAGAAATGGATTTACTTCTTACTATCAACATGAAACTAGTTAATCGTTTTTATGAGCTAAACATATCTACCCAAAGAGAAAATTATTATTCACTAGAAATTACCCATAAAAACTTATTGGGGAAAAACTTATCAAAGTAAGAGAACTAAAGATCAAAATTTAACACAGTACCTAACTCAGAGTAAATATTTGATAAATGTTTTCTAGTTTTCTCTAATCTTCGTTCATTCTTATCAATTATATCAATGTTTTAATTATAAAAGTCTCTTTGAGTCAAAATGAAATCTAGGCCATTCCCCATGTCATATATGAATGTCCCCAAGTCACAACTCCTTGCCACTACACATTTGTCTCTTTTTTCTGTTATGTCCTTCTTCACCCCAGCTCTATTTTTATTCATTGAATTAATTTGTACTCATCTTCTAGGGGCCTATTCATATATTAACTTCATGCATCCTTCCCTTAACCTTCTGTCACCTAAGTCAAATCCATCCCTCCCTCTCTCTCAGCTGTATCCTCATAATTCCTGGCATGCACTACCACTGTAGTACTTATTATGTTATATTAAATTTGTGTCCATTTTTGTGTGCCCAGAAGAGACTGTGTTATCTTTAAGAGTGGGCATATGGCAAATCTATCTTTTCATTACCATTATTGTCATAGTTTGGCCACAATTTACTCTGGGTTCCCGTGAGATAAACCTTGTATTAAACATCTGTTTCTGATGCTTTGAAATCTGGAGCCTTGCTGACCTTGAAGGGACTGCCCCTCCCAGGGCTAGTGAATTCCTAAAGAAAATAAATGAACCATCTGTGAGCATGTTTTTCATAAGAAAACCAACCAATCCAGATGTCAAACTCCAGGCTCTTCCTTTATCAAGCTCATACACTCAGGATCCCTGTTCCCCCTAATCACCCCAAGTTTAGGCACCAGCTACCTAAGGACAGACCCTATGCCCCAGAGCCTGCTGAAATTATTCAAACTGGACAGCCCCAAACCTTCTGACTCTGCCTTGCCCATCCCCTCCCAGGAAAACTATGATAAAGACTCTTGCCTAAATTTTCTTCTCAGCTCTTCTGCCTCCTGCCAAACCCCAGTGCCTTCTCTAGTCCCCGATGGTGTGCCATACCCCCGTCCTCTTGGAATCTGTGAGTATAACAATTGAAATCTACTTGATACTAAGCTCTAGAGATCTCTATTCATCAGCAACTTAGAGTATCAAAATGGAGTAAAAGAGATTAGAAATAAGATCCTTTTCAGAGTTAGAGAACAGAAAAAAAGATCTCTAAGAAAGCTGGAAAAGAAGGATCCGGGATGAGCATCCCAGGTGAGAGAAGCACCTATGTACTGGAGGGCAAAACGTCCTGAACTGAGATTTCGGGACAGAGTCCAGGCTTGTAGCTGTGAGATCTAGCACAAGTCATGTCCCTTTCTCAGAGTCTTAGTCTTCTCATCAGTAAAATAAGGGAGGATTCAGTAAGTAGCTGCTCTCTATTAACTGTCTTGATTCTCAACCAGTTTGTCTCTTTTTAAATTTTGAATGGCGCCACTAGATGGCAGCAGGAATTAAATAATATCTCTCTGCCTTAGTTTTCTGAAGGATTTTCAAATTTTGTGTGTGTGTGTGAAAATTGGAATCATTTTGGAAAGTGATAATACCACCACCAATGCCACAAAAATGCAATTAAAAATGATGTTTAAAGCACACAAAAATTAAAACAACTTCTAACTCATTCATTAGTTTATTGCTGCCTCGACAAAATGTCCAGTGATAATAAGAATTTAACCTGCTCTTCATTGAAATACATTATCAAAAGTCTAAATTTTCATTATTTATAGATTAAATGTCTTAATACTATGAACTCCAGGCACATATACAGAACAACTTGCTCAATATTTCCATTTGGATATCTAATAGTACCTCACACTTAAACACAGAACTCAATTTTCTTCCCCCAAACCTGATATTTTCCAAACTTTTGTCATTCCAGAAGATGAAAGCAATATTCTTCTCATTGCTTAATCCACACATCTAGGAGCCATAATTTATTTCTCTCTTGTCCTCCCATTTTACATATAATCCATCAAAAATGCTTTGACTCCACCTCCAAACACATTGCAAACATTTCTACTTATTTCCAAATTCACTGCCACTGTTGCCACCCAAGCCATCATTATTTCTCACAAAGAGGACTTCAAAAGCCACCTACCTGGACATCCTACTTCTCTTTTTTCATCGTACAATCTATGTTCCATGTATTAACCAGAATAATATTTTAATATAAAATACCGGTCATGTCCTCTCTTACTTAAAACCCTCCAAAAAATTATCAGTGCTCTTAAAATGGGATCCAATCTCCATAACATCATCGGTGTACTGCTTCATAATCCAGTGTTGCTTGCTCCCCCTAAAATTTACACTCATTCACTGTGCTCCAGAAATATTGAACTTCTACCCTTTCCCACATGCATGTCAAGCACTCCCTTAGACCTCTAGATTGGTTCTTCCTTCTGCTCTACTCATGGCTGGAATATTCTTATCATTTGGATCTCAAGTTATCCAAGTCTAACCCAGCCAGTCCATGTCTAGTGCCAACAACTACTTTAATTACAATAACCAAGTTTATTCCCATCTGTCTACTTGTCACTCGCTAAATGATCTTGTTTGCTCATCTGTTTTCTTGTTTATTGTCTTCTCTTAGAAGAATGTGTTATTAGGCCAGGAATATGTTAGTTATTCAGTATGGTACATATATTCATGTCTACAGGAACATCACAAGTACTCAATAAATACTTTAAACTGAGTAAATCAATGAATTATGGACACGATTGTATCTTCCTTTAAAGATTAAAAAGATATACCAGCATGGCTTTGACAAACAGGATTACCATATTGATCTCTAGACTTCATTGAATCCAGTCTTTAAGAATAATTCATTTTCCCTGTGTAAATCCTCTATCACAAGCAAGTAGCATTTTTAGTGTTGAGTAAATTTTCTCTCTCAATAACCATTTAACAACAAAATCATATTGTGTATAATCTCTTAACAGTGACAACAATTAATATTGAGTACATACTCTGGGCTAAGCTCTGGGCTAAATGCTACATTAGCAGCTTATTAATTCTTAGAACACCCTGTAATTAGGGTACATATGGTCATTTTCTTAAATATTATAGACAATGAAGCAAACGAGGGTAAGGGTTGTTGCCAAACCTGCCCAGGTTTGACAGCTGGCATGTGCTAGAACCAGGACCTCGGCCCTCACAGTCACTCCAGAGGCTACTATAACAAATTATCACAAACGTAGTGGCTTAAAATAATACAGATTTATACTCCTACAGTTCTGGATGTCAGAAGTCTGACGTCAGTTTCCCTGGGTTAAAGTTAAGGTGTAGAGAGAGCTGGTTCTTTCTGGAGGCTCTGAGGGAAGAATTCATGCCCTTGCCTTTTTTCACTTCCAGTGGCAGCCTGAGCTCTTTGGCTGTGACTTCAAAGTGCATCACTCCAATCTCTGTTTCCATCATCACATCACCTCCTCCTCTGACTGTGATTCCTCCCATGTACCTCTTACACAGTCCCTAGTGGCTACATCAGGCCCACTCTGATACGCCAGCATAATCTCCGCATCTCAAGACCCTTAATTTAATCACTTCTACAAAGGCACTTTTGCCATAAAAAGTAATGTATATAGGTACCAAAAATTAGACTGTAGATAGATATATCAGGACCAGGGGAGGTAATATTCAGCCTCTCACAGTCCCATGCTAGCTAGTATTAGGAAGAAGATACCAGGCTAACTCTTTTGCTACATAATTGTCTTGTTTCCACACAACAGCCTCTCTCTATATACAGTTCAAGCTAATGCTTTAGCAAAATCACATAGCACAGACATCATGGGACTTTGGTATCACCCACAAGTAATTGATGTTGAAAATGCTTACATTCTACTACATATTGATAATAAATATGCCTGCAAGGTATTTAAGACTATTTAAACCTGCAAAGTATTAAGCACAAATATTTAATACTAAGCCCTAATGCATTCCCTTTCTACCACTTATCTGTTTCAGTTGGGCTTCCTGTTTAATAATCCCTCTGACATACCATGCATGATTTTTTTTAAAAGGAGTGAATTCTTTTTACAAGGTTCAGAAACCCTTGCCTAGTTCAGATATGACCTAAATGATTTAACTTGAAAAAAAAAATTGATGCTGGGTTTTATTAAAAGCTCCTAGATGCTAGTTACAGAAAATGAACAATGATCTTGGCAAGCAATAAAATACATTATAAAATGCCCAATAGCATCTATAAATAAATTTGCAATTCACTTAGGATGTAAATGGTACAGAGTAAGATTCGAGTACATCAGCCAGGCTATAAAATGATGCCTTTACTTTCCCTCACTTCTGACCTCTCAATTACAAAGGCTTCCAAGAGTCTGTGGTAGAACATTATTCCCAAATTTCTGCTCTCAGAATGCCTGTCAATCCAGAGATTCCATTTCAACATTCATCTCTTCGTATCTCTGGAGGCAGAACAACTTTCTAAGTCCAAAATAGCTCTGTAAAGAGGAATAGTTTAAGTACAGGACAATTTGTGATTAAGGTCAAATGATCTCCTAGGGGACAATCTGCTTCCAAGATCATTTAAGATAGTGGCAGAATTCAGCTCCAGGCAGTTTTTTGAATGACTGAGGTACCCATTTTCTTGCTGGCTGTCATTGAGGGGCGGGGATAGTTTTCATCTTCTGAAAGTTGCCTTCCTTCCTTGGCTTGTATCCCCCTTTGTCTTGAAAGCCAGGAATGGCTAGTTGAGTTCCTCTCATGCTTTGAATCTTTCATCTTCCTTTTCTATTTCAGCTCTCTCCCACTGAGTCTTTGGTTTCCCTCTTCCACTTTAAGGGTCTATTTAATTACAATTGGGCCTTACCAGATAATGAAATCTAATTACACTAAGTTAGCCCAGCAACCTTAAAATTCCTTTTTGGCAAGTACTAAAATAATATTTATAGGCATAACTTCAGGAGGCAGAACATTGTGGGGGCCAAAATCCTGCCTACCACACCAGTCCTGCTTTGTTCTTGAAACATGGAACTGGAACTTAAGTACGCACTGCTTACACTCCAGCAAATTTACACTGGCCTTTTCAGTTAACACACATATCACTGTTGAGAACAAATTGTTGACTGATGAAAAGAACACTTGTTGCAAAGTGGTGTTTGCTTGAGAGTGCTCTGTTCCTCAAAGAAATCAAAGGAAAAGGTTTCATTACAATGTAGCAGTTGCTTAGGAAAGATACACCAGGAAAGGGACTGTCCTGGGATTCCTTGCCAGGTGGGCTCCCTTCCTCCAACCCCCAATTACTTTCTCTGTGCTTTCAAATCACTTACTGGCTTCTCGGTACAAGGAGTTAATTTTTCAGTGGTGAGCCCAGTCTACCAAACAGGGTTGTAAGGAAGCAAGCATTATCTGCCTTGAATTTCTTTGAACCTTTAGGAGCAAATGATTCAAAATATGAACAGGACCATACACTGAATAGGAATTTATAAAGAGACAGCGCCCAAGTATAAACTAGGTTACCTACAAAGAAAATAAAAACTGCCCGCTAGAATCCAGGGAAGTTCAAAAAATTAATAGTGAGAAATATCCTGAATGATTTGTTATTTGATGAGGCATGGCATTCTAATTTTTGATATTTGTTTTTCGCATGTCTGATGAGAACTTGATAGTCTATAGTTCTTTTCCTTCTTTGTTATGCTGTGAGTCTAGTATCTCAACAGCCCTTTTATCGTATGTTTTCTTTTAGAGCTTTGAGTTAACACTTTGAAGGACTATTAACCAGGTAATTCCTCATGCAGTGATTATGCGGAGGCTGTAAGGAAAATAAAATTATCTAGCCAGCCCTAAAAAATCTCAGGTTGGAAAGGAGAAAAAGTTAATGAGAAAAAGGTAATAACCCCGTGATTACAATACAAAGAAATATATTAGGTTGAAGTGTCAAGAAGGAGTGATTTGAGACAGTAATGCAAATAGCTACCTAAATCCAACAAAGTCATCAGAGAAGAGTGTCACTGCAAGAACAGTTATGAACAGAGAGAATAAAACTCGATCTCATTACAGGAAGTTTCTGAACCTTGCTGAAAAGATTTGACTTTCCATTCCTTCTTTGGAGGTTCACTACACTCTTGAAAACCAATGTGCTTACTGTGTCGATTGAACTATTCCATGCTGGTTTGCTTACCCAACCTATGTATAGGTACCAGTGACTGTAGATCAATTCTGTAGTGACATGGACCTTGCAGCTGCAGGACAGAAAGAAAATGACACGTGCATAATAAATGTTCTCTTTATACTTTATACTTAGTTAAAAATAAGATAAATGTGGCTAGTAATGCTGCAAATTTTGAACTGAATACTTGAAAATTAAGAGTGACAAAGATTCTATGATATTCCTACAGAAAGTCAATGTTTTAAAATTTTTTCTCCCTTATGAAAGAGAAACATTCTCATGCCATGCTCCTAAGCACCAGAAGAAGGCAGAAGATGTACATGGTTGAAAATATCCAACATCTCTGGATTCTGTTATATAAAGTAGCTTTTTAGACAATATCTTCCTTAAACACTTTGCTGAACCTAAATTGAATGTTTCAGTCTTCATTCAGAATTTTTCCTAACAAAATAATGAAAATATGTAGGTGGGTTACAGTTTTACTATATAGTGATGATTCTAAATTCTGATGATTCTACATATTAAAGAATACTATATATTGAATCTTTAGTTACAAAACAACATGTGAAACATTTGCTAAATGCTTATGTGAATGGTGAATTTTTAAAGTGCTTTCCAAGCATCATACAGTAAGCTGAAGTCTAAGGTGGTCCCGAAGATTTTCCACCCTCTTGTGTGCATGCCCAACATAATCCCATGGACTTTAACTCTGACAGGTTTTATTCTTGTGATGAGGTTATGTTACATTGGTATAGTTGACTTTAAGATAGGGAGATTTTTTGGGTTAGCTGACCAAATCACATGAGCACTTTAAAAGCAGAAATTTTTCCTGGCCGATAACTGAAAGAAGTCAAAGACTTGAAGCACGAGAAGATTTTGATGTGCCATTTTGGGCTGGAAGATGATGCAGATTGTACATAAAGAAATACAGTGGCTTGTAGATGCTGAGAGTGAGCCCCAGCTGGTAGCCAGCAAGGAAAAAGGGACGAAAGCACTACGAACACAAGGAAATAAATTTCATCAGAAGTAAAAATTAGCTTGGAAGTAAATTTTCCCCCAGAGCATCTAGATGATACTTTACTTTGATTTTAGCCTTGTGATACCCAAAGTACAGAATCAAATCCATACTTCTGATGCACACAAACTGTAAGATAATAACTAGGTGTTATTGGGGGATGCTAAATTTTCAGTATTTTGTTCTGCAGCAATAGAAAACTAATAGAAATGAATTCATTTAATTTTCATAACAATTATATGAAATAGCAGCCATTATCCTTATTTCCAGGTTTTTTTTTTCAGTTTTATTGAGGTATAATTGACAGAAGTTGTACATAGTTACATGTGTGTAATGTGATGATTTGCTATAGATGTACATTGTAAAATGATTACCACAGTCAAGCTAATTAACATATCCATCACCTCACATAGTTCCCATTTTTTTTTTTTTGTATATGATGAGAATACTTAAGATCTACTCTCTTAGCAAAAGTCAGGTATACAATAAAGAATTATTAACTATAGTTATCATGCTGTACATTAGACCACCGGAATTTATTTATCTTGTAACTGAAAATGTGTATCATTGGTCAATCTCTCACCATCTTTGCCAAACCCAGGTCCTGAAAACCACCATTCTGCTCTTCACTCCTGCAAGTTTGACCTTTTTGTCTTTCTCTATCTGGCCTATTAAAGTGAAAAAGGGAAGACTTAATCAGAATATGCTCACTTAGGTGAGTAAGACAAAAAAAAAAAATGATGACATTACAGAAAAGATATTTAGAGAGAAAACAGGGAGGGATGAGGAGGAGGCAGATGTATTTATTTAATGGAGCCCCCAGGCTAGAAAGTACCAACCAGAAAGCAGAGTTGAAAGCATCTAATAGCCATATTGATATTGCCTCCAGTCTTGAATTCTCGGTGAAGAAAGACTGTAGGGGCTGTTAATATGGAGTCATGCTGTGAAGAGTATATCAATACATATTTTATAAGGCTCCTTTCCTGGGAAATGTTCAGATTCCTCAAATATTCAGAGGTATCATAAGTCATCTTTTCTGATTCCGTAAAATTTTGATCAGTGGTCCTATTTCACCACACAAAGAAAAGCAGAGGAATGTTTTTTAAAAATGCCAAATTTGAGTGCCTCAGAGTCTTGCTTGTTGATTACCGAATTATATTCCGCCCACAATCTCATGTTGAAGTCCTAAACCCCAATGCGACTATATTTGGAGATAGGGCCCTTAACGAGGTGATTAGGTTGAATGAGGTCATATGGGTGAGGCTCCCTCTGATAACAGAGAAGAAGACACAAGAGTTTACACTCTATCCACTAGCACACAGAAGAAAGCTTATGTGGGGACACAGAGAAGGCAGCCATCTGCAGGCCGAAAAAAGGGGCCTCACTAGAAATCAAGACTGCTGGCTCCTTGATCTTGGATGTTGGATTAATTTTTGTTGCTTAAGCCCTTCAGTTTGTGGTATTCTGTTATGGCAGCCTGAGCTAATACACATATCTTTGTGGTAGCAAAAAACTCTGTTCAGTGAACAAATTGTGTGATAAACTGTATCTTCTCAGGCAAAATGATCAAATGTGACTGGTCTCCTCTTCCAGACTCATTTCCTGGGCTAAGATCACATAGAGACTGCCAGGACCCACTTATTTGCTCAGGTCAGCGCTGGGGCCACAAAGTACCTGGAGGAGTTAAGACTGAAGCCTGAGGATGTAAGAAAAGAGGCACTCTCTGCCTCCACGCTTGATGTATGAAGCCTAATCTGCCCATGGAAACAAAATGGCCATCTTTTCATGTAGTTGGGTCTCTAGTAAGGACATAGCTGTAAACTGAAATTTCTGAATCATGACCATAGCCTCAAATACTGAAAATCTTAAAGAGAGTGAATCCCAAATAATATTTCAGACCTATGAACACTTTACATTTGTAGCTGAAAATGGGCAACCAGCCCTAGCATGGGCAACCAGCCCTAGCAGAGTTTCCCACTCAATTGAGAAAGACAAGTTAGAAGCCACAGGAATGTTTTCTATTAAAAGGTAAGTAAAACAAGCTGACACAGAACTCTTTCCTTCAGAACCCCCCTAGTTTCCAAGACAGAGGTCCAAAATAGGATAGGAGGGTGCATCTCTCTAAGTAGGAGGCGTCAGGCTCCTCTCACTGTACCAGCCTCACTAGAGAAAACAGACCAAGAGTTTGATCCTCCAAAAAGAAGTGTCTTAAAGAATCACGTGGGTCATTCTTTATGCTCACAAATACATTTACTTTTTCCTACCTCACATTGTATATGAAAGGCTTAATGTTTTAGCATTGTGACAAAATTTTAGCACAGCTTTTTGCCTTTGATGTGAGTGGTTAATATAGATTCAAGTGCACTTAAACATTACACACTTGTAAAACAGTAATATTATGATTGAAATGGCTCAAGTCCCTCATGTGCCACATATTGTGCTGACCATTTTTCATATATTATCTTATATAAGCTCCACGGAAGCCTAGCATATTGTGGCTATCTGTTATGTGTGACTCTTAATATCCATTTATTTTAACCCTGTCTAATAAACCTCAGTTTCCTTCTGGGAAGCCATCCCTTCTTCACTTTGTTAATTAACTTCCTGTAAATTGAGAACAGAGGTGAAGCATGTGAGAAGTCTGAGACAATCAGCAGTTCATAAACAATGTGAATGACAATGGCATTTTCTCTGGCATTTATCGGAAAGAAATATTCTTATTTTCTTCTGTGACGAACCAGGAAAGATCCTTGGTGGTTGCTTGTTTTGTTATCTTAAGTGAATGAACTGCTTAAGACAGAACCAAAAAAAGGGGTAAGAGTTAAAGTGAAATTATAAAATAAAAATAGAAATTGGACCCGGGTGATATTGTTTGACTCCATCTTGGATCAAGTTTCAACTGAAGCCAATTCCCATCTTTGATCTTTTTAGTTTTACATACTAAAAAAATTTATTTTCAGTTTAGGCCATGTTAACCACGTTTTCTGGCATTTTAAAAAGAATTCTCACTATTGCACTTTATTTTATACATAAGTTCCAGAATCTTAGATAAGTAATTTAACCCAAAACAATACTATTAACTGCAGCAAAAATGCTAAACACTATATATCCAAACATATGGAGAAGTTGAGTGTAAAATTCTCCATGTCTGAACTGAAGATAATTTACCATCAACTGGTTCAGGAAATTCATCAAAAGAAACTCCCTGATAGAAGCTGGCCTGACATATCTCCTTGTGGCTTTTCACTGTCAAAGTAGAATTCCATCCTAGATCTTACCAACTCTATGGCTTATGTTCTGCTATATTTTTTCATGCAGCAGAAGCAATAACGGATAACACTATCTTCTATGGAAAACCTGATTATTTCTCAGGAAAGCCAAGATAAGAAAAGGTGAAACATGGGGTAGGGGGGAAAGTTAGAAGTGTTCTGTGATTAAGGTTTCTGAGCCTGAAACACATGTTAAAATAGAGTATGTGAGCTGCCTTCAGAACCATGGGACAAGGCCACTTTCTTAAGCTACTAAGAAGCATTAGAAGGAACTGAGCAAATCAAAGAAAATGGGCCTTGGTCAGAGATGATATTATTTTGGGTATATACATGTATTCCTAAACTATTTGTTCCCAAAATATGTTCTTTGCAGCACTGGCATCAGAGATGTTCTGTGAACATATTCTAGATTGTAACCAACAGAAATTTGACTCTAGTAAAGGAAGAAATGACTATATGAAAAGATAATGGTTACTTCTTAAATTGACAGTAGGCCGAGCATCTACCTTGGTTAACGTCAGGGTCTAATACAACTGGGAGCGCAGTAGCAGTCAAGGTAAGAAAAGGTGAAACATGGCGGGGAAAGTTAGAAACCAGACTCTAATTACTACTAGCACCAAGTCACCAGATCATCACCAGTCACCAGATTGGTCACCACTCCAGGGGTAAATTCAAAACTGTCCCTCTGCTTTCTTTATCATTGGTTCCAGATTAAAGTCCCCTCTTTTATAAGATAATCCTACCGGCCAAGTTTAGGTCAATCCCTTAAACTCTAGTTGCCTTATTTCAAGAACAACAAATGTTTGGTTCTTTTGTCTTCATTGATAAGAAGCAGAGCCTTGATCCACGTAAAGACTCATTCCAAATCAGAACTTTCAAACATAAACATAAGCTAATGAATAAGCAATAAACATCTGCTTTATTCTGAAAAATGGTTAAAACAACAACAACCGAAGAAAACAATGGAGAGGATTGATACTGTAATTTCTTCTTAGAGATTCACAAATCTCTTTATGTAATAAAGTCCCTGGGAATTTTTAGAGATAAACAAATAAACAATTTTAAAAAGCTTATTAACTTTATAATTTAGCATTCCTAAATTTATTTGAACATGGATGTCTTTTAATTATAGAATATGTTAATTCATTGAATATTTTTCCTTGGATTATAATTTGATAACTGTTTTCTTGAGCTTTCTCCAGATCTTTTATTTATGTCCTCCTCAGCCTTCTATAAACATACCCTGAGATAGCAATCTAGAGGTAGAAACCAAAGATCCTCATTTTTCTATTTCAACTAGAATTTTACCTAATACCAGTGTCCTTTGGAATTCATTCACAGAATCTAAATCCTGGACCACAGTTTACGAAATAATAGAGATTAATAAAAGCTAAGAAACTTCTGGTCTTAAGTTGAGATGCTAAAGGAATTCCAAGGAGAGATCAAAGGACAAAAGTAAAATAGCCAAATATCATGGTGGATAAGTGACATCATTACCCAGATGATGTAGGAGAGAGAGAGTCTGGCCTCCAACTACATTTGTGTGTTCCTCCGCTACGTCATGGATGTGTCAAGTCTAGGCCTATTGTCCACTGCCCTTTTCCCTGAAATACTCTTCATCGCTTTTTCTGGCTGATTTCTTCTCGTCATTCAGGAATTATCTTAAATAGCCCTTCCTTTTGGAAGCCTTTCTTTAACTTCCTTTGCCACCGCTTTCTCCACTAACTAAATTAGGAGTTAGTTACTCTTATATGCGCTCATGATACCTTTTACATTCTTTCCCACTTAACAAATAGCTCACCTTATGTGACTGCTCACTTGTGTTTCTATACAATGGATCATAAAAAAAGAAAGAAATAGGGGTATTAAGCAATAGATCTATTTCCTTTCTTTTTTAGGATAAATCGCTATGAATTTCATCCCCCACATAATAAAGCAGATGATATTCATTTCCTACCATGTGAAAGTAGGTATATTAGTTTCCTAGGTCTGTCGGAATAAAGCATCACAAACTTGGTGACTGAAAACAGCAGAAATTAATTCTCTCATGGTTCTGGAGGCTGGAAATTTGAAACGGAGGTGTTGGCAGAGGGCCATACTCCCTCCAAGGCCTTTAGGAGAGGAAACTTTTTTCATTTTCTACCTTCTGATTGCTCCAGATGTTCCTTGACTTGCAGCTGCAACACTTCAATCTCTGCCTCTGTAGTCACACGGTGTTTTCCTTGTGCATGTCTATCTGTGTCTCTATTTTCTCTTCTTCTATGAACACCAGTGATGTTGAATTAGGGCCCACCCTAACAAACGCATCTTAACTTGATTATATCTTCAAAGACCATATTTACAAATAAGATCATATGCATAGTACTGAGGGTTAGGACTTCAACATATCTTCATGGGGACATAATTCAACCCATAACAGTAGAGTTCATGTTTATCTGATACATCCACAGCCTCCTCTTAAAAATGTTAAGGCACAGTATATAATTAGTGATGCTTTCTCTCTCCCTTTCTGTAGATATACAGACAGACAGACAAGAGTGGGTTGTGTGCATCTCTGTGTATGACAAATAGGTTGACATTTGAGAGAGGATGTTATGTGTTTTCTGATTGCTCTGCTGTTTTTCAGGAAGGCTGGAAGGACAACAAGGACAAATCTATAAATTCGTGCTCTTAAGGAAAGGTTAAGAGAAACAAATTGTTGTTGTTGTTGTTGTTGCTGCTGTTGTCGTTAGGACCCAAAGATATGAGAATGCAGAATGAACTTGTGTTTAACTTTAACCTGATATAGTAATCTAAATCCACAAAAAGATAGAGGATCAGAAACAATCTGGCCCTTATTTCCAGAGCAAGAATATACATTAATATCTTTCTCCTTGTCTTTCCTCACCCTTTTCCACTTTTCCTTCTTCTTTTGTCTTTTCCCCAATTTCCCTACAGCCTCAACTGAAATTGAAAAGGTTTCCTCTAACTACCTGTCTCTTTTTTCAGGGAATCATTTATCTCTCCCTTTCTCCTGTCTGGCTTACTCATTGGCTTTCAATCCTGGTTGAGCGCTAGAGTCATTTGGAAGATTTTTTAAAATACAAATGTGATGGCCATGCCCATGAATCTTCTGTTTCATCATCTGTGAATCTATTGTAGGATTAGGGTGAGATCTACTGGCTTTGTGGTGTAAGAAAGATGCATTCAAGATGGCAACTCCACTATGAAATCCATCAAGTGTGAAATTCTGAAGGCAAATAATTTATTTAATAAAAATATCTTGAACATTTTATGTCTTCCTTCTTATAAAATGTATTAGCACTGTGTTATATTACCTGAGTAATTTACTTCACCTCGAACCTACTCCTTCGCTACTCTCCAAATTTCTACTTCAATCTTACCCAACAGGTAGACTGAGCCCCTTGAGGATGAGAACTGTTTGTTTGATCTCTGTATCCCAATCATCTACCACAGGGCTCAGCATACAGTATGACTTTAAAGCATTTAGTTAAATGAGGAACTGTTTCTATAGCTTCGGTTTTCAGGAAATAGCAAATTTCTCCTACTCTCAACATCTCAGACTGGCCTTAGCCTTAGATCAATCTAAGGCAAAACAATGGCCACATTTCTGGCTACATTTCCCATGCCAACTTAAAAAAAAAATTTCCTTTGATCTCAGCTGCTGATGGAGAGACTATGAGATAACAGAAAGTTCTTTTCTTCTTTAGTTAAAAAAAATGTGGCACTAATGCCCAGGAGGGATCTAAGGTTCTATTTTTACACCTTCTCTGAATTATCAATTTACTGCTAGGCTTTGTTTTGAATTTCAGGGCTCTGACAGAGCAGGCTCTGTCTTTCAGATCTGACTGTTCTGCAAGATCATTAAAAAGTAGCTTTATTAAAATAAACTCATTAAGAATCAAAACAACTTTGGTGCTTCTAGAGATGTTTCCTAGAAGGAGTGTGAAAAACAAATCAACTGCTTAAGAACCATTTTATTACCTCTAATTAAAATAGTTTTCTTTTCCTGTCATAGTGACCTTTTTGGTAGAGAGATGGGGCTTGTTTAAGAAATTCCTCATGTTTTCTAGGGACCATAGAGTCTCACAATTTTGTTTTCTGACTTTGGTCCCCTTCACAGTAGGCTCTCAAGTAAACTTTAATTGCTCTAGACTCAGTGCTGCAGAGTTGTTTACTTAACTTTAAATGTTCCATAAATTTGCATTTAAATAAAAAAACTTTAAAACATTTTTGTTGAATTTATAGCATGGAAATAAAAACCTAAGATCTGGTAAGGCAGTGTGATACAAAAAGAAAAAGCATAGATTTGATGATCAAAGACTTGAGTCTCTGCACCACATGAATTATGTGACTTTTGGAAGGTCATTTCACTTCTTTGAATCTCATCTCCCCACTCTGCGAAATGGAAATACTGAGCACATAGCTTATACACACTTTTGAAGGTAAAAGAGAATCAGATAAAAGAACCTGACACATAGTAGAAAGTGTTAAATAAAATAAAGTTCTCTCCTCTTCCTATGATTTCCCTTTTCATCACAGAATTAAAATAGCTACCGTAACAGTCTCTTCTCTGTCAAATTATTAGCCTTATTAACTAATCTTTGTCCTCTTGGAAGACCAGTAAAGATTTTTGAGAGCAAGGAGTATATTAGCCATCAAATGAAAGATCGATAGGATTTGGAAATGAAGAAACTAGAAAGGAAAGCATCTTAGCAGAAATAGTAACATAAGCAAAACATTGAGAGGAGCAAGCAACAGGTGCTTTTGGAGAAGTGAGAATTCAGTTTTGTTGGAACAAGTGGTTCACTAGAAGAGAGAAGCAAGAGATTAGTATCATGAGTGTACTGTAACTGTAAAGTACTATGATTATGAAATTTAGAAATCCTGGTAAGTATTTGAATTGGCCTTAAATTATTTGAAGCTGAAAATGTGTCTTCCTATGTTGGAAAACAATAAATTTCTGGTTCAGAGATGACTCTTTTTTGACTGAAATATGACTAATTAAAACCTAGATTGAGTGTATATATTGAGCTACATCAACACATGACCCAAAAGACTGACTGAGAACACCATGATTCAGGTCAAAACAATCCTTTGAATATTTCCATAGTCAGTACTTAAATATTGATGAAGTAGAAAATCATTTCCTCACCAAATCAGACAATTAGGTATTTAAAACAAATTGTCAAAAACGTGCTTTTATCTGGATGTACCTGCCCATAAAACCTTCATCAATATTTGACGCCCATCTGGATTGCCACTTCTACATTAAACTTTTTAATCATTAATGTTGCCCCTAGGTTTTTATCTTGGTCATCTTCGTTTATTTGTATATGCTTTTTTCTTTTTTCTTTTTTTGTAATTTTATAAGCCTCATGGCTTAAAATATCATTCACATTTGACACTGACTCTTAAATATATGTCTCCCTTCTAGACTATGGCTTCAAATTGCTGATGTATCCCTTCAACTCACTCAATATAACTATTTGATGACTGATAGATATCACAACCTAACATGTTTAAAACAGGATTTCTGATCTTCCTTCCTAAAGCCAATAACCTTCAGCTTTCCCGGTCTCAGTTAATTACCAACTCCATTATTCCAATTTTCTACTAGCCAAAAATCTTGGAGTAATCCTTATCTCCTGTCTTTCTCTCATATCAGCATCCATTAATTGACCAGGAAATTCTGTTATTCTCCTCCTTAACAAATTTAAAATACTAATTCTCATCACCTCCTTAGTCCAAAACCACCATCGTTTTCTCACAACAAATAGCCTTCTAAATGTCTTCTTGCTATACCTGACCTCTCCCAGACCCCTGCTTAATCTCAACACAGCAACTAGAGTGATCCTTTTATTATGAAAGTCATAGCATATCACTCCTCTGTTCAAATCCTCGCATTAGACCACATTTTGTTCAGAGTCAGAATGCTAGCTATCCTGCCATTTCTCTAAAGAACTCATTCTCAACCACAGGACCTATCTAGTGGTTGTTCCCTCTGCTTAGAATGGGATTCTAAAAATATACTCATGGTTTACTCCATCTTATTGAAACCTTATCAATAAGACCTATTGTGATTCTTGTATTAGAAATTACAACTATGCCTACAGCATTCCCAAATCCTATTTCTTGTGCATGTCATCTTCTTTTCTTTATCATAATGTTAATACTTATTTTCTATCTTTCTGTGCTAGAATGTAAGTCCTTTGGAAGGCTCGCATATTTGCTGTTGGGGCCATTTATTTTTTTAAGTGTCTAGAACAATGTCTGACACAATGGATGTTCAAAAAATAGTTAATAAATGAAATTAAGAAAAGATATTTCTTTTTACTTCCCTTTCTACATACTCTTTCATTTTACCTAGTCCTTGATACAGTTTCTGGTAGAATCCTTTATATGTGGAGGTGCTCAGTAAATGTGTCATGAATGCAATTGTGTTCCACATTTTATTGGATTCTTTTAGAGTCATAGAGTTGATACATTAGTAAGAGAAAACAAAACAGAGCACTATTTGCTTATATCTCTCGTTACCAGTGGAAAAGATCATGTTCTCTAAAACAAATTCTTTTGTTAGCAATAGAATCTGCAACCTGAATTCCCTGGACTAGTGGCTTTAAACTGTTTTTTTCACATCCTTCTTGGTGCTCTGAGGATGTGCTAAAGGGCTGCTGAAAACATAAGAGAAAATCCATGAGGCACTTTCACCCCAGTCCACCTGGGCTCCTAACTGAACTTGACCTCGGGTTTTCTTCTCACCTAGGCTAGCTCTGCTATTTCTGCTTCCTATATTGAGCCTTCGGGTAAAATGTTGTTGGAATAAAGGATTGCAGAGCAAAAAGAAACTTTGGAAACAACTAATAGAGTCATTTTCTTGACTTGACTTAGTTTGATCTGTATAGACACCATTTTTTCCTTTCAGTCTTTGCCAGTTCTGGAGCTAAATGGAATCACATTGAATATTAAAAATGTGAGATTTTTAATATTCTTTCCCAAACTGACACTTCTATTTTTTAAAAATAATGAAGCAAATGATTTGCCTTAGCTTGTATTGGATTACAGTTTTATTTTATTTATTTATTTAGCCATTCTGTGTTCCTCTTGGTAGACTGAATGGCTGACTGATAATTGCTACAATTAGTGTCCAGGAAAATTCATGTTTGCTACTAAATAAAACCGATAGAGAAGGAAAAAGAAAAATCAAAATGACAGAACTTGTAATGTCATAACATGTCATGCTGTCAGAATCTTTAATTGATGTCTGAAAAAAGCCCCACCTACAGATGTGCTACAACCAGCAATTTTGAGTCATCCAGGAATATTTAACATCGACTCATATTTTATTACCTTCCTTGGTGCTTTTCTTTTCATCTATTTTTAGTGTTTTTCTCCTTGGTTTGTTATTATAGTCACAAAAGTGTATTAATATGTATCATGTTCTTTCTTTATTTGTATGATCTCTATTATGCTACAAAAGAAAAGTGAAATTTTCAAATTCCCTTTCTGCCATCCTCTCTCCTCTGCTTAGGACATTCCTAAGTGGTCACATAATATCTGTATATTGTTTGATCCTTTCAGTAATCTGAATTTACGAGATACTATACTATTTAATTTTGAATCACCAGTATGAACACAGATTTTATTAGCCAAATGTAATTAATATTTTTGAATTTCCAACTTCTTCGGTCAGTGATTCTTAGTTCTGGCTTCACATTAAAATTACCTTAAGAGCTTTAAAACACTGATGCTTAGACCCCAGTAAGGATGAATTAAATTAGAATCTCTTGAAGTGAAGCTTAAGCATTGGTACTTTTTTAACAGTGCCCTGGGTCATTGTGTTGTATGGCTAGTGCTGAAAACCACTTTTCTAGAACTAAGTTACTGAAAAAATGAATTCGGCATTTACTCTAAATTTGGTTGCCAATGTATATTACTTGAAGAAATGCATTGAATACAATAAGGACTGAATTAGCTATTGCTTTAATATTTTAATATGACTTAGAGTGACTTATAGTGGAACCAGAGGTGGATTTGCTTTGAACTTGATGAAATTTAAACTCTGGTGTCCCCACTTGGTCTTGCCTCTGTGAGAGGGCTAGGACTTGCAAAGAGTTGAACAGTGTTCAGGTAGATAAGTCAGTAACAACTGGAAAGCATCTGTTTAAGGACTACTTATAGATTACCTAAAGAGATCTCAGAAAAAGGGACCTGAGTCATCCTGTCTACAGAAATTTTGTCATTTCTTTTCTTACTTTACATGAATATTTATTTTCAAACCTAATTTTATATTTTGTAATTTTGTGTTCTTTTTCTCAAAAACAAAAAAAAAAAAAGACCAACAAACTATATGTTCATAAAGCCTCTCAAAATCAGGATCTGTCTCTAAATGGGACAGGTTTGAAGAAGCAGAAGGAATTGTTGGTCATATACCTAACTAGGAATTTAAATTGTTAGAAATTCAGAACAAGAAAGGCACATTGATCCTTTCTGCAAAATTGCCCATTTCAAAGATGTAGTAGCTCTACCTTTGAAACAGTCTTTTAAAAATAATTTAGTATTTCTGTTTTGTACTTTTGAGTTGCTTCTATATCTCTTGATTCTTTTGAGTAACTTTCATATATACTCTTAAATTCCACTCTGAATTAGAAATGGCCCAAGAGTTTCCATTTGATGGCATTCCCATCTGATATTTACTCTTTCCTCTTTGAATTCAATCACAAAAGACTGTAATACTCATCATTATCATCATCATAATCATCATCATCATCATCACAGATATTTACAGAAATATTTCACATATATTAACTCATTTAATATATCTATTAGAATATATCTGTGAGTTCCTCATTTTTACTCTCATTTTCAGAGAGGATGCCAACTGAGAAATAAAATCCATACCAGCATCCAGAATTCAAGCCTAGAACTATCGGATACAAAAGCCTGTGTTCTTTCCATCATTAAATTTTTCTTTTATCCCAACTGTGCCTAGGTGTCTATATTGACCTGAATTGTAAGCATCACCTTGAGGTTTTTCATTTTCAAGTCTTAGATCTCTAATAATATTCCAAGGTTTACAAGTAAGGTTTATTTTTTCCTCTCGCATACGAATTCTAATTGACGAACAATGACTAGCTGAAGTCCTATGTTGAGAAAGATTCTAAAGGTGAGTCTGAAATCAGCAGAAGACGAATGTGAAAAATTAATATCTGTCTTTGATGCACAAAGTGATAGTACTTATGCCAACATTATATTATGTATTCTAAGCTACTAATTATAGCCAGTACCTAATTAATTTTCCCTCATTTACATTTCAGACAATAGTCTAATGGCCTTACCAACAATTTCCAGTCTTGAATATTTCTCTCTATAACAGTCTTCAAACATCAGTGACACAACATCCACTGAATATTCTTCTTCTCCGACCTCAGTGCCACTAGGTGAAGGTTAAAAAACACTAGGTTTTATTTAATCTCCTTCATTTTCAATTAGAAGATGTATACCAAAATTTGTGGGACATGGAGGAGCTGTGAAAAATATATTTTATTTCATGTAGTAAAGACCTGCTTATATATTGTGTTGTTTTGTAATTTGTATACCCGAATAAAATTTTCTACCCTTATCTACCTAGACATGTTCTGTTTACCATTCAAAACCAGTTCAGCTGTGTCTTAAGGAAGCCCTTCTTGATTTTTTTTTTCTTTTATTTTCTTTAACTATTTCTGTAGCTAAAATAGTTAGGGATGCATTTGACTGAAAATAATAGAAACCCAAAGTATAAGGGCCTAGATAAATATGAGTTTATTTTTTTCTCACTTTACTAAGAAATCTGGAATGTGGAGTTTGTTGACATTTATTTAGTGGATCAGAAATGTCAAAGTCAGCATCTCTGGAATTCTCTTGGCCTTTACCTTATGATTGAAAGATGGCAATTAGCACCAGGCTTCACAACTACATTCACACCACGAAACATTGCCATGCTTTTCCTCATCATCAGAAAAAAACTGATGCCTTCCCAAAGCACTGATTAGAATTCCAATTCCATTCAATTTACAATTTTGTTGCATGATGACTCCTAGCTACAAAAAAGACTACCAAACTGAATAATTAGGTTTCCCATCTTCTCTGGTAGAGATGAAATGGGATGAGTATGGTATCAAGCTACTCTACCACCAGTGTCAATTACTCTTCCCAACTTCGTATAATATTTTTCCAAATCTTTGTCTCCTTACTAAATAATTTACATGGTGATGACAGAGACAGTGTCTCATCTCTGAATGCAAGATCTATACTTGGTGCAGAGTAATTACTCAGTACCTATTTATTGAATTGCACTGTGTGATGGTCCTGTTCAATGTCAACGTGGTTAAGCAGAAACTGTATTTCTCAGAATCCTTTCCCTGTGTGTCCCAGTTTAATGTTGGTGCAAAAGTGAAATTTATGCGAGATTTGGAAAGCAGAAGGCATTTGCGGCCATTATTTTCTGAAGGCTATCATGGTTAGACATGGTGAGAGACAACATGGACATGTCAGTGAGTTTGAGTTTACCTTTTGCTCTTCCCTGCAGTAAGAAACAGATATAGAGGTGCTAGTGAAGTCCAGTTTGTTCTCTTTCCCACTCCTGTCCTGTGTCCATCTCTTTTTTTCAACTGCTGGCTCTGTTGACCAACAGCAACAAGACTGAGAGCAAACAGCTTTCTGCTGACTTCTCCACCAGTCCCCTTCGTAGGCTCACACATGGGCTGGGCATTCCTGAATCCCAAACCTCCGGCACCCTGCTCCACCTTGACCTCCAGTGCTCATTCTCCAAAAGAGCTCATTAGTGACTTTCCTCTGTTTCTCCCACTTTTCTCAAAATTGTATTAAACTTTAATTTCTACAAGAGATCCTTTATTTCAATCGATTACCTAATTTACTCAACTGATACAGAGAGATTAAGTGACAGTTGTCCATGCAACTTTGGGGACAAAAAATTTTCCTCTGCTTTTCTAAGTTCTTTTGGCTGGTCTAATAATTAAATGACATAAGGCAAATTAACAGGAGAAAATCAAATTTAATTTCATGTGCATGGGAACTTCACATATATGAGAGAGTTGTAGACCCACATACATGAGTGGTTCAGAGATAGAAAGGTAAAATAAATGTGGCTTCCTGAGCTAAGGAATAAGGTAAGGGGTCTGGAGCTTCAGAGGGGAGGAGGGCAATTTCCAGGATGATAGAGCAGCTATTTAATAATTAGATGTTTACCCTGTCATATAGATAGGCCATAAAAAGTTATATCCGGTAATAACTCTTATTATGGGAAAGGCTCCAATTTGTTTTTTTTTTTTCCTTAAGAATAGTTCTTCCTCAATAGTCTTTCTCTCTTTGCCATGAGGCCATTTTGCTAATATTTCTTATTTGTTTTAGATATGAACTTTAGAATTCTTAGGATATCAAGGTTCTTTTACCAGCATAGTATTAAATTTAGAAAGCAACTGTTTTTCAAGTTTCCTCCATTTAAGTTTGCACATTAATTTATTTCTAAGTATTTTATCTTTATTGATAATGTACTCTATTCACTTGTTTCATTTAATTGTTCCTTTGTTTCTCATTATAAGGCTACTGAGTTTGACTATTATTTTTTCTAGTGTTATTATTTTTTACTCTACATCTTATTGAATTATTTTATCATTTATAGTTTTTTTTTGGTTGATTCTCTTGGATTTTCTAGGTATACAATCATCTCATCTGCAAATAGTGATCACTTTTTCCTTCTTTCAATAATACTTAACATTTCTTTTAGCAAATTTTATTTGTTCATATCCTAATACAATATTACATAGTTGAATGATGGTGGGCATTTTTACCTTAACTTTAAGTTTAGTGTTTCCTATTGAGCACGGCACTAACTCTTTTGAAATATACATAGTTTTCATACTTAGAAAGAATCAATTAATTCCCATCCCACTGAGACTTGACTTTAAAATCAAGAATGGGTGTGTAATTTTTTTAAAATGTCTTTTCAATACGTGAACATATGATCATATAATTTATTTCAAAAAGTTTTTATATTTATCTTAATATATTTCCTAATGTTGACCTAACATTTTGTTGCTGTTATAAAATACTCTTGGTCATGATTTATTAGTTTTTAAATGAGTTATTGAATTTTATTTGCTAATATTTTGTTTGTGTTATTTTCATCAATATTTATAGTAAGATAAATCTATAATTTTTTGTGTGTTCAGTCTTTGTCACATTTTGCATAATGCAATGCTAACTTTAAATAAATATGTTCAATTAACTTTTTAAAATGTTAAGGCCACATTCCAATCTATCTGGCTGCTGTGGAAGATATAATATCACTAGAATTATCTGATCTTTAAAAATGTGACTAAATTCCACTATGAAGCTATCTGGGTCTGTTTCTCTGGGGGAGGGTGGGTGGTGTGTTTATTATACTACTATTTGCTATTTATTTCTAAGAAAATCAGTCTTTAAAAATATTATTTTCTCATTCTAAAAAATTTTTGATGAGAAAAATCTGTATGCAACCAGCTCATCAAACAAAAAGAAAAGAATGGTGAGACCTCCAAGCATTAAGGGGTTGGGCTTGATAGTGAGAAAAATGGAGTTAGCCTTTGTTGGGATATTTTGGCCAGATTGGCCTATAACTGAGTATAATCATCCTGTCATCTCTTTCCTAGCATCATATTGGGCCAATTCCTAAAGAACTGGTTAACTGTTAAAAGTATTTTATAACAAATCCAATCTGTAGCTGTGCTTATTTCATTAAATAAATTCTAGACACTTTTGCTGAAAAGAAAATACTAGAATTACTTTATTGATACTTAAGCTAAAGCTCATACAGGAAAGTGAAATATGAATCAAGAAAGCTTCCCCCAAATCTCATATTGGCTTTTCCCTATTTTCCCCAATAACTTTTGTACTCAAATTACTCTCAATTTGAGTCCCTACTGATCCTAATTCTACAATTATCAACCTGAAAACTTCCTGTAAGCGTATAATATCTGATGTTTTTGCACTGTAAATTAAACTATATGAATTTCAGGTTAGCCGGTAGCCCTCTGCAATGTGTTACCCAATTATATAAATCTTAATTAGCAACTGAAATGTAAAGAATATGAAAATAAGTGAATCTGTCTCAGCACAAATCACATAATGTATGAGCTTTCTCTTTATTCTATGACTGTCAAGTATCTTAGTTTAACAGCAACTTTGCACATCGACTTCCAATAATTTTATAGAGTATGTACTATTCCAAGTCTTTGGAGGAAAATAAATCAATACAAATTAGTCTCCATTGTCACCTCTTTTAATTGGTCTACGTTCAGACAAAAATAAAGCAAGATCAAATCACCTTGCTGCTTTGTAATTAAACGCATATACCTATTATTTGAATTAATGTCTATGACACATAACAGCTTCAAATCAATATTACATAAACAGATACATACTCACATTTTTTCAGATTACATACTTGCATATTGTTACTGTTTCCCAATCATTAATAAAAAGGGTTTATAGACAAAAATAATAAAATGTCAAATAATATATTCAAAAAGTTAAAACTATGTCTCATATCAATATAAATGAACATATATTAAAAATAGTAATAGTATAGAGATACTACTACACACCTATTAGAAAAAAACAAAATAAAAAAAGGTAATTGATGATATTAATTGTTGGAAGGATGTGGAGCACCAGGAATCTCATGAATTGGGGTCAGGAATGCAAATGGACAGTCATTTTGGAAGATAGTTTGGCAGTTTCTTACAAAACCAAGTATAATAGTATAGTCTTGCAATACTGTCCAGCAAGTGTGTTCTTGGGTATTTACCCAACTAATTTTAAAATTGTGTCTTCAAAAGTCCACATTAAAATGGTTATAGTAGTTTTATTAACAATTGCCAGAAAACAGAGGCACCCAAGATCTTCTTTAATAGGTGAATGAATAAGCAAATTGTGGTACAGTCACACAATGGAATACTATCTATTAATAAAAAAGAATAACTTTCCAAGCCAAGCAAGACATAGGTGAATCTTAAATACAATATGTATTGCTAATCGAAATAAGCCAGTCTAAAAAAGCTACATACTGATCCATTTATACGACTTTCTGGAAAAAGCAAGACAATAGAGATGATAAACAAATCAGTAGTTGCTAGGAGTTCAAGGTGTGTGTGTGGTGGAGAGGAGGGGTTATTCAATAGTGGAAACACAGAGAATTTTTAGATGTGAAAACTATTCTGTATGATACTGTAATGATGAGTATAACACTATGTGCCATTTGTCAAAACTTATGAAATTTTACAGCACAAAGGGTGAACTTTAATTTATACAATTAAAAAAAATTCTTTAGAGGGAACCAAGAATAAAATACAGACTGTGACCAAAAAAAAAAAAAAAATCCAGTTGCGTTACAAATGTATGATAACCTCTCAGAAAGGAGCGGAGGTAAGAGGTGCTGACCTAAGTAAGTTGAAAATGAGTGGAATCTGAAACATTAGCAAAAGCATTGTGCATATACTCTATGTGTTTTAAGTAATAAAGTTTTTTTTTCATGAAGATATGGGTTAACAATTCTGAAATCACTACACATGTATACTAGAATTGAACAATAAAGTAAATAGATAGTAAATGGTGAGAGGAGTGAGATCTAGGAAGGTTTATAGAGTAATATTTGATTTGATCCTTAAAAGACATATAGAATTCCAGCAACAAGAAAAAGAAGAAAGGATATTTTAATGAGAGGAAGAGTGTCATTCAATTATCCTCAAAACTTTTAGGTTTCAGAAGCTATTTATACTTAGAAAAATTATCTAGTGTCTCAAAAAGCTTTTTTAAATGTATATTACTGATTTCCCATATATAAATTGAAACAAATAAAATTTTAAAATATTCATTTGCTGATTATTTTTAAATAAAATAATAAACCCATTACATTGTTAACAAAGTTTCTAGAAAACTCACTTTACACTCATTGAGAAAAGAGTTTTTTAAAAGCCAGTAATATCTTAATATTATTATGGACATAGGTTTAACCTTGAAGATTATGCAGCAAATGTCTTGTGATGTCTGGTAGCTGCTGTATCATACTTTGAGAAGCACTGGCTTAAGCAAGGCACAGAGGACAGAAGCTCAGAATGTTGAAGGGGAAAAATGCATGATCAGTAATAATAGAATCATATTTAAATGGTGCAATGACATGTAGCTAAATTAAAGAATTAAATAAAAATTAAATTGTCAATATTGAAGAATTTAAATTTTCTACAGTGTAATTTGATTGGCTTATTGATTTATGTTCTGACAAACACAGATAACAGGTTTTTTGAGCAGAGAGTGACTGTCTTTAATTTTTTTATTTAAGGAAATAAATTCTAATTCTATAATTTGGAGGGTTTTATTTCTTTTGTTTTATTTTTTAAATTTAATTATCTTTATTGGGATAACATTGGTTAATACAATTATATAATTTTCAGGTGTACATTATCTTTTGACATCTGTATATTCTATTGTGTGTTTACCACCCAAAGTCCAGTTTCCTTCAGCTACCATATATTTGATCCCCTTAACTCACTTCACCCTCCCCCATTTTTTGATTGGATCATTGCTTTTTTTGTTGTTGTTATTGAGTCGTATGTTCTTTGTATATTTTGGATATTAGGCCCTTATCGGAGGCATTGCTTGCAAATATATTTTCCCATTCGGATGGTTGTCTCTTACTTGTTGATGATTTTTTTGCTGAGCAGAAGCTTTTTAGTTTGATGTAGTCATTCATTTATTTAGTTTTTACTTCCCTTGCTTTGAGGTCAAATTCATAAAATCCTCTTTAAGTCCAAGGTCCTTGAGTTTAGTTCCTATGTTTTCTTCTATGCATTTTATTGTTTCAGGTCTTATTTCAGGTCCTTAATCCATTTTGAGTTAATTTTGGTGTGTGGTGATAGACAACAGTCTAGTTTCATTCTTTTGCAGGTGGCTTTCCAGTTTTCCCAGCACCATTTATTGAAGAGGCTTTCCTTTCTCCACTGTATGTTTTTGGCTTCTTTGTCAAAAATTATTTGCCCATATAAATATGGGTTTACTTCTGGACTCTGATTCTGTTCCACTGGTCCATGTGTCTGTTTTGCTGCCAATACCATGCCGTTTTGATTACTGTCACTTTGTAGTATAATTTGAAGTCAGGCAGAGTGATGCCTCCAGCCTCATTCTTTTTTCTCAGATGGCTTTGGCAATTCGGGTCTTTTGTCCTTCCATACAAATCTGATGATTTTTTTGTTCTATTTCTTTAAAAAAGCTGATGGATTTTGATGGGATTGCATTAAATCTGTATAATGCTTTAGGTAATATGGTCATTTTAACTATGTTGATTCTTCCAATCCAAGAACACAGAATATCTTTCCATTTCTTTGTATTTCTTCAATTTCTTTTAATAGTCTTTATTTTCATTATATAGGTCCTTCATGTTTCATTAAATTTATTCCTAGGTATTTTATTCTTTTTGTTGCAATTGCAAAAGGAATTATTTTTTCCACTTCTTTTTCTGACACTTCATTATTAGAGTATAGGAAACCTATGGATTTTTGAACATTGATTTTGTATCCAGACTTTACTGTATTTGCTTATTGTTTCTAGTAGTGTTCTTGTGGAGTCTTTAGGGTTTTCTATATAGAGAATCATGTCATCTGCAAATAGTGACAGTTTGACTTCTTCGTTTCCTATTTGGATGCCTTTTATATCTTTCTCTTGCCTGATTGCACTCGCTAGGACCTCCAATGTTATATTGAATAACAGTGGTGATAGTGGACAGCCTTGCCTTGTTCCTGATCTTAGAGGGAAGGTTTTTAGTTTTTCACCATTAAGTATAATGTTGGCTGAGGGTTTGTCATATATGGCCTTTATTATGTTAAGGTACTTTCCTTCTATACCAATTTGTTAAGTGTTTGATCATAAATGGATGCTGTATCTTGTTGAAGGCTTTTTCTGCATCTATTGATATGATCATATGATTCTTATTTTTTAATTTGTTTATGTGGTGTATCACATTAATTGATTTGCATGTTGAACCATCCCTGTGCCTCTGGGATGAAGCCCACTTGATCATGGTGTATAATCTTTTTAATATGTTGCTGTATTCAGTTCACTAGTATCTTATTTAGGATTTTTGCATCTGTGTTCATGAAGATATTGGTCTGTAGTTTTCTTTTTTTGTGTTATCTTTACCAGGTTTTGGTATCAGAGTAATATTGGCCTCATAAAATGTTGGGAAGTATTGCCTCCTCTTCAATTTTTTGGAAGAGTTTGAGGAAATAGGTATAAATCTTCTTTGAATGTTTGGTAGAATTCACTGGTGAAGCCATCTGGTCCTGGACTTTTATTTTGGTAGGTTTTTGATGATTGTTTCAATTTCCATACTGCTGATCGGTCTATTTAGATTTTCCAGTTCTTCTTGATTCAGTCTAGGAAGGTTGTATTTTTCTAAGTACTGGTCCATTTCTTCTAGGTTATTAAATTTGGTGTTATTATTTTTCATAGTATTCTTGTATGATCCTTTGTATTTCTGCATGTCAGTCATAATTTCCCCTCTTTCATCCCTGATTTTTTTATTGTGTCCTTTCTCTTTTTTCTTTAGTGAGTCTAGCCAGGGGTTTGTCAATTTTATTAACCTTCTCAAAGAACCAGCTCTTTGTTGCATTATTTTTTATTTTTTTTGTTTTTTGTTTTCAATTTCATTTATTTCTGCTCTAATTTTGATGATTTCTTTCCTTCTGCTGACTTTAGGCTTCATTTGTTCTTCCTTTTCTAGTTTTTTAAGATGAAAGTTAGGTTGTTTATTTGGGCTCATTCTTGTTTTTGGAGATAGGCCTGTAATGATATGAACTTTCCTCTTATGACCGCTTTTGCCATGTCCCAAAAGTTTTGATATGTTGTACTATCATTATCATTCATTTCTATGTATCTCTTGATCTCTTTTTTATTTCTTCTCTGACCCAGTTATTCTTCAGTAGCATGTTGTTTAATCTCATGTATTTGTGGTTCTTCCTGATTTCTTTTTGCAGTTGATCTCTAGTTTCAAAGCATTATGATCAGAGAATATGGTTGGTATGATTTCAACCCTCTTATATTTGTTGAGGCTATCTCTGTGTCCCAGTATGTGGTCGATTCTTGAGAATGTTCCATGTGCACTAGAGAAGAATGTATAAGCAGCTGTTTTGGGATGGAAGGCTCTGTAAATGTCAATTATGTCCAGTTGGTCTAATGTGTCATTTAAGGATGTTATTTCCTTATTGATTTTCTGTTTGGATGATCTGTCCATATCCGACAATGGGTATTTAGGTCCCTTACTATGATATGTTTTGGTCTGTTTCTCCCTTTATTTTCGTTGGTAATTGCTTTACATATTTCTGATTGGAAGCAGAGATATTAATAATGTTATGTCTTCTTGGTGCATGATTCCCTTTATTATTATGAAGTGCCCCTTATATCTTTCTTTACCTTTTTTTTAATTTTGGAGTCTATTTTGTCCAATATTAGTACCACTAGTCTCACTTTTCTCTGAATGCCATTTACTTGAAATATCATTTACCACATGTTCATTTTGAGTCCCTATTTGTCTTTGGAGATGAGATATATCTCCCAAAGGAGCATATGGTTGGGTTCTGTTTTTTGATCCATTCTGCAACTCTGTGCCTTTTTATTAGTGAGTTCAATCCATTTACATTTAGGGTGATTATTGAAATACGAGGTCTTCTTACAGCCATTTTATCTTTTGCTTTATGGTAGCTCAGTGTTTCCATTGCTTTCTTGTCCTTGTGGGGTTTTCCCTCTGGGGTTCCACTGTGATTGATCTCAGAGGATATGGGGGAAGGGACACTCGGGTTGGGGATTGGGAGCTGTGGCTCAACCTCATTTTGCAACTGCAGCTGGCAAAAATCAGCTATTGTTCTTCTGTGGTCCTGTCCCCCTGCTCTGAGTTCTGCCCTGTTGACTGGGCAGCCAGCCGGCCATGGGGAGCTCACAGCTATCTCAGGCAGGAATTTTCAAGGAACTCGCTACTCCTTCTCCCCTTACCCTCCTCCTGTAGGAGCTCCAACAGCTGTGGGAGGCAGCTTCTTTATTTATCCCAGTCCACTGCCCAGGGTTCTGACCTGTGGTAGCTCTTATGCGCAGATTCCACACTCAGACATGCTGATGTGCAGTTTGGGTGTTTTTTTGTTGAGTTTTAGATGTCCAACTTATTGTCATTTCAAGGGAGAGATCTGGAAATGTCTCTCACTCTATCATGTTTCCTTAATTTGGAGAGTTTAAAGATCAGAATTCTGAGGTCATCACCTAGGAAGTGATTTTAACAGTCCAGGTGAATCATGATGGGACCTAGTAAGAATTTTTAAAGGGTGGTAAATTTTATAGCCAATGTAAAGAGCACTTGGGGTTATTAAATATGTGGTTAAAAGAAAGGGAGAAAGGTCAGGAATGGATATTTATGGCCTTAATTTGAAAGAGATCTATATAATACTGCATTTCTATTCTCTATACCTATACCCTGCAGAGAAAACTTGTGGTAGACTTCCCAAACACAAAAATACATTTTCACAGAAAGTTAAAACTAAAATCTTAGCAATAGCATTCTCCCTAGAAAGATGGATGAATTTTCTGGATGGATTTGGGGCTGGAACCACACAAAAGTTACTCTTGGAAAACTATATGTGGACCTCATAACAGTTTTTTTAGAAAGAGTTTACTGTGGTAATTTTGCACGGATTCTTATAAATTAAGATAGTACATTTGGTTTACTCTAGGCAATTTGTTTTGGTGAGTCGGTATAAAGACAAATACAAAGCTGAATTTCTTAACATAGAAATGATTGGAAAGATGGTGTTATGTGCTGAATTGTGTCCCCAACCTCTTGAAAATTCATGTCTTGAATATCAATCCCAGAAACTGTATTTGGAGATAGGCCGTTTAAAGAGGTAATTAAAGTTAAAAGACATCATATGGATGGGCTCTAATCTATAACTAAATTTGGAGATGAGTCCTTTAAAGAGGTGATTTAGCTAAAATGAGGTGACTAAGTTTGGACCACTTATCCAAATATGACTGGAATCCTTATAAGAGAGACCAGAAATGCTGGCGCACAGAGGAAAGGCCATGTAAGGGTGCAATGAGAAGTCAGCCACCTACAAGCCAAGAAGAGAGGCCATAGGAGAAACCGAGCCTACTGGTACCTTTACGTTGTACTCCTAGCTTCCAGGACTGTGAGAAAATAGATTTCTGTTGTTTATCCTCCCAGTCTATAGTATTTTGTATGGTGGCCCTAGGAAACAAATACAAATGATGAGGGAAAAAAGAGCTAGGGAATACATTTGCTTGCAAAATGGAAAGGTACATTGGGAATGAACACAGACAACTAGCAGGGATTTTGTTTACTTTGCCTTGTGGCAAGCAAAACCTTTTCCTTACCTCCTGCAGGATTTTTAATAAAAACCTATGCTACTCACAGAATTTTGGAGTTGATTTACTTTTTATTTTTTGGCAGAAAAGATAAAGCTTCAAGGCAGATTATAGCTCAATAAATTTTTGCACCTAAAGACCTAACACATCTCTATTAAATAAACAGCTAGACTTTTTCAAAGTAAAGAGAATTTGAATTTTAGCAAAGAAATAGCTGTCTATAATTCACAATAACCAAGATATACAAACAGCCTAAGTGTCCATCAACAGATGAATGGATAAATAAGATGTGATATACATATACAATGAAATCCTTTTTAGCCATGAGAAAGAAGGAAATCCTTCCATTGTGACGATATGGGTGGACTTTGAGGACACTATACTAAGTGGACAGGGAAAGAAAAATACTTCATGGTATCACTTATATGTGGATTCTTAAAAAAAAACAAAGTTTAATTCACAGAAACAGAGAGTAGAAAAGTGACCTGGGGTGGGAAAAATAGGGAGAGGTTAAAGGTACAAATTTTCAGCTATAAAATGAACAAGGTCCAAGTATCTAATGTAAAACATGGTGACTATAGTTGATAACACTGTATTGTTATAAATGTGAAAGTGTAAATGTGAAGTGATGGATGTGTTAATTAACTAGATGGGGGGTGGATTCTTTCACAATGTATATGTGTATATGTATTTCAAACCACCACGATGTACACTTTAAATATCTTAAAATTTTATTTGCAATTATACCTCAATAAAGCAAGAAAAAAAGAGAGAAATAGCTGTTTATTAACGAATGAAAATCAGAAGAGTAATAGAAAATGCAAAAAAACGTTTATTTTTGAGCAGAAAACCTAGAAAGTAAATCAAGATAGTTTGAAGAGGAAACATGGTGAGCTAAGCCAAACCACAAAGCCTGGCCCAGAGATAAAAAATTGGTGAGAATGACAACACTAAGTTCACTTCCTTCATTCAGCAAGCAACAAAATGAATATATGCAAAATTAAGGCACATAATACAAATAAATACAGCTCCCTGTTGCCTCTCCTGCTCCTAATATACATGTTTTTTAAAAAAATTGGAGGTCTCCAAGTAGGGACTTTCTCTCAATGAGGAGTCTACCAGGTCAGAGGAACCCAGAATATGGACTTTGCTGCTTTTTTCCCCGTCCGTTATCAGCTGTCAGTGTGTAATTGTGAGCCTTCCTGAGCAGTGAGGGTGGCCTATCAGTTCTCAAGTGCATGTCTCATTAGCAAAACATACTTTTCACTATGCTAATTACAGTCTTCCACATGTTATTTCTTGCCAAACAATTGGGCCTATCTGAAGTTTCAGTGAAGCAGGCATGTCAGGTCCCTGAGGTACACATTTTAAATGCTTTTAGAACTATATCCATTGTTGAACATAAATTTTAGGGACACACACCCAACAAATGATCATATGGGGGTAACAAATCTTCTTAAAAAAAAAAGTATCTTCTTAAACTTCAGAAAAAGTTTCGGCCCATATGATTTACTATAATAAAATCAAAAGTACAGCCAGTACCACAGTCATTAATTCTACTCTTTAGCTCTCAGCTCTCTTAATCTAGAATTGAACTTCCATATTCCACTGAGGATGCTTGTGGCTGCAAGACTTATTTAGCCAAAGAAATGTAAGCAAAAGAGACAAGTGCCATTAGAATTGGAATACTCTAAAGCCAGTGGATAATTTTCCATACTCCCTTTTCCATTGCCATGATCATGAAACAGTGGCTATTGTTGAAAATAGTGGCTGCTCTACTAGCCTATAAGGAAATACTGAGCAGACACCCTAAGTCGAATACTGACAGACATAAACCATGTGCAATAAATAAATCTTTTTTGTCAAAAGCCACTGAAATTTGAGGGAGAGGATGTTGTTAGTTACCATGACACTAATATAGCCTATCATGATTGATAGAGTCAGGTCGTTCAAGATATAAATGAGTCTTCTGGCTGTTAGAGAGATAAACTACCTCTTAGATATTTTAAAAAGTTAATTTAGTCTCTCACAACCAAGTCTTTTCTGTAACTACCATTTTCATAGTACGAAAGGGTTTAAGCTTTTCTAATTATTATGGAAAATGTTTATCAGGCATCTGAAATTGCCTTCTCATGATTCTTGTTTATGTATTTTTAAGTCGATATTATTATTTCTATTTTACAGATACTGGAACTGAAGAGTAAGAATTTATCAAAATGTACAGATTGTACAACCAGTACATAACGGACTCTCGATTTGAGTCAAGTACTTACTTTGATGTATATGCTCTTTCCATTTACTACAATTCCTTGGTTAATCTACAGATAGAAAATTGACTATTGCCTTCTAAGGGAAGTCTCTTATTCTTATTCTCAATGTTTAGAA
This sequence comes from Eonycteris spelaea, assembly GCA_003508835.1. NCBI lineage: Eukaryota > Metazoa > Chordata > Mammalia > Chiroptera > Pteropodidae > Eonycteris > Eonycteris spelaea. Next base: position 9,902,355 of record PUFA01000007.1, read on the forward strand.
TCTCATTTAGACAATTTTCTGGATCTTCCAGGAACAATTTTAAGTGAGCTTTTATGTTCTGAAAATGAATTTCTCTTTAGATTCTTCTGCCTAGATACTGAATTCTTACACATAGGAGTTTCAGGTGAGTTCAAGAGAAACTGTCTCTCTTGCCTTAGGGAAAGACAAAGTAAGGAAAACAAAAAGGAGATGCAGGGCTATTTTCATGTATTACTCAACTAGATAGTCTTTTTCCCCCTTGAGGGGAAATAGGGAGACAATTATAATCATACCAATCACTTTTCTAGTCTTTCCTCCAGCATAAAAAAGACCATGGATGTCTAAGTTTTTTTTTTTTGGGGGGGGGGGGGGCCGGGGAACAACAACAAAAGAAACAAAACTATGTAAAAAAAGAAAATTTACTTTTCTCATTTCCTGGATGGATGACTTAAATTAGTCAAATAATCTCTGATTATATTTCCTATTTACACAATCAAGAAAAATGATGCCTTTCTAACAGTGTTATAGCAAAGTTTTTTTTTTTAATTACGTAAATAACTGGCACAGTGTTTGCCATAATGCTGATTATATTTTCTTTCCTCCAGATTTTCCAATTAAAAGAACCACAACCTATCCTTTAATGCTCCAGTTAAACAAACCTTTTTAACATAAAGGTCTCAAAATATGTGATCTGTTTCATTTGGATTGAACAGATAGCTGAAAGTAGCTTCATCCATTGTACCGATAAAATAAATCAGAGTGGAAGTTTGTGATTAATTTGGCTGTGATGATCATTATCACCTTCCAACTGTCCAAAACATCCACACTGGGTACATTATGTTCCATTTATTTCATAAACCTACAGACGCCTTAGTTAAAGGAATGTGAGCAATTTATTTATCTTTACCCTCAATTGCTAGTACCTGGGCAATGTTCAAAGAAAATGCAGACACAGCTGAAAGCTCACAGAAGCTTCCAACCTTGGAGCCACAGATAGTCCTAGACAAATTGTTTACTATTTGGTGAAAATAAGAGGTAAGATATGGAATGGCCTTACTTTTTAATAACTGTTATTTATATTTCCTAACTACAAAGGTAGTAATTTAACACAGGCATTGGTTTTAAATTTAGAAGACAGAAAACTTAAAAAGTAGGATCAGAAACTATATAATCTCATGATAAAATTGCAGTCCTTTATCTGATAATAAACTTCTGTCAAGTGGAAAGATTTCAACTAATATTCTCTCACTACTAATATATTCATATTGATATTTGATTATATTTAAAGAATTTATAGAGCAAAATAATAATGCAAATGTATTTGTAACAATAAACTTTTTGACTATCCCACAGATAAACTGCCATATTTTATTTTAGTGTATAGATATATTATGCCTCCTTCTGGAGGATATTTTATCTTTTTCCCCTTTGTTTTATATTGCTCTGTGAATCTGTTTACTTGTATGAATAGTTTACTTAGCAAATCCTACAATTGGAGAAAACTTATCCAAAGTTTTTAAACTTAAGGTTTTAAAAATGGTATAAATATTAATGTTAAATAATACAAGCAGCCATGAAAGACAATTTCATTTTTCTATATGCGTGCCAATGTAAATATTATTAATCTTTTAGTATTTTGTTGTTTGGTTAATCTGACAGCCCAAAACAAAACTTACAAGATAAAAACATCATCAAAGAACAATCCTTCTTGTTTTCTTGGAAACTGAATTTTTATATTTATTATTCATATGTATTATTTTTTTGGGTTACCTGTTCAAATTCTTTCTTGTTGGACTCTTTGATCTCTTTTCCCTCTCTTAATGGCTTTTAAGATATATATGAATTGTATATATCATATAAAATATCAATCTTTTATCTTTTACAAATGTTGCATCTTTCCTGTTTGCCATTTGTTTTAATTTTGCTTGTTTCTTTTTCGCTACCATTAGGTTATTTTCATATGAAGAATCTTTTTTTTTTTTTTGTATTTTCAACCACGTTTCAAAAAGTTTTAATCAAAATTTTCAAAATTACACTTTATGTTTTAATGATTTAATCAATAATGCCAATTAGCAAATCCTCCATAAAAACCCAAAAGGACTGGGTCAGACAGAGTCTTCTGGGTTGGTGAACATATGGAAGTGCTACCTGGGTAGCAGTCCAGAAAAAAGCATGGAAGCTCTGCTCTCCTCCCCTCATACCTTGCCCTATGCATGGCTTTCATTTGCTGTCTCTGAATTATATATTCTTTATAATAAACTGGTAATAGAAGTAAGCATCCTTTTCCTGAGTTTTGAGAGCCACTCTCCCAAATTAATTAGACTCAAGGAGGGGGTTGTTGGAATCTCTAATTTATAGCTGGTCAGTCAAAATTAAACTTTTGATGAGCAGATGAAGCAGGGTCAGTCTTGTGGGACGAAGCCCTTAGCCTGAGGGATCTGATGCCAACTCTAGGTAGTTGGTGGTCAGAACTGAGTTGAATTGTAGGACGCTCAGGTAGTGTCTGAGAATTTCTTCATGGGGGAAAAAAATCTCCACACATTTGGTGACCAGAAGTGTCAGAAATGTTCAGGAAAATGTTGGAAATGAAGTGCTGTATTGTGAATAGCGAAGGGAAAAATGGTTTTTCCTTTACAACAGAATATTCTTAGTGTTCCATTTTTTTTTTTCCTGTTGGCTTCTTCTCCATACCTCATTTGATTATTTTTGGTGCTAGCTTTAGGTTAGCAATATACATCTTTAATTTTTCTCTGTGTTAAGGCCAGTATTTCATCACTTCGCACTTACACATCAGGGCTCACAGTTACCATTTTTTCTCCTACTTCCCTACACTTCAAAATCCCATTTCTGAAATGCAATAACTTTTAAATATCAGTAATTTACCCATCTCCTCTTTGTTGTGCCACTGTTGCCCTACCCTATACTTCTCTATACATTATTAACCCCACGTGACAACTGTATTATTTTTACTTTTTATAGTCATTTTCCTTTAAGACAATTATAAAAAGGATCAAATAATACATTTCCTATGTTCCCACTTAGTTATTTTTCCCAGAGTTCTTCATTCCTTTCTGAATTTCTATTTGGTGTCTTTTCTTCTGAAGCTTAAGAACATGCATTTCTTATAGCTCAATACAGCTAAAGACAATTTTCTCAGATTTGATATGTTTATTTTACTCTTATTTCTACAAGTGTTTTATTTTTACTCTTCTTTCTACAAGATATATTTGTTGAATCATAAATTCTGTGTTGATGGACTTTTTTCTTTTTTAGCATTTAAAGGATATCATTTCATTGTTTCTTGCTTTTTTTTTTTTCCTAACGAGGAGTTAGGTGTTACTCATGTTGTTATTTTCCTTCATGGTATGTGTTTTTTTTCCTCTCCTGATGCAATTCAAGATTTAAGTTTTATCTTAGGTTATAGAAATTAGTTATGATTATCTCCCTATCATTCTGCTTGCAAAGCCTGTACCAGCATCATGATGCTGCACTGGTGTTATGAAATTTTCCTCAGGTCTGGGCTTAGCTTGAGAATTTCCATTCTTTTTAGGGATTCCAGTCTTGTGCTCACAGTTGTCTGCCACCTGATAACAGTTACCTTATAGAGTTCGTACTATACGATTGTTGCTTATGGCAAGAAGACTAGTGCAGTGCCATTGACTGTATCATAGCCAGAAGCTAAAGTCTCTGCACCTAAATATTTTAATGTATTTTCTCCAGCCAGCCACTGTAATTCAATAAGATGTAATTGTGATATATACATATAATTTTCAATCCTTCTATTTTTACTGAACACTAGACATTATCCAACATTGCTTAAATAATTATTAACCTCGGAAACACTTATTAGAAACAAATAGTTGGATTTGCAATAATTTTCTATAATTATAATAATTAATTCAGAACTGTAAAAATCTTCTACTTTGTAACTAATCTTGTTTTATGCCATAATTATCATTCTTTCAGAGACTTTTATGATTTAATTCCTTGCTGTCAGTCACCCTGAAGCATAATGCATACATTTGTCTCAAAGCTAAACTCAGTTACAGAATCAATGCTTATCTCTAGAGTGGCAAATGTGATTATCACTAGTTAATGGTAAATATGACACTCATATGTGGCAGGTAAATGCTTATTCCTCTCTATTTTTTTCCTTCATTTTAATGTATTTGTAACCGTCTGTACCCTTTTTCAATGCACTATCTCCATTAAGGATTTTTTGTGGCTGTGTTGAGTTAGTAGCAGACTTCAATATTGACCTTTCCATTGATATAGCTTATACTTTTAGGCTCATCTTTTCATTTCAGGTATTGACATTAGTAACTGAATTCAGACATTGAATAAAAGTTATATTTCTCAGCACATATGACTTGAAACCACTGTCTCTTTGTCCACAATGTTTTAATGTATATGGTACGTCTCTCCACATCTGAAGCCACATGGACCTTAATCTAGAGTTTGGATCAATTCCAGTAAAATTCCCCTGTTATTTCCAATTGAGCAATAGGCAATAATAACACTAGTAGGCATTTAACAACAATAGCTCAGAAAAAGATAAATACATGATTTGCTCCAGTACACCATGGCCATAGGACTTTTTCTTTAGCTCCTGGAGGATGACTGACATCTCTTTGGGTATTCAAACATTCCTCCTGTCAGGCAGCAACTTCAGTTATGCTTGATGAGCAGAGTTCTGCAGAAAGATCACCAGACATTTGTTCCATTATAACATCGCTTCCATGTGTCTTCAGAATAGTCTTCTTTCTCTAATGAATATTTAGGTGGTCATCTTTTTGAGTAAAATTCAGGAAATCTCAGTATTTTTTCCCCCTAGCTTTATTAAAGTAATTAAAAATAAAATTGTAAGATATTAAAGTTACAATGTGATGGTTTACAATGAATTGTAAAAGGGTTTCTTCCATGGAGTTAACTAGCAAATTCACCCTCACATATTTACTTTATTTCTCCTTTCTCTCTCTCAATCCTCCTTTCTCTTCATTTTCCTTCCTTTTTCTTTCTTCCTTTCTTTCTTTATGAGGACATTTAAGCTCTACTCTCTTTCGTAATTTCAATTATATATAATACAGTGTTATTCAACTTATGGTAACCATGTTATAAACATTAGCTCCTCAACTAATCTCATTATAACTAAAAATTTTACCGACATTTACTAACCTTTCCTATTTCTTGCACTCTTAACCCTGCAACCACTTTTCTACTCGCTTTCTATGAGTTTAATGTCTCCCTTCCTTCCTTCCTTCCTTCCTTCCATTCCTCCTTTTCCTTCCTTCCTTCCTTCCTTCCTTCCTTCCTTCCTCCCTCCCTTCCTTCCCTTTCCTTTCTTTCCCCTTCTCTTTCCTTTCTTCCTTTTTTTTTTTTTTTTAATTTCACAGAAGTGATACGTGCATAATGCTCTACAGGCTCATCCATATTTTTACGAATAACAGGATTTCCTTTTATTAAGGTTAAAACAAAAAAATTCCATGATATTCACTCATCCATTAACAGACACTTAGTTTGTTTCCCTATCTCGGCTATTGTAAATAATGCTGCTATGTACATGGGAGTGCAGAAATCTTTTCAAATAAAGGTTCGTTTCCTTTGGATATACCAGAAGCAAGCAACTGCTGAATCATGTGATAGTTTTATTTTGCTTTCTTAGCAAATTGCAGAGTATTTTCCATAATAGCTTGTACCGGGTTTATATGCCACCAACAGTATATAAGGGTTTCTTCTTCTCCACTTCCTTGCCAGAATTTATCTTCTTATTTTGATAATAGACATCCTAACAGGTATGATGATACTCATTGTGGTTTTGATTTGCATTTCCTTGAATGATTAGTGATGCAGATTACCTTTTTACGTACCTACTGAGCATTTCTATGTCTTCTTTGGACAAAACGTCTGTTCAGATATTTTGTCCATTTTTCAAATTGGTTCGTTCTTTTTGCTATTGGGTTGTATGAATTTCTTGAGTGTCTTAAATAATTTAACTTTTTAATCAAATATGTGGTTCACAATAATTTCTCTTTTTGTTAGGCTGCTTTTCATTTTGTTTATGGTTTCTTTGCAGTAAAGAAGCTTTTTTAGTTTGATGTAGCATGGCTTGCTTATTTTGTTTTTGTTGCCTTTGCTTTTTATGTTAAACCCAAAAACATCATTGCCAAGACCAATTTAAGGACCTTACTCTGTATGTTTTCTTTTCAGAATTTAACAGGTTCAGGTTTTATGTGCAAATCTTTAATCCATTTTAAATTAATTTTTTGTATATGGTGTACGATCAGGTCTAGTTTTATTCTTTTGCATGTGGCTTCACGTTTTTGCAGAACCGTTTATTGAAGAGACAGTCCCTTCCCCATTGCATATTTTTGGCTTCTTTGTCCTAAATGGATTGACCATATATGTATGGGTTTATTTCTGGGCTCTCTATTCCATTCCATTGATTGTATGTCTGATTTTTACACCAATAACATAATTTTGATTATGAGAGCTTCGTAGTATAGTTTGATACCTCCAGGCTTATTCTTCATTTTATGATTGCTTTGGCTATTGGGGCTTTTGTGGTTCCACACAAATGTTAGAATTGTTCATTCTATTTTTGTGAAAAATGCCACTTGATATTTTGATAGGGATTGCATAGAAACCTGCAGGTCATTTGGGGTAGTGTGGACATTTTAGCACTATTAATTATTTTAATCCATGAGCATAGAAATATTTCCATTGATTTGTGTCATTTTCAATTTTTTTTCATTGATGTCTTATAGTTTTCATTTCCTAGATTAAATTATTCCCAAGTATTTTATTTCTTTTTTGACACAATTATAAATGGGATCATTTTCTTAAGTTTCTTTCTGATCGTTGATGCTGTACATTTAGCTCTTAAATATAATGTTTAATGTAGATGCTTGGTGCATTTCAGGTTGACTATTTGGTTTCATTGTTACATACACACTCAAATAATTTGAAACAGACACGCACATCACACACACAATATTTCTTTCAGAAGTTTAATCTTTCTCAACTATTATTTCTTCAGCTGGTAGAACTAGAATTAAGATGTACTGTAGAACCAAATTTGTTTGCTTTCAAAATAGCTAGCTGGCATAATTTATTTTAGTATAATGAAGTATAAATGAAAACAAAATTAATAACTTAAAAAATCATCTTCTTATTCTTAGAGAGGATTATACAGACCACTCCTATCACTCTCTACCACCTTACTTTATTTTTTTATCAAAACATTTATTGCTGCATATTATATTAAAATTTTTATTTATTGTTTAACATAGTATCTCAAACCATGTGCATAGTCACATTAAATAATCTTAGAAAATTCATTAGTATTTGGAGTAATCTCCATTAAAATTAATTAAAATAATTAAATTAACCAATTCCTGAACTTTACTCATTGAAATGTTTTAAATATTGGTTTCATGATACTGTACAAAATAAGAAAGTAATTGATGTGCTACATTCAGTTAATTTCATGTACTCCATATAGCTTATATTTTAGGTCATAACCTCTAGATATGGTTAAATCTATTTACATTTAGCCTTGCCATAATTGTAAACAGAAAAAAAAAAATCATACCTAGATACACTTGTATTTTACATATATAATTGCAGAAAGCTTTTTCATTTATATCGACTTCTTTCTGAAAATTATTGTTAATGTTTACATTTTTATCATCAAAAATGTAATGATTTACATATTAGTTTCTCAAGACCTATCGCTAACAATGGGATTTGTTGTTTGCATTACTTATCCAACTCTCACTGGCTCATGACATTGCCTCCTCAAGCCTACAAAGATCTTGGAAAAGTATTTTGGAGAGTCCCCAAGTGTTACATAACAGCATCTCCAAGTCCCCATGATATGAATCTGATTGGCACCATGTGATTGCCACAGGGCACTAACATTCTCAGGCCACCATAGTGCCCACGGGCAGTGCTACCACCATTCCTGCTGGGTTCCAGATATTTTGGAGGAATGATGGACACTTTCCTCACATTTACTGCAACTCACTGTCTTTGGCCAACACTAAAGCTTCTACTATATGGTGTGACTGCTATTTTTGTCTCCTTTTAGTTGTACAAGTAAGCCTGCTAGGGTCTAGCACAGATTCCCAGAAGTCACCACAGAGATTAGAGTGATCTACCACAGAGTGGAAGAGAATGTCATATCTTGTGTAAAGTAGTGTCGTTTGTGCTCCGATACCAGAGAGGTGAATTAGCTTTATATTTTACTAATTATTTTCTTCCCAAGAATACAGACAGAAGCCCTGGGAATAAGTGAGAGTGTTCTCAAATGACAGGTTTAGAATTAACCCCTTTCTTTTTCCCTAAGGTTTCGTTACATGGTGAAGCTTAATATATTTGTTTATTTTCCATAGGATTAGTTCTTCACTAGCTTTATCCTCATGCACTCATTCAAATTGATTTCTGTTAACTCCCTCTCCTTCAAACCCTCTTTCCGCTAGTTTTCAGACCATAAACAACAAACTTAAGCACTACCATATAACGATTATCCTACTGTTAGACAGTGGTGGTTTAAAATTTCCCCTGTGATGCAATGAAAATCTTAGCATTGAAATCTTTTTCAGTGTAGAAGTTATTTCTTTAAAAAAAAAAAAAAAGATGGAATTTGGGGGCAAAATTTTGAAAAGTTGTAGATTCTTAGTATGTATAAGAAAGTAGATGTTCCTCTTTGATTTTTTGCCTGTAGATAATACCTCTCCGAATCTCAAGAAAGCTGTATCCTCATTAAGCAATCCTGTGGTAAAATAACAGCCACTCCTCAAAATAACTCCATCACTTGCTTTAAGTAAATGTAATAATGTGTCACCCAGAAACACCAAAACTTATATTTCTTTAAAAAAAAAAAATTTTGCTTCAATTTCCTTGCTAGCAGAGTAACTCTCACAAAGCTTTGTGATTATTTAAGCTTCAAGTTTGAACGCCAAGATTTAGTCTGGTTTGAATCTTACATCCATAAATTGAGTATGTTATACACACACAAGTTTCTCTAACATGAGATATTGGTGCCTTGATAGAATGTTATCTCCCAGACTTATCATTCACTTATCTCTCCCTATCTTATCACTCACAACCTTGAAGAGTTTCCATAGGCCCATGGAAAACAATGTTAATTATATTTATAATCAGCTCTTCTTTGGCTCTAAAATAACCAATTCCTACTCTTTGACTCAGTGAGTTATACAGGCCAATATTATGCTTTGTTCTTGCCTACATCAATCCTCCAGCTATGGACATATAAAATGATTTTCATTATTCATTTGTTTGTTTTGTTTTCCGTACTGGCCCTTAAATCTGAAGAGAATGATAGTAGGGAGTTCTCACTCATTTTGTTCAGATTCTAATATATTTATAATTGCTTAATAATTTCTAACCTTTCCTCTATTTTCTTTTCTCTTTACTTTTTAGTAAGAAGACAAAATAAAGAGTATATAGTAGATAAAGCTGTGTGTATGTGTAGAGAAAAACATCCCAGACTAATTTGCCAACAGAACTGGAAGGCACATTAATGTAAATGTTTTAAAAATGCATCTTATAAGTCTGTCAAAACAATCTAAAAACAGGTTTATATAGGGCAATGCATGTTGAGTGAATACTTTGAAACTGCTGATTTATAAAAGAAAATTATCGTGATCCTCTTAATCATCATTCTCATTCCCAGATATGATTATTAAATGCCTACCATGCATCAGGTAATTTCCCGAGCATTTTACTAATTGTATTAATTTCCTAGTGTTGCCATAACAAATTGCATTAACTTGGTGACTTAAAACAATAGAAATTATAGTTCTGGAGGCTAACAGTCAGAAATCAAGGTATCTGTAGGGTTGCACTTCCTCCTAAAAATACAGGGAGATTATGTTCCTTGCTTCTTCCAATTTTTGGTGGTTGCTAGCTTCTTGAAATTGTGGCCAAATAACTCCAATCTCTGCCTCTATAGTCATATTTTATTCCCTCCATCTATCTCTTCTGTGTATCATTCATAAAAATAATTGTTATCAGATGTAGGACCAATCCCTATAATTCAGGATGAGCTCAACTCAAGATACTTAACTACATCTGCAAAGACCTTTTTCTAAATGAGGTAGCATTTACAGGTTCTAGAGATTAAGTCATAAACATCTTTTTTGAGACACTATTTAACCCACTATACTTAAATTATTTTTATTGTCACAAATATAGGCATACATTAAGAATGAGAGAGGTTAGCAGTTTTCTTAAGGTTGCACAAACTCATCCCATTACATTTTGTTTTGTTTTCATTGAGGTATGACTGACATACAAAAAAAGATGTAATAGTTAATGTATATATCTTGAGAAATTTGTCATTATCTTACTTGTTCATTTACTCATTTGCATATTGCTCTCTGGGTCTAGGTATCTTGGTGGCTGAGATACTCTCTTATTTTGTGTTATGTTCTCAATGCCTCACTTTTGCCTTTAATTAGACTAGGTACTAAAATAACCAATTGTGGAATAAATAAATGTATGAATTCTAACCAGTAAGACTCTACCAGTGATCACCTATGACCAATAACCATAAGAAAATGTATCTGTCACATTGCAGTTGTTTTACCTAAAGGCATCAAAATTCAATAGCAAATGCTAACTTCTTTCCTGAGATATATAATATGAAAAATTCTTTAGACTTTATCTACTCAAAGAACAATCTCTAAAATATAAGTATAGGATAAGAATCAACCAATTTTTACCTTCTTTCCTTTGTCTTTTCTTCTTCTTTTTGTTTAAGGTTAGAGATAACTGAAAGGGGAAAACCTTGATAGATTACCTCCTTATTTGGTCTTTAAGCACAGCCACTACCACATATTGACTGGTGTGTGATTTGTACAGAGCAGGGAGATCCAATTTGTTGCCTAGTTATTACTGGTGACTGAGGATAGCTTTTTTCCCCAAAATTGACTGATAATGAGGATGGTCGAACACCACATCAGTCATTCACTATAGCAGTTGTTTTGTGAATGAATCATTCAGCTTCCCTTTCTCTCCTGAGGGAATTTCTATAGGCAACTAAAATTTTGATAATATACAGGACTAGGATTGAAAATTTAGATCTCATCTATTTGAGGAGTAATTTTCACATTTACTATTTTTTTCCTGAGCTATTTTATTCTAGGTTTTTGTTTGTTTATTGTTTTTTTAATTTGTTTGGGGAGTTATTTGTTCCTGTTATTTTTTATTCATTCATTAACCTTTCTTATGCCAAGGCACCTACCATCCAGGTGAATCTTAGTGTTGTATCACATACTTTTTGTTGGGTTTAGATGTACTTTCTTCTTGAAGGGTTTCAACATTGTGGTCCTTATCTGTTCTCTAAACATTTCTGAGTTTGGCAAGGAGTCTTTGGGTATTGCAAGGAAGCTATCAACAACATTTTTATGACAGATTGGCATCAGATTCATGGATTTGAGAAATGCAGTGGTTTGAAAGGACAGAATTCAGAAACACTAAAGTGTTAGGATTAAATATAATTTATTTGAGGCACCCTGATTCAGATTTATTTTAAGCCAAGAAACTAAATCTTTCTGGTATTTCTGATATTCAATTTTTCATTTATAAAATGCATATTACATAATACATTTCAATCAGGGTTTGTGTGAAATTTTAGACGAGTAATACATGTTGAGTATTGGCACAATGCCTGGAACATATTAGGTGCTCAAATGTTGTTACTTAAAAGAAGTTCAGGCAGGGCAGATAATTTTAGAAAGTTTTTTCCACATATTTAGTGAAAATTTTATTATGTAGTTATAAATTTATTATCTTTGTGAGCTTCTCAGTACCCATCGCTACTCAGTACCCAAGCATACTAGCTCAATAAACTGAGAGAGCAGATAAGTTTCTTATGGAAAAATTTGCACTAACAAAATTTATGAACTGGCAGATAAAATCAGAATGCTAATTTCTTAATCTTCTGCTTAAAACATAATTGTCACGCAGTTTGAAGTATGTGAATGCTTATTATTTTATCTCTGTAGGCAGACTTCATGGGAAATAAAATCATAATTAGAATGCTACGTAGAATCTGAACAAGAAACCATAGATGGAAAGAAATGTAATTACCATCAAGTTTATGTAGTTTAATAAACTCATCTTTGCAACATGGATGGTCTTGTAACAAACACTGGAATGTTTAAATTTTGTTGTCTAATTTTCCCTTTCTTTAGAATGTTGGTTGAGTGAGTATTACACTTGTTTGCTTCTATCATTAAACTTATGATCAACCTCTGGGAAGTTGATCTTTTTTCCTTCACAAATGGTGTTTTCCGTAAGTAGTCAGTCCTTGCTTGCTAAGAGCAACTCTCTCTCCTTACAAAACGTTCTCATCTCTAAGCTCACATTCATTGTGTGTTGATTTTTACATTATAAACATCAGAAAGCAATCTCATTTTTCTTATTCCCATAATTCTTGAGTCACCTCTAACTGAAGATGCTACTTATTTCTTTGTGGCTTTCAGTTTTCTTGTTTTTAAAAATGGAGATGATACTAGTATCTTGTTCATATGGTTTTTGAGATGCTTTATAAAATAATGCTTTTAGAGGACTTAACACAGTGCCTGCCATAAGAACAAACTCAGTAAACGTTTTTTAAAAAACTCTAACTCACCTAACATTTAATGGTGTTTTGCTATATGGCTTGATTTGTCATAAAAAGGGAGGCCTGCCATAACAAGACTTTTAATAATGCATACAGCTCACTCTCTGTATCTAATAACAGTTTTCACCCAAGATATGTAAAAAGTAAAGGCCATCTTTATTTTAACTAACTGTAGAAAGTGTTGGAAATGCCTGAACTCCATAAGGTTATCTGGAAGTTGCAGCTTTAAGTCCCTATTGAAGAGGAGTCAGACTAGCAAAATAGAATAATGGACATGAATTTTCTTTAAAAATGGCAAAAACACATTGAATGTCAGGAGGATAATCACTATTATTAGAAGGATGGTAACTTTATAGAGAACAGCAAATGAATCAATGAAGCTTTCTAGAGTTGGTGAAGAGACAAAATCCACAAACTTTCATGCAATTCTGATAAAACTCTTGAGCAATTACTCCTTCTTTAATAATAAAATTATCACAAGGCAATCTATGACATAACAAGACAAAGTGCTCCAGTTGTTAACGCCTTCGGGTGACATCTGAAAAAGAATCTCCCCTACAGAAATTATAAAATGACATTATTCTTGCTCCACTATTTTCATAGGCAGCAAGAAGAAACTACAGGCTAATGAATCAACAAGTCACTTATCCAACCTCCTCCTTTCAGCAGCTTTGCTTTAAATAATCTCTTATTTAAATTATTCAATAAATCCACCAGAAGCGCAGCAAGGATTATAAGTCAATCTTTCCTACATGAGGCATGGTTGGAAGGCTTAACAGTTTCAAACTTAAAATTATTTCTTAGTTATGTAAATGTTTCTGATCTATCATTTGCTCATGAAATATTTCATGAAATAGTGAGAGGCTGAAATAAGACTTTGACTTTGAAACAGGAAACCATTTACTATAAGAAAACAGTCCTGGATTTACCAGGTTGATAGCAGCCATAGAGCCTGTAAGAAAAATACAAACATGGGAATTCTTAGCAAAAAGCGGATCTCAATGCCTCCACAAATTAGGCTGTTTCTCTGTTAAAGGCAACCTATTGGAAAGGTGTTGTTTTTTTTTTTTTTTTAATGCAATCTTCCATTTCGAAAACCCACATATTTCTTTCTAAAAGCCTCCCAAGGTGAACACATCTTGATTGTTTCCCATATTGGGCAGAATCCGCTTAATCTAGTTTGATCTCGTGCCTGTTGTAAGTCATGCTAATTGCCAACTACTTCAATGGCTCACATATCAGATTGGACCAGAGCATGTGTTAGCAGTTTACCTCTTCAAAGATCAGGGCCTTCATTTTTATTTGCTTTGTCCTTGATTGCCTTGAACAATCTGGACCAATAATCTTTATTTTAATGGAATTACATTCAACCGGTCTATTCAAGTGAAATAAGTCATATCCTGACATTGTAGAGAAGAAGATTGAGCTTTGGAAGCAAAATAGGAGACAGAAGCAGGCAGGACATAGCAAGCAGTTCTTAGTAGTGAAAGGTCCTTATGCTAAAAACTTAATTGAAAGTCATGCATTTAAGTGAATATATTATATTTTCTTGTGGAATTTTTCTTAACAAAATATTTACTTATCAACCAAAGACAAGCAGCACCAGACATCTATGAGATAACCTCAAAAGCTTTGAAGGATCATATGACAAGTCCTCACTTAATGTCATTCATAGGTTCTTGGAAACTGGGAATTTAAGTGAAATGACATGTATTTAAACCAATTTTACCCTAGGGTAATTGACATAAATAAGAGTTAATTCCCTACAACAATATTTTTGATCACAGAAACATCACCAAACTCCTAAATAAAGACCAAAACCTCTTCTAAAACATTTAAATATAAGTGAGGTATACGTACATTTAAGAAAGAGTTCTAAAAACAAGTAAGATAATTCTTTTTCAACCTGCTTATTCTAGTTCGGGGTCACCGGCGGTCAGCGCCTGTCCTGATAGTGCAAGAGTACCAGGAGGGCATCCACCCTGGACGGGGCACCCTTCCATCACAGGGTACACTCACACCCATACTCACTCAGGCTGGGATAACTGAAACACAGGAGTTCACCTTACATGCACATCTCTGGGATGTGGGAGGAAACCAGAGTCCCTGGAGAGAACCCATGCAGACAGGAAGAATGTGCGAACTCCACACAGGATTTCTGCCAGGAATCGATATATTTTTTTTCTCATTAATGTTATAATGAAACAATGTTGACCAAAACAACATTATTTGAGGACCTTCTGCACATTGATTTCAGGAGCTCAGTTAGGTTTGTTAAGCATGGCTACATGCTAGTGTAGTCTATGGATGCTCAACCTTGCTCATAATTAAATAGAAGTAACTTATGAAATATATATCTTTTATTACTCGTCAGATTAAAAATATTTCAAAAGTGTGACCAGATGTTGGTGTCAGTGACAAAAGTCCCTAGTAAGAATGTTAAATGGCATATGGTACACAATGGTACAATATCTGGGATAAATTTTAGTACATATATGTATGTAATTAAATATATATATGAAATTGCTATATGTAATTAAGATATATATATACACACACATATAAGCATACATATATAGTATATATGAAATCATATGCTATTTGATCCAGTAATATTAATGCTAGAGATTAATGCAATAGATATGTCATAAAGCTTATTGCCACATTGCTTATAATGGCAAAATACAAACTTGATTGCTTTCGTTTTTCTCACTCTCACGCTCTCCCTCCATTCCTCTCTTTTTCACACACACATAGACACACACTACCACCACTACCAACACCACCAGAAACCTCAGTCGAGTGGTCCATTAATAGGATTAATAGAGGATTACTATGAGAGGCAGTATGGGAGGAGCCCATCCCCCTTTTTTAAATGTTAGATACCTGTACGAAGCAACTTTAAACATATTACTCAACCCCTCTTTGCTACTCTCTACTCATTTTTAAATTGGAATAATAATTATGGTACCCACCTTATGAATAAAAATAATAGTACCCATCTTACATGGCAGTTTCAAGAATTAAGTTAATATATGTCAAGTATTTTTTAAAAGGGCCTTATATGTAGAAATAATTTCCTAAAATAGCAATTACTTTAAATAGCCATTAGAAATAATGACTTAAACCTCTTTATGCTAAATTGGAAAGATTGCTAAACTACTTTATAAAGCAAAATAAAAAGCAAATGAATAAATAATGGCATGCATATATTTATCTCATTTAATTAAAAATCATAAAATTTTGGTAAATGCTAAAATTTTTGGAAAGATATACCAAAAATAGCTAAAGAGTAGTTTGCAGCAGAAGCTTCTGAGAAATGGTAATGGAGGTCTAAGGAGGGAGAAGAATTTAACTTTTCCTTTTAATCCTTTTCCTATTAAATGAAATTTTAACTAAATATGTCTGTATTTCATAAATTAAGCAAAAGTGTAGAGGCATAATTGACTGTTTTTTTTAAAGACAGTTTAGTGGCTCCTTACTTTTTTCACCTCATGTGGCTCCAATGTAACTTAGTATTTCAATAGGACACCCATGGCAGGGGTTATTCTAGGAAAACCTGTTCACACCCACTGTGTGAGTTAATGTAACAATCCAGAGTCTTCTTCAGGTGGTGTCCTGTGTATGATCAACATGGTATATCTTGCCAATCGTTTAATTAAAGTGCTTTAATAATTCCTTCTCCTCCAGGCTATGACTGACTCTTGCATTAAAATATAAAGTTTATGTCAGAGAAGGAAGGACCACATTCCAAACACATAGAAACATTACTTTTGTCTTCAAGTAATACATATTTATCTTTTAGAACTCATGTCTATTTTGACAAAAACTGGGAAAATGACAGATTTTGATGCTTGTATTATTAAGGCAACTTGTACATTATTTCAGCTTTGATATTCTATTTAACCCCACTTTAGATGAGTTTATCTATTCGAAATGATCATTCCCTAGTAATTCCCAGGTCTCACTTAATGTCATATCTTCCTTGAGGTATGAAAATACTAAGTAATTAAGTCTAAACAGACAAAGTGCTATGTTACCTACAATATTGAGAAATCCCTTGAAGTTAGTGGTAGGTTCTTCAGGGAGTGTTGAAGTGATGAGGTGTGATTTTTTTTTTCATAGAGGATCCGACTAAAGATTTTTTTTTAAATGAAAGTTATATTGGACCAGAAAAAAGAAACAAAATTTTCAAGTAATGTGATATTTGTGAAAACTATGCAATCAGGGATTAAATATACTCCACCTAAGGGCATTCAAACAAAAACCACGCGTGGGCAAAAGAAAGACAGACTGTAGTCAAATCTAACCTCAGGGTCTCCTAGTTACCCATTTCTGCATTGTTTTGTCTTTAAAGCATACTTTAAAGGCCATCTATCTGTTTAAGCTACATGTTATTTAAAAGTGAACAAGTAAAAATAATTTGAGGATAAAATAACACAGTACTCTTGAATTCGTATTTCCTTTGAAGTAGTAAAGCCTTCCCTTATTCCACAGATTAAAACAGGATGACACTGTCGAAAACTGTTCCAGCTCCTACTCTGTGCCTGTCACATTGTAGATGATGAATAAATAAATGAACACCGGAACAAATGATATTCAAATTATTGTCTTGCCAGTGTGGTAAAGTATCAAAAATTTCCTGTTTTGTCAGAGTTTTTGACAGAATCTGCAAAGGGAGAAAACAGTATAAAATATGTCAGATACCCTGTATTCTAAAGAGAAATCCTAGACCACTCAGGTAAACATTAGCTCATTAAGCACATCACGGAGGTATAAGAGGTAAGGAGTTAAGAGAAGGCTGTGGAGAATTGTTGGCACGAAGCAGCATTTCTCTCCTTCTTTCCCATAACTCCCCTTAATTAGTCAAGATTCCAGGAGGACTGTCAGAGAGCTAACTCTTTGCCGTTCAGGGAGCAACAGTGCTGATATTTAAAGTTTCTTGAAAATACCTAAAAGTAAAAGGGCAGGACTGGAGCTGTTCCTGTCGGCGAGTATAGCATGGAGAGGTAAAAAGTACTAAGAAAGAACGGCCACCAAAGGCTCCGTGTGTGTGTGTGTGTGTGTGTGTGTGTGTGTGTGTGTGTGAGAGAGAGAGAGAGAGAGAGAGAGAGAGAGAAGAGAGACAGAGAGAGACAGAGAGAGCAGAGAGAGAGAACGAGAGAGACAGAGAGAGAGAGTATATTTGGAGGAGTGTACAAAATGAGTTCTCTGTGGAAGGGAATGGCTGCATTTGTCTTAAAATAAACCTATCTCATGAAATGTTCTGGAAAAGCAAAGGGACTTCCACAAAATTATTCACTTACAGAAACTGATGAAGAAGTCAAATTAGGCAGCCTGAGGAAGGCATAATCTACAAGGAAGCAAATGTAGCTGGAAGTACCTGAATTCTAAGAAAAAGTTCTGAAAACCCTATATAAGCAACTCAAACGAACAAAAGAAGTTTGACTGTATTGCTTTCACCTTCAGAGGATACCAGCATCAGCTGTCAACAGCACGGCCAGATAAGACCATAATGTTTCTCTTTAATCATCCCCTCCCTAACCCAGCATGAAGGTATCAGAAATATCTGTTAGAAAGGAGAGCAGTGAGAAATGAGGCACAGGGAACAAACGAGACAGATTACTCTCCACCCTGCTACTGCAGGCTTCCAAATCTGAGCCAGTCTAAAACATAGAGTTAGAGCAATAGCCTTTAAATTTGGATTAAGTAAGATTAGATTGGACACTTCATTATCATATAGTCGCTAGAGAGTCTTTTGAAATCTGCCCAAGTTTTGTCTGGATATAGAGAAGAACATTCATTGACTAAGTTTAATGATGAGAGAAAGAAAAAAGTTAACTTTAATGCATCCTGTCAGATCCAGCCCATTCAATAAACTTATTACTCACTCTTGACTGTAACAATGATGAATAAATGAATGAAATGGATATATTAAGATGTATGAGTTAGTTTCTTGAAAACCAGGTCTGGGTTAGCATAATCATAGAAAGAAGCAATGCAACTTTAGGGGCTGCTAGAATTAGACTGATCCGCATGCCATTTTTTCCTCCTCCTTTTCTGGCTCCTTTCTCCCTGGGTAGTGGTCTTATTCACTCAGAGGCCATGTCCTTACAATTTCATTTCCAGAAAGGAAAAGAGAGTTAGAAAAAAAATCTCAAAGGGAGTCCCGAATGGCTTGTTTTTGGTCATGTACCCACAATTAGACAAATCACTATAGTGACGGGAGATGATATATGGTGATTGCTAAACCCACCAGGAACACTAGGGTGTGAGGGGAGGCGCTATTCACCGAAGAAAATGAGGCATGGTGGAACGATTCACAAAAGACAAAAGTACTGTTATATATTTGCCCTCCAAATTTATTCTAAAAAAATGATAAGCGCTCCATTCCACTGTGAGAGGGCTGACAAACCGATTTATGAGCATTGAGAGCTGACGGTTTTTGTCAGTGATGGTGATGACTTATCTGACAGCCAGTTAACAAAGATATGGGGAGGGGGAATAAATGCTTGAAACCGGCGGAAAATAATGCTTTGTAACAGTATTTCAGGTACAGAAATGCTGCTCATGTGTCAGAAACTGTACTTGCTGATGTGAATGAAATTTCCTTCAGCCAAATCTAAGAGGCGTTTTGTTTATAAGATTCTCTCCTTTAATTTTCTTTTTCCAGCCACATACGTTCTGTATAGAACAAGATAGTATATTGAGTTTTCAAACACAGAACTTATCAAATATTTTACGAAGCGTCTGTTTTGAATTGATTTATTTGGGTTTGTAGGGCTAGGCTTTTTGGCCAGTTTCCACATCTAAGTAAAGTGCCGCTAATGTAAACATGGTATGTTGCACATGACTTCATGATCTAAAAACTCATCTTACCATAAATTTACAAATAAGATTATTAGAATTATTCTCCTTTTTAATTATTGTACAATGAGGTTATTTTTGTAGTAAGGTTGGTAAAATTCATTTAAAGACATTTAAAATAATTCAAAAATTACAGAAGTTATCATAGTTTTCCATGTTGGCATTTTTTAAAATGTTATTTTCTACATATGATTGTATAACCAATCACCTTATGGTTCACTAATTTTCTCACATCATTTTTAGTCAATGCAGAGTCTGAAAGGCTATAAACCAAATTTCCTAGACTCATTGCAACCACTGTTCTGAATGCAAAAACTGATGAGATGCACATGTGTGAAATTCGGAGTGCAGATTAATGCAAAGGTCATCATCCTTCTGCTGCTGCTTGTGCAGGCAATCAAGGTGGTGGGAACTGAATGCGAAGAGGTGATTACAGAGTGCGGACTTCACCATCTAAGGCCTATGTACAACATTTGGAGAGGCTGAAAGGCAGTTGTGGGTTGCTAGCAGCGGTAGCGGCAGCATTTTCAAATCACAGCTCTCATAGGTGATGTGCTCCTAAATTTTACCTATACTATCCAAGATTCCTGCTACTCCAGTCCTTCTAATAATTTCGTAGGCACACATTTATCTGCATTCAATCCTCTGCTGCTTAAAAGAGCTGGGGTGTGCTATGTTTCCACACTGGTCTGTACTTAATGCAAGCCCATCCTTCCTTCTCTTTAGTACACACCCTGTACTTTAGAGTTAGGGTCACTGTGGGGCATCACATAAACCTTGAGACTCCCGGGTTCTAAAGTCTTCCTCTCTGAAAATATCACCTGTATATAATGCACTCGAAATCATTATTCTCCTTTAGGTTCAGCTCCAACCAAAACTCGTTCACGGGACTCTTTTTCTCTCCTCTCCTCCCCTGCCTCCTTCTTCCTTCTCCTCTCCTCTCCTCTCCTCTCCTCTCCTCTCCTCTCCTCTCCTCTCCTCTCTTCTCCTCTCCTCTTCTCCCATCTCCTCTCTTCCCTTCCCCTCCCCCCTCTTTTCAATTGGCCTATCTCACTACACACCTCTAAATGTCTATAGCAAGTTTGTAAACTCTTCTTCTTTACTGATCAGGTAATATTTACCTCTGTTTTATATATTGATGTCCAATTATCCTAAAAATATAAGAACATGCCTTGTATCTATTTGTTTGCTTGATTATATTGTATGTGTGTGACAAATTCGCCATGGTCTATTCCAATGTCTTGGATGTAGCTATAAGTTGATATATATATATATATATATATATATATATATATATATATATATATATATATTCAGGTCTTGGATGTAGCTATAAGTTGACATATATATATATATATATATATATATATATTCAGGTTAATCATTGATAAACTTAGAAATTCTGCTTTCCACATACAGTTTTCATAGACTATAGCAAATAACTTGTGAAATTAACACCTCAAATTTGTCACATGACGTCTGACACTCTTTAACATTGAAGCCAAAGTGGAATGTGCATGAATTTGTTAGTGGCTTCTAATTGAAGATTAATATGTACTTTTCAATCATTAGAAAATTAAAAAAAAAAAAAGATCATGTAATCAACTTGTGCCTTATTTGAAGTCTGGCTCAAGAACTGTAAATTTACATCTACTATTACTAAATTTCCATAGGAGCATTTGTTGACTTGTGGCAATTAATAAGTTGTTTTTTAGGCTTTTATGGCATCTAAATATATACCCAAACATATATTTGCATCTCTGTCTGAATGCATATATTAAAATTAGAAAGTTTTGGGCTTCTCAAGAGCACACTACAGAAACAAATAAATACTAATATGGATGGCTACAGAGAGAGTGAATAATTCCACAAAATAAAAAATGGAGGAGAAAATGCATTGCAAGTTAAAAATGACCACACAAATATAAAATACTGATACTCTATTTTACATGAAGATGCCTTTGTTAACAAGGAAGTTGTAGATTTGAAACCAATCCTTCCTGCTACACTTAACTATGTGAACGTGGGCAGCTTGTTTATTGTCCCTTCATTTTAGTCTTACACCAAATGGAAAAACTGGGTTCTCTTTCCTTTTCTCTTGAATTAAGGCACAAAGACGATCCCCAGAAAACGCTTGTGAGAACAGACTGGATTTATAGCAGATGTTCAGCACATCTTGAAAACACTCATACTGCAGCTATGGAACATGGCGCAGCGGCCAAATAGAATACTTTTGGCTTACAGCAATCACTTCTCAGGTCTGTGGTAAAATTGGAAGAAAAAAAAAAAGAAAACTGCAATGCACTACTTCTAGAAGACAGCAGCTCCTGTCATAAGATGCCAAAATAGCTGCATGCATGGGAAGTGCTCAGTTTCCTTGATCATACAGATGTTTGGCACAGAACAGGTACAGGATTCAGATGCTCAACCAGTTAGTACCTTGTATCCAGATGTTTCAGCACCACATGGAACAAGCTTTAACATATTTCCTTTTCCCCTCAGTGATAACTTTCATTTTTCTTTCTCCTTTATGATTCTCAGGATCTAATCTTTTAATTTATTCAGTCTGCAATGGATCATTAGTTAGTTTATGTTTTCTACCCAACCATAATGAATATTAGAATATAGCCTTGTAGTCATAGCATTTATTTCAAGAAAAGTTGTGGTTTAATAAACATAAATAAAATTTGAATTTTTTGGACTTTAAAAAAATAATTTCAGTGTTAATCATTTTATTCTAACATCTTGGAGAAAATTAAATTTGAATAAAATTGAAGCAACTAGCATTTACATTTTGGGGAATAAAGATTATCTATGAAATCTCAGTCTTGATGTCCCTGAATTAATGAATTATGTTTAATCTGGTTACACGGTTTAAGTCAGAATCTGCTATGGACTCTCCTAAAAGTGGTTTCAGTCCTCCCTAGGAAACATGCTCCTGAATTTCCCCCTAGTGAAGTTTTCTGAAAAATTCTACTTTGTTACCATTCCATTATTTATTACTGGTGATTTTCATCTGAATACTGAGAACATTGCATTTTTTGGTGTCATCAAATCATTAGCTACTGAGATGTCTCAGGAAAGATTCATAGACAATGTACAAATGATTAGTTCTTTGTCCATATATTACATCACCTTAATGTACTCTTTTCCCCCTCCCACTTCTGTCTTCTTTGGTGGAATTTCAAATCAATCAGAAAATAGTTTGTTGTTAAATTAATGGCTGCAACTGGTGTAAATAGAATGGAATACAGGTTTGTGGTAATATAATTGGAGCTGTCACTGTCATGTAGTGGGAATATTATTGAATTTGGAACTAGAAAAGTGAGATTGCAGTTCTGTTTCATTATTAACAATATATGTACTAAGAGATGTTTCATTTACCCTGTTGAGTTTTAATTTCCTTATTTATCAAAAGAAAGCTTGAAAAAAGCGGTCTCTAATGTGCCTTCTACTAATTAGCTTCCTGTTACAAGTGATATGTCTGCCCTGGAATAAACAGGAAGTCCCTATATTTGTTTTCTTAACTAGTATTTCAACTACCTTTTCCTTTCATACATACCATTTATTTTTTCTCTATTAGATAAGAAGCTATCAGATAAACTGTTTTACAGAGCAGTTTATCTATAAAATGCTTTATAGAGCAGATACCTTAGAATAAGCATCACAAAAACAAGGACTCTGAGGATTCAAACTCGAGTCAAAGCACAGAGACTAACACATAAAGATCATACAGCTATGGAAAATCTAAACCAGCTGGTTGTTAATTTAACATGTTGGTTATGCTTCGAAGAGGGATGATAAATATCACTCTGTATAGGGCTACTATTCATTAACAACTTTTTAAAAAATTACACAATTTAAATTTTGTATAGAATATAAAGTACTTTAAATTATAAAGTATTTGTTTTTTTAATATTTATAAATGGGTCTATTAAACAAACCCAATAAAAAACCAGTTTTTAAATACTTTTTAATTCCTCATTTGTTAAAGAAAAGAAAAATACACATAAGCAAAAAGTCTAAAATAAAGGTAACATGATTAAGAAAGAGGCGACTGAGGAAAATCAGTAAGTTTTGATGTGGTTTAGCCTCAGGGAAATTAATGTTTTCATACACATTAATTCACTGAGATAGTGAGTTTTAGAGCATCACCGAATGTCATTGACCTTTAAAATGTCAATTTACCAATATTCACAGTTCATTAGCAGAATTAATCCTTAACCTTTGGAAGCCTTCTCTTTAGCAGGCATAATTCAACAACAAAAAAACCTCTTTTGGAGAGAGAGCAGCCACGAAACTATAACTACCATGGACCCAAGTACATAAGAAAATCTGACAGTACACACACACATACACACACACACTGGAACATCTGGAAAGATAAATGAAAATATTTATAGAAGTTATCTTTGGATAAGAGATTATGAGTAATTTTCCTAAGATGTTTATCTTTGTTTTTTAACTTTCAAAAAGAAATATAAATAATTTTTGAAAGATAATTTACTAACCAATTAACTTAATGCATATATGTAGGAATCATTTGAGTATTTCAGTGATTTCTTCAGCAAATAATGTACCATCTAGAACAGTAAATATTAAAATTTTCCACATATTAGAATAATCTTGGGAGCTTTAAAAAGATCGCATTACCCTGGCTGCTCTCTACACCAATTAAAGTAGAAGCTATAAATGTTAGTATTTTTAACTCAAACCCACCCAGGTGATCCCAGTGTTCAGCCAACTTTGAGAACCAATGATATAGAACACAGATATATGTTATATATAAATTTGAGGACTTTGAATTATGAAAAAATGACATAAAGATGCAGTTGCACAGTAATGAGTTCCAGTGATGGCATTCTTAATCGAACTCTTTCAGCAACCTTGTCTCAGCCAACTACTCATTAACCTGTTCTTCCTTGATTTATGCTGCATTCCACACCTGCTTTATCAACATTTCTGTCATTCTGTGAGATACTGGATGTTCTTCCAATAAATTCCTCAATATAAGTTATTCAGTTGTTTGAAACCTATAGCCTTAACTGGTATATTCATAATGTATTATTAATATAATAAATAATATAAACTGGTCAAAAAAGGGAAATAAGTTTCTATAAAGGTAGAGTTAAATTGGATACTTTTAAAGAAAAAATTTAGATCAATACAATTTATGATAATTTGTAAGATATATAGTAGTTATATGTATGACAGTGTGTTTTATGTGTATTTTCTCATTTATGTTCTCACCATCATCATGAGGCAATTACTATAAATATAGTCATGTCATAAATGAACAAGCTAATATTTAATCAAGCTAAGGGTTTAAAACCAAGTGGTTTTCAGAATCCATTTTCTTAACCACAATATTATAATATTATTAATGGATATGGGTTGTTATGATCGTGAAAGAATGTAGGGGTAAAATGGAGACCACTTGAAAGTGATTGCAAAGCTGAGTCTTGGGGTACACAAGCCCTTGTAAAAATATTTTGAACATGATTTTAGTATATTACTTCACTTACTTTGATCATGTTGTTGTGCTAAACTGTTAATAAAATGCTGTAAGATTCATCAAGTTGAATATCTCATCCATGACAAAAACAATAAGGAGAAACATAAACTTTTGTATACATGGTAAAAGAATATTATCTTTTTATACCTAATTATAAATTAATCACCTCATCATGCAACCATGATATGAAATTCACACCACATGAATGTTTAGATGATATAAACATCTTAATATCAGAGCTGGCTTTTGATTCATCTTTGCATTTCTCATGACACCTGAATAAATATGAGTGGGTTTTCCAGTTTTAAGTACTAAGTTAGTAGACTCAAAATTCTTCAGTATATTTACTATTTTAAAGATATATTTAATAGAAATTGGCAATATTTGGAAGACTAGGTCACAAAAACAAATGAAACAATCTTTTCTCTTACAGAGTATTTTCCAAAAGAAGTTTTGGTTTCAAATATTTAAAAAGTATAAATAGTGTTATCCTATTTCATATAATTATTAAGTAAGATAATAAGTAACACTCATTTTACCTACACTGTCTAGCTAAGAAAACTATCACAGTTCTATGTCTATTCCTGACCTTCCCCTTAAACCTCAGAATCTTACATCTAACTGCCTACCTGGCATATAAATGTGGATAGTTAGACCTAACAATAACAAAACCAAAATACTAGTTTCTGAATTTAAACCTGCTCTTTCCCATGCTTCTCTAGCTCAGTAAAGGGCAACTCCATTCTTCCACTGGAACAGCCAAAATAACTTGAGTTATCTTTGCCTCTTTTTTTTTTTATATCTTGCACACCTCACACCAAAATCTATCAGCAAATTCTGTAACCCTGATCTTCCAAATTCATATTAAATATGATGCTTTTTGTCACCATCCTTATTGCTACTACCTTAGCAATATATGACAAGCCTGCAGCTAACATACTCACCAATTAAAGATTGAAAGTTTTCCTGCTATGATCAGGAACAAAACAGGGTGCACACTTTCATTACTCCTGTTCAACATAGTACTGGAAGTTTTAGCCAGAACAATCAGGAAGAATAAAGAAACAAAAGGCACCTAGATCAGAAAGGAATAAGTAAAATTGTCTGTGTTTGCAGATGATAGGATCTTATATAGATAAAATCTTAAAGACTCAACCAAAAAAAAAAAGTTAGAACTTATCAACAAATTCAGTAAAGTTGCAGGATATATAATCAATATATGAAACTCTGTTGCATTTCTATACATTAACAATATAATAGCTGAAAAATATAATTTTAAAAAGAAAACAGAAAAGCGATAAAGAAAAAAAATAAAAAGTTCATTTCATAATGGCATCAAAAACAATCAAATAGGGATAAATTTAACCAAGGAGGCGAAAGTTCTCTACACTGAAAAACTTTAAGACTCTGATAAGAATAAATGAAGTAGATACAAACAAGTGTAAAAATATCCTTTGTTCATAGATCAAAAGAATTAATATTGTTAAAATGTCTATACTACAGATTCGATGCACTCCCTATTAAAATTCCAATGGATTTCAAACTATACTACAAAGCTATACTAATTAAAAGAGTATGGTACTGGCATAAAAAAACAGACACAGACACCAATGGAATAGAATCAAGAGCTCAGAAATAAACTCATTTACATATAGTTACCTATTATTTGACAAGGGAGCCAAGAATGCTCAATGGGAAAAGGATAGTCTCTTCCATAAATGTTATGGGAAAACTGGATAACCACAGGTAGAAAAATTAAATTGGACACTTGCCTTATACAAGTCACAAAAGTTAACTCGAAATGGATTGTAAGACCTGAAATCATAAAACTCTCAATAGAAAACGTAGAACTAGAGTTCATTGTCATAGATCTTAACAATATATATAAATATATATATATATATTTTGGCTATGACACCAAAAGTACAAGAAATAAAGCCAAAATAAATAAGAGGGATTACATTAAACCAAAAAGATTTTGCTCATCAAAGGAACCACCAACAAAATAAAATGGGAGGAAACATTTACAAACCTTATATTTAATAAGAGGTTAATATCTAAGATATATTAAAAACACATACAAATTAATAACAAAAAAGCAATTTGATTAAAAAAATGGGTAGAGGAAACAAACAGACATTTTTCCAAAGAGAAGATACAAATGGCCAACAGATACATGAATGCAAGTTAAAAACATGATATTATCTCACACGTTTTAGGATGGCTATGATCAAAAAAAAAAAAATAGATAAAAAGTGTTGGCAAGGAAGAAAAGGTAATCCTTGTGCACTGTTGGTGGGAATGTAAGTTAGTATAATCACTACGGAAAACAGAATGGAAAAAATTAAAAATAGAACTACCATATGATCCAACAAACCCACTTCTGGATATATATCCAAAGGAAATGAAAACAGATATCAAAGAGATATCTGCATTCTTATGTATACTGTTTATTGCAACATTACTTACAATAGTAAATATATGGACACAACCTAAGGGTCTGTCAATGGATGACTGGATAAAGAAGATACACGAACACATACATACACAGGAATATTATTTAGCCATGAAAAATAATGTAATCTGTCACTTATGACAACATGGTTGGTCTTTTAGGACATTATCTAAGGAAAATAAGTCAGACAGAGAAAGATAAATACTGTATGATGTCACTTATACGTGGAAACTGAAAATGCTGAAGTTGTAGAAACAGAGAATTAAATGGTGGGTTATAGGAGCTAGAGGTATAGAAAATGGGAAGATGTTGGTCAAAGTGTACAAACTTCCAGTTAAAAGATGAATAAGTTCTGGGGATCTAATGCACATCATTGTGATTTTAGACAACAATCTCATACTATGTACTTGAAAGTCACTAAGAGAGTAGAACTTAAATGTTCTCACCACACACACACACACACACACACACACACACACAAGGTAACCATATGACCTAACGGAAGTGTTAGATAACACTACAGTGGTAATCACATTGCAATATATAGGTGTATACAATCAACATGTTTTATACCTTAAATTTACACAGGTTATATATCAATTATATCTCAATAAAGTTTAGGGAAAAGAACACAAAATTCAGGTTGGCATCAGACTTTTCAACATCAACATTAGAGGAAGATAACAGTGGAAGACTAATTTTAAGAACACCAAGGAAAGACATTATGAAACAATTGTGTTGGACAAACGTCCTTCGAGTATTAAGGCTATAATAAAACAGATCTAAACATGCACAAAAGTAGAAAATTTATGAAAAATTATACCTACAAGCCCTTTCTATGGAGTCTACTAAAATAAGTTTTATTCAACCAACAGATTTTTAGAAAAATGAACAAGATATTTTGTTTAAGAATTTACTACATTTATCTGTAGATTAAGACCAAAAAGAAAAAATAGTGGAGATAATAGTGGAAGAGTAATAAATGAATCTTACATGCTCTGACAAATTAGAAATAATACAACTAAAAGTGGGTGGAGGAGGGAAATAGAAAAGGGAAAGTAGAATAAGAGTCTGGAATTTTTTGAAGGGGAAGGTGAAAGTCTAATGATATAATTTAAAACTGACAAATTAAATAGTAGAGGCTGAAGTAAGGTAAAAAAGAAACCAGGAGATAGTATACAATTATTGATATAAAAATAACTTGAACAAAAATATAAACCTTTCTTTAGGAACCAAAATGTAAAGAAAAGAAAAAAGCTAACAAAATAGTAACAAAACAGATCACATTGATAAAGATACAAGGTAACTATAACATAATATGCAGTAAGTATATCATAAAGTTGTCTGACAAAATTGAGAAGGACCTCAAAAATGACTGCATTACATATATTAGAAAATTACTTTCCTGCTGGATCATAAAACAAAGCTCAAGCCTAGCTGTATGCAACAGTCTAATGTAAAGTAAAATGATGCAAAAGATAAAAGAGATGGTCAAATGCATACCATATCAGTAAAATCAAAATGACTACCATTGGATATTTAATAAGGTAGATTTCAAACCAAAAAGCATTAAACGAAAAGGCTACAAGTCGCAATGCAATTATAGATAAAAGTTATGAGTATCTATGCACTAAATGACACAGCAGTGACCTTCATATAGAATAAATTATAGAACATAAAAGGAAAAATAGAAACTATCTTAAGAAAATTTTAACTTATATTTATTGTTCCAAGTCAGTCAAATAAACAAGTAAATAAGGATATAGATTATCAAATAATCAATAAAGAGAATGAAAAGTGAATATTTATCAAAATGTGTACCTTCAATAAAAAGAAAATATATCTGCTTACATAGTGCAGGAATAATATTCATAAAAATTTACCATACAATAAAAAATCAATAAATTTTATAAAGAAAAGATTTTACGAAAAATTATCTTAAGTCAATAAAACTAAAAAATAATAGCAAAATTAAACAGAAGTTTCTTCCATTGAAAATTAAAATATGTCAAAATTTCTGAAATTTCTAAATATTAATGAAAATAATATATTCTAGAATATACATAATTAGCAAAAGAAGTACCCAGTTGAAATAGCATAGCTTTAATTATATAACGAGAATAGGAAAATAAAAATAAATATAACAGCCAACAAAAAACAAAACAACAACAAAAAAAAACAAGCGCTATGAAGACACATTAATAACAAAATAGAAATTAACAGGTTGAATAGTAGAATAACAATGAGAAAAAAAAATTTGCCATTACTTAAGGTGATTGTTATCCTAACTTCTTTCTCCAAAAAAAAAGGAAAGAGAAAAGTGATAATTATTTACACTGCCTTTTTATGAGGAAACATAGTTAACAGTTGAAAATAAAACCTTTTTTAAGCAGAAGTATGACAGCTAATAAATAATGTACAATAGGTTCTTGTAAAGTACCATTTTTAACATCAAATAAAATAATGTATCAAGCAAAGATCATCAGTGAATGCTAAAAGGAGGCAAAAATTGATGTGGACAGGATATTTGCATACTGCCAAAATATCACCACACAGAATACTTGATAATGGCAAAGAGAAAAATTTATTTTTATAATTAAGTTTGGTTGTCATACCCTAAGCAAGTGACCAAATTTAGCATCAGTAATTTTGAAAATACTTGACAATATGTTCCACCTGATGTGATATGAGTGAAACAGCTGTTATGAAAAATTCCCAACAAATGAAATATTTAACTTGAACATAATCAAGCCATTATATCTAACTTCTATTTTAAAATAAATTCAACAATATACACAGAGAGGTACCCTTTAAATAAACCAGTCAGCTCAAAGAAAATTGGCCTGGTATCTTGAAAAGTCATTGCTATTTTATAAGGGGCTGAGAAGAAAATCGTTCTAGATTAAAAGAGATGTGGTTGATATTTTAATCAAATGCAAAATGAAAAATCGATGAGATGCTATCTTGAAAAGGACTTGATAATAAGTGATAATTAGGAACCTATTTTTAATTTCTATAGATGTAATAATATCACTTCAGTTGCTGAGGCATATGCCTTTATTCATGCAATATTTTTAGGGGTTAATTATCATAATGTCTGCTACTTTTTTTTAAGTGGTCGACAAGGAGATTGAAACACAGAGATAATGCACAAAGCATTAGCGCGTTTTGAATGGATCTGTAATAGCGGGTGTATGTTGCTCATTGTCATATTCTTCCATAGTTTGGAAAGTTTCAAACAGTTGAAAAATAGCCTGCTAATTTTTTTTTTAAAGAAAACTGAAGTCCAACCATGTAATGTTTTACCTACTTCCTTAGTCTTTCCAGTCTCAAGCAAAGTTCATTATTCCTGAGTAGACTTAATTTCTTCAAAAGCTAAAGTGAGTACATTAGAAAGTTTACAGTTATTTTAATCACTCCGCACTGAATTAGTACAAGTAAAAATCTTTCACATTCTCATTTGTTAAAGAATCCAATGAATTTGCTGAATAATCATGCCGCTAATCCCGTAACAGTAAATTTTTTTAAATGTACCAATCCCCAGCCCTAGGTAAAATTATATTTTTGGAGCCTCATCCATATATGATGTTCAAAAAGGGCAGAGGAGTGATTTATTACTGAGTAAAGGAAACAGGAAAGGAGATAATATTCTTGATTTCTACCTTCCCATGATGTCTGCCATCTATGACAGCTGTGTGAAGCCCATCATCTGGGAATGTAAATTAAATTAGTCAAGAATTAATTTTGGCAGAATGTGTTTACCTCTATGGATGTTGGGGGTGGAAGGGACCCACCTTTCTCTTTTCTCAGAGAGTGGCATTTGATGATTTGCAATTATGGTAGCCTTCATCGCCAGAATTATTTATTGAGGTGTCTTTTATTTCCCATCCATCATATTCAAAGCTTCTTAAATTTCATTCCCCTTTGAGTTCGGTGATCCTGGTTCACCAGAGCTCCATTGGATATGGGATTATTCTGGCAATCTAGTTTGCCAGTTGTTACTGTGTCCACCGAAACTTCCCTCTCCTTCCTGGGCAAATGGATACTAATACTTTCTAGATGCCTTATAGTTAAGGGGAATCATGTGACTAGGTCTGGCCAATGAGATGTGGGCAATGAAATGTGGTGTGGGTCCTTCCCAGGCTGAAGCAGTGAAAAGTCACAGAAAGAAACTCCAGCAACAGCTAGGCTCCTTGAATGCCTGTGTAAAAAACAGGACCCCTTCCGTTGTATATTAATACAGTTAAATCTTTTTTTTTTTTTTTAAGCACTGAGGTGTGGGACTTAATTCATTAACACAAAAACATAATCTAGCCCATCCTGACTAATACACTTGGCTTCTTCCATTCTCTGTGAGCAAGGATTTTTGCTTGATTGCTATAGTACCTACCAATACTGTCATTTAATTTGGAATTGTTAGGCCCATAAAACTAGCTCTTCAAGGAATGTTACCATCATCTCTTCTTTTGTTTCAACTAGAGAACCAGCCTTCACAGATTCTGAACCAAAGCTGCAGTTGCTCCTAAAATTTGTATTTTAGGCACCTCCTGAGGAGGACTACATCTGGCAGATACTCCCAAAGACACTTCAATTGCTTACCTCAGCTTTTGGTGTTATGTGTCTGCAGTAGCATTTGTTCTGCTATATCCCTTTTTGGTAAGAGTCTATTCTCCTGCTCCCTTTAGAGAGGTCCTAATTAAATCTTAGCAGCTTAATATGCTTGTTCATTTGGTTCCATACTTCCTCAAACATACCTAGAACTCAAATGATTTGCTGAAACTCTGTGCCCTTTTATTTTTCTCTTTCTCTTGATTTTTTGGGTCGGATGTTTGTTTTTCAAATACTCCTTAGACTTTGAAGTCTGTAGTCTCCTATAGTAAGATAAATGAAACCAATTAATTCTCTTCAAGCAAATCATGTCAGTCTTTACTCCCTGATTTGGATAACCTTATCCTAGAGGGTTCCAACATTGACTCTGGAAATGGACTGATTAGCTCTCCTTAGATATGGTTCTGATTTCTTGTGACTTCCATTAATGCCCTAATTCTATAACCTTGAGTGTGTTCCCTCAGGGCAGAGACAATTGTTAAATCTCCAACTATAATAACTATGTTACACAGAATCCCATATAACATTGCTTTGATAGTTCATGCTAATCTTTTGGCCTTCCATTTTCAAGTTTGAACAATTTTTTTTTCCTTCTTCCCTCTCAATGTCTATCTGTCCTGTACTAAATGATTCTTTTTTTTTTTCCTTTCATATAATATAGTTTGGCTTCTATTATTCAATTTTTAAAGAATTATCTTCTTCCTCTACCTTAATCAATTGGTTTTTATTTATTTTACTATCATGAACTACTCTACTCTAAGACAAAATTAAAGCATGTTTTTCAAAACCTCTTAGATCCTCTGTTATGTCCTAAGAAAATAACAGTTCTCAGAGATAGCACTGTAGGCACAGCCCTTTTTTGACTTCAGTGCCTACTTTGGGAACTTAATAATTTCACTGAGTGATTTCTCATCCTCAGCTCTATGTATTAAATTTATAATATGGCATTTCCATTCCTTCTTATCTATTAATTAAATCAATTAAATTATTGTTTTAGTACTACAAGTGCTTGTTAAGCCTGAGTATTTTAGGCATGTTTGCTAAAGTCTAAAGACAGCAACACACACACACACACGCGTGTGCGTGCACACACACACACACACACATCAAATGAATTCATCAAGATAAGGCCTATACAGTTTACCCACCTAGCCCCGAAGACTTTGCAAAACATCAAACAGAAAAAAACAGAATTTGAATCAACTAGTCTAGAAACACCTATTTATGTTTGCCATTAAATAGTTTGAGCTACAAGTTCATACTAATTCTGTTACCATATATAGAATGTAGTCTCTTCAGCATAAAATCCTAGCCTGTAGTCCTATCTGATAAACATAACCACAGGGAAAAAATATTCAGCCCATTAATACCATAACATCTCTTAGATACAATCAAAGTGTTTGGGTTTGCCAGCACTTAATGAATTAAAGTTACTCCTAGCTTCACCTTCAAGTCTCTCCAAATTGGTCAGATTCTACAAATACAGCATATGACTCAAAGGTGAGTAGCCTTCCTGAGGGAGACACAGAATGGGTGGAGCCACAAATTTTTTTCCATTCCAGTCATTTCAGATTTTGCTTCTAACAATTAATTCTTCTTATTTAACTCTGGTTTATAACAATTTGTCTTATTTATAATCATAAGTCATTTTCTAATTTCTTAAGATAGCACAAAAGTCAGTTTAGTCTTTCACATTTAATAATGTAGGCACCTACAGCCATAAATTTCCAGGAAATAACAAGTTTAATCATTTCATAGAATTTTTTAATGAAGCATTCACTTTTCATTACTTTTAAATAAAAGTTTTAATAAGTTGGGCAGTTTTTCCAAGATTGTACTACAGACAGTAAATACTGGACTCAAACCTAAAAGTTTCAGTTTTCTCATTCTCTTTCTACTGTATTAATGAATTTGTGCTGTGTAGTTGTGTTAAAATCTGACACAGATACTGTCTTAAGCTGGAACTAGAGCTTAAGGAGGCTCTTAACTTAGTACAGATGTCCATCCTTCCTAACATGTCCTCTTTCCAGCATGGGGATTAGCTTCAGCTTTAATGGTGAGAAGAAAGATACTATCTCTTTTTCATCTTGCATTGAGAAGGCACTGCTGAGATCCTGATTAAGTACACAACAAATCCTTCCTAAGAAACAGATAAGAACTTCTGAACTCCCAGACCTCAGAGTAGATCTTTCTACATTATAAAAACCTGGAAATAGATACTTAAAAAAATAAGTGGGAAAGTTTTACCAGGAAGAATTCAAAAGAATTACAAAATATTTACTCCTCTGTTTTCTGCTGTAAAGTACTTGAAGTTAACTTTAGTTTTAGTCTTAGAAATATCCTACAGCATGCAGTAACCTTTGATGTTTTATTAAAGGAGCAAATGCTTTGATGATCTACTCATGGGCCCAGAGATTGCACCTCTAACATTCATCCTCCTTACACCCCTTGCCAACCATCCCCACTAGAAGTTGAAATGCTGGAAAAGGTTTGGCCTTGCTTTAGTTCTTTTTAGCACTTGCTGTACATTCAAAATTTAAAAAAGTCCATGATGAAAAGTACAGAAATGTTTTATTATATAGTGACTAAGAAAAGTTTAGGTATCCCCTTGAAAAATGTTTTGATGGATGTTTATGAGTCTGTGTAAAAGCAAAATATTTTTCTAAAATCCTTAGCAATTCTTTACTCTTGGAATAGTGTATGCTAAATGTTTTCCATTTGCTCATTTGGACCAGTCTCCACCCTTCTTCATCCTAATCTGTCCCCCAGAATTCAGGCTTCCAGTATCCAGTTGGATTGAGGCAATAGAGGTCACTGAATGGAGAGTACAAGAAATAGGGGGCTGAAAGAGAGCGAGGTTGGAATGTTTGTTTTCTCTGTTTTCTTCTAAGCACCACAGGTTGGCAGTTTCTTTTTATCAAAGGCTCCAGCTCCTGTTTGGTGGTCCTTTCCATACTGCTACCTACTTTAGGTAGCAGTAACTGCTTCCCTTCTTCCCATCTTCATATTTTTGGATTGCAATGACTTCTTTCTCTTGCTAGTACTGGGTAATTTATTATCTTTCACTGATTTCTGTAATCCTTGCAGACAAATCTTTTAAAATATTTCCTTTAATGAACTCTCTTTAACAACCCAGGATGAATATGTCATATGCTTCCTGTTGGAACCCTGATTAATATATAATGTAAAAGCATTCAATTGTGGATAGTGTAAGGTTAATAAAGG
Organism: Eonycteris spelaea; assembly: GCA_003508835.1. Lineage (NCBI taxonomy): Eukaryota > Metazoa > Chordata > Mammalia > Chiroptera > Pteropodidae > Eonycteris > Eonycteris spelaea. Next base: position 9,937,656 of record PUFA01000007.1, read on the forward strand.
GAAGTGTAAGGATTAATTATTACCTGAAATTAAAATACTTAATCTTAATTTGAATCTGATTTCTGCCAATTTCTAAAAATTTTAGAGGATTTCATCAAAGGAGAAATATTTTCTCAGAGGACTATTTTAATATAAAAGACATATGAGATAGAAATCAGCACAATGCCTGAGAAACATGATATTAAACACATATGGGTTGTGGTGGTTTCTGAATGGTGTCTACATAACTAAGCTAGACTTACGTCTCTAGAATCTCCTTGCCTGTATGGTTTATGGTTAGGGTTGGCTCCAAGAGAAATTTGCATATTTGGAAGGCAGAGTGAAGCAGTAGACATTTCGTTCTGAATACAAATGTAGGACCAGGAGCTCTTGCAGATGATGTACATCTTCATTAATCTGCTGGCTCACCTTGTGTGGGACAGCATCTGGATCCAGAGTTTCTTTAGCTTCCACTAGGTTTCTCTTTCAGTTTTTCTGAGTCCTGGGCCAGGTGCAAGAGTGCCAGGGTCTTGCAAGTTGCCCACAACATCAAGGATAAAGATGTTCAGAGACAGATGCCAGTTCCAATTTGTCCTCATTCTTCTGAATTTTATGTCCAAGTTTTCTTCCTAACAATTGGTTCTGTGGGCTCGTGGCATCTTTAAGCTCCTGCCAAACTCAGAAACAATTTCCATAAACTTATCCACAAATTTCCACAATTGTGGGTGGTCTACTCCCTACTGTATTATATCCCCTCATTTTCCATCCCTCAGAATGGTTCTGGTCACCTGGCTGAATTATTCCGATAGGTTGATCCTCTTTTCTTCTTCTCCTGTTAGTGACATAACCACTGTTTTTCTCCATTTGTTTTTCTCCATTCTGTTGGTACAATACAAAACCTTTGATCAGTGTTTGGGAAAGAAAATGGGGAGACAATTACCATTTTTAATTTTTACTGGATTTATTGAACAAACCCTATGCTTCTTTTTTCCCTTTCAGGTTTTGTCATTGTCTGGTCAACTTGAACTTCCAATGCTTTGCTCCCAGATAGAATTTCATGCTCATTTAGCACATGATACCTTTGGAGCTGACAGAAATGATCCACTTGGAACCCTATGCTTGGGCCCAGAAAGCTACAGAAATAGTCTTCTTTCTCTCCTTGATTCTCTATGGGTCATTTAATAGAAGCAGTTCCTCTTTATTCTTTTCCTTTTTGAATGGTGCTTTTGTGAGTTGGAGTCTTGATGCAGCTGTCACAAACCTTCCACTTCAGAGGTTAAACTACAGATCTAATGAGGGAAAATTATTTTTAGCTTAGCCTCTGGCACTATAAATTCCAGGAAATTTTTGAATTAAGCTTTATGACTTTATAGGAAAAAATAGCAGGCTGCCAAACTGTCTTTTTATTTAACTCTTTCTCTCTCTTTCTTTCTCTTAAGTAAAATCTAACTAGGTGATTTTTAAAATATTACTTCCAATTTCCTTTGGTAGCAAATACATGGTAGTTTCATTCAACAAAAATTACAAATCCTTCTTTATTTGTGTTTGTTCATTTTCTAATTGGACCCCTATCTCTGACTACTGATACTAGACAAGCGAAAACATTGCCCATGATCGATGATATATGAGCATAGATTGTTGTCTTCTCTTCACAGTAGAAACTAGAATTTACCCTTAGATCTAATACTGAGGTTAAAGGGAAAAAATACACACACACACACACACACACACACACACACACACACACACACACACACAATGACTTTATCCTTAAAAGTTGAAATATTTCTCCCAAGGTAGAATTTCATCTTAACTCAGTCAAAAAATAAAGCAGAAGCTGAGTCATATTAGAAACAAGCCCAACTGTGAATCAGTCAAGAATTTCTCCTCTGTATTCTGGCTTACCCAAGCCCTAGACTTCTCTCCTCTGAATCCTAGCTTTGGACATTCCACTGCTATTAACAACTTCACCCAAGAGGAGGGACTGGAAGAGACAAAAAATAAAAGTGAAGAAAGGCTTTATTTCAGGTTAATAACCATGAAAATAAAATATCTATTGTACAACTACTATGCACATGGCAATGGGGAATTGTAGGGCTATCACACATGGGGATACAAATAGGCTGGGAAGAAAGCAATGCATTACTACATATTAACTGTAAAGTCAATTAGCACTGCTTGCTAATAATGTTGAAAAGTAGGTTTTTATCCTCAAGAAAATTTCAACATCATTGGTAGGAAATGGTGGGCCTTGTAACTGACTAATGGAAACACCGCTCCTCTCCAATACCAGGGAAGAGCGTGTTCCAGGCAGACCCTACGGTAAGGTTAAAACATCTCCTCAGTGAAAGTGGATATGTGTATTGTACAAATCATACAACTAAGAGAGGAGATGTGCTAAGAAATAAAGAAAGACAATCTCATGCAAATAAGATAAAGACCTTAGAGTTTTAGTTTGAATATTAAAAAGATTGCCTATATTTTATTCCAAATATGCTAAAATCAGCCTGTCAGTCATGATGATAAGGACATTTATTATTTTTTATGGCCCTGCAGTATGCTAAATCCTTCACATACATAAACACATTTATTCTCAAATAAATATTACTACCACCATTTACAGAAGTGGAAACAGACATTCAGAGGATTAAAAAGCCTAAGTTCACATAGCAGTGAGTGGAAGAACTTAGACTTGTCTTAGATCAATCTTATTTCAGAGCTTGTGATTTTTATGCTAAAGATAAAGAGAATGACCCAGACAATAAAACCAATGTACCATTGTGAGTTTGGGTAGTAAGATGAAATGTTATGGAATCTTCAAGAGAGGAATTTGAATGGAGTCTTGAAGAATGGTAGAAGCAGAGTAGGGATAGAGCATATTTTATGAAAATAAATTGAATTTAAAAAGTTATATAGTCAAATAAGGACTGCCCAGGATTTTCTCAAAAGACTTGTGGGTTGATAATATACTATTTATCCATGAAAAATTGCTATTGCAACATTATTCAAAAATGCTGTCTAAATTTGTAGATATCTACATCTTCATTAATCTATTAAGTTGAAAGAGAAAAACATTTGAAAATTTATTAGAAATTTTAATTGGGAAGCCTAGTTGTATCAATGAACTATTATAAATTTCTGTTACATCTAAAGTATATATGCATGTATATATATACTTGTGTATTATTAGATTTTTTTTAAAATAAATAAAATCCTCATTCTTACTCCAAACAGGACCAAGTCTCTATTTGCAAATATTTACAAGGCCATTTTGGACTGACACAATTCAGAATGGACTTAGACCCAAATTATATTCTATGTTTTGGTAATTTTTACAAAAACATCTCTGTCTCCAGGAGAAAGCCCTTATATATGTCATGGGAGGAAAAGAAATATGAAACTTAACTTTGAGAAAAATAAGGTCATTAGGACATTGAAACATCAAGGACTTGTGGGATGAATCACACTAGAACAAGAGAAGCAAAAAAAAATAATAACTTTATTCTTATTAATAACTCTTAGCAACATGTATAGAGCTCTTATAGGCAAAGTAAATCTGAAGTAGGCTGAAGATCTAGAAGTCACAACCAGAAGGGTGCAATATATCATAACTTCAATGCTCCTGATTCAAAATGGCTGCCACTGTTACTTGTTAACATCAAAAAGACTGAAGAATGAGAATGATGTCATGGTAGTATTTCTAGTGGATCTTTGGAGCTTGCATTAACCTTATGTTCTACGAGTGAAATTGTAGAAAGCCTCTTATTTTTTTACATAAATCAAGCTTTGTCACATATTAATAAGAACTTAAGAACTATAGTACTAATTTGACTTAGATAATAGGATCTTCTTTTCCAATGACTTAGGAGTTGTTGGTTATAAAGTCCCATCTTCCTCCCGACCTCCCCCTCCTCCACAAAAAAAAAAATGTTTGTGATCATAGATGAAGGTTGCATTTTCTTTGTTTGGAAAGATTAATATGTTAAATGTTTTATAAGTGAAGACAGTTTCATAGTATGCAAGATAAAGCAGAGTGTGCTAAATTGACTATATGATGTGGTGTGTTAGTACAATTTTTCTCTTAGAAGACTGTCAAATAAACACATTCATATCTGTTAAGTTGGCTCTAGAGCAAGCACTTAGTGCTCAATTTTTTTAAAAAAACCTAGCTCACATTAAATTTAACTTGCTCACAAGAGAGTACACTCTAGTGAATCAGTTAATTAATGAATTTAATGAAATTCTGTACCTATAACTATAATCAATGGAGTTCTTTTCATTAACCTGGGAATGTTAACTGTGGCCCTCAATAAGATACATCTGGAGTAACTACCAACACTTTGTTTCCTAAAAGAGGAAATCCATGATTTTTTTTTTTTATTTAACATCAACAAGATAAGCATGGACATTAAAAGGAAATAGTAATTTTCATTTTTAATCCAGGTTAAATGGTGCTTACTCAGAAAGACAAATGATGAAATACAGCTTAGTAAATGTCAAATCATTTTTCCCCAATTCTCTGGTTCCCAAAGCCAGATTTCCATGTAAGTTTAAAAGTCAGGATAGGAATGGAAGAAGCAGGAAGCCAGCCTTCGGTTACTGGAGATAAGAGGCCAAGTGTAAGCCTGGCAGAAACAGGTTATAAGAGAAGGTTTTCACTGGATCAGAGATAACTTAAATCAGAGGGGTTTTATCATTAAAGGGGTTTTATCATTCTTTTGTTTCCAAATATCTTGACTCTTAAAGAAGCGTGGCCTTCTTTGATTCTAGATGTGGTTTCTTTGGCACTCGGTACTACTTTCATTTTACCATATTTTCTGGCTTGAATATAAGTCCCACAAGAAAATTATGCTTTAAGAATGCACACCTACACTCTCCTTGGCATTAAAGGAGTATCTTTAGAACAACAAACCTTAATCCCTCTCCCCATCCCATCTCTCAGCACTCACACAGCTGAGAAATCACATGTAAACCCATTGGTAGCAAAGATATAAAAGTTGCAGTTCTTCTTAACAGAGAAATTGAGGTGGGAGGTTACTCAGTCTGATCTAAGTAGATTAAAACAGCACTCCAGATGATTCCAATAATCTCATAGAGAAATGTGCATCATTCTCTCCTCCCCCAAGCTTCGTGTTGAGAATCTTTTGTCTGGGAGGTGTATGTTCCCAGGCTGGTAAAGTGCTAGTTTACAAACAGGCAGATTAACCTAAATTTTAGGCCAAAAAAAAAAAAAAAAAAAAAAAGCATGGGCACAAGTATAAAGAAAAGAAATGAACTATTTCATGATTGATAACTTTAAAATATATATGTTATTGTCATCACAAAAAAATTAGAACTGTTTCATGTCTTATTTTACAGTATAGCTTTGTCTCCATTTTGAAATATACTATACTTGGCCAGGTAGCAGTGGGACTTTTTTAGGGCTTTACTATTGAAATGGTAAAGTTCCTAATTTTGTCCTGGTTTAGGGTCAGAGACTCTGCCTAGGCAATGCATTAGGCTTTATTAGAACTGTGATAATTCTGGGGCTCCCTCAAAAGCAAACAGGCCCCCAAACACATAGTCCTCTAAATATGTTGGTGTACCAAGATTTCAAATAGAAAGCCATGACTCAACCTTTCCCAGTTTGCACTGTGTAATTATAAAAATGTTGTTTCCTAGAGAAAGCATACAAATGAAGTGCACGGTAAAATATTGAGGTAAATTGACAACAATCGTATCCTCCCTCAGGTGATATAGCTTCCAACTCTGTCATGACCCATGGACCACCACATCATGGTAGGCTGATGAGCAATCAATTCTTAGATCCAGCCTGCTTTTAATAGACCTTTATCTGAGAGTTGGTTCTCTCTTTTGCTGTCCTATATAAATAGCATCTGAAGGAAGGCAGTTATTAAGGGGGCAGGACAATGATCTCACCCTTCCCATCACACCAGGCATTGGTATATATTTTTTTTATTCCTTTCACTCCTGGGTACCATATTTAAGTACTTGCAGATGCTCCATGAGGCTAAAACTCGTATTTTGGGAACCTAGAATAAAAGAAGAGAGTTCTTTTCTGGAAGACTTCAATAGTATCTTAACCTGTTTTTTTGATGCCATTATTGTAATTTTTTGCTTTCAAATAATTTGTCTTACAGAAAAACTGTAAGAATAGCACAATAAAACTGTATAGTACTCTCATCTAGTTTACAGTTAATATTTTTAATACTTGCTTCATCTTGTATATGTGTTTATGAGTAATATTTTTTTCTGAATAATCTAGTAAAGTGTTGCAGTCATAATGCTACTTTACTGATATTTAGTGGGCATTTTTTAAGAATATTCACTTATATAATAAAAGCACAATTATCAAAATAATATAACCAATAGTAGCATAATCTATTACCTAATCAACCAGATCTTATTCAAATTCCACCAATCTCCAAAATGGATGTTTCTATTGCTATTCCGGGTCCAATACAAGATCAGACATTGTTTGTCAGACTTTCTTTGTCTTCTATAATAATAAATATTTTTGAAAAGCACAGAATAGTTATTTTTTTGAATGTCTCTCAGTTTGGGCTTGGTCGATATTTCCTTATGATAAGATTTAGGTGACTAGTTTTTGGCAGGAATATTACAAAAGTGGTGAACTGACCTTCTTAGCGACTTATACCTAGAGGCACACGATATTGGTCTGTCCCATTAATGATGATAAATTTGATTGCTTGGTTAAAGGCACATCTGTCAGAACTCCATGGCAAAGTTACTGTAATTAATAAGCAACTTTTTTGATTGTAATCAATAAGTAATAATAAACTTTTGAGGAGATACTTTGAGACTATGCAAATATCCTGTTTCTCAGCAAATTTTGCCCAGTAGTTTGAAATTTTTTGTCTGATTTATTACAGTGATCATTGCCAAACTGCTATTTTCTAACTCAATTTTTTTCTTTTTTTATTTGTTGATTAATTTATTTTGTAGATGTTTGAATCCAGCTTGTTTGCATTTTGAAATGTTTCTTTAGGAAAGATTAAACAGAAAAGGGAAAGAAAAAGAAAAAATTGTGCATTTGGATAACAGAATTAATACACACTGGATTTGTCAGCATTTTACTATAACAAAGAGCCCTTTTTCTCCCATTTATGTTTTTATAATTAAGAAACTTAAACCTGGGCACAAGGTATGCTCGTTGCTATGAAGGTGTCATGTTTCTAGGACTTTTTGAGGGAAACAGCTAGAAAATAAATATAATGTGTACACAAGCATACACACATATATACACATATCTATATCTGTATCTATCTATCTATCTATCTATCTATCTATCTATCTATCTATCTATCTATCATCTATCTATTTATTATGTCTGCTTGTTTGCCTGCCTGCTTGTCTGTCTGTTTGTGTCTGTCTGTCTGTCTATCTATCTAAACTATCTTATGTATCTTAAAAAACATGAATTTATACTAACACCTTCAATTCAAATCCAACACCATTTGCTTAATTTTCATCTTCTCTTCTTCCATATGTTTAACTTCCTCCTTTACTTATTTGTTCAACCCTAGAATACCCCAAATAAATTTGCAATTTTTTTTCCACAAATAAATTTAGCAACTAGGTTTACCGTTCTTTAAATATTTAGTTTGAGAGTATAGAGTGAAAAAAATAATGTTCAAAGGTCAGCTTTTGAATTAGTTTCCACACCCTCATTAAGTGTAGCTATGTGTTGATTTGAAGCACAATTAAGTGTCTGTACTCTATTTCAGTTTTTTCCTTACATCTTTGTTGATTTTTTTGAGCATATAAAGTATTAACATGGTTCTGAAGTCAGAATTATACAAAAAGTTTAAGAGTATCAAGTCTCTACCTGAAACTATTGTACTTTGCTTTCAAAAACTTTGTAAAGATAATCACAAACTAGTTTCAGTTTATCTTTCATGTGTGTGCCTATGATGGCATTTTTTTTTTTTTTTTTGAAAAAATAGGCAAACATATATATGTATATATATATATTTTTTTTCATATTTCATCTTCTTTCTTACAAAATAACTAACTTGAAATATGATACATTTTGCTTTTTTTCACTTTGCTTTTTCATTTATCAATATATATTAAAAATCACAACATTTCATTTCTCATTATTTGTTGTAGTTTCACAGTAATTTATTGTGTGGATAAACCATAGTTAATTCAACCAAATTGCTATATGGGCATTAAAGATTTCTAATATTTTTTACTTTTGAACAACAGTGCAATCGATTCTCTTGGATACATCTATTTTCATATTGTTGGCAGTGTACAAGGGTAAATGATTAGAAGTTGAATTGCTGTGTCAAATGCATATAAAGTCTCAAAAGATTTGCCAAATTTCCCTCCATACAGATTGTGCCAATTTGCATTCCCACCTGCAATGTATGGGCGTGCCTGCTTCCCCAGAGCCTTGCCAACAGAGGTGTCAGGTTTTTTTTTTGCAGTCTGAGAAGTGAGAAATGACATCTGCGTGGTTTAAATGTGTATTTCTTTTATTATGAGTGAAACTGAACATCTTTCACATGTTTAGGAGCCATTTTGAATTATTTGTTCATTTATTTGGTCAATTATATCTTTTTCTCTAAAATTATAAAATTTGGTCAATTATTATATCTCTTTCTCTAAATTATAAAAAACAATCATTTTATAGATAGGGAGATAGACAGACATAGATTTATAATGGATTAATATAGATAATATTAGTCTTTTATCTGCGATATATATTACAAATACTTTCTCATAGTTTTTAACTTATCTTTTGACTTTGTTTATGTAGTTTTTTTCAAGGCAAAGGTTTTTCTTGTTATTATTTTAGTTTTACAAAGTTACATTTATTTCATCATGATTTTGAATCATAGGCAAAATGTCTTTTGCTACATGCAAGTCATAGAGAATTTCACTCAGTTTTCTATTATTTGTCAGGTTTCATTTTTACATTTAGTTTTCCTTTCTTTTGAGAGTTTACTTTTGTTTTTAATGTGAGATATCGGGCAAATTTTATTATATTTTCCGTACAAGTATCCAGTTTTTTCAGAACCATTTATAAAATGTTTAAATTTTTTGTCACAGTGATTTAAATGCCACTTTCATCATATATTACATTTTTCTATGTATTCAGGACCATTTCTAGGCTTACACTCTTCCATACGTGTTCTATTACCACACTGGTTTGGTAGAATTTAGTATCTAATAAGGCTAGTGTCACTCATAGCTTTTATCTTCCAGGTTTTCTTTATTTTTTTCCTGTAATGTTTCCATATGAACATAGTAACAAGAAAGTTAGTTGGTATAGTTTAATGAGATTGAGGGATAACTTAAGGAGAACTGACGTATTTATAATATTGAGTCATTCTAGTAAACGAAAAGGATGACTCTATTTGTTCAGGTCTAGTTGTATGTCTTTCCGGAGAAGTTTAAAGTTTTTATTTCATAAGTTTTACACATTTCTCATTAAATTTATTCCTAAATGTCTCCTTCTTTGTTTCTATCATATGTGTGGTCTCCCCTACCATCAAATCCTCTGATTATCATTTTGTTTTGAAGGTCATCAATTTCTTTGTGTTGATTTTATGACAGCTACTTAGTAAATTCTTAAACTGTGAGTGTTAGTTTTGTTATTGATCCTCTAAGATTTTCTAAGAACACTATCATCCCAAAATAGAAAGGGTTTTTCCTCCCTTTTTCAAAGACTCACGTCTTTATTTGACTTATGTAATTGCACTGCTAACAGCTCTAATTTAGTGTTAAACAATAGTGGATACAGTAGTGCATCCTTGCCTGTCTTGGCCTTAGCAAAACATTATTAGTGTTTTTCCATTTCCAAGCATCTTAAGATGCTGAGAAATATATTTTATTGTACTAAAGAAATATTCATAAAACCCCATAATTGAGTATGTTTCTGAACTTAAAATCAGCAATGAGTACAGAATGTCAAAGTTTTGTTTTTTTAATTTTTTTTCTCTAGCGTCTGTGGACATCTTCATATTGTCTAAAATTTTATTTTTGTACCATCTTTACCAGATTATTAAAGATGTCATAGAATGTCCTGTGTACTTACTTAAGCCTAGTTAACTTTCTCTCTTTTAGAGAAATTGGTAAATTTGGGGCAATAGACATTCCCAATATATTATCCATTTCATCTATACAATTAAAAATGCATGTCAGCGGCCCCTTCATGATCTGTAGGAACCAGAGCAAGAACACGAATGGAGGTCCACATAATATATCTAAATGTTTCAAAGCTTTAAACCAAGCTAACAAACTGCAAAACACACACACACACACACACACACACACACACACACACACACACACGTTATCCTTCTGCCTTCAAAAATACCTGTAAGGCCAAATTTGATTTTAGAATCTCATATTCCTTGGTTTTACTCTAGATCATAATGGCATAGAAATAGGTGATAGCAGACTCTTGATCATTTCCTCTGTTCCTGGCCATGCACAGCAGACGTATGTGTGTACATCCAAGACCACATGACCAAATTCTACTACATTCTCCTATTCCTCACTGTACCCACAACGAGCTGTCTTTTTCCTATTCCTTAGGCAATTTGTCCTTAAGTGTACTGGCTAGAGAAAGAGGTTCTCAGAACCTCTGAAAATGAGTTTAGGTTCATTCGAATGTGAAATCTAGAGTTCAAGGTATGCAGGACATGGTCAAAAAGGGCTAACGTGGGTTTAAGTCCTCATGGCCCTATGAAATACTTGTTCCTCGGACAGAGGTGTGGCTAGAGGAAGGTCAGGGTGATCGTACAAAGGGCTGTCCTTCCTTGGTCTAAAGGCAAAAGTGTTAAAGAGTAAAGTTAAACATTTTAGTCTGTCAAATTTGTGTTTTCTGTGTGTGTGTTTATGTGTGTGTGTTGTGAGATAAATGAGACTGTAAACAATGAGATATTCATTTTATTACTAGTAGTAAAAGTCTTTGAAAAGCAATTAGACTACATATATATACATACATAAATATATATTTACCTAGTAATTATATGTTTGGGAATCTAAGTTTAGAAAATAATGTTAAAGATCTAAAAGCATTTAGTTTTGGATATTACAACTATAGAATTATATATGATGACCAAAAATGGAAAACAGCACAAGCCCAACACTAAAAGATTAGCTAAGCAAATTATGACATTTTCATCAATTAGTAAATTATTTAGGCATTAAAATTTTTATTTGAAAAACTATATAATTCCATAGGATAATGTTTATGGCATAATATTAAGTGAAAAGTAATATACAAATTATATATAATTGTGTATACCATTTGATTTAAACTGGGTTAAAATAATTTCTTTCATAGAAATAAAGGAAAGGATAAAAGTAATTTTGCACAATGTATCAGTAATTCAAGGCAAAAAATTTTTTGCATCAGTATTTGTGTTTAAGTATTGAGGGAGAATGAATTATATTCCCTAATAGCTTTTCTGAGTTTTCAGATTTTCTTTCCTCAGAATTTATTACTATTATAATGAATAGAAATGTGATAAGAAGGTCAGACTCACTTATCTCTAAGGTACTTTGCAACTCTATCATGGAAATATTTTTATCCCTGAACAATCAAGAGCTTGCTATATTCCAGTATTATAACATAAAAAGTCAAAATTGAAATGTTAATTTCTTTCAGAACCCCATGTGTAAGTATTGTATTAATATAATCAACTAATGGGGAAAACACTTGTCCAAATATGGATTCTTACACTGACTCACTGGATGAAAGCTCAGACACTAAGAAATGCTAAACTAGAGAAAAATGATGGTGACATGACTGGTAATAATGAATTTGGGGCCCTCAAAATTATAACACTAGCTATGAGTCTGAAATAAGAAGAAAAACATTCCTCATAGGAAAAATAACTGGAAATTAAATATATTGACAAATAGATTTAAGAATCACATGATTAATAAAATATTATTCGTTAATATGAGACAAGCATTTTACATTATGGTAAGATTTGTCCTTAGAATCCTAAACTTGATTTGCTTACACAAAATAGTAAAAAATAACTACCACATAATTTTACTATGGATGTTAAATAAAATAATGCTTCTAAAGCATTTAACCAAATGTTTGACATCTGTGGGTGTTCAATTATCATAGCCCCCTTTATAACCACAGTAACTTGGGAATCAAATTCCCTCCTTAAGAATGAACGCTGAGCTTTAAAACTAATGCCTCAGTATGCTAGGCAGTGAGAAAGATCTAAAACAAGAAAAGCAATTTCTAACTCCAGTCTCTCTCTTTTTTTTTTCTTTTGCTGTACTGTCCTGAACACCCCTTCCCAGAGTTCTGTTGTACATCAGGCAGGAGTGTGACAGTGAATCATCCCCTAGGCTGCAATTTCTTCCTGGAGATGCTTCCAGATGCTGATATTACCTGGGTGTTGCACAGTTAGAAAAACGAGGCGCAAAAGCAAATGCTACCATGCTTTAGCCAAAGCTAATTAGACTTTTCTAGGCTCTCAGATACAGAAACCCTGACCAACGTATGAGACCATGGCTCCCTAGGTGCTTATCTGGACATTAACACCACATTAAGGAGCTCGGTGGGAATCCCCTTGGGTATCCTTAGAACATATGGTGTGTGAACTGAAACAAAGAGCGGCTGTGGCCCTTATTTGTTCTGTGGTCTTACATAAGTCACTTAGCTTCTTTAAGTCTCACTTGGAAAACTGGAACCAAATCTCCTGTCCTGACTACTGTAAAGGGTTATATGAGGGTCAAATGAAATAATGTGTCTAAAAATGCTACTGGGAAAACAATGTAATGCTCTTTAAAACATAAACTAGCATTATTATCTTGAAAGGCAAAGAGATTACACTTTTAAAGGCTTTTAAATAACATTAAGAAATATGGCCTTGCAAACACATCCAATAGTAAACTAGTAGGGTCAGTAAGTGAAGCTGCTAAGACTGATAAGGACATAATTTAAAAGCTTTGGAAATCACAGGCAATGCTTTGAGTCTTGCTCTGCTGGCATTGTCCTTTATTCCTTGTATTATTTAAATTCAACTCCTGAAGACCTAATTTTATTTTTCTAACTGGTGTTATATCCTGAAAATGCCTCTAACTATAGACAGAAGAAAAATATTAGATTGTGAAGATGAACAAGAAGGGAGAAGAAGATAAAGAGGAGACAGAGAGAGTTCTGCATAATGCTCCAAGGCTCTACCTAAGAGGTCCACTCTGACCTCACCCACCCCTATATTTTAGATCTCAGAAACCAGTGATCACTTAATCAAACATCATGGATCCCATAGTGAGTTAACTGATATTTTCTCTTTCGCCTAGTGGGTATATTTGCATGTTTACTGGTTATTTATCATTCACTGAAAGTTTCAAGGGCAAACAAATACACTATAAATTTGGGAATAACTTACAAAGTTATAAAATATTACCTCTTGACAGTGAGATATTTTACAATGATATTGTGTTGGTGGGCAGGGCTGTCAGTATAACACAAAGATTAAATCCTCAACTGGCAATGAATTTTTATACATCGCCAAGGACAGAAGCATAAAAGGTCATTTTAAGTAAAGTGGTATCTGCAGAAAGTGGTGCAGCAAAATACCTGTGGATGGCCAGCTGAAATAAGATGAGAGCAGCCAAGTACAAGGGAACTTCTGCAAGGTAAAGGTCACAGATGCTGTTACAGGAATGAACCACAGAAGATGGCAAGCTGTATTCACAAGAAGCTGTCCATGTAGAAAGAAAATGAATTCTAAGAAATTGCAATGAGAGCCCTTGTCTTCAATTGTCACAAAGCCCCAACAATCTTCAGATCACTACTGACTTAGTAGCAGTACTGGGATGCAGAATGATCCCACAGGAGTTTAACCTTTTCTCATAAATGCACTAAAACAAGCTATGATTAAAGACCTGGTTCCCCAATCTACAGATGAAGAAACTGAGGTTAAGTCATAGAGCAAGCAAGTATTGATGTTATTTGAGTGCAAATCCAAGCCACTTGAGCTCCAAAATCAATTATCTTAATCAGCTTATTTTACGTGTATAGCTTCCAATTTATAACAAAGTGGGAGCTAGTAAGTAAAACAGAAGTGTGGAACATTGGAAAAGTTACCCAACTTTTCTTGATTTGGGTTTTTTTTTTCTTCTGATTTTCAAATTAATGGTAACACTTAAGGCATGATACTATTCAGTAATGAAGGTAAAAAAAAAAAAATTCTGCATGCTTTGAGCATTACATTACTATCAGTCAATAATAATTTATTTCCAGGGCCTAGAACATTGTAGAAATTCAACAAATTTTGCTAACTTAAATCAGTCAAATATCTCCAAGTACTCAAGTATCTTCCAGGCATAAATGAATTAATTCCAAACAGGCACCATGCTAAGAACTGGTAAAAACAAAAACAGAACATAGTACACTGGAAGGTAAATCAACGGGGATGATAGAGAAGACAGGAGACGTATATGCCCGCATTGCGTCATCGTTCTCAGTATCAATTTCTGGTACTTAAGAGGGAGGAAATTAAAACCGTCAGAAATGTTTTAGTGCCTTAAGACTGTCAAAGTGAATCACCTGTGAAAAACATAAATAAAATGAGTGTTTTATTATCTAATAAGTGTAAAAAAACTATATTTTAAAAAATATATTTCTTTGGCTAATTTTATTTGTTTATTTGTTAGAAATTATGTTTGGAAACAAGAATAAATAAGACAAATATGATTCCTGTCCCAACTAAGCTTATAGTCTAATGGAAGATATAGACAAATAATAAACACAATTTTTACAATTTATGATCTTGTAAAGTGCCATGAAGTAAAGGAAAAAAATTGGGGGTAGCATTGGTATTTCAGATAGGCTGTTTACAGGTAAACTTTTTGAACATGAGACTAGACTAAGAGGATCGTTATTGATTGTTGGTTACTTTTAGACTCCTGCTATAAAGGAGGAGCTCAACATCCTTAACTTTTGAATAAGTTCAACTTTTGTTTTTAAGCTAATAGAAAGGATTTATTTTCCCAAGAGTTGGTTATTTTTAGTGCTGAAGAGTTCAAATGCAGTTCAAAATGCCAACCTGATACATTTTGACTGGGAAAATACAGCAAAGCATAATTTCCAAGAATTAATTGTATCATCTGAGACACATGACAGCAGGTTTTGCTGGTATAAGAATTATATGTGATAGAATTCATACTGCAAGTATAAAATGAAGATACCAATTTGTGCTTATGAAAAATAATTATTATGAAGAGAATACAACTGTGGTGCAATGGAAAGATGTACAGAATTTGAAAATAATCAGAAAAACTTAAGTAAATCATATTATCTCATTGAGCCTCATTTTTCTTATCTGAAAAAAAAATGTAGGGAATAAAAGTTGGAAGCAAATATTTCTTCTTAACTTATGATATTTCCCTCCAGGTGAAGAGAACACGAGGTAACAATTCTGACTTCTTTCTGCCCTATTTGTTCTGCTCCAGAAAAATTGGAATGACTTCATTGGAATTGTAAATTTATGGAGAATAACCTGGACCTGCTTTTTTCATCTCCTCTTTTCTTTTGGGGAAGGAGTTGGGAAGGGAGCAGGCCCACCCATGAGGAGAACCTGCTGACGAGCTGATTGACAGGTGGATAAGTCAGTCAGTGTTAAGAAACTCGACAGTATTCTTTAAGGTCAATAAGTAACACAATAAGAAATAATGTGCAGACTTGCTTCGAATTTTCATTTTTTAATATTTCACATTCTGATGAGGAAGAAAAGTTATATTTAAACTCTCAGCAGTAACAATTTGTTATTTACAGTTCTTTTACGAGAGTCAAATATGATGATGAATATAAAATTGTCACACAAATTCAAATCTGCATGTAGACTGTACATTCTTTTATTCTAGCAATATACTTCATTATTAAAACTTAATCTTCAAAAGTAAAAATAACAGTGGAAACATAAGATTAAGCCTGAGAAATTTTTAAGCATTCCTGGGGCACTTCCAGAATGCCTCAGTTTCAGGAAAAGCACGCTACATTTCTATTTATCTTTGAAGGGCTCATTTCCATCTCTCAGGCAATGTTCTCTCTTATGAGTTGGATTGTATCTTCCCCAGAAAAACAGTGTTGAAGTCCTAACCCCTGGTATGTGTGAATAGGATATTTTTTTGAAAATAGGATCTTTGCCGATATACTCAGGTTATAATGAGGTCATACCGGAGTAGGAGGAGCCCTTAAGCCAATATGGATGGTGTCCTGATAACAGAGAAGAGACACAGAGACAGGGGCACACAGGAAGAAGATAGCCATTTATGATGGGAGCAGAGCTTGTAGTCATGCATCTACAAGCCAAGGAACACCAAAGCTTTCTGGTAAATACCAGAAATTAGAAAAAACAAAAAAGGATTCTCGCTCATAGATTTCAGAAGGTACATGGTCCTGTCAATACCTTAATTTTAGACTTGTATCCTCTAGAACTGTAAGACAAAAAATTGCTGTCGTTTTAAGTCACCCGATTGCAGTACTTTGTTATGGAAACCCTAGGAAACAAATACAATTTCCATACCTTGTGATAAGAAAACCCAGGCATCACTTTCAATGCTCCATTGAAAAGACATTATCATTGTAAGAACTGTTGTACAGCCTGGTACTACTCAGCCTTGGAGAACGCAACCAAGATTATGTCCCAGTTGACTCACCACACTTTCTCAGATGCCGTTGAACTCACTTCTACCTCAGTTTGCCCAGACCACTGTTGGTAAAGTAATCTTGTGCCCAAGGGTTGTGTAGACAGAGGAATCATGGAGGTCAGGTGGATGGCCAAGAGGAATATGAGTGTGCTGACTCAAAATTAGGAGAGACTCAAAGGGAATGTTAATAATATGTTCATCATTTAGTACAAAGTAGTCTTGATTTTGTGGTTTACCACAGTAATTATTTCAGAGACATTTTAAAAATGTGTTTTATTCTCTTAAGATTGTGGTGAAAGAAGCATTTGACTACCAGCCTGCAAACTGACCTTTGTCATCTTGTAAAAGACAGGCTAAATATTTTTACATGTTACACTTCCTCCCACTTTCTAGAAAAAAAAAAATGAGGTTCAGCTGCATATAGAATGACCAGAACAGCAGAAGAATAGTGAATGTCCTCTTCAGAGTTGATTTCCTGGGGTCAGCGACAGCTCCAGGTATGAACATGGTAAGTAAGAATTGATTCAATAGGTGTTTCAGTAGAGTATAGCAAAGTGATAAGGATGCATATCTAAAAATATATCTTTTTTAAAGGCAGCCACAGGTAGTAATTAAGAACAAAAATGTTGGAGCCAATATGGTGTTTTCCAATCCTGGCTTCACTTCTTAAAAGCTGTGTGACTTAGGTCTTGTTTTTATATGTATGTGGGCCTCAGTTTCCTCACCCCTAACAAAAAGATAATTACAGTGCTTACTCTTATAGAGCCATTATGAGGATTAAAGTGTTTAGAACTGCAACTGCAACAAATGCTATTTTTTTATATATAAAATAAAATTAATCCCTGAGAATAACATTACTCATGGGATGATAAGCATATAAATTATTTTCCTAGGGATCCTTGAATCCAAATGTACCCATTTTTTTTTCTTGCTCAGGTCACACAGTGAAATGAGGGGTATAACTTCCAACTCTTAATGGCTATTCTAGATCTTTTGCCATCTTGCACCCTCAATATTTGTTAGTCATGAAGAGAAGCCATTAGCTCTTTTCTTTCCCTACTCTCAGGCTGGGAGTTTCTCAGTTTGGCAAATTTGGGAATTTAAAAGCAATTTCTTGGGGTTTTAAAGCCTTCCTAGTCCCAGAAGGCAAGAGCAAGGAGGACAATACTCTTTAGAGCTTTTGAGTTAAAGCTTTATATCCTAAAGACCATGGTCAAGATATAAACTCTTTACTATACTGGGGCACGAATAATTTATCTGAAAAAGGATTAATCAAGAATGGGACCAGGTCAAGTAAATTACAATGAGATAATCAGCTTTTGGAAAATGTCACTGATAGCAAATGACAGAAGAGTTGGAGGAGCGGGATGTGAGCAGAGTTTACTAAGAAATCACTAGAAGCCAGCCCACAGAGCAAGAGAAAGAGTAACAATGCAGATGGTACCTTCATATCATGGAATGTAGTTTTTCTTTCTTCAAGAATATTATTAATTGGAAAGAGGAGGATAATGATGGAGGAACAAGAAGGACGAAGAGAAGACGGAAGGCAATGTTCATTGGTACTACGCACAGGTACTGTTTCAGCGTTTTCTTCACAGTAACCCTGTGAGCTACTGTTTTTAACTCAACTTTCTGGTAAGGAAACTGAGTCTACAGTAGGTTTCAAAACTTACTAATTAGCTAAGAAGAGGCAGGGCTGGAACTGAATGAAATACAGGGCCATTCTATGGGGCCCAGAGTCCTTCTGTCACAATGCCTGGCTCCCTCTCTATTGTAATAACATTTTTCTTTTCTCTCACTTGCTGAACCTGATTGAATGGATTTTCATTATGAAGCACTTTTCTCTTACCACTTTCCTGCCAAAAATCCATCAGCCCGGATTAGAAGGTACTTGATTGCAAGTCAAAGAGAAGAGAAATTGGTCTTCTTTAGTTAACTATATTTAGCACAAATTAACTGACTAGCAGGTATATCTTAAATGATGCTGGCACTATTCATGGGGCCTGGACTACTACTGAAAATACAGATGTTAATTGTGCTGACAGCACTCAGAACAACTTTAACTTTCAGCTCATTCTAATTGAAAGCTAAACTATAGGGCCTTGTTTCATATGAATTTGTATGAACCAGACGAGTGTCTTAAATTCTTAGCCTTATGATCACACTCTGTGTTTAACATGTTTGCTTCCCTGAATAGCTCAGTTGCTTGAAAATTCAGTTTATCCATGTTTATTGAAAAGAGAGAAAGAGGTCACTAAACATAGTATTAGAATCCACTTGGGAGGCTCACTTATACTGAAAAACAAAATTATACAAAAATTCACGAATGAAAGAAAATATGATCTTTTTCTATTTCACACTCTCCACATGACCCAAATAACCCAAAACAAAAGAGAAAAGGTAATGGTGGGTTTGTGGCTGAAGGTGAAGACATTTACATTCAAACTTAAAATTTTTTATGGCCAAAATGAACATTATCTTTACTGATAACAGTAGTTAAAACAGGAATAAATTTTTTAGGTTCATAAATTTTAATATATGTAACCATGAAATTTTCCTTGAACCTTCACTGGCTACCAGATACTTTTGTTAATGATGGTAGTTAGGGGTTCTTTAGAGTGCATGGCCTTGTAAATAATGTTGTGTTTTGCTTTTGTGTGTTTGAAAAAAATATCTTCTTCTATCCATCTGTAATTTCTATCTCTACTCTGAGGCACCAAAAGATGACATTTATTAATTGACAGTAATTGGTACTGAATATGTACACAGCAGAATGAAAGAGATAAGAATATGA
Source organism: Eonycteris spelaea (assembly GCA_003508835.1). Taxonomy (NCBI): domain Eukaryota; kingdom Metazoa; phylum Chordata; class Mammalia; order Chiroptera; family Pteropodidae; genus Eonycteris; species Eonycteris spelaea. The sequence goes on from PUFA01000007.1 coordinate 9,957,097, forward strand.
AACACTTAAAAAAGTTATTTAATGTTAGCTTGCACATCAGTTCTGGTTCTCTCACTTATTAGTGAATAAATGACTTTTGGCATGTAATTTATATCTGTAAGCAGCAACTTCCTTAACTCATAAGAAAATAAAAAAGAGAAAAATAATAGCAGTCTTCCTTAAAAGAACATCTGTGAAGAGTAAATAAAATAACATTGGTAGTTGTTCAGCATAGTTTCAGCCATATAATGCTCAAGATATGATATTTTTAAAAAATAATTATTATGAGCAAAATTAAAAAGAACTACTAATTTCATATTGTTTCATTATTTTCTGTATAACAATTGACTAGATATTTAATTAAACATTTTTTTTCTTTTATTTGTGGTATCCTTCGATATATTCCCTTAACTTTTTTTATATACTGTTTTTGTTTACATGACTGTACTTATTTTATTTATGATATTTTGCTTCCTGCTTTTTGAATGTAGTGTTCTGTCAGAAACACATTACATATTATCTGTGCTCTGTGGCTAAATTGTATTTCATGCAGTATGGATATCGGATTTGGATAATTACATTTCAACCACAGGATGTGGTAACTAAGTCATGAAATTTATAAATCTTAAAGCTTCATTCATTCCCTACCCAACTCAGTTCTGCTATCTTTTAAAACTATCCACTTATGCTTCCCAACAGATGAACCCCTCCTTTAGACCATCTTCGCTTCCTTTATTTCACCTGATGATAACAACTGCTTTACTGAGCTCCCTACCTCAGATCTTGCCCACTTTAGTTCAATCATCCCTTACCCTGTAAGCAAAGTAAATTTCAAATATAACTATTTTGTTTGTTTGTTTCTCAGAGCTTTTCCATTTTGGATTTCAAAAACTGCACTTAAACGCACTGATCTCAAGGAAAAAAGTCCAAAGTCCTTGAGGATTTTGCAAAGTCTGTAAGATCTGGCTGTTCTTTAAATGTATTGTTTCTAAGCATAAATGAATATGATCCTTTGTAGAACTTAATTTTTTTAAAGAACTGGATTAAAATAATTCAAAGTTAACATGAAAGGGTAAACATCCTCATATACTCAAGAACATTTAAGAAAATAAAGAATACTTAAGAAGGATGTGCTTTTTGATACTACATGAACTAGATGATTGCCTTAAATTCAAAATTGTGTGATATTGGCTCAGAAATAGATTAATAGACTGTTGTAACAAAACCAGAATCAACAAATAGAATAAAGTAGATATGAAACAATATGCAACCAAGGTGGCAGTTTAAATCACAGAAAGAAGGCTTATTTAATAAATTTAACTAGAATAAATAACTTCTCATTAGAAAGAAAAATAAAACTTGATTTTCTTCTTCACATCATATATAAAATTTAAAAACCACATACAATGATTAGTAAATGCAAAAATAAATAATTAAAATAATTTAAGCCAAAGCAGAACTGCATAGTCTATAGAAAATAGACTTTGCGTATAATTTATGGGTGGGGGACATTTTTGACTATGACAGTACAACTAGAACCAAGACATATGGATGTTTGTAAATGTAACTTTATAGTGCAAAATAAACCTTATAACAGTTGTAAGATAAATAATGGCATTAAAAAATGTTTGCAATAAAATATACAACAAAAAGTTATTACACTTACTATTTGAAAAACTTCATTTACCCATTCAAAACAAATCAAACAACCTTATAATAAAGTTGTCAACTGAGTATAAATAAGCAACTTTCAGTAGAGGAACTGAAAATGTCCAGAAAATATGTACAAAGGTGCTCAACCTCAAGTATAGAAAATTCAAAATAAAGCAACAATTAAATACAGTTTTATTCAGGTTGGTAATAATTATAGAGTAGTTATACCCACTACTTGCAACAATGTGGACATTTTCCCAATAGGTTGACTCTGGGAATGTGAATTGTTATAAAATTTTGCCAAAGTAGTCTGTTTATGGCTGGTCAAATAAATATTGCAGAATATAACAATAAGACAATCTCATTTATGGGATACTTTTCTATGGTACATAGGCAGAAGTAATGAGATTTTTATATATATAATGAGAGATTATATATGGGTAATAGATATAGAACAAGCACATGTATGTTTATAGTGGAAAAAAATACAGGTGAAAACAGGCTTGTAAAGCTGAAAAGATGTGGAGAAAACATTGAGCATGTGAATATATGTTTGTAGGAGAAAGTGGTTGAATAAAACTAATATCCATTCTATAAATATAATACAAACATTAAAAATTATAACTAAGCTTTTTGGACAAAATGGCTAACTTACTGTACATGTTTTTCCCTCTTCTTGTAAAGACTCAATTAAATAATAGTAAAGAAATAAAATGGATATAAATCAAAATAAAGATTGAGAGAGAGGTGGACTATTACAAGATGAAGTACTTTAACACATTTTCACAAGACAGTAAGCAGATGGAAGGTGAAAATCTGATACAGGAAATTGGAGAAAGCTACATCAGATAATAGAGGTGAAAGGAACTTTACAGCCAAGATGAAAAACAATTTGCCTCAAAAAATGCTACAGAAGTCAAAAGTCCAGAATTTTGGAATTCTAGGTACAATGATGGATAGGACTGATGCTAAAAATAGGAACATTACCTGAAAGGTTATATAAGATTAGGCAACAGTTTTATCCAAAGAATTGTGAGAAAAAACTTTTTTTTGATAAAGCAACTGAAAAAAAATTGATGTAAAATACACTTAATATCAATGTAATATGAATTAGTTTGTCCATACTTGATGCATTTACTTGTGCTTTTATTTTGTTCAATGTTATATTTTAATATTATCCTGTTTCAGTTCTGAAAGTATAAAGTATGAGTTGTGGTATACAGGCTTCATTCTAGATGCTTGAGCCTAGCATTCATTCATTCATTGATTTATTCATCGATTGATTCATTCATTCATTGATTCATTCACTCATCAAAAAGTTATTGAGTATCCACTATCCTGAGCTATGAAGATCATTAAAAACTTAGGTGAAATGTATAAATTACCAGAATAACCTTAATTGCCAAAATTAAACTAAGAAAAAATAGAAAACCTGAATCACTAAAGAAATATATCAGTAGTAAAAAAATCCCCCCACAAAAAATGATGGTTTACAGATGAGTTCCCCAAATATCTAAAGAATAAATACTAACAAAATCTTTATAAAAGGAAACATTCACCAACTCATTTTACAGACACTGACATTATACAACACGAAGATCTCATGTTAGAGATGAGAAATCTGAAGGCTAGAGAGGTCATTCTACTTGCCAAAATTATTTACAAACTTTGATGCAACAAACTACCATGTCATATGCATCTTTCCCCAGAAGAGATAAAAGTTGACATTAACAATAGGAATTTAACTTAAAGATATTTGAAGATCTGTCATCAATTACAAATAATACTTTTCCTACTATCTAGTAGAGGTTTATCCAAATCAACAAGCTTTCAATTAACAGAAACCGAATAGAAATTGTTTCTATAATTAATCAATAATCAATAAACAATATGTTGCAACTCCATACTGGCAAGGTCCGAAAGGGAGATGAAAAAGAGTACTCTATCCCACAAGAATTTAAAAAATGTTGACAAATAGGCCACCGAAAATGTAGTAAACAATGTCACAAAATGAATGATGCAGATAATAAGGGCCACGGGGGATTTCCAGGTGAGGAAAAATTCCTTGAGCCGGCTGGGACAATTTAGTCTTCATGGAAGAGGGGAGAGATTGGTAGGTAAATAGATAATGCAGAAACAATTAAAGGACAAGTCACTCACTCAAAAGTTCTTGCTATTCATGGTAAACATTTCTTTCTTTTTTTTTTTTTAATTTTTATTGTGGTAAAAACATTACATTTACCCTCCACAAAATTTTAAGTGCATACTACAATATTATTATCTGTAGGTATAATGTTGTACAGAAGACCTCTTGAAGTTATTAATCTTGCAGAATGAAACTTTATACCTGTTTAATGGCAACTTCCCATTTTCTCAACCCCGAGTCTGGCAACTGCCATTCCACTCTGTTTCTATAAGTTTGACTATTTTGGATACCTCATGTAAGATGAATCATGCAGTATTTGTTCTTTGACTAGTTTTTTAAGCATAATGTCCTTAAGGTTCATACATGTCAAATATGAAAAAATTTCCTTCTTTTTAAAGGCTGAATAATATTTTGTTTGTATCTACAACATTTTCTTTATCCATTACTCTGTTGACGGACATTTAAGTGATTTCCACATCTTGGTCATTGTGAATAATCCTGCAGTGAACATGAGAGTATAAATATCTCTTGGAGATCCTAATTTCAATTTTTGGGGAAAGTACCCAGAAGAAACAAGATTGCTGGATCATATGGCAGTTTCATTTTTAATTTTCTTAGAAACATCCATAGTGATTTCCACAAGTGCCATATCATTTTACATTCCCAACAACAGTGTATAAGGGTTCTAATTTCTCCACATGCTTGCCAATACTTATCTTTTTTGTTTGTTTGTTTGTCTTTTGTTTTTGCCATTCTACTAGCTGTGAGGTGATAGCCTACTGTGCTTTCAGCTTGCAGTTCCTTGGTGATTAATCTTGTTGAACAATTTTTCATTTACCTATTGGCCATTTATACGTTTTCTTTAGAGAAATGTCTATTCAAGTCTTCTATTTTTTAATTGAATTGTCTCCTTACTGCTTAATTACAGGAATTGCTTACATATTTTAAATATTAAATACTTATTAGATATATGATTTGCAAATATTTTCTACCAATTCCATGGGCTGCTTTTTCATTTTATCATTTCCTTTGCTGTAGAGAAGTTTCATAGTTTCATGTAGTCTCACTTGTCTCTTTTTGCTTTTATTGGTGGTACTTTTAGTGTCATATCCAAGAAATTATTGCCAAGATTAATGTCATGAAGATTTTCTCATTTTTTCTTTTAGGAGTTTTATAGTTTCACCATGGTATCCATTTCTAAATAAATGCATTAAAAAATTTTAGCATAGAAGGCACTGTGAACATACAGCTAGCTACCCTTGGTAGATTATTATTCAATTTTAAGACCTCAAAAGTTTTTAAGAAAGATAAGGATTTTAAAATACATACAGAAACATTATTACAGAAATAAAGTACATACAATCAAAGTAGGTTAAATCACAGATAAAATGTTAGGCTCCAAAAACCTCAATTTTCCCAAGGAACTGAGAGCTGAGAAATCAGGATTTCATAGAAATAAAAATTTTAGCTATGAAATCTGGTAGGTTTTTTTTTTTTTTAATATATAATTTGTCAGGAGATAGGCATAACTTTTTACTTGATATTTTCTATTTGTCTCAGGTATGAATGCGCACAGATATTAGCATTGCTTTATTTTTCTAAATCTAAATGTATTTTTCCAAATCCGGCTCTGCGCCTCTGCTTGCCAATGGTGACCATTCATTCATACCAGACATTTCTGGTGAGCATTTCTCCATTTCCGGGATTGTGCAGGCATCTTGGAGTTTATGTTGTCTGAACATCCAGAGCTGAACTTCTGGTCTTTTGCCGATTTCAATCACTGATGACATGCCCACGCTCACATGGACCATTCAAATAGCTGATATCCAGCTCCCTACCTGACAATCTTGGAAGTGAAAACTTTTGCTATAGCCCCAACTCCAAGACAGCCTTCATCCCCTACTTTCCTGACCAATGGAACTTAAATTCATTCTTTGAATCTGAAACAAAATCTTTTGCTCCTTTCTCCCATACACACATACCTGCTCAAGCTTTAAAAATGCACTACTGTTTTTTTTTCTTTTTCAGAACATGGGAGTTAAAAAAAAAAATTATCTTTCTCTGGTGATGTAGCGCAAGAAAAAAAAGAACACAAGATTTTTTTTCTTAGAAGTTCAACTTCTGATGTGTTTTTAAAATCTGTGTTTCCAATTACATATTTAAGCATCATGTTATGAAAATGGAAATAAAGGTTGACCAAAGATTTTAAAAATCTTACTGTGCTCCTTTGTTTTTCAGCTTGTTTGTTGGTTTGTTAAATTACAATTGTCAAAGAAATGCCAAAATATCTGCAAGGCCCCTCAGGAGAACAATCTTGCCTTTCTTGTAGGCAAACCTGGACATGGGCAGAAGGGATTCTGGATTTAGGTTCAAAGGTAGAGTGGAAAACTATGTCAAGTCTAATGGCAGTATAATCAGTTTCTTTTTTCTTTAACTAAAATTACTTGGGAAAGGCACCCCAGGAAGTCATTAGTTCTTTGAGGCTTTCATATTGGGCACCTTTTGTTTGTATCCAGGGTGATAAAAAGATTCAGTAGAGTGAGGTCTCAGTTATATCTCATTTGCAGGTGTCAGTGATAAAGTGCTGCTAACGTACTAAGTAAAATTTCCACAATAACACAAATTTCTATGTAAATTGATTGTTCTCCTTACACCCCTCAGGAAAGATGGAGAGAGAAGGGCTAACTGGAAGGAAATCTCTACCTTCCTGGGAAATGCAATGCAAAAAACGGTTTCCTAAAACAATGAAAAGGGGTCCCACAAAGAGGACATAACCAAAATTGCTGCCAATCTGAAAATCTCAACCAGACAGACAACCAGAGATATTCTCCTCAAAATTTAAACCAGAACAACCACCACCAACCAATAATGCAAAACTAGCCAGGACAGAAATTCATTTGAATGGCATAGCTGGACACCTGGTACTCCTGTCTGGTTAGTTCATCAGGCTTCACCATTCATTTCATTAACCTCATGGTAACATGGCACATTTTACAATTATGTAAAATTGAATTGTAAAACAATTGGATTGGAATATGATATAATTCTTGGTAAGCCAGGGAGATAACATTTTTCTGTAATCCAACATAATTTTTATCTTAAACTAGTAATTTCTCAGAGCAGCAGAAAAGTAATGACAATCAAATTGGAGCCTTCCTTTTTACCGGTTTATGTTTAAGGTCTTACCTCATGCCAAGGCAAGCTGTTTGGGAGAACGGGAAGAAATTGTTTATCCATATCTCTTGAGTTGTTCATCTTCTCAAATGATCATCCATCACTGATTTCAATGTCACTCTCTTTTTTCTGGCTTCTGTGGGTCTGCAGGATCTTCCCTGCTATGTCTATAACACAGAAGAAGACTTAGAAATATCTATAGCCTACCTAAGAGCTCATGTTTAAGTGGGCATATCACCTCCTTAAGGCTCTGCCTAGAGAAAAAGCATAGAGCTTCCCCCTTTGGATCAAGTTTCTTTCTATCCCTCTTACCCCAATGTGGGAGAATGTTTTTTGGTTGCCACGGAGATCCCATTTTCTTTCAGAGATACGATTTGGTTCCTAAGGGAACTTCATCTCAGGACAAATTTTTATAATGGCTCAGGTTCCAGTTCTCTCATAACCATGAGCTTTATTCAAAATCACTCACTAAATATAGGGTCACTTAATTTTAGATGCTGTTGATATGACTTTGTCTACATCCTTTGACATTTCAGGTATGTGTGTTTACATAAGCCATAGACCTAGGCAGTAGCCATAATGTGCTTTCGAATATATTTCATCGGCTAGTGAGTCCTGCACCTATCCCAGGTTTCATTTATTCGACTCTGGTCTCCTGCCATGTACCTGGAGCCATGGCTCCCATTGCTCTGCAGAAGGCAAATCCTAGCTTTGAGCAGACCCAGAGCCCAGCAGGCCCTGGCTCCAGTCCCCAAATACTAGCTCACTACTGATTTTCTATTGCCTTTCTGTTCCATGGATATATTTTTCTTGATTTCAGTTTGCCATATCTTAATTTTTTTCTCACTCTTTTAAAACTTTCTTTTTCTGTTGTATTTAGAGTTGATAGAGAAGTAAAAGCCAATGCTCATTGTAATGGCATCCTGACCCTTAGTCTCAACTTGTGGGTTTCTGATCATTCAGTTCTCAGAGTGAATTTGGGTACTGAGCACATGAAGACCCAAGGAGATAGGCAAATAAGCATCCAACCTGTCCACAGCCCATCTGATCCAAGGAGGAAGATTAAATGTAATTGTATTCTACAACATAGTTCACTGGAGATGCAAAGACAGAATTAAAACACTGAAAGATCTTTTTCATAATGAAGCCCTTGTTCGAAAACAAAATCTCAAGAACAGCTGTGATTAAATTACCATGATATTGGTATGGCTACGAAGAACAAATGAAACACAGCCAAATGATGTTATAAATCTATGTTTTGAGATTAATCTTTGCATACTTATTCATAAGTAAAATATAGCTTTAATTTCATTCATCTTAAAAGAGAGTAAAAAAGCTAGCTAAGTATGTCATTCAAGAATCTAGAAAAATAACAGTAGAATAAGTGATGTAATAAAATATTAAAATTACTAAACCATAAAAGCTATTTTCTATAAAATGTTAATGAAAATAAGACAAGATTTTAAATATCTCATTTTACTGAGATTAATACTCAAAAATTATGATATTTTTGTGCTTTTAAAAATAAAGTGATATTAGGAACAATTTTATAATTAAAAAACTTGAAACTGTAGATAAAATGAGTTTTAGAGAAAATATAAGAATAAAAATGACATAGAAGAAACAGCTAACCTAAATAAATCAGTCTAAATAAATTAGCCTAAATAAATAGTGTAATGAATATATAGTCAAATTTATAAATTTCCAATGTCTCCAAATTACCCGATGGAGTTGTGATTCTGGCCAAACCACCAAGGATCAGATAATCCTTATATACATTATGACCTTTCCGAATATTACAAAAAAAAAAAAAGAAAAACTGTCTAACAAACTTTATAATTGTCTTTAATCTCTGGTGATAAGATGGTCCATTTGCTGATAAATTATTGGAACCATTATTAGAGTTCATTATTATTGCTGGAAAACTAGAACACTATTCAAATGTCAGTGTAATAGAAAAGTCAACAGCAATAGCAACAAAAAAGAGAGTTAGAAAACAAATATTCATAAAGCAGAAAAATCTTTAAGATACTAAGGAACCTAACAAAATGGAAGCAAATCATATAGAAAAATAATTATAAAATATTAGTGCAAACCAAAACAAGTGGTAAAAATCTTATTATTATAGACAGGAAAATTCACAACAGTAAGACTCGATTTTTCCAAAATTTGCGGACAATCTTCCTCAAGAATTTTTATGGTTTATAACAGACTCATTTTACAACTAATGTGAGTGTGTAATATCCAGAAATACTGAAAATATCTCATAGGAGATCTGCCTTAACAGATATAATTTTTTTATAAAGTTATAATAATAATTAAGGCTGCATGATATTGATACAGAAATAGATAAATATTAGAAGGAAATTGACAGCTAAGGTAGATACTCAAGTTTATAAAAATATTTTTAATTAAACAACTTTACAAAAGTATATTTTGCATACAAAAATCACACATTTAAAAAAATAATTTGATGTTTTATATTCGTATAAACCCATATAATTGCCACAATCATAAATATGATAATGCAAAATTTTTCTCCTATTCCTTTTTAATCTGTTTCTCAAGGCCCTCTCCTTTCTAAGAGACTAAAGCTCTTCTTCTTATCATTATAGATTGATTTGTATTTTCAAGGATTTTCTATAAATGGAGTCATACTGTATATGTATTTTTTTGGTGTGGCTTATTTCATTCACCATAAGTGATTCATCAACAGTGTCAGTTATATCAATAGTCACTCACTTCTTTTTATAGCTAAGTAGTATTCCATTGAATGGATATACTACAATTTATCTGTCAATGCTTGATAGACATTTGGATCATTTCCAGTTTTTGGCTATTAAAATAAAAACTACTTTGAAGAATTGTGTAAAAATCTTTATATGGACATAGGCTTTTATTTCTCAGATACAAATTTAGAAGTGAAGTGGCATGCTTAACTTTTTAAGAAATTACCTAATCATTTTCTAAAATACTTGTACAACCAGGAATAAATTAGAGTGGATTTTTTTCATGTCCTCTTGAAATAGGCTGGCATGGGCAAATTATTTTGTTATCATCATTATAGCAGTGGTATCTCATTTTGGTTTTAATTTACATTTCCATAATGACTAAGGATGATAAGCATCTTTTCTTCAAATTTTTGCCATTCATAGATATTATTTATGGATAGTGTTAGTTCATGTAACTGTCAATTTTTATTTTGTCTTATGTTTTTTTATTATTGAATTTTAAGAGCTCATTATATATTCTGAATAGAAGTACTTTATCAGATACATTATTGTAAATATGTTCTTACTGTTACGGTTTTTCTTTTAATTTTCTTAACAGTGTTTTTCAAAGAGCAAAAGAAAGCTTCTAATATGAAAGATAAAGAGCAAAATATACAGACATAAAGTGACTTGAAAGAATAGAAATCAATTCAGGGAGAAAAAATGTTTTAAAAAAATCTTGTCAAGTATTAATATTCTCAGAGAAAAGAGGAGATATATATTTATGAAAAATAGGATAACAGGAATAATAAATATTCATAAAACAAAGAAAAATTCTTTGTGTTTGAAAACATGATAGCTAAAAAGAACATACTTATAAAAATAGGAAGAATGGAAAAAATTTGAGAAAACATCCCAGAATCAACAGAGAAATGAAAAATAAGAGTGAAAATGATAAGAAAATTAGAGCATCATACAGGATGTCCATGATCTGTATAACAGGGAGAGAGAGAGAGAGAGAGAGAGAGAGAGAGAGAGAGAGAGATGAAAAAAGAGAGAGAATACAAAATAAACAAAATAATTTAAGAAAAAATCCCAGAACTGAACAATTAAAAGGACACATCAAGTGCTCAGCTCAATGGCTGAAAAATGAGTCTATATCAAGACCTATCATTGTGAAATCTCATAACACTGGATACAGAGAAAAAATCCTCTAAGTTTACAGGGGCAGTGGGGGAGAGAGACAGAAGGACAATTTCAAAATTCTAAAGTAAAATTCTTCCAACTACAGAATTTTATTACCAGCCTCGCCCCCCCCCCCCAAAAAAAATACAGGGTAAAGACATTTTCAGAAAAGCAAAAGTTCAAAATGTGTACCATCTATGCATCTGTCTCAAGAAGTTATTGAAAGTCTCACTCTAGCAAAAAAATAAACACAGCCAATAAAGAGGCCATTACATGACAAAGGTAACTGGAGATCCAGTACAAGAGAGCTTAATGAGATATCTCAGAGTAACAGCAGTGTACTTTAGAGTAGTGTGACTGGAGAAGTACAGGTGAATACTGAAGGCTGTCATCACTCATATTTTTTAAAAGAATTTTTTAGAGCAGTTTTAGATTTGCAACAAAATTAACAGGAAGATTCAGAGATTTACCATATACCCCCTACCCCCACACATGCACAGATTCACAATTATCAACATCACTCACCAGAGTTGTGTACTTGTTACGTTTGTTGTATGTTTGTTACCGAGGATGAACCTACATTGACACAATGATCACTTGAAGTCCTTAGTTTACCTTAAGGGTCATTCTTGGTGTTGTTCATCCTATGGTTTTGTACAAATGTGTAATGTCATATTTCCATCTTTATTATATTGTACAGAAGGTTTTCACTGTCCTAAAATTCCTCTGTGCTCCACCTATTCATCACTCCCCTCTCCCCACCTTCTGGTAATCACAGATCTTTTTACAATCTCCAAAGTTTTGCCGTTTTCCAGAATGTCATATGGTTGGAGTCATATAGTATGTAGCCTTTTCAGATTAGCTTCATTCACTAAGTAATACGCACTTAAGGTCCCTCCCTGTCTTTCCACATGGCTTGATAACTCATTTGTTTGCAGCACTGGATAATATTCCATTATTTGGATGTACCACAGTTTATTTATCCGTTCACATACTGAAGCACCTCTTGGTTGCTTCCAGGTTTTGGCAATTTATGAACAAAGCTGCTACAAACATCCACGTGCAAATTTTTGCATGGACTCATTGTTTTCAAACTTAATGACAGGACATCAAAGTGATCTTCGCCTAGGTCCTTTCCTACACTCAGCTTGCGTTCACCACGTGTGGATAGAGTCGTGCTTTCTACTCTACGCTCTCCTTCCCGGATCGCTCATGGGCACTCCTTTCACCCAGCAGAACTGTTTCATATTTATCTTTTTGCAAAAATTTTGATATTATAGTTGGTATACAATATTATATTAGTTTCAGTTTTACAACATAGTGATTAACCATTTATATACCTTCGGAAGTGATCACCTTGATAACTCTAGTACCCACCTGGCATTGAATATAATTACATTATTGACTGTATTTCCTATGCTGTACATATTTATGTTTCTTATGATTTTTGAAAGAAAGCCGAAAAAGGTTAGAAGTTGAAAATACTGAGCAGTCCACCCTCCCTTCTCATATTTCTTCTCAGTATCTAGTACCTGGCCCACACCACTGGCCTGCCTCAGCAAGCCACACGTTCCTAGGTCTCTCTCAGGACTCTTGCAAGAGTCAGTGATAACAAATTACCAAGGAAACTGAAGCCAAAAACTGAGGTCACCATTTTAAAATCTTGTTTCAGCTGAACCGATAAATTGTCTTTGAACAGCATCCTGTGAGGAAACAAGATCAGTAAAGTGAGTTACGATAAAGTACAGACTGGAAAGAAAAAGAGGATTACTCTCAAGAGCTTGGAGCCCAATAAAGCCTGGTCTCCACCAATGCTATTGTAGCATCTTCACTTACAGAGGCAGCCAACATCCTCTGAGTCTTCTCTGATGGGTGGGGCTGTGTCACTACCCTGCATAGCAAAGGAGTCTCTACCCACCTCATGGCTATTTCTGTATCGCTTATTATAAATAGATCCTTTTCAAAGTAGTGTCTGTTACACATTTTCACTATCTCCTTAACCATCTCATACAAAATTATGCATACTGCAGTACTGAAGAATTGTATCTTGAAATGGACTGAATTCACCATTTTATCTCAGATAATACCTAATTTTAATCTCTGGCCTTCAGTGTTGGCACTGTGCACAAACAAGCAGGAAGACAAAGAAGCACAAAAAGCTCTTAAATAAGAGCATTATTCTCTCTGGAATTCTGTTAAGTGCGATGAGAAGCTATTGTAAATTTTGAAGGTTTTGTAATTATTGCTATTAACACTTTGTTTAGCATTTTATCACATTTTAAGATAGCAAAATTTTATCATTTTCTCTCATACTTTAATCAATGATATTGTGACATTAAAAAAAAAATGCCAAATAGTGCTGTCACTGCCTGTGTGGACAATATTGCTATATAATACACAATTTTTCTATTGTGAAGAACCCTTGAATCTAAAAGAAAAAGTCAAACTCATAGAAACAGAGAGTACAGTGATGGTTCCCAGGGGCTGGGGGTGGGGGAGTAGAGGAAACGGGAAGATGCTGGTCAAAGGGTACAAAAGTTGAGTTATAACATGATAAATTCTGAGGAGCTAACGTGCGGCATGGTATCTAGAGTTAATCATACTGTACTAAGATACTTGAAATTTTATAAAATTAAAATTTCCAAAAAGAAAAAATGTAGGTATGCGCGGTGATAATATATGCTAATTGTCTTGATATGGTAATCATTTCATAATGTATGTGTTCATCAAATCGTATTGTACACTTTGAATATATATAATTTTATTTGTCAATGAGATCTCAAATATTAACAAAAGACTTTCAAAACCTTATATACATTTTGGAATCTAAATAGTTTTTTTACGACAGGAAATGATTTGAGGAAAATGTCTTTATTTGAGGAAAATGGTAATTGAAGGACATAACTTTGTGGTGTCTTCTTCCTAGCAAACAGCTAAAAGTTGACAAAGTTAGAACTTGAACCCCAAAATTCTGACTCCAAATAAAATGCTTTTTCTGCACTACTCAGCTTCTGTTTATGCAGCAGTTCATCTGCCAGGGAGAAAGTTTCTGCCTGTCCTGAGCTGGTGAATGCCATTTAATTATTTGTTCATTCAAAAAATATTTGTTGAACTCCTACTGTATTTCAGGTGTTAAATAAGACCTATATGGTGCTTGCCCCTCTGACACTTTACTGTCTGGTGGGGGTGAAATTAAAAAGTAATATAAATAATTCTTTAGTTATAAATTTAATAAATTGTTTTGAAACAGAAATGTAGGCTGCATGAGTGTGTGCAAAAGGGAAGTTAACTTCATTTAGGATGGTAAGACTCCTCAAGGAGCATTGATGTTAAGACTTTAATGACAAGTAGGTACTTTTAGGAAGTTAGGATCGCTATGAACTAAATGTTTGAATTCACAATTCATATACTGGAATTCTAACCCGCAATGTGATGGTATTAGGAGGTGGAGCCTCTGGGAGGTGATTGGGTCATGAGGGTGGAGCTCTCATGAATGGGATTAGTATCCTTATAAAAGAGACCTCAAAGAATTCTCTTGCCCCTTCTGCCATATGAGGACGCAGGGAGAAGACAGACATCGATGAACCAAGAAACATGCCCTCACCACACACAGAACCTGCTGGCATCTTGATCTCAGACATTCCAGACTTCAGAACTGTGAGAAATAAATTTCTGTTGTTTATAAGTCACCCAGTCTCTGGTGTTCTGTTGCAAACTCAGAGATGATGAACAGAATCTGTTCAGGAAGAACAAATTACTTTCCTACAAGAGCCTCACACAGTAGAAGACATCTTTGTGCAGTAGCAGAAAAAAAATGAAGTCAAATGTTGGTGGACTATAAAGAGTGAGGGGTAGGCCATACTCATAGCTGAAGAAAAGCCTTGTTCCACATCTGTCTTAAGAGAGACACTCTTATCTATGGCTCCATGATGTTTACCTGCTTCCCAGTACCCAGGAGCAGTGATTACCTGAAATAGCTATTTCTCCTCAGTGCAGAGAGCATTTTAAATTTCATATAGAACTCACATTGTGCCATTGCAAAGATCCCTGTGTGCTTGTCTATTGTGGTACCTAGAGATGGAGAAATGAGAAAAGATAAATAATCTATCTGTAAGATTTGGAACACTGTGTAAGACTGAATTTTCTCTGTATTTCCATAGAGAGAGGATTCAAAAAGGAATAAAAATGAAGCTACAGTCCAAAAGAGTAGGGGGGAGGGGGTAGAAGATGCACAATTTAAATTAGAACATTTTAAACTATTCACTTTATAACCTGGCCAAGAACTGAAGTCCCAGTAGTTCCAACAATCAGGGACTTGCACAAGCGCCAGCTGCTGAGGAGGAGGAAATTTTATTTTCCTGCTCTTTTTTTTTTTTTTCTTATAGTAAAACCATGGACCTTAGCTTTTGTGCCTTTTTCTCCTGGTTATTTCCTCTGTGTTTGGAGACCAGAAATTTTTGACTTTAATGAAGTTACTTTTTATTGACACTACCTGTCTTCTGAAGTCTAAAGTCTACGACTTTCTATCTCTAGTACTCGTTCTCTTCACTATCAGGAATTCTAAGAAGACATGACAATTTTCTCCTGAGGATCACATTTCTTATATATTTCTAACCAGTTACTTCTTCTTTTCTGTTTAGGGCTAATTTCAGTGAAAGAATTACATGTATATATTCCTATATCTTTAAACTTCATTGTCCTAATTCCACAAAAGGACTGTTTATAATCTAATTATGAAAAATTAACGGTGATGCGAATGTCAGCTCAGCAAATGATACTGTTTGACACATGATTACATAGTCACCTATTAATTGAATGAGAAAAGTGTCTATGCTGGTACTTATTAATAGCAACATTCTTGTCCCTATCAGCACCATATATATTAAAGACTTATCCTGAAACAGAAGAATGCTCTGAAATAGTTTGAGTGAACATTGCATATAATATATCCATCAAGAACATTGAAAATTGACACAAAGCTAGAGAGAGCTGATAATGCCAGACTTCAGCATACACCATTCATCTTCATTAAACAATACGGAAGGCCAAGCTAAGGGCTAAGCTAAGATTAGCCTCCATTATCAATAGCAAATACAGGGAGCACGATAATCTCCACAAAACTCATCTGTATAGATGGATCCTTCCATTGTTATACTAACTTGCACACTCCACAAATGTCTTAGTTGACCAAGGCATTAGCTCAGAACTAGATTTTCCAATGTCAGGGACATTTCTGAATATATTAGTTTATGGCCACTTTGTAGTCTCTGTCAAAATAACCTAACATTTACTTAACCCTTACTACAGTATGCACTAAGCAAGTCTTTCTTAATGTGTAGAACCCTTACCTCACATACTATACTGCTTGGTTTTAAGTGGTGCATATCTATACTTAAAAAAAAATCTAAGAATTACTTACTTTAATGTATGTTAGGAAATAGAAGTGACATTCTAAATTTAGGATTTAATGCTGTGATACATAGAAATTTCAGAAGATAAGTTACATAAAAACACTATGAGTATGAATGATGGGTATTTGGCAATAGTTGTGGTGGTGTGTTTTTCCATCAGGAGGAATATAATAAATGTTTGTCTCATCTTAACTGGATTAGAAGCTGTAAATCCTCAATAGTTACATCCATTAATTCAAAAAAGTTTTCTTAATTCGTAATTTTTGATATTTATTGTGATCCCTGGCTTTGGTTTTAATGGAATCATTGAAGGAAGTTTTTTCTTACCAACTGTCTTCAGATATTTCTACAGTGTCCTTTGGGAGGCCACTGTATCTAGGTTTCTATTTCATTATCGTATAAAAGAAAAAACTGAACCAAATGGTTTCCCTTCTAAGTCTAGATTTTTAATTAAATAATACTGTCAATCATTTCATTATGATTCTCCTCACATATATTCCTCTTTAACAGTCCCACAGTTACACCATTCCGTTCTCATTTGGACAATTCTACTCTATACCTTATATTTAATAGGTATTACAAAAATATCTACTGAGCCAATTTAGATGAGAATGTCAAGAAATAAAAGTATACACTAATACAATTACAAATAATCCTTCCTACTTTGATTAATGATCATCAAAAATTTTGTGATTGCTGTTTTACAAATAAATCTCTAAGTATGAGGGATGGGAACCTTATAAATAAGCTTTATAAAAGTTCTGGGAAACAGTTTATCATTATAGTTGAGAGCAGGGGCTTTGGAGTTAGAGTCCACAGATCAAATTCAGTTAGATGCTAATTAAATATGTGTTTAGGGGCAAGTTAGATCTCTCTAAGTCCTATTTCCTTTAAGTGAAAAACTAAAATGTAATGGTTCTCAATAAATATTCGTTGAGTAAAAGATTAAATAATATATTGCCTATGAAGTTTACACAGTGACTGCCTAGAACATAGAAATTTCTCTATAAATGATAGCTACTGTGAATATTATGATAAAGCTATGATTATGGCTTATTTTTCTTTCTCAGATTATGTGTAGTATATTTGTAAATGGATTGTTTCTTGCATACGAGTGATGAACCAAGTTGAGTCCCATTGATTTGAACATTATAAAACTACAAAGTGAATTTGAAATAAACTTTAAAAATATATTGGACTATGCCTAATTAAATAAAAACCACTGCATTAAAATTTCAGTATTATAAATTAATCATGTATAATCTTATTTCTAAAAATATTTTTTAAAAAGTTTGAGTTTTAAATTAACTGATTTTTAATTCCTTCAAAATGTCTTACAGTCCTATAACTAACACTAAAATAAAGCTTTTCTCTTCCAATTTTCAGGTGGAAAAAAAAGTTTACCAAGTAGCAATTTATCCACACGAATATTAATATATATTAGTATTACCAGAGTGTTTTCAAACTACTTCTCAATACAGATTTGTGGCCAATCAGAATGAAAGCCAGTTATGAGCAATATATGTTTGTACAAATGCATATCAATTGGATACCATCCTAAAATATTACAAATACTATAGTCTTTCCTCCCCTTTAACTGTGGTTTGGTTTTCCTCAGCTTTAATTATCATGGTTAATCATGGTCCAAAAATATTAAATGGAAAAATTAAGAAAGAAATAATTTGTATATTTTAAATTATGTGTCATTTGGAGTAGCATGATAAAAGTTTGGTTCAATCAACTTCACCCCATCCAGAATGTGAATCGTCCCTTTGTCCAGCATACCTACTCAGTATATGCTACCCACCCTTTTGTTACTTAGAAGCCATCTAGATTCAGAAAAAGAGAGAGAAACAGGCAGAGACAGAAAGAAAAAGAGACCACATTCACATAACTTTTATTACAGTATATTGTTATAATTGTTCTGTGTTATATTAGTTATTGTTCTTAGTCTCTTACTGTGCCTAATTTTTAAATTAAACATTATCATAGGTATGTATGTATAAGAAAAATATAGTCTATGGCCTGGCCACCCTGAACAAGCCTGATCTCATTTGATCTCAGAAGCTAAGCAGGGTCAGGCTTGGTTAGCACTTGGATAGGAGACTACCTAGGAAGACCAGGTGCTTTAGGTATAAAAAATAAAAAATAAGGGATTGTAAGCAGACAAGGTCCTTGCAATCTGTGAGGTCAATCAAGGGTTGCTTTGCCTAAATATAGATAGATAGATGATAGATAGATGAGAGAGAGAGAGAGAGAGAGAGAGAGAGAGAGAGAGAGAGAGAGAAGAGAGAGAGAGAGTTATATAGATACAGATATAGATATAAAGTATAGAGTTAGGAACAGTCTCCAATTTCAGGCATCCACTGGAGATCTTGGAACATATCCCCATGGATAAGTGGGGACTACTGATATACTTTCTCACCTCTCATTAGTATTCACCATTCATATTACTCATAGTTTGTATCACAAGTCCAGTTTTCTTAAAGGTTGGAAGTTATGTATAGTTAATAGGTTCCCATCCCTCATACTTAGAGATAAGACAAACAGATATCCCATACACACAAACCTATATGTTAATACTAGTGAATCATGCAGGATCCCTGTAGTTTGAAATAGCACACTCATATTTATAAGAAAAGCAGAGGGTATAGTAGAGAACGGTGAAACTAATGACTCTAATAGAGCTGCTATCACCTCAAGGCCAGAAGAAATAGGAGATGAGAGGTCCCCAGCATTGGTTGGAGAGAATCCTATAAAGAGGGTTACCTTGAGAGGAGCGGGAACGTTTCATAGGAAAACACAGCTAGCCTGGAGCAACCTCCAGGGAGGGAGCCAGAGGACATAAAATCCTGCCTGTCTCTTTCCTTCTCCTGATCTCTTGCCATGATTTCTTCTTGGTCAAACACTGTCAGAAAGCAAAGAGCCCTTCTCCATTGTGTACATAAAATTCAGATCCTTAAGGCAAAATATAAAATGAAGACCGCTGGAGAGGATATGGAGGGACAGAAAATTGATATTTGATACAACTAGCTTGTCTCTTTCTGTCTCATTTTCAGTGGTAAATATTTGATATTTAACTTTGAAACCAAACAAACCTAAAGATGACCTAGGTTGTACTTTGATTTAAACCCTAACAAAAGGGCAAAAACTCTAAGAATGGGATAAATATGTGATGCCATCTGTCATCAGACTCTACTATCTGAATTTTTTCCTTTGAAAAGTTAAATTTCTACTGTTCTTAATATTTAAACATTTATATTATATATCAATCCAGCCTTCAGACTGACACAGGAAGAGTTAAAACTTGGATTTCCCAACCTACTACAAAGACGTATTCTCACATCAAAGAAAGAGAGAGACTGAACACTGAATTAGGAAGGCGTGCTCTATGTGCGCATGAACAATTGGCTCTGACACAACCAGTCAAGTGCTCTAATGAATTCTAATAAAATATTATTAATTCCAAATGAGAACAATCACTTTGCTAACATTTATTATTTAATGTCAACTGGCAATGCCATACTTTACCCTGTAGAGGAACAGCTATAAATTGCATAAAGGAGCCACTAGCAAATAAAGTTTCCAGATACAAACAGGAGAATTAATGGAGCAGGAAAAAATTTTAATACCTTGTGAGTAGAGTAACTATCTCCCAAGAGCAATGGTAGCCAAATGTTTTCTGGGAGGCCAGGCTCAGCTGGGCTCAGATAAAGCTGTTTACCAGGGAAGGAGAAGAAGAAAATACACCTGGAATCTCCCAAACAAAAAGAATCCTCTCTCTGTGAGGTCTATGGAGGCCAGAAGTGCTATTATTAAAGATACGACACTGTAAGAAGAAATAGGAAAATCTAGAAATTAATAAAGGCAATGGGGTATGACAGAACTTTTGCTTATGGTGAATAAAAATGTATTTTATAATGACAACCAGATAATTTTCCCTAAAGTCTAAAAATCTCACAGTAAAATCAAATTAAAAAGCATCTCTGAACCTCTTGAAGATCTTCAAACAAACAATATAAGAAAGGCAGGGAGATCAGACTAAAATATCTAGGAACCGGTATTAATGATCTATTGTCAAAAAGATCATTCTGCATCTGCTATTCCAATAAGTCAATAGCATAGTCTTCTTTGGATCAGTATGCATTTCATTTCCTTATTGAATAAACTGCCTACTTATAGAAAGTGCAAGTCAGAAAATGCAGTCCTTCTTAAAGGACCTTAGAGACTCATCATTGACCCAGTGACATCATATAGAATTAGGATGCTTCCAGATGGAATAGGCCATAGGTGATCAATATTCAAGGATGACTCCAGGAAGGCCTAAATCCTTCTTGGTTCCTCCCAGGAGTTCAAAGCCTTTCTTTTCCTCCTGTCTATTCAATTTTGAAAAATGATCAATGGAATGGAATATATTAGGGTGAGCCATTGACTATCCTGTTCCTCTTGATCTTATGACAATTACAGAAAAGCAAATGATTCTGTAAAAGAAAAACAGAACCATCTGCTTCCAACAACCTAACGTTTCACAAAATTTACATCAGGGGGGACTTAGTACTGAAATTTCAGCTCTTAGAAGGAACTATTTCTATACCATTTACACAATTTCTGGCATAGAACTCTCATGTAACCTGGTAACTATGTAAGCACACTTTATATCCACATCCTTGAGAGGTCACGGACATGCCAAAGACAATCATAAGGGTTTAGACAGCCACTGCAATGAAAGCCCAAATAGAAGCCTAAATACTCAGTGCCAGGTTCAAAGAACAAATAGGAAACTCAGAAATAATAATGTAATAATTGCATAGAGTGTGGATACAAGGAGCAAACTAAAATACTCATTTGAAATTTTTAAAGTATCAGGCGAAATCTACCAGCATTTTAAAGGCCTGTGCAACGAGACAAACAGTAAAAACTTATGAAATCATAATTTAACATCTTTACCAAAGTCAGTGATAGACTTATCCATACTTATTTATTTGGATTCCTTTGCTACTGAGACTTTCCTGAAGGAAGATAGGGACGAAAATCTACCTTTATAGCTGGATAGAACTCAGTGGCCATCAAATATCATTGGTTCTCAGTCTTTACTCTTCATCAGAATGCGCTTAGAGTATTAAAAGAAATGGTATCTACTCCTAGAGCTTCTGGGTCAATTGCTTTGGCATGGAGCTGGTCACTGCTATTTCGTGTGTGTCCCCAAGGTAATTTGATTGAATAGTGAAGGCTGATAGCCACTGATCTAATTGAACCTGAATCATTCTATAAGCGAAAGGGCTCTCTATGATCCACACAAAATCACTATCAGTAGAAAGAATTCAACTTGTGATTAGAAGATGTGGATTTGAGTTGTGGCTTTCTTGCCGAATAACAGTACAAACCACACCAACTCTCAGTTTTAGAATACTCATAAGGAAAATAAAATGAAAATGCTTGCTTGACTTACTCCACAGGGTTGTTGAGAGGATTGACATAAAACTATGTGACCTAAACTGTGTCAAATTACTTTGCAAAGTACTACATAGATATTGAGAATTGTTATTTGCAGTAGAGGAAAGCCTAGAACCAGAAATTTCTGCTATCTCCTAGTTCTTAAATTTTTTAAACCATTCAGTAACTATATTATACTACAAGTTATCAGGCATTAAAAAATCAGCACTTAGTATTAACTAGCTTATCCCCATACAGTAGTAATTAATTTTCATAATCATGACCCTGATGCTATACAACTTCACTATTCAAAGTATGGTTGGTCCAAACCAGCAACATTAGCATCACCAGGCAGCTTGCTAGAAATGTGAACTTTATGCCTTACCTAAGAACTCCTGAATCTCGCCAAATCTTTGGTTTAACAAGATCCCTAGGTGATTTGATGAACATGAAAACTTGAAAAGTACTGTTCTACAAGATCTCAAAATGTCTTTGGCATGATGAAACTAGGTTAAATGCCATTTGAGCAATTCTTTTTCTATTTTAATTATTTAAAAACTAAAAATGCATATGACATATATGTGTGTGCAGAAGTGTGATTTTATCTGATACTATTGGGTTAAGTAAATTCTCCCTTTCTCTGTTCGAGCAAAACAACAACATTCATTGCATTAATTTAATCAAATTCTCTTTAGATTTCTCCTCATAATAATCAATTCTTAGCAGTAATTTTGATTCATTTAAACTAATCACTATTAAATTCCTGTGGAAGCTTAGAGATTCGACAGTCTCTATTCAATCTCATTTTAGATGAGATTCTTTGAACAGAAGTGATTAGACAATATACAATCAAAGTCCCCCAATGAGTATTCCATGCCTTTTCTCCCATTCTCCAAAGCCACAAGCTCATATTACCCAATCCACATTGAAACTAATTTGTGATTCTTAGGGATGACCAAGGCATACAGTTTATTATTTGGATTGCATTTTCTTAGTTAAGGAAACATATCATTGGTGATTTTAATTTAATCAGAATATTGCAGTTTAGGGGAGTTAACAGAGGAGAATATGGTCTCAATATTCAGACTTTTTTTTTAAAGGAAAGAAAAGAAGTAAATAATTTTGCTTTTTTTTTTTTCCTTCAAAGATGCTATGCTCCAATTAATTACCCTGTCTTAAGTCATTCCCTAGGCTCAGCAGAAATTAGGAGTGTCTGAGTGGAAATTAAATAAGGTGAAATCTTAACAAATGGCAGTTTCATGAGTTACTCAGCCATCGCAGAGACTGCATACTGAGTGAATGGAAATTTTCTTGCAACTCCAGATTTCCCTCCACATCTAATTGGTTGTAAATTGCTGCCTATTTATAGTTGATCTATGAATAGATGTCAGTCCCAACATGTCATGGACTTGAGATATATTGCAAGAGGCTTATGATGAATTTGTTTCCACAGGAGGTAACAATTTTTTTTGAAAAGTATGGCCGCAAAACGTGAGCAGGGCAACAAAATGTATCCAGAAAGATGTTTCCTAGAATATCTTTTAAACCTTTTGTGAAATGAGCTAGCAGTAAGGGAATTTAAAGTGATCCACAAGGCTTTGGCAGAGGAAGGGAATAGGGGCTCACACTTATATCACTGACAATTTCACTTTGGAAAGTATAAAGATGAAAAGACAATCAAAGATCCAAACATAAGGCAAAAGCTTGTTAATGAAGATGAATTTGCTTGAATAGATTCCATCACCCACTTCTATCTCAAAGAAAAATACTGATTATCAGCTATTAAACATAATTTCTGGCAGAGTCCTCTGGAATGCAAACTTGTAGTAAATGAATTAAACAGTGCAAAATGTACAGCTTTAGTGCAAGGATTGACATAATCAGCTACGTACAGAGCTAGGCCTATTTTACATTAATTTATATGTCTTTATGTCATATGTTCTTTAACTTTCTGCAGAAATATTTCAAGCTAAGGCAACAAGAAATACTCATTGGTACATTCACCAATATTGATTGTCATTTTGGTTATGTTCTCAGTGTTTCTCTCACCAGAAGCATTTCTCCCTGTGCTACCTCATCCCCATTCCAGACATAAGGACTCAACTCTGCCTGGGATTTATAGGCAGGCTTTATAGCTGTAAGCGTGTTCCTTCTCAGTTTATAGACAAAGAGATAGATGATCTATCAAGTGCAGGGCTTGGGGATGATAAAATGGACATTTACAATTAGCAATAAAGAACTCAAATACTCAGAAGTTTTCCTGAAGATGAAGTTTCTAAAAGTTTATACTTTTCAGTACATACTCTACATATTGGAGTACTTGAGGGATATTAGGCCCAGTTCACTCTAACCAGTTAGGTTTCCTGGGCCACAGTTGCACTTCCAAGATCCTGTTCTGGTACTAGCACTAGAGTCTGTCCTCCTTGATCAGTGTCTGTGTTATACCTATTATTAAATAGTCGTGTCACTTACTCATCTATGTCTAAGTCCTTGTCCTTATTTCTCCTCAACACAGAAGAGAATATCACCATCAGCTTATTTCCTCAACTCTCTGACTTCTGCTGGTCCCAGTTCCTCTGCCATTCCACTTGCCGTTGACAATAATAGTACTAACAGAGCCTGAGGGTAAATTTCCTCTTTTTATTCCCCAATTTTTACATTTTCTGAGTCATACTGGATCCTCCTTTCTTCACACAAAAGTGTCGGATCTTTATCCTACTCTATGAAATGCTAGATTCTTCTTAAAGGGCAGAGACACAAACGAAGAACAATTGGTCTTGGTTAGCTCTGCCAGAATGTCTTCCAGAATACAGTGAAACAATGAAAAGCCAGGGTCAGTGGTATGAACGAATTACAGATTGTGGCTATTCAAGGCTGATCAGGGCTTTGTTATTTCACTCTTTGGGGGTGCTGGTGATGTTCTATAGAATGATAAGAATATCTGAGAACAGTGGAAGACTCAAGGCCAAAGGTTTCTGCTCTAATTCTATATTTTCCTCTAGCTGTCCCACCCACGAAAAGAACGTCAGTTGGTGAAGGTCTGCCCCAGTTCTCTCTGCCTTCTGCCTTGGTCCTTGGTAACCATTCTGATTGTTTCATTCTCCTAAATTCTGACTTTTTTGTCTCTATTTATCCACCCTTCAAATTCAATGATTTATATAGTGTCATGAATCATTGCTCCCAGCTTTTGAGGACAGAGATTTGAATGTGCCCTATGACTCTACACAATTTCTGTGACTCTTGAAAACTACCCTTCCCTCTTCTGTTTTACTTGTATTCTATTTATTGGTTTCTATATTACTGTAACCCAACAAATTGAATGTAACCATTCTAGTTGCTTTTAATTATTATATAATTAAACATTAAAAATCACATTAAATTATTTAATTTATGTAAGCTATTAACAAATCTACCACTTATACATATTCTTCCAGGCTATAGGAAAAGGCCACAGAACCGTGACTTCTAGGTATGTCTCTGAATCGTGTAGGAAGGATGATCTTTCTCCTTCCCCAGTGAATAAACAGCCACTAATGACAATTCCAGTCCTGGGCCTCTTGCTGGAGCAATGTCCCAAGCCTTCAGCCAAAGATTTCAAGATTTCTAAAAGCAAAGGAACTGCATGCACCTTGCAGCAGGAGTAAGTGATACAGAATTAGAAAGCACAGGGATTGTAAGCTCTTTCATGAGAAACTGCCTTCCTACCATTGGTTCTGTTTTCACCTTGTTCTGATTTTACATGCAAATTAGCTCATCTTAATTTGTTGATTCTAAATATGGTTAGTGAATGTTAATGCAATGACCCCTACCCATCTGGCATGAGTTTTCTGGATATGCAAATTAGTCACTTTCAATGTGTTAATGCTGATGAAATGTTGTGGCCAGAATTGAGACAGAAAAATTCAATTAATTAATTAATCCTTCTGGTTCTCCTCACTTGGCTAACTCTCCAGCCTAGCCTATCTCAGTCTGTCCTATTAGTATGTCATTAAGCGATGCCAAAGAAAATCATACTTATTGATTTGGGTGGTAGTCAAAAGTTGTTGCATTTTGAGCAAAAATATCTCCTTTCTGGTTTTGTAGCTTATACGGTAATATAAAATATCTTTCTGTGCCTCTAGAAAGAGAAAAGATAAAATAGATACCCACTAGAAAAAATGTTGTATGAATTTTCTTTCTCCCCATCTACAGACTTTACCTGGAAATTGGCTGGTAAACTTATTTTTAAACATGACCCCCTGGGTCCCACCGCCAAAGACTCTGGTTCAGACTTTCTGAAGAATCAGAGCCCAAGAATCCAATGTCTTAACTCACATCCAGCATAATGTTGATGCAAACTATGAACTGAGGCTCAGTCCACAGGGTAGTCCAGGCCAGTTCAGAACAGATGGTGCCGACTTCTCCACTGCTCAGCAGATTCAGTTAAATATATTAAATATGCAACAGTTATTTGATCAGAAGGAGAGTTAATGAAATACAATAGGAAATCCAGAAATAAATCAAAGTGCATACGGCAGTTTGATATTATAAAAATGGCATCTTAAGAGAGAAAAGAGATCTTTTTAAGAAATCATCTTAAGATAAACAGCCATTTGAGAAAAAAAAGATAAATTGGTTTTGTACCTTACCCTTTATACCACACACGGTGTAAATGCAAATTAATCAAAAGTCTGAATATAAAAAGAAAACCCTATGAGTTAGAAAAAAACAAAGGAAGGTCAGTGCATTCCATTACTCATGTTTCTAAGTGAGGACATCTTAACTATATTTTATCTAGAAGTAATTATAAGTAAGAGTAATATACCCAACTATGTTTTTTAACTTTCCTTGTAGAAATCAATATTGCAGGAAAAAGGGGGCTAATGTCGCTTTACATAAAGAGGTCTTAACACAAGCAAAAAAAAAGACCGCCCCCCCAAAAAAAACAATAAAAAAAAAATACATAGAACACAAACTGTCCTGAGACATTATAGAATGCTTAGAGAGCAAGTCGTTTGCTATCTTGGGAAATGTTCCAGGCAGAGGGAACTGCAAGTATAAAGGTCCTGAGCAAGAGCTTGTTTGATGTCAACAAGAAAACAGTGTGTTGGTTTCTGCAGCACCGTAAGTAAGGCAATTAGAAGTTAGAGACAGAGGAATGGATTGTTCAGAGTCTTGTTGGATCAGGTGAGGCCTTGGATTTCATTCTGAACAAGGTGGGAAGCCATTGGTTTTAAGTAGGGAAAAAACGTGCTATGACTTGTATTATAAAACAACCATTCAGTATGCAAAGTGGGGAATAAACTGATGGTAAATTGACCCATCCCTTCTCATACATCCCTTCTCATACATCCCTTCTCATACTATGATCACTATCTTTAGGACAAAAAACACAAGACTGTTACCTGCCTGGTCCCAAAATTTCCAAGAAAAACACGTAAACTCTGTCTGTCTGTCTGTCTGCACGTCTTTCTCTCTCTCTTGTTCTCTCTTCCTCAGTCTCAGAAAAACAGATGTTTCTTAAGTGCCAGAATAAAACCGGATTACAGTCTGGCTCTGATGTGCATTAGCCATACACCCATGAGCAAAATACCCTCTCTAAACCTCAACATCCTCCTCTGTTCCATGGGTTAGTAATGAATACTTCTTAAGAGGGTTGACAGAATTAAATGAGGTCTTGTATGTAGGCACCTAACTTAAGATGCCCACCAATTGCTGCTTCTTTTTCCTTCTCTTTCCTTTCAAGTTGGCCTCTAAGGCTTAACTGTCTATACATGAAATTGTTTTCAGTAAGGTGACAGAGTCAAGGATGGGGAACCAGGTGGGAAATTGTTCTCTGCCAAGAGGTGGGAGGCCCCATTCTCAGACCTTCACTGCTCTTGATGATGTTCATAGTCCAGTTCCAACTTAAAATGGACCTTCCACATTTGATTGGAAGTTTGGATTTTTTTGAGTTCTTGAAAATTATTTTTCCCCCTCTCTAGTCCCATCAGGAATTTGAAGATAGAGTTCTCTATGCCTTATAGTGACCAAAATGGCCTTAAGTTTCCCCTCAGCTTGACTTGGCTAAACTTTAGACAGTTTTCTTCCTGATATAACCCCCACCCCCCACCCCTGACCTTCCTTTGCTTAGCCTTAGAGGATTTATTTCAGAAAACTTGCAATTACAATTTTTTCTCTGCCCCTTTGAGATGTAAATTTCCTCCCAGAATCTTGCCAAATTTACAAGCCAGGATCTTTCTCAAAGATTTGGGAGCCATCCCTTTGAAATTGAATCCTCAATAAAGTGCTGCTATCTTACAGTTTCTGTGGGAGGAGAGAATCTTACCTTTAATAAGCAATAATTTGCAAGCTCAGATGGCCTAATCGCTTAGACTAACCACCCCACTAAAATCTTTTTTTTTTTTTTTTTGGTGACTTTCCATGAGCTCACCCCAGTGCCTAACACCACTCCTGCCTTTTGTTTCAATGGAACTAAATTCGCTCTTTCCTCACTTTTGCAGCAGTTCGAACAAGTCTTCCACGCTTAGTTAATTCTGTCCTATGCCATTATTCTTTGACAATAGATACTATCTTGCCAAGAACAGAGCACTCACTGAGGCTCATGAATAAGACTTACATCCAAGATTCGAAGGAAAGAAGTGTCCTGTTTCAATGCTACCTGGGACATTCCTATAACCAGACTAGGCCAAGACCGAATTAAACAATTGTCTCTAGAAATAGAAATGTGTTCAGAAATAGCTTACTAGTGAATCTTTCTTACCTATGACATTATTGGTTAGCATTTTCAGTTATCCGGTTGTGTCATGTGGGGAAAATAAACTGCCAAGCTTCTGCATATGACCATGCCACCCCCATCTTCCTGGATGTCCAGTAAAATTAATTTCCTACATTTTCCATCTTTCCCTAAACTATGTGCTTGACCATTTCAACAGATAATCAGGGGCACCTGAGAGACCACTGGTTGTGGGGCTCTTGTTCAATGTTTCTCTTTGATACTGAAGCTGAGGCTAAAGATCCCAGATGCCAGAAACATTTATAGACAGAAGGTTGTCCCTAGGTTTCATTTGCATCTCTTTGTTCTCATCATCAAAGACACTTGTGTAAAAGTAGTCTTAAAGGAGATCCTTCTACTTGCTCATAATGAGCTCTTTCCTGGGGTAGTGTCATAGCTGACATTTCCCTTGCTTAATCGCAAAAGCCCTGATTAAGGCACTGCCCTGGGCAAGTCGCTTATCCAGCCTTAGGTGAAATGTGAGCTACCTGCTTCTTAGAGCTTTTTTCGTGTGCTATGCATGAAGGAACATTGAAACAAAAGCAAGCTCTGTGCATACACTAGCATCACAGGGCACATGGGATAATGACCTCTACTTAATCAAGACTGATGGGAGCCTTGATTACTTCTACTTCCCAAAAAAGGAAAAGTCACCTTAGACATGTTTGTCTGGACTGAAGACTAAGAAAAGGTTGTTACATCAGGAGAGCGATAACCTCAACTCTAGCGTTATATCATTTAGAATCAGTAGAGTTAGAAATCTCTGACAACTTCAGAGGGCACAGTGAAGGCCAGACATTTTGGAGTCAGCTTAAGGAAAAGACTTTTAACGATTAAAATGCACAGAACTACTGCTTTGGGAGGTGGTGAAGCTGTTACAAAGGGAATTCATGCATGAGAGACACTACTATTTCTACCATTTCTGAAATTATGTGATTCTTTATGTTAAATTTCCAACAAAAATGAATTGAAGGCATAAATGAACTAGAATGGGAATCTGCACCAATTCTACTGGACTTTTGCAAGGCTTTCCTTTTAGTAAATTTGCAACTATATATTAAGCAGTGGGATTTGATAGAGATTGCCATTTGTTTCTCTATGAATTATGAGAAGGCTTACTTCCCTGCACTCTGGCAAAACCTACGGTATATAATTAAAGTTTTTGACCTTTGCCAATCTGAGAAGTAAATATGAAGACTTGGGTAGTTTCAGTTTACATTTGTTTTATGATGTGTGATGTCAAACAGCTTTTCGTATGTTTAAGATCTAGTTATATTTCCTTTCCCGTGAATCGTTGTTCATTCTCTTTGTTTATTTATTTATTGAACGGTTGGCCTATTTCTTGTAGGTTTATAGTTCTTGCAGCCATTTTTCTATGATATGATTAATAGATGCTTCCAGAGTTTCATGTTTGTCTTAAGACTATTTATTGTGTTTTTCTAACATAAATTTCAAAAGCTTTTTTTGTGGAATTTTTTTTTTCTTTTTGTCCCTCTTCATTTCTGGATTTTGTGTCATACTAAAAAAATGATTTTTTTAAAAAAAAAATTCTCCATTTATTTGACCAATATTTTAGCAGTTCGTATTTCATATTTAAAGCTGGAGTTCATTTAGGTGTGAACTATAAATCCAATTTTACAGGCGACTGCCCAGATATTCCAACATGTATTGAATAATCTATCAGTCCCTTACCAATGTGAAATGTCACATTTACCACATACTTAAAACCTCATATATACTTGGTTCTATTTCTGGAATTTTTATGATATCCCATTGATTGGTCTAATGTGTAACAGTACTACATTGTTTAAATTATTCTAGATTTATAATGTTTTAATATATGCAATAGGACTATCCCTTCCCCAGTCAAGCCAATAATGTCCTGAATACTGTTGTTTATTTTTTCATGTGAAATCTGTTCAGTAAGAAAACAATATCTGAACTTGGCATCTTTATCACATTCAGTTTCTAGAATGAATAACTTAATATACTTTGTTAGGATTATTATGTGAGTGCATCCAAGAATATAGCATTTTACTTCATTTGTTTGTATTTTAGATCCTGCAGTACTATTCTAGTTTTCTTCATGCAGATGTTGCATATTATTTGTCAAGTTCATTTTGTCATGTTTTGTGTTTTTCTGTCCTGAAATAAGATATTTTAAATATGGGGCAGGGATTTTTATTTTTAAAGGAGTAGAGTTGGTGTGTCTGGAAAAAAAAAAAGTGTATGATAAGGAGTGGCTGGATTTACTCCTTATGACTGGGGAAGAATGTTGCGGTCAAGTTTTAAAAAGCCTTGGACACTATGAATTTTGAATCTTATATTTTTATCATTTTTAAAATTACATAAAATGTAATTTTTATACAATAAATTTGACATGTAACATTGTATAAATTTAAAATGTAAAGTGTGTTACTATGCTACATTTATATATTGTAATATGATTAGCGTTCTAGTGATATTTATCACATTACATAATCATATGCATTATACTGTGCATTAGACCTCTATGGCTTATTTACTTTAAATGTTTGTAACTTTAAACACTATTAATCTTATGCCCCCACCCCCCATCCTCTGGTAACCACCATTTTACTCTGTTTTTTGCAGGTTTGATTTTTTTTCAGTGAATCTTATTCTTCAAATGCCAATTAATACCTAGTAATTTTTAAAAGGTGATATATTATTTTCAGAAGATGATAGTTCTGGAAGCAGCATGAATAATAAACTAGAATCACATTAGTTAGCCTCAAGATATCTAATTGAGAAAAATATTATACTCTCCCTCACATTTAGGAAGAATCATATTTAAATCTGGAGTTCATTTAGAGAAAGTCATTACTTATTAAGGGCCTATTACGTCCCCAGATATTGTGCTAGCACTTGGAAGATTTTCCTCCAAAGTAGACTCAAACCGTACCCCTACCTCTGGCTCTTTTAACCAGGATAGCCTATTCATTTACCATCCACTGCTGGTATATTAAAAGAGACAAATAAAAAAAGATTTATTCCTTATAATTTATCAACACTCTTCTCATGACTGACGTCTCCTGCTATGATAATTAGTCTCTACCTGTTTGCTATTCATCTTGTTTCCCTAGATCAAGGTCATATCTCTGTGACCCCAATCTTGAATCCATGGGTTCAGCAGCTTCAATTCAACTTTATCCTCATCTACCAGAATATCTAGGCCTCTATTATTCCTTACTCATTCTGGTTCGGCCTGGTTTCTGGACCAGCAATTTTCACGGCCAGGTAACAATCCCATTCATCAGTCTGGTCCCACAGAACTACATCCTCAGCACACCCACTGGATCAACTCTTTAGATTTGGAAAGAGGAAAATTGAAGGTAGATTCTGTTTGAAACTCAATAATCCTAGACTTCACAAATCAGCACAAAAATGAGGTCTCACTTTACATATATTTGGCCTTCATTGGTTTGATATCTTCTATCGCAGAATGGCTGACTCTCAGCCACTCCCCACCCTCAATTACTTAAGGTCACCTGCCTCCCATAAAATCCAAGAAGGTTTCCATTAGTATCACACTATATTTACAAACCCCTCTGGTTAAAGTGACCAACTTGTCCCAGTCTGCCCAGAACTCTCCCAGTCTAGCACGGAAAATCCCCCATTCTGCAAAATTTCTCAGTCCTGGGAAAATTGTTATGCTTGGTCATCCTACCTCCAGTGTTCAGCCCAAGCTCCTTACATTTCTTCTTGTAGCTTTGCTGTGTGTCTTCCTCTGGAATGAAATTTCACATCATCATGCAGTTACTCATTTCCAGGACATTAACATTCCCTTTGGTGCTGCTGGCACCATCGTCACCTCTAATTATGACACCTCTGGTGCTTACCTCTCTCCAATCTACTTGCATACACCCCTCTCTCTTTTTCCTTGATCTCACTGTTCCATTCAATTTTCCACAGCCAGCTGGCTTGCATGTCTAGGTGTTACAAATATTTTAATATTTATAGATACAATGCTTCCCTTTTCTAGAAAGCATATACACTACTCAGATGGTTGATTCTGGCTGGTTTCAAGTACAAAAACAAGGTATTTATTCTTATAGCCACTTTTACCATATACGTTCAGGCTCTATTGTGAACTCTGTCTGGCTCACTGAGCTAAATCTTTCCTTTGCTCAGGTTGGATGACTCCTCTCTCTCCTGAGACTTCTGTACTTGTGTCCTCATTTCTTCGCCCTCATAGTCCTCCACATATTTCATGGATCTTTAACCTCCAAGTATGCATGGGCATGAGTTCCTAAATTCTTTGCCCAGGGGCTCTAGACCCCAGGCAAATTACTGGATTCAGTTGAGTACAGGACTAGAGGTAAGGGGTGGATAGTATATTTTCAGTGCAGCTCTGGTCTGTAACAAGTTGACTACCCAGTCCAGACAGAGAAATTTCTGCTCAACTGTCCCGTCGTTCATTCTTTCTTAATTTTCTCAGTGGAACTCATTGTTTTCCATGTATGTTTCACATCACTTCATTCAGAAACTTTCTCTACTACTTTGAGACCAAGAAATCAGAAGACAACATCCTTTAGTAATTAACTTCCCATAAGACACATGAGGGAGACAATGAAAAGGAGAGGACTTTTAAAAACTGAAAAGTTAAAACTTATTTCTTTCTTGTCTGTACATTCAGAGAAATTATTACCCACATTATCATATACCTAAAGAATGTATGCAGACTACATGGATACTCATCCATGTTTATACTTTTAAATTTCCACCAGAATCGTGCTTTTATCTTCAATTAAAATTTGTAACACAGTCTCAACATCTCATCTAACAATTTTTTCCAGAACCTTATATATTCAGATGCTCTAACATATTTGCAATTGCATTCAGTCGTTTAATATTCAAAATCATTCTCAGAAAAAAATAATGATTTTTGGCATTTAAAAATGAGCAAACAGATTCAGAGAGGCTAAAATAATTATTCTTTCTATGTCACACCTCTACTACATTTTAGAATCATGATTGAAGCCTAAAGATGATTCTATTTCTTAAGGACAAAAACAAAACAAGAAAAAAAAAAACTATCTTTCTTATTTTCTATAATACGAAAAGATGAACTGTTTCTAACAAGTATTTGGATTTATCATATTCTGGAAAACAGACCTCTAAAATGGTCCTCAGCAATCCCTTTCTCCTGGTTGTCACAGCTTTTTGTAATGCCCTCTTCTTGGGTGAGGACTGGATCTTGTGACTTGCTTCTCACCAAGTACTGTAAATGTGATGGGATGTCACTTCTATGAACAGATTCCAAAAGACTGTGACTTCTGTATTGCTCTTATGCTAGCACTCTCTTTTGCTTTTTTGGTTGCTTGCTTTGATTTGAGATACTATGTGGAGAAGCCCATGTGGTAAGGGACAAAGAGAGTCCTCCAACCAACAGCTGTGAGCTGTTAATACCTTAGTCCAATGCTCTGTGAGGAAATGTTTTGCCAACAACCACATGAGTGATCTAGGAAGCAGATCTCAGCTGACTCCTGAGATGACTATAATCCCAGCCAATACCTTGATTGAAGCCTAGTAAAATACCTTGAAGAAGAGGACCCTGATAAGTCATGATGAGACTCCTGATGCACCGAAACTGAGATAATAAAAGTATGTGTGTTTAAACTATTAACTTTTGAAATACTTTGTTACACAGCAATCAATAACTAATACATATGCATTCTTCATTATTGCTATTTGTTATTGCTGTTACAAATCACTCAAAAAATCTAGTGACTTAAAAACAGCAATCATTTATTTTGCTCCAGAAATTTCAGTGGGAGATATTATTGAATTGTACTTATCTCTGCTTCACAATATCTGGAACTTAAACTGTGATGAGAATATCTGGAGATGGTCATTGAGTCTGGCAACTATATTGTTTCATATTTGTGTTTCTTGTCTCCTTGAATGTCAAATTCTACCTTCAAAGAAAACAGGCTTAGCATTTGGACAGATATGCTGCTCACTGTCTTTGTTTTTGTTTTTAAGTAAAACAGTTAATCTGTATGTGCCCTAGTATCCTAACCCATAAAATTAGGGTAAATATCTATACTGTTGTGCAAAAATCAGTGAGGTAAAAATATGTAAACTCTGAAGCAGAGTGCTAGCACTTAATAGGTGCTCCATGCACAGTAGATGGTATTCCCACATTTCTAATTCCTATATCCTCCGCCAGCCCCATTCTTTCTAATCCTCTCTGCTAAGGCTTACCACATTCTGCCTTCTATTAAAGTTGTTTACTTACATTTATTATCTCACCTCATAAATTATAAAACATTATAGAAGTAGAAATTATATTTATTTACTAACCCATTAATTTAGCACCTAGGAGGTGCTTAATTGTCATTGATTAAATATTCACAGCTTACTCTTTGCACTATACATTCATTGCCTTGTCCTTCAGTGAAGGTTAATATCCTTAGTGGAAGTGACATTGCCTTTAACTCTTAACGTCTCCATTGCCAGCCTCAGACCCTGTACTGAGTCCACTAATTGAAGACTATGGAACAAATTGAAATATCCATTGTTTTCTTCACATATTCCCTTATTCCTTTGATTGGACCCTATCTCTTGGTAGGAAACAGCAGGGAAAAGTAGAAGAAGATAGAACGGAAAGATTAAGCACTCATACTCAGGGGTCAGACACCCTGGCTTCGACCGGGTTCAGGCAGTTATTACTTATAAAACTTAGAAATGATTTAATCTCTGTAAGCTTCATTTTGTCATTCATAAAATGGGGGAAAGAGTTTCTCCACATTTGGTAGTTTTAAGAATAAAATGGAGTAACGTGTGTATAACACTAAACACAATGCTTGCACAAAGCAAGTGCATTATAAACTTTGACTTGGGTTTAATGTCACCCCTTCCAGGAAACCTTCTTAAATTGCCCCAGTTGAAATTCTGTCCAGAATTCCTATGTAATTTTGCTTAAATTTCTTTATGGAACTTTCCATACTCAACCCTTTATAATGTGAACTATTTGTTTCAGTTTATCATTCACATTAATTTATAAATTCTTAGTTTGCAGCATCTGGACAAGATTTGATAGGAAGTCCTGAATATAGCATAGGTAAAGGACTATTTTTATGTAGTTTCCCCATACTTATATCTCTGTCTGTCCTCTTTGTAGCCATTATACAAATTTTTAAAAGTTGCTAATATTATTGGCTACAATCTGGTATTGGACCATTTCTTTTAGTAGGTAGCACTTCTGATTAAGCCTGTCACTTCAATTGCTATTCTGTCGATAAGCAAACCCAGAATTTCTCTTGTAACTGTCATCTTCATCTCTCTTTCTCTCTTTTTTTTCTCTCTCACTTTTGTTCTTTCTCTTTGAGTATGTGTTACCACCAATATGTATCTTCTTTTTCTCCTTCTTGGAGGTGAATAAACGAATAAATATCTAAACTTCATTTTACAACTCAACTTTAACCAGAGAGCCCACTTTGGGCATTATTGAGCACTGACTCAGTATTATTTGCCATTCTTTTGTTCCATGTATATATTTCTCTCAGTTCAGAATTCTGCTGGGAGGAGAAGTAATGGAGGGCAGATACTGGCTTTATCTTTGTTCTTGGAAGTAACACCATCAAAATTCCACCTCCCGATTATCTATTACACAATAATAGCAATATTAGTAAGAAGAATAGTGGCTAATATACACTGAGCCCCTCATGAGTCCATCTAAATGTTTTACACAGATTTACTCATGTAATCCTTAGAACAACACAATGAATAACACAACTGTGGCACAAATAACTTAACCACCTTACTAGTGTCAACCATCTAAAAGTAGTAAAGCTGGGATGCAAACTCAGAAGTTCTGGCATTAGCAAGTGACAGCTCTTACCCTTTGCAATATGTTGCCTTTCTCTAGGTGTCTGTAAGTAGAAGGTGAATGCAGAAATTTGTCTGCTCCAATTTACCTATTAAGTATGAATTAGAAAGTTAAGACCACTCCCCTTACTAGCTACATTTAATTAATTAAAAATAAAGCAAATATAAATCCATTTACAGAAAGAAATGGGAAAATCTTTGACAATATAACAGCAAATCAGTAAGACACATCTTATATTAATAGTAAAGAAGCAAAATTATCAAAGTGGAGGTGTTTGGGGAATAATAACTTCTTATCTCAACTGAGTTGAGGTTTTCACATTTTATATTTAGAAGTTAGGAATCAGATTTCAAACACTTTGCCACACACCAAGTCTTCATATTAACCCGAGGCTTTACCGTACCTAATAAAAAAGAGTGATATTGTTCACACCTAGAACCTGTCACTCCTTTATTCTTTCGTTTCCCTCGGCAGTGGATGAGTCTAAAGCCAATATTCCTTTATATCAACACGGAGCAGTAGGAGGTGTTTAAGTTTATTCAATAAAGTTTAACTTTGGCAAAGTCAGAGAGCCAGAAAAGCCAGATTCCACTACCTTTTAAATTTTGCAACAAGATTTGCAACCTTGAAAAATAGACTAGTAAACAATAGTTATATTGATTGATTAACTAATGTGGCTACAGTGATCCTGACCACTGATCAATGTTCAATCACTGATAAGCTATACATAGAAAGAAATGCATCAGCAAATCAATATACACTATATGGGTACAAAATGAAGCCAAAATCAGCCCAGCAGCACAATAATGAACCAAGTATAGATTCCGCCTTCAAGGAGCCTATGGTCTGCTTTGGGAACTAAGTCTCAAATAACTAAGAAAGGAGTCAACATAACACAGTGACAGATATCAAATGAAGGGCTAGTGGTGATGGGGCAAAGAACTGGGGATATTTCAGCTAGAAATGAAAAGGCATGTAATTATATATCAGTTCTGAACAACAGCATTGCATATATACATTACTATTTACTTGGAAATACATTTTTTTAAGTTTGAAAATGTATTTTTTATATTTTTTACACGTTCTAAGTAAAAAAACATAGCTCAAACAACAAAATCCCAGGATACATGTATGCTGAGAACAGGGAAATTTTAATGATAAAAGGATGCAATAGCTAAAAACTTCTATATAAAAGAAGTAATCTGTGTTTTTCCTTTATAGTACTTATATCTATAGTACTTAGTAAATTATTCATGTGATGATTTGCTTAATTTCAATCTAGCCCTTTCCAAAAAAGAATTTTATCTGGTTTGGGTGGGGGAGGTTGTTTGTTTGTTGGTTGGTTGGTTTTTGGTTTTTCTTTATCCCCAGAGTCTTTACAGCAAATGAGGCATAGTAGGTGCTTAATAAAAAATTGCTGACTGAACAAATAGTGTATTAAAAAGTACTTAAACAATTAAGCACACAAGCTGATCTCATTCAAGTTATATGAAATTAAGAACCATAGACTAACAATAATCAAGTTACATGCAGAAAGAGTTCTTTCATTTTCTTACGAGAAAATTATGTGTGTACACTACATACACAAGCTTTGAGTGAACATGCATGTACAGACGAACATATCTCATTTCTCCATTTGCGACTCAACTGTGATTTGTTTAACAGGTTAGAGAGTGACATTTTTCTAGACTCTAAAAATACACTGAGGGAACTTGTTAAATGGTGTGTTGTACAAATGCCAAACACCCCAAATAGTCAGCATTCCCCAGCCATTTCATAAACAAACTTCAAAAGTCAATTGGTTTAATTGAACTCTCAAAGTAGGTCAGACTGAAAGGGCAGAGAGCATATATAAATAGTCCGATATCTGCCAGTCTCAGAGAGCTAGTCATTAGATTTCAATCTGATCATAATTAATATGTTATTAAAATCCTCACAAAAATAAATTGGCTTCATTTAAATCAGAGAGTTGAAGTAATGCAAAAGAAATGAAGAGGGAGGATATTCAGGGTGAGGTTCTGTATTTTCCTGGAATTCCAAATTTAGGCAAACCTACAGGGGCTACGTTATTTTTCTTCTCAGAGAAAATGAGAGATCTTTTTATTTAGTAGCAATCTACTCATATTTTAAAGACTCGAAACTTAGAACAAGCATCCCCAAATGTGTCCCTATCAGGTCAGATTCATGACCTTCTTGATACATTATTTTGTCTTCGACAAAAGAAACAAGTGGAGTGCATCCAGCCTCAAGATTTTAATATGTTAAAAAAATATATGCGTCACTAACAGAGTGCCTATAGCAGAGCAGAATAGACATATAACAAATATTTGTTGGGATGACTGAAATTCTAATTTCCATGAATAATTCATTCATATATTTTCTAAAACTTTTTCTAAGTTTTATTCTATATTTTCTTAATGAATCTACTATAGAAATACCTGTATCATGGAAGAAGTACAATATTTGTAAGAAGTTTTAAAAATTCTTACTAATGCCTCCTCTGACTGGCACCGAATCTCACTTTACTCTCAGAACAACCTTATAAAGAAAGAACTATTAGTATGCCTATTTTACAGATGAGGAAATGATGCTTTGAGAAATCAAATAAGTGGCCTAAGTTTATACAGTTAAAAATGAGAGAGCCAGGGTTTAAACATCAAGTTCCCTTAATTTAGCTTTCAAATTAAATGCTGTGAGAGGAACAGCATAACTCTCTCCCCTGAGCATGTTTCTCTCTCTGAGTCTTGGGATTTCCTACTTCAGAATATTTGGAGCTGGGTCAGGGGTTCAGAAGAGGTCTTACTGAAAATGCAAATTCATCAGCTTCACACAGACCTACAGAAGGATCCTATTTAGACCTACTGAAGAAAAGTGGAACCCTGAAATTAAAAATAAATGAATGAATGAATATATAAATAAATAAATAAATAAGTGCGCAAGCAAACACCTGCCACCCTGAAAAGAAGCTAAAAGAACTGAAATGAAATTTTGATTAAATATGATAATATTTTCAGAACTGGCTAATGAGAAAGGCAAATATATTGTGTGTCTATGGCAGCTGAGACTAAGTTCAAAGCAGAATCTCGATCACTTCAAATACCGTAATTACTCCTAAAGAGGTAACAGGTTAATGGAGAACATTCAGTACTGTTGAAAGGATGAGAACAATTCTTAAGATAGAAACTGGAGCTAATTTGCATAGTTTACTGAGTGGCCTTGAGCACATTATTTAAATCCCTCTAAGCCTCAGTTTACTCATGTATACAATGGGGGAAATAATATCTGTAAAGGAACAATAATACTATGAGTAAATATGTATAACAGTGTCTGGCATGTAATAGGCACTTAACTAAAAATATATTCTTTTTCCTTAAAATAGCTAACTTCTGTGTGGTTAGTCCTAAATTCTCTGTATATTTGTACAGTCCTCTGTTTAATTGTGGATATATCCTAAGCTAGAAGGCTGTTTCTATAGTCCAATGACTATTCTGCAAAACCAACCTCCATGATCAAAAATAAAAATAAACATGACATTGTCTTGTAAGTTCCCCAGAATAGCAACATGTTCATTTCTTCACAAACCAAATGCCCTTTATAGACACTGACCAATTCTGAGGTCGTTCGCTCCAGATATTCTAAAAATGGCAAAAAGACTTTTTCATGTTAACTATCTTTATTGGGTCAGACACATGACCTTGGAGTTAAGACAGCAGGATTTATCTGAAAAAAAATTTAGCAACTACTGTAGAGTCAGTTCTGCTGGGTAGAGTTGCTAATAAGGACTGGGTCACAGGTTCAATCCCTGTGTGCACCCGTTATAGTCACCTTTGTATAAGACCTCCTTGCAGGGTGCCTTGGCCAGTCTTCTCACCAGCACAGCAATAGCCACAGCAAAGATGGAGCAGAGGGCAAGGCTTTGACAGAAAACATCTCTATTCTTTAAAAACTTCTATGCACAAACTGTATGCGGTATATTTCTGTGGCATATTCCCTTAAAAGAGATACCAGGCCTTACTTTGACTCAAAATATATTCTGAATCTGTTTTCATTGCAAGAAAAACCTGAAGCGAAAGTGCCTTCTCTAATCAATGATGGGGGAGGTGGGTAGAAGAGAAATACATGTGTACACATTTGAAATACAAAGACATAAGTATCAAATATTTGTATTTTCAAAGATATGTGCTTCTGGCGTTAGGAAAAAGGAAAGGAGATGGTAGGAAAATGAGGAAGAAGAGAGATTCGCATTTATGAAGCACTGTGAGAGTTACTTCATATAACCTTTTATTTATCCAGCCATTATTTCTAGGTGTCAGGCGCTGTGCTAATAAACTGGAAAACAGAGGAGCAAGGCAGATGCTGTTTCTTGTTTTTATAGAATTTACTCTCTGGTAAGGGAACCAAATGTTGAACAATTAATTACAAGTGTGACATGTGTTATAAAGACAAGAGCAAAGGGTACTTTAGAAGCAAATGGCAAGGGAGAGTTCCAGTTAAGATTTTTACTATAACACACAGATAATTTCTGACTACATTTCTTGACATGGGCTTATGAAATGAATATAATGATATTCATAGAACCCAAGAAAGACTATAACATCCAGGCCTCGTAGAGGACAGACAGACTACAGCGCAATCCCAGAATCTCATGATCAGGACATCTTAAGCCCACCTGAGGATCCTGCATTCTCATGACTCTGCTATAACCACTGCCAGTCTCTATATTTCTCCAGGAAAGAATAGTGAAGAAAAATATCTGATTGTTTTTTTCTCTTATGTGCCAAACTTTGGTCAAGGTAGCAGGATCTGTTGCCAAAAAGAAAATGAGTTGGGAGTGAAGCAGCATGTTCTGCAGATAAAAATATCACAAAGATCTCACTTAGGGTGTAGAATTAGGGAGTAGAATTTTAGAAGAAACAAACTATAAGACAGGTATCATTATATAAATTTTACAGATGAGGAAAGTAAGGTCCAGGAAAGTTAGTGACAGACCATCGAGGGTCACACAGCCATCAAATTAATAGAATGAGAATGGAAATTTGAGATTATCTATTTGTAAAACTAATGACTTTCTATTACATTGCATTTTCTCAACTTGTACGTAATTAATATAATTAAAACTTGAGCCCTTTAAGAAATCATGGATCATTTTTTGTATAACGAATTTCGATGTCATTGGCAATCCTTGTGAAAACAAATAAACATCCTTTAATCCTTATCCCTAATGTATTTTGTACAGAGTCTGTTAAAGCTGTTGTAAACTCAACTTTGTAAGACAGTGGTTGCATTATGTACATATGCGATAAAACTGCAAGAAAATCAAACTTGGGAAAAATAACCAAGATAGCATTTGATTTCTGCTAATTACTGCCAGCATGACCAAAATCAAGGGAGGCAGTTGGACACACAGTTAACAGATTGGTGAGGAAGGGGGTGCCTTTTCTCAGCTGGTCTAACTTTGAATGTCTCAAACTGTTGGGCAATGAATTATTTTCCCAATATAGCACAGCAATAACAAGTGAATTACCAAAAATTAGAAAATCGATGATTTTTATTTTTTCCCACTTTAACCACAGCAGACATGGCATTGATAGGATACCCTATGGGGAACTATAATAAACAAGATACAAGGTTAGTTTTGAACAATTCCAAGCACTGACTATATCACTTTTATTACTTTTCCTCCTACTGAAGAAAGCATACCAGAATACGTGTGGGAATGAGTGCGATGTTATAATGGGGATAACCTGAAAGTGACTTTAATACATGTAAAATTTAAGTGATTCCATTTTATGACTTTATTGTGCAACACACTCTTAAGAAATCATGATATAAAGTATATTCTGATGACTGTTGAGAAAATGAATAACTGCTTTATAGTCCAGATACAAATTCACCTATTTCATGAATTATCTCTAACTACTCTAACTTTTCACTTTAAAAAGACCTATCGTACTTGCATCCTGAACCACAGAACGTTTACCACGGTTATATACTTTCCTTTCAGAATATATACCACTTCACAGTTTTCTGATTATTTCATATATTTTCTTCCTTGCTGAACGAGAAATGCATTGAAGACACAAATCAGCTTATAGTGCAGAGGCGGGCACAATTGTTAATAGTTCAGGAATTTCTCTTCTGTGGTTTCAGTCCTTGGAGTCATAAAGGTAATTTCATAAAATAATAAATAAAACCACGAAAAGCTGTATTTTCCTCCTGAAGTTAAGAGGTACCACAGAAGCAAACTACAAGTTGCCTTAAGCCCATTTCCAATGAATATACTTTTGACTAAGACTTAAAGCTAGAACTTGAGATAAACCTCACTGGGTCACGATATATTATCATCTCACGTACTGCTAAATTTTATTCGTTAATATCTTGTTAATGATTTCTATGTTTATGCTTATGAGGGCCATTGATTTATAATATTCTTTTCTTATAATCCTTTTGCCTGTTTTTGGAATCAGAATAACTCAGGCCTTAAAAAAAAGGTGGGAAGTATTCCCCCTTTCTGGGTTCCTGAAAGAATTTGTGAATGATTAGTATTATTGATACTTTACCTGTTTGACAGAATTAACTGGTGAAGCCATCTAGCCTAGAGTTTTCTTTTTAAAATGGTTTTTAATTATGGCTTTCTATTTCTTATTAAGTCAGTTTTAATAAATTGTATTATTCAAAGAACTTAATTTCATCTAAGTTAAATATATTAGCATTAAGGTGCTCATAATATTACCTATTATCCTTTCAATGTCTATAGGACCTGTAATGTTATCCTCTCTCTTATTTCTAATATTAATAGTGTATGTTTCTTTTGGTCTTAATCAGTCCAACTAGAGTTTTATCATTTTGATGCCAAAGAATAGGAAAAAGTCACGAATGTTCATTCTAACTACTTTGATGCAACATTTAAATGGAATTACAAGACAATATAATTAGAAAAGTAAAGGAAATAAAAGGCATACAGATGGGAAGAAAAAGGTGATGTTATCTTTCTTTATAGAATATTTCATTATGTTTGTGTAAAATTCTAGGAATCTAAAAAAACAAGCTTTTAGAACTAATAAATGGTAATGACCTTTATCAAGATTGCAGACAAGGTCAATATGTAAAAATAAGTAGTATTTCTACATACTAAAATGAACAATAGACAATATAATTTAAAAACAATAGCATTTATAACACCATAAAAATATGAAATATTTAGAGATTAAATTTAACAAACACTATAAAACATCACTGAGAGAAATTAAAGAAGACAAAATTTAAAAAGCCTATCCTTATGAATACAAAGACTAATAGTCTCAACAAAATGACCTATAAATCTGTACAATCCTATTCAAAGTCCCAGTAAGAATCGTAAAACCAGACAAATTGATTCTAAATTTTATATGGAAATGCAAAGGCCATAGACTAGCCAAAACAATTTTGAAAAATAACT
Source organism: Eonycteris spelaea (assembly GCA_003508835.1). Lineage (NCBI taxonomy): Eukaryota > Metazoa > Chordata > Mammalia > Chiroptera > Pteropodidae > Eonycteris > Eonycteris spelaea. The sequence goes on from PUFA01000007.1 coordinate 10,000,836, forward strand.
AAGAGAAGTTAAATTACTTAACTTCAAAATCTATTATAATTTCTGGTAACTAAGGAAGCCTGATAGTGGCATAAGAAGAGTCATAGACAGTAGAGAATACAAACTGCGCATATTCCCACATTGTTTATCAATTGGTTTCCACAAAGATGTCAAAATAATTGAATGAGAAAGGAACGTCTTTGGAACAAATGGTTCCAGAAAAAGCATTAAAAAAACATACATAGATTTCCATATATTTCACACAATACACAACATAATTAATTAAAAGGGACCATTGATATATGTATAAAATATAAAATTATAAAATTTTAAAAAGAAAATATATGAGATAATCTTCATGACCTTTCTATAGACAAAAATTTCATAGGATGGGGAAAGCAGAAACCATAACAAAGAAAAAAACTTTCAAACTGAAGTTCATAAAAATTCCAAACTTTTGCTTAATGAAAGACGTTGAAACTATAGAACAAAAGCTGTGGACTGGAAAAAAACATTCACAATACACATATTTGACAAAGGATTTGTAGGCAACATACATAGAGAACTCTTCCAACTCAATAAGATTGCAAACAATCTTAATGGGTGAAAAATTTTGAAAAGGTACTTCACATAAGATGATATACAAATGGCCAATATGCCCGTGAAAAGAGGTCAAGATTATTATTTATCAGAGAAATGCAAACTAAAACTTTTATGAGATACTTCTGCACGCAGACTGGGGAAGATTAAAAGAATTGACAACGCTAAGTGTTGGAGAGAATGTGGAGAAACTAGAACACTCATACACTACTGGTAGAAATGTAAAATATTGTAATCATTTTTGAAAATTGTATGCATTTTCTTATAAATTTAATTGTATGATTACTATACACCCCAGCAATTTACTCCTAGAAATCTATAGAAGAGAATTAAAACATTTTCATATAAAAACTTATATGTGAATATTTACAGCAGATTTATTCATAACAGTCCAAAAGTGGAAACAACCCAAATATCCATCAACTGATGAAAAAAACAAATTGTACTATATTCATATAATAGAACATTATTCAGCAATATAAAATAATAAATTATTGATATAACAACATGGATGAATCTCAAAAATATTATATTAAGTGAAAGAAGCTAGATATAAGAGTATCTACCAGATAGTCATCTATATGACTAGGAAGCAGACCGATGATCACCTGGAGTAGGATGGAGGGTGAATTTGTGATGAACAAAGTTAACTTTTTTCTCTAATGTCTATGTCTCAAATTATGGTAGTGGTTACATGTCTATTTAAATTTGTCAAACTCATAGAAATATACAATTAAAAAATGCCATTCATCAACATTTAAACTATATCAATACAAATATTAAATACAGCTCTCTTTACAACATTTCTCATCCTCTCTCCATTTTCAGTTCTTTCCAAATGCTATCACACATGGTAGAACATGGGCAGGACTGAAGAAACACATTGTCAAAGAGAGATAAATGTTAGTCCATCTTTACCACCCTTCTAATGTCTCTTTCCCTCTGTTTGTTCTCTATAAGAAATGTGTGACCTTCATAACCTGGTCTGTACACACTCGTATCTTTGCTTTAGTTGAGAATTTAGCAAGAAAAGGTAAGATGAATCCTGTTCCTGTGTTCCTGTTTATTGCCATACAAATGACAGGATGGCACATTACCTGATCTTGGAGAGCCGTGATAATCTGAAGCACAGAAGATTTAGCTCCCCTGTTAAAAAAGAGTCCAGAGAACTCCACATTTTCAATAAATTATCCATCTTACTTCCCAGTGTCAGTTAAACACTAATATTTTTTAAGAACAATTTAATCGTTTATTTACAGACAGGAAGAAGCTTTATTTTTGTGAACAAAGAAGAGAGAAAAAACGGAATGGAGGGAAGCAAGATGGGCAGGCCAAAGAATAACACAGAATAAGTTATATAATTAGTCTTCCTTGCTTGGTTAACCCCTGATCCTGAACTTCTTTCGCTTTACATAATTTGATAATAATGAATAATAAAAGGAAGAAACAAAAGAAATTGGAAAATATTAATTAATTTATAAAATCAAGGAGGATGAGCTAGAAAAAAGAGTAAGGAGAGAAATCAGAGCATCACAATCCACAATTAATAGCAATTTTGAGGAGAGAGGCTGGAGAAGGGAAGCTGACATCATGAAAAAAGTACAGAACACCTGAGATTCACTGTGGTATATGTGAGAGAGATCACAATAGAATTGAGAGAGATCCTAAAAGTTTTGCTTAGACATGAATTAAGGTACCATTTGATATGCTTTGAAAGATTCCAGTAACATCTGAATTGAAGTTTTAATTATTCTTCGTTATAACCTGGAATAATTGGAATATGATTTTCTATGGGTAGTATTTTCGAGAAACTTTGTGGCTTTTATAGACTATAAAAGGAATAAAAAAATTCTTCAAAGGCAAGGAGAGAAAAGGAAAGAGAGAAATTGCATCTCTCGGATGCTGTGCTGGATACTGAAACACTTTCAGTGAAAACACAAGGTTCCCTTTAAACCAGCGTTGGATTTTTATCATCTTAGCTTCCTTCCTGGGTGAGACTTTCAGGGTTGGCTACAGAATGCTTGGATCCGTTCTTGGAAACTCAATAATGGTGAAGATCATGTTGAATCCCCTCCAGTTTTCTTTATTTTACTATCTTTTCGAAGTTTTTATTTTGGAGGAGGTGACATAACTATTTTTTAACTATTTCACTTTTTTTTTTTTTCAGATATATCCTGACTACCAGAATAGCGAGACAGAGTAAAGGATATATTTTGTATATAAATATGTTTGAGTGTAGGTAAACCATCGAGCTCACACATATAATAGCTTAAGTAAACATGGTTTTAGAATATGAATACAGTGGTATAATGAATCTATAAGAGAAGATGACTCAGGAGCTAGAAGAGTTTTTGCAGAGGCCTAGTCCCATCTTCTGTGGGCAACTGGGGAGTCCATATTTTAAGACATTTCACATTTGTAAACATAAGTGAGAAACGGCCTGGATATCTAACTGAGGATGTTACAGAAGGGTGGTTGTTTGGCTTAGTAGTAGCAAGATACTTGTTCATTAGTGTTAATATGATTCAACTTTTTACCCTGGATTTGGGGTTGGGCAGTCTGAGAAAACTCAGGCTATATAAGAGTCTAAGTGACCCTAAAGGACAATATGTAAAAGAAAAGAATAATGCATCGTGAGTAAGATTTAAATAAGTTTTCTTTGTTACATCCTCTTAATCCAGATGGCCTCTTTAGAAAATTATAAAAGTGCTTATATATATTCAGAAATTCTCAATAACTCAAAATTTACTTTTACTACTTCTAGAGAGGATTTCCAAACTTATTTTTTATCTGCTTTATAAAATTTTAAACTGAAGTTTTCTTGAAAAATGGAAAGAATTTCTATTCTATTAGATTATAAATGATACCTTTTTCTCACTTAGCTAATGTAAATGGGACTATCCGAGATTTAAAAAAAATGAGAGCTGACTAAACCAGAACAACTGTGCCTTCTGCTTAGAGATGGATCATAAATCACACCAAGGCCTCTTTTCTCCCAATTTGCACACAATATTAAATAATGGAACATAATTTGAGTGCTCACTGTCAAAAAAGCTATGAAGGTCACCCACAGAATTCTACTCTATATCTATCTTTCTAGCCATGAATCACCTTCTTAATATCACTTAATATTTAGAGATAGTATTTAGGGTAAAATTTGAACCATAGCATAAAGGCCTTTAATCAATAACAATCAAATTATATTTTCTTGAAATATTCAGTATTTATGATCTATTTAAAGGACACATGGGCCTGACAGTAAAGGCAGGAAGAATAAATACCTGCTATGACTCAGTGACTGAAAGAGAAATAAGGATCACTATACCTACCCATATTTTCTCTCTTACTGTTTATTTACTTAAACAAATTTTCTGTTTTCCTGTTACTTCATCTTACTATTTTATGTCGAATGTGTTATTGGTGGCTAACATGGCAATTTACTCCATAACTTAGAGAATATCAAGGGGCTGATCACAGAACTAGAGTAGAATGGATGTAGTAACAGATCAGGAAATACTTATATGTTAGAACTTATTTTATGCCAAGCCATTTTCCAAGCACTTTACCTATATTAATTCATTTAGTCTTTCTAAGAAGATAGGGGTGGATACTTAAAAAAAATTTTTTTTAATTAAAAACAAAAACAAAACAGAGGACGCAGAGAGGTTTTGTTAGTAAGTTGTCAATGGTCACAAAGCAAGCATATAAATGGAGGTGGAGTTTTTCCAAGGCAGGTCCGGCTCCAAAGTCCTCCTTTTAACCTCGCTGTTATAGGGACCCTGATCAAATGTTGGGTTGGACTCTATGTGGAAACTTGATTTTCCAAAGATATTATAAATACCATTGGATAGATCAGGGCATCGGATTCATTGGAGAGGTACTTGCACAACAGGCTGGATCAATGACAACATGGAATTGAACTACCCCATAACGAGCACCTGCCATAAAGTTTACACTCTTCAACTTTTTAAGGGAGAAGCCATGAGTGTTTTATCTTGTTTGTAGAATAATTGCATTATGCCAGGCAGAAACTTTTGTCACTGTTGTAGTTTGAAATTTAAACATCATCTAATTGTATAATTTGATATGAGGCCAAAAAAGAACGTAATTGTAGTAGATATTTTCTTTAAGTTGGGTGCACCAAGTCTTTGAACACTCTTCCTACATTTTGCAATTCAGTACCTTATGAAACCCTTAATCCCTTTATAAAATCATAGCCAAATCATTTTTTCTGAAAATATTTAGTATTCATAATTGATTTAAAACTTGGTCGTAAAGCTTAGAAGCATCCACAAAAAATACATATTCATATCAAATTATTGCATCAAAATCTAGTGACCTGCAACAACGTGAGTGTACTCCATGCCACAACATTGTACACTTAAAATGGTCAATTTTATGCTTTGTATATTTTATGATTTTTCAAATTAAAAAAAATAATTAAAAGCTAGCATGTGAAAAAGGCAGGTCCTGTGCAGAAAGGATTTTGTTGAGGGTAGCACATGTACTTCTATATCCTAGAGGAGACGGTGCAGAGGTTCTAGAAGTAGCTTCCAGAAGCCAGCATCCATGCAGTTAGCCATGCAAGTTTCAGAGGCAGGTGCCATCCGCAGTGTCACAACCATGTCAATTCTAGAACATAATTCTGTAAGTCATTCCTATGCATAGCTTCGAAATCTAGTCCTATCATCCTTCTAGGAACCTAAGGAGCTACATAATATCTTTTAATACATTTATTTCTGCTCCAACCAGTTTTGGGTCGTTTTTGATATCTGTAACAATGATTACTGATTAAAACAAACAATAAGTGTAAATACTCTGTGCCAGTATTTAGTTTATATGAGGTACTACATTAAATGATTAATCTGTGTTTTGTTATTTAACAGTCACAGTAATAAGAAGAGATGCAGACTATGATTATCCTCTTTCCAGATGAAGAAAATTAAGCAGAGTGGGATTAAGTAATTGTCCAAGGCCACATGGCTAGAAAATGCAAAAGGCAAGACTGCAAGGCAGGTTTACTTAATGTTGATTCCTATGCTCTCAACCACTGTTTTAGAAAAGTTACTGATTGATATTCTTACATTAATATATTCAGCAGTACCGCACTTCAGAGGCTTGAGAGAACTAATAAAAGATTTTAAATTGATAACAACTGAACCTAAGATCTGAAGAGGTGATTTACAGATTTTGTTCTTCTCTATCAGAGATTCATTCTTCTGGGCTAGAGATTATTCTTATGTAAGATAATGGGGGGAACTAAGAGCCAAGATTCTCTACAGCTGTGTTATTCCATAGCTCCACCTCTCTAATTAAAAGCTTCTCTTCTTATCTGCTTTGTTAAAAAGAAAATGTGCAAAAAGCTACTAACTGCAGACCTTTGAAGCTGTCCTCATATCCTTCTCATCCCTCTCCTCCCTGTGCCTGGATAGAGTCATGTTATGATTAAAAGTCCAAGGAACTTTTTCATCTGCCTCCCAGATGATCCAAGGTCAGATTTCAGGAGCTGTCATGTAACTGCTGGTTGAAATCAATAGTACGTGCCCTGTATTTAGTAACATACAAATACAAATAGCACAAATCACCTAGGATGACATCTGGTCCTTTGATTTCATAATAGAAATGACAAAGGGTTATATTTTTCTCAATGTCATTTTATAAAGACAAGATATTCCCTATGGTAGGCTTTGGACCCAAGTATGAGAATGGTCATTATTGCTGAATGTCAGGATTCTCCTTGAGACTCAGCATTACTATAGAGGCCATGGTTTTTGTTTGTTTGTTTGTTTGTTTGTTTGTTTGTTTTGGCCTTGAGCTACCAATTCAATCAGCACTCACCTATCAGTTCTTTTTTCATCATGACTGCTGTATCAACTCTAATAATAATACTTCAGTCACCCAAATTAGTTTTCAGCACCTACTGCCAGACCAGGAACTCCAAGTTAGAGACTGTGTCATCCCACTGTAGTATTTGAAGATGGCTGAATATTGATAATAATTAAAATACTAACACCTGTACTATTTATTTATCTGTGTGAGAGGTATTGGAATAAGAAGTCTACAAGCATTACCACCTCTATAAGTATGGCAACCTTACATGATAGGCACTATTATTATCATCTTTATTGTATATATGGAGAAACTGAGGCTTGGAGAAGAGGAATTATTTCCTGAAAGTCATACAAATAATGGCCCTAACTCCATGCTCTTAACTCATCATTATTGAAATAATACTTCTCATTGGAAATCAGTCTGCCTAAAAGATACATGAAATAAAATCTTGTTTAGAAATTCTAACAGAATATCTGAGCTCATCCAGGACCCATTACTAATGAATGTTTTTTCTTTCTGAGCATGTCATCCATTTAGACTGACTTGCAATACTGGAAGACACATGTGGATGTGCCAACGCTGAGTTGGTAGTGGAAATGAGTCAAGACCAAAGAGCATATGAAGACAGAAGCAGTGATTTAATGTCAGGTGCGGTTCCAGGGGCAAAGGTTAGATGAGAAACAGAGGCAATGTCACTTGCTGGGTATCCAAATGAAACATGCCAAGTGAAGAAAGAACTCATGAAATCATCAATTAACAATAAGAAAAACAACAGCAAAAAGCAAAGTAGCTAGAAATTCATCCTTATCAAATAATTGCAGAGTGGTTCGACACAAAGTCAAAAGATAGCCTTATGGTTTCAGGACTGTTTTTGAGGAGCTTGAATCATGCCTACTCACTGAGGTGTGACTCTGTATCTGAAAAAATAAGCTTAATCATAGCTGGCATAGAAGGAATGGACAAACTTCACAATCAGATTAGAAAATGTTTACAAAGACTATTAATTACAACATATATTAAAAAAAAAAAGTCTGCGATTCTAAATTGGAGGAGCCCAGATTTTGGAACAAGTATCTGAGTATAAACAAGGTTCATACTCAGGCTTTTAAATCTTGATAGATATTTCTATTAAGTCTTATTCCACAAGCAAGCAGCTGTCTGCTTGGAAATTAGGCCTTGCCAAATAAGCCCACCAGGTGTGGAGCAAGGGACTTGAGAAGAATGCAGTCAGGGTACCACCTGCAGACATAAAGGTCTGATCGACAGAGATTTCTCCCATTGTATAATTTATTTATTTATTTAGTGGCAACTATTTTTCATGTATATTTTGAGTTCTGGATATACATTGGTTAACATAATAGCCAGGGTTTCTGCCCTCACCAAACTTAGACTCAATTAGAAGAAACAAGAAAGAGAATAGTCAATCACAGTTGAATAGGATAGGTGAAGCATGCAAAGTGTTGGTGATGGATGCCTAGAAGAAACTACACTTCATGTGGGACTAAGGGGTTAGTAAAGAGTGTTCTAGGACAAAGAAACAACATCTGGAAGGACTCAAACCTACTGAAAGTTTGATCAATTTTACAGTGTCAGAAATTTAAATGCCTGGGATATCATTTACAAGGGAAAGTAGATATTGATGAAGGCGACAAGGTTCATGGAAGGTAGTATAGAAGGGCTTTGTAAACTTATATTAAGAAGTTTATACTTTTTCCTGAGACCAATGGTGACCCTCTGATGGGTGCCAAAAAGAGAAATAGCATAATCATATTTACATTTGAGAAAGAGGACTCTGATTTACCTCTATGCCATGTTAGTTTGAACAGTATGTGTTACATCCCTGAGAGAAACTGAAGAATGACGATAGTCACCCTGGAGTGAGCTGATGAAATTGACTTTATGGACCTATGAAGCTGAGGCAATTCCCTCAAGGTAATGCCACTGACAGACGCAGCTGGATACTCTCACTTTTTAATTACCAAAATATAATACATAAGGACAGTGACTTGGGAGTCCGAAGTGCTCTATTTAAAAATCCAAACCCTTTCCTTCAAGTTAACTCTAATGTCAACTGACCACTAGTTCTCATAGTTGTTGTTTGATGCAAAAATAGCAAATAATTGTTAAAAATAGCAAAGGTAAAAAGATATTATTAGCCCTTCTGGATCAAAACTTTTGATGGCCTTACTCTTTTAAAATAGAACTGCAAACGATAACGCCTATTTCTCATTTTTATAGGTTCAGGCACTATTATAAATACTTTATGTGCATTATCTCATTTAACTTTATGATAATTCTCTGAGGTTGGTACTAGTATTCTTCCTTTTTTTAAGATAAGAAAACTTAGATTTAGTGAGGTTAAATAGCTTGCACAAAGACAAACAGCAAGTGGCAAAGCCTGTCTTCAGATCTGTCCTATTGCAAAGAATGTATTTTTAATCAGAATTAATTCCTACCTTCTATTTCATAAAGTATTGTAAGAAATGTTACAGTGCTAACTATCCTAACTGAAATGGTAAAAACCATTCCAGAAATCCATCAATTTTAATTTTACTTATATTTGAGTTCAAATATCAACATACTCTAGGCCATAGTAACTGGACAACCCTATTTAAAATGACAAGTCCATGCAATTGTTAATCATATCTGCATTCCCCTCCTCAGCAGTTAAGGACCTGGAAACTCAGACTGGGATAGGAATTTTAGTAATCAAAATTAAGTGAGTATGTGTGTACTATTGGGGTGGGAAGATTATTTAGCCTGTGCCTTCAGAAAAGAAGGTGTTAGACAAAAAAGTGAAAACAGTCAGAAAAAGTGTCTAATCAAAAAAGAGACCAAAGAGACAAAATTTTAATTCAAATTAAAGGTAAAGCAATTGGTGTCAGATAGACTAAGCACATTTTTACAGTTGAGAGAGTAAAGAGAGGCAGAAAACAGATTCTGTAAGCACTCTCTGACACACGACCCAGGCCTCCTTTACAGAAAACAAGTTGCACCCTCCAGACATATGCAGAAGATTTACCTGTGATAGATTGATAGAAATTGTTATCATTCATTTCTGCTTCAGAGAAGACTCTTCCTAATAGATTAGGATCAGGTATGCGAGAACATTTTCTGGAGTTTGGAAAATTCTATACAATGTAAGAGGTAGTAGAGGAGAAGAGTTGGGAACAAAGTCTTGAGAGGCAGACTTCTTAAGTTTGACAAACAACTTCATCTCTAACTGTGTGCCTATCCTCCAGCACCTGGCTTACATTTCAGCTTCCTCATTTATAAATCAAGGACAACAAAATTAATGTCTATATCATAATGCTGATATAAAAAATAAATGAGGAAATCCAGTGAAATATCTAGCTTAGCTACTTGGCAAAATCAAAACCCATAAGTATCATCATCATCATCATCATCATCAAAGTCATAATCATGTAGTCTATGCTTGTAAAGGTAGATCTTCAGAGTAAAGAATTTTGGTAAATAAGAGAATTTTAAGAGACCAAAAATGAAACCTCTAAAAAGTTCAAAGATTTTGAATAAGGTCAGTGTGACTTAATGTGTAGAACACATGAGAAAGCACTGAGAGGAGGCTGTAGAGATAGCAGGGATCTGATCAGGCAGGATGCTATTAAAACACCCAATTTTATTCCAAGGCCAACACAAAAATCAATAAATGAAGTTCCTTCTCCAGTGGGCCAAGGAGACAAGGAAATAGGTCAGTGCGGTGTAACAGCCATGTTGGAAATTAGGACAGAGCTTTTAAAGCAAAGAAAAGGAAAGATTCACTCAGCCTTCACAGAGCCTGCCACACTTTGCAAAAAGACAGTGGACATACACGTAGGCTACATTTCCATAAAAAAATAAGAAAGGAGGCCTTGGTTTGATACATGTCTTATCAGAATTTGTTTCCATTCTTACTGCATTCAAAACACTGATGATCTGGTTTACAGTTGTAGCAAAAAAAAAAAAAAAGTAAATTTAGATTTTATATACATGCCACTAAAGAGTGTGTCAGTGTACACATTGGTTTCCCTGGCTTTCTCACCAATGCATCTCTTGCCAGGAAATCCCTGCTGTTGAAGGATTCAGAGCTTTATAACTTCTGATGTCATGACAGGTTAGAAGAAAATTCAAGTCCATTAATGGTCAGCTGAGTATAAATTAGCAGGCATGCAGGTGTAGGTTGCAAACAATAACCTCAACAGAGAAATTAGAGCTAGTTACTTGTTTCCTCTAACGGTCATAACGAGAGAATTATTTGTGACAGGTGGAGAATTTCTTAAAGCCTTTGAGACGCTGAAGGACATCAGGTACTATCTTCAGACCTCCTCTCCAGATGTTTGTCATTCTGAAAGCACAGTTAGCCAAGTATATTGACAATACAGTAGTCATGCATTACAAGACCCCAGTGGATGCCCGAAACCACAGATAGTACCGAATCCTGTGTATACTGTGTTTGCCTATTCATGTAACCTTTTCACTCAAAGCACTTTCTGGCTTCTCTTTGGTATATCTGAATTGCCAGCATCATTACTCTTGTGCTTTGGGGCCATTGTTAAGTAATATGAGGGTTACTTGAACACAAACACTGACATACCATGACAGTGAATCTGATAACTAAGACTGCTATTAAGTGACTAAGAGGTAGATAGTGTATGCCGAATGGGTATGCTGGACAAAGGGATGATTCACATCCTGGGTGGGAGGAAGCAAGAAGGCACAAGTTTTCATCATGCTACTCAGAACAATACACTATTTAAAACTTATATATATTTTTTTTATTTCTGGAAATTTCCATTTAATATTTTCAGATCACATTTGACTGACTGCAGGTAACCAAAACCAAGGAAAGAGAAACCATGGAGAAAAGGGGGACTACTATGTTGGCTGGAAATTTTATTCCAGGCTCAGAAACCAGCTAACATGGTCTCAGACCCAGAAGACTGGCAGGACTGTTACACTGAATGACATTTGGCTCTTGCATTAATGAAGAGTATTTGAGATGTGGCCTCTTAGCTAAAGCCACTCTCCAAAGGTATTAAAAGGTTTAAATACATCTTAATGTCAGGAGAGACATAGCTAAACCTGATAGCAGAAACAAGATTAAAGATCAAGTGAAGATATATTACATATCAATTAAGCAAACAGTTTATTTTTATCTCCCAACCACCTTCAATGAGCCTTCCAAACTAGCCATTTTAGTCTGAGCAAACTTCCGTATATGTCATGCAATTTTGTCTTCTATCTTTGACTCCTACTGGTCACCTCTCCTCTAATTGCCAAAATCCTTTTAATCTTTTCAGATCTAATTCCAGAGACATCTCCTGTTTGGAGAAGTCCTGCATTGCTCCATCATCCCAGAGCAGAGCAATTGCCTTCCTGAGAACTCTCCCTTATTCCAGTTGATAGGCCTAGAAGAAAACCTTCAAACCAAACTCCAGATGATATAGTTAATACAGATAAAAAGGTAATTATCATAAATACATATTAACAAATAAGTTGTCAAATGAAAGTATTCTTAGCTTTTCCCATTAAATATATGTGTTTTGTCACTTTTTGTCACTTTGTCACTTCTATGATTTTTCTGGAAATCAGAGACATGTCAACATTAAGAGACGTCAAGTATGGGATATCTCAGTATGGATAGAATACCAGTGTTTGTTCTAAATGTATTGGGACCCAGTGACCCAGATTCTTTAAGAGCCTGTGTCAGTTCTGTCCAAACATATTTTGGATGCACCCTCCAAAGAGGGACTGAGCCTCCTGCACCAGGCAAGGAATACCAAATTACCTGCATTTTTACCTGACTGATCAGCTGCAGGCATACAGTCTGTTGGACTTAATGTGTGACAGACCAACTGGTAGATCCCTTTAGAAATATACAAATCCAGTATATATATAAAATACAAGATGTTTAATAAGTCCTGGAAATAAGAGTCCTCTTTAGGGACTAGAGCAGAATATTATTGGCTTCCTTAGAATCCACAACTGACATTCACTTCCTTCTGGGATTTGCAGGAGATAGGGCATTGTTATCATAGCTATGAACAGTAATTGAACTGATGCATTCCAGGACCTAAACTAATACACAGAAATGTCTTCCCATCGGCTACTGGTGTGGACACATGGCAAAGGGCTGATTGTCCTACTGTTGGGTAGGACGACGTCATCCCTGCAAATGACAGCTCACATTAGGTTCTCTCTTCACCCCAATGTACCCAAAACACAGGAAAAGAAGATCTGATAGAAGCTATTATCAAAGACAAGGGGTTTAAATACATATAGGTACACACACACACACACACACACACACACACACACACACACACACACGCCCTGAGTTCTTGTCTCAAGAGTCAGTCAGTTCCTTTTTTAAAAGAATCCTCTCTAGACTGAACAAAACAAATAGATTTAGATACTCATATCTTTGTTTTTAAGCAAATTTTCCTAAAATATACACTTTCTGAATGTGGGAGAGGCAACTAGGAACATTTGTGTCCATGACAGGAAACTGGCAACATAAAATGTGCTCCTTAGATCAATGGGAGGAGCTCTTATTGCAGTCCATAGTGCTTCTTGCCTTAGGGCTGGAGGAATTAGCTAGGATCTGTTTGGGGCTTGCTACCTGTTTAATCTTTTCAGAAGGGCGATTAAACATGGAATACAGAGTCTGTGTGTCTCCAGCAGCTCTCTTGGCCAGACTCTCAACTCAAGACTGAATGAACTATAGGCAGCCAAGGGTTAGACAGAGATCAGTTGGCAAACTGCAGAAACGTTGCTTCTCACCAATCAAATTCCAGCAGCATGGAAAAACACTTCATCTTGACTTTTTAAATTTGATTCAAATTAATTAACTTGAAACTTTAGGACCAAAAAAAAACAAAAAAAAAAAAACCAACAATTTCCAACCTATATGGAAAATTGAACTATTTTCAGCCTCAACTTTCTCTCTTAACCCCCTACCTCTCTATCTCTATATACATAACATGCACCACATTTTCATCACATTACTTTACACAAATGACAACCCATTAGTGTAAGTATAGTATAGTATGAATACATATAGTCATATATACAATGATAATTTCTATAGCAAGCACAATGTTAAATATCATTCAAAATGGATTAGTATATATATTTGATAAAGGATAACTGTATAGTTATGTATAATATCAGACCTAGAGTCATGAAGCTTGGCTGTTTTAAATTTTACTTTATAGAATCTTGAGAAAATCATTTAACTTATATTGGCTTCAATTTACCTACCTGTAATAATAAGACAATAATTTCAGAGCCACTGTTGTGATATGATTAAATGAAATCATAAATAAGAAAACTTTGCTAATGCTAAGCATCAATTTAATAAAGCATTATCCCAAAAGTCATAACATGATGCAAATTATTGAGAATAATGGTTAAGATCTTCAGCTCTAGAGGCTTTGTAATCAATAGCAGTGAATTCAAGTGTCAGGTCTGCTACTTTTTAGCTGTATAAACTTTATCAAGCCTCCAAACTTGAATATAAGCTGCCTCATTTGTAAAAAGAGAATGATAATAATAATATGTATCTTTCAGAATTGTTTTGTCACATTTAGGTTACATAATGAATATGAAGCTTTTAACACAGTGTCTGGCAAGGAATGAGTGCTTAATAAATTATCAGGCAGAGCCCCATTAGAAAATATATGGCTTCCACTGTTTATAATAATTTGAAGAGCATTCAATAAAAAGACAATTTGCAAAGATGTGCAGAAGGCATTGTAAAACCACAAGAGATAGTGCAGGGCTATTACCATTGCTGTATGGGAAATGAAGAAGATATGGAGTTATCTGACCCAGCAGAAGAGAGTGAATAAGTAAGATAAAGCTGCCTTGAGAAATGTTAAGAGCACTGGCAGAGGGACTCTCTAGCCCAGGAAGATCTTGCATAGAACTCTCTTTACTCTCTCTTCAAACTCTAGCTCTGTTCCACTGACTAACTCTAGAATTTCAAAGGCAAGGAAGCCATTGATGCAGTCTAGAATTCAGCACTTCTTTTTCTGTTAAGAGTTAGAGAATAAATATTTTAGGCTTTCAAGCCACAGAGTTTCTTGAAAACAGCCATAGATACTGTAAACAATGAGTGCATAACTGTGTTTTAATAAAACTTTATTTACATAATCAGGCTACGGTTTCCCAGACGCCTGATGCAGTTCATACAAATTATATTCCTGGTGGAGAGAGAAGACTGGAAAATGGATTAGGAGAGCAGATGGAGAATATCCATCTCAAAACGATGTTAGCTATTTCAGCTTTTCTTATGCTTGCTCTTATTATGGATATCATTTAAACTAGATATCAACTGAAGATTCTAGCATATTTTCTTCAGCCGTAGAGTGGCTTTTGCTTAATCATGCCAGTCTTACATAGGTGTACCACAGAAAGCTACAAATAACCAAGGTTGTATAAGGTCCATGAAGGTAGAGACTGCATTTTATTCACAGCTGTAACTTGAGAACCTAGCTCAGAGTCCTGGTGTATTGTAGGTACTCAATAAATGTTTGACAAATTAATGAAATCAAAAAGTATTAGATGTCCTAGGAATGATAAAGTCATCAATTTGCATAGAAGCATAACATACATAACAAAAAATTAACAATTTTTAAATATACAGGCTCAATAAATTTTGACAAAATTGATATCTCCATTTAATCACCATTCTGATCAGAAAAAAAGTCCTTTTCAGATATATGTATTGCAAATAACTTTTCTTACCCTGGCTTGTCGATTTTCTATCTGAATGGTATTTTCTGAAGATTAAAAGTTTATTCCAATGTTGTCTGATTTATCGATTTTTTTCTTTATAGTTTCTTTTCAAGGATTATTTAAGAAATATTTTCATACTTTACTAACATTAAAATATTATCTTATGTTAACTTCCAGAAACTTTGTTTCTATATTCTAAAAAATGTATATCTTGTGTATGTTATGAAGTAAAGGTCAAAATTCATTTTTTGTTTATGGATATAAAACTGACCCAGAATCATTTATCCAAAAGACCATCTTTTACTCATTGCACAGAAATGTCACCTGTACAATAAATAGTCTGAGTGACTATATAGTCAATAGTTCAAGTGGGCCTGTTCTAATCTTTCTGTTCTGATCCATGATTAACTTCCATGTTACATCTTAATTTTTGTACCTTTATAAGAGGTAATGATATCTCAAACTCTCTTCTTTAAGATTATCTTGGTGAGTCTTGGCATGTTGTATTTCCAAATATATTTTAAGATCAGCTTTTAAAATTTCACCAAATTATGGCAGATATTTTTTATTATAAATATATTTAATCTTTATGTGAATTTGGGGAGAATTTTATTTTTATAATACTGAGACTTCTGATACCTAAGTATGGTATATTTCCCATGAATTCTGGCCCTCTTTAATATTTTATAGTTTATTTTTGCTCACACATCCTACAAATCTTTCATTAGATATATCCCTAGGTATTTTGTGCTTCAGTTGCTATAATAAATGGTATATATTTTAAGTGTTCATTAGTGTCTGCTGTTCATATGGCGAAATACAGATACTTTTTGTATGTTGACCTAATGTCATGCAATTTTACTAAATTTAATTATTAGTTCAGCAGAGCCTTTTAGATTTTCCATGTTTAATTATTAGTTTTCTTGGGCTGCCATAACAAATACTACAGACTGGGTAGCTTAAACAAAAGAAATTTATTTTTTCACAATTCTGGAGGCTAGAAGTCCAAAATCAAGTGCTAACAATTGATTTCTGATGTGGCCTTGTCTCCTACTTGCAAATGGCAAGTTTCTCACTGTGTCTTCACATGACCTTTCCTTTGTGATTCTGGAGCGAGAGGTCAATCTCTGGCATCTCTCTTTCTTCGTATAAGGACATCAGGCCTATCAGATTAGGGCCTCTCCCTTATGACCTCGTTTAATCTTAATATCTCCTTAAAGGCCAAATCTGCAAATACAGTCATATTGGGAACTAAGGCTTCAACAGATGGCTTTTGAGGGGACACAATTCAGTCCATAACACATAGGTAGATAAAGAATAATAGGTAAAGATCTTGATTCATCAAAGTAAATCACTTTGGTAGCCTTGAACTGTAATTTTTTATCTCTACATTCTTGTAAGACTCTCAAAAATCTTTCCAGAACATCTTAGTTTCTCAGCAGAACTTACTACTCAGATCTCTCCCTCTTGGTTTATGACTTTCAGGAATCAGTAAAAATCTTAAAAATAAAAAGAAAGATAGTATGTCAGTTTTCACTCAATGCGTGTTTCCTTTCTCTGAAATCTTAGCCCCTCTGGCCAGATGCCTTGATAGCTCTCTGAGGCTTTAAAACCACTTATTTTCATTACTCTATCTAGCTTTTTAAGTTGTTCTTGATGACTGAGTTGGTCTCCTATAAGGTAGGCCATTAAAACTAAAAGCAGAAATTTGTATAATTCTGATTGGGAAGTTCTTGAGAGGAAGGAGATTGATTAGGAGCTTAATGAGAACTATATAGCATAGAGGTAGTAATAAATATTGCAGGGACAATGTTAGGAAAGTTTCAGGAGTGAAATGAGTCTATGGTGGTAGAGGACACGTGGTAGAGACAAGTATTGTCAGGCATTCAATGACTGAGTGAGCTCTGACGACCAAGGTACATGGTAGTCAATTTTTTTTTTTTCAAACCAGGCATAAAGGAGGAAATACAGGAGAGGACATATAAAATAAGGAGGAGAAGTAACAAGTATGGTGTAAGGCAGTGGTTTTTACATTTCAACATGAATTACTCACTCGGAGGGCTTAAAATGCAGATTTCTGGGTTCCACCTCCTGGAGTGAGACCAGATAATCTGCATTTCCAACAAGTTCCTAGGTACGCTGATATAGCCACTGCGGCTGGTCTGGAACCACATTTTGAAGAAACACAAGTATAGAATAACCACTAAAAGAGTAGTAAGAGAATATATGTAAATAACAACGAATAGTGGTAAAGCTAAATAATAATTTAAAGAATTATGCTTCAAATAATTCAAATATTTGCTTCAAAGACTGAAATATGTTTCATTTGGCTGTAGCACAGGGCATGAGTATGGAGTTCTGGTATGTAAGACCATAAGCAATTTAGGATCATTATGAAAAATTATGAAAAATTGCTAATTTACTAAGAAATGCATGGCCATGCAGCTAGCAAAGAGTATAATCACTTTTTAAATCCTTTATCCTGAACCAGCATCCCATTATCTCCATAATTTCCTAAGTAATATAATTTCCCTCTCCAATATTTTTACTAAAATTCTACCTGATTGGTTTAAGAGATATTAGTAGCACTCCATACTTTAACATATTAATAATTGCAAGGAACAAAATCACTGTACTGTATAGCATTTTGTTTTAATTACACACCATGTGACTATCACTTTCCATTGACTACATTCCTAAGATAGAGTTTAGTTGAACCATGGCCTATGACGGAATGAATCCAGGTGAAAGAAATTTCCTTTAATATTGGGGAAATTATTTGATAAAAGTGTCAAGTTAGAAAGAGTCAAGTTGATATTTAGAGACAGCAAAGTATTACATTTATATGTGTCTGGAAAATGAAAATACTGCATATGGTAAAATTAAAATTGAGCTAAATTTACAAATAACCACCATACTGCTTCTATAAACAAAAGGTTACATTTATTTTAAGTAGTAAATATAAATTCAATTATGGGAAAAAAATTTTCAACTTCATATTCCTCAGTCTTTGTTTTAAAAAAGTCTGTCTACATGTCTTCAATAATTATGCAACTACTTTTTTAAAATGAAATGCATGTGATTGTTTGAGGAAAACTGGACACCTTTAAAGGAGGTGCAAACATTCTACTCACTGACTATCCTTCCAAGCTAGTTTAACAGCTGGAAATGGGTTGATCCACAGTATTTCTGAGAATTCTTATATAGATAAAAATCACAGTGGGAATTGCCAGAATTTGGTATATTAGTATATTAACAATTTGAAAAAAAGGTACTGACTCTAGAGATAGAATAGATGAAAACCTGGGGAAATGTCAATTGTGATAGCATCAATAATGGAATTCATTCTATTCAGGTATAGATGAGACTTGGTGAGCCAAATCTCTCGGCTCTTCAAAATGATTCTAAAATGTCCCATGGTTTTCATCACCCTCAGCTGGGGTCTGACCTGACCTGCTAGCAATGAAGAATAGGCAAATTGAATTTCTAAGCTCTATGCACTGGGTCAGCAAAGCTCCTATTCATTCTTGGCTCTTTTAAATAACTGAATGTGTGATTTTATTAAGCAGACATTAAGGATAGAGGAAGTAAAAGACTCCATGGAATGCTGTGTATGAAGAACACTTTTGACTTAATCAAAATAGAATGTTCTGCTTTTTACAGTAAAGCATAAAATTGTTTGTGGTTACCCAGAAACAATTTGAACCTGGAATTTATTACCTCCTTCAACACTGAATAAAATACAGTGTGTCCTCTCAGAATGTTCCAGTCTTTGATGATCAGGCAAACACAGTCTTTCGGGCCTCCTGGTGTCCATGGGGATCACAATGGGACTGCTACAGCTCACTGGGCTGTTGAGTGATACTCCCATTAACATTTTCCCACATTCCATTTGATACGGTCCCCTCTTTCTCTAGCCTCCCCATAAATGATCGAGAGTGGAATTACATGCCTTTTAATTGCAACATATGTTGAATAGCTTTATATTTTTCCTTCTTAATAACAAAAGCAAACTAAAGATGAATAGGCTTTCTCTCTGCCACAAACTAAATTTATTTTACTAGTGTGGAACCCTTGATGAATGTTTTCTGTTTCAGAATTCTTCAGCATAAAAAGGTTCTATATTCTTACTTTCAATCCAGGATGTGTCAAACTATGTATTTTTTTAAAAGTCTGGATAGTAAATATTTTAGGTTTTGTAAGCTATAAAGTCTATGTCATAACTATTCAACTCTGCCATTATAGTGGCATTTAAATTGGAAACAGACTAATAGCTCTGCCATATGTGACCCAGGGTAAGATGTAACATCCCTAAGTCTAAGAATTATGACTAAGTCTTTAAGTCATAATTCATCTGAAATATGGAATAACAAGTTCTTTCTCAAAGGCTTGTTGGGAAGGCTGCTGAGTCCCTAGCATGCTCCAGGGACAGCACCACACAATTCCACTCAGGGCTCATCATCCCAATAGCGGCTTATGAAGGTGTTATTAGCCCTTAAGGCAATAGGTTCAGAGAGATTAATTCTGGGTCACACAACTAGCAATACAGAGCTGGGATTCTGAACAAAATTTTCTGAGACTCCAAATTCCTTTGTTCCTTCTAATCTGTGATACCTGGCTCTCATTATACTTTCTGTTAGGAATGAGAAAAAGTACAAAACAAACAAAATGACTAGCACATTCTGTGGCCTGTGATAGGTACTAAATAACCGTTGATTTTCTTTCCCTCCCTAGAGAGGCAACCCAAGGCTTGTTAATGGCAGCACTAGAAAGACAGCTTTATAAATCTTCCTGAGGACAGAAGAGAAGGGGAAAGAAACCTATAAGATAATATTGATAGCCTCAACTACAAAATTCAGTAGTTGTTCAGCTCTCATGCAAGAACAGTTTCTGATGGGCAAGAGAATATAGCTTGTGGCCTGAAGCCTGCTAGAGCCATGAAGACTCCATAGCGAATACATGTCCATTAAAATTTCAACTCCAGGTCCCATCTCAGGTTCGTAGCATTCTCATTACTTTCAGAGGCATCTGTTAGTAAGCCTAGACATTAGCAGTGTGAAGTTTGTCTCCTACACATGCATTTTATCCCAGCCGCCCAGTGATGAACCAGAGTATGTGGCCAGGCCTATGCTAGAAAAAGAGACATATGCAGTCAGTTCCACATAACCCTAAAGATGCTGTTGTTATATATTATCCCCTGGTCTTCCTTCCTTTTTCAGAAAGGACTTTTCAGTCTGACATTCCTATTTAATAAGGGTGCTCTGTGGCCCTGGAGATCTCCACTACAATTAGACAAACCAAGTGGCCATGTCTATTGAGCACTGTAACAAAAATATTTTATCAGTCATTGTGAGCTAGGCTCACAATGGTGTGCCAACAAATTAGGCCTAAAATCTCAGTGAGGTAATACAACGAAGATTTATTTTTTGCTCCTATGAATGCTCATACGTGTTGGAAAACTCTCTGGAAAATCTGTGTTTCAGCAGTGACTCAGTACCCAGGCAGTTTCCACATAACTCTTAGATGCTTTGGTCTAAAATTGATATACATCACTTAGACTTATAATCTATTGCTCAGATTGCCCAGAACTAGTCACGTGACCTTTCTTCATTGTGAAGGTGGTAGGAAAATTGGGTAAGGGGTGGGTATAGGTGGAAATTCAATTAGCTGTAAGTAAATGTTTCTGCCAGAGATGTGCCTGCTGATAACCAGTGCAATGGAAATATGCTTTTATCCAATGCAAAATCATTTAATAGTCTTTTATATTGGCTTTAAACTCCATTGGAGGATCACAGTGGATGATGAAGTGCTATTGAACAACTCATTATGGCAAACATGAATTGCCTTAGGCTTGACTGAATGTGACCTGACTCTTATCCTTTGTCAAATTAATACCTGAGACATGGCATCATCTGTGTTGTTGTATGAGGCAGACCTAAGACCAATGGGTGTTACTAGAAAATAGGCTTTGTCTTTATATTAGTGGAGAACGTCTACCTTGGGCCTAATCTACCTTTTCACGTACAGCACAGAAATATAAAGAGAACTCTGGGATGCAGGTAAGACTGAGTCCATTTTTCTTTCCTAGCCAATGTGTAAGAGGATCTGATCTCAATCATCAGCCTCCTCAAAGATCATCAGGCTCCTCAAAAAGAAGAGTTTGTCTTCTACTCTGCTCTGATATAAAGCTAGGTAGGTGAATCTCAGGCTCTTATCTGAGGACAGTGTTAGAGAAAAACACCCAAGTTATCTCCTAGAAAAGAGAACCAGAAGAGAGTTGAAAATTCAGGATGAAATCAAGGTCAGAATAGAGAACAAACTAGTCTCATGAGCTTTCAACTGGATATATAGAGTAAGACCATTCAAAGGGGCCAGAAATGAATATCCTGGGGACTTTTGACTAAAAGACCTTTAGCTAAAAAAGAAAAGATAAATACTTGTCCAACTCCTATGAGTGAGTTAAGGGGACTTGAGAAGGCAAGGGTCGCCAGTGCAGGCTGGGAAGATTGAAGGCCACATGTCTTGTCCTATTACACTGTTTTTACATAGGTTAAAACAAAAACAAAAACAAAATATCTGATCATCCAGCAGCCTAAGGTATTACCTTCACCAAGAGACCTCTAGTCTTCTCCTTGGGAACATGGTACAAGTTCTAATAGAAAGTTCTAAAGCAGAAAAAAAAAAAAACCCACAAGATATCTTTTGTGGGGTAAAGAATGATTAAGGGGAAAATGACACACCATTATTTGACATAGAGCGAATTGTGGCAGTCAAGGGAAGAAAAGCTAAATGGAAGGCAGCAGCAATACTTACATGCAGCCAACTTCTGAATCTAGTCCCATCAGTCTGAGTCGGGGTCAATGGTGGTAACGTGTGTGGCACTGCAGAAAAGTGAAAAAGTTGAGGGAAGGATTGCTGATGGATTCGGAAACCCCAGATCTGTACTGAGCTGGAGTTGTACGTCAGTGATAAAGAGTTAATTTCTTCCATCAATGTTATACTTGGGCATACAAAAAAGGGGAGCCCAGAAAGGTGGTTGAATGCATTAGAATGAGCTTCTACAAGAAACAATGAGATTACTCACTATTAATGGAAACATTTACGAGAAGGGAAGATGATCAACTGCACTGGTTAGCATAGAAAAGTTCCTGCTTTGACGGAGAA
Source organism: Eonycteris spelaea (assembly GCA_003508835.1). Lineage (NCBI taxonomy): Eukaryota > Metazoa > Chordata > Mammalia > Chiroptera > Pteropodidae > Eonycteris > Eonycteris spelaea. The sequence goes on from PUFA01000007.1 coordinate 10,023,150, forward strand.
ATTGCGGAAGACACCTCAGGTCCTTTCTAACATCTATCACATTGTGAAGAGTCTGTTTTTCTAATGGGGTTTAGTTATGTCAAATCATGTCTGTGCATCCTCTTATTATTCAAAGCTCTGTGAATCCATGGTCGTTTCAAGAATCAAAGGGATAATATAAAGAAGGATGAAAGAGGAAGAGATGAACACTAAGAGCATGCTGCCTAAATGTTCGATTGTAGCTTTCTCCCCAGTTCCTTCCCTGTTGTCAAGTACAGCCATCCTATCAAACTGCTGCTCCCAAGCCACAATGGCAATGCTTCTTTAAATGACAGTCTAAACCTGAGTATTAATTCAGAGCAAGGCTTGAGATTAGTTGTTGAGACTGCATGTTGTGTTTTTCGCTATAAATTGCAATGGCAGAGACAAAGCTTGTGAATCCCAGTGGCCATTTGACAGGTGAGGCTCTACACTCCCTCTGGAAATCTGCCCCAGAAGCACCATGATTCCAGCCCCCATCCCAGCCAGGTGGGGTATCCCATCTACTACTATTACAAATAGAAGGATCTAGATGTCATGCCTACCCCCAGAGCTGGGGCCCAACCACACAGTGGTTCTCCCTTTGCTCAGTTCCAAAGCCTGGGCCTGCTCAGTGGCTTCCATTGGAACAGCTGGCATTTACCTTCCAGACCTCCCATGATGAGGTCCAGGCTAATTCAGATGCACTGCTGCCTGCCTGCCAGCATGAATTTCCTTCCATTTTTGATCAATAAGTCACAGGCTTATTTGGTCTTTCCCCAATCATGGCGAAGGGGGGGGGGCCAAAATAGACTCCTGCCTTTGTCAGCATTCTTCTCCCACACATTCCCAGCCCCACAACTGAGCCAGGCTTTCTCTCATTTCAGGCTACAATTTATATTGAAGCATGTAATGAAAGAAAAGAAAAAAGAAGATGAGAAAGGAGAATGAAAAGAAAGAAGAAAGGAAGAAAGAGAAGGAGGACAGGAAAGGGATAAAGAGGAAGTTATTATTTATTGAATAGATACAGAAAGGAAGATTAAAAATATCTGTCTTTCTATTCTGGAAATACGCTCACACATTCTTATTCTTCTCACTGGCTTGAACCAGAAGCCACAGCCTATGCCTTTTACTGTTCCCCTTACCCACCCTACTTCCCTCTCACCTGAGCCAGTTTTCCCAGCCACACTCCTACTGTACACTCCCTTAGGTTCGCAGGCTTCCAAACTTGGAAACAATATTCAACCAACTGCTTTCACTCAACAAAATAGTGGCTACTAGCTTATTGACTGCTCCCTAAGACCCAGGCTTCATTCCAAGTGCTCTATAAGTAGTTTTTTGGGTTTTTTTTTTTTTTTTGGCCTCTAGTTGTCATTAACCTCTGGGTAAATTATTGTTGGTCGGTTTTATGATGAAGAAACTGAGGTTAAATAACTTGCTTCATGGCACACAGTAAGTAAGATGTCATAATTCAACCCCAGGCAATCTGAAGCTGGAAGTCCTCCTCCTAACTTCCTTCCCTCAACACTGCCTCCTGGGAAGGAAAAGAGGGACATGAAAAATGCTTAGCTCAGACTCTGAAAGCAGTGTCTTCTTAAGTTACAGCATCCTCCAATGAGAGAAGAGGATGCTCTCAAAATCCATGGGGACTGCAGAGATGCAGCTACTTTTTTCTCCCCCCAAAATGTGCTCTGAAGCAAAGTGGAGCAGAAGTTTCATTAAATCATAGAAATTCAGAGCTGGAAAAAAATGCATCCAAACTCTTTATTTTATAAATGAAAACCCTCCAGCCTTTAAACCTGACTGGTTTTATAAGATTACTTTGCTGAGTGTAACCGAGACTAAAGCTACTGGATCAAAGAACTTTAGAATTAGAAAACATCTGATAATCCATCTATTCTAAGCCACTCATTTCTTCTGGTCTCTTTTTCACAGATGTGGACACTAAGAAGCATAAGTAACTGGTCTATCTTTAAATCACAGTATCTAATTTTCTACAAAATGTGGAGGCAGCTGTCATAGCCAATTTCAGAAAAATATTAGGGTTCACAACAGAATAGTTAGTGTCCTGAATGAGAAGACCAAGAGAAGAGCAGAATGCCTGGATATGGAAGGTACTCAATGAAGAGATATTGGATGATATATGGTGTATGATTAAATGAATGGAAACTTAAAAGTAGAAGCAGAAACAACTGAAGCCTTTTCTTGTGATTCTAAATATGCCATCTTAAAACCTTCCCTGATGGCAAAAGACTTCTCTAAGAAAAATCCTAGCATCTCCCCTTATTAAGAAACTCTTTACACAGGGATAAAAGTATGAGTGGGATCCAAACTTCCTATTTGATTTATAGTTTAATCGACCTTCATTTATGTGGAAAATTAAAATAGGAAACAGATTTAAGGTATCCTAGTGACCTTGAAACAAGGTTGCAGGGTCTGGTGCCTTAGGCTTTCATCCCGAACAGAATCCCAACAGAGATGTCCTCAATGTTTGCGAATTGCTCTGCTTGCTTCACATTCATTCCAAAACACCTGGTATTGTTAGCTAGCATTTTGTTTGTCTCCAAACATTTAAGGAACACCAGCTCACTATAATGAACCTTGGGCTCTAACTTAGTCTGTCAGACAGTTCTTGTTCAGATTGTGTCTCTATCACATAATACCTATAAGATCTTCAACACATTGCTGAATCTCATCTGTAAAATGGAATGGGCTATTAACAGTCACTAACTTTTAACAGAGTCTTGGTGCAGGGAATTAAGCACAATAGTATTTTGCAGAGATTCACTTTCTACTCTCCACGAAATTGTTCATATACTCAAGACTGACCTAAGCAACTTCTCTCCTGGCCACTAGTGGGAAATGATACCATGGCCTCATCACCCTTCCTAGCTTTACTTTTATAAAACAAACTTCTCTTCTGGTTGATCATCAAGCTATTTAATCCCCAGGCATTAAGTATCAAGTGGGAGTCTGAATCAAGGCTGTTTCTCAGCTTTTAAGGACAATTTCAGGCTAGACTGAAAACAAATTACTTGAGAAAAGCAGTGTGATTCCATTTATGCATACTCACTGTCCCATTGGTCAGTGAAGAGTGTCTCTTTCGAATTCAATTTTGGGAATTATGGTGCTTCCGAATGAGAGAAAGAAAAGTATAGATAAAATCACCATGAAGTGGCATTTGTCTGTTTCTTACAGGTTGGATTAGTTGCTGCAAATAGGAGTCCTGCTCAGAGGTCTGTTCTGGTAGGAATCCTTGGAGGGCAAAAATGGCAAAAGGAGATAGTCACTCTCTCTCTCTAAAGATTCTGACTGGCACTGGTGAGTCTGCCTCTGGCAGCTTCCAAGAAGGAAAGGAGGAAAGTATGACATGAGGGAACAGCCAGAGGAGCCCTTGGTTCCCTTTCTTAATAAATACGATAGGAACCTAAATGATGCAGTTGCTCTCAGAGATGCTACATTAGATCACTAACCAAAAGGTATCCTGTGTCACAGAGAGTTCTCCTTTCTCTGTACTCATAAGAATTTAATATCTAACTTCAGGCCCTTGTATTTAAAGCTGCTCCTAAAACTTGGTCTGGGCACTAGATCCTTCTCAGAAGGGTCAATTAGAGAAAGATTAATTATGTGATTATGAAAGATTATTAATGTGATTTTCTCTTCCTATCTTTCATGGTAAAGAAAGGTAATCCACCTGCACTGTAGAACAATAATTGATGAGCCAACTTACTTCTGGCAGGAACTAGACAAAATGAAAACATGTTTAGAAAATGGAATTCAGAGAGGAGTCAAAAAAGGAACATTTAAACATATATACTCTGCAGTTGGCTTTCCATATGTCATCTCATTTGAAACTTACCACACCCCCCTAACATGAGTAAATTATATTCATTCTAAATACAGGAGAATTGAGGCTCAAACAAGTTAAATATCTTGCCCGAGATCACAGAGTCACTAGGTGAAATCAGGTTCGATTTCTAGCATGTATAAGAGTCTTAATGTAGGACTCCAACTCCATAGTTAGAGCCTGGGAATAAAATAGCTTAACAGTCAACTAGAGCATGAGAGGAAGAGTTTGACTGACAAGAATGAAACTAGGAAAAGAAGACAAGGTCATCAGGTCATCGTTCACTTGCGTCCTTTGCTCTTGCCAAATCATTCTCTTTCCTAAGAAGTGACTATTAGCCAAATAGACCAGGAGAGACCTCCTTCTCTTCACAGTCTTTAGCTTGCTGCTAAATGATTGCAGCTGGAGAGAAAGTTCTCCCTTCTTTATGTACACAAATAAATTCATGCACATATATATACCTATCAAAGAGTTTTAAAAGACTGATCGCATATAATTTCTCTTCCTCTTTCTCCTCCTCCTTCTTCTTCTTCAGCCCAGGACAGAACTTAACTAAATAGATAAGAAATTTCTTTAACTGTCAAGTCTAGCAAATGTTTCCATTATCTATGAAACAGGACTGACCCTTAGGCAGTTGTAAGAATCAAAAGGAAAATAGATCCTTCCAAACATTTGTCTCTCAAGCAGCACCAGGCAGAGAAAAATTTTGAGGCCTAATAAATGTTTATCATCTCCCTCCCTCCTTTCCTTCCTACCTCCCTTCTTTCCTCCCTCCTCCCTCCCTCCCTCCTTCCTCCTTCCTTCCTTCCTTCCTTCCTTCCTTCCTTCCTTCCTTCCTTTCCCTTCCTTCTTCCTACTTTTTTCCTTCACTTCGTTCTCCCTCTTATTTCCTCCAGAAAATGTTTCCTGATTGCCTATGATATGGTAAGCACTAGACAAGGCCCTAAAGATGAAACTCTCATCAAACTCAGATGTACCTGTTGAATAGAGCTTTGTGACTAATGGGGGAAATAGATATTAATCAAGTGATCACACACATCATTGTGATGTTACAACTATGACAGGTATACTGAAGAAGAGGTGCATGGGGCTTTGAGGGAAGATCTGATCAGGGAAAGCAAGGACAGTTCCTGAAGAAGGGACATATGAGTTGCAATATAAAGATAAACAAGGATCAACTTTCAAAGTAGGTAAGGAACGTATTCCATGCAGACTGGACAGCATGTGCAATGGTCCTATAGTGAGGGGGTCATGACAAGTTGCAGGGAATGAACAGATGCCAGTATGGATAAAGAACAAATACAAAGGGGAAGTTTTCTGCAAGTTGAGGCTGAAGAGATGTGTAAGACTCTAAAGGGACATGTAAGTTATTGCAAGGAGTTTTTCATGAAAGCCACAGAAGGAGTCTAAGTAGGAGATTACATGATCAGGTTTGTGTTTTTAAAACTTCACCTTCACTTAGGCATGAAGAATTGATTCTCTGCTTCTATGTATACGGGGCACAAATAAGTTCTCCTGCCCATGGTGTGCTCTGAATCTGTTCTTATTTAAGTTCTATTACCTCACTCATCAACATGGAACCTGTAATTACGATTCTCTCTTTCACCCCTTGATCCCCACACTGCTTTCTTTAGTTCTCTAAATACTGCTAACTCAGGCAGTATGTGCTGTTTTCTACTAAGGCTTAGTGATCACAGATTTCTGCAGAGTACAGGTGAGCAAAAAATGGATAGTGAAAGTTAGACTTCAGTCTCTTAAATTTCCCTGGATAATTTCTACCAGCATTATGTCGCTGGCTTCCTCTTACGTTCAGCCTCATATCACTGCTATCTTGCCATAGCACCTATTTTTTTTTTCTGTCAAGATTTGCTCCATCTTCTCCAAGTCTCAAGACAGCCCACACTCCTGCTTGCCCCTCACCAGCAATCAGAAGTAGGCTCATTTCCCACTTCCATTTATCTAAGTTTTTCATCAAGGCAGTGGAGAACAAAACAAGAGATGGAAGGCTTTGCTTTTCATAACTGAACAACCCAAGAGAGAGGGGTTTTTTTTCCCTAGACAAAAAGGTAAATCTCTGACCAAAAGGAATTCTTCTACCTAATCAAAGAATTTAAAGTACAGTAGTCTTTTTAAAGTCATGCTTATTTCCTTTTCTTTACATATACAAGTCATTAGTTTCTACTTTATTCACCTGACTCTATGTGATTATGCTATGTCAACACCAGAATGCAAGAAGCATGAGGCATGTGTAATAAAAAATGACTGAGGCAAATCAACACCAGAAGATAAATCAAATAGCTATCATAAAACTTAGAAGAGAGGAGATAGCAAACATGTCCTTAGAAGCAAGTAGATAAAATAGATCTGTGCATGAATTTGGAAATGGAAAAAAAAACAAATATGCTGTAGGAAACATCAGCTCCCAGAAGACACTGAGAAGTGACAGCATAAATAGTAACAGAGGCAGAAAGTTAAAATGAGAGAATGAGAAAATACAAAGGCTGACAAGATGAGCAGAACAATTTGGCAACACGTGTCATTCCTCTCATAAATTAATTTCATCAATAGGCTTAATTGTTTGAACAAATGGGATGAAGCAATTTTCAGAGAAATTATGTTTTTCTAACCACCAATTCCTTTACAGTGAAGGGAACTGCAGAGAAACCATACTATACAGGGCTTCATCATTTTGGTTAAATGTTTACATGTTTAAACTGCTTCTTGGTCCTTTAAAATAAAAGGATTCATAGCAATAGAATGAAGGTGACTGACTGTAGGCAGCTCCCTCAGAGAAAGAACCCATCTTTCCGCATACTGCCTGCCAGCAAAGAGCTACTTCTTTCTATTCAGACTCTGTGCATGCATATGCGCACGCACGTGCATGCGTGTGTGTGTGTGTGTGTGTGTGTGTGTGTGTGTGTGTATCTCAACTGAGCAATTTAATTGCTAGAGGTTTAAAAACTAGACTCTAGAAACTGAAAGCCTAGGTTCAAATATTGGCTCCATCATTGCGAAGCTGAGTGACCTTGTCCAAGTTACTTATTCTCTCCAAATCTTGGTTTCCTATTCTGTAAAATGAGGGCATTAATACTTTCTACCCCATAGGGCTGTCATGATAACTAAATAAGGAAAAACATTAAAACACTCAGAATCATGGCTATCATATAATGAGTTTCAAAAGTATCAGTTGCTGTGATTCTTGTTATGACTTAATAGATTAACTGATGTTAAGTGCAGTAATTCCACCGGATATATTTGTCTTCATGCAAGTTCTCTCAGAAGTTGGCTGAGACAAGATTTTGAGTGCGGGCAGTTTATGTGGAAGGTATAGAGATGACTTACAGGGAAACAAGACAGTGATAAGGGGAGGGAAGACTATCAACGCAAATTAAGTCAGGCATTGCGCTGGGTGACCGAAGCTTAGTCCTGCAGGGGATCCCCCACAATGCTTGCCTAGCACTTTAAGGTTGAGAGAGCTGGTATATTTATACATTCCCTTGCTTCACTAACTGGTTGATAGTGCTAAAACCCTGGTATCTCTAGCCAACTGTCAATAGGCAGAGCGGCCTCCTGGAAAGAGCCCTTAAACAAAAAGATGCACATTCTGGACGTTGAATGATGTCAAGAGCACTGAATGGACATCTAAAATTAATAATAACTCAGGGACTTGAAGACAACAGCTTTCAGGACACAGCTCTTAACTAAGATTTCTTGGAACCCTAAGATTTAAGTGGCCTTTATAATGATCACTTTAGATGTATTCCAGATAACATGTCACTGTGCAGATATATTGATCCTAAAGAGAACTGTATCATTTTTCCCAAAACAGTATGAGATGAAATATTGAATATATGTGCCACTACAAATAGTGAAATAGAAATAATTTGGGAGTACAGAATATATGGACTTGAATCTTGGCTCTACCATTCACTAGATTATGAGTTTTTAATCAAGTTGTATGATCTCTTTGATCCTCTCTTCACACTTTTAAAAATTTTTTTCAATTAGAGCTGAGATTCAATATTATTTTCATATGAGTTTCAGGTGTACAGCCTAATAGTTACCATTCATGGATTATATATTAGAGTCATTTAAAGATGTCAAAATGCTTTACAGTTGTAAGGTATTTTTACATTCATCATGTTTAGATAATTAAAGCTGACCCCTTTAAGAAACAAAGTTCATTTGGGGGGCCATTCTTGATGGAAATGTTTGCAAAATACACCTCCCCAATAAAATATAGTTGATAAGATGATTGAATTATTTCCCAGAGCTCTTATACCACTATAGTCATGGTCTCCAGGCTAATAAGATATGTCACACTATTTGCTTTCACTCTTCCTTCTCCCTTATGGAAGCTGGCCCCTTCTTATTGCTGTAAGTTTCTATGGCAACTAAATAACTAAGCTAATTAAATCAGCAACCCAAGGTAACACCTAATACTGAGTAAGCTCCAGCTAGCTTAAGGGTATGCACCAATGTAAATAAATTTTATGATAGCTATTTTCCTTGCTGCTCAGAAATATTTTAACTAATTTTAGATTATTTGTTATATTTGGATAGTTGAGGACCCAATAGTCTGATCAATTTATAAAAGTAGTATAGTACTATATATATTGGCTGTAGCATTAAAGAAGATATTTCTCTATAAATGACTCATTTGTTTCATTCTGAATTTCATTCATTTATTTATTCATTTATTCAATAAATATTTCCCCCAGTGTACACTAAAATATAATAAGTAATCAGACATGTTTCTCACCATAAACAAAAATATAATTGAAAATGCAAATAAAGCTGGTATAACTCATCAGAATTTTATTATATTATATATTAATTGTTATTCTTTATTAAAATTTGTGTGTGTCATAAGCCAATTACAAATAAAGTGCTTTGTCATTTAGAGTGCAAGGAGAGGAAAAATACTTCTAGTTTGGGAGATCAAGAATGACTTTGGGCAGAGGACCTGAAAAAACATTTTGCCAAAGAAGACATATAGATGGTCAACAGACACATGAAAAGATACTAAACATTATAGATCATCAAGGAAATGTAAATCAAAATCACTATGAGATATCATATGATACCTGTCAGAATGGCTGTTATTAAAAGGCAGACATTGATGATGATGTGGAGGAAAGGGAACCCTCGTGCACTGTTGATGAGATTGCAAATTGGCATAGCCACTACAGGAACTAGTATGGAGTTTCCTTAAAAAAATTTCAAAAAGAACTAATATAACCCAGCAATTGTACTTCTGGACATTTATCCACAGAAAACAAAAACACTAATTTGAAAAGATACATGCATCCCTATGTTCATTGCAGCATTGTTTATGATAGCCGAGATATGGAAGCAATCTAGATGTCCATCGATAGATGAATGGATAAGGAAGATACGAGATAGGCGCAGACACACACAAACACAAACACAAAATGGAATATTAATTAGCCATTAAAAAAGAATGAAATCTTGCCATTTGCAGCAGCATGGGTGAACCTAGAGGGTGTTATGCTAAGTAAAATAAGTCAGACAGAGAAAGACAAATACTCTATTATTTCATTTATATGTGGAATCTAAAAAGAAAAAAAAAAAGAACAAACCGATTAGAAACAGACTCATAGACACAGAGAACAAACTGTTGGTTGCCAGAGGGAAGGGGTCTCAGGGAAGGAGTGAAAAAGGCGAATGAAGGGTATTAAGAGGTACTAACTTCCAGTTATAAAATAAATAAGACATGGGGATGTAATGAACAGCATAGAGGCAATAATATAGGGAATATAGTCAATAATATTGTAATAATTAGTACGAGGGCAGATGGTTACTAGACTTATCGTGGTGATCACTTCATCAAGTACATAAATGTTGAACCGCTATGCTATACACCTAAAAACTAACATAATACCATATATTATTAATTAAAAAAATAAACAAACAAACACAAAAATGACTTAATGAAGGGATTAATATATTACCTGAGTTCAAGAAAAGGTAGAATGTGGATTTGAGAAAGTGGAGGGATAGGCTGTTACAGGCTTAGATAGAAGCATGAACAAAGGCAGAGAGGCAGCTCCTTACAACATACAGAACATGGAATGATAAGTGGTCAGTTTTGAATTAAGATAGATACATAAAGAAAGTCCTGGAAATAATTTTCCAAAGTAAGTGTGGCCTAAAAGTTGAAGGTATTAAATGCCTAGCTAATGGGCGTGGACAGTGAGAGCCACTGAGTGATTGTGAACAGGTATGGGTAGGGGTCATGACTATACTTAGAGTGTTCTTGTACTAGGTGGAGCAGGGACAGGCTGGAGTAGAAGAAACCAATAAATAAGTGTTAGGGAGAGAGGACAAAAAGTGATGAGAGGAGAGATATTGCCCATTGGAATGAAAGAATGTCAATGATGTCTCCTAAGGAAAAGACAGAGGAGAAATAAGGAAAAGTGTTGTGACTTTGACAGAGCTGAGGGACACTCTGGATCACTCAGCTCTACAAATCGTTACCTTCCCTTGGAAATGAGGCTATCTATTATGAACTCATTCTGTTTTTCTCCTTGTCTGTCTTTAAACATTTATCTCAAAATAATTGCTCCTTAGTCTCTCACCTTAAAGAAAAAGTGTATGAATCATAATTTCTATTTTATAACAAGAAAAATAGAGGTATGAGAATTCCTGAAATTCACTTATCATTAAAAATTATATATAATAATTATATACTAAGATAATAACCCAAGATTTTAATGAAAATCTAATTAGAACAACAACAGCAACAATAACTAAAAAAAAAAAAACCCCATAAATGTATTCAAGTTATAAGGTATATGGTAAATAATAAACAATAAATGTATTATAGATGAATTAATAAATGAATTAATTCAGGAGTAAATAAATTAATAAAAAGTGGATACGGATCCTTGTATCAATGGAAAAATGAGATGTTGAAACAAAGTGCTAGATGTGACAAAGTTTCTTAAATTGTTTATATTCATATATTTCAAAAAATTTTATATGGATAACAAGACTGAAACCATTTAAGTACAACCTTATTCAAAGAAGCCACATGTGTTACGATGAGATATCCACTCAACATAACGTTTGAGCAACAATTAGGTGCCAGGGATACAAATACATACAGAAAGACTTGATATTGAGAAGTTTACAATGTGGGAGACAATTTATTGAATATAATTATAAACTGCTATAGGAGTTAAAAGCAGACATATTTTCAGGCTGCAATGAGATCTCTGTAAAGTATAGAAATGAGTTCTATTTATACTCATTCTTTAATTTGTAACTTTTTTTTTGCAATCAGAGGATAGCAATACAGGCATTCTCAGAGATATTATAGGTTCAGTTCCAGACCATCACACACACACACACACAAAAACAAGTATAGCATCGCAAAAAAGCAAGTTGTAATCCTTTGGCTAGTAAAGATCTTATCTTCAATTTGTAAAAAAAAATAAATCAACATTTGTGAAGTGCAATAAAAGCCAAAATGCAATTTAAAAAAGTATGCTTGTGATAACATTTGACTATTCTATAAAGTTGTAGGATTATTGAAAAGTCTTCTGAATTAAAAATTTTAGATACGTGGTATGAAGTGCTAGTAGTAGTTAGTAGTAGTAGTAGTAGTAGTAGTAGTAGTAGTATTCATTGGACATTTGTGGCATTATTGCATCAACATTCCAAACAAGAGCAAAGTCTTTCAGTTCTAGGAATTAATGAAAGTAGTACCCTTTGACCTAAGTGTCAAAAAATTCTCTTTAATTATAGAGATTGAACAATTTAAAAAGAGAAAATTCTGTCACCAGAATTTAAATCTTTCCCTAAACTTTGTAGACATGATTTTCTCTGAGAAATGACAGATAACTAGCCTTGAAAATGTGCCAGGCAACACTGGAAATATATGTAGATATTTTTCAACCACCTGAAAAACTACCTATTTAAAATGACACTTAATAAAATAGCCTTGCTCCAAATGAGGACACTTGAATTCTGATCATATTCAAGGGGAAAGATTTGCAAAACTCAGTTGTATTCCTGTTGCACCTAGTATGAAAAACATCTTACAGTTTATTAGTTTATGTACAAAAGCTCACAACCAAAAAATAAAATGCAAGGTCTATGGCCATGCCACCTCTGAACAAGCCCGATCCCATTTGATCTTAGAAGCTAAGCAGTGATCAGCCTGGTTAGTACTTGGATGGGAGACCACCTAGGAAAACCAGGTGCTGCAGGCATAAAAAAATAAAAAATTAAGGGATTGTAAACTGACAAGGTCCTTGCAATCTGTGAGGTCAACCAAGGGTTGCCTCGCCTAAAAAATAAAATAAAGTAAAATGCTTTTTAAATAAGGTTGCTTATAAACAGAGAACAAAACTCACCTCTTACCCCTGAGAAAGGCTGGGTACCGTTGAGTGAAGGCACTGCAAGAAGTAAGGGGAAGTAGATTAGGTCTACCAAATTTTTTTCAGGGATGTTTCACTTCATATTCAAGTCTCCTACTCTAGATTCCTCACAAGGCAAACTTGTAAACTGGATGTATTTTGGTCGAAACGATAATTCATGGTATTAAATTATGACAGTGAAGTGAAAATTAAACAAAAGAGCAACTTCTTTCTTTCTTATTGCCAAACAACATCCATCACAACACACTAAATGTTGGATCAGTACCTGGTTATTATCCTGAAATTCATGAATCATTAAGTTTGGAACTGAAAGAATCTTGAAATTATCCTCTCTATTTTGCCATTCCCAGTCCTGTCACCTCCACTTCACAGAAGAAGAAGTGACAAGAAAAATAAAGTTACTTTTTCCAAGAAACCAAAGGGAAAAAAGTCCAGCATATTGAGTTTCTAACCATATGTGATACACACTTTCTATGGGTGCTGTGTGCTCCAAACCAGCCTTACCAGGCTCTTTCCCCAAGGTCAGAATATTTTGATTTATTCTCTTCTTTTATCCTTATGGTATAGCATAGCATCCAACACTTAGTAGCCGCTCAACAAATACACATGGCATGAATTAATAATTATCTCATTAAAGACAAAGCTAATAAAGCATGCCAGTGGCCAAGTATGGCTTCGAACGCTTTTTCCTGACATACAAACCATGTGCTTTTCATTGTGCCACAAAGCCATCTCCAAGTATTGATCTGCAAACTCAGGTGCTTCTCAGGTAAATTTCACCAGCTTCTCAGATGAAACTAGATCCCCATACATGGGGGCAAGGAGAAACTCAAGAGATAGGAGAATTACTCCAGATTGGCAGATGGCAGGTTTAATAAACAAAGGAACTTACACACAAGACTTGTCTTGTGTGACTGAAAGATGTATAGGTTTCTGTATCCACCCATTACAATCTTAAATAGTTTATATAGATGCCTTAACAGGGTTCAGGACATATACTGTCTACATGGTCTCAATAACACAAACATTCTCTCAAGGCTTGAAAACAGGTCCAGTGTGGGAATGGTTGGTAGGTAGAACGTACATTCCAAGGTCAGGGGAGGGAGTCCTCCAACACCAAGTTTTAAAAATTAGGTGTTCATTACCAAGGATGAGCCTGTTGAGAGTGGTGAGTCATTTATTTACTCCTGGGAAGATATCCATGAAAAAGATGCCTGTCTTATTTCAAGTTAAAATTTATTTTCTAGATTTTTGGTGATATCTCATCTTGTTTACTGCTCAGTGCATCTTTTGAAGCCATACTTCCCAAATAGTTTGACCAAGGTAAAGTGTAGAATCACAAACAGTCCAACCATCATCCCCCTTGTGATTTACCGAATTAAGAAATAGCCTTAAAAAAAAAAAAAAAAAAGCAATAAGATTTAAATGACTTCTAACATCTCATTTGGCCTTAATAGTCTGTAAACTTTTTTTACATTAAATTTTTTTGAAAGAGATGGGGAAAATAAAATTAGGAAAATAATACATAAGAACTTATTCATTATTCATGATATGATAAAATAGAAAATAATAGCAGAAAGCTGCAATGATATAACATTAAATTTACAAATCAAATTCATATAAATAAGATTATTGTGATGATTAAATAATACACATAAAACTTGGAACAAAGCTTGGCACATAGAGAGCACCAAAGAAGTCCACTATCCTCATTATTATTATTTTGAGTATTAATAATCACATTTGGAATTTAAAAGTGAGTAAACCATAGGCAAACATAACCAAATGGACTCGAATTTCAAATTGAAATTTGAAATTCAATTCCTTCGCCTTCCAGATGTGTGATCTTGAGAAACCTAGGTAACACTCTGGTTGCAGCCTACTATCATCTACAAATGAAGATAAGAACAACTTTTTCTCATAGTTTCCACAAATATTAAAAAAATGATAGTCCTATGAAAACACCTAAAATCGTGCCTGGGGTAGTAGGGACAAAATGATGTTGCTCTTTTAATAGTTTTGTTATCATTATTACTAAGTACAACATTCACATGAGGTAGTTTTTACTATGTCCAACTCTGTGAAGAGGAAACGAAGCTTATAGAGAGAAAAATGACTTGAACCAATCCCCCTTAATGGATAGAACTGGAAGATGAACCCCGGTTCCTAGACAACCAATTTTTTAAAAAAGACAAAAATGTATGGTAGGAAATAGCCCTCTCTTGCCACAACTTGTTAGTAAAGCCTACGGGTCTGTGTGCAATATGTCCCAGCTAACACTGTTGACATTTTGTTGGAGGTTTCCTAAGGTATTTTGGTTGGCAGTTTCCAAAATGCCTTAACCAACTACTTTTCAGAAGTGCATTTTATTATTTTATTTTTATTTATTTTTTAATTTTAATTTTTTTTTTAGGTGAGGCAACCCTTGGTTGACCTCACAGATTGCAAGGACCTTGTCAGCTTACAATCTCTTATTTTTTATTTTTTTATGCCTACGGCATTGGTCTTCCTAGGTGGTCTCCCATCCAAGTAATAACCAGGCTCGACCCTGCTTGGCTTCCAAGGTCAAATAGGATCGGCTTTTAAGGGTGGCATGGCCATAGACCGAAAGGCATTTTATGGAACAATACTCCCTTTTGATACTTAAGAAAAAAACAAAAGGAAGGCAAATGGTGTCTATCTCTCAATATGAATATTGCTCTATATCTTATATACCTATTCAAAATATATGCTAGCATATCGAAGAATCATACACATAACAGCCTTTGACAAGATACAGTATCCATTTATAATCAAAACACTAAACAAATCAGTATAAAGGAAAGCACCTTAACATAATAAAGGCCGTTAATGACAAAATCTCAGCCAACATTATGCTTAATGGTGAAAAAACTAAAACCTTCCCTCTAAGATCAGGAATAAGGCAAGGTTGTCCACTAACACCACTGTTATTCACTATAACATTGGAGGTCCTAGCATGTGCAATCAAGCAAGAGAAAGATACAAAAGGCATCTAAATAGGAATGAAGAAGTCGAACCATCACTATTTGCAGAGGTGCACATGATTCTCTATATAGAAAACCCTGAAGACTCCACAAGAACACTACTAGAAACAATAAGCAAATACAGTAAAGTTTGTAGATACAAAATCAATGTTCAAAAATCCATAGCATTCCTATACTCTAATAATGAAGTGTCAGAAAAAAAGTGGAAAAAATAATTCCTTTTGCAATTGCAACAAAAAGAATAAAATACCTAGGAATAAATTTATGAAACAAGTGAAGGACCTATATAATGAAAACTGCAAGACCTATTAAAAGAAATTGAAGAACATACAAAGAAATGGAAAGATATTCCATGTTCTTGGATTGGAAGAATCAACATAGTTAAAATGACCTTATTACCTAAAGCATTATACAGATTTAATGCAATCCCCATCAAAATCCCATTGGCAATTTTTAAAAAATAGAACAAAAAATCATCAGATTTGTATGGAAGCACAAAAGACCCGAATTGCCAAAGCCATCCTGAGAAAAAAGAATGAGGCTAGAGCATCACTCTGCCTGGCTTCAAATTATACTACAAAGTGACAATAATCAAAATGGCATGGTACTAGCAGAAACACAACAATACACACACACAGACCAGTGGAACAGAATTGAAAGTCCAGAAGTAAACCCATATTTATATGGGCAAATAATTTTTGACAAAAAAGCCAAAAACGTACAGTGGAGAAAAAAAGCCTCTTCAATAAATGGTGCTGGGAAAACTAGAAAGCCACCTGCAAAAGAATGAAACTAGACTCCTGTCTATCACCACACACCAAAATTAACTCAAAATGGATTAAGATCTGAAACAATAAAATTCATAGAAGAAAACATAGGAACTAAACTCATAGACCTTGGACTTAAAGAAGATTTATGAATTTGACCTCAAAGGCAAGGGAAGTAAAAGCAAAAATAAATGAATGAGGCTCCATCAAACTAAAAAGCTTCTACACAGCAAAAGAAACTGTCAACAAGGTAAAGAGACAACTATCCGAATGGGAAAATATATTTGCAAGCAATGCCTCCGATAAGGGCCTAGTATCCAAAATAGATGTTCGACTTCACTAGCTATTAGGGAAATGCAAATAAAAATCACAATGAGATACCATCTCATACCTGTTAGAATAGTTTCAACAGAACAAGTAATAACAAATGTTGGGGATGATATGGAGAAAAGGAACCCTCATACACTACTGGTGGGACTGCAAATTGGTAAGCCACTATGGAAAACAGTATAGAGGTTCCTCAATTGTATTACCATATGATCCAGCAATACCTCTACGGGGTATTTATCCCAAAGACTTGAAAACCCATAACCGAAAAGATATTTGCACACTGATGTTCATAGCAGCATTATTCACAGAGGCCAGGTCATGGAAGCAACTGAAGTGCCCTACGATAGATGATTGGCTAAAGAAGCGTGGGTACCTATATACAATGGAATATTACTCAGCCATAAAAAGAGATGAAATACTGCCATATGTGACAACTTGGATGGACCTTGAGATAATCATGCTAAGCGAAATAAGGCAGAAAGAAAAAGTTGAAAATCACATGATATTACTTATATGTGGGATATAAACCTAAAAGCAACAAATGAACAGGACAAACAAACAGAGACTCATGGATATGGACAATAGAGTACCAGAGAGTAGGGTGGAGTGCTGAGGGGGAAAGGTAGATGGAGTAAAGGGGGTCAAATAAGTGGTGACAGAAAGAAATCTAACTGTGAGAGGTGAACACACAGTGTAAATATATATGTGTACATATATATGTATGTATATACATATATATGTGTGTATATTATATATAATATATATATTGTATATATATATGCTTACTGTTAAAGTATATAGCTGAAACTTGGATTTTGTTAATCAATGCTACCATAAAAATAAAAAATAAATAAAATAAAAAGAATCCTGAACATGATACTTAAAAATAAATTAAATTTTATTTAAACGTACATTTAATTCCAAATTCCTGAACTATTTGACCATAGAACACCTATTAACAGCCAGCAGGACCCATTTTGAGAAAAATCACCTTCCACGATGCTGGGAAAGTTACAGATACATTGGCAAGTTGTTGAGACAAATAATGAAAAGCAAGGAAGATTTTTTACTTTCCTCTCAAATTCTACAATGTATATAGGTACTGATTCTACCTATGCATGATTATCTTTGAGATTATGAAATGCTCTGTTTAAAAATTTGAGCTGCAAAAATGAGAACGAGAGTAAAAATGAAATACTAGACTAATACCAGACAGTCTAGGCTCTGCTTCTAATTTTTAAACTATACCTTTGTAGCTGACTTAACTTAGGATAATATCTTATCCCTGCCACTTAATAGCTATGTGACTTTGGGCAAGTCTAAGACCTCTATGAGTCTCTGCTTAGTCATCTGTGACTAAGTAGATTGCTACCAAGTTCGATGTAAAATGGAGCTAATAGCACCTACTTAGAATGGCTATTGTAAGGATGCTAATATTGCATGAAAGGAACTCATCAGAGCTGGAGCATAGTAGGTATCTGGTAAAATTTAACTGCAAATATGACTACATTAACATCCGTTGTCATCATTTTTCTTTATCAGTAAACTGGAGTTAACACAAGACCTGCCCACCACTCAGGGTTACCCTCATTCTTTCATTCTTTCATTCACTCACTAATTCATTATTTCTTTTTCCCCCTCATTTATTAAGTACTTGCTAACTATCTGCATACATTGGGGTAAGCACATGGCAGAGATGAATAAGGTGTACATCTGGCATCCATTCAAAGAGTACATAATCCAACAGAGAAGACAAATGTGCATATGATGCTCACAATAGAAATTGTTTTAGGGCTGTAAGAGAGTTGTGTAACAGATACTATGGGAATTACAATAAAAGGGGGGAAATTATTTCCTGCCAGAAAGGGACAAAGGGAAGTGAGAATGTTTCAAAGGAAAAATAAGCTTTGAATTGAACTTTAGAGATTAATGAACAGTTCACAAAGCAGAGAAGCAATATTATTAAACATTGCTATCATTACTGAGCCTTAAATATGCCAGGCATGTGGGACATTGTCTGTCAAAATGGCAACCACCTGCTGCTGTGGTGTCCGCATGGCAACCATCTTGATAAATCATCTATGGATCTAGGATAATTTCTTTATTTCTCTATGCATTTCCTAATGTCTTGCCTTCATTAGCACATGTGTTTGTTTGTTTGTTTTAAATTAGAGTTATCTGTGATATTATATACTTGTTAATTTGGTTCCTCATTCTAAATTTTAGTTTTTTGTTTCAATTTTAAAAAATTACATTCTCCTTTTAAACTATGCTGAATACCTAGTTTACATGTTGTTTTTTGTGTTGTCTTTGTTTTGCGAGAGAGGAGGATCCTTCTTTGTGCTAGGTACCTCTAAGACTAATTTTAGCTCATGTCTTCCACTTCATTAAGATTGCAATTAGATTGGTTTCCCTGGAGTATATTTGGAGGGAATTAAAATTTTCAAAGGAATTCACATTCTCAAGTTTCCTTTGGGTTCTGATTTCTTGAGTTGGCTGTATGCTGGTTCCCTGGCCTGAGTCTTAACCTCTGCACTCACTGAAGCTCTCCACACTTTCTCTCCTCTCCAGAAAGATTTGAGGGTCATGATGAAGGTCTCACATAGCAAACAGCAAATAACTCAGTCAGGTCTCAAGGTGCCTATCTGAACAAGGGGCTTTTTAAATAATACAGATTACTGTACTTAGAAGGCAACTGTGTTTATAACTAACATATTTTCCTTTCTATTAATCTCCTTTCACAATTTGAGTGGCTGAAGATGACCTCCTATTTTTCACTTTTTCATGTATTCTTTTGACAAATGTTTACTGAGTACTACTGTTGTGGCAAATGTATTTCTTGGCACTGCTGATACTTTAGGAACAAAGCAAATTATCTACTCTGAGTCTTGTTTTTTTTTAAAAAAAAAAATGTGTATAGAACTATAGATAGAAATAGCTACCTTAAATTTTATTGTAAGTGTTAAATGAAATATGTGGATAAAGTACATGATAAAGTGCCTGACCACATGATTAATAATAATAATTTCACCACTAAACCAACACAATAACATTAGCGGGAAGGCTGGACTTGGAAAGGAACACGGGAAAAACATTTCTTACATTCTATCAAGTGGCAGTGGCAAGGTAGATAATAAATAATTAACCCCCCAAAATATTATTATAGAATGTGTAAATACTAAGAAAACCAACCACTTATAAGGGTGGGTAAACTATCTGAGAACGAATCGTACATTGAAACATTTAAGACATGCCCACAGAGTACTTCATCCTGGCATATTAACTATCTGTTAAAAGTCAACAGGAAAGAATGCTCATAGAGAGCATCTTTCATGCTTGATAGAGAGAGTTATTATCAAAGTGTGCAGTTATAGTAGAATTTAATCTTTTACTTTTTTCTTTTGAAATAATTTTTTTTGTTTTCTGAAAAAAAAAGTATTCACTCTAAAATCAAGAAGTATAATTAGCACGATGCGAGTATACAGTGACAAGCTCCAAGACATACATCAAATTTGAGGTGAAAAACCTGCCATGCATTCGAGGTCTTGCGATCTAGGACACGATGTGTCCAGAAATCTACATAATGATGATTCCAAAATAGCAACCCACCAAGTGATAACTCCAAAGAAGGGCTTAGGTCCTCTCCTTCAACAGGTTTTGGTGCCAGTGGGAATAATAACAACAACCAACCATCAGTTTCTCCTTAGGAATGATTTTCTTCTGATCTATTTGTACCTACCATAGAATCTGTACAGCTAGAGAAGATTGACAGGCTAACTCTTTGGGCCCAGGCGTGCTTTTAGAATAAAATCTCTGCCTCCAGGTGGGAGTGTGAGAGTCAAAAACATGGCAGAGAGGTTGGTAGTTTGTTTAGTTGGATGAGAGACTCTTTTCTCTTTCCTCAGTTTAAGGAATAGAGAGAGGGAAGGAGGGGAGTTAGAAGGATCTCCTGTTTCACTAGATAACTAAGGTTTTCACAGCATACCTGTGAAAAGAGTTCTAGCATACAAACAAGACAGACCAACAGAAGGCTTTCTACTTAATGTGATGTTTTCACTGGCACCCTAACACTGCCTTCCCCCATTCTTCCATCACTTGGCTTCTCCCTCTTGATTTCTTCCTTCTATTTCTCACCTCCATAGGCTCCCCTGGGTACTGCCAGAGGTCTATTAACTCTTCAGGCAAGGGATGTGAGGATCCAAATGCAGTTTAGTAATTCAGATGACATCAGTAAGTCACTTTCACTTTCCTTCCACTGTGACATGTTCCAGCTAGGAAATAAACCTCTTTTTTTTTTTTTTTTTTTTTTTTTTTTTTTTGGCTGAGGTTCCCACTGAGACCACATTTTGATAAATGTTTTCCCATCTTTCTCCCCAAGCCTGAGCTTCATGCTTAATATTGTTTGTGTGTGAATAGTACTAGAAGAGCAGAAATATTTTATGTCAGGCATTTATTTTGTGATTTATACACATAATCTTCATTTAATTCTTGCAAGAAAAAAATCAAAGTAGCTATTTTTACTCCCAATTATTTCTTAAGATAAACAATTAAGGAGCAGAAGATAAATAACTTGCTTAAGTTTTGAAAAGCTAATAAATAGTGGCTGAGATTTACATCCAGCATACTAAAGTGACACAAGTGATTTCAAGAAAAACCAGCAGAACTGCTTCATTACCACACAGAATCATAGAAAACAATAAATTGTTGCTTAAAGCTACTAAGTTATAGGTGTTTTGTTACATAGTATAATAACTAAGATAAATCGGTATCCGAAGTGAAGTGCTCCCATAACTAAAATTGAAAGCATGTGACATTAGTCCTCAGACCAGGCAACAGGCAAGACAGAGAAGCAAGGAGACATTTAGTGGAGGGTGGAATACACCTAATATACCTAAAGAAACTGCTGTCAGAGGCTTGGACAAGGGAAACCTAATAATTTTGTAGAAAATTTGGAAAATCTGTCTCTCATGATAGGGTTAAAAGCCACAAAATGCAACTAATGAATTTGTAGATCTGGCTAAAGTTTAGGGCAGAACATTAAATATCAAGTCTCTTTCATTTTTAAGCTGACAAATAAAATTAGGATACTAGAATGATGAACTAAAGAAGAAATTCTCCAATGTAAACAGCATTTAAAAGAAATATAAAGAGGCAAGACTTTAAGGGTTGGGAAATAAAACTATTTCACATTTCTAGTCTCTCCAGGTGACAAAATCTCAAAGTAAGAAGTGACCTCAGGTAGAGATCAAAATAAGGATGTGGCTCTAAGATCCTTTGTTAAGACTTCAGAATGAATTAAGGTGGTTTCCACCAGACACTCTTAGAATCTTAAAGATGTGGTTACACAGCAGCTATATATGGAGCTCAAACTAGAGGAAATGTCTGTCCACAAGGAATTATGGATATGGCTTTTGGGACATAAAGCTAATCGCAACTGCATTATTAAAAATCCACAAAAATTTTATGAATGATTTACCACCTTGGACTCAATAGATAGTTCAAAATAGAAAAAGACCCACAGTTCCCCAAATTCTATAAGTAAGAAGCAGGTTGATTAAGCTACCTAGCTGTAAACATGGAGGTCAGAGTCAAAACAGAGGAAAACAGAGGATCAAAGAATTACTCTCTAGAAGCAGAAGTTGACTCTCAGCTAATGTAAGAATATGTTCTTTCCCACAAGGAGGAGACCTGACAACACGAGCCCTTCAAGTTTGATGCTGCAATTGGGATAAGACACTCAACCCAATTGGGGATGACCGCAGTTGTGGATGGATCTTGCAATAGAGTTGAAAATATATTGCATGTGGCTGAAATGTGAGTCATTTGTGGTCAGAGAACCAAAAATTTGCCATATTTACTAGTAAACTATGATGATATAAATATGGCCATTATCTTCCACTCCTATTATATAAGCCTATTTGCAATACAATCTTGCCATTTCTCTCAACAGTATGTCGTTACTTTTTTACCTGGGCTGGCCTTGTGACTAGCTTTGATCCCCCCCAAATGTAGAGAAAATCATTCTAAGCCAAGGTGTCAATGGGCATTGTAGCTTCTTCCCATCTTATAACCTGAGACTACCGTGCTGTGAAAAAGAGCAGAATGAAAAACCATGGTGAATGGAAAGAAGTTGGTTGCCTCCCATTGATCTACCAGGTAACTGTAGCTGCATGAAATCTGAAAAAACAAACAAACAACAAAAATGAACAACAAAAAAAACCAAAAACACACCCAGTCAACCCACTGAATCGTGAAAATAATAATTTTCTTAAAGACACTAAGTTTTGAGGGTTTAGTTTGGTAGTTTGTTATATATCCATAGATAATTAAGACACCATGTGTGATACATTGCTAAGCATTATTCATTTACTCTTCTAAGTCACTGATTTTCCCTCCCAGATTCTGCAACCAGCCTGCTTAACTGTAGTCAGGGAAAATTTTAGAACTGTAACATAATATTCCAGTCCCAGGCAAAAACAACAATTGTTGAAATGTTTTGTTTTGAAATTTTTGCTGCTCTATATCTTATTACTTGTTATAATCTGAGTAGTTGGGCCTCAGTTCTGATAACTGAGATTCTGGTTACTATTTTGTCCTGAACAACTTCCATGACTCCAGTTCCCTCATATAAAGGACTTAAATCTTTTACCAAAATCCTCAGATAGGACACCTGACCCCAAACATACCCAACTCAGTGCTGACTTCCATTAAACTGCTGCCTGACTCCCCGTATCCACCTTCCAGAACCCAAAATGGTGCCTACTCTTGGGTACCCTACCTTTGTGATCTACCCGCCAGGTCTCCCTGGATGTAACTGCTGGCTTGATCCTACTGTTTATTTCTATTTCCTGGGAATAAACCTATGTCCGAAAAGTTAATAGGTCCAACGTCATATTCTGGTCTTTTGTTAGCTGAATTCTTTCCTAATGTGGAATATCATCATTTCTAAACTGACTGCTTTATTTACTTCCAGTCCATGGAATAGAGGGCAATATGCCTGGAAAATAATAAAAAGCTAGAGAATCATTTCTCTAATTTGATTTGAGAGCTGAGAGTTTAAACTAATTATATCCTATTTTCCCTTTTCAATCATGCTTGGATTTTGGAGTCAACTAGAAATGGACTTGAAACTGGCTCTGCTTTTCATGTTTAAAAAATTGTTAAACTCAGCAAAGTAAGAGTTTTAGCTGTAAAATGGAAAAAGTATTAGCATTTCCTCACTGGGATAATGTTTTGCACAGTTCAGGTACATAATAAATGCTTGATGAATAGTAGTATTATTAGGGTTCTGATGGCTCCTCTGCAAGCCATCATCCTACAGATAGTGAAAGGGGTTAGGAAACTGGGCATTTTTTCAATATCTTGATGATAAAATGTGGTCTGGATCATATCTAGTGCATAGCTCTTCTTGCCTAAAAAAATAGACATCATCTGCTTTATGTCAGGACTATTGTTATTCCATTAGTAGCTTCGCTGAAAGCCACAGACAGCTCAGCAGAACCGCTGTGTCTGCAGCTTGCTCTTTGACCCCCTAAAGGACCACAGAGGCAAAATCTGATTTGGTACATCAGACCACACATCCCTCACTACTCGTCTTGTCCCTTATATCTCCTATGCCATTAGTAAACATATATCACCTCCTCTCTAAATAGGAGGAGATCACAGAATCTACACCAGGCCATGATTATGATAATTGATCAATCAATTCATTCATTTCAAGGAAGTAACTAATTATAAGAAGCTTACAAACATACTGAAAAACAATGGATGCTGGTTGAAAAATTTGTGTTTTGATTTCATGTGAGAGACAGGTGACAGCCCAGGCAGTCATGAAAATAAAGTTTTCATACTGTTGAGTAAATACTAATATTTGGCCCTGACACAAAGTCTAATTCAAAAGGGAGCTGCTTCCATTTTTTACCCCCAAATCTAAGGATCATGGATTAGCTAAGTAAAAAAAAAAAAAAGAATTTAAGTTTTAATAATGGTAAAGTAAAACAATGACAAAAATGATTATAGTCACGATGTATTACACATCATATTAAGGGATTAACACGTACTAGCACACTTAATTTGGAGAAACCTTAAGAAGTAAATATCATCATCTCACTTTATAAAAGGAGGAAACTGTGATGCCGAAAGTTTGGCTACCACGTCTGTTGTCCCACAAGTGGCGGATGACAGAGCCAGAATCCCAACACTGACAATCTAGCTCCAAAGCCACGGAATGAACTTCCATTAATACTCGAGAGCAGGAGTCAACAAACATTTTCTCTAACGTGCCACATAGTAAATATTTTAGGCTTCATGGGCCATGATGTCAATGTTGAAACCAGTCAACTCAACTGGTATAACATGCAAAAGTCACATTCAGAACACAGGGTGGTTGTGTTCCAACAAAACTTCATTTACAGAAGTAGATACATAGTCAGCCCCCGCTCAACATATGTGTGCCCTGAGTTTCATTCCTCAAAGTGACTGGCAATCTCCTCTAATGAATTTGACACTAAGTAGGTTTCATTTATAAATAAAGGTTCTGCCTCTCCCACCCTCCTGCCAGACATTTCCTTTGGCCAGTGGCAATGATGGGAACCTTGAAGGAAAAAGCTTAAAGTTTACTCTTGCTCCAAATGAAGCCAGTAGAATATTAGCTCATAACTAGCAGCCTTTCAGCCTGGACAAAGCTGTGTCAATATATTTGCTTCATCACCCCTCTGTTCACTCCTTTACATTTTCTGTGAACAAAGGAAGGGAAAATAAATGTTTTTTTTTTTTTTTCAAACTAAAATCCCTATATGATGATCTCAACAGGGAGTAAAAACAATTCTAACAAACTCCTTCACTTCATTGTTAATATTGCACCAGAACTAATGAATAATTCATCGATCACTATTTAGTACAGTATATTGTTTCCTTACTACGCACTTAATCATTACTAAGTAGAGAAGCACTATTATGCAGTGAATGGGCTCCAGCTGACTTCAAATGTTGGCTCTGCTCTTACTAAACTATACGACCTTTGGCAAACCAACTCATTTTTCTGTATCTTAGTTCACAAATATATACAATTAAGATGATCAATAAATTCAGAGTATAATAAAGATTAAATGAGGCTAATACATGCATGTTAAATGCTTAAAAATACCTGTACAGAACAAACTCAGTAAATGTTACTATTTAAAAAAAATAACAGGAAAAAGAGTTCTTAATTTGGTCATTTTATATTAAAGAAACACTGATGAGCTCATACCTTGGACAAGGGCCTTTCTTGGGTGTTATTCTGAATAGAGACATGGTCTCAGCCCTCAAGGAACATAAAATCTAGCAGGCATTAAAACTTTGAGCTCTTTCAAGGAGGAAATGATGTGCAGATTACATTAAAATATTGTAAGCATAGTGCTGTAATTCTGTTTCCTTCCTTCTTGTATCCCACAGGCATCTATCAAAAGGCTCTAAATATACGTGAGGGAAAACATAAGAAGGTATGTCTTAGGTTGTGGGAGGGACTAGACTGTGGTGATTCTGAAGTGAAAGTCTTTTGTAAAAGCTAGTAAGCAAAACATTGAAGAACTGCAATTACAAAATAATGATTTTCTTAAACTGTAGTGAAATCAGGACATTAGAGAGTCCTTAACCCTCGATAGCTCAGATTCTGTTGTAAAAAATTCCAAGTGAGATTTGTAATTCCTAGGCAGCACTGAGATTTGGGTGTTAGAAAGGTTTTGTTTGTGACAATGGTTAAGATCTATGCCATTTATAACATGCAACCTTGAGTAAGAACCATAATCTCAATAAGTCTATTTCTCATCTGTAAAATAAGTGTTAAAATAATAATGGCTACCTTATTGCATCTCAAAGCATAAATGAGACAATGTATATAAACTGTCTAACATGGGGCTAATTCACAGAAAAAAACCCTCAAAACATAGTATGTATCATTATCCTATCTTCCCCAAGAAGCTCAGAAAAATCTGCTACCTGGCGGCTTTTTCACAAAAGAGATGTTCTATATTTATTCGACCCATTAAAAATTATAAAGGAGACACATTGGGGTCCATTGGATACGATGGTGGTCTTAAAAACATGCAGCTCAGATCTCTTGCTGTGGCAAGTGTAACTGATCGGCAGCCTTAGCAGCTGCCCTTCTGGATCTATCCCCACATTCGTGTCATGGCCACACTTCCTGTGGGCTTCTCCCAGTCAACGACTGAGCATGATGGGAATAGAAACATAGGTCTATCATATAAGACCAAGGTTATTTTTAACAAGTGCCATTGGCAAAGGATTCCTCAGGCGCCTGGCCAAACTTTCTAAGAACTGCCTCCAGACTGAGATTCTTCCTGCCCTGCCCTTCCTCGCCCTCTCCTCCTCAAGTATTAGACCTGCATAGGGAGTGAAGTCTCCCCTTCCTCCTCTGGCTTCCCTCTCTTTCATCCTTCACAGAGGTTCCTCCTGAATAAATATCCTGCAGTTTAATCCTATCTTGGCATCTGCTTCTTGGAAGACTCAAGCCGACACAGACACCCGGAATTTATTGATATCGATCCTGACCATTCAGGACTTACCTGCCTTACCCTCACTCCTGGCTGTGTTTTTCAACCTTGTTCTATTGATTATTCAATATAAACCCAAGCAATTGGACATATAATATAGATTTTTTAAGACACTGGCTTTTGCTCTAATTCCAAGCTACAATATTATCTCTCTTCTACAAGTCAGTGCTTCTACTACTTTTATCAGCAATACCATTTCCTCCCCACCCACATCCAACACAGGCTATTGTGAGCACTGGTGCTTCTCGACTGCCCAGTGACTGCCAAGGCTCCCTAGGAAGTCTCTCTTAACCTTTCAAAGTGATTTGTACAAGTAAGATAACAGGACCTACCTGATTTCATAATGGCACTTATAAAATAAAGACCTAGAGAAACAAATCTTTCATTCCTAGATTTTTAGAAAAGTTTTAAAAATTACCTTTTTTGATCTTGGCTTTTTCCACATGAGGAGTCTAAGGACAAAGATACCAAGTGACTTTCCCAGGGTCATACAAGGAATAGAGATGGGATAAAAAGAATATCTGTGTTACCAAAAACATAAGAAGCATTCGTAACACATGTAGCAACTTTATAAAGAGCTCCAACACCCACATGGGAAGAAATCTGAAGATCACACATGTGGGGGCACAGGTTTTAAAAGAGGTAAAAAATGCATGTTTTTAAGGTGTTTTTGTATAGAGAAAAAATAGCTGTTAAAATTATGATTCACAATAATGTCCTAGACAAATCAAGTGCTTAAATAATCAATTTTAGTAATCAAGGGTTTTTGCTTGGACATTTAGCTACAGGCTTAAATATAGTAATGAGTGTTCTGATAATCACCACATGCAAATATAGCCACATTGGCCCTCCAGGAGGATATAATTAATAGAAACGTTTTTCTAACAATAAAATTAAATCATTTACATTTAAAATTGTTATTTTTCCTATAAAGAGTGATGAAATAGGTTTTATCGGGGTGGGGGGTAGAGGGTTATCTTTTGTCTATATCATATATAGTTCTACATTTCAACATTAACTATACACCAGCATTAGGAAATTATCCACCCCAAGTAGGCAATAAAATAATTCCTTGATGTTACATTGGTTATTTTAATTTCTTAGATCAATAATCTATAAACCCTAATAATCGTATCACACACAGCTATTAGTACATTTTGAACGCAAGTTTCCTAATATATATTGGTTTATTTATAAATTATGCACAGCTACTATACCAATTGAATATATTATGCATATTATAATACACAAACCAAAATCATACTGTAAAAAGAATGAAATAATATAAAGTCCGTATGGACTTATATTAATATAAAGTCTAATATTTTTTGTTTTCTTCCTCATAGATCATTTTGAATCATAATTTTTAGACTATTGATCTATTTATGAAAATAAAAATAAAAATCCTCTGCATTTCATCAAGTGAAATTCCATTTTCTTTATATTTATATCAATATGCATTTAAATTATTTTTTCTGATATTCTAGCTCTAGACAATTTCTAGATTACCTATCTAGTTTATATCTCCCCATATTTCACTGCATCTTGGTTTAGAAATAGATGAGCAATGGTGGAAATCAAATCCATAAATATATTCTGGATGACCTAAACAGTGTTTTTTAAATATCTGAAATCTAAAGTGCATAGGAAGGGAAAGATGTCCTCTGATGTGCATGTTCCCTACCATTTTTTTTTTTAATCTCACACTTATGCTGCTGCATTCACTAGAAATGGCCACAATTTCTTTGATACTCCTCCCAACCAGGGGTGAGTTTGTTTATCTCCACTTGAATCTGGGTTAGCTCTATGATTTGCTCTGACTGATAGAATGGAAAATAAAGCCATGTAAACTTATGAGACACGCAGTTTCTATTTTCACACATTTTCTATTAGATTTCAGATGTCACTCTGTAGGAAACCCAGGCCATATGGAGAGCCCATGCGGAAGAGAATGAATGCACTCCAGTTGAAACTCACGTTGAGTTCCTAGCTGACAACCATCCTTATTTGTGAACTACTTGAGTAAGTAATCTTACATTCCAACTGATTCAAGCCTCTGGACTATCACATTTGCAGTTGATATCACATAGAGCAGAGGAACAACCTATTGGGCCCAGTCTAACTACAGAATTTTGAATGATGATGAATGATTGTTATCATTCTAAGCCACCAAGTTTTGGAGTGGTTTGGTGTATGGCAATAGATAACCAAAACATACATTATCTTTAAATGGCACATGAATTTGTGATACCTCCCCTATGCAAACTTTTCATTCCAGTCAAACTGGTCTAGTAAAAGATTTTTAATCTGACTTCACATGTGCATTCTCCATGTCTTTGCTTATGATGTAGGCTTTGTGCCTGTGAACCTACACAAATTCTAACCATCTTTCAAGGCATAGCCGGTTATACATTCTAGTTCCCAGGTCCTAATTAAGTAATAATGGATGAATTGATTCATCTCATTAACCCTCTCCTTATTTATACAATGTATAGTAACAGTAATTATCTCACAAGGTTATTAGGAAGATTAGGAGACATATTGCATGTAAAGGGCTTAACACAATGTCTGGCCCACAATAAGTATTCAGTGAAGGCTATTTATTATTGAAACCCACTTTTAAGTATGTAAGTAGCCTTTTTTCTTTATCCATTCCAATGTTGGTTAGCTTAGTGATTTCTCACTTCCAATATTCTGTTCTCAAAGATGTGAATGAATTATTTCCATCCCTTCAAAACTTGGCTCTAAATAGATCACTGAAGGGAATATCTATCAAAGAGCTAAGATTCATCCTTCAAAGTGGAAATAATTTGATCATGTTAAGCCCTGTAAAAAATTGAAAGCCAATGGATACTTATTGAATTAATTAATAAATGAACAAATGTTCACCTGCAAATGGGGACACCTAATGTTCACCTGCAAATGGGAAAAAATAATCGTTTCAGATGCTCTAAGCTTCTGAATTTGTTGCCAATGCTTTATATTTCATTAAAAAATTTGACTGATCATTAACCACATTTGTTAGTTGTGATGTGCCCTGTTATTCAATTTTATGAAATGTGTAATCCATTAATGTGTATAAAGTAAAATAATGGAGTTAAATTTTGTCAAGTCCACTGTCTAAGAAATATTTTCAGAATCTATGAGAGCCTCCAGGTCATTTAATGAGGAATGGCTTTCAATACTAGCATCTACTAGGCCAGCCTAAGAGCAGGCCTAGTAGATGCTAGTATTGAAAGCCATTCCTAATTTTTGGCCCTCCCTCTCATATGGCACCTCCAATGGGCAAGAGTTTTAGAAACCCCATTGCCCTGGAAAATAAAGAACAGCAGAGGAGGTGACTAGAGCAGAAAGACTAACAGAGCCAAGATAGAGTGTCAAGATGACAGCTTAGAAATACAGAGATCTTCTGTTTATGGATTCTAATCCACCTCTGAAAATCATATGTGCTATGGGAAAAAAAGCCAAACAAAATGAAACTATACCTGGAAAGTCTTCCATTATTTTATATAGGAAAAATATATATGTTATGCCTCAAATCAAAACTCACACATACAAAATGCCTCTAGAGAATTAACAAACCATTGTATTAGAATAGAAAAAAATTTGGAACATAGGTCTGTAATTTATCAAATAATTAATATAGTAATTTTTAAAAATACATTTTATGGAGTAACATTTCAGTGCTACTATAATCCCTCTCTCATTTGTCATGAATACTTCCTTGTGATTGGAGGACAGAGGTGAGGTCACGCTGTACAATCAATTCTTGGCAAAAAATTGCCAACAATATGAAAGACATTCAGGACAAATGCCCAGTGGAGAGAATGGCAATCAACCTTGAGCATGATACTCTAATGCCTTTCTTAGCACAAGTCGCATCCAACCTACATATCCTTTTTGTCAACACTCACTATACTTTATACTTTTCAAAAACATTTGTTATGGTTTTGACATTCTTCTAATTGTTTTTGGAATATAACTCAAGGCTTTTTCTAAACATCATTTTGTTTGAAATGTTATGTTGAACTCTAGGGACAAAAATACAAAATTTTCTGATGCAAACGCAGGCTGAAAAATGTTGCAATTGAGAGTTGGGTAAGCTTCATAAAGTTTGAATATTAAAAACTAGAAAACATCATTCCTCAGGAAATATTAGCTAAAATAACACTCTCTAGGGTATACATGTACAATGTTGCCTCGAGTTAGTTATTTAGGAGATAATGTGATTACTGAATATATGCAAATTAATGTGGGCTTTTTTTTTTTTTTTTTTTTGGCTTCCCAGAATCAATTCACCTTTTTTTAGTAATAACAATTCTATTTTGTGGAACCGTTCCTCACTGACTGCTAGTCTATATGATTTAGGTGGGACTGAATGGTAACTCTTGGGCCCTGGGACAGGTCAATTACAACATATTAAATCAATGGTCACTATTCATATTCATGGACAGAGATGAATACATGACCTGAACTAATACAATGATATTTCAATTCCGGTGTGTGTGGTGTGTGTGTGTGTGTTTCAGAGTGAGGAAAATATTGCAAGTTTTAAAAGCCCTTTTTTATTGGATTGTTAAATGATAAGTATAAGGAGCCAGGGATCCTTTATGGTAAGAGGCTTGTGTAGGAACAGTCAAAATAGAGAACGCAAAACAGAGATTAGGAATCACTGAGTCCAGCTATTCCTGAAGTCAGTTACCCCTAGAGTTTTAGACTATGATTTCTTTTTTGTTTTGTTCTGCTTTTTTTTTCCCACAAGCCACACTGACAGAATATTGGGCAGGATACAGAAGCAAGACTAGAGTAACAGTTTAAAACCAGTGGTTTAACAGAACAAAGACTTATCTCATTTAAACAAAATCTGATATGGATCAGGCAACTCTCAAGGGATGTTTCTTCTCTATGCAGTGACTCAAGGACTCAGAATGATTTAACATGTGGCTTGCACAATTACCACCAAAGGAGAAGAGACAATTTGAGGTGACACAGTCTTTTAAATACTTTGGCTAGATTTACACATATCACACCTGCTTGTGCTTCATTGTTAAAACTAGTCATATGGCTTTGTGCCAAGCAGTATGAAAAGAACTAAATATTGTGAGCAACATTCATTTCCAAATATTGTTTTGGGGTATTTTTAACCAATACAGAAATATCATTCAATTAAATCATAAATATTTCCTTTCCCATAATTCCCTACTGAAAGATGATTGACAAAGAAAGGTATTAGTGCAAAATGTGATGAAAAGGTTCACCTGAGTCATCTTAGAGAGAGTATGCCCTGTATAAAACACTGGTTGAATGCCTAATATGACTCATTTAATTGATGCATATTTATTGGCACCATTCATCTGGTCACTTTACAGAAATGATATTATTTGCTCAAACATAGAATTATGTACCTAACCTCGACAACCAATAATCACCCCCTCTTAGTTCTCCCTCCTAATATCAATCACATTTTGTAGTTGAGAAGTGACAATGGCAACTTGGGCTCAGCTGTGAGATACAGGCTTTGGAGCTTTCATTCTTTATCAGCTCCATGATCAACTTTGTTACCACTCTCAGCAGCACTGCCATCTTCTCAGCCATAGTATTATGTAGTTTAACCTTTTCAGCTCCATTTCTTTATTAGCAGTATTTCCTCTCCATTTTGACTGATAGAACTCAAGCCCAGTCTCTCATTACCTAGCTCCTAGTTCAGTTCAACATTCTTCTCTTTAGTTCTCTTGTTTTTAGGCTCACTTCTCTCTGACTTATCTGGTCCACCCTTGCCAGTACAATTTTACACAAGCACCCACAAGATATTCTTTCATTCATTCATTTCATTGATTTTCCAGTGGGTCTCTATTTTCTACCAAATCCAGTGTGAACTGTAGTTCCTCATTTTATTAATATGGCCCTATCCTTTCCACCCAGCTAATAGTACATTCTTTTGAATATTAATCTGTTATTCTAGATAAAGATGTCTCCAAATAATCTAATGTAGAATTAGCTCAATGCAGTTGACTGTAAGGCTGCTGGTTCTTCAGAAAAAAATGTGGTTTGGAAGAAAAAAATCCCCAGCAGTAGACTTGGACTCTAAGGTGGTTAATCAGCATTCTAAACATTCAGAGATATGGTAAACTCATTTATTATATTTAAAGGGTCTGTACTATATTTAAAAACCTCAAGATTACATCTTGAATGTAATTAGACCACTGAATTATACTCTTTAAAAGGGTAAATTTTATGGTAAATAAATACTTTATCTCAATAAAGCTCTTATTAAAATAATTATATTTCCATTTGGGTACAACCCTCAGTGCCAGATGTATAAGCTATAGTAATATTTCTCAAACTTTTTCTAGTTTTATTGAGATGTAATTGGCATACAGCACGTATAAGTTTAAGGTGTACAGCAGAATGATTTGGCTTGCATATATTGTGAAACGATTACCATAATAAGTTAACATCTATTATCACATATAGATACAAAACAATTGTATATATTTTCTGTTTCTCAAACTTTTACAAATTGTGAGAGTTTGTTTACTTGGAAAGTTCAGAGTCCTACATATAGAGATTATGATCTCATAAGTCTACAGCAGGGTACTGATATGTGTGCTTTTATAAATCAGTCTAAGAGACACTGTAGGTATCCCATGGTCCACATTTAAAAATAATAATACAATACCACTGGTCTACACAGCAGCCAGCCCAAGGAAGAGAAGCTGACCATGGCTGGGGGAGTTGTCAAAATGCCAGTCAAATGTATTGTTCAGGAAAGAATTTAAGACTGTATGAACTGGAGTACAATCAGAAATACAAGAAAGATACATTTCATTCAGACTACCAAATATGGCTAAAGCAGTGGTTAGAGCAAGGCTGAAGTTCATTAACTACAAAAGTACTCTCTAGCTGACCTGAAAATTCAAATGACCAGGCTTTACATAAGGCTTAATATGGCAAGACTAATTTGGGCCCCCTTATTCATAGATGCGATCTGTCCATTTTGAATTGAATGGATTCAACAACTGGGACAGGTGGCTGCAGGATGATGAACTCCAGACTGATACTTAGAAAAGGCTGGAAAGATACAAAGTGGCTAACAGTGCAAACACCCATACTCATTGCTGCTTCTCTATATCAGGAGACTTTACATGCTCAAATACCATCTCTGACTGGGTAGAGTGCCCAGAGTGACAGAGCATCAGGTAAAGTTGATGCCTGTAAAGTCAATTTGGGTATTACAAATTACTGACTAGTATAATGTGTGATTTTAATGACTTTAACCAAAGTCATCTTAAAAATATATGACAAGATCATATATTTGATTCAATACATGACAAGATCTCAAGCCTTCTAGTTATTTTTTATTCCTTCTTATCAAGACTTTATGGGAAGCATCATGTATTCTATACCATTTAACTCTAAATTCTTTCCTTTTCTTTATTAATCTATCATATATTCATTCAGTAATCAGTTATGAAACACTTTATTGGACTAACATGGCAAGAAAAAGTTCCTTATTCTCAAAGGGCTTAGAGTACAATATAACTTAACTGTTTATCCCAAATAAATAAGAAATATTTCAGTGAATGAGTTAGACCATATCTCCCAACTGTGTCTACTTTGACATCCATCACAACAAGACTCAATGTTGTCTTTGAATACATTTTTGTTGATTTTTAAACACATTAATTAACACACTGGTTTCCTTATTAAAAAAAAACTCCAGGCAGTTAGGTTATGCCTCAGGTTAGTTAGGTTATGCCTCAGGGTTCAGGGTTTATAATCAATCTATGAAATTAGACAAGCCAATATCTACAATTTGTTTGAATCTTTTCACTGAAATAAAAAAGTTGGTTCCATAGTTTAGAAGTTATCTAATACTCGGGTATTTGCTGTCAAACAAACTGACTGGAGTGGTACCCGGATAGAGGGACTTGTATAAGTATGAGACAGGCTTTTACAGATTCAGTCTGAAAAAACACCTAAGTGTCACCATATTTACATAAAGATGAGATTCAATTAAGTGAGGAAAAGGTTAAAATGGGAGGAAAACTAGAAGTGAATTAGTTGTTTGACACGAATAGTCTAAACAAGACAGCTGGGAGATGGAATCCTTAACTTTTCAATCAACTTTCAGAAAAAACGAGGTGCTAAATTGGCTGCCTCTACTCATTACAAACACCAACAGTAAATGAGGAGTTGGAGTCACATTTACATAAATTATTTATTCACCATCCTAGTATGTGTTACTATCAAACAATTTTAGCAGGTTTCATGGCACTCGATGTCAATTATGGAATAAATGGAGTCTGGGACATGGTGACAGGCATTGTACTGTGTTTGACAAAATCACTGTTGAGCTTTCTGAACCACATCGTTATCATTTTATTTGAACCTGGGCTTTCCCAGCAAAGAGAAGGCTTAACCTTCTATAGTTCCTATGAATACTATGTTTATAGACTAAGGCACTTTTGAAATGTCTTTGGTAGTAGTACATCTGAAGGCAGCAGTGTTTGTTTTCCAAGATCCTTAAACCTGTCAGATTAAGAAGACCTAGAGTCTCAAATAATTGAATTATTTTGTCAAATGTCGACTTAACAGTTATTAAGATATTGGGCCATTACATTAAAAAAATACATGAAATGAGGCATGTTCAAAAAATAAAATTAAAAACAAACCTCTTCAGGTCTTTTAAAACAGTTATCCAGGCTTAGTGGATTTTCTTAGTTAATAAGAGGAATAATGAAAATGATGTCACAAAACTGTGTTCTGTTTGGGAAACTAAGAATGTCTCTTTGTGGAGGTGATTCAAAATGCATCTCAAAATTGTAAAGGACTGCAAATACCAAATATCGTATGTTACCTATGAGTGTGATAATGTTTTGGATAAATGTCATGGCTTAGCAAAACCCAGTTTACATTCATGTTGAATCCCTAGCTGAAAAGGATCACCACGGGGCAGGGTCAAGGAGTCATTGAGTGGTTTCTAGTGACCAGAATTTGCCTGGAAGAAAGAGAAGCATGATAGAGTTTCCCAAGGGCTTATGCATGAAAATGGGTCAGCTGAAAGAGAAACCATGGTTACTGAAGGAAGGTGGAAGAAAAAAGCTAGGGTATGAGAAATGTGTGATATCATATGGAGTGACTGTCAGATTGAAAAGTGAGAAGCGGCAGATGACCAACACAAATTAAGATCGAGCCAACGTATATTTTGCCAGAAGTGGAGGGAGAAGCGACACTGTTGCACTTGGTTCTATTTCACTAGGAACCAAAAGCTACTACTGAGCAGCCAGTGAAGCAAAAACGATAGGGAGGTCAGGCCTATCAATAGCACTAGATCACAGCTACCATCCAACTACACTGTCTTGTTCGTTGCTACTTCAGCTTCTTCAGTAAGTAGATACCATCTCAACAAGAAGGCCTATAAAAGAGGGGGCAAATAAAGTTAGAGCCTTGTACCAGTTCAGGAAGCAAATGTCAGGACAGAATTAGAAGTACAAGATATTTAGTGGGGAAAGGCCAGTGAAAAATTAAGGGGAGAGGGAAGGGCAGAAGGCAGGGACTGCCTTTTGACAGGCATAGGTCTGCAAGCCTTGGAGGAAGCTTACTGCTCAGGAAAAGAGGGAAGGAAGGATGATGCAGCAGTAAAAGCCTCAAGCTGCAAGTTGTAGCTCTGAGACAGTCTCAGCCAGCTCAAGGAGGAACCCAGAGAAGAAACTGCTCATTAGAGATGTCCTGAATTGAGCGTAAATGGGCAGAGTCCAGGACCCCTGCTGTACTCAGTCACTGGATAAAGGGATCATGGCCTAGGTGTGAACCATGTAGCAAAATGCCAATAAGAACATAGCTGGAGGCTATTAGCTACTACATTCCTCACAGGAGCTTCTCTCTTAACACACTGAGTAGCAGAACTCTCGTCGCTGCCACAGTCCGCCCCTCACTGCACAGATCGCTTCTCCACACAGTTTCAAAGCAGTTGCTTTATTTTCCCTACAACCCTTTCTTCATAAAGCAAAACTTAAAATAGAGATGTTAATGGGATGGACTACATTCTCCACTGTCGTTGTTGGTCTTGAAACTGCAACTAGTGATCATCTACCTCCTCTACTGCACATTCTAGATTTCCCTCGCCTTCAGTTATCACCTCTGCAAGTCATGGTAGCTTGCTTGGTATTACCTAAACCTTCATTCCTAAGGGGTCTAAGTTCCCTATAATCAAACATATCAATAGCAAGGCTCCTGCCCAACACCAGACACTTGGCTGCAGATCCACAACGAGATAACTTCACCTCTGTAGAGGCAACAGCTTCCATTAAGGCAGCAACTTCCACAATTCTTTAAAAGTCATCCCTTGCTATCCATCTCGGCTCTGACTTGTCGTCTTGTGCCAGTGTATCAGGCAGACTGGTTAGCAAGTCTGACTCTGACCCTCTGACTTACCTTTTACCGACCACCAATTTCCCACCTCTTCTCACATTTGTATAAGTTCTGATTTCTATATTAAGCTCCCAGTTTCCATAAAACTTATAATAACTCTGCTGACTGACAGATGCCATAATTCTCGTGCCTGCTGCAAAGCTCTGGACATATTTGATACCCAATTATATTAAAAGCTGAATGCGTGTGTGTGTGTGTGTGTGTGTGTGGTGTGTGTGTGTGTGTGTGCATAGTATAAAAAACACAGAGCTCTTAGTTTAAAACCAACAGAAACTTACTTTTTCTTTTGATATGTGGGTTTTATTACTGATAACACTAGGAGCCAAAGTATCTAATGCCTTTGAGTGCTCTGAAAAACTTAGAGATTTTTGAACAGTAAAGGACCTTAAAAAGTACTACCGTATGTTTTTTATGAGGTAGATTAGAAAACTAATGTCAGGAATGCCAAGTATTTGCTTATAGTCTCTCAGGTTCAGAGACTTCCCATTCTGTTAAAAGCAGATTTCTTTCCTTTTTTTTCCCCTATAAAATGATTACTCTAGCACCCATCTGGCACTATACACAACCATCACAAAAGCAGATTTCTTAATCCATTCTCCTAACTGATCAGATGAAATGCAAACCATCTCGTTGACTGAATCCATTTAATTCAGAATGGCCATGTCCATGTTTTAAACAGCTTCCTTTTCTTATCCATGATCCTATTCCTTACTCTTTGCTCCACTTTCTTTTTGTCCCCCAAGCCAGTAGCATCTGTGCCAAGAAACGTGAATTGCATTGCTCTTGTTTTATCTAAATATATTCAAAAAGTTTCTCCCCTCCTCATTTTGGCCTTAAATAATAAACAATCTCCTAGTTGTGGCATACATCTGGTACATTTCCTATGCTGCATTAGTAATATCCATTCTGTGTTATCTTTGTTTACAGGTTAATTCGACAATAATGAAATGGAGAGAGTTGGTACAGTCTGGATTTTTCATGAATAAAACTATCAAATGAATGGAGCACTGTAATCCATTCAGACAGACAAAATATACTGCATTAGGACAAGATGTCAGTGCATATTGATGAGTACTCTTTGGAATACAATTATTAGAAATTAAAGTTTTAAAGGCCTGAAATGCCTGTAGGCAACCTTTTCTTAGGTCAGCATTGGAAAGTTTTGGATATTATATATTGTTGCCTCAAAATTTATTGATAATACAATGGTCTTCTCCAAAATTAAATCTTATCCTGCCCAAGAAAGAAGATAGTTTTTTTAAAACATGGCACCTTTCTTCTACTTTTTCCTTTTCCGAAATATTCTCAAGATAGTTTCTGTTTATTATAACTAGATATTGGTAAATTCAGTCATTTATTTTAACAGGGTTGTTAACTACAAATTTAGTTTTTTATTATTTATTCTGACAATGTTTTCTGACTGTCTCCTATATGCCAGACTTGGTGGAAAGTATTTGGGATGTGGAATGAAAGCCATTAGGCTCTATATTTGCAAAAATTGGAACCTTAAACTTATTCACTAATAACATCCTCTATGCCTAGCACTTAGCTGATACAGGCAAGTGCTAAATAAATAAATTATTTTTTAAATTGATTGATTGATTGACTGATTAAAAAAAAGTTTCTGGTTGTAAACAATTCAGTCTGGAGGAGATAATTATATTACTTGTAATTATCACTATTGTGACATTAATGATATCAATACAGAGTTGAGGAAGCTGACAGGAGGAAAAGTCTAATTGATATTTAAGAGCCCCTCTGTAAGAAACGAGTTGGATGCCATTTTTGAACAACTGAAGAAAGAAACCCACCTAAGTGAAATAGCGAAGGAGAAGGTCACGCTTGTTTCTCAATCTAGAAGTGCAAGCAGGAGGGAAGATGTTCAAATGTAAAAGGACCCCAGACATGGTGTACCAAATGCTACTTTCAGTATTTGCCATTACTCACAGAGACTCCAAAAAGCAAGAAAAGAAGCTGAAACTCCTGAGAAGTGAAGGACTTTGCTGAAAACTTAGAGGGAATTTATAGAATTACAAGGAGGCCTTGTAGTCTGACTGACTAGCTTTGTTGGCATATATTGAAGCTTCTTCCAAACAGATAAAATCAAAATAAAAATTGGCAAGAAGCCAGCTAATCAAACAAGCAAAATAAATACCACTT
Source organism: Eonycteris spelaea (assembly GCA_003508835.1). Classification (NCBI taxonomy): domain Eukaryota; kingdom Metazoa; phylum Chordata; class Mammalia; order Chiroptera; family Pteropodidae; genus Eonycteris; species Eonycteris spelaea. The sequence goes on from PUFA01000007.1 coordinate 10,062,651, forward strand.
GACTTCATTACCTATATTCCTCTTGGTTTTGTCAGTAAATAAGGGGTTGAATAAAAAGAACTAGTAAAGCATCTAACGATTTACATCCTGGCAAAAGAGACAGAAAGCAAACTGGCAAGTTCATACTAATGGGCTGCTCTAGCATTTTGTATATTTACAATAAGGTCTAAAACTACAGAATCTGCTGATAAATCATAAACATTTTAAATGCGGTTAGAAAATCAAGAATATCTGGAGTAGTGGGGAAAATATGAAGCTTAAATCTAAAATTAAACGCACGAGTATAAACAATTCAACCAAGAGCCAGGTGTTGGATGCAAAATCAACTAAAATTTTAGCGACTTCAGTGTTATTTTAGCTAGCAGGAATCATTTCAAGAGGCTGGAAGGCACAGCTTGCCGTACCCAAGAGATAGAGCTTACATCCCAAACTTAGAATAGAGCTTTTCCTGGTTATGCTGTTGGTATTTAAGAAACATGACAGCCCCATCTGTCATCCATATGAGGAGTCACTCTTTCCAAGATGTCACTGAATTTATGCCTGTAACCCCAAACTAACAGGAAAAGGAAATATCATCCTTCCCCATCTCCTTCCAAGAAAGGTTTAATGTGCAATAGTCTAGCACTCTTTCCAAGAAGATAACCAAAGATTTTTTTCTACAAATATATAAAAGAGTGTCAATATTCAAAGAGTATAAGAGATAGAAAGGAGTAGCAATACCTACGATGAGTGTTTTTACCCTAAAATTTCCCTGCCAAACCTTTGCTAATCACCACAGGCATTAGCTCATGTAAGTCTAATTCTTACAATGACTCTAGGAGTTTAGTTATAGCCGTAATCATTTAGTAGATAAAATCCAATTCCTTAGAGAAGTTACGATACTGGTTCAATCAATCCACAAAGATAGCAAAATTATGGAACTGGGTCACAATTCCACATTTTTCCGATTCCAAATTTTATGCTCTTAACTATTCTGATACAGTGTCTCGATAATCACATTAGTCCCTCGATTACAATCTTTTGACAGTCCCCATCATCTGTAGCAAAGTTCCTCATTCTGCAATAAGTTAGCTGTGGATAGAATTCTGGGTGCCTATGAACATGGATAAGAAAAAAATTATATCTTTATTTTTACCAACTTCTAATGCGCTTGAGCGTATCTTTCATAGATGAGTATAGGCAAAACACTATAGCAGCAGTATTAGTAGCACCTCTAACTTTGTCACTAATAGAAACCACAGATATTTTCACAACACATTACAGTTGCAAATTATCTCAAAATATTGTTTATCGTCATCACCATTTTTGGAAGTATGTTAGTTGTTAGGCCTGTCACTAAATCTTGTCAAGAAGCAGTATATATTCTGATATTGCAATTTAAAAATATTTTGGTTCAATCCAATTCCTTCCTTTGAAATCCTAATAGTCTTGTTTTATATCACTTTACAATATCATTCTGAGAAGGGGTCCATCGGCTTCAATAGACTGCCAAAGAGGTGCATGACACACAGAAATGTAGGAAACCCTGTTCCACAGAATATAGTGCAAATTTTCTTACATGGCATCAAAAACTCTTCATGGAGTCTATTGAACAAAGAGCCTTTCCTAACCTACGCTGAGCCAATCAGAGTCTTCCTTAATGAATTTTTGAGCAGAAATTCAGGATTGAGTCAGCTTCTCCCTAATTTTGAAGTCGTTGAGCTGTGGAGTCATCAGTGACTACGTTTCCCACCTTGTGGCCAAAGGAGCCTAAATATGTTAAGGGAGAATAAGTTAAATAAATACATGCATAAATTTTTAAAAGTCAGTAGAATTAGTCATCTCTATTGCCTTACTGTCTCTCCCCAGGCTCAAATTAAATTCTTTTAAGTTGATTATCCTCAAGTTTTCTGTTTTCTTTCAAGTCCATCCTGTTTACCACTAAGCTGCACATTCAAGTTAATCTTGCTAAACAATGATTATGTTCATATCATATCACTTTTCAGAAAACTTCTATCACTCTCCATTATCTACAAGCTATTGGTTCCTTCGATGGATTAATATTTAAGAATTTCCATGTACTGAATCCACCTTGCCTTCCCAATTTAGTTTCTCAACTTCTTCTCCGTCATCATGTATTACAGCCAAACTGGATCAATCACCATTTCCTATTCCCTATTTCCTGTACCTTCCTTTCACTGTGCTTTTAATTAAACCCTTCTCTGTACTTGAAATGCCATTCTAATCTTCACATATCTCAATCATACTTACTTGTCAAGCACAAATGCAACCATCTTTATTCAGTTCTAATTCCTGATCCTTCCTAATAGAAATTAAATCTATTTTCTGAGCTTTATTTACAATTCATCTATATCTTCTACTGGGCATTTATCCTATTTTATTTCTTTAATTATTTAATATATAACTTTTCTTCCATAATAGTAATAGTAATAATAGCAATTTATCCTATGTCAAGTACCACTAAACACTTTAATTGAATTGTCTTATTTAACTCTCACACAACCCTATAAGTTATAAACTATTATTGTACCATTTTATAGATGAGGAAACTGAGGTACTAACAATCAGAATATCTTGCAAAAGGGTAGAAGTACTAACTTCAAACTCAAGCAGTCTGACTCTAGAACTCACCCTCCACCACACTTCATTATCCTGTCTTCTCTAATAGACTATAAGGTCATTGAAAACATTTCTGAGTTTGGTACAACTTAATAGTCTACAGAATGCCCAACAATGTGTTTTGGGTATGATCTGTGCTCAATAAAGATTTGGGTAGATCACATTTAGATATTTACTTAGGGATCACAGTGTTTGAGACAAAATGAAACTTAGAAAAAATAATCTCTCCTTAAAAAAAAAAAAAATTCCTTTTTCCTGGCATTATCAGCTGTGAACTTAACTTCTTTCATACTTTCTAAGCTAAGTAAAGCATGTAACATGGTAGATATAAATAATTGCTCATTAAATGATGAGATAGTTACTACTTTTTTTTTCCTTGCTGTTTCTATTGTTCTAAATACCACAGTGAGTTAGGAAGAAAGAAATGTTTAGGACTCTCATTGCACATCAAAGAATACTGAGTTTTCAGTAAGTTGAACAATATGGTAAAGATTGTGGTCTAGTTGGTTCCAAAACCAGAAATGAAACCAGTGGTTTTTCATTTTTAGCCTGTGGTTCAAACCATCAGAGCCCACAGCTATCACCTAATCTCAAGAGTCACATCTGCCTCTTTAATGAAGAGTTGAAATGAAATCCATTCATTACTGACCTGTGACAGTAGCATTCAGAAACTCAATTTCTATGATTGTTTTATTCATTTATTAAAAGCAGAAGTTGTAATGGGAAAAAAAATTGAAGACAATTTATGTGCTTAACTAGCACCAGAAAATTTAAGATGTTATGCAACTTCAATTTTTAAATAGCATTTTCTTCCACCTCAGAATCACAAGCTTAGGAAAAATAACCAACCTTTGTTTTGAAGTCCTTGGCTTTTGTCATTTCATGGCAAATTTTGAAATGCTTAAAGATAACATCTTTGATTCATCCTGGCTGGAAAGACGAAGCCAGTCTAATAACAAATGCTAGTACTCCAACTTAAAAAGATATATACTGCTCAGTCATTCCCTGTTTATGATCTACCATCCTTTCTGAAGAATAAAAAGTGTTGCATAGACTAAATAGACAGAAGGGGAAAAATTAAATGTAACAGCTTTCTGCAACAGATATGCCTTTCTCTAGAGACAACTCCAATTATATTAACTGTGATAACAAGTTAATTGTTAGTAGCCTTCCTTCTGCCAGCTTTCTTCAAGTTCGGGCCCCAAACAAACAGACTGCCTTCAAAGTAAATAGAGAGTCATTGCAGGGATGGGGAAACGTGAGTGCTCAAGCTGGAAGCAATGACCCAAGTGCTTCATGTTCTATTCAATCTCTGACTTTCATTGTGACTCAAAACAGATGACAAATTACCCCTGATTTGAACTCAGCAGCTGTCTACTCTCCTCATCTCATTCCTACTCCCCCCCACCTTCCCTAATATGATCCTCTTCTAGTATATTCTACCTCTATTAATAACACCTTGATCTACCCAGTCACTGTGTGTCTGCACCCTCCTTACAAAGATATCGGATTGTGCTGGCCCCTCTCCTAACATCTGCCCAGATGCTAAGGAACAAATTCCCTTTCATACTATTTGTTCTATGATTTCCCTTCCAAATGTGAGTTCACCTTATCACTTTAAGATTTGTTGAAAGCAAAAATAATGATCCTAATCACTACCATGAAAACTCCAGGAATCTATTATTCCCTTAAACTAAAAGAGAACATGTTGTAACAGGAATATCATATTCATCAGCAATGATATCGCCTCAGCTTGTAAAGGTTTTGGCAAACTGTCAGACCTCAGCAAGCTTTCTCTCTTTTGCAATTGCTAAGCCTTCATTTCTGACCAGCATCTTTCTGGTTTCTCAAGCATAGTCAACAAAGAAAACTAGCATCATGTCAAAGAGTTTAATTGCTCATGTCAAAACAGCAACCACCACTTGTATTATTTGAATCTGTTTTATAGTTGTTCAAGTGCTAGTAGAATGCTGCTTCAAATGGCCCCTGACCCACCCCCCACTTTTTTTAAATTGAGATTATGCTGGAAGTGATTTGATTTGTTAGAAATTGATTTACAAGAGGAATTTATTCAACTTGTTAACTTTGCACTAGGGAGTTACTAACGGGGACTGAGGAGAAACCTCAATACTAAGTAACTGGCCAGACTTGAATCAAAGGGTTTGGGATAGTCACCTTTGCAATACAAACCTGCAGCTATGTGCTAATAAGCCACAGTAGTAAGACAAGCTGTGCTATTGTATAAATGGCATGTGTAGCTACAATATGGCATGAAAAGGTATAGCCAGGCATCTTTGCTTGTAAAGGATCACTTTCCATCCTAGATTTCACAGAATTAACTCTAGTCCCCTCTGACTACATTCACCACAGGGTAAAACTTCCCTGATATTAGCCTGAGATAGCTGTGATGGTTGGCATACACCATTGTGAATGAACTCATTGCCCTGGACATTTTTGACTGTTCTCTTTGGCCACACCATACTAGTACACTTCCAATAGAGAGACAGACAGAAAAACAGAATGTGATGTAAACTTAGCTTTTGGCTGGATTTCAGGTAGCAGAGAAATTCTAGCATGGCTGTAGATGATGCCACATTGACTGAAACAGGCCTTTAGATTAAGACCGCTCTCTCCAAAGAGAAGGTAAAATTATCTATTAAAATATGGAAGAAATATTAGAATTCTTTTTCCTAATTTTTATCTTATTATTTCAAAATTTTATGTTACATGTTTTCACATGTATATAGAATTTTGATAAAGTGATAAATTTGTATAATTTAACAAAGAATTAATGTACAAATATTGGCGGAAGCTCAAAAATGTTTTACCTGTATTAGTGTGCTTTCGAAAATATTTAGAAACTACTAGATTATGACACTATTCAAACATAAAGATGCTCAGGTATTTAGAAATGCTAGTCACTGTGAGCTTTCATGTCCTAAACTGGACTACATACCAAAGTAGAAAAATGGCCTTGGGTCTGAGTCCATGGATAAGAGGAAATGGATCAACAAAAGTGAATAAATGGGATTATATCATACATTTTTTATGGCATGGAAGCTGGAAGCAATTTGTTATCAAAACTGGAGAAAAAGATAAAAGATAAGCATTGTGTGCCTCAGAGTGAGAATAAAGATGGGCATGATAGCAAAAGTCCATAGAAATGAGAAGCAGTCCTGAAAAATCTGGATTTCTCAAGCATGAAATGAGCTGGGATGGAAACTAATCATATCTAGATCTCTGAAAAGCAAAAGAGCCCTGGCTAACATCTGGAGCCACACCAAAAACAAAACAAAACAAAATAAAACAAAACCAGAAAGGTGAAATGCACAGTCCTACAATTCCACGTTTGAAAAGACTTGCCTGGAATCCATTAAACGGGGTGGCTAATTAAGGCAATACAGCACATGCAAAAAGTGAAACTAATAGAGGATCATCAGATTCTAGGGAGGATAGAGATCACGCTAGGCCAGGTTAATCAGGAAGAACCTTTTGGAAAAAGCAAGATTGAAACTGGCCTCTGAGTGATCTGGAGAAATGAGTTAACTAAACATAATTTAGAAAGGGAATAACTACATGTACAAGAGTAGCAGTTAAAAAAAAAAAAAGCAATCAATCTGACTAGGGCAGAGGGTGTTTTTGAGACAAATAATATATTTTTTCATCCAGAAATGTAGAATCTCACCTCTTTAAACTGGTATCAAATAGCTTAACATTCTGACCAAATGCTTTCATTTAGCTATCAATCATCTCATTACCAATTTTTATGCTCTAAAAATCAAGCCATTTTATTAAGAACTCTCAGGAATGAGAAAGCTCTGAACATTTATGACTGATAATTTCAAATCTCCCCTATGGCCCCTTACTAAACACAATATTTGAATTACTTCGACCAAAACAATTTGTTCTGTTATTATATTTTGAAGTCTGACCCTAGCACTTAACACCACGTTAAGTCTTTTCTTGGTCCTTGGTATCACTGAGGCTCAATTTCTCACACTGACGCCTACAGGATGAGGTAAATAAATGATGTTTTGTAAAGTTCCATTGAAATTACGAGGAATCGTACCTGTCACCTTATATTTATTAGTACCATGGATGCTCACTGCTTTTATCAGATAGACTAGTTGAATTTTCTTATTTGCTTCTCATCTAGAGCAAAACTTAAGAGTTCCTAGGAAAAGGACTGCCTAGGTGCAAATCCTTGCTCAACTCCATATTGAGATAGCGAACTTTAGGCAAGTTACTTCTTTTGTCTCTGTAACTCTTTCCTCATCTGAAAAAATGTTCATGCTAGTAATAGTACCTACCTTGTTCGTATGGTTTAAGTGAGCTAATGCTAATTCATGTGTACTAATAACAATTCGGTTCAGTTAAGAGAACCAAAGACTCAGAGAAAGAAGTCCACAGGTTAGCAATTGTTACGGTGGTTCCACTGTGTCAGTGAGCCAGGCTCTTTCTCTCTTGTTACTCTGTAGTACTTATTTTCTGTTGTCATGGTCATTTCATTATCCTAGAGAGCTGATGAACCTGAGACATCACATTTCAGGCAGCAGGAGGAAAGGGCAAAGGAGAGAGTATGACTTATCTCTAAAGGACATTTCATGGACACCCCATACAACACTATCATCTGACCAGTTTCCATAAGTCATGTTTATTCATACATTTAAATTAGAATATCATAAGTTCTTAGCATGGTAAACAGACAAAATAAAATAGACATGCTTACAAATGATTAGTCTATAATAAGTCATCTGTTAACACTTTCTGAACAAACACAGAAGTCCATGCTTCCAATTTGGTTTTTTTTTTTTTTGCCCCCGAAATTCATTACTTGAGATGTAATTAATGTACCACTACTTCAAGATCACTGTCTCAAACACTTAGTCACATGGATCATATACTTAGAATATAAACTTCCCAGAAGTAAATTGTTAAAAATGTTAAAGTCGTAAAGTAGGAAAATCACTTGTCATTCAATAAATAATATCTTCAGGAATTAAGACACCTTTCCCAGTTGAGAATAGAGCTGCTCTGACAAATACAATATTAACATTGCTATTTCTTTTCCTAGGAATAAAATGATTTTGCAGCACTGTATTGGACAAAACTTTGGATTCATGTTCACAATGGCTGAAAGTAACCAAAAATAGACTTTTATAACCATGTGCTCCAAAAGATAGTTATCTCTTTAGAAAACTAACTACAGTAAAGATTGTTGATGGTTCAAGGACTTACTATAGATATGTTAGTATCTGTTGGAAATAATTTTTTAAAATCAGAGTATAGTGTTAAGAACTATAAGCAGAATTAAAATGGGTGACAGACTATGGATATTTTTGCAAGGCAACTTTAGGAACCTAAAAGAAGGCAAAGCAAACTGTACACAAGCTAGGATTTGCAATCTGAGTTGGTTACTGAGAAAAAAAATGATATGCATATAAAACGACAGTAAAGACGATGGACAAAACTAGCTTTTATGATGTTTTCTGTTATGTTTTTATGCATTCTGCCATGAAATACCTAATCCTGCAAATCAGAAAGGATTTTGGAATGAAAACACACTTTAGTGTATATGATTATTTCTCTCTAGCTCTTTTGGCTGAAAAGATGGGAGGAAAAAAAAGAATTACATATTTTTTTTTTTGCCATTTAAAGAAAATAATCTAAAAGTATAGTAGAATCTAGGAGATAGGAGTCAACTGGTTCTTTTACAGAAGAATATAAGTAATGGCACACAGGATAACATTTTTCTTCTAATGAATACAAGTTCTGCGTTTAAGATATCTATCAAAAGACGATCTGTAGGAAATGTGAGTTTCTTATCTGTCGTTACTGGAGCTATTCGTACTGGATAACAAGAACCAAGTGTTAAATTTTTAGGAATTTTGCCAACTAGATTTTAAACACAGCTATTATTTAAAAAGTTACATTATATAAAATTATACTTGAAAAACTATATTAAAAACAGTTAATAAATCTTAAAATTTATCACTTCCTAATTATTTTATCATATTTTACTATTAACTATGCTCTTGAGATTATTTATATCCGTTTTATCTGTATAATGAAAATAATATCTAATGGTAGATTCTGTGCATCTCTTCCCAATTCCAGGTTCAGTGATATCACATTGGTAGCTTGAAATGGGCCATGCTGAGTATTTAAACCATGGAAAGTATCAAATAAAGAGTTGATTTATTGTTTTGTTGATTGTCTAGACTTACGGTGATGGAAAATGTCAATAATAACATTTGAAGTTATAGCTGTTGTATTACAAACTCCCCCCCCATTAGAAATATTCTGGTATTCAAAACTATTATTCGATGCAGAAAAAATCACTGACATGATTGAAGAATGAATAAAGTTGCAACCAACGTCTTCATCATTTCACTTTCATCTTACTCATTAAATGAAAATATTAATCAACATTTATATTGGGTCTACATTCATTTATCAATGCCATGAGTGACTCCTTTGTCAAATCTGTGATCAAGCATTTATTTGTAGCCTGCATTTGTCAGATCACTGTTGAATTGCAACCACAGCTATACTCCAGATGGAAGAATTCAACAAAATCAACAAAAGCATCTATTGAGAATCAATTGATTATGTGGAATTTACACTAAAGAATATTAGTTCATCATTATTTGTAAATGTGTTATGTAGCCTTCATATCATTAAAGTTTATTATGAATTTAAGTATACATATATATGAATGCTTCTTTTATTAGAGAGCTTATTGATAAATTTTTTTCAGTACACCACTGTTAATATCTAAGTTATAGAGCATTTCTCACAAAGTATGCTACCCCAATAATGATATGGCTATGCTGCTCTAAGAATTTAACTAATTCAGTGTTGAATCTTTTTCTATTTTTATTCTGCTTTTTCTAGTAATTTCAGCTATTATATTGTAAATTATTGTTTCTCACATATTAGTTGAAAGCTTTAGGTATAATATTTAACAATTTGATGAACTTAAGTTCATCTTACTCATATTTTGCCCATTTATGAGTCCATCTATCTCAACCACATCACCCGTCAGCTTCCATTATTTCAAAATGAAGTTCCCTTACTTAACTGGGCCTCTGTCTTTGCTTGTTTCTGTTATTCAGAAATCCCTAGAAATCAAACACCATGATATGAATCCACTTGATCTATGTGTTTTCCCAGATTATCCAATATTACTTCCAAGATCTGGAATCTAGAAAGCTCGAAGAAATTTATGCCAACATCAGAGGCAACAATAACAGGAGGTTGATTCCACTCTCAACCCTACACTAGAGATTGCGAATGGTAGGTGAATAAAAGAATCAAGATTCAGGCAGAAATGAAACCACGTTGGGAATGAGAAAAGAAAATAATGAGAGTACTGGAACCGGATCAAGAAAGCATTCCCATGCTTTAGCTCAGCATTACTGATTTTCCAAATTGAGGTGCATCTGTAAGTAATTGGCTGAAAATATAGGATTTTTTCACTTTAAAAATATTAGTGATAACTACAACATACCACACCCAGTGATAGGTGCCAGAGATACAATGGTGAGAAAGACATACTTAGTTCCTACATTCTAAGGTTAGGAGAGACAATTTTTGTCATTTTGCTTCTTAAGGAAATATTTATTTTCTATTTTTATTGCAGTACTTGTCCTTCTCTTAGCCTTCTTCAAAGTTGTACCACTGAAGACCATTCTGAGATATATCTTGATTTCAAATATTTCTACAAATGAATATATTTCCATATCCCACCAATTTAGTGTTATATTCATCAATAACTTCCTAGCTGTTCTTTTATCTTTTCATTAAAATAGCTTATAAGGTCCTACATGATTTGCTTCTTTCATCTTAATCTCTGGCTGTATATTTATTTTCCTGTCCTTCACTCTAATCCTGCCACACTGGCCTCTTTGCTGTTCTTCTGACATGCTAGTACATTCCAAATTTAGGGACTTTGGACTGGATGTTCCATATGCCTGTAAAGTTCTTCCTCACAGATATTTGCATAAGCCACTCTTTCACATCCTTCAAATCTTAGTTCACTGTGATACAGTTGAGATAGACGGATTCACAAATGGGCAAAATATGAGTAGGATGAACATAAATTAATCAAATCCATAAATATGTAAAGTTTTCAACCAATTTGAGAGAAGCAAAAAGACCTGCCCCAACTATCTATAATGGTTATCATATATCGTCTTGGATAGGCTATGGCACACAGTGCAAACACTAGTCAAACACAAGTCTAGATGTTTATTGTAGAGGTGATTAACATTGACAATCAGTTGACTTTACGTAAAGGAGGTTACTTTGACAATATGAGTGGGACTCAACCAATTAGTTGAAGGCCTTAACAGCAAAAACTGGAGAAGGAATTCTGCTTAAAGACTTTAACAGATCCTGCCTGGGTTTCCACGCTGGCCTGCTCTATAGATTATATTACTTGTCAGCCCTTAAAAACATGTGAGCCAATTCCTTAAATCATTTCCATTTCTGTCTCTCTCTTTCTCTATATATGTATATGTATATGTCATATGTATGTATATGTCTATGTATATATTTATAAAAATAAGATTTAAAGGGATTTTTAAAGAAATGTGTATGTGCAGAACCAATAGGAGAATCCCAACGAATACACCACCCTACTTAAAATTGTGCTCTCTGGAACTTGCAATTCCACTTATTTTTCTATACTCATTTTCTCCCCATAGACTACTTCACACTAAAACATACTCTTAAATTTAATTCTTTTTTTTCAGTTTATTATTTATTAAGTATCTCCCACCCACACTAGAAATAAATATCATAAGGGCAGAAAATTTTGTCAGTTTTGTTCAGTGATAAGTCTCAGTAGAATAAAACCAACCAAAACAATGCCTGACATGTGGTGGATGCTGAATAAATATTTGTTGAGTGTATTAATGGACTGTGTGCTCCAAATATAATGTGCAAGACAAAAAATATGATAATTATTTATGTAATTCAAAACAACTTTGCCACCATCATCTGAATGTTTAATAATATTGTTAATATTGACAATTCTTATGATTTACAGAGAAATCACTATATACAAGATATAGCACAATCTCACCTTCTTATGTGTACATCATTTAAAATCACAAGAACCCTAGGAGATAGATTCTATGGTTATTTTGATTTTTCCATGAGGATACTGATTTACAGAGTGATAAGATGACTTGCTAAAGCTCACAAGTGGCAAAATTTAATAAGTGGCCTAAAACTCATGTAGATCTTCCTGTAGAGCCTATGTTCTTAATTACTCTAATATCGGAAACAATTTGAGATATTAAGTCTTTGCCTCAATTCTCCAAATTATTCCACGTGACTGGAAAGACTAACAAAGCTATATTTGGCCTAGTGATTTTGTAAAGGGAACAGGGTTTTGCCCTAATGAGATCCATCTCAAATGTACACCCATCTAGTAATTTGTCTGGTTTTTATTTTAATCTAAAGAAAGACTAGAGCTTTATTTTAGCAAGACTTTTCTCTTTCCATTCATATTTTTTCACTCGTATGAACAGTTCATCTGTAATTTAAAACTATGAACAATAAAACTTCCTAGCATCCATCCATATCTCCTCAGAAGACCCTTCATACTGATTGAGTTTTATTATTACAATTTTTCAGACTGGTTGGCAATTGAGAGACTGGTTCTTATCTATCATCTGTAATAGATAGTGAATAATAAGCAATTCAAGCACATATTCATTGATCATCTTTTCCAAATTCTCTTCTGTAGTAGAACTCATGTGACTTTGAAATCAAGTTGCTTTATAAACTTTCAGAAAATAACCCAAGAATGATGTAAAAGAGGCAACTTCTACCAAAGGTCTGATTCAAGAATATGGCCATTATGGCCATTATAAGGAGGCTCCAAGAAATGTCTGTGTCTGAGATAAAGTGATCAGCATGTATTGGAGAGTCCATGGTGGCTGCTGGGTTGTCTGCTTGAGCACATTTAAAAATTGTGAATGTGATTGGATTTTATCTCCAGGATATGTATAACTAACTCAAAGGATATTCAAGTTACATCTCATATAATGCCATTTTCTTTTGCTATTATTATATTAAGTCAAACATTTTTCTAACGAGAATCTACTCCTTCATTCTTTCATATAGAAATCAATCTTAAGGAAGGCACAGCTCTAAATGATCACCATAATCTATAAATATGCAGGCCTCAAATTCCAGTAAACCACTTTATTATTTTGATTGCAAATGACAGAGTAAACTGGCTTAGGCAAAAAACAAAGATTATTGTCTCACATAACTGAAAGTTCAGGAATAGGTAAGCACCAGCAACATCTGAATCCAGGTACTCTGCATTTATTAACATCATTTTCTTTTCTGTTACCTTTATTCCTACAAGATTTTTCACAGTGCAGTAAAAATTTGGCTACCACTAACTCTAGATTTGCCTCTTCATAGTTTAGCAACTCACTTGTGATGGAAACAAAAAAAACAAAATGTTTTAATATTTTCTTTTTAACATTTTTAGACATGAGTTTGGACGTGAGTCTTATTGACCTAGTTTGTTTTGCTTGTCCATCCCTTAACTTACCAGTGAAGCCAGGAAGCTAGAATATTCTTATTGATCAAGCCTGTGCCATATGCCACCATCAAAACAGGAAAGGGGATAGCCCAGCACCACCAAAAAATAAGCTGAGAATTAAAGGAGAATGTAACCTTCCTCACTACCAATTAAATAGCCCACTATTTACTCCACCTTCTTATAGATACAGGATCTCAAAACATAACAAAAAACACTATTAAAATAGAGAGAAATTTCTGCTACTTTTAGTTCGTTTGTTTGATTTTTCAAGAGGCAGCCTCGCAAGGAATAAGTCAGTGGCAGGGGAATTATGAAGCTCAGGTACCAATTATATGGTCAGCTATCTTCTAAATAAATGAGTTTCTACAAGTCCTACTACTGAATCCAAGTTCTAGAAATAGTATGCCTGAGATCAATTCTGTAACACTTTCTAGATAGCTGGCCTTGTGTAACGTTACGAGTTGAATTGTGTTCCCCAAAAAGATATGTTAAAGTCCTAACCCAGAGTACCTATGGGTGTGACCCTATTTGAAAAGAAAGTCTTTGTAGGTATCAACAAGTTAATATGTGATCATCAGAATGGACCTTAATCTAATATGACTGGTGTCTTTAGGAGAAGAGAAAACAACCAGAGGGTAGGGAGGAGGGGAGAGGTGGAGGAAGACAAGAGAAAAAATAATTTAAATCATTTCTTCAATTTAAAAACATAATTAATTAATTAATTTGAAAATAAATGTTAAAAAAAAAAAAAGAAGAAGAGAAAACAGAGACACAGAATTCACAGAGAGAATTCCATGTCACAATAGAGACAGAGATTAGAGGAATACATCTGTAAGTCAAGTCATGTCAAATACTAGCTGTCACCAATATAAGATAGGATGAGACAAAGATTTTCCCCTACAGGTTTCAGAAGGAGCATGACCATGTCAACACCTTGATTTTGGCTTCAATAACTGTGAGAGAGTAATTCTCTGTTTTAAAACACATAGTTTGTGGTCCCTTATTACAAAAACCCTAGGAAACTAATATAGGAAATAATTCCTAAGTGGTTTAAACCTCAGTTTCCTCAAATGCAAAATGTGAGCATATGATTACCAGCCTCATTTGATCATTGGGCAATGTATATTACAGGTTTAACACGAGTCTAGAAAAAAATACTTCCAAAATAAAAGGAAGATGTTCTTTAACTAAACACTGTTAACATTAACGAGAACTCACCATTCAAAGCTCTCCACATTTTTAGGGTGTCTTCATAAAAACTCTGTTAGCTAGTCAGAATGGAGATTCTTATCTCTATTTTATATATGAGATGTTAAGACTAAAAGTTCAAATAACTAATTCAGGTCACACAGTGACTTTGTGATAGAGACAGGGTTCAATTGTAAGCTTTCTGATTATTAGTGGGAATTCACTCACCTATAGAAAAATCTTTGCATGGGTCTCTTTATCCTGCAGGATTGAGAGTCTAATATTATCGAATACATTCCATGTGTGTCACTTTTCTAGGTGAATTATAACCATTAATACATCAATCTCTATAGCAACAACCCAGGCAATTGTATGTCCATTTTTTCAGGAGAGGAAACTCAGGCTCAGATAAGAGAGTTATTTACACAAGTTATAGAACTTGTGAAAGTAGAAATGAGATTCAAAAACCTACATTACTATACTTTTCATTTCATTTATTTCCACCACTCCTTAACATGCAAGGGTCAGCTAAGATTGTGTGTATGCCTTTGGCTGTACATGTTAGTATCATTTATCACAAGCCGTTTGGACAATACGATTCAAAGTTCTTCTAATACTCATTTGTATATGTCAAGATAACCTTTAATTCTTTTTAAAGATTTGCTCCTTGCTGGCCCAGCATCATTAAGGGGCAGACGACATGTCACACTGTTCAGCAGCACAGGATGATTTAAATACAAATGGTGCTGCCTTCTTTAAGAGATAATTTCTAAATGCTTCCCCTGCAGTTCCAGTTTTTAAGCTATGGGGCTTCTTGTGACACTTGGTTCTACCCAGCAGTTTGATCCAGAAAACAAATGAGGGGTAATTATGGAGTTATATGAAATTTTTAGGGGAACGTGGGATTTAGCATAGGGGAAAAGGTGAGCAAAACAGAGAAGATGAGTAAAAAAGTTCTGACTCGCAGAACCAAAAGTTCAGATGAAAAAGTGGATGTTGTTTTATTTCTAAAGGTGCTGAGGAAAGCGCCACCACATGCTATGGTTCCCTTTTGGCATCAATGGATGACTGAAAATCCAAATATCATGTGATAACTGTGCAACACAAGTACCATACACCATTAAGTGTCAGAAACTGTCATTTCCTATCATCCCTTAATTGTTAAAAATGTGGATCCAAGGGTATGTAAGGAACTCACATCTCCTGATGCCCTTTACATAACCAGTAAAGGGCATCAGGATAAGAGAAAAAAAAAAGAAAAGAAATATACACTATAACTCCACATTCAGCAACTATTAATTGAGCATCTATTTCTGCGAGTTACCATTCTAGGCTTTTCAGATACAGCACTGAAGAAAGCAGTGTCTTCCCTCTTGAACCTTTCATTCCAGAGTCACCTATCATGTGCCAAGGGCTTTATGAGTGTTAAATCATTTAATCTGCATCAGACTCTATCATGGTAGATGTAGTGAAGATATTCCTTTTGTTCATTTTGTGAGTGATTAGCACTTACTTTCCCTTCTTGGAGCAAATATCCTTTGGGGGAGTTACCTTTCTCCACTGGGTGTAATCTTCTAAGTCTGTAAGTCAAAGTGTCATGTTAGGCTGACTGGACTCTTTCCAGGAAACTTGAAACTTAATCAGAGTAATCCAAGGCTGGAGGGAAAAGTTGTGGGTAGTATTCATTATAGCAGTTGAGTCTGAAGATTATAAAGCATTCCTGACTCTTGAACCACAAGCTGCCCCACCTCCTGCAGCCCTGCTTCCCGCCCATCTATAATCCTGGTTTTATTGTCTTCCCCTGTAGTCTGTGATTTTCCACAACATTCTTTGAATAAATTCCCTTTCTGTTAGATCTACCAGTCACTATCAGTTACTAGCAAAGAATGAACCTAACTATCAAATTAGGTATCATTAGCATAATGCTATGGATAAGGAAATTAAAGCTCAGAGATATTAAAATTTTGTCCAAGTTCACATAATTGGAATACAATGGTGTTAAGCGTTTCTGGTCACAAGGTCAAGCTCTTTCCACCATGTCATGCTGTGTCACTCTTGATGAGGGCAATTTAATGAAGAGCATCTTTTCCATAGCTGGTGATGTACCTATTGTTTCTTTCCAAGAGAATTTATTAAATGATGGAAATGACATCAAAGCATACAGGACAGACTTTATCTCCTCTTTACAGAAAAATATAAAGACTATGAAACACAAAGGCAAACTGCCTGGAGGCTCCAATTTTAACCTATTGTCTGAAATAAACAACAGGAAGAAATGTTGCAGAGGCCCTTTAAAGGATTTATTAAAATGATTTCCTCTAACCCTTTGTTTGCAGTTTCTTTAATGCTTAACATGGTTGTGTTCCCTGATCCTCTGGGAATTAAAACCAAGCAAGTCATGGTTTAAAACGTCAAATAACTAAATTCCAAAGCAAAATACTTTAAGGGGGAAAAAAATGTATATAATTAGCAATGATATGTGTATTTTATGAACCTTGCATGCTCCATATTCCATCCATACCCATGATGGATCTTTTATTATGTTGCATTGGTCAGAAAGCTTTTAGCCCATAGTGAAGGATGATGGAGGACACCCTTTGAGATTGCATTGTCTTATTACTCTACAGCTATTGCTCACTATAATGTAAGTTTCTACTCAGGAGGACTCATTCAAGAAGACGGAAAACCTAATTTGCTTGTGTTCCTCCTAAACTGGTATTTTTATTCCCATGATTCACATAACTAATTATATTTCTGTCTTTCCCTTGATTGTTAAAAACATGAATGCAAAGGTATGCAAGGAACTCATAGCTGGCTTCAAATTGTGTTCCATCTTTTTTAACTATTTATCTCACATTCTTATCATTCTTTTCTACCACTAACTCAGATTCCCTCACTTTACCTGTGTGTTTTTGTACATTCCATTTCCATCTTTATTAAAATTAAAAATAATGCAGAAATAGGTAATCAAATAACCAATACAATATGTAATATTTAGGCCAACTTAAGTCACCTACAATTTGTTGAGTTCCTAGATCTTGCCCTGTGTCAGTCTGTGCCTACATTATATATAATGTGAGTACTGCAAAGAATTCCTCGATCAAAATATGAAATGTGTAGAGTATTCTGATCTAAACTGTGAGGAATCATAGTAATTTGAGGACTTCACTGACTGAAGCATAATATTTAGGTAATTGTGGAAGTTCTTAACATCCCAATGCCAAAGAAACCAGCTTCCTGGGCTGAGCTCATTTTTTACTATTAAATTTACATTCAATCACCTTTTAAATTTCAAGAGCCCAGGTAAAGATTTTTCTCTAGGCAATGCTTAATTTTTAAAAAAGAACTCCCTCCAAATAGGTAGATATGAGAACTACCATGGGGGGAAATGGGCTGAATGCCTTGGGAATTAATATAATTAATTGCAATCAAACAAACATTAATTCTAAGATATGAAACTTTTTTTAAAAAGTTACACCCTAGATTTTATCACCCAGAAGCCCTGGACATATCACATCTCATTTACTCAACATGACACCATTGTTAAAAGCAAAGATGTTAGAAACAGAATTGGGTTGGTATCCTTTACTAATGATATGGCCTTTATTTAATTTCTTTAAGTCTCTGTTGTATTTTTCTTCTGTAAAATGTAAATAGCAACAATAATAGTTTTGCTTAGAAAGTCAAATAAATGTGATGTTATTATCCCGGTTGCCAGCAAATAGTAAATACACACAAAAAAGACAGTTAACAGTGGCATTAGTTTATATATGTGTATGCATGTGTATTGAGGTTACATGTGTATGTGTCAAATACTATAATAATGTATATAAAAAATATGACACACTGTGGTAAAAACATAAGTTCAAAATTAGTTCTGAAAACAAAGCTAACATTTAGAAAAAAAAATTATTCTAAAAGTAAAGTTTTGAAGTAAGCATTAAAAATCTGATACTAATCATCACAGTGAATACTGAATCCAAATCAAAAGTTCTCTGATTTGAAGTCTACTAAATTAACTCTACATATTTTGTTACCTTTTCTTTCAGTCAAACACATCTTCCTAGTTCTTAATAAGCCTACCATTACAAAGGATTCTTTTTGCCTCATATACAGATAGTCCAGTTGGAAGCTTCTCTGTACATGAAGATATTTGATATTTTCTAAATTATCATGTGCTATTTTTAATTTGATACATGGCTAAGATCTTTCTATCAATCAAGGTATTCCTTGAACTCAAAGCCCATCCTTTTAACTAGTGTTTACTTCTTCCTATCATTTTACTCCAAATAATTAATAGAAATTCTGTATGGCCTCTCTCTCAATGAGCTGGAGATGTTGGACAAAATCTGCTCTAACTAAACACATAGCCTCACAGTGGCCACTTTGAAGAAAATTCCTCAAATTATTTCAATTCTCATCTTTCTCTTATATTTGAGTTTAGGCTAGACTACTTATTTATTAAGACTGGCATAATTTGTTTGCACTATTAGTGATGGGAGAATAATGCTCAATAAGTAACTATCAATTCACCTTTTAAAGTTTTCTTTCTTTTTTTTTCAAGTTCATTCTGTTCAATCCTTGACAGATCTTAGTGCATTTTCTGGATTGATTCAAGATATAAAAAGGAAAACTTAGAATAAGTTTAAGAAAGAATAAAAATAAAAATAAGGGAAACAGGGAATGAGCCTTTTAATAAATGAAACATAATTATGCCTATCTGAGTATAACCCTGCACAGCACACACTTAAGCCAAGAGAATGATATCTCTTTCCTGGGAAAGGGGGGCCCTCAGGTTACTTCTAGCTGATCACTCATTGTCAGATACAAACCTTGCCTCATCCTCCACCTAAAATATGGCTAGTAAAATATTTGTGAAATAGTAGGTTGAGAGAGCAGTCTAGAAGGGGCCATTTTGTACATTTGACTACACTTTTTCACGCTTTTGGAAAATGTGTTGGGCCTTTCTTAGTAGAAAAGGGGCAGGGGGAGGGGGACTAGATTTGAAATTTGTTCTATGGAATCATGGTAACATAAAACAGCAGAGTAACTTCCATTGAACAGAACTCAAATTTGTCATTTGCAAGCAATCCTCAGGAAGCTTTGGTTAAAATTTAGTTTTATATTTCTATTTGAGAGCTAAACATTATTTGATTCTTTTCTATTTAAAATTATTATTTTATAATAAATGGTTGGAGTGGTCTTCTATAATACTTTTCTCTCTCATGCTTAATTGATAAGAACATTCTCCTGAGCAGAACTTCTCTTCTGTAGACAATTCTGAAGAAGTTTTATTAACTGTCAAATGCTATATAAATGCACTCAATTCCTATTACTACAGTCATCATTATTAGAATTTTTGATGACGCTAAATATTAACTATCTTATTCAAAAAAGGCATTAACACCACTTCAAATAAACTAATGTTCTCTCTACAGACGCACAAGAGTGACTGTCTTACGTGTCACTGTGAACAGAAAGTGAGGCAAAGAGAAGATGCATTTCACAATTCACGTGTGTCATGATTTTACCTTTACACCAACACATAAGTTAAAGATTGTTCTTTTTCTAAGACAGGTTGATGCTTTTTGTCATTTTTATTTTTGATTACCAAATGTTATGTATATGTTAGAGAAAATGCACAAAATTCAGAAAAAAAACAAAGGAAGAAAATAAAACTACTACTTAAAGATCAATACTGTTAATGCTTTGGAATGAACCTGGGCAGGTTTTTCACATGAGTACACATAAACAATCCTCTCTTCTCCCAATTAATATCACATTGGACATGCTGTTTCATGTTATTAAATATTTTACTAC
This sequence comes from Eonycteris spelaea, assembly GCA_003508835.1. Lineage (NCBI taxonomy): Eukaryota > Metazoa > Chordata > Mammalia > Chiroptera > Pteropodidae > Eonycteris > Eonycteris spelaea. The sequence continues at coordinate 10,082,851 of PUFA01000007.1, forward strand.
ACATACAAATGGCCAACAAATATATGAAAAGATGTTCAACATTGCTAGCTATTAAAGAAATGCAAATCAAAAACACAATGAGATACTATCTCACACCTGTTAGAATAGCTATCATCAACAGGACAAGTAATAACAAATATTGGAGAGGATGTGGAGAAAAAGGAACCCTCATACACTGCTGGTGGGACTGCAAATTGGTTCAGCACTATGGAAAACAGTATAGGAGGTTCCTCAAAAAACTAAGAATTGACCTACCATATGATCCAGCAATCCCTCTACTGGGTTTTACCCCAAAGACTTGAAAACCCATACCAAAAAGATATTTGCACACCAATGTTCATAGCAGCACTATTCATAGTGGCCAGGACATGGAAGCAACCGAAGTGTCCTACAATAGATGATTGACTAAAGAAGCTGTGGTACATATATACAATAGAATATTACTCAGCCATAAGAAAAGATGAAATACTGCCATTTGCAACGCTGGATGGACCTCGAGATAATCATGCTAAGCGAAATAACCGAGATAGAAAAAGTTGAAAATCGCATGATATCACTTATATGTGGGATAAAAACCTAAAAGCAACAAATGAACAGGACAAACAGAGACTCAGGGGCATGGACAATGGACTAGTGGTTACCAGAGGGTAGGTGGTGGGGGAGGAGGGAAGAGGTAAACAGGGTAAAGGGGGTCAGATATAGGGGGTTGGGGGCAGGGTGAAGTGGGTAAAGGGGATCAAATATATGGTAGCTGAAGAAAACTGGACTCTGGGTGGTAATCACACAATAGAATATATAGATGTTGAATTATAATGTACACCTGAAAATTATATAATTGTATTAACCAATGTTACCACAATAAACTTTAAAAAAATTTTAAAAAGTAAAAAAGAAAATAAATATATATGCTACAAAATGATTTGTTAATGTCTGTACACTATTCTTGAATAGATGTACCACACTGCTTAAAAATTTTCTAAATATATTTCTAACTTTTAACAGCCATGATCCTATAATAAACACCTATATATATAACATTTGCCATATCTATACCATTAATATGACAATTAATATGACATACAGCCCATGGCAGTAGTAGCTTTCTTGGGTTTCTGATAACAAAAAGATGGGAGGGACCAGTCTGGCTTACTGAAAATCACTGGTAACTTCTTCATGATGTCTGTATCTATCCCCAGATCATTCAGTATGATATCTCAGGTCCAACTCAAGGGTGTAAATTTCCCAAATTCCTGATGGCCAATAACAGTATCTTTCTAATCCTCCTGTTAATGTAGTTCCCTACCCTCAGAATAAAAACCCTCATAACAGAAGAAAATCCAAGCCTTGGTCCAGAGATGCAGCGATGGAATAACTTTTTCTGTTTTCTTCAGAAGCCCTACCTACGGCTCATTCCTTACCTTTATGTCATTTTACTTTCCAATTAACCCTGTGACAACCTCCTGACACCAAGTATTCTACCCACCCAAATAAGAGAAGTACCAGATAGCAAATAAAGATAAGAGATTCTATTTTTAAGTGTCTAAAACAGTTTAAAAATCACACCAAACTATAAAAAGATTCAAGATGAAAGTGAATTTAAAATGCTATCACAGTGATGGCCACAATATTAGGAAAGGAAAGGTAGGTGTTAATGAAGTTCTTTTCCAAGCTAAGAGGACTAAGGAAAAGAAGTACAGACCAAACTACTGATGATTATTCACTTAGACCTGAGCAATAAGTCCCTACTTTGGGGCCCCACACTTTAGAGAGCCTTAGTCTGGGCCTCCTCTGCAATGCCTTTGCAATAGAGTCCAAGGATTAAGAGAGATCCATCTCCAGAATCTGAGCCCTCCCTTACTTCCTTAGGTACCATATTTTGGGTACCTAGGACTCAGAGTTACATGCCAGAATGGCCAAGGGCATACCTCTAGGACTTATCCTGGTTCCTTCCCAACAGACTTCACTGCCGGCATACATTTCCTTAAGCCTGAGGGCAGCAAAGAGCTGTCTGTTTAGGGAAATGGATGGTGTTTAGACATGAGATCTGGAGTGTCCACCCAAGTGTGGGTGAAGTCCTTTATGGGGCAGAAAAATAAGAGACAAGAGTACAGGTGGGAACCTCCCTACACTCATGCCCCGGCTCTGCTAACCTTAAGAAGAGACTCCTCCTCTGGCCCTTTATGCTTTGTGCCCAGTATATTTGATGTCATTTTCCATTTCAGCATCGCTCTTTTTAAGCCTAGAGATAGGTCTTCGGGGATGAGTCCACTAAAATGTATAAATGTAATATGTCTTTCAAAATCAACTTTTAGGAAACAAACTGTATGACTGCAGTACCTACTCCTTTCTGGGCTGTCACTAGGGTTCTAAAGATGAGAATCAGTGTTTTCAGAGGAGCTACAAAATTCCGTTGAATTCAAGACGGGAATAGGATGTTTACATTTTAGAAAGTTCCAACAAACTGTCTAAAAGCCACCTACAGTTCAATGTTTTGTCCCCATCCCAAGATCAGGTCATCATGTGTCCACTGTGACTCCTAGACACAGCCATTCTGTTTGCATTTCTCTCTCTCCATGCTACCTGAGGAACAGGAGGTAGTGGATTGATTACTCCCAAAAAGTTAGGTTCAAGTCCTAACCTCCAATTCCTGTGACTGTAACCTTATTTGGAAATAGAGTCATTGCAGAGGTCATTGGGTTATGATGAGGTCATGCTGGGTTAGAGTAGGCCCCAAATCTAATAATCGCTGTTCTTAGAACAAGGGGAGAGAACACACAGAGACCCATGGAAGACGGCCATGTGTCTGCAGAGACAGAGATTGCAGCAATGCAGCTGCAAGCCAAAGAAGGCCACACGTTGCTCAAGAAGCTAGGAAGAGGCAAGCAAGCATTCTTCTGCAGAGACCTCAGAGGGAGTATGGTGCTGCCTACCCCTTGATTTCCAGACTTCTAGTCTCTAGGATTGTGAGAGAAGTTTTGGTGGTTTTATGCCACCGAATTCTGTGGTGATTTGTTTCAGCAGCCCTGGGAAATTAATGCAGGAGCTCCTGGCCATTCTTCCTTTTCCTCTCTGCCAAAGTGTACTGACATGTCTTCTTTTGTTAAAGATTTTTTATGTGAGTGACTTCAAGAAAGTGGATAACAAAATGATCACACATGAAAGAAATGGGTGGGCGTTTTCTAAACACCACTGGCTGAGTTAAGTGCATAACTGCTTTAATTCACTAAATCTTCACAGTGATGCTGGAAGGTAGATATTTTTAAACCCCTCTATGAAAAGGAGAAAGCTACATCTCAGAAAGTTTAAGTTGCTTACCCTTAAGCACACTGTCATCCAGCTAAAACAGGGAAAGCCAGGATTCAAACTGAAATCTCTGAAATCCAGAGAACTTTCAAGCTGTATTAATTCACAATTAACATTTAAACTTTTTTTCTTTAATTTTTCAAGGGTCTGTTATATCTCAGTATCAGGCATTAGTCTCTCTACTCCTTTTATGATTTATTAGTTTTAATCTTAAAACATTATTTATTTACTTTTAGTAAATAAAGCATGTATGTGGTAAACATTTCTTACATATACTTCTTATTAAAATTTTTCATTATATATACATACACATACATATCTGCCTTCCCCTCTGACCCAATCACCCAGTTCTCTTGCCTAGAGAACTTGCCACTGTTATCAGTATCTTACATCTTGCCTGAATTCACATATTTACAGAAACCATTGCTTTTCTTCCAAATGGTGGCACAGTATACAGTTGGCTCTGCATCTCTCTGTGAGCTTTTTTGAGTCTACTCTTAGCCAGTCATAGAAACCCACCACCCTTTATAATGTTCCTCTCTTTCCTAAAACATTGCTGAACAATCCACGTCATGTCTCTTCCCTTATACTCCCTTCTTTTTCTCTGCGTCCCCCTTCCCAATGCTCACAAGTTCAATGTGGTTTTGTTCCATCACGCTATTGTTGAAGAAACACTCAAGTGAATCAGTATATTCAATAAACCAGAACTCCTCTCTATTCCTTCAAGCCTGACAATACCTTATCATAATCTAGGTAATTAAATTTTTAATGCTCTAGAAGGAAATGTTTTACAAACTGGGTTGTGGAGTTTAGAGATTTTTGTTTGAATGTTTTTGTAGAAAATTCTCCCTGAGGGCACACAGTGGAGATTGCTCTCAAGCGGAGCCCAGAGCCTATCATGGAAAACTTCACTTGCCATTTTTCCTTTCTAAAATAAACTAATCCATATTGATATCAATAGAGCAGAAGAGATTAACTTTGTTTAGAGGTTCAGAAAAGCAAAGTTTTTACTCCATTTGATTTGATTTTTTCAAAAAGATTTATAGCAACTTACCTGACACATTTGCTTTTTCAAAATCACATAGAAGGTGCTTTGCTCACCTTTGTCAATACCCTACAGCCAACAACCACTGGAAATGCACCTGAGGTTTAACAAATTGGGTTCTCCATAACTTGTTGTAGCGAAGGAGAACACACACCATGGAGAACCATGGGGCATCTCATGGTTAGAATGATAGAAAACAGATTTAGGCTTGTGTTCAGCGATTTTAGGGAGAGTATAAGGAGGTGGGAGTTTGCCTTGGACTGTAAGGTTAATTCTATGATTGGGTATCTTAACTTAATAAATCTTATCTAGAAGGAGGGAGGGCTAGACTGAGATTTAAACTTAAAAAGTATTGAATAAAGAAGGAGTAGTCATTCATATTGGTTAGGATGAGAAAATATTTGGTCATTTTTGTGGCCTGGGCAATGTTCGTGTTTCATCTTTGTTCGGACACAATTATAGAGTAGTCCTGGTTTTGTCTTGAGTCACAAAGGTCACAGAGTGGCCTTGTCTAATGTTGTTGTTCTGAGAAATTGTTTATGTTCGACAGAAGAATACTGAGCCTAACCAGCTCTGAGTGTCAGGCCAATTTGTGGCAACGTTAAGTCCCAGCTGAAAGCACCAGGCCAGCTTCTGGATGTCAGGGGCTGCTTATCTCTGTCTCATTCCTCTCCTTCTGACCAAGGGCAGATGAAATTGCACTGCGGAACATTAATCTGTGCAACTCACATCTTCACCATGGTCAAGATTTTGCTGAGCAGGAGGTCGGTTAGAGAATGCAGTCTGTAGTCGGACTACTGTCCTGCTTCTTTGGCTGCAGGATGAGTGGCTGAATCCTCTGATGTGTTGATGGCTATGCAGAATACATCAGCATAACTGTAACACAAGTCAGCTATCAGAAACTGAAGCCAGGGGTCTAGATTATAAACCCTGGGGAGCAAATCCAGCTGGGTCTCTCTTAGAGTGCCAACTTTTTTCTTATTTTAGTCACAAGCTTATTTATGTGTCTTGTAGTATATAGATGCAGCAAAAAGTGCTTGCTTTAGCAAATTTTCTTGGTTAGGTAAGTTGAAATCAAGGAATGTGTCCATTAAAAATTAATGATGAATTTAGACTTGTTTGTTGGGCTTTTAGTTTAGCATTTGTATGCAAACAAAATTTTGGATAAAAGCAAAAGTGTTAATGGTAATATTAACAGGAACTGTACTTATTTAATTTAATCCTCAAAGAAATTCTCTAAAGTATTATTTACCTCCATTGCACAAGTACAGAAAAGCAGTGCATGAAAAATAAAACTTTCCCAAGATCAAACCATTAATAAATAGAAGAAAGAGAATTCAACCTCAGGGTTGTCTGACCCTATAGCCTTCATCCTTAGCAATTACTCTCTATTGTCACCATGCTTTTGGAATCAACTCCAATGATCCATTCCTTGAGCACTATGTCTGGGAAACTGCTTTATGTAAACCAATTTTCTTCCATGGCCTCTCTTTGTACCTGCCTGCCCGAAGTACCACTGCTTTGAAAACTCAGGGGAAAAAAAGGTGTTTAGGGAGTTTAGTGGAAGGGTGAATGAGAGCTTGAGAGATGCCATGTAGTTACCCTTGTTCCTTAGCCATCATCTCGCTTCTCCATGAACTGATATAATAAATATCCATCTTGAGTGGTTGCATACACTAAAAGTCAGAATTTAAAACAATAATTCACAAAACAGACGTTTGCCCTACCTTTTTCTCCAATAAGTATGGCCACAGAGCTTTTGAACAATTACTCATTTTACCCACTTTTTTAAATGCTGTTTTTTAAAGCATTGTTTTGTTAAAATGTTCCCAATGAAAATAGAGTAACCTGTCAAAATCTCAACACTGCACCATATCATTTAACTTAGCAAAGTGTGCTGATGGATGCCCCAAGCTGATTAGAAGGATGACTCGAAGATCATACTCCAATGACTCAGAAAATCCACCTTTACTATTTTTTTTCTAAGTTAATTATTGGATTTGGAATAAACACTCTATCATGAGGGCTACGTTCCCCTTTTTTTACAATAAAAATCACAGAAATCTGTATTGGTGTTAGATTTTTGCATCCATGGTCCTGATTAAACTTTTCCATTTATAAATATTGTATTCTTGCCCATATAAATGACATTTAAAACACAGAGTCCCATAAAGACTCTTGTCTACCTATTTTTTACCCTGAATCTTGGAACATCATATAACAATTTAAAGTAGAAAGTTGCTCTATGAATATATGTTCTTCATTTCATGTGATAGGTAGGATACCAAAAAGGTGTAGGTAAAAAAGTAATGTCTAGAAATTTGAATCATATTATGAATATTTCATTGCATACAAAATTGTTCCATTATAGAGTTGTTTTAAAGCCAACTGTTGTTTTGAAACTTTCTAGTTTATCTGTACCAAAAGTTCATATGCTCCTATCTCAAGTTTTCCTAAAGTAGGCAAGCCTAGGCTGTTGAACACATTGCAATTCTGTGGGTTAAAAAAATGTGTATTCTCACAATACTGCTTACATAAATATCAAGTATGGTACTGCGTAATCTAGAGAAAATGCTATGCAGTGTAGTCATGCAAATGCATCAAAATTCAAGGGTTATTTTTAGTCTTTGAAACTTTCAAAGAAATGGATGACATTAAGTGTAATTTAACAGAAACCAGTGGCCTATTTAGCTGAATGTAAAGTTCTAACCAGATCTAGCATGAATATAATCTTTGGTCAAAATATTGTGGACTCTATGATGTTATATGTTTATTTTAACTTTAAAAATAATGCTCATTTCTAGGAAAATGAGATCCAGAAATCAGATCTGATTCACTGATTAACTATGGCAGAGTTTATTTTATTTTCTGTATAATTTTATGTTTGAGATGCATTTAGAAGAGGCAAGGCAGAGAAGAGAAAGAAAAGAAAAAAAAGAGAAGAAATTTGAAAAAAAAAAAAGAGGAAGAGAAAGACAGGAGCGGACAAGAGAAGGTAACACTGATCTAACAGAAAGTAGAATGAAAGACCAAAGAGAAATCAAAATTTGTTCTACATCCAGCAGTTCATGTGATTTCTAAATTTGGCAAACATGAAACCATGTCTTCTCTCTATAGTGAAATATCTTCACACTCTGAAGCTCCTAACAGAAAACCTTCTGGAAGGTAGGACTATTCATATTTCACTTTCAGATGTTCCAGAAAACATTCTGCAAATTTAATTAGACCTTCCTACTCATGGAGGTAGGTATGAAGGACCTTTTAAAATGTCACTTATGGGGAAAAAGATGCTTAGGAGATCACCTTAGTCATTTGTCTGATGTCGGAATTCAGGAGCAATGCTCACTTTATAAAGCCTGACTCAAATCCCATTCTTCCGCTAAGCATCCCTGATCGCCTCAGTCTTAAATAACCCATATTTTTATGCTCCCATAAGCAACTTATTCTTCTTTATTTTAATAAAGACCCTATTTATTCCTAAAAAAATACAATTCTTGTGTTTATTTAGGATGCAGGTCCTGCACTCTTATTGTTGAAGTTGATAATCAGGCCATGTAGTCTTTAGAAAAAACATCTGAGATATCAGTTATCTCAACTATAAAATGGAGAGGATAATCCTTATCTCACATGGTTATTGAAGCAATAAAGTTGTTACAACATGTAATGCTCTTAGAAATGTGTCTACCACATAGTAAGAGAAAATGAGTGTTAGGTACTATCATTACTACTACTATCGTCATTATAATTATTGCTATTATTATCTCTGTGATGAAATGCACCAAGTACTACCTTTAAAATATTTTGACTAATTCTAATCAGGACCATAAGCTCCACAAATGGCAAGTATTACACCTTATCCTTTGTATATATCCCTGCCACAGTTCTTTGAGATTCAGAAGTGCTCATCAAATAAGTGTGAAACAAATGAAAGATGGACTTGTTTATTCTATAGGCTCCTAGAAGTCAGGAACTTGATCCATTTCTGCTCATATAACAAGCATCTAGCATAGCAAGATGATATAGATAGATAGATAGATAGATAGATAGATAGATAGATAGATAGATAGATGATAGATGATAGATAGATAGATTATAGAAAAATGATAGATAGTTGGGTTAAATAAATTAAAGAACACTAGAATGTATGCACCATGAGAGGAAGTACTCTGTTTATTATTGTATCCTTATCATTCCACATACAGCTGGGACAAAGTAGCACTCAATAAACCTAGGTGAAGAATCTATTTACTAATACTCAATGACTTTAAAGATTTTTTTCAAGTAAGCTTTGTGAATAAGCAAAATCTCTGAAAAAGAAATTAGTGTCCAAAATGCATATCATTCAAAATCAAGTGAGGTTGAATACATATGGGAAGTACGAAACATATTTAGACAAAAGTGACTGACACAACCATGCAACAGAGTTATGAATGGCCTCAAGTAACCTTCAATCCTACTTGTCCTGGGGTAACCCAAGACATTTGCAGGAAACTACTATGACGCTGCCTGAAACAAGTCCTTTTCTCTAGTCCTTTGCTTTTGCAAAGCTCAAACACTAATCTAGTTGTTTAAAATGATGGCTCATGCAGCTAAGATCTTGAAAGAAGCACAGCAGTAAAAAAAAAAAAAAAAAAAAAAAAAAAAAAATCTTAATATCCTCATCCTGCTTTTTTCTTCTCTGAAATGAACATTGGGTTCGGCAGTAACAAATACCAGCCTCTGATTTCCCGTCTGAGACTTCCAAATCCACAGGCTCGTGGTTTTCTCAAGCAGAAAATAACTTATTTACTCTGTGCTGCTATCTTTTTCTTTCATTTTGGTTTGTAACTTCTTGAGTAATATGCCCTATAATTGACCACAAAAGAGAAGAGGAAAGGAACAGTGTGTCGTCAGAAGCTTTGGGGATGAATTGGACTAGGGGATAGTTTCTGGGCAACAGAGTGAGTCTCATGGCCTTTATATAAGGAGTTAAGCTATTTGCTAACTGTTTTTCATTTGTGAAGAGAGAAAATAAGAGTTTATGAACAAAATATTTTGGGGAAGAATCATGAGGATAAAAATGTTTTGGCTTTATCTTACTTCTCCCTCTATTTATAATAGCTGTAAAGCAAGCAAGCAGTCAACTTTCTGAGTAAGTCAAGAGTGCTGAGCATTGGGCTAGGTACATATCACTGTTACAAAGAGAGACTGAGTTTAAATCATGGACATGACCACTGCAAGCACCATAATATATAATAGAAACACACACATGCATGCGCGCGTGCAAACGCACACACCACACACACTCACACACAATGGCTTCTGGGTTAAAAACAAAAATAATTAGAAGTTATACCCACACTGTCAAAAGTTGTAGGATTGTTCCTAATTATTGATTCTCTCTCTCCCTATGATAAGGTGGCATGTCCCTGCCCCACTGGCATCAGCCTTGGCCATGTGACTTGCTTTTACCAATAAAACTGAAACAAAAAGCAACAAATGTCACAACAAATTGCATGTTCTACCTTTGTTTTTTTCCACTGCTGTAAGCCCAGATAGGGGCTGCTCTTTTGGCCTGGATTCTAGAGTAAAATAAGCATGCAGCAGAGCCACAGTTCACATGTAATATTAGTGAGACATAAAATCTCTTTTTGGAAGGCACTGAGATATGTGAGTTAATGCAACAAAACTTAATGCAAACTGATTATACACGTATTTTTATAGATCAAAGTATCTCATACTCTATTCATTTTGTTCTGGCTCCTTCCCCACTTCAAATATTTCTAAAGTTCTTTTCTATTTATTATGTAAATTCAAAACTCTTAGGATGGAATTCAAGATTCCATAGGATGTAGACCCTGACCCTTTGTTAGCCTCGTCTCCTGCCTTCCATTCTACCCATTACAGCCAAACCGATAAATCTACAATTCTTCCATTTCCCCAAGATGTTTAACCTCTGTATTGGCTCCCTCTTCTAGAAATGGATCCATCCCCAGCCTGTACTTTCACTTTATCTGAAAGATTGATTTCTACTTATTTGCAAGACTCAGTCCCTTTTATTCCCTCTCCATTAAGCTTTCTCTGACCCATCCAAATACTTACTATCATCCTACTTTTTGTCATCAATGTAATATATTAGACTTTATTACAATTACTTTTGGACATTCTTGACAGTGGATGTTCCTCAAGAGCAACTATTGTGCTTTAGGGATCATTCGATCTCCAGCATCTAGCCTGACATATAATAGATATCTGATAAATATGTGGCATTCATGTATACAGAAATGACTGAATGAATTAATGGTCTTTCTCCTGTTTTTCCTTTCACACTGACATGAGATTTTTTTTTTTAATAATTCTTGCTAAATGACTAAGAGGAAGAAAAAAGTGACTGGTTTGAGTGTATTGATTTTGTTCTGAAATAAAAATGCTATTACCTCCTTACCAGTGTGTCCTCTCATAATGAAAGGAGTGTTTCTATCTACAGGATAAAAGTGGAGGCATGTATCGGATGGTATCATCACAATTGGAGATTATTCCTCTATTCCCTAATTTGGTTTTAATTTCTATATGAACAATGATATCTATTTGAGTACCTGGTGCACGTTGTGTCATTCTTAGAGGTTTATGCCTCTATTTATTTTTGTATATTTTTAGTATGACATCATCCCGACCTCATCAATATGTTCTTCACTTCCTCTAGAAAGTAACACTAAACATCTCCGGTAACACCTTAGAAGGTTCCTTTTGAAAACTTGTTTTCATCTTAATACAGGAAATAAGTAAATTTCCCATACTCTCCTTGACTAATCGAGGCCATTTTTATTTCTGGCCAAATTATGTTGCTTTTGTCCTTTTGTATTAGAAATACTCTTTGGGGCTTAGAAACAGAAAACTTGAACTCAAGATCCAGCTCAATTATAAATTGGTTGTACGACCCAGGTTGTGTCATTTATCCTTCTTTAGTTTTACTTTTCTTATCTCTGAAATGAGAGTGGAAGCAGAGATGAATAATAAAATTTATTTTACAGTATTGGTGTGAGAAACAAACTAACTATGTGTTTTGGAACTAAGATTAGAACTCTGACCATATCAATAGGAGAAAAATACCTGCTGGAGATGTGACCTTTCGTAGGGAGTCATAACAGGCATCAACCCTCAGCCCAGGAGGAAGCAAGCTGACAGAAAAAATTCCCTAACTTCACTTTTTCCTGCTCACTAGTTTCCTGCTGAACCAATGGGCAACAGAGACTATGGTTACAGTGGACGAAGATCAGCCTTCCACACAGAGGCACACAGCAGCATACAAAAGAATAGAGAAGAGAATGTGGTCTGAAGGGGCACATGGAAAGGGTCAGGAGAAAATTCAAGAGACCCGTCAAAAGTGAAAGTCTATATTTTAAGACATAAGTAAACACACTTTCATTCAACTTAATTAATGCAATAGGAGACAAGAAGCAGAAGTAAAACTGTTTTGTGTTAACGTAACAAAAAGTTATTTTAGTATTACTAAATTTTTATTTCTTAGCCTTGGCATTTTTATCCTGAACAGTCTTCCCAACTTTTCATTTTGTCAGCTCACTTCAGTCAGTCCTTTTTCTTGTTTATTGAAAGTCTTTTCAATCTTGACTAAATCGCATCTAGCATGGCATTTGCTGTTCACATCAAATTGGGGACCAAGCAAAGACTGAATTGATAATAACTCCTCCTTGAAGAAAGTACTTGGAGTTTCCATAATTGGTTTTTTTTGATAAAAATAAGTCTCTTCAATTTTTCCCCTCACGTCTACTGTTACCACTGCCTGCATTTTCTATTAAGTAATACTTGCTTTGTAATACTTGCCATATAAGACTTACTTTCAAAATTGCCCTTTAAAGTGTTTGCTGTCTGATACCATGATCGCTCTTACTCTAATTTATCTTATCAATAATTGAAGTGTTTCAAGCTTTACATCCAGCCAAACTTGTGAATTACCTTTTATGGTGAAGAAAGAGGTTTTAGGTTTGCCTTTGATTGAGTTTCCTGGGACAGAAAGGACATTCGTTTTCTATATGAATACTTTGCCACTATACTAGAAACGAGAATGGTTCCAAATTTATTCTGGAAGACCTCTGTTCTATCCAGTCTGTGTATCCCACAGATTCAAGACAGTCTATGCTGGACAGGAAGGACTTTTCAGGGGAAATCTTTGCATGATGATTCCTTCCACAAAATTGTCTTCAAATTTTAGAAGCTGAAATTTCAAGATCTGTCTGTCACTCCTCTGAAAAGTATAGAAAATTGCAGTTGCTACATAGGACAACAATTTAGTGACTCCTAAGGAAATGGAAAAGATGAAAATAAGATTGCTGTTTGAGAGTTAAACTATATAATCAGCACAAAAATGCATCAAAGTAGAGTTATTCAGTTATCTTAGAGAGGCAAAACTGGCCGTCAAGGGTAAAAGTACAATGTCAACAATAGCAAACAGCAACTATTTAGAAAATTTTGAAATCAGTGCACACTACGTGTCAGACACTACATAAAGCACTCACCATGATTATTGTATTTAATTCTAACAAAACCTTATAAGGAAAATGTTATCATGGTTCTCGTTTACTGATGAGAAAACAGAGGCTTAGGGCCATTAAATGAGTTACTTGCTCAAGGTTCACACAGGTAGTAAATGAGAGCTGGAACTCAAAACTTTAGAACCACAATAGTCTAAGAGGAAGCCCAAACAATGGAAACTCAGGCAGGCACATGCTGCTAAGATTTGTGCAAAGTAATATAGCTCTGAAGAAAGAACCCAACCTCCCTGGAACAAATCTCACTATTGCAGAAATAGACACCGCAGCCTAAATTGTGTTGTATTATTAAACATCGCTATCAGAGAGCTCTCTAATTCCAGGCTTCCTGGTAAGCCTTAATAACTTGATGTCTCCTGCAGGTTTCCTATAGGAAAATGATGTATTGACTCTATTGGCATTTTAATAATTTGCTGCAGACTTATGAGTTATTAGTGTGAGTTGGTTTTACATACCTTCAAAAATGGGACACTAGCAAGTTTGAATTTAAGGACCTGTGGAATGGGCATCTTTTGTTTTCTTCCTCCTGGATCAGGCACCAGTTGTCTCTTTCCACTTATTCTAAGCATGTATTTTGAATGGAAGTTTCCAGATTTTTGCAGATCTAGTCTCCCTAGCCATAGTCAGCATCTGGCCCATGATGGACCTATCATAGTATCCAATCCGTGCAATCACACTGTGAATCCAGGGATGCTCACCTACTTCAAATGGAAATAATCAGAACTTCTCCCCACAACTGTTTAGCTCGGAACTAGAGGAATAGAGTACATTTCATGTTCTTTTCTTAAATGATGCTATATGACTTTAGAGCTATGGGCAGTCACGGTCTCCATCTTATGGGAAAAAAATCAGTCTATAGTAATAAACAAAACCACTCATAAAGAAAAACAGAGGTGAATTAATGAGATTAATTTATCATGGATGACAGTTGATTCTTACCCCAGCTGCGCAACTGCCCTGCCCTCAGTTAAGTAAACTTTCTAATTACCCTCTTTTTAGGACAATGCTACTTCACATTTGGTTTCAACATAGAGTACTGACTAATATATTTGTTAATCCAAAGACTTAACACAAACCAGCAAAGCCAAAATCACTACACACAGTTGTGTACTGTGTGTACTGCACGAGTGTCCCCAGCCAAAATGAGGAGGAAAGACCAACATCTAGCCATGCAACTTGATATGAGGCAGCACCCAGAGAGGTAGTGACTTCCACAAATTTTCAAAAATCACCTTAATCTCAGGGTTAATGTTGGCCTTGAGTGAAGTCAACAAGGTAAATGTCAACTCGTAAGTCCTTTTGGAAGCCAAGCAAACTAAGATACCCAAATTTCATCTGATTTATTCTAATTTAAATGTCTATCTCTGTGAATGTGTGATTGAGAGATATTAGCATCTGAAAGTTACATATTAGGAACACCATACACACAACACACTGGCTTCTCTCAATCTAAATAAGTCCCAGACGCTACTCTTGTGTTGAATGTGACAAGAATTAGCCAGTTTTCTTTATCGGCAATCACGAAAAGAAACTATATTCTAATATGAGGACATTTCTTACCGATACCGAGTGCTTGGCACACATTACAGATTGAGCTAACAATTCCTGGGTTAGATATGATTTTCTTATAAGTTTCAAGAGACAATGGGTACATGTTGATATCCATGTCAAAGTCTTACTGCAAGCCACATGATCCATGCAAATGCTCAGTCATTCGGATGTGATATTAAGTGTTCCCAAACCCACAAGCTATACTTATCCTGCTTCCTGGGTATCTTAAAAGAGTTGGTTTGTTGTCATTGTGATGAGTAAGCTACCCATGTCATAACAGCCTATAACCACCAGCCACCAGACTTACACTTATCTCAACTATCTTTCGGATTCCTCTTGACAATTATTGGGGAACATAAAAAGATAAAAACTGGGCTGCTAGCTTTTCCATTTACCCAGTGAGTCACTTATCTCCAAGTCATATAGGGAAATGTAGGAAGAAGGATGATTTAAACACTGAGCACATTAACAAGTAACCAAATGGGGAAATAGGTCACAATTCTTATTATTCATGCTTCAGAATGTCAGTCAAATCTCTTGCCAAAGATGGTCACTGGAGCTCCTGAAAATATAACCGATGATATCCACTTACTTTTCCATCTATTTGGTTAATCACTGATGATTTCTGCTTCTAACTAAGAGACAGTATGACATAATGGCTAAGAGTACAGGCTCTCTAGTTAGGTAATAACTTTGGTAAAGGTGTTGAAATTCTCTGGGCCTCAGTTTCCTCATTAGCAAAGTGATGATAATAATAGCACCTATGATATAGGACTATATAGCAAGAATGATAATACATATAAAGTGTCAAAACCCATCTCTAATTTATGTCAAGCACTCAAGAAGTATTAGCTCTTAGTTTGTACATATTTTATGAATATTTTTTTAAGTTTTATCACATGCTGGATATTATATTAAGAAACGAAGAAGAAAATATAAAAATGAGTAAGATAGTCTTGCTCTCAGAAAGATATGTAGTGGGCTAAAAATACATAAATGATTAATAGAATGAATTAAGAATAAAATTAAGTGTTAAACAGAATTAAAACTCACATGCTAATATGCTATAGGTATTCCAGTTGGCCAATTCTAACTGGGGCTTCAAGAAAGCCTCTCATTGGGTGTTCTCAACTTAGGTATGTAATAAATAGTAGGTAGTTTAGTTAAACAAGATTCAAGGTGGAATAGGAGAGAGAATGAAAATTTCCATAGAAATTCTTTATTAATTCTGTTCTTATAGATTCAGGCCTGTAGTAGGTACTCAAATAATCTTTTTCTGAAGGAATAAAATAAATATTATATGTCCTTGCTAGAGTGAGTTTATGACACCTGAGCCTACTCAATCATTCTGTATTTGGATGTTTATTAACCTGAACCCTCTCAGTAGAGCTACTTGCAATAAGAGTCAGAAGTGATTTTTAACAGCCCAGACACTCCTTTCTCCTACTCAGCAGTTATGCTTCTATGCCAAAACAAAACAAAGCAACTCCTGGATCATGAGACAGTAAAAGAATAAGAAAATAGAATAACTCTGAGAATTCATACAGTTATCCTCTGACTTCCTTGCAGTTGTTTCCATGACCATGTTGGTGAGAAAATGTTTCCATAATATGAGGGGTATTGTCACAGATGGTCTAATCACTGCCCCCGCCCCACCCCCTACATCCATCCTCTAATGGTACAGATGAGAAAACAGGAGTCAAGTTATACACCCAAGGCCACATAGCTCTACAGCTCATAAAGAGCAGAACCAGCTTTCAAACTCAGCTCTCCAGCCTCAAAGGCCAGGCCATTTCACCACAGTGTTCCATCTCTCTGAAAGTCAGTTCCTTCATTCCTTATTATATCTTGGGGTTTTCTCCTGCTTCTCAGAGTGCTGATTTAACTGACTAAGGCATGCCTCGAAAGCATCTTCGATGAGCCTATCAACATCAGAACTTGCCGTTTAGAAGGAGGGTTGAAGAGCTGGATGCGGGAGCTGGTTGGAATTCCACAGGCATCAGCCCTTGCATGGACCCTGCAGACGGAAGCAATGCGTACCTCTTGTAGTGACTAAGTGGATAGCAGGATAAGAATGCGGGACACGTTAAGGGCCTCACTTATAAAGTGTTTCTCAGAGCAGCAGGAAAAAGGAATTGGAATCAAGGTAAATATTATCTTTCTGCTTGTGTAAAAAAGACTAAGTCTAGCCCCCAAATGGCCCTCAGCTAAGTATACAAACATAGAGTGAAAGCTGTTCAAAAACTTAGAATTATGTTCATTGATTAGATGGCTGTGTTCCCTTTCCTATCTCAAAAATCTCCTGAACCTAGTCCCAATTAACCTAGTTCGATCACATTTCAACTTAAACATTTTAATTATCACTTATATCTCTATTTTAATGCTTGTGAATTATAAGGTTAATCAGATTCTCTTGCTCTGCAACTCCCTCAACTCCCTCAAACTCAGAAACCTATAACCAGAGGGAGTCTTGAAAAATTATCAGAGCCAGCCTCTAGTCTTCTGTGAAATGAATATCTAAAGCACCCAGGATAGAAAACTGTAAGTTATTTTTATGCAGATTTCCAGGATTAGAGACCTTTCAGTCAGGTGTATTGGGTTTTTATCATTCCAAGAGCCAGAGTGCACCTCTGCAACCATACTTTGTTTGTTTGTTGCACTTTATTCTAGTTTTCACTCATGAGGAAAACAATTGCTAGTTATCTAGATAGCCTCTAGATTCCTCCCAATTTTCAGATTTTATGCCCCTATGAAACTCAGCATCTCCTAAATAAACTTGAAATTAGTAATTAAGTCCACACTCAGCTTCTCTAAGCTAAGTCACCACTTTTCTTCACCATTCATTTACTTAGGATATAACCTGTGCCAGGCATTGTGAACAGCTCTAGGGACACAGAGTTAAAAGAAAGTCTCTAAACTAATGTGGTGAGACCTAAGGTAGAGAGAAGCACAGGATGCCATGGAAAGAACAGAGGCAAGGTATGGAACTCACTGTGGAGTTTCACTACAAGGTAACAATGAGTGATGACAATGTCCAAAGGTGGCAATCCAAAGGTTGGAGAGCAGAATGAATTCAGGTGTAGGAATGGAGCAGGGAAACTGCTCCATCCTGTTTCTTACGTAGGATTGCAAGACAGGTAGTTGCAGCATGAGAAAAGAAGAATAAAGGGACAGACAGATGACAGAGTCAAATAGAATGATCAAGAAGGATTAGCCTTTCATGATGATGGAAGCAAAAAACAAAAACCAGGCACATGCAGAAGGTGGGTCTGAGTACTTGCCAAGCAGAGGATATGGAAATAAATCATGCCTTGGGCTTGAACTTAAAGAAGGGTCAAGAGAAAGGTGGTTCTGTTTGGCAGGGTCCAGGCAGTAAAAGAACTCACACATGCTAGTTCAGTAGAGGGATTTTCATACCATGAACTAGTTATAAAGGTCTAGGACAAACTGAAAGCCAACTAGGAGATATGAGGCAACCCTGAGATTAATAACACCAGATTGCCCCAATGACACCCATGGATAGAAATATAAGAAAAAAACACACACACAGGGGTAGATATTACTATAGCCCAAGATCTGAAGCCAAAAAGAGGGGCCTTACAGCAGGGTCTGGAACCACAGAAGAGACACAGCATCTGGCAGAGATGTCATATGGAGCAAAGGAGTGAAGGAAGGAACATCCTGGCTTCTTCTTCCTCTGACCCGCCAATCTCTTGACAGGGCTTCCATTGGCTGAGCCTAGCCAGAAGGAATTCTAGAAATACTAGCCATTGGCTCTCTAAGATTCAGAGCAGATCAGAGGACAGGAGAGGAAGGAACATGAGACCAAACAGGCAAATGACTGGCAGAATGGATGAGAAATCAGAGGAGATAAAACCAGAATCCAAAGGCAAGGACTTAAATATCAGACCAAAAAAAAATTTATTCAGAATTAAAAGTGATACAAGTGGCTAAAGATTCCCTCTTTTAAAAACATTTTCATAATACATTTTACAATAGATACTTAAAATGTCAGTTAGTTGTGAATTAATTACACAGAAACACCCCTATCTTGATCCAAGAATAGACAATGAAAGTAGATGATTGCCTTAAAAAAGCATAAATTCAAAGTAAACAACCCAGAAACTTCTATAGAGCTTCATGCAGAAACGGTTTTTGTGTCTTCAAGTTATAAAGGTAATAATAGTTACATTAATTGAATGCCTAGTATATAATATATTTTCTACTGAACACTTTTTATTCCTAAACAGTACAGCAAGGTAGCACCATAACCACATTTAATTGTGAAAACTGAGGCACTGAAAGGTTAAGCGAACTGCCCAAGGTAAGAAAACCAATAAATTAGGAAGCTAATACAGAATTCCAGTCTGTTTAACTCCAAAACCTGTGTTCATGCCACTAAATCACCCCAGCTCAGTACACTATAATGAATGATCTCAAATTCACATATTGAAAGAGAGTCGATTTAGTGGCTAAACACATAGATGCTGGAGCCAGATGGGCTCAAATCCCAGCTTTGCCACTCAATGATTGTGTTACCTTGGAACATGCATTATTTTCTTGTTGCTGCTGCTGTAACAAATTACCACCGCAAATATAGTGACTTAAACAACAGGAATTTTTTTTTCTTTTATAGTTTGAAGAGCAGAAGTCAGAAATGAGTCTTACAGAGCTCAAATGAAGGTGATGGCATGGCTGTTTTCTTCTGGAGGCTCCGGGGAGATTCTGTTCCTTGCCTCTTCCAGCTTCTTGTGGCTGCTGACAGCCCTTGGCATTCCTTGTCTTGTAAGCTGCATTGCTCCAATTTCTGTCTTCATCATCACATAGCTGTCATCCATGTATGTCTTGCCTGTCTCCTTGTGTCCAAATTGCCCTCTTCTTATAAGAGCATTGGTTGTTGCATTTAGAATGTTCCTTAACCCAGTATGACCTCATTTTAACAAACCACATCTCTAATAACCTTATTTCCAAATAAGGTTATGTGGTAGATATGAATTGTTGAGGGACACCATTCAACCAAATACATAATTGTCTGAATGAATGAGTTCAAATCTGAAACGGACCAAATGGGTTTATCGCTATGGGCAGTATAGAAAAAAGTAAGGCAAGAAACTAGAGTGGCTGAGATTCAACTGTGATGCTTGATGGAAGAAATTTCTCTACATTAGACCTTGGTTAATGGCAGTCAATAACGAACTCAAAATCTACCTGGACTGAAATGAACACGAGCATATAAACATATAAACACAGACAAAAGTTTGAAAGTTTTAGCTGAAATTAAAAAGGAAAATTTCAGTTTGCCTACAAGCCCTAAACTAGACCTTCAGGTCATGAAAATAGTATTAATTGGGGATATGTATTTTAATTAGAGCAAGAAAGTACAAACCAACTCTAAGAGTCCACAGCAATTAAATAAGGACCCTAGAAAAGCTGCAAAACAACCATTTAGTTCGCTTTTGTGGAAGCAACATTATTTCATTGATCTGAACTTTCTGTCTGCAATAACAAACTTGGATAGCTCCTTTACAATATCGATTTCTCAATATAGACTCTAAAAATACATCCTGCATGTACACACCTATGGTGACTAGTAATTAGTCACTGCTTTATCCATCTCATGAGCCAAAATGAGATAGATACCATATATTAATAAAAAATCAACCAACGCAGAGTGGCAAAAAATGGGCTTAATCAAAGGTTAGGAGTAGGCTGGCACTGACTGCCATATTGACTAGCTCTATCTGTTACTTCTTTCTCTATCTGGGTGTGGCTTTATGGAAGACACAGTTACTATTTCATGCTATAATAAAAATAATTATGATATAGATAATTCTCTGCCTAGAAAATAATTTCATTTGCTTATTCTCTATTTAAAATTTCACTTCAAGAGGATTTTAGAAACCTAGTCAAAATAACTATTAATGAGCATTAAGATTTACTTATTATTAGTATCCTGGTAGGCAGTTCCCTTCCTATTCTCATTTTATCTTATATTTTTCCACAAAAATTCATTCCTATATGCAAAGCAGTAACCAACATCACCCATCATCCCCTTTGCCAGAGCATCTGGTGTATTCCAGTAGCCAAAAATGTCTGCTTCAAAGGAGGGAGCTAAATGTCCCTAATGCATGTAATTGCTCAATATAATCCTTAGTTATCAGAGGTAGAGAGAAATTTCTTCCTGACATGAATAAGTCATTAGTTTATACTAGACCTTGGCAAACCATCATTCTATAGTATGGAAAGGGATTGGGTTTGACCTAAAAAAAATTCAGTTGAAGGTTAAAGAGAAACAAAAATTGTATCCTCTTGTCTGTGCTGCTTCTGTGGCTGAGGCTCAATTGCTGAAGGCAGAGAGAGCTTTCAAAAACAGCAGGCAGATTGCTCTGAGGTTTGGGTCCAAACATGCACTGCTTCTCTGATTGAATATTACAGTAAGATAGCATCCTCCGAGGCTATGTCAGCAGGCGCTGCAGATCTGACCATGTCAACCTAGGATCCCTGGTCTATTGCCAGAGAAGCTGGGCCAGTGGGGGGAATAAAGGTCCCAGATCTGAACTGGGAGAGAGAAAGAAATGAGGACTGGATTCTTCCAGGGAAATGATATGGATTTATAATGTAAAATATCATTGTATCCCCTTGGTGAAAGAATAATTGGATGTAAAGTGTTTTCTCATTGAAAGAAAACCATATCTGTAGTAAAATATTACAATAAATAGAAATAGTATCTTACCATGCCTTCTTCAGCTTTGCATTTCTAACAACTGTCACACCCTCCGAGACAAACAAATTATTAACATCAGGGCAATAGTGCCTCCAAAAAATTCTCAAAAGAAACTATCAGAGGAATTCATGTCCACACTAAATATGGGAAGAAATTTCTCTTTGTGCTTCCAGTTCTACTAAGGGTATTTGTTTGCAGATGAATTCCTTTAGATACTTAATAATTTGTGCCAATCCTATTAATTTCTTTCCAATTTCTGTCTTTGCTAAAAACCTTAGGCTCTGACTCTTGCATCTTATTAGATATATATGTATCCAGTCTTCATGTTATTTTGTTATTGTAAAAGAGACTTTCCAGCTCTGGAAAAAAAAAATCGCACTATCTACTCTACTGAAAACATCCTCATTATCCTCCTACTTATGCCTAAAATTATTTGTGCAAATATAGGGAACATTAGAAGAGTCGATACTTCTACACTACTGGTCCGAAGTTCTTTGCCAATAGATGTTTTGGCAATTAGGCAATGAAGGAAACAATATCAAAAAAACCTGAGATTTATATAAGCCTTATTTTCAAACTGTTCCCACACTTAAAATTCCTCAAACTCTAAAGATCATTTAGGGTCCTCCACCTTGAAGTCCTACTTTATAAGCTACTCTTTTGAACCTTGCTAAAAGAGGGCCAACCAATGTCATAAATTCATTTGTTTTATTGTTCGAGAGGTTATGGTAAGATAATTTTTTAATTCCCCAAGCAACATCTTTATCGACTTCTGACTCTCTAATTTAGTGAAAAGTCTAATGATGGAGACACAAAGAAATGCTTGGGCATCTAGTTTCCCCCAGTTGTATCTTTCTCAGTCCTGAACTCCATACTGAAATCCAACAAAACTGGATTTACTTTATCTGTATGACTTGAGCAATGGCCACAGCCATTGAGAAAAGAAAAACAAAAAAATACAGCAATCAGGCTTTATAGCAAATGGCTACTGTTCCAATTTAAGGGCTACTGTACCCTTAGAGCAATGTTATTATATTATACATTTTAAATAAAGAAGGAAAGACATCATTTTACCAATTGCTTATGAACTGTGTTGAATAGTGTCCCCCCATAATTCGTGTCCACCTAGAACCTCAGAATGTGACCTTATTTGGAAATCGTCTTTGCATGTAATAATTAATTAAGTTAAAATGACATCATACTAGATTACAGTGGGCCCTAATTCAACAACTGGGTCCTTGTAAGAAGAGAAAATGGAGACACAGAGACACACGCAGAGGAGAAACCATGTGATGATGCAGGAAGAGACTGGAATGATGCATCTAAAAACAGGAAGCGCCAAGGATTGCCTTCAACTGGCAAAAGCTAAAAAGAAGCAAAGACTGATCCTTCCCTAGAGCCTTTGGGGGAGCAAGACTCTGCCAACACCTTGAGTTTGAAATGATAGCCTTCAGAACTGGGAGAGGATACATCTCTGATTTTCTTTAAGCCACTCAGTGTGTGGCACTGTGTAACAACAGCCCTCAGAAATTAATACAGCCCACGAGTATATCTCTTCAGTATAATCCTCTCTACTCAAGTCACACCAGGAATCCAAAGATGGAGCTAATTTCATGGTTTCTCTAGTTAGGAAGAATCTATCTCCCCAAATTTCAAAGCCTCCTTCCTTGCCATATCTTTTTCCTTTGTTGAAAAAATGCATCACAGACTGGTGATCTCTAATCTCCTGAGAGATCAAGTCTGGAGAGAATTCTGAAATAAAATCAATATAATAGTGATGTCGTTTTTATTATAAAATTATCTCACCAAAAAAGTTATTCTCTTAATTCACCACAAACCAATAGAACAGAAATATCTGCCAACTCCAGCAATAGTACTCATCAATGGGTAGTGCCAGTTTCTTTAGCAGCTCAAAGCAGCAAAAGTAGGTGGTCTTTTTCCTTATTGGCAGCTCCCAAATGTACTGGTAGAGGTTCATCATCATGGCTGATAGCAGCTTCTCCTCAGGGTGGTGGTTCCAATGACTAGCAGCATCGAATGATAGCAACTTCTGTTCTTAGCAATGGTGGTAACTCCAGGCATAAAATAAGCCTGGGTATTATACAATTTTTAACAATCAATGTACCAACTAAATTACATGCGTTACCCTAAGTAATGTTAGTATTGAAATGTCCTTAAAGATGCAGACTTATGCAAAGGATGCTCCAAGCCTTTTGCACCTTTTTTGTTCATATAGGTTGTGACTAGAGCTTGGAAGTGCACATTAATAGTAAAATAACTCCCTGAACTGCAGTCTACCTAAAACACTCAAAATCAGACTTCTCTAACTCTTTCACATTTTAAATTAAGTCCAGAATGTCCATGGTGCTGCTAGTAAGGTGATTTACTACCTTCCACATGTAGTACAATAAACATGTTTGCTCTGAGAAAATAGTGTCAGTACCTCGCATTCAGTACAATTCAGCTCCTCTGAAAGGGGTCAAGTGAGGTTGACAAAACAAATATAAAACTCCTTGAAAAGTACAAACTTTAGTAATAGGTATGGCACAAACAGTCTTCAAAAAGCATATAAAGACAAATTTATTGTGCTATTTAATGCAACTTTTATTATAGAACCACACACAATTGCTCTTACAGATTCTCCTTGCATGAAATTGGCTCCTAAAAATGAACTTTATAGCAAGTAAAATTGCTATTAGGCCAGACAAGAAAATCAAGCCATCATTACTAGAAGGAAGAACTAACTTTTATTGTGTAGCTAGTACATATCAGGCATTCCACAACAACATATGTTGTTTTTATTTAGTGCTGTAGATATTAATACCTCTATTTGCAAATGAGTAAATCGAGTCTCAGGGATGTCAGCAAGATAGTTAAAGAGCTTAAAAAGTACCTATGGCTTCAATGCCCATGCTATTTTCCTTATCCAATGTTGATTTTCTCTGTGCTAATGCCAACCTGTATTATTAGAACCTCAAACTTAAATCTACTGCAAGGAATCACAAAGCTGTTTTAGTCAGCTTGGGTTGCTCTATCAAAATATCATGGACTAGGCCACTTAAACAATAGATATTTATTTTTCATAGTTCTGGAGGCTGAGAAGCCCAAAACTAAGGTGCCAGCAGATGCTGTTCTTAGTGAGGACGCTCTCCCTGGTTTGTAAACAGCAGCATTTTCTTATCACATAATAATATTGCAGTACTACTTAGTATGTTCCAAGACTGTTTCTTATTTTTAGGTTTATGTAAATGTATTTTTGATTTAAGTATAGTTGGTATATAATATTATATTGGTTCCAGGTATACAATATAGTGATTTGATGTTTTTATATCTTACAATGTGATCACCCCACTAATTCTATTAAGCATCTATCACCATGCAAGCTTATCACGATATTATTGGCTATGTTCCCCTTCCCCATTTTCACCTACTTCCCCCACTTCCCCATCCCTAAGATTGGTTCTTGATATGACCTCCCCTAGAGAAAAATCCTGCTTAAGTCAGAGCACTTTCTACCTATGTAATCATTTGATATATTTCAATTGTTCATGATGCACCATATTATCCTTTTAGTCTTGCTCAAATACCTTTTAATACTTTTAATGCCCTGGTCACTACTTATCTTTCTAAAATGCTTCAAAAACCATATACATACCCCTCTCCTTTTTGTCTATCATCCTGCTTTCCTCTTCCTTCCAACTAAAGTTGCTTGAGTTTGCTGTTTCTTATATAAAGACTGTTCTTCAGAATCCACATGACAATGCCATCCTTTCTCACAAGGGAAATTTTGTACTTTTCTTTTCCCCAAATATGACTTTTGGGGGGTCTTTGATTTATTCCTTTTGCTTCTGCCTGATTGACGCAAGTTTCTTTCTTTGGAAACAATGATCCTTGATCTCTACTGAATCAGCTCTCTTAAGCCATCTAATGAGATGTTGGGTTTTGGTTGGAAATAGAATAAAAAGCCAATGACTTAAAAGAAAAGTTAGAGAATGAGAAAAAGTTTGCTTTGTCCCTAGCAATCATCAACTAATATTTATTCAATAACTGTTAGGTCATGGGATGAAACTAGATGAAATAAAAATCTACTGATCAGCTAGCTGGATAATTAGAAATCTGTTAAACTGTACCTTTAGAATCACAAACAGAAGTAGAGGAACTTTAGAGGTCATCTACTCCAACCCTGCCATTTTTTAAATGACCAAAGAGGTTTAAGTGCTGGCTTAGGATCAAACAGCTAGTTAATGCCAGAACTGCCATGTAAACTCAAGTGTTTTCCAATAATAGCATTGTGGTCTGGGAGAACTTCAAGAGGTTTATACAAAAAGAGCAGGTAATCAGAACAAGTTTGTGGATTACAAAGGTAAGCTCAGAGATTTGTGAAATAGTTAGGAAAGCCAGGGAAGAAACATCATAATCCCCAATTTATATTTTACTGGTTAAATCATGGATTCAAATCTTTGCTTCACTTAGTAAGTGTATAATTTGTAACCTTGGGCAGATTACTTAGTTTATTATGTCTCAGTACCCTTAATATAAAATAGATTTGATAACAGCATCAAAAATTTTATCAGAGTAATAAATAACATAATGTGCATATATTGTTTGGGAATTCCATTTGGAGATATCTATCTATCTATCTATCTATATATAAAATAATATATAAATATATATAATAATATATATATATACAAAAGTTTACAATTACAATTACAAATTTTGTAATTTACAATTACAAAAGTTTAACCAAATAGAAGACATTTATTAGAAGGCATTCCAGGGTAGGTACAGAGCTCCACAGTGCCCTTCTGTCTTTCTGCTCTATTCATGCTTTACATAAGGGTTGTATCCTCCAGGCTCATGTCTGCACTGCAGGCAGAAAACAGAAGAGGAGGTAACAAGGGAGTGGCACAGCGTTTTCAGAAATCCATAGCAGACTTCTAAATCTAAATCTGTTACCAGAACTTTGTCATATGGCTATTCCTAGTTCAAGAGAGGCTAAGAAATGTAGCTTTTAAGCTTAGCACATAATTTAGGAAGAATAGATATAGGAAAGATAATTGACCGGCTCTAACCATTAAAGCACAATGCCTGGCATATAGTAAGTGCTTAAGAAATATGAAATATTATTGTTCTTATTATTAATAAGAAAGCTGAGGCTTCAAGAAAAATGGGAGCACCTAGCATATCTCAGCACAGAGTTCACATATGTTATTTTATTTAATAATCACCATAACACTATGAGATCAATTTTTTTTGGCATGCCAATAAATAATTTGACATAAAGAACATTAAGGATTAGAATGAAGTGAAAAATCTTGTCTGAGGTTTGATAGCCAGGAAATGATTGAGCTGAGATTCAAGTACAAATCCATCTGACTCTAGAGCACCTTTTCTCTTTCTTTTTCTTTGTCTTTTCCTTTTCTTTCTTTCTTTTCTTTTTTTACTTTTTTCTTTTTTTTTTTTTTTTTTGGTCAAGAATGGTGACACATGAACACATAACTATTTCCTAATCTGCTCTCTGCTCTTTTGGGGGCTTGACTCAACTGCATTGAGAGACTGGGCCATTCTAAGCTGTGAGAAGAGTGTAAGGTTTCAGAAAAGTACTTAGGAGCAATGTGAGATAGAAAGTACAGGCAACGGATCCAAAGAAACATCCCTAACAGGCATCTGACTCACTTGCAGCCTGCTCCACAGCACACACAGCCCCCGCACACCCAGTACCTTACAAGGGAACAATGCACTCCCACACCTCATTCCTGAGATGATATTCAAGGCTCTAATTGCCAATCAGAGATCAATAAGACCAAATATACTGCATAGTGAATCACAGGGTGGACTTGTTGCCACATCTATGCCTCAGAACACTGAGTGCTTCTGGGTTTCTGGAAGACCTTTACAAGGTAAGATTTCTCACTTCCTTCCCAGACGGGATGAGTATTTGGCTGCACATCTTTAATTTCCCTGAGACTCCTTCAGAAAGTTTGCAACATTAAACAGGTGGGAACTGTGCTCCAACACTGTATGATAATTTAGTCCTGACTATTACATAAAAAAAAGAGTTTATACGAACTTAAATCAGTACCCTACCATCACCATTTGCAAAGTATCTAAATATGAAAGCTGACACATGATTCGAAGGACTTAATAATATAGAGAAGGGTGGGAATATTCTTGAGTAGTCTACAGGTATAGATAGATATAAAAATTTAGCCGTTTGAGTACATTGGAATAAAAGGATTGACCAAACAAACCAGAATGTGCAGATCAGGTGTGAGGAAGATCCTCTTTTACAAGGTTCTTTGGAGCTGATAGAAAAATTGAAATGGATGATCCGCTTAGGAGATATTTCACTAATTTGGGCAGAATAACTCCTACAGCCTCTGTGCTCTAGGTGTTGATACTCTTATGCCTGGGATAACAGAAGCTTCCTCAAAATAGCTGAAGTAACAGGGAAGATTTTATTATATCTGTAATTTATTCAGAAGCTACTTATTCAGATCTCTGATGCAGTAATGGGAAATGAGATGTGAACCAAATAGACAAGGTATCTATTGTCATGTGATGTGTTCTAGTAAGGGAATCTGATAATAAACAAATAAAATAAAAGTCAAATACATAAATCTCACTAGTACCCATTTATGGAGCTAAACACTATAAGGAAAATAAAGCAGAGTAAGCTGGGGTAAAGAGAATGACAACAGGAACTCTGAAGGGAAGGCTTGTACTAGGAGATGACATTCAAGTTGAGATCAAAGTGACAAGAGAAGTCAGGCTTGTTAATGTCTGGAATAGAGTATCTAGGAACCCAAGAGTAGAAGTGTAGAGCCCAGAAGAATTATCAGGGAATAGAAAGCAATCAGGAACCAAAATAGGGCTAAACCACCTCTGTCTCTGCTTCTCTCTGTGCTCATCTTTAAATCTTCTCTCTGTAAACAAGTTTCATCAGCACTGCTTGGCAAATGTTCATCCAGATGATTGATCTGAGTCACTATTTCACAATTCCCAGTTTGAAGAAGAACTGTTTCATCCAACTTGGGCCAGCTGATGGCCCTTGATTTAATCTGTGATTAGTTGAGCAGGTTCCCGGCCTCTGCTTCTCATGAGGCAGGTGAGAAGAGGACCACGTTGTTTCTCCAAAAAGGGAACATTGAGTTTAATAAATTGAATTCTCTGAGAACATTCTATTCTTTAAACTGCCAATGGTTCATCTAATTGTTCACTCATTTACTCATTTACCAAAATTAATATACAGTAATGAGCAAACTGTATACCTATACTCTGTATCTGGGTGTAGGGAATGGGGTGAGGAAAAGAATAGTACAAAATTAGGACAAATATAGAAGCATAGGTTCTATTAGGAAAGCTAAGTCATATACAAGGATATGAATAATAAAGAGATAAAAGTGCTCTAATAAGCACATAAATAGAGCACTAAGGTATTTGGCAGAAAAAGGAATTTATGAACCTTTGCCCATAAATTCTACATTTTGTCCCATTTCTCACAGAGATGGTGAAATTAAAGTTCCCAGCCATTGGCAACATTCTGAAGCTACCACTGCCTTCTCATGATATCCTGAAAAGTTCATTTCCATTAGAAAAGTAAGTATAGTGGTAAAAGGTTCAGTCAGGGAAAGTGCAGGAGGTAAAAGGTGAGGTAAGAGGTTCAGTCAGGGAAAGTGCAGGAGGCCGAAGGCTAAGTGCTGTATCAATAATAACTATGTGTGAATACTCTATGGCTTGTGATTATACCAGGCTTTTCAAAGAGTTAATAGAGCAGGCTCTTCAGAAAGCTGATTACCTTTGTCAGGACACTACTGTCCTGGTGAGAATGAAGCCGAAAGTTTTTGATGGATTACAATGGTGCAGCACTTTATATTTCCCCAACCACATTCACATCCACGATCAAATTTGAGTCTAAAAATTAGCAATTGCATTAGGAGTTTTGGAATCAAAGCTTTGTTGTTTTTGATCACGAATTTAAAATTTCTTGACTATTTCTAGGTGAAAGAATATCTGAGCGCTTATTTAAAAGTCAAAGACATGGAGAACTGTTGGTCGCTCTATGTAGATGTAATAGGACATGAAATGTAACTTTTTAATATTCTTTTAAAGTTCTACAGAGGCCTCAACAGTTGAAGACAATACAATAGGCAGCAGACCACACAATCAGGTAATGTTAAAAGATAGTAATATTGGATATTGGATCCTTAGTTCATCAAGTGCCTTGAGATTGAAGATTTAAAGTGCATATGGAGAAGATGGAATGGGTCTTTGGCTGTGCTAGATTTAAATCTTCTACCACCAACCATAATCGCCAATGTGGTAAGACAAGAAATATTTCTCTCTCATCTAAAGCTAAGTGAAAATAATTTTAAGGAACCATTTAAGAGTTTGGCTGTGGCTTGACTGGCCTATAGTGGCAGAATAAGGAGAAGATAGAAGCTGAGGAGAGAGCTGTCGTGACCATACAGGACATCTCACCTTCACAGCTGTATCTGTCAATGGAGAGGCTCCTATAAGGAGAAACCTTGAAGACCCAAGAAGGGCCCAATAGAATAAAAGCTTTGGCTAAACGCAGACATCAACAAAACCAGACTATTCCTTCTAAAACTCTTTTCCCAACCCACCAAAGCTTGACTCTGGAGGAGTCCCCCAATAGTAGTGAGTGAATAGGAAAAAAGGTAGAGAAAGGAAGAAGGTAGAACCAACCAAACATTCCTTTCCCTTTAGTGGACAAACTCAAGCTGGGGGAAGTAAGAGGCCTGACGCTGACTAAAATAGACTGGACTGGAGTTTGACCACCTGAGAATGACCAGAAGAGTCATGAGCTCTGCCTGTGATTTCATTCAGGGAAGCAGTATGCTGTGATTTTTAAATGTATTGAAAAATTCTTTGATACTCCTTCCTTTAAGTGGTAGAGTTTTGAGTGTGAGCTATTCTTAGTGACTTCCTTCTAAGGAACAGAATACAGTGGAAGTGACAATGTATGACTAGGTCATAAAAGGCAGCACATCTTTCTCTTTGCTTTCTCTCTTGGATCAGTCCTACTAGAGGAAGCCAGTTGTTAAGTGATGAGGACACTTGTACAGCCCCACGGGGTCCACATGATGAAGAACCAGAAGCTTCTAACAAGTGATATATTAGTGGCCCATATTGGAAGTGAGAGTTCCAGCCCCAGACAAGCCTTCCTACAACTAAAGCCCTGACTGACCTCTTGAGTGCAGCCTCATCAGGGTCCCTGAACCAGAACCAATAGGCGAAGCCATTCTCAGATTCCTGACTAGCAACTTCGTGAGATAACGAACATTTGTCATTTTAAGCCTGTTAAAAATTGTTAAGTTTTGTATGTAATTTGGTACACAGAAATAGCTAAATAATAAAAATAAGTATTAAATCCACAAAATAGATATAAATTCTATAAAAGTATAGATATGAAAAAGAATGAAGTTTCTTCCTGATTGTAGCCTACCAAGTCCAGCTCATTCAATAAATCAGTTATACAGAAAGTGGGTTTAATACCTAAGTATTTTGACATTGGTTTACTCAATCTCTTTTTCAATTATTGCAATGAGTTTTACAAGTGGGAAGTACTCAGTTGCTCACCAAGTAATATGGGGAGGTCAAGTCTAAATAAAGTCCAACACCCACAATAATGGGATAGAAGGTGGTTTATCACAGCAGTGAAAGCAGTCTCCAGTGTCAGATTGAACTGGATTTGCGTATAGCTTCTCTCATTTACTAGAAATGTGGCTTAGAGAAGTAAGTTAACTGTGTTCTCTGTTTCCATTTCCTTTTCTGTAAAAAAAAATAATAAGGAAAAATAATCCTCATGGATGGTCAATTTTGACATTCTATAGAAGAATTAGAAATAGGTTAAAGTATAAGGCCACCATCATTTCTCCCTACCCATGCAATCACAGGACCGGAAGGCTAAGTGTGTCATCTCTTCTCTCTGTTTTTAAAAGTAACTGAACGTGGAAAAAAAGCCACTGACAATGAAATCCAAGCTGGGCAAACTCTAAAATGTCTACAAATGTGGAGCAGACAATCTAGTAGGAGTGGAGTCATTGTTGCCTGAAGCTGCATTGACACATAGTACTTTGCATAAAATAGGAAAACATCTTTCATCCATGTCAAAAATGTGGGGTATGGCTGACTGAAATGATGGGAGCTGAAGCTGTGTCCCCCACACATACACACGCCAAGCCCTGGCACGAACACCAAAAGCTATGAAATTTGCTCTGCACCAAATGGTACTCAGGGATCTTAGACTGAGCTGTTTCTGAAAATAGAGGTGGCAGGTCACAGGTACAGAGAAAAGGCAGGATTATTGCCTATAAAGATTAATAAGAGGGATCAAGAACTGGAAAGGGAAATAGTCTAGTTTACATAAAAGCACCTCATAACACCTCAACCTGTCTCCCCTAAATCAGACACTACTGAATCTAACTGGTTTAAAAACATAGTGATTTTTTAACCACTTCTACCATATAAATACTGACTAATACTAGAATTCAATATGTATTTGCTTCAGGGAAAGACTCATAAGGTAAACAACAGGTAAAGAACCAAATCAACAAAACAGAAAAGCCTATAAAACCTCTTTGTAGACTTTGGTGCTTTGAGCAATATGTACCTTTAGACCCCTTAGCCAGGTAGGGATCCAGTGAGGGCATTTCTTCTTCCTGTGGTTTAAGAAAAGAGCCTCCCATTAGAAATGTTTGTAAAGTGCTTAGCATTACACCTAGCACAAAGCTCAAGCATATTAACTGAACAAGGGATAGAGAATCAGATTTTGCAAAATTTCTTACTTTGTGTTTGAAATGAGATCACCAGCCCAGATATATGGAAAGTCTGGGGCATTATTTCCAATTTTTAGATGGAAGCCAAACCATTGGAACTAAGTCAGGACTGGCATCACACCCAGCATCACTTCTGGGCAATCGAAGAGGCCTCAGAGTATCCCATGGTCTCTAACCCAAGGTTTATTTCTGACAAGATGGACTATCACTGGAAGGAGAAGGGAGAAAGACCACATTGTTATTATTAGCAGACTTTTACAACTCCATATGTAGCAGGGCTTGTCAACATGCACTACTGACATTTTGGGTCAGATAATTCTTTATTGTGGGGGCCCGTCCTGTGCATTGAAGGATATTTAGCAGCATCCCTGGCCTCAACTTACTAAATGCCAATGGCAACCTCCTTCCCATTTGTGACAACCAAAAATATTTCCAGACATTGCCAAAAGTCCCCTAGGTGCAAAATCTCTCCCAGTTGAAAAGCACCGCTTTTCTAAGGCAGAAAAACCAATCCAAACTGACTACAGTGCAAAAGGAACTTATCAGTTTGCATGATGAAAAAGTTTAGGCATAGAACCTGCCTCAAGAACAGCTGGATTTGGGGCTTCGGTGACATCATTTTGACTCTGTCCCTCTCCCTCCTGAATCCTTTAGTATGAACTCCATTTTTAAGCAGATCCTCCCTATAAAATTATTGCAAAAAAAAAAAAAATCCTAAAATTACATCTTTCATTTTGAAAAGGAATAAAAAAAAATGTTCTGTATTCATCAGCAGTTCATTTTTAAGTTTTACCCTCACTAGTCTTAATTGAGTCTCGGACTCATGCCTAAACCAACCATTGTAGTAGTTACTCGATATGTACCTAGGTTTGGGTTGCAAGCCCACCCCTAAATGGGTGTGGGGTCAGTCCTACCCAAACCCATATATTGTAAACAAGGGTAAGATGTTTTCCTTAACACAGAGGTATATCCAGTACTATCAAAGGGTTGGGGTGGGGAGGGTGGACATTGGGAAAAGAAACTAAGGCTGACTCTACAGGTGACCTTTCCGAAGCATGCATCTGTCTTCTATTTTTACATGGTGAAAAACAACAAGGCTGGCTTCCCAAGCTTCACCATGACCCCAGGTGCCTTATTAAGAAATATTATTCCCAAAGCCTTGGAGAATCAATAACACCAAAGAATTGAGATAGCACATAATTCATCCCCTTGGTAACTTTTCAAAAATATCACCTCGCTGATGCAGAGGAGGCTATCTTTGCCTACTATAAATTAGAAAAAAAAAAGGAAAAAGAAAAAAAGACAGAGGGAAAAATTCTGAGCTGCTTGACAATTACCCTCACTGTGCATCACTCACAGTGCAATCACTCCCACAACCCTGTGCCGGTACTCTAGCAAGCACAGGCATGCACACTCACAGAAACCTCACACACCCTCTCACACACCTACCACCTCGAGTCGGCCCACCAGACTGACAATCATGTTGGCAACTGGGCAGAGCCAAAGCCTTCTGCCCCCACAGCCCATCATTTCCTAGGTTACCAGCTCCCCAATCCAACGGGGCTGTGGAGAGGGGAAGGAAATGCCCCACAGACACACAGCAAACCCAGCTGCATGGAAAACATGGTCTTGGTAGGTGAAGAAATCCTAGCAAAACTTCCAGAGGATTGGCTGCAGGTGAGGATCGGTTGCAAGTGAGGATCTCACTGCTGGTAATTCACTACCAGGTCCCTTTCCGAAGCATGAGATGCTGGAGGCATTGTCCAGGGCCATGCCAAAGGCCATGCTAGCTTCTGCCTGAGTTAAACGACAAACTGAATGCAGCCATTACTGGGAGAGATGAGCAGTGTATGAGGAGGAGGAGAATGGAGATGTGCCAGGAATTCCAAAGAGCAGTCCTCCCCCAGGGAGCTGGGCGCCAGGCTCCGTGGGATGGGCAGAGACAGAAATAGCATCTCCTGGATCCCTGTGGGGCCAGCAGTGGGTGGGCATCTGGAACCCACTGTGACCCAGTTAGAAGAAAGCTTTCCGAGGGCTGGAGCTGGCCTCGTGAACAATGAATATAATAGCAATAGTGATATTACTTCCTCAACTGTAAAATGATGATAACAACATTTAATTTCTCCCTCAGGGTAGTGTTGTAAGGATTAAATGAAGTGAAACACACAGAGCTCATTGAGTAGTGCCTGGCTTATAGTAAAAGCTAAATAAATATTACCTAATAATACTAATGAGAAGCAGCATGGCATAATGAAAAAAAGCATACTTAAGTTTAAAATCTAATCCTACAACTTACTTGTCCAACTCAACTTTGGGTACCATCTCTGAGCTTCAATTTCTTTAGCTGTGAAATATTTATTTCATAAGGATTTTTAAAGAGAATATGTCATATAATATATGTGAAATGTCCTTAGCTATATGATAGATAAATAAGACAGCAGAATTAGCTAGTAATGTCATCATTGTCATCATCATCGTCGTCATCATCATCATAATCACTCTTTTTCAGAAGAAAATATTACTTTCAGTAAGTCCCTTTCCTTCATTCAATTCTGTGTAACATGTAGATGAACAGAACAGGCATTACCCTCACTTTTCAGATTAGAAAATTGGGGCCCAGAAAGGTTATATTATTTGTCTACAACCAATTAGGAGGAGACATTTGGGATACACGTGGTCTTTGGATTCTCAAGGTGATATTCACTGTACTTTGCCACAATACCTCCAAAGTACAGTTAAGCACCAAGTAATCTATGACAACAGTCACAGCTGTTGCTCATTGAGTGCCTCTTAGGTTACAGGTCCTGTTCTAGATACTTTCCCAGGCTCAAAAAGGATCCAACACAGATGGATCCTGGAAAATCTTGTCAGCCAACCCTTATAAGTGGCCTACAATCTATTTTAGGTATTCATCTCTCCAAATATCACTTCTCTGCAAACTGCATGCTTTCCAGCAAGACCTAGTCTCCATCTAATCCATATGCACCTTCTTATGTACCATTTAGAAGACTAAACTTCTGCATAGCCTTCCAGAGCTTTCCTCTTGCCTCCTCCACTCTCCTCCAAGTCTTAAAAAAGACTCCTTCAACCTCACAGCAAGCTGGGTGAGTCATGGGGGAGGAGGCCAGCTTTCTTCATCTGTCCCCCAAACGAGGACCTGTTTTATTTTGACTTTGCCACCCCATGCACCAGTGCATTAGCAGAACTGGGAAATAATCCTGGGAAAACCACAGCAGCAGGAACACTTGCCTCCATCCATGCATCAGGCAGGTCCCTAATCCCACCAGGTTCTCACAACTTTCCCCTCTCCCAACATTTTACTTGGTATGCAAACTAGATTATTCCACCATTCAAGAATTCTTTATTTTTCTCAATAAGAACATGCTCATTAAATGGTCTCATTTGATATTAACGTAGGTGTCAGCATGTAGGTTTGTTTGACGAGTGCCCTAACACACAAGCAATTCCTAAAGTGAATGTTAAAAAATAAAATAAAATGTTTTGGAATCAACTTGTTATATAGTTAAACTGTACAAGGATGGTAAGAAAGATCTATCCTTAAAATAAAGTGTCGGATTTGACAAGATAAGGGAAATACAGAGAAGGATTTCAAAGGCACACAAATGACACTAAGGTTTGATGTTGCTCATCTGACACAGATATAAAATGAGTCATATTTTCAGAGGCTTTTATAAGAGAAATGAGAGGTGGATATACATTCTTACACTGGAATCAAGCAGTGAAAGGCTGTTATTTGCTTAAATGCTACGTTTCACAAATTGGAGAAGTAGTAGTCATTTTGAATGATATCCATTAGTCCCCTACCCAGCTCAAATTCTCTGACCAGAGTTTATAAGCAAGAACAACCATTTTCAGTGGTCAGGAAGGTATAATTTTTAAAATAGTTTCAGAACCAACTCTTACAATTTCTTTCTTCTGTTTTACCTTGTCAGCCTCCAAATGAGTCCCAAATTTGTGCTCCATGTTTATTTTCTTTATTTCAGTGTGATGCTAATCAATTAAGGAATGCTTCTTGCCTCTTAGAGTTATGAGAATGAATAGGCAATTGTGGTTCAAGTTCTACCAGAGACTAGCCATTGTGACCATGAGGAAACCACTTGCATTCTCTGGGACACACTCATCTCATTCATAAGCAAAGGATATTGACTGGACTAGAAGCTCTCAGCTGGTGTCTACAGGAACAGACAAAGATGAATACTGAAGGCTCTTAGGGAAAACAGATTCAAGTATCTGGGTTTTAGAAGGCAGTTCCTAGTTTCAACTGAGCAGCATTTTACTGATCAAGTTCATCAATAGATGGAATTTTTAACTTCAATCATTCATTCATTCAATAAACACTTCTTGGGAATCTTCTATGTGATAGGCTGTGTTCTAGGCATAGGAATACAAAAAGGGCAAAAAACCCCCCACCAACTCTACCCTTTGGAGTATGTATGCTGATGGGAGAGACAAATAATAAAAGGGTAAATTTTTTAAAAATAATTTTAGGTGGGAATAAGTGCTGTGAAAACAATAAAGATCTCCCTTGTCAGCCATATGGTGAAAAAACTATTAAACAACAACAACAACAAGAAAACCAGCCCAGGCAAATTCAGGATCTTTCTCCAAACTCTATTATCTCTCATCCACTAAATATGAACAGATCCCTGAACAGAGAAAAATAAATATGTGTAATACTGCTGCTTCACAAAGAAGTAAAGAAATAAAATAAAGAAAAAAATCAGTTAACTGAAACTTGAATTTTGCTCAAACCAAAGAAAAGGCTGAAGTTGTTTTAGAGCAGATGCCAATATGGTGCTTACCCCTTGCATTAAACAAGGATCTTCAAAAGGAAGAAAATGGTCCCCACTGAGTACTAGCTAGCTCTAGGCAAGAAGCAAATGCAAATATCCCGAGAGCATCCCTAATTTATATTCTCAGGATTTTACATTTTAAGTTCAATCGAACATGATTTATTTGACCTCAGTTAGAACTGTAACTACAGAATATAAAAATACATGAAAGATTTAAAGAACTAAAAAGACAGAATAAAGGATAAGAAAGCAACAAAATACTATCAAAAATGAGAGTCATTCAGATGTTTAAAAAAAATGATCAGATCAAACCTCCGCTGAAAACAAAAAGAAAAGAATAATGAATGCTGACATGTCCTTAAACACGCTGTTCATTAAAAAAAAATTTAAAAAAAGGAAGAAAGAAAAAAAGAAAAAAAGGAAAAAACCTGAAACTATAAGTAATTTACAGGGTCAAAATCTTAGCCGGACTTCTCAAATTGTGGTTCACCAATGCCTGGGACTCCAAGGCCCATTCAGAAGGTCTGTAAGGTCAGAACTATTTTCATAATACTACTAAAGTCTTATTTTCCTCTTCACTGGATTTACATTTGTGATGTTGGTACAAAAGAAATGGAGAGATGGGATGGAGAGTGGTAAGACTGCTGGTAACTCAGCCCGAATCAAGGTAGTAGCCTCACTATATTAGTAGAGTATTGGCATTCGAAAAGTCATTTACACTTAAGAATACCTTTTATTAAACAGTAAAGATCAATTTCATTAAATATTGACCGAGTATGTTTTTTTTAAATATTTTGTGTGATGAAATAGAACATATAAAGCATTTTTGCTACATACGAAAGCATGTCTGTCAAGAGGAAAAACACATGTGAGCTGTGAGCTCTACTAGCTGCTTTTTTAATGGATCATCATTTTTACTTTAAAGAACAGACAAACCATGGTTATTTGGACTTGGGTGTTTTCCAAGATGTTTCTTGCAAATGAATGAAAAGAGCCTGTCAACTTTAAGAAAACAACTTTTTAAGAAAAAAACAGTAATTTGTTTTTGCCAATGATAAAATTTGAGATTTAAGCAAAAACTAATATTTTAGAAAACTTATATCTGCTAACATGAGCTTGACAGCTTCCCTATACATAAAGATGTTTCTGATGGTATCAGTGGTGATATTAACAAACATTTTTTTTTAATTAGTAGACTATTTTTTTAGAGAAGTTTTGGTTTTCGAGAGAAATCTAGAAGATAATACAGAAAGTTTCCATATGCTCCCTCTCCCCTAAACAGTTTCTCCTATTAACATCTTGCATTAGTATGGTACATTTGTTAAGCTGATGAACCAATATTGATATGTTACCATTAACTAACTTCTACAGTGAATATTAGGTTCACTCTTTATGTTGTAAAGTTCTATGTGTTTGGACAAATGCATATTACTATGTATTCATATTACAGTATCACACAGAATAGTTTCACTGCCCTAAAAATCCTCTGTGCTTCACGTGTTCATCCCTCGCCTTCTCCCCCAAATTCATGCTCTTGCTATTAACCTTGTCATTTTTTTCTTTTCTAGAATGTTATACAATTAGAATCATATCGTGTGTAGACTTTTCATACTGGTTTCTTCCATTTAGCAATATGTGTTTAAGTTTTCTCCATATCTTTTCATGGTTGATAGCTCATTTTTTATCACTGTATAATGTTCAATTTCTAGATATATCACAGTTTATTTATCTGTTCACCTCTTCAAGGACATCTTAGTTGCTTCCAAATTTTGGCAATTATGAATAAAGCTGCTATAAACACTATAGAGCCAACTTTTGTGTGGATGAAAGTTTCAGCTCATTTGGGTAAATATCTAGGACTGCAATTGCTAGATTTTGTGATAAGACTATGTTTTACTTTGTAAGAAACTGCCAAACTCTTCCAAAGAGGCTGTATCATTTTTCATTCCCTCCAAAAATGAATAAGCATTCCTGTTGCTCCACATCCTTGTGTTTGTAATTTGGTATTGTCATCTATATATCTTCTTTGGTGAGGTGGCTTTCAGATCTTTTGCCCATTTTATAACTTTGTGGTGGTGGTGGTGTTTTTTTAATTGCTGAGCTTTGAGGGTTCTTTGCATATTTTGAATACAAGTCCCTTATCAGATACGTGTTTTGCAAATACTTTCTTTCAGTCTGTGGAATGTCTTTTCATTCTCTTAATAGTATCTTCTGCAGAGTAGCAGTTTTATTTTTACTAAAGCCCAACATCACTTTTCTTTCAGGGATCGTGCTTTTGGTATCAGATCTAAAATCTCATTGCCGAATGGAAGATCACTGAGATTTCCTCTTCTATTAATTCCTAGAAATTTTATAGTTTTGCATTATATATTTTAGGTCTATGATGCATTTTGAATTAATTTCTGTTTCTAGATTCACTTTTACATGTGGATGTCCAGTTGTTTCAGCACCATTTGTGAAAGGGCTATCCTTGCTACATTAAAATGCCTTTGTTTTTTGTTAGAAATCAGTTGAGTATATTTGAATGGATATATTTTTGGATGCTCTATTCTGTTGCATTGATATATTTATTACTTTATCATACCCACCCTGTCTTGATTATTATGGCTTTATAAAAAGTCTTGAAGTCAGGTCAAGCCAGCCCTCTAACCTGGTTCTTTTCCTTCAGTATTATGTTGACTATTTGGGACTTTGTCTTTCTCATATAAATTAGTTGTTCAAAATAAGTTTTTCATGTCTACAAAATTATTTCCTGAAATTTTGTTTGGGATTACATTGGATCTACAGATCAGTTGAGGAGAATTAACATCTTAATAATCTAACTATCCAAAAATATGAAATATGTTTCCATTTATTTAAACTTTATTTAATGTCTTTCATCAGTTCTCTAGTTTTCTTCATTAGTTTTAGGCTAAGTCATTCTTTCTTTTTTTGGTGCTAATGAAAATGGCATTCTGTTTTTAATTTCAGGTTCCAATGGCCTATTTCTGGTGTATAAAAAATCATTGACTTGTGTATATTAACCTTGTATCCTGCAACCTTACTAAAATTGGTTATTAATTCTAGGTTTGGGGTGGGTTTTTTTTTTCTTCATTTGTTGTTTTGTTTTGTTTTATTACTTGTAATTCTTGGGATATTCTACATAGAAAATTGTGAACAAAACAGTTTTATTTCTTCTTTCTTAATCTGTATACTTTTATTTTCTTTTCTTGTCTCATTGCATTAACTTGGACAATGCCCCAATTATTTACAGAGCAGCCTCCAGGGATGATGAATTGGCTATAATGTATTTTATTTCCAAACCAAGAGAGATTAAAAAAGCTTTACTATAGTAATTTAATCTTTGTGATATTTATTTACTTATTTACTTTTGAAACAGCTACCTAGAAAAGTTTGCAGTATATATGCAGCTATAATAGAAGTTAATTTTAGGGAGAAGAAATTATCTTTATTACATTTCAACCTTAGAATAGGCCTTGTACTTACTAACAGATAATTTCAGGGTCTCCTATATGACCATACTCTCTGGTGACAAAATTAATGTCACCTTGACATTAAATTTAATGCACCATATTGAATTAATGCGAAGAGAAGCTTTGTACCAGAAACTAATACATATGTTTGGTAGAAGAAACAGCAACTGAAAAGTATCAGCATCAAATGGGTGACTATAACTATATCATGAGATCTCATTTCACAACACCAGAGTTTTAACAGCAGGAGGCTAATTCTGCAATCACAATTTAGCAAAGGTCTGACAATGCAAACTGCTCAATTCCATGTAAACAAGAATAGGAAGCTCTGTGGGGGATTTGAGGAAAGGAGGGGAAGGATGGGTCATTGTTCCAACTTATTAGAGAATAACATGTATTCTATCCTGAAAATCACTTGACATTTTAGTTGCAGTTTAAAAGAATGATTTCCCCTAAGAAATCCCTCCTCCTAATATTCACAACAAAGCAGTCCTTCTCTGGTTTCCTTATTTCTGTTATTACCTTCCAGGTTAACTCAGTCAGGAGCATGAACACTGAACTCTGAAAATCTAAATTGGAAGGCCACATAACTCTGTGATCCTGGGCAAGTTACTTAACTTTTCTAATCTTCTGTTCCATTTTGTAAAATTAGGAAATGAGTATATCTACTTCAGACTGTTAAAAGGACAAAATGAGTGAATGCTTGTAAAACATAATGTGGTACCTACCACATAGTAAGATCTTTATAATATTATTGTTGATATTATTACTAACAATAACTTCCATGTGGCTTATAAGTCCCATTAAAAGCATTTTTTTTTTTAAATATGTCATGTCCTCCCTTCTCCTTTCCATTTCTATCTTATTACAGACCTGGAATGTCCATTACCTGGTCTACTCTGATAGCACTAGCCTTGTCTTTTCTCTGTTTTATTTTACTTACAAATGCCAAATTAATATCTCTAAAGCACACCCTGTTTAAAACCTTTATTAGGACCATAGTGTCTACAGAAAAGAGTCTAAACTCTCTACTTTGGCACTCGAGGCCTCCATAATCTGACCACAACCTCCAGCTCTAATTGCCCTATCCCTGCCATGCATTTAAGATGCACCCAGACAACAGCACAGTCAAGTTCAGGCTTGACTGAGTTTCACAATTTCCCAGAATGGTCAAGAGAGAATGAAGCCAGATGGGGAGTATAAACTGCATCCAGAGGAGAATGTCAAGGAAAAACCATAGGAAAGAAGCCAGATCTGTTGTCAAAAACAGCACTAAATTGGGGATCAGGAATGATAGATAAACCCTGGAAGGTACGAGGGTAGTAAAAGCAACCAGAGTGGAATCAAAGAACAGAAACAGAGAAGGAAGAGGCTTTAGAACTTTTTCTGTGAATAGGATTAGGACTGCCAAAATGTACTTTCATTTTGTTCTATGCAGGACAGTCTGTCTAGTTTAAAATGTGACTTAAACAGGACTGGGAAAATAGCATATTGCATAAAAAGTTATAACCTATAAAATTTAGCAATAGGAATATTCATCATAGCTCATATTTGCACAAAACTAGAAAACATATATGGAAGTAAAATTACTAAGAGGAATATATTAAATGATTAACATTGGTGATTGAATTTTATATTAACATATATACATATATAATTATATACACATATATATTTATATGTTAATGTGTAATATGTCTAACATAAATATTTCTGTATTATATAAGTATATGTTTACACATGCTTACATATAATATATACATTTATATATTATATAAACATATATTTATATGTGTATATGCATGCACATTTCTATATTTATGTATATTTTCCAAAAAAATTATATATATTGGAGAAACACTCATACACTGCTGATGGGACTGCATATTGGTACAGCTACTATGGATAACAGTATGGAGGTTCCTCAAAAAACTAAGAATTGTTCTACCATATGGTCCAGCAATCCCTCTACTGGGTATTTACCCCAAAGACTTGAAAACTCATATCCGAAAAGATATTTACACACTGATTCATAGCAGCATTATTCACAGTGGC
Source organism: Eonycteris spelaea (assembly GCA_003508835.1). Lineage (NCBI taxonomy): Eukaryota > Metazoa > Chordata > Mammalia > Chiroptera > Pteropodidae > Eonycteris > Eonycteris spelaea. The sequence continues at coordinate 10,125,167 of PUFA01000007.1, forward strand.
CAGGACATGGAAACAAACGAAGTGTCCTACAACAGATGATTGGATAAAGAAGCTGTAGTACATACATACAATGGAATATTACCAGCCATAAGAAAAGATGAAATACTGCCATTTGCGACAACATGGATGGACCTCGAGATAATCATGCTGAGCGAAATAAGCCAGATAGAAAAAGTTGAAAATCACATGATATCCCGGTTATATGTGAGATATAAACCTAAAAGCAACAAATGAACAGGATAAACAAACAAACTCATGGACATGGACTATAGGCTAGCGGGTACCAGAGGGTTGAGGGGAGTGCCAAGGGAGAAGGTAGACGGGGTAAAGGGAGTCAAATAAGTGGTGAAAGAAAGAAATCTAACTACGGGAAGTGAAACACAGTGTAAATATATATGCCTTACTGTTAAAGTATACAGCTGAAACATTGGATTTCATTAACCAATGCAACCAATAAATAAATAAATAAATAAATAAATAAATAAGCAAACAAACAAGTAAATATTATATACTAGAATGTTAACAGTGGTTAAGAATGGTATAGGATTACAGGCAATTCATTTTCTTCGTCCTTATACCTAAGTCAAAAAGTGAGTATGTATTGAAAAAAACAATGGAAAACCAATTGCCTACACCACATGATTAATCAGAAAAAAATTAATGGTTTATCTCTCTATGGAATTTCCAAATCTACTGATTTTATAACAGGTTTTTAAGAAACAGACTCAGTCATATACAGAACTTTTAACTTCTGAATAAATATACTGATTTTTAGCCAAACAGTAATAAATAAATGTGAGAGAATAAAAGATATTATCCCTCCTACAAATTCAGATCGATATCTCATATGACTGTTACAGTCTTTGAATATAGGTGCTCAAATGTTTCAGAGCACTTTTGCAGATGTCATTGCATTTGATTCTCACGATATCCCTCACATATAGATATGGGAACATAGAGACGGAGAGGTTCAAGGATTTTGTCAATTTCACAAAGTGAACTTTCACAGCAGTTAAACTAGGTAGAATCCAGATATTCTTGTGAATAATATGAGGGCTAATACACTATATAGAACACATCTCATGGGAATTTGTTTAAGCTAAATGATATTTTATATGATATATTAAAAACATCTGAATCTATTTTTGGAAGAAGTTAAAATATTTAGAAAGACACTAAATTCTCTATTATGATTGAGCAATATCACACCTCTAACACATAAAAGGAACCAAAGCAAAACATAGAACAATGGGGGGGAAAAAAGGAAGGAAGGGAGAGGGGAGGAGGGAGGAAAGAATGAAAGAAAAAAATTAGATTCTTTAAGCAATCGAGATTTATTTTTACACATAGAAAGGTATTTTTCTTCTTCTTTGCATGTTTTTTTCCACACAAATACTACTGTCCCCTAAATCCACTGCTAATATAACATCAGGGACTCATTAAACATATAAACCAAGAACTCATTAGAATGGATTGATAGGGTTTGGACTCTGGTGAATTGCCAAACAAAAGAAAAGCAAGCAAGAAACAAGTCTTCACATTTCATTTAAATAATTTATTATTTATTAAAGGATTCTAGATATAGACTAACTTTCTCTGACTTTCTTTTTTTTTTTTTTCTTTTTTTTTTTGTCTCTGACTTGAATCCAAAATTACTCTGATACATGGATTAAATGCTCTAGTTTCTGGGCAGATTCACTTCCATCTCTACGTACCAGGCTATCATTCTGTTTCATTATTCCTTTCAGTAATAATCTTATTGAATTACAGCAATATCCATGCTACCTTCCAGAGTACAGAGAGCTAGGTGTGTTTTTTCCACAGAAACAATGAAAAATGCCAGGGAGGAAAACCTGAGTCAGAGTCTGAAGCCAATTTTTTAAGCACCATTAAGACTAGACTGAAACTATCTGTGGTGTGGACACACCAGGTGGGCTCCCTAAAGCGGATGTTCAGTCCATCAATACAAACAACAAGCAAAAATTTCTGGTCTTCTGCTTGATGACTTCCCACCTGCACAAGTTGCATCCATTCTCTTGAGTTCAGTTCACATCTCACCCTCTGACCACCAATGTCCACCTCAATTTCTCCTGCCTTTAAATTGATACATTATCTGTTCCATCCATTTGGCACTTCCTTCATATTGTCTTGCAGTGATATATTTTTTATGAACATATTTTGCCATGTTATCTAGACTATCAGTGTAATTCATAACCCACAAGAAACAAGGCTTGCTAAGTAGCTTTCTATTCAAGGCTCTGTTTAAGTAGTCCTGGGGATGAGAATCATGACTTTAATTGTTGGATAAGACCTGTTTATCTATGTCTGTCTATAACAGTATCTAGAGGGATTCTTTAAGTTATGACTTTATAAAGACCAAAAAAAAAAAAAAAGAATGGCAGCTTATTCAGTAATTCAACAAGTATTTTCGGAACATGTACTATGTACTGGGTGTTGTTGTCACAGATATAAAAATAAGATATAGATGCTGCCCTGAAAGAGCTCAGACTAGTGAGAAGAGAATCAAATAAAGATTACATAGAAAGTACAATAAAAGAGAATTCTGAAGCCAGACATTAGAAGTATTTTACTATACTGTAACAGAAAATGTATATTCTGAGGTCCTATTTTAGAATCCCAGATCCTACTCAATGAAGGGCAATTGAAAAGTAAGCCCTTAACTCACAAGAGTCCCACCTGGCTGAGTGGTCCTCCATTTTTGTTGAATTTCTTGTTTTTCCCCCATGTTGTTCTCATCCTATGCAAAACTACATGGGAGTGTCATATATATAGTGTGTGTGTATGTGTGGGATATAAACCAAAAAGCAACAAATGAACAGGATAAACAAACAGACTCATGGACATGGACTATAGACTAGTGTGTGTGTATGTGTGTATGTGTATATATATATATACATATATATATATGTATATATATATCAAAGCCATTATATATATATACATATATATATATATGTATATATATATATCAAAGCCATTATTGAAATCATAGCAGGGCCTTTTATTCAAAAATTTCCAAAGTTTAGATTTAAAATAAAGAAGCATTTGTCCATTTAGCACATTGTGTAGTGCTGGGTGCCCACATCTCTCCCTGATTGAGCTGTATGCTGGGGCATTCTACCCCTCAGCCTCTGAACTTCTTATTCTGAAGCTGTCCCAGTGGGAAGGGTATTACTCAATTCTTTGGTGGCAGAAATACAGTTTGAGAGTGACTTTATTTGTGTCTTGGCAGTAAAACAAAACAAAACAAAACACAAAAAACCTCTCCCATTGGATAAAGTCCTGAGTACAAAAACAGATTCCTTTGTAATATTAGTTTACTTTGTCATACTAACTCAATGCAGCCATTGAGGGGTAATTAGGCTCCTTAGAGAATGGAATGACGGAAAAGTTATATTTTACACTCCTAACAACCTCATTTTCAACACATCGTCAGCACCTAGTATGCACATAGTAGATACTTAATAAATATCTGATTGACTGATTAATTTTTATGACAGTTTCTATGACAAAGTCTTAATGCAAGTTTTCATCACACAAAAACCCATTTTTACATACATCATTGTCCAACATGGTAGTCACTAGCCACATGGGACTAGTGAACATTTTAAATGCTATTAGTTCAAGTTGAAATGTGCTATAAGTGTAAATACACACCAAACTTCACAAACTGTGTATGAATAATGTAAAATATCTAACAAATAATTTTTATATTGGTTATATATTACATGATAATATTTGGGGTTAAATAAAAAATTAAATTTAACTTTACCTTTTTCTTTTTTACTTTTTTTTTAACGTCATCAGTAGAAAGTTGAAAATTACATAAATGGTTCACATTATCTTTCCACTGGTCCAGACAAGATTAGATTACTGGGGCAGGGGATGGGGTGGGGGGTGTTGTTGTTTTTTAAAAAATCCAAGTGAATTGTTCATTTTTTCACAGTAAGGGCCAGATGAAAATAATCCAAGTTGAGACTCATCTGAAGAAGTGTTCATTCAACATATCAAAACAATTACAAGACCTGGGGAAACTGTACTGTGGTGGGTCTGGGACCAACTAGGAAAAAATATGGAGCTGAGTTGCAGAGTTTCCATGAAGACTTCTTACACCTGGTCTAACATAGCTTTGGTTGGTATACTCACACTCTGCCTCAGAAAATTAGTGTCAGATAGACTGTCCTATTGGCAGTGAGAACTACTGGGGCCTACTGCGGTGGAGATAAATAGCACGGATATTTGAAAGAATTTGGGTTTTGAAGTTAATCTTGATATGAACACTGCCACCTTCTGATTTAGGAAAGTTACTTAACCTCTGGGTCTCAGTTTCCTTTTTTATAAATCTAATAATAATACATATCTTGTAAGATCACTGGAGGATTAATTGAGATCATTTATGTAATGGTCTTAATACAGAATCTAACACATAATACTCTGTTAAAACAAAGTAGCTATTATTTAGAATCAATGTGTTCAACAAAAAATTTGATATTCTGATATGTGTGTATGTGTGTGTATACATATATATATTCTGATATGTGTGTGTATATATGTATCTACACACACACACAGATAATAAATAAGTACAAATTAAGTATATAGGTAGATTAAATGACTGAGAACATCCTCAACTCCAATTAACTTCACAGAAGAGAATTGCTTATGAGTCTCGTCTCAGTGCCCTCTCTCCTCCCATTTTTCACTTATGAATTAATAAACCCATTGTGAAACATCATGGGCTAAGTGGAACTTTGTCTAAAATGTTTGCTTTAGTGAACTTAAAAGCAGGAAGCACGAAGGTAGGTGACTATAAGAAGCTTCTAAGGGATGTTCAAATCTCCTCTGGTCTATTCTAGACAACGCCCTGGAGGAAAAAATCTCTCTCATTGTCAAAACTTTCAAAAGAGTCAAAGAATTAATCACATGCACCTCTCCTGGGCCTTCTGAATTAATCAGAAAGAGGTTTCAGTATCATCCCTAGTCTTGGGAAAAAATATCGCCTCTCTCTTAAAAACATTTATTAATGTTTCTTAATAGAAAAGGGCAGGGAAGGAAGAAAAAAAAAAAGGAAGGATGGAAGGCAGGCAAAAAGGAGAAAAATTAATCAAAGGTCTCCTGGTTGGGTCTCTATTCAGACATTTCCTATTGTCTTGTGGATTCATTATCCCACTAATGACAGTTTAGTGTGCCTTAAACAGAATTTTTGTTCTGCCAGTAACACGTGAGTCTAAAAATAGGTTTGTTTGTTTGTTTGTTTTTTATTGGAAAGTAGTTAGCTAGTGAAGAAATTAAAAAAAAAAAAATCCAACTGTTATGCTCATTGGATCTTTATATTGTTATTTCACATACATTCTCAGCTCTGTAAATCACCTTCATGGACCCAGGCAATGGGTCATTCCCCTTGGGATAGTATCCTGTATGCTTCTCACTTACTCTCCTTAACTATTTCAGGTTGAGATTCCTAGAAACTACCTCGCCTGTCAATGGAAACCACATCCTGGGTTGTGCGTGGACCCAGTCCCTCACCACTCGCAGCTGGTTCCCAACTGCACATGAGGACTAAACAGACTGCTGGCCAGTCCTACTTGTCCATCCCTAATGTTACTGTCCTTAAAAAGACAGAAAAGATTAAATGGTCTCCTTGAGGTTTATGCTGAGCCCACCCTGTTGGCCACTATAGAATCCAAAGAGCCTCAGCTCACTGATGAAGCTGAGGGTCAGACTAGGTGTTAAAGGCCTCTCAGCCAAGCTACAGTCATTATTTTAATAATTCATCACAATAATAATAGAACTTCACATCCGTGTATCATTTCATATTACTAAATGTTTTCCTTTAAATCATTATCACATTTAATTGCGCAAGAGCTAAGCAAAGCCATGTTTAAATTCTAGTGTTGCTAGTTATCAGCTGTGTGACTTTGTGACAATTACCTGATGTCTCTGAGTCTTGGTTAGTCATGTATCAAATGAGGAAGATATCTAAGATTCTTGTTAAGATCGAATGGATTAACATATGCAAAGTTTTTTAGGCACACCAGGAGGCCCAGACTTACACAATACTCACTCTAGCTTCCCCCTGGGTTTAGCCTCTGGCAGGAGGCAGAGGAAGAGAAGGAAGAGAAAAAGCTGGGAAAGAGGAGTGGTGGGGAGGTGGGAAAAAATCTAACCCAGACAGTGGAACATAATATTTATCATTAGCAGAGTTCTCACTCTCTGTGGTGAACGATACTACTTTTTGTGTTTTATCTATTTTTCTCTTGCAACAATTCTGTAAAGTAAATGCTGTTATTATTCTCAATTTAGTCATATGGAAATTGAGTGGAATTTAAGCAACTTTCAGAAAATCACACAGTTGATAAATGGAGGAGCCAGACTTAAAACCCAATCCATCTGAAGCAAAAAACCCATAACAATGTTTCCATTCAGAATTATTATATTTCTCCAAAAGTACAGGCCATGGAACACAGAACTCTCCCTCCAATAGAAAGTTATAATAAAATAAAATAACAGTACTTTATAGGGAAATATAATTATTCTTTCACATATACTGGCAACTGCAACAAGTAAACAGGGTTCATTTCCCCCAATCTACCAGTAAGAAACTGAAGATGAGTGCAATTTGCTCGATCTCACATAGTTAAGTGGTAAGGTCAAGGTTTGAACTCTATTTCTCTGACTCCAGGACCAAGGTTTTTCTCACAGACAGTGCCTGTCTAGCAATGTAAGATAAAGCTAGTGTTGATGGACTCGGGCCATGAAGCAGGAGGCTCTGCTAGTGCACTGACTTTAGTCCTGCCCCCCACTTATGTACAGTTGAACAGTTTACATTAATGCCATGAAAAGGTCTCAAAGGGCTCGATGCCTTCCAGACTTCGAGGAGTCATGAAAAAGAATATTCTAGTTCCATAAGGCCTGTCACCAGATGCTTAACAGAAATTATTCTCAAAACCAAAGTATTTTCCAACATTACAAGTGTGTGAGTGAGTGAGTGTGTGTGTGTGTGTGTGTTCACATCATGTCAGAGCTAAAAAGTGGAGGTGCAGGAAATGGAGATGTCATTTCTTATCCTGATTTTTAGAGAAAAAAAAAAAAACTCTTAAAGACATTTGCCAGCTTCAGATCACCTAGAACCAGCCAAGCGTCCTGAACTAAGTGAGGATATAAGTCCCGCTCGCCACCTCATATCCTCACTCTCTTTCCAGCCTACTTCTCCCGGTGCTCCGGTCATCTCATGCCACCAAGTGCTCTTACTCACCATTACCTCTACACTACAATCACGGGTCCACTAAGAATGTCTTTACCAGGCATCAGCATGTTCTCTGATAAGGTCTAGTGAATATTCAAAAAGTTAATGCTTTAAAATAGTTTGAATGGTGCCTGTTATGTGTTGAGTGGTTATTATTACTGGGCACAATTATTTGTCCTCCAATATCATTCCATTTCCATAAAACACCAGGGAAATAAATCACATCGATTTTTCAAAATGTATCAGAATAGATCAATGAATTCATAGCTAGCTGGAAGAATGTGCTTAAGAAAGAGTCAACTTGTTATAAATTATTATTACTAATCTTAATGATGATGATGACCATTTATTTATTGCCTGTCTTATCATAGGAACTGTCCAAGGAACTTCATATTGCATCCTACCAATATTATTATTGTATCTGACTAATATATTATTGTGTCCTACCAATAAACCTACAAAAGAAACTATCATTACATAAATTGAAAACCTGAGGCTCAGATATGTTAATAAAATGCCTTGTGGTTATAAAGTCAGAACACTAAAGAACTACAGCTCAAAATTATGCCCAAAGGTTCTGAAGCTGATTCTTTTTCCATTTCAACATACAGAACTTTATGCCCACGAGATTCAAGTTTAACCGATTGGGCTTCAAGAAAAAGCCATACAGAGATAGAAACGGCAGTATCTACATAAAGAAACATCCAAACCTGTAGAGAATTTTTATAAGAGTTCATTTGAGCCAAACTGATGACATTATGCTGGAGAGCAAGATCTCAAATGCTCCAGAGAATAACAATTTTTCACCTTCTTTTATGCATTTGAAATTAAGGGGGAAACTTGAGGAAGATTACATGGAGGTGGGAAAAAGGAAGGTAAGGGTTGGATTGTAGGATAGTTAACCAGATTATGTGCTCTCTTGAGGGTGGTTATAGCTTATTTTAAAGATGTGTTAACCTAGATGCACAGAAACAGTAGACAGAACTTGCTTAAGGCAAAGATAAACCTTTCACTAAAAAGTTATATGTCTGGAGCTTGACTACCACCATGACCTGCCCAGTTAGGAATTTATGATCAGATCATCCTGTGAGGTTACTTTCCATTGAACCTGTTTTTTCACCCACAGTATAAAAATTACCAGATGGGTTAAAGATGAAATATTGAACCTGGCTGAGAATGGCCAAAAATGTAATATATCCCAACCTCCTCATTTTAAGGGGTGGGGGATGGGTAAACTGGTCTAGAAAAGCTTAGCCAGTTAGTTATTCCTTCGATGTTGCATTATCTATGAACTGAATGATCAACACATTTGGAAGAAACTTGAGAAATATCACAGGATCAAGGGCAGATATGAAATGGGGAACAAAAACATAGAATGAAAAGAGAGATATAAGATCCCTCCAGAAACTAAAGAGGAAGAGTGGTGAAAGACCTAGCTGGAAGCCAGAGGTCTCTGTAGAAAATCATTTGATTTCCCAGTTGATGAGAATGCACAGAGAAGTCAATGACAGGGGACAGTGGCTAGGGTTAGGGATGTTGAAATAAAAATGCTGAGAATTATGATGATGGTTTGTAATAAATATTTTCCAAATAAATATGCTATACAGTTCTATCTATTACTACATAACAAAAATCAGAGTCTTAAAGTAACAATCATTTATTTGTTCAAGATTCTGTGATCCAGGCTGAGGTTAGCTGAGCAGTTTTCTGGCTGGTCTCTCCTGGAGTCTCTCCTGAAGCTGTAATCACTAGGCAGCTCAACTGCAGCCAGATGGCCCTATGTGGCCCAAGTCACATATCCATTGGTAACATGCTGTCAACCAAAAAGCCTTGGTAAGCCTCCGTGTGGTCTCTTCAGCAGGATAATCTAGGCTCAGCATTCTAAAGAATAAACCTCACTGTTCCAACATGTAACAGGTTGCTGCTTGTGTCATGTGTATTAGTGTCCTATTGACCAAAACCAGCCATTGGATCCAGCCCAGAGTCAATTTAAGAGAGAGGTATCCTAGGGCATGAATACTGTTAGGTGTAATTAACTAGGTATCATTGATGTAATAATCTACCACAGTGGCTAAAAAAATGTATATATATATATATATTTCTATATGAAAACAAAGGCATCAACCATGATTAGCCATAGGCTTTCATATTCACATTATTCATTACTAAATATAAGGATAAGTGAAAACTATTACTTGCACTGCTCTCACAGTGGAAAAGAAAATGCTACTATTCAATATTCTTTTCAATTCTAGATCTGATGCTAACTCACTTGGCAATGGGAGGGTGCCTGAGGGTTCTAACCCACAATCTGTCACTACTGCCCCTAGGAATTGTAGGTTACGTGTCCTAATAAAATAATGACTTCCTTTGTCTTATTTGAAACACGAGGAATGTATTTCTCCCTAATTAATGTAGAATGAGGTAGCAAAAGGGTGAAACAAAAAATATATATATTTCTAAACAAACAGACTTCAAGCAAAGACTAGCAAATATTCTAATTGAAATTACAGGGTTATAATTGGGAGAGGTAAAGTAATATTTGAATACCTTGCTTAGTAAGACACTGATTAAATTTGTAGTGTCACTGTTCTTGTGAGAAGAAAAGATTACTAAGCAACAAGTAACACCAGTGCCTCAAGCTTAAGGAAATAATGTCTACAAAAGAGAAATTCACCCCAAGTTGGTAAGGAATGTGGACAATTCCCTTTGCTTCTTCTCTATGAAACTCAGAAGATCCAAGACGTCCTGCAACGACTTCTCTTCTCTGAATCAAGGTTATTCAAATAGTGAGAAATTCTGCCTCTAGGGTGATCTGGATGCAGCAACTAAATGACACAATGTATTTCCCAGATGGAAAGAGATAGTATGCTCTGGTTTGGAAAGAAGGATGCACTGGTGGCAGGGGAGGGAGCTTGTGGTAGATGCCGTTGATTTCCCAGAAGGACTCATGCCCCCTTTCATTGCATACAGGCTGGCAGATTAAACACTACATTTTTCAACCTGCTTTGCATCATGTAGGCAAAGTGACCGATGACCGATCAATTCAATGCCAATGGAAGTGATGTGTACTACTTTTAGATCTAACCTGGGCAAAAAAAAAAAAAATGCTATGTAATTTTTTGCCACATCTATGATACTGTAATTTATAATATATATATATATATTTGGTCTTCAACTCCATTCCTGGCACAAAGCTCCTAAAACCCTTGGAACTACCTGTGATAAGAACAATAAAGGTTTATTTTGTTACTTAATCAGTTGACTTTTAGAAAGCCCTTAGGTAACCTGCGGTTAGAAGCTGGTTGCCAGGGGAATCAACCATGTGATTAGAGGGTTGGAACTTTCAGTACCACCCCACCCAAACTCCAGAGGGGGAAAGGGACTGGAGGTTCAATCATTCTCCAATGTCCAATGATTTGATCAATCATAACTATGTAATAAAGCTTCCAGAAAAACCCCAAAGGAGAAGATTTGGAGAGTTCTGAGTTGCTGAACATACGGAGGTGTTGATAGAGTAGCTGGCCTGGAGAGGGCATTTCCCCATATGTGGCTTATGCATTTCTTCTATCTGGCTGTTCCTGAGTTATATCCTTTAATAATAAACCAGTGATCTAGTGAGTTCTGTGAGCCATTCTAATAAACTAATCCAGTCCAAGGAGGAGGTCATGGGGACCTCTGATCTATGTTAGTCAGAAGCACAGGTAACAACCTGGGCTTGCTACTGATGTCTGAAGTCCAATCTATAGCCAGACAGTCAGAAGCACAGGTAATAACCAAGGGCTTGTGATTGGCATCTGAAGTGTTGAAAGGGAGGCAGTCGTGTAGGCCTGAACTGTTAAGCTGTCGAAGGATGGTACATTAGCTTAGAGACCTGAATGACTACACTGAACAAATACCAACCTGTCCTCCTCAAACCCTACCCATGGGGAGTTACGTGAGCAAAAAATAAACATGTTGTGCTATACCACTGAAATGTTTTGTTTTATTTGTTTTAGAAGATATCATTGCTTTACCTGATACAAGGGGATGTCAGGAATTTTAGCCCTACTGGAATTCTGATGTCAAGTGAATTAGATTAAGTCACATGGTAAATGAAGCAGCTGAGAAGAATGAATGTGCAGTGACAGGGATCAAAACCAAAAGCAGGATTTGGAGGCAGACAAATCTGGGTTTGAATTCAAGATTTACACCTTGTATCATAAAGTAATATTCTTTATTGAATTCTTACTAATTGCCAGACGCTATTATAAGCTTGGGGATATTGCAGCAAATGGAATAGAAAATTCCTATCATTTTGGACTTTATATTCTAGTCAGGGAGGTGGATAATAAACAGATTAAAAAAAATATGGTACAATATCAAGTAGTAATAGGACCTAAATAGTGAAGAAGAACAAGGAGATAGAAAGACAGGCTTGCTATATTTAATAGAATCATATTCAGAGGGGGGTGCTCTAAATAGGTGATATTTGATTGAAATGTACATGAAGTGAGGGAGTGGGCTTAGTTGCTATTGGGACGATAGAGTCTGAGGTGGAAGGAAGAATAAATATAAAGGCCCTGAAAATGACAGATGCTTAGCATATCAAGAAACAGCAAAGAGGCCAGTGCTGCTGGAATCGACATGTACGAGGAAAAGCAGACTAGGGAATGTGATCAGCAAGGTGTGCAGTGATCACATCATATAGTTTTTTGCCTTAGCAGGTCTCCTAGAAGCAGAACCTAAAACAAGACGTGTGAAATTGGTTTTTTAAAAGAGTTCTCTCAAGAGAATGATAGGAAGTAAGCAGTATAGGATGAGCAGGAACAAAACAAAACAAACAAAACAAAGCAAGAATGAGCTCAGCTAAGACTAGCTTCAGCCGAATGCCACACGGAGCTCTGGAGAATGAACAGCACTACAGAGTTGGTTCCACTCTGTAGCAAGAGGAATGACCTTTTGTTCCCTCATGTCATTAGTCATTACCAAAGGCTGCTCCTGGGAAGAAAGGGGTATAACTTCCTAGGTGAGGCAGCTCCTATACAATCAAGACAATTTGCAGGGGAAATGGGCAGCTCTGAGCCATTAGCAGCCACCGTCACCTGGGTAGGTACATTGGCCTGTAACTGATATTCATCATCTCTCTCCTTCATTACCCATTCTAGATTCCCCAACTGGCTCACCGAGCACTTTCACTGGACTACTGACTTGCCTGGCAAAGTGGCCCTCATCGAGGCAGGCTCCTATTAGAACTTGGTTGTTGTACCCGCACATCCCAATTAAAACCAATCATAAGACTAACAAAAAATGCCCTAGCACATCAACCGATTGCCAAAAATATGTAGCAACAACACTATCTCCTCATGATGATCAAGGTCAATCACCCCACCCATAAGTTCATTCTATGGCTGCTAATCTACAAGCACAAAGTATCCAAAGCAACCTGGTGGCAGTTGTAGTTTTCAGTTGAGTGGAACTCTTACTATATCTCCAAGAAAATATATCCTTCCTCTCTGGGACCCAAGACCTCTAGAGCAGAGATCAGCAAACCTTTTCAGTAAAGACCCAGAGAGTAAATATTTTAGGCTTTTAAGGCTTCATATATATGTCTGTCTCTGTCACAATTCCTTCTGTTTTAGTAATCTTTTAAAAATATAAAAACCATTCTCAGCTTATCAGGCCATAAAGAAAACAGGCTATGGCAGGATTTGGTCCACTGGCTCTGGTTTGCTGACCCCTATTCTAAACCCATTGAGCCTGAAGTTGTGGAACAGGAAATTACCTAGGAGGGTCACTGGGAGTGACCATGAGCAAGGCCACTTCTACTTCTAACCCTAGGTTCTTGGATCCATATATTCTACCTAGTGAAGACACATAAATAACAGCCTGATGAGAAGAAGCACCTGCTGTTGGGTCTACACATAGCTTCTGACTTTGCCAGCATAGTAACCTCATTCACAATCTACTGTGCAAACACTGGGGTGCCTGTGGTGATCAAGGACAGATGTTGGCTGATGTCAACAGGCCAAGTCATTTTGTCTGCTTGATTATTCAGTGCCTCTTTTGCAGTGAATGTTCTCTGGTGGCATTCAAATACAATACAATGACTGTCATATTTTGAATTCGCCCTTAGAATGTGATAATATAAAGTAGCTACAGCTTCCCCTGAGTTGTCAGGCTCCTCCATTCTCATTGTTAGACATTCTGAGAAGAAACAGATGAGAAACTTCAACTCATCAAACTCAAATATCATAGTGTCCCTCTCACATCCTTTCCTTACCCTCCATCCGCAGCCCCCTTAATTCCCCTTCCACCTATCGTGTTGTTAGATGAAATACAGGATATCTCGTTAAATCTAAATTTTAGAGAAACAAATAATTTTAGGATATATATGTCCCATCCAAAATTGTGACATATATCAACTAAAAGATTACTTGTATAAATGCTAATTTAACTGGTTATTTTTAATTTTAACTTGCTAAATCGGGCAAACCTAAATACGACTACTGCTGTTGCCTGCCCTATTTCATGCCTAATACACCTTGCCTTTATTCCAATTCTCTAGTTATATTTCAAAATCTTTTAACCACTGTGGTGGTTAAACATACCTTCATGCCCCTCTACCTCTGCCTGCTCTTGATATTCTCTCGGCCGCAAGTCTCCCCCACACCCCTGTACAGAAGAAAATCTAGCTTATCTGAGAAAGCTCAGCTCAAATGTCCCCTCTGTAAGTCCTCCCCAGCTCTCCCTGTCGAATTCAACTGTTTTTTCACTTCTGCTCCCAATGCAATATTTACCTATAGGATAATAAGTATTTCATTCAGCCTTACATTTTTATTAGTTGTTTGTATAACCTTTCTCTTTCATTGGGTTTTTAAGGTCGCCATCTCCTTTTTCATATTGTCACATCAATCCAAGCACAGTATCTTGAATATAAAAAATAAAAAATATTTTCCTGTTTCAATTGGATTAGACCACAAATGTGTCAATCTAATATGGCCACAGACTAAATAGGAAACACGGTTCCTCTGATAACGATTAGCATCAATTGTAAAAATGACAGTAAAAATCAATTGTAAAAATTACAATTGATTAGCATCAATTGTAAAAATTGTAAAAATGTCTGCTCTGTTTGGCAGACAGCTTTACAGATAGTCTAAAATCCCCTGCAAGAGCAGTTGCATGGAGAAGAGCCAATATTAAACAGGCTTTAAAGTAGTGATGAAAAAAAAACGATTATATTAACAATACAATGTAAAAACTCAACATTTGAAAGTGCAACTATTAATAAAGTAAAATGGTTTGGGACACACATAATAAAGGGTATGATTATTCCATAGTCTCATGCGGAACCTATCACACCTCAATTTAGACAGTGTTGGAGGGAAAATTCCTGGGTTTGTTCTCTCCTGTGACCAAACCAGCTGCTACATGGTCTTTGATCATGCTTGGTTTTTAATTCGTCATATTAGATATGCCTCCCAATTCTAAGAAGCACTGCTGGAAAATTTTTTAACCAATAATAACCGATCATAAGCAGTATTAAATTAAGAAATCAACACGTCCAGACAGGTTATGGAAAAAGCACCAGTTCTAGAATATAAAGATGTGGGGCAGAGTTCCAGCTCTACCACTTCTAACTTGATAATGTAATGGCTGAAAAATGACTGCTAGAAATTTATTACTTGCAGGAAAATTACTGCTTGGCTGTGTCCATGGGAACATAGCCATGTCCATGAGAACATAGGCTGTCACCCATAGGAACATAACATTCTAACAATAAGCTTTCTGCTTCTGTACCCATGCTTACGCACCTGACCTGTGAGTTGACAGGTAATAAGTAGAAGAAGGATAGACCTTTGTGTTTAGACAGAATGAAGAATGGGATTTGGGGCTTAAAAAGCCTGTTCCTCTACATTTTGGGGCTGCTTAATTTGGGGTCTGCATACCCCCGGCAGACCCAGCTGGCTGAATAAAGAGTGTTTCCTATAACTCACTGAGTTCCGGTGGTCCATGTGTCTTTTGGGGGCTGGCAGCCACAACAATAACTGTGGGCAACGTATCGAAAGACCATGAACTTTCGTTCCCTCCATTAAAATTCATTGTTCTTTTGTGGATCAAGCGCCATGACTTTTGGTAAAAACAGTACACGAAAGACATTTTTTTTGAAGAAAGGAAATGCCAGTTGTATTTAGAGGGTAAATTAATCTATGACAAAAAGTTGTACCATCAAAGTAATGAATCTCGGCCCCTTGGTCCTAGTAATACCCTTTGGGTAGCTGTGGTCAATACCATCATCTTCACAACCAAGTAATCTGGTGGGAAGAATGTTTTATTCAACCTCTGTCCATAAGCAGTTGGACAGCTGTTATGAGGCAAGTGTTTCTTTGTGGGCTTAGCAACCTCACCCTGATTGTGAGAAAGTGAGATACGTTAATCTACACTTCCTTCAGGAACCCCACAGAGTTCACAGAGGTGGTATTTGGGGGGGGTGTTGGGGACAGAAGCATGCTGCTTTTGCCTGCAGCAATGACCTGGTGTTTCATGCCTCAGGCCTGTCACAGATAATGCTAGTTAAGATTCCTTAAAGATGGAGTGAATGAATTCTGTCCATAGCAAATGATAGTCCTCCAGCTTTGGTGGAGTAGGGAGAAAGGATAATAATTCCTTTTTCTTCTGTCTAGTAATGAAAGAGAGAGAGAGAGAGAGAGAGAGAGAGAGAGAGAGAGAGAGAGAGAGAGAGAGAGAGAGGAGAAGGAGGAGGAGGAGGAGACGGCGGCAGCAGTAGCAGCTGAGGAGAGAGATGATGTCATTATTTTTCCTCCTGGCTAGGAAGTTCCTCACAACTCTAATCAACAGAATTCGTCTTTCACACAGAGGCTTGTGGAATGATAAATGCTCCACTCGGGTTCGAAATAGGTCACTTCTTTGGTGTAAAATTGCTTTGGGGGTTGAAAAGAGTGGGGAATAGATTTTTGTGGCAGAGTGTACACAGGGGACTAGACCTCCATCTGCTATCATGTTCTTTTCAAAATTCCGATAATCTACAGTAAGTGTCTTTGCGTAGATTCGATCTAGACCCACTCCAGTCCCAGGACCTGGCATGATGTCTTATGCAGACTGTGGGTTCAGTAAATATTCTGCACAAATAAACCAAATAAATAAATAAACAAATGAACAAGTATCACCGCCCCCCCCTCCAAAAAAAATCAAAGGCATATTTCCTTCCTAGGAAAACATCTGCTGTTTCAAATATTGGGATGTGTCCTTGAGATAGGTCTCACTACTGAATAGGCTTACTGTTGTTTGCAGTGTAAACCAATCCTCTACTGTGCTTAAAGATAGTGACTTTCAATTCTGTGCACTCCTACAAAGTCTACACAAATAAAGGCATGGCTTCCACATGATTATAAAAACAATGACTATTCTAAAGCAAAAATAAAATTGGCTTTGAAATAGAATCGAGTCATTCACATACACGCAGTGTGTCTCTCTGCAGCCATTGGCTTATGTACCTCTTCTCTCCAACACACACAGGTCTGGTGTGCCCACTTGTTTGTGAGAAAGAAGTATTCCAGCATTCATCCACTCAAAGTGAGGAGAGTCCTGTGCAAACCGGAGTCTCTGTCTATCTAACCTCTCTCTTCTATCACCTAACTTATTTAAATAAGAATTCTCCTTTCTCCCTACCATGATAGTATCTTTGGCTTAAGTTTTCCCTCATTAAATGCCTTTCATTTCTTTATTTTATCCTATTGACTTTTATTATCTATTACACATCAGAACCTGTACTCTGCCTTTGGGTTAAGAAAAAAGGATACGAGTTTGTTGAGGGCAATGTAAATAGTAAAAATAAAAAATCCCCTGAGGGCAGATATCATGACTCCTTCGGCTTGAAACTCAGTATCTATTGCAGTGTCTGACACATGCATCATAAATGTTGATGGGAAAAAAAAAAATGCTTCCTAATAAAAATACATAAAAGTGCCATGGGACAAAAGAGATTCAGGGTCATTTTCAAAGAAGTTGAAGCCTGAAGGATGGGTCAGCAGGTAGATGAAGGAAGTGGCAGGCGTAAGGCAAGAGGACTGAAGGCTTGGTGAATGGGAGGCCCACAGGGTGGAAGGTAATCGGCTGTGGCTTTGTGTGTGAGTATCAGCTGTGCTGGGAGCAGTAGTACGAGATAAGCAAGAGAGGGGGTGTAGAAAACATGAGGATTATGAATTGTTACTGTTTTAAGGACTTTGAACTTCATTACTATTTAACTTGTAATATGTAGATGTTATATATCCCAAGGCAAGTCACAATCCCGTTGGAGCCAATCCCTCTGTGAAAGTTCACTCTTCGCACCCTAAATGCATAACATAGTGCTATGCACAGAAGGACATCATCATCAACCCCATCACCATCATTATTACCATCATCAATATCATCTAACATTTCCTGAGCTCTTCGTATGTGCCAGAGCAACTAAAAAATTTAACTAACTTTGACTTCAAGTTTTATGCCTCATATACTCTGCCTCTCTTCATAAACATCTGCTGATTTATTGAATTTATATATTTTTCTCCACCCCAAAATAGCTGTACTTGATGATCGATTTAACTCTATCTTACTAAGGTTCATTTTCTTTCCTTTAAAGCTCATAGTGTGATGAGTGGACAATGTGCACAGAATATGACAATAGGTCAGCCTAACCACTGACCTTCTGGGATAGGTCTGAGCCCCACCCCACCTCCACCTCCATCACTCATCATACACATTTTTTCTGGTAAATCGAAAAGTGCAGAAGTTTGATCTGAGTGCACTTCACTATTTTTAATAAGCTTTCTCTCCTCTTTACCTCTTTACCTTTCCACAAATTGACAGGTATCATTAAAACCTCCTCCATGAAACTTTTCAGTAGTTAACCAAATCCCAGTCTCCATGGGAAGAATAAATGAAGGCACATTTTTTTAAATGTATAAACTGAATCTTCAGAGGTACAGCGTTGGAGGTTGTCATGGAAACTTTTCTCTCTCCTTCCCACTGATTTTGGCGAGTTTTTTATTAAACAAAACAAAAAAAATTTAAATGCCCTCATTAGCCCCATCTCCATTTCCAGCAGAATAAGATCATTCTTCTAAATGTCTTATGGCCAAAGTCACTGGCTCACGATATACTGAACATTGAGAAAAATATGTACTTTAGTTCCTCAATATTAAGAACTGAGGACTGAGTTCATTCACTCATTCACTGCATATAACATAGGACTCTCTCTTTATAAAGGTGCTTTGTGAATATAGACTTGTATCCAGGCCTTCATTTAAAGGAGCCAACCATCCAGTGGGTGAGATAAAATGAGTACATGGCTATGATTTAAGGCAGCCTATGAAAGAATTTCAAAATACTCTACAGGTTCACAGGAAGAAAGCAATCATATCCAGCTCGAGCCAGCAGATAAGTCTTCTTGGAGGAAGTAGCCCTTAAATTGATTCTTGAAAGTTGATTAAGAATTAAAGGTCAGGAGGTCAGTTTTAATTACACTGTGTCTTCAATGTCAGGTTATAGAGCCTAATCTTTTTGAGTCACAGTGTGATATGATATATAATATGATAGATATGTATAATAATTTTGAAAGTGTGGTACACTATTGAACTGGGAGAGAGCCTGAGGGCTTGGGAAGATAGAGGTAAGAAAATAGGGAATTTAGAAGGATCGACCACAATGGGAGATATGATAGTGTTTCATTTCCTATATATCAAGCTTGAGATAGAAAAGATTTTCTCTCAAATTAACTGACAAGATGGGGTGGGGCAGGGGTAGGGTGAGGGGAATCACATAAACTTTTTTATAGCAATGCTAAATGAAATCCTAGCCAAGAATAAAACTAAACTTTTTCTAAAGCATGATTTTAGAAGGGAAGGCCATGGTTGTTTCTTGCTAAATAATGACTAAATTTTGTACATGTGAACTAGCTATAGTCCTCATTTTTCTCATTATTTTATTTGGCCATATATTTTATACCACATATATTTCACGATAGAGGTTAGAAACCAAAAGTGACTCTTAAGTAAGGAATGCTTAAAGCCTGCTCTTCCTACATTGTCATTTCACTGAGGCAAAGGGCAGAAACTCATTTGTCTCAGATCCATTAATTCCTGGCACTTAGCAAGTAGAAGCAAATATTTGCGCATTATGACAAAAATGCTTCTTGAACATTCTGCTAAGATGCTGACCCTAAAGTAATTCTAAAGGTCTCCTATCCAAAATAAATAAATAAATAATAAAAATCAACACGCTGGCCCTTGTGAACTCCTAAAATTTAATCCCAGAGCTCTGACTTGGGTTATGTCAGTGGTTCCTAACCTAGGTTTTCTAAAATTGAAGTATTTTCAGAGGAAAATAGATTTTTGAGAGCAAATTTTTGAGATATTTAAAGCCTAATTGAAGTTCTCCACTTACAGACGGCAAAGCTAGAAATTCTCTTGCTTTTCGTTGGATACACTCATCACAGAACGGTCAAACTGCTTATATGTGTCATGCTGATCAGCTTTGTCTGGCAGCTGTTTAAGTCCCTGGTTAATTAAAAATGGGGAAATAAATTAATGACTACTTAATGTATGCGGTTGGCCTGATAGCAAAGTCTTTTAGAACAGTGAATCGATGAGGGTATAAAAATGAAACAATCCTGAGGTATAAAAACCTGAGGACCAGAAAATTCTTATGAGTTCCACTGAGTACCTACTGCTTCCATTATCATATTAAGACTTCTTCTTTCATAGGCACTGAGGCAGGGACGTTGGCAGTTGAGCTCTGGTGCAAAAACGATGGGTGGGGAGTAACTACAGCAGAACTGGATGTAAGGAGGCCGGAGGTACCTGGGGAATTGGGTTCCTGAGCAGCAAAGCAAACTTGGCCTCTTTCACAACTTAGTCTCGAACTGCCCTCGGTGTAAAGTGAGTATTTCCATGTTATTAAACAGCACATAAAATGGCTGTGACTGACAGATTAAGTGGGAAAAAAATCTCATAATTATTCTGCCATGATAGTATGTGACCAGCTTAATAGAAAGGTCCAGTGAATTTCCAAATCAAGCTGGGATAGCAGTCAAGTTTAGCAAGCTCTGATTTGGGACTCAAAATCAGGAAACAATAGATTCTATTGGCTGCTGACTTACTGTGTGACCTGAGGCAAGTTATTCAACCTCTCTGTTCTTCAGCTGCTCACTCCTCTTATAAAATGGATGCAGTTTTTCTAGTCTCTGAGAAAATTTATGCATGACTATTCTGAGTTTTGAGCAAGATATTTAGATCCTTCCTGGCTCCAAAAGCTAATAGCTTTTTTTTTTTTTGCCTTGGGGTATTTATCTTAATTGATATTTCTCCAGCTTTGCTAACACCAGGGAGGCAAGCTATGTCTAGACTTCTTCAGAGCCATTTCATGTTGTTGTTACAGAGCAAACTATTAAGAGGAATTCACAGTGTAAATGCATCACCTTTCAACCACAACATTAAAAATGACACTAGCTTCCTTAAATTTATATTGTCATTTTATTTCAAAGATCTCTAAGCCGTTTTAGTTCATTTTGACCTCACAGCACCCCAAAGAAAGACTTGTACTAAAATCTCTAGTCCCTATTACAGTTGGAGAAACTTAGGATCAGAGATAAATAACTAGTCCAGGGAGATGAAATGAATTTCCAGTAGAGGTGAGATTAGAACATTTATCTCTTGACTTTCTGCCCTGTAGGAACAGCTTGCTTGGCAGAATTCAGCTAAGAGACGCAGAAAGGTACACCACTCACAAAATGGGTCTCTGTGAAGCTCCTTAAAGTATCTTATAATTGCACGGAGCGTACCCTAAGCTACCATTGGAGCTAATAGTTATTGAGTGTGTACCTCATGCCAAACATTTACAACTCATTTAATTCTCACAACAGTCCTATAGATGTGGGAAATGACATGTAGCAAGGTTAAATAATTGACCCGAGGCCATAAAGCTAGTGGACTAGGCACTAAAGGTTCTTGTTAAAGGGCAAATATGTATCTAGGTAAGTTGACCTGTGCCGGGAGTGGTAGGGGGGTTTACAGAAGAAGGGTGAAACTCTGAAGTCAAGTAGATCTGAGTTAAAAACCTAATTTAGAAGTTCATGAATCATGACACTTTTAGTATATTATAGGTCAAAAGCAAAACGCAAATTGAGTCGTGTTACTCCCTGCTTAAAACCACTTTCTGGCTTCTCAGGGCTCTAGGTTCCTCCATGTTTCACCTTTCCTGCCTCTCCAGCCTCATGACCCATCAGTATCCTCACTGCTCCCTGGGTCAGATCATGTACCACCACCTTTCAGTTTTTCAAACAGGCCCTACTCTCTCTCCTGCCTCAGAGCCTTTTCACATCCTGTCCTGTTCCATTTTATTGAGATGCATCATCCACCCTACCTCTCACCTTGCCTCGACAGGTGAGCACCCCTACCATGTATCAGAAAACCTTCACCTTGGTCTATTCCACAACTCTGCGCTGCATACATTATTCTTCATTCATGTTAGACAACAATACAGAACTTCAGAGGGTTTAATTAGTTGCCTAGGGTCACATTGCTAGGAAGTGGCTGAGCTAAATTCAAATCTAGCTCTAACTGGAAATTTGGGCTCTCTGTACTTAGCCGAGCTGTCCCTAACATTGCTCTCTAATATACTTATAAAGAAATCAGGGATGTCAGTCTTTTCCTGCTGCCCACCAGTTCACTACTGAAAACTGCTGAATCACAGGCTGTAAGGCTTAGGCATTTCTTAAAGTACTGAGCTGGTCTCAAACTGCCAGGGAATACATGAAATCCTTTCGAAACTCTGCCTACTTGACCCATCTATGATAACTTCTGCCACAAGATCTGCCCCAAAATTATTCCAAAGGAAGACCACAGGCTAAATAACTCTATTCTTCATCATGAATTGGTAACCCAAAAGGAAATTATAATAAAAACAGGATCACTGAGATTGGATTGTTGTTAAGAATTACTCCAACCAATCAACTTAAACAAACTGAAAATTCCCAGTGTTACGTCATTTGTTCACTTATTCAGCACATTCATAATGACAGACTACCTCAAAGGGTATTAATCAAGTAACTGGCATACTGTAATAGGCAGGACTTGGGCCTTGTCATTTTGCCATCTTGAGGGAAATCAAACAAGAAACGAGTAAACAAATATCATCAGTAAGTATTTGCAAACTGTGATTGCAAAGAAAACATACAGAGTATTGTGAAAGGGAAAAATGAAGGTGTAGGGGGCGACTTCGCATGATCTCTTCTTGGAACCTGGTACCCCGAGGGATGTGAGGAAGTTCCTCCACATGAAAAGATCTGGAGAAGAAAATTCCAGCTGGAAGGGATGACACATGTGAAGACTATAATTGGTAAGAAGTTTATCGTAATCAAGGTATTGAAGAAAGAAAAGATGGAAGTTTATTATGGGGCTTGGAGAAGGAGAAGAGAATGAAAAGACATTTATTGTCTGTTAAAGAAAAGACCACGGGCCCAAAAAGGCATCACTTATGCGAAAGCCCATGATGCCAAATTTAGGTTTAACACCTGACTAATTGCTGTTTCAACCATTCCTAGAATATTATCTTAATTAATTAGTCTGTAATCCTTTGGTCAAGTACCTATAAAGTAATCTGTCACATGGTCCTCTCCATCCTCCATAGAAAGACAAGGAAATCTGCATGATAAAAATCCCTTCCCCCCAAAAGAAGACACCTTGGTCTAAAAACAATCCTTTCTTTTGTTAATAGCTCCCTCGCCCCACCCTTCTTCCTACAAAAACCTTCCATTTAGTACAACCCTTAGAGCACTCTTCTAGTTGCTAGTGGGATGCTGCTCATTCATGAATTGCTTAATAAGTAGTTATTCTTCAAATTTACTTGATTACATTTTGTTTTTTAACAAGTTATTCAACACACCTTTACTGAACACCAATCATTTACCAGGTGTTATTCCAGGTGCTGAAGGTAAACTAATGACAAAGACAGAGGGGTTTCTGCCCCCCTGGGGTTGACATTCCAGCTGGAATGTGGAGCAACTGTCAAGCTTCATGTCTTTGGAGTTTTACAAAGCATAGAAAAGAATTGGGAGTTTATTCTAATTGGAATGTAAACCTAGGAAGTAACTTGATCTGATAAATATTTTAAACGCTCACCCTTGTTTTCTCTGTGTGATGACAGCCAGAATTATTGTTATTTTGATTATTATCAATAATAAATATCCTGGGTCTCTCTTGCTTACATTTTTGAAGACAGAAATCTTGTCAACCCAGTGTCAAAAACTTTAAACCACTAGAGGGAATCGTTTACAAAAGGACACCAGCAGAGCACGGTCTTGTTTGCTCTCTGAGTCTATTTCCTCCAGATAATTTCTACACTAAAACGAATTGACTATATTAGCCAAGAATGTTTATAAGGCAGAAACCCCCTGAGGTAAGTTGAAAGGGAGTAGAAGAAACGGTGCTCCTCTGTTAATATAGAGATAATTTATAATCAATCATATCCCTTTTCTCTCTAAGCCTTTTCTATCTCTCTCTATATAGACTGCTTTAGAATGGAGGAGTAATCAAATTCTATTTGATTCTTTTATGCAAGCAAGTAGGCAGCTTTCGTATCCTCTTGAAAGAAAGTGGACTAATTCCCTGCCTCCTTTGCCCCGGGGAAATGTGCTCTCCTGGAAAGAGCATGGGTTTTGGACTGTGAAGTCCTGATTCATATTCCAATTTCAGTATTAGCGGAAAACTTGGCTAAGTTACTTAGTTTCTCAAAAATGAAGGGATGGAAATAGGTATTTAAACAAACATGAATGTTCATAGAAGAACTATTCACAACAGCCAAAAAATAAAATAACTCAAATATCCATTAGATGATGAATGGACAAACAAAATGTGGTGTATCCATACAATGTATAAACAGCCATAAAAAGAAATAAAGTATTGGTGTGATTTAATTTACATGAAAATCCAAAACAGGGAAATTTATAGAGACAGAAAGCAGAAGAGTAGATGCCAGGGGATGGGGGAGAGGCTGAGGCGTGACAGCTTAGTGGGTACAGGACCAAATGTTTTGGTACTAGGTAGAGATGATGAATGTGTAACCTTGTGAACATGCTAAATGCCACTGCTGTTATGTAAATCTTATGTGACTTTCACCTCAGTTTTTTAAAAAAGTGAGGAATCCCAGGAGCCAGGAAACCTCCGTTTTTAATAGTTATAGCTCAAATTTGGCACAAAAGTTACATTTGGAAACTGTTTCATAAAAACCGAGAGTTAACTCATGGCCTTTGGGAATCCTGGAATAACTATCTTTTCTGCTTTAAAACAATATCTTATGTAATATTTAATAACTGCCTTCCATATAGGTCTCCATCTATAGTAGATTTTTTTTTGAATTTCATATTTACAGCAAGATGCCTTTACCTACTTTTAAACCAAAGCTGTTACAAAATAATAAGCTATGGACTTAACTTGAACTTGGGAGGCTATATTTTATATTTAAATTATTCTACTCTTTAAAAGAATTTGAAAGAATCTAACAGATTAGCCTTGTGTTCACTGAGTAATTGATCTTAGACTTGTGATTTCTGTTTTAAAAGTATGATGTTTAATCTTGATAAATAGTTTTAGGTTCATTATTTGTAATCTATTAGTTTTTCTGGACTATTATTTGGGAAGGTTTTGGTTGTTAGTCATCCATTTGAACTATAAAGAAAAAAGAAAGAAAAAATAAATAAAGTTTAAAATATTTGAGGACTTTTAATAGACTAAGTTTGTAAATAAAATCAAAGTAACGAAATGATCATCAAAATCTGCTGGGCATATATAAATAGAATAATAATATGAACCCAGAACCTTAAGGAAAAAAAAAAAAAATTAAGTTGAATACATTGAAAATTATTTTAATTTAAATAATAACTCACACATACACACAAAATCACCTCCAAGGAAATCTAAAACTTTACTTTGATAGTTTTCATTCAATACAGCCATCTACACTCTCTCTATTCTTCTCTCACTAGTGCAAATACACATTGCCTCCCCCGTCCAGGCCCATATCTAACTTTTAGAGCTTACCTCTCAAGCTCAGTGTAGTACGACAACATGACCCTATATGCATGTACCCCATGCCTTTATCTCTTTTTTTAAAACACAATGTATCCAATCTTAGTTTCCACTTGAAAGAATGTCAAAACAGAAAAAAAACAATGTTCCACTTTCCTCTTCTCTACCCAGACTCAGAGAAGTCACTGTTGATTGATCACAGCATACTTTCTTGCAGAGTCTGGCTACTGCCTTAGAATCTTTCTCAAAACAGCCTTTTAAGGAACTGCTACCAAATTATCAGAAATAATGCACATGAAATCAGCTTATCATTCCTGCGTCTTCACTCCTGAATTATTTTGTCAGCTCCACTTCTCCATCCTATACCCCTTAAGAAGTAGAGTAAAAGTAACACTCTTTACCACATCTGCTAAATGTGGTTGCCTAGACAGGCTCCAAAAAAAAAAAAAAAAAAAAAAAAAAGTAACTGAGTAACATCTCTAATACATGCTCACAAACTATTCCTAGGCACAGAACCCATTAGAACTGATTACAAAGCTAGGCAATTCCAAAATGGGCCCTTTTCTGTTGCAAAAAGTCCAGAAAACTCCTGGGACCACAGATTCCAATACTCTATGCTAGGCCTATCTCTGAATTGTGCTCAGTCTAAAGGATAAACATAGTCATTGCACTTGCCAGACTTATTAAATGGAATCAACTATAGCACCTATTGTTCCCTAGACAGTCCTTTGGAGGAATACAGTATAAAAGCTCTACTCCAGTAAATTATTATGGTGTGTTAATCTATCATCAGGACGCATTACCAGTAATTCTCCAATACATTAGTGAGTACACTGAGGTTTACTAAAGGTCAGCTACATCATCAAATGAGTTTCCAACTGACAGGATCACTTAAATTTATGGAACAAAGAGTCCAGAAGCAAATTCATTAATGGATTTTATTCTCAAGGTAGCCCCACTGATGATCCTCAAAGAATACTTAACTAATTCTGCACTATAATTCCAGACACTAGTAGATTTGCAATCCCTTTATTCAGTACTCAACTCCCATACTCCCCAAATGCTCATACAACTTTGGTGTCTATTTCTAGATAGTTCTTTACCTCCAAGTCTCTTTATTTCATAAATCCTTTTTTCTTCCATGAGTTCTTTTCAGATTACACAAGTATCAAGTAGAAGAACCAGGACTTTGATGTGGTGACCCAAAAATGGAATATATTCAGAACTTTCTTTCTAGAACACCCAGACATATGACAGTGATTTATTACAGCTTGAACTATCTCTTTAAGAAAACATTTTGCTTATATAATTTCTTTGTTTATGTAAGTCAATCTAGTATTATGTGTATACAGTTTAGAAATATATATATGGGATGGTTTCCAGATAATTTCAGTGAAAGAGCTGCCCTTTAAAAATTAGAGATGTTTGCTGCTAGCCATGATGGAGTAACTGGTAAAGGACTTGCCCTCTTGCCATAAACATCTAGAAGACTGGACAGAATTTATGTTCCAATATTGCACAAGAAGGGCAGGGTGGGATCATGAAAAGAAGGAAAACAGATGAATTCTAGAATCATCTAGTCTTTCTGCCTGGAGCACTTTCAGGTCCATGGATCCCCTGATAGAAATCAAAAAGAAATCTGCAGCCTCACTGGGTTGGGGAGACAGAAACTAGAGTTGGGGTGTGGAGGTAGCTGAAATTTATGGAGCTGAGGACCAGAAAAGAGAACACTTCACAAAGCAAGACCTCCAAATTGCTTTGTATGAGTCCCCTACAAAAGGCGGCTTAATGATAAGCCACACATGCATACACAGATCCTCCATGATGCTGGGCAAAGAACAACCTCCTGAGAAAGAAAGAGTATCAGGTAACTGCAGGCTCACCAGTTCCCAGAGTGCACATAGGGTAGTACGACATTTGAGTTTCCAACAACAAGAACAAAGACCTCATTGAACACACAGGGCATATAGTAAAGACACCAGAAAGTTCACACCTTAGTATTATGATTAAAGCATCCTTAGAATAAACTATCTTTCCTCTAAACCTGACATAACAAAGCTTAACAATTAGCCTTGAAAGAATAAAACCGATTAGCAAGAAACAACGCAATAATGCCTGAAAATTTTAAGTATTTGGTGAAAACTTATATATAAACTCACAGTTGCAAGGCTCTAAGTGAACACCAAAGAAAATAAATCACTGATAAAGAGAAATCTTGAAAAGCAGCAATAAAAAAGAAATATTAAATACAGGGAGCATCAATAAGAATGATTGACATCACTTCAGAAAAAAATGCAAACTATAAGACAATTATATAATATAAGTTATATAATTATATCAGGCAAAAATGTTCTTCAAAATAAAGGTGAAATAAAGACTTTGACAGATGGAAGCCAAGAAAATTCATCACCAGCAGATCTGCACTATAAAAAATAGTAAAAGAAAATCTCGCAGCAGAAGGAAATAATACCAGATAGAAACTAGAATCTATAAAAAGTGAGAAATAGTCACCAAAATGAGAAATATGTGAGTAAATAAAATAATTATTTATAGGTATGATACAATTTCAATAAGAATCGCACTAAGCTTTTTGTAGAAATTGACATGCCAATTCTAAAATCTATAGAGAAACAAAAAGAACCTACGCTAGCCAACTAATTTTGAAAAATAACAAAATTGTATAACTTTGTTATACAACAAGAACTATACTTCTCAATTTCAAAACTTAATATAAAATTACAGTAATCAAGAGAGTCTGAGGTTGGTAGAAAAAAATACAGAATCTAAAAAATAGACCCACACAAACATGGTTAAGGTTGGTGCTAGAGAACTGGATATCTGTTTAGGGGAAAAAAATCTTGACCTTTAGCTGACGACATACTCCAAATTCACTTTAAAGAGATCATTGCCCTAAAAAACAAACTAGAATTATAAAACTTATAAAAAGAAAACATGAAAAAATCTTCATACTTAGGTAGGCAAAAATTTCCCAGGAAATAAAATGTCTTAACCAGAAAAGAAAAAAATAATAAAGTAAATTTCCTCAAAGTTAAATGTCTTTGTTCTTTCAGAGACACCTTTCAGGAAATAAATGTCAACCACAAACTGGTGAAAATATTTATAACACATATACATAACAAGAGACTTAAACCAAAAAATACAGAGAACTCTTACTAATCCATATTAAGAAAATGAACAACCCAATATAAGAAATGGACAACATATCTGAAAAGGTGTTTCATAAGCTTGATATATCAATGGCCATTACGCCCATGAAAAGATGTTCAATATCATCAGCCATCAGGGAAATATAAATTAAAGCTATAATAAGATAGTTCTATATACCCATTAGAATGACTAAAAAATAATGGGACTTACAATATCAAATCTTGGGGTGGATTTGGAACTGTTGCAACTGGTGGGAATATAAAATGATATAACTGC
Organism: Eonycteris spelaea; assembly: GCA_003508835.1. Classification (NCBI taxonomy): domain Eukaryota; kingdom Metazoa; phylum Chordata; class Mammalia; order Chiroptera; family Pteropodidae; genus Eonycteris; species Eonycteris spelaea. Next base: position 10,153,943 of record PUFA01000007.1, read on the forward strand.
TTTAGAAAACTGTGTAGCAATTTCTTGTAGGGTTAAACCTCTAATTACTATTAACCCACTCATTATATTCCTAAGTACTTACCCAAGAAAAATGGGGTGGAAAAAAACCCCTCCACATCAAGACTTTTACACAAATATTTATTACAACTTAATTCACAATAGCTAAAAAATGGAAACACTAATGTCTATGAACAAGTAAATGAAGAAACACATTGTGGTATGTCTATACAATATTCTATTACTCACCCATTAAAAAAATCATCAACACATGCAATGATTTGGATTAACCTATAAAAAAAAAAGTGTATGAAAGAAATAAGCCAGATACAAACAGGTATATACTGCTCGATTTCATTTACAAGAACTTCTAGAATAGGCAGATCTAATCCACAATGACAAAGGTGGTCTATGTTTGCTGAGGCCTGGGGTAAGGGGATTGACTGCAAAAGGGGTGAGGGAATGCTGAGTAATGGAAATGTTCTTTATCGTGATTGGGGTGGTGGTTATACAGGTGTAAATATCTGTCAAAATTCACAAACTGTATACATCCTCAAAATAGGATGTATTTGCATTTTACTGATTGTAAATTATGAGTAGTAAGTAAAATATTGTTTAATTTTCTGTGGAGCCCCAATATGTAAACATAAAAAAAGCAGAGATTCAGTGTCTGATAAGGGGTAAACTTCTCATAGCCCCATCCACTGGGATCTCCCTTAATAGAGTGTCCCTTAAACAACCATGAGGGATCACGAGGACCTGATTGAATACAAAATGAAAACTCACACTCCACAGTATCTGTCTAAGGAAAGGCCATAAGGAAATTTAACTATTTTTATTTTGTCATTTCCATATTTCCCTTCATATAATTATTGCCTATGTAATCTAATCATAATGTACTTAGCTGAGTAAGTCTCAAAAAGACAATGCCAGAAAAATGACTTTTTGAACGTATCCAGAATGATGTTAAAGATCAAGATATCTACCTGCAATGTTTTCCCAACAAGTGAAATCTGAGCGATACTAATCTTAGCATCCAGGGCAAGGCAAGAGTTACTTATAAAGAAGGATATTCTAGTGATGGAAAGTCTTTCATTTAAGGGTGAGAAAAACATTTCCCTGGTTTCTTCTTTCACAGTTGAATTGCACCACTGCTTTGGATTCATATTTAATAAAAACTGTGGTGTGTAGTCCCATTCACTTTGAATTGAGCAAGAGACAAATTCAAATAATCTTGACATAGGCCACAGCAAGGAGAGTGGTGCCACAGAGATTTTCAAAAGATGCAGAAGTTCACCAATGCCACTAGTATTTGGCTTTATCTAGCTGTTGCTAGAACTAAAAAATTCATTAAAGAGTCAACTCTTTATACTGACTACTGTGATAATTCTTCCTTCTTTCCATTAAAATTCCTCAATTAGAAGCACTTGGTTGGAAGCAAAAGTGGTATTTCAAACAAATACCAACCCTGATGGAAATATAGAAAACATATAAATAAATGTGTGATTCAAAAATTAAAATATATATTTCCTTTGAAGCTGAAAGTAAACTATTTTCTAAGTGAAATTCATTTTTTATCCAATCTTCCAATTATTTCCAAATCATCTGTTGATTCTATAAATTGTTCATGTGCTTTTGTCTGACAGAGCTTTCACTAGCTAAGCGATGTCCCTGAGTCACAACTTATTGTAGCGAACCATGTCAACTCTTGCAACAATTTCCCCAATTAGTTGAGAATCATTCTATGACTTGTAGTCTTGATAAGTAGAAAATTTCTGTAAACTCACCAATACCTTTATCTCATAGTTTCTCTGTGACTTTTAGACCACTGTTCTCTGTAGCCCCAGGAGTCTAAGCTGAAGGAAAGGAGATGAAAGAAAAGAAGGGCTTATTGATGGAGAGCTCCCATTACTAGCTGGGTTGTAGCATAATCTAAACACTGTCTGGCCCTACTCTGTAAGGACAAGTAGGTAAACTCTAGTGGGATACCAATCCTAGCCCATGTCCAGCCCCAGCAATCCAAGAGCACCTGTCCCTCACCCAGTGAATCTCAATGGATATTAACCCAAAGAGCAGAGCAGGGAAGGGAGATGATGTTTTGAATTCCAGCACCGCTATTCCTATGCCCAGTATAAACAGACTAAGCAGACATGACCTGCAGAGGCAAAGTTATTTAATAGGAAACACGTGATCCTCCACAAGCACAAAGTGCTTCTGGAAAACTCTAGAACACAGCTGTGCTGCTTTTCCAGCCAAAGATAGAGCTAGCAGAAAGCGCTTCAATAATTATTCAGACATCACCATAACAAGGAGAACCATTCATCCATGGTCATTACAACTTCCTATGACAGTTATTTTGAACTAATTTCTCTACTTATCACAATCATTATTGCCAACAGATGACGAAAAATGTCAATGAGTACCATACTGATGACTCTTTGTGAATAACAACCATGATTTCCACTAGTAGGATATTCAACCAGTAATGGCTTAGGCAAACAGCTACTTCACATACCCTCAAGAGGCCCAGTTTTTCTGTTTTTCTGCTCTGATCTCCTCAATAGGCTGGCTTTTCTTCTTTATACCTGTCACCTCAAAGCAATAGCATGATTTCTATAATTCTGAGCATCACACAGACAGGTGAGAAGGAGGGAAGGAAGGAAGGAAAGAAGAAGGAAGGAAGGAAGGAATAAAGGAAGGAAGGAAGGAAGGAAGGAAGGAAGGAGGGAGGAGGGAGGAGGGAGGGAGGAGGGAGGGAAGAATGGAAGGAAGGAAGAAAAGGCTGAAGCCACAGTAACAAGATAGCTGTAAGTTCCTTTCTCCTTATTAGGAATGGAAAACATTTCCCAACCTCAGGAAAGCTCCTTGTATCATAACTTTTTCCCATGAAAGAGAGTCTGAAATAGTGTCATGTGCAAAAGAAGTCAAGAGGAACAAGATGTTAATACCTTATTTAAACCAATTATGACTTAATCTTTTTGAGCTAGTGAGGTAGAAAAAGCTAACTTCCCTGAGATCTAGAACTATCTAACTGTACAAAATGAAGGTTCTCTCAAGGAAAAGAAAGGTGGACGCTGTTGAATGGGATCTGCCACAAGTGAATTATATTTTGCAGATATATTTACAACTATTAGTACTACCATTACTAGTATTATTACTACTACTACTTTCATCATCTTTCATTGAGGGAGTACTCTTTGCCAAGAAATTCACCATACTAAATACTTGCATTATTTTATTTAATTTACAAAATAATCTTCAAAGACTAGAGAGGCCAATAACATCCCTATAGTGAGGCACTGTTTGATTTCACCTAAGGCCTGCATGATTCCAAAGCCCAAATCACTTCATATTCTTGTGATGACCTATATTTCTATACATGGATGAATTTTAAAAACAGCCCTCCTCACAGTTCAATCTTGGCATTGTTCCTATTATTTAATTCCATGCAGAAGGATGCTCACTGAAAATAAACGCAACTCGTTACTCTACCTTTGCACATAATTGTTTTTAAATTGTGTCAAGATGTGCATTGCCTTTATCACATCCTCTAGAAAAAAAAAGAAATTCAATGGTGCTATTCAGAAACAACTATAGCACAGGAGTTGTCTTCCTGGGAGGATTAAACAGTGTGAGTTTTATAACCCAAAGCTTGGCTCAGAGTAAGTGGCAAATGAATACTAGCTGAATGAATGAATGAGATTCAAAGACCCAGAGAGCTGTTAATTTGGATGCTTCTGCTGCTGCCTAGAAAATATGTGCATTAATAATCAGCACGCAGGAAAAAAAAATACATTTTTCTGCAACCTTTGAAGCTCACAGGCAGAGGCAGACAACTGGATTTTGAGGTAGCAGATGTAGCTCAGTTTGGGAACTGTTGATCAAAAAGCAAGATTTAATATATAAATTCCTATTGATCTTCATTTTCCACATCAGTGTCAATACTTCTAAACACTATTCAGAGTGATCTGAATAAATAGAATACGTTTTAAAATAAATGTGGCATTAAGTCATGTACTTTTAAATAATAAGTCAATGATTTAAGCATTTATTAAAAACCAGGTACAATGCTACACAATTTAAATGTGTCTCATTTAATTATCACAATAATCCTATGAGGTAGATGTTTTAGGTGACCCAATAAGTAATGCAAATGTCTTACCATGCCTAAGTTCAGATTTATAATATAGATGAAACAATTAGATGGAGATCAAAATATGAGTATCGTATGTCAAGCTAATCACAGAACGTGACTTTAAATCTGAAGCAAGCATCCCACCCTATCTCAGGTAGGGGTCAATAATGGTTTCAGTGAAAGACAGTGAGTTGGCCCAGTACCAAGGAGACCCCTCAGATGGCTAAGAGGTACATGCAGGACTCCTTCCTTCTTGCGTATTCACGATCAAAAAGTTGCCTCTCTTACGTCTGGTTCCTTAGAAAGAAACTCTGAGATATAGGTTTACCTTCAGGAGGTTTATTGGGGAGTTTCATAGGGATCAACACTTTTGGGGGATCGAGGGAAGCAGGATAGGGCAGAAGGAGACGTTGAACTACAATGCAATTGCAACAGAGGCCTCTGCAGATCCCGCAGGGGGCCCAGGAGTAGGGCAGCCTTGCACAGTTGTTTTGTGTTGAGGCAAGAGGCCTAGACTTTTGTACTCTTATGTTGACTAGTCATTGGACGCAGGCTACCCCCGGGAAATGACATAACTTGTGCAAGCCCACTCCCTTCGATTACAGGCCATTCCTATAGTGTGACTCAGCTGTGGCCCATGAGCAGCCAACACCCTTGCAGGTGAAGAAATTAATGTCTCCAAATCAACTGAAAAGAAATTAATGTTCTAAAGGGGGAGACTTGGGCTGAGTAGCACAGCATTTATGAGGTGAGCAACTCATAGTGTTTTCCGGAGAGCTTCCATCATGTGGAAATAGAAAACAAAAGGACACTCTCCAAAAGGTATCATAACAACATCTATTTTACACATGAATAAAATATTAATGAGAATACACAGTAAGTGGTAAAGATGAAAATTACAAATAGTCTGAACTTACTCTGTTATACTGCCTTTCGCTACAGAGCTTGGATACTAAGTAGTTTATGTGAAAATATGAGGAAACTTTAGATTTACTGATGTATTATAAACAGATCACATGAGTTATAAATATTTGGCTCATGATGAAAATAAAAAGAAACCGTTTAGCACAGTTTACTTTGACCAACAGAAATATGTATATAAACATATATTTGAATATTAGCACTAACGCATCCTATTTGAATTTGATATTTTACTTATGCTGCCTCTTCACAATTATAATAGTTGTTAGAAAGTTCTCCCTTTGCACAGAATCAAAATCTGCCTTTCTGTGCATTGTACACACTTTATAAATGCCAGTCGTGCATCAGAACCACCCACAGAGTTGTTAACAAACACAGATGCCCAGACCCCACCTCAGATCTATAGAAATTCAGAGCCTCCTAAATTGGAATCCAGCTTCTGGTTGTTTTTATTGTTTGTTGATTTTTGTTTGTTTGTTTCTTAGTTAACTCTGCCCATTCTCCTGGTTAAGCACCACTGCTCTGGTATGACCCATATTTTACTTATTTTTGATAACACTGAATTTATAACTGTGTCCATAATACATGAATCTTTTAGATATAAACATGCAAATGCTCCAACCTAAATTTTCTAAGTCAAACAAGCATGTTCTTTCAAGCAAGACTCAGAGCAGTGGTTTGCAGATTCTTCAGCATACTGCCACCACCATAGCTCAACAATCAGTGCTCTAATTAAAAATACCTTTTTGCCTTTTAACAACATAATACTACATATACAGCAAAATACCATAGATTTAGTTTTATCAACATCTGTGTATATTAGACATCATAAAATTAAGGTTCCAATGTCTAAAGGAAATGAAAATAAAAACCCTGAAATAGGTAGCTAAATATAACTTACAACTTCACAGCATAACAGCAATTCTTTATTATTTTTAAACTGTGAATCCACAGTCACTCTATTCGATATTTAAAAAGCATGTAACTGTTTACTTTTGTAACCAAATTATAATCACACTAACAGGTCCTAGGCATATGTAGTGATTGTTGGACAATATGAAAGCCCACCAGAATATAAACTCTGTAAGGATGGGATTTTATTCTTTGGTTCCTGATTGCACCCCACCCCCTCCCCCAGCATCTAGAACAGCAGCAGGCACATAGTCCATGCTCCATCAATATTGTCAATTGAATGAATGAACATCAGAGTTGCACATGAGTGGAAAATGATTTATGGAAGTATTAACTCAAGTCCAATAAGTTCACAAACAGAGCAGCCATTGTGGCAGGGATACACCATGGTGTTCCTAGGATAAAAAAAAAGAAGGGAGTGTATTTGTATAATCAGATAAAATCACAAGCTGACAACTGGAAGGCTGAGGTCAGCTGCTACAATGAAAAGTCATGATCTCTCACTTACATCCTATATCTAAGTCAATTTTCATTCAAGAGCCCATCGACAGAAAGAACGATCATGTTCTCTAGAGGAGAGAGTCTGGAACCAAATCAAGTGAGTACAATAAACATTCCCCTATTTCTGTCCCAAAAGGACTTGCGGATATTTATCAGAGTAACTATATCCTGAGAAGGGACCATACACAGACCATTCCAGGGCTAATAATTGCAGGATCTGAGCTGTTACTGATATTTGACACCAGCAATATAACCATGGACTTTGGTTCTATCAGGTGATTATGGAGGCCAAACGGCCCGAGTTCATCTCACAGTCCTTGGAGCCACCCTGCAGTTACATCCCCTGCCCCTGAGTGTAAAATTAGGATGAGTATATTTAGCAGCTGGCAGAATTCTCACATTGGTTCCTGAAGTAAAAATAAGAAAATTATGGTAGCAAGTAGCATGAAAAAGCCCCTTAAGTTGCACCACCAACCTGACAAAATAATAAACCAGAAGCAATTCCACAGCCTGGGCAGAATCACCTACAACTGAAGCTACTTCCAAAGACTTGTCAAATAATATAGCATTTCATAAGCCCATATAGGGCAGGCATGTTGGCAAATCTATGGGCAAGGAAGAAGAAACCATAACCAGAGTATACATTAATTCCAGGAGCAATACATTTTTTGCCAAAGTGGAAAGGGTCTGATATAATTGACCTGCCCCCGGGGGACTGGCTCATCTTTCTGAGGAATGGTGGTGACATGCCAATTAGCATTGCTCCCTGATGCTGACAGGCTGGACACCTAGGAAGAACTGTAGCCAGATCAGCCTTGGCAAAGGGGAGCCCATAATGGTTAATTCATGCATTGCCTCTATGCATTAAATAAATTCTCTATTTATGGACCCACCAAGCAAGTTCTGGGATGGCTAAGGGCAAATTGACTAACACTCACAGGTTATCCTAATTCTTGTACAGTAAGTTTTTTTCTAGATATTGTCACCAGCCACCACTTTGAAGGCTGTATGACGAATCAGATTTATTTAGGATTACCCATTGAATTAGAGCACGCATCCGAGGCGTGAACTGTATCAGACATATCTTTTGCCCAGCTCATATCCTTTTGACCCACTTTTTCATTCTAGCCATTGTTGCTATGGCATTCGGAGCATTCAGCTATGGTAGTTATAATCTGTACGCTACCTCAACTGTGTCACATAATTATAATTCACACTTTCTGCTCTGGGACTTCTTTAAATCAACCATTTCTACTACCTGCAGGATCCCTCTCAGCTATGCTAATGCAGAAACCTCAATGGCAAGGTGTTAATACACGACAGGGCAACCCTTGACGGATGGGGAAAAGGAACTATGGATAAATATTTCTTTCTGCGGACCTTAGGCAGACAACACTGAAGCGCATTCTATACAACTTAAAAAGTCCCCAGCAAGATCGATCAGTCCCCTGTTGTCCACAGCAGAGACCAGGTGCTAACACATCTTTAAGTGAGCCTTCTATTCTACTTTACTATTTTACTCTTCCCCTTCCCCTACCACCATTCATTAGGGTCACTTCCTAAAATAAATAACCATCGTGGAAGTCTTTGTCTCTCGCTCTACATTTTGGAGGAACCTAGACTAAGACACAGTCCTCCTCCAGTTTATAGGCAGCTGAGTGAGAACTCAGAGGCCCATGCAACTGAAAGTAAGGGGTCAAGATAAAAATAGCAATAGTGTACAAAAAGGAAAGGAAAACTACAAAAACTTGAAATTTACCCTGAAACGATTCTATAAATTTTATTTGTGTGTTTACCAAAAAATAAAAAAGAAGTCTTCCATGTCCAAACACTGGGAAATTTAATAGGAATATTGCTTTCAGCACAGATTCCTTGATTATAACCTAAAAAATATGGAGTTACTCTTTAATATTTTTTCCTCTCTCCATTCCCTTAGCCTTCTTATGCGTACAAATCCTTCCCACAGATCATATCTTGATGGTATAGCTTATACTTTCTTCTTTTATATTTCCAAAGCTCCCCCACCCCATCCTTTCAGTCTCTCAGTATTTAATACCTGATCTTTCTTACTCCAATGCCTCTACCACTTCTCTAATAATAATATTTATAAATATTATTATCATTCTGTTTATTTTGCTGATCCAGAGCTTCATGGCCTTTTTTCTTCTGCATAATGTAAATAATCATTCAAACAAACAAACAAAAAAAACATTTATTAATCACATACTAAATGTCAGGTACTCTAGCCAAGACTAGGACTAAAATGTTGAGAAAAGCAGGTATCATACCTCTTATCTACATTTTTGATATTAGCTCATATTACTCTGAAAATCTTCAGCCTAATTCAGTTAAATGATCCTTTAGTCTCAGGAAACATAACCTTCCAGTCCATATTTTAACTGTTGCTGATAAGAATCACTTATTGTCTTCCCTCTGCTTATCTTAAGCTCATTCTTTATTTCTAAAATGTACCTGTGCTCCAGAGTCTGACCAGATCAGTCTGCCTGCAAATTTCCTTCCTCTGAATTTTTACTATAATCACTGTCATTAGCACTTATCTGACCCTTATATGTTCACAAGCACCTGACAAAGACATATGCTTTACACTGAAGCACTCATGTTATGTGCTGTTAAAATTTATACCTTGTTATATTAGTATTTTTTTCATTAATTTATAAATTAAATATAATCTTGGACACGGGTTCATTTTACATTTGTATGAGAGTCTCGTATTCATCTTTCTAAAAGCATCCTTTGACATGATATTATAAAACCCAATCCAGATCAACATTCTCTCTCATCATTAAAGCTTCTTGGACCTACCTCCGGTTAAGAAACATGCAATGGGGCAGGAGCTGAGGGCACAGGGTCCCTTCATTATGTGCCTGGGAGAAGAAGTTGGGGTCAGGAGAAGCCTTACTTGGTTGATATGGTTACGTCTGCATTGGGGCCCTAGGGGTTGGTCATCTAGAAGCTTGTTTTATATCTAGGCATTTTAAGGATCCTCAGAGACTCATTTTCTAGGAATTTTTGACTTCCTTGATGTGGGTGAAATCTCTCATTATCAGTCTTTAAATGGTCTACCCTTCTGTGAGGGCTCCTTGTCTTTTAAGTGTCTCCGTAAGGTAGTGTGCCTTTGGAGAAACCCCTCCTCCTGCTTTCTTTTGAGTGTCTACGTATGCACACATCCATTTCCCACCAAGCTCTAGAAGTACAGGCCACTCTCTGTCTCTGCTGCACAGACCACTTCAGGCAGGAGTTACATGCCTTGCCTTGCATCACAAAAATTCCAGACGACATAAGCCAGGTTCTCTAAATCATTCTCTTAAAGGGTCCTTCAATGGTCTCAAGGTTAGGAAGGCCTATCCCTCTCTGCTTCTCAACAGGATTCAGGAATCACTAGTACATTTACAAGTCTTCCCCTAAATAGTCACGCTGTGGCCATTCTAAAAAATTCTTAGCTTTCTAAGAGTCTATTATGTAACTTGACTTGATATGGGAAATAAGCTGACCCTGAGAGAGATTTTTTTTTTTTTTGCCACCCCACTGCATATCCTAAAATGGCGGCCAAGCATTTCCATTAACATTTATTCTTCCCACCTATTTGAATTCAGTTAAAATTCCAAGTCAAGACCATTTTAGCATCCTTCCATGCGTTCCTAAACACATGCCATTTGTTTTTAAATTAATGGGTACCCTACATATGGCTCTGCAGCCTGCTCTTTTCACTTAACATGTCTTGCATGTCTTTCCATATTTCACATTTCTTTTGGTCAATGATTTTAGGTATAATATAGTAATGGTTCGGAAATAAACATACATATACCTCCCTAATCCATAAACAAGAGAAGTCATCAGAAAATTTTGCAGACTTCCGGAGAGCTTTTCATTTTTTATGGTGCATCATAAAATGTCATTGGTGAGATTGAAAGCTCAACCAGTTAACTGTGAATGTCATAATTATCATATGAATGATAGAAGGAAAAAGTTGTAAAAGGTTGACTCTAAGATAACTGAGTTTCTAGGACATAGTGAGCCATCCTGTACAGAAAATGTGGACCAAGACACAAAGCTGTGGTTTAAAAAACACCTAGATTGTGTGTGTTCTGAGTTGCAATAAAATAAAATGCAGAAATATTGTTTACTACCCACAAGTCACAATGCTAAGTGTTGTGTGTATATCATTTAATCTTTACACCAGTCAGTCATATTCTTGGATCTTATCTTCTCTCACTTGCCCCCTCACCACATGACTCCAGCCAAACCATGTGGGTCTCTGCATATGCTAATCTCTCCTTGGGATGCTCTTCCTAGTTAGAAGTATAACTCCAGTTCTTACTTCATTCATGTATTTGTTCACCATCACCTTTTTAGGCACTGTATACAATAACCCTTCTGGCCTCATAGCACTTGCTATATTCCTTTACTGCAATTTTTCTATGCAATTTATGACTATCAGGCATATTTTCCCTTTTATTTTCTTTGGATAAAAAAAAAGTTGATAACCTCTGAGTGACTTCTGCTGTAAAGTCTCACTTCCTAGGGTGTATCAAACAACCTCAGAGGGACTGGGGTTGTTCCAGGAGAATAAGAATGATCTTAGCTTTATTTTTCAAATGATTTGTTTTGAACAATTTTGCGTTTAAGGAGGAGAGTCTTAGCATATTGGTAAGCAGCAGAATTTAAGAGTGCCTAAGCACTCCGAAATCTATAAACTGAGATGAGCTGGGAAATCTCCTCAGTTGTTTTAGGGGCAGTGGGAATAAAGTGCTCCCTTCTCTTTTTCTTTTTCTTTAGGCACTGAGCCACCAGTTTCTGAGGATGAGATCCCTTACCTGATACTGAGTCAGGGGACAGACTCTAACAACAGCACAGGGTAAGAAACCATGAAAGAGAGATCTGCCTTGAAAGCAACACTTAAGCCTTTTAGGTTCATTGCTTCTGAGAGGACACCCCACATCACATCATTAGTGGGCCCCTATAGCTCTTCAAGTGATACTGTGCTCAGATTTTTTCCCCAGAGGTGTCCTCTAAAAGCATAAGCCAATGCAATAATTCACTTGTGGGTAGATAATACCCAACCTGATTGAACAGCCCTTCCACTGACGTCGGTGTTGGCTGAGTCACTGGATGAGACTCACCTCCAACGCAGTCCTGGAAGAAGCCTCTCCTTATTCCCTTCTAGGATCTTCTGCCTTGCACATTAGCCAATCTAGCTAATTACCCCTTCTCAGACACTGGGTAGAGCATCAGACAGGACCCAGTGGATCCAGTTATATATCCCAGAAGGTGGCTAGTTGTCCCTAACACTAAATTACATTGAAACGAGGTATGCCACAGAGGAAAGTGCCTTAGAAGTCCTCTTATGATTTAGGTTGAGATGCCATAGCAATGTAGAGCACACACAGCATAAAACTGTGACAACTAAAGCACAAGTGCCAGCCCTGCCTTCCCAGTGAGCACTGTCTGGTAAATCTAGTTAATAAGTTAAGAACAAGCTAGGGGCATGCCCCTCCGTCGCACACCGAATGACCTTGCTTGGTACACCTATTGTCTCAATTTACCTAGAGATTTTTAGTTCATAGAGGTGACTGGGTGACAACACAGGGATATCAACAATGTTGAAAGAAGAGTTTATCACTCATCGTTTAAGCAGAGGAGACATTCTACATCATGTATGGCCATATGAATAAGCATCAGCTTTGGTGAGGAGGCAGAGGATTACGGGGAAATCATAGCCTTTACTACTATAGTGGTGGGAAGTTATTAGGTGGGGACACACTCCACCGGGTGGGAATTTAAATACAAATGTTGCGGTTTGTGGTTGGGAGGTACATAAAATGATTTTGGACCAGAGGGAAGATGTAAACAATTTTGGCTGTTAGTTTGGCCCTCCAACATTATGATTTGTATTATATATTTGGTCATTCAGATGACCAAAATTATATATATATGTGTGTGTGTGTGTGTGTGTGTGTGGTGTGTATACACATATATATACACACACATACACACACACACATACACACATACATACATACATATCTGTTTTTTATCAACAGTTCCTAGCTCAGATCTCTCCAAACCCTTTGAATTTCCTAAGTATTGGGAGTGATAAAAGTGTCTTTTGTTATTAGTGAGGTGATTTGGGGAAAAGCACCTGAGGATGGGGGTTGGTTGCCAATGGAGCCAGCCATTGATTAGAGGGTTGGAACTTTTTTTCATCAGTCCCTGACCTCTGGGGAGGTTAGAGAAGGGTTAGAGGTTGACTCAATCATCAATGGCCAATGATTTAATAAATCACGCCTATGTAATGAAGCCTCCATACAACTCAAAATGATAGGATGTGAAGAGCTTCCCAGTTGGTGAACAGGTGGAGGCGGGGGAGAGTGGTATGCCTGGGGAGGGCGTGGAAGCTCTGCACCCTTTCACCATGCCTTGCCCTATCTCTCTCTTCCATCTGGCTGCTCCTGAGTTATAAATAAAATCTTTCTCTTTGTTCTAGTGAGCTGCTCTAGCAAATTAATGGAACCCAAGGGGAGGTTATGGGAACCTCTGATCTACAGCACATTAGTCAAAAGTATAGGTGACAAATGGACTTTTGACTGTCATCTGAAGTGGGGGGTGAAGATGGTGAGGTGGCAGTCCTATAGGACTGAACACTTCACCTGTGGAATCTGATGCTACCTCCAGGTGCATAGTGTCAGACTTGAGTTGAATTACAGATCAACAGCTGGTATTCTGAGAACTGCTTGTTGGTATGGGGAAGCTGCCGCACACGCACATTAGAATTGGGTCCAAGAACCTAATTTCAATCCTGTAATCAATGGATGCCAAACCATAAATTACAAAATCTATAAAGGTTGGTGAAAACATAGAATAACCAATGAAAAGCAGCTTAAATATTAGACATTAACTATCTCTGAAGGTATAGAAATTAATTCTAGGGTTGGTGAAATGGCTCTGCAATACCGTCGAGGCCCAGCGTCCCTCCACCATATACTCTGCCATCCACAACAAACTTCAGTACGTTGATTTCTTCCCTCAGATTTGTCCTTTTTGTGCTCACAAAATTACTGCAAAACATCTAGGCCTCCTTGTAAGTTTGGCCTCATATGCCCTTTTTCATTGTACAACTTTGTTGCCTGAAGTATATCAAAATCAAGTTAGGTTGGCAAGCAAAATGGTATAAATGGTTGCTGGATAGGCAATCAACAACACCTACTATCATCAATGTGCCTGGATTGTGTCCTTATCACCAAGTAGTCTCCAATGCCTCTGGGTCTAGAGGATCTAATCCTTGTGGACAAGGGATGAGTACTATGAAAATGAGAACATCTTTCATATAGCTGACATGATTAAGGTCACAATATATTCTAAACAGAATCATAATTAAAACTCTAGTAAAATCTAGGAATTTTTCATCTACATGTCAATACGTTTAATTAATTGGCTTAATTCATTGAAAGCCAAAAAAAAGGTGATTTTGATGTCCTCAGAAAGAGAAAATATAGTTTATTGAATTAATTCTTTCAGTTTTGAACAATTTTTATGTTCTTAGAGGGTCATCTTAAGTAATAAAAGGATGCTATAAGCAAGTTAGAACACTAGCATAAGGTTTTAAATGAGGTCCTATCTATAATTAACTTGGAAGTCTATAATTTTGATCTCTTGTTCAGGCCTAGCCATTTTCCCCCCAAAACTGTGAGATTTTGTTTGTTTAATGCCATCTTTCCACAAGGGCCCCAAACAGTAATTTACATCCAGAGAAATTCCCTTTTCCAGTAGGAATGATTCCCTCATTGTTAGGATTAATGGCATATAAAAAGAAGAATGTAGATATACAGAAACTTTAAGAACTCTTTCTTTCAAGCTTGCATAGAAATGAAAGTCAGACTTGGTAAAATAAAGGGACTTATAATCACCTTCAAAGAAATAAAACAGTCACTAAGTTCCACAGCAGGGAGAGATACCTCACTCCCCCCCCCCCCCCACACACACACAAAAAGTCTACATTTAAATGTAAAATCATATAACATTTCAACTCTCAAGAATCTTTCAAAGATACCTAGTGTGTTGTTAAAAAAATGTGAGCCCTGTCCTACGTAAAAACAGTTCATATGCCAAAATCTGCAAAAGGAAAAAGGTAAAAGCTCAATTTAAATTTCTACCCATGTTTCAACAGTTAATCTGTTACAGTGCAAAATATTCCAACAGCTATTACGCAATGGGTATAGAATGCAATATGCCCTTTATGCAAACTGTCTATTAATAAATGGCAAATGAAGGAAAATTAAAGACTAATCTTAAGAACAATGAAAAGGAGTGTAGCTGTTTTGTACTAAGTGTGATAGGTTAGTATCACATATTTAAAGTGTATCAGTTAGAGTCCAGGTACAAAAATAGAAACCATTCTAGGCATATCAAAGAAAAAGTCAAATTTATGTATGAGATTGATTACACAGGTGTTGGGAGACTTGAAATGTTAAAACTCAAAGATAATAACCATAGAAAATAACTACCACTGCCTTGAATTAGGGAAGAAAATGGAGGATCTGAAATGATCAGAATCCAGCATTTGCAAAGGAGCCGCCTCACAAATCTGGGACTCAGATTTATGAGAAGGAAACAGACCCAGCCATGTGGGGATGCCAGACACTCATGGAAGAAGCCCGTGGTACTACAAGTTCTCTCCTTCTTTTTCCCTCTAACCGTTTCACTTTTCTCTCTCTTTCTTTCTTTTCCTTTTCTTCTCATATTCATTAAATTGAATAAAAATATCTTTGAAAATTTAATCCCAATCTGAAATCTTTAAAATACTATATCAGTTTTTAAAATCAAGTTTATTCATTAAAACTTTACTCTTTGGGAATATCCAGCATAGAATCAAACTGAGACCCTGATCTTTCTCTTTCCAGTTCACTCTTTCCCTTCACACACCACGCACACACATGCATGCATGCATGCACACTCACACACACACATGCACACATACACCTGCTCCACTGTGTTCCCCATCTCTGAAACTGTTAACCCCCTTCTGCCTATTGCTCAGACCAAGAAACTGGAGTTATTCTTGACTCCTTTTTTATTTTAGATTGTAGATCAAATCTATATCCAGAGAGAGTCAAGGCACTGCTTATAATTTTCATTGCTGTATCTAAACCACTATCACCAGGGTTCTGGATTATTGTAGTAGTTAGGGCGTTTCCCTGATTTCTACCTTGTCCTGCTACAGCAGTGATCCCTTTAAAATATAGGACAGGTTACATCTCTCCTTTGTTCAAAACCCATCCCTATTTCACTCAGTGTAAAAGTCAAAGTCCTCACAATGCCTGCAGGCCCTGCACTCCTGTCTCCTCATTGCCTTCCTGATCCTAGTCACTATTTTCCTTACTCCCTCTAATGCAGCCATGTTGGATTGCTGTTATTTCTCAGACTCATCTGGCATGCTCCCACCTCACCTTCAGGGCTTTCATCTGTTTCCTTTTGCTGTAAGAATCATCTTCTAAATCTGCATGCCTTACTCTTCTACTTTCTTCCGTGTTTGCTCGGATGTCACTTCCTCATTGTCATCTTGCCTGATCACACTATTACAATTTTAGTTTTAATAGTGCACTTCTTATACTTGCAATCACATTCTTTTTGTCCCAGAGGACTTATCACTGACAAAGATACTATACATATGCTACTCTGTAATTAAATTTATGTTCTGACTCTACAAGCTCTGTGACATTAGGAATTTTTGACAATTTTTCTTCTCTTCAGTGCCGTGAAAACTGTTTAAAGAGCATCTAGAACATAACTGGTGAAAAATCTATAATTGTGAAATGAATTAATCAATGAATAAATAAACAGAAACAAGCACTTCTATGGTTCTATTTTCATCTCAAACAATATAAGATGTGTTATCATCCAGTCTTTTAATTCCATCTTGACATCTGCCCAAACTCCAACAAACTCCACTGCTGTTTTATAAGATCATGATAGTTTATCTTGTACCTCCATGTTTAACTTGTTTGTGTATATATATATATGTATCATTACATATACTATTTTATGTCTGTATGTACAGTTGACCCTTGAGCAATGTAGGGGTTAGGATAACCTATCCCCACCACAGTAGAAAATCCAGGTATAATTTTTTACTCTCCAAAAACTTAACTACAGTCATTCCTAGGTATTCACACACAGGGGATTTGTTCCAGGAACCCCTGCAGATATCAAACTTCTGGGATGTTCAAGTCCCTTATGTAAAATAGCATAGAACAATGTATACAGTGTGCCCTCACATACGAGGATCTCCAACTCCAGATTGAAAATACTGTTTTCCATACACAGTTGGTTAAATCTGAGCATGCGAAATCCAGGGCTATGTAGAATCAACTGTACATTTATTTATTTTTTAATCTTCGTATAAGCGGACCAACACAGTTCAATTCATGTTGCTCACGGGTCAATTAACTATATTTTACTCAATAGTCATCTTTATCTCAAACCTTCGTTCTGGGGTCAGTTTCTTTCTTTTTAAACTATATCCTTTCAACGTTCCTCTAGTTGTCATTGTTTCAAGAAAACCTAAAAATATCTTTTTGCAACTTCATTCTTAAATAATAGTTTAACTTGTCATAAAATAAGAGATTTCTATATTTATATTTTCTATCTATTTACATTACTATTCTGCATTTTCATGAGTTTCTTAAGGTCTAGTCAATCTCTTTTCAGAATGTCTCATCTACTGTGTAATCCATTCTTCACATTTTAATTTAAACAAGTATATGTTTTAGAATTTCTACTAGGTCATTATTTTTTTCCAAATATGATTTATTTTTAAATAAACTTCTTTTATTTTCTTCAAGTTTTGTATCCTCCCTTTGTATTTCTTCAATCATTTTAAACATGGGTAAATTATAGTAAGAATTAGTTAATCTTGTTATGTAAAGTTGATAGAGATCCAACTTAACTTTTACTTAATTTCATTTAGATATTATTATCTATTATGTAAAGTGGGAAAAACTCTACTTCAAAGAGTTTTCCAGTGTATTTTATGACTACTTACTGGCATAAAGGGGGTACTCAATAAATATTAGTTTCCCTCCCTCCGAAACCAAATAATAGAGATAATACATATATTATAGAAGAAAAGAGAATAGATGTTTCTTTTCAAAATATAAATGTTATGTTCTGGTTTGTGTGTAAGTACATTTTACTTCTGAAACTTCATTCAAACAGGTTTGCTTTGGTCTCACTCTTCAATGGTTCACATATATGACAAATTATTTTTAATTAATTCTACTTTGCGCCAAAAACTAAAATTTAAACAGCTGAAAGGAGCTAGCTATACAAAATTGAAAGATTTCATTTTGAGAATCTCAAATTTTATAGCAGAAAAGAGCATTTGATAGGTTTCATGATAAAAGTCTACTAAGCTTAAAGGATGACATTAAAATTGCCCCATAATAGAATTTCATTTTTAATATATAATAGTTCATAGAATATTTGGTTATATTAGTCACTGTGCTTTGTAAAGATGCTGGAAAAGCATTAAGTGCTATTAATTAAATAATAGGATGTACAATTTTGAAGGTATAAATTATCAGAAAATCTACCACAAAGCTATAAGTACTTTGCACATTTTGTCAAAGACAGGTTCCAGAGATGCCACCATTCTGAAAGTGCAGATTTTCCATTAAAATTATCACTCATATGTCTAAAGCTTTATTCAGAAATAGTCATGATGAATATAGTAATCAAGTTAATTCTTTTACCATGATCCTAAATGTTCTATAAAATAATCGATACCAAATTCCCCATTTTAGTTTTCTCGCCTTGAATATTACATTTATTATTTGACTCTAACACAATACTCAATCTTCAATGTCAAAAAATTGCAAACAAGAAGAATGGAACACTTATTCCAGACTTATCAAGAAAAAAAGAGAGCTCAAATAAATAAAATCAAGAGATTCAAGAAGGTGTAGAAGGGAAAGGCTGTCCATGCCTCCTCTATCGACTGATATTATAACTAAACTACAGAGCAACCAGTACATGGAGTCACCAGAGGGTCTAGCTGAACAGAAGCCCTACAATTACGTCACCTCAAATAACAAATCACCTAAAAACGGTAGAGAGGAGGAGATGTGAAATGGCCCAGTCCCACAACTGCCTGTGGCGATCGAGAATTGTGAGGGCCATTTTGACTGCAGAGCCACCTCCCCCACCTGAGGAGCCAGGGGTCCCAGCTGCACACTGGGATCCCCTACCCTGGGTTCTAGTGCCAAGAAGGAAAGTCCACACAACCTGTGTCTGTAAAAACCAGCGGAGGTTGTGGCTGAGTGAGATGGAGGATCTGCGAAAAGTGGAGATCGTTCTCTTAAAGGGCCCCTGCCCAGACTTACTCTCCGATGGACTTGCTTACTCTGAGCTCCAGCGCTGGGGCAGCTGCTCGAGGGGCACCGGAGATATATAGGGAGGTGCTGAGCTGTCAGGCTTCAGGGCACGGACAGAGTTGCAGGCAGCAGCCATTGTTCCTTTGTTGAGCCCTCCTTGTTTCCGGCCTGTAGACACAGGGTCATTAACCAGAATAACCAGGTCGCTCCGCCCAGGAGATTCACTGAGACTCCACCTCTCCCAACTTGTAAATCCACCCAAGCCGCTTCCCGTGATTTATTCCATTGAAATGGGCTGTCTTGGCTCCTGATGCAAACTTTCATAAAATCTCTCAAAGGCTCACAAAACCCCAAAAAGGAGCATCTGGCATCAGTGTACCCTGTACCTCTTGTCAAGCAGCCTTAATCCCTGCATCTGTGGCAGCCAGCCTCAGTTTCTGACTTGGCCCTTTGAGGTACCTATAACCCAACACAGGTGGCACCACATGTGGATTACTTGATGACTCTTATCAGATGGCCCCAGAGGTGTGCAGGCTGCAGCTGAACTTGGCCTGTGCTGGACCCCTCCCACGTCTTCCAAGGGGCCCACAGCACACCTACTACATAAAGTCACTCTACTAAGACCACAGACATAGGAGGCCTACCTAACACATAGAAACAGACATAGGGAGGCAACCAAAACGGGGAGACAAAGAAGCATGTCGCACATGAAAGAGCAGAACAAAGCTCCAGAAAAAGAATTCACCAAAATGGAAACAAGCAATATACCAGATGCCGAGTTCAAAACACTGGTTAAAGGATGTTCAAGGAACTTAAAGGAATAGTAGATGAACTCAGTGAGAACTTAAACTAAGAGATAAAAAAAGAAAAAAAAAACATACAAATCAAGATGGAAAACATGCTAGGAAGCCAGTCAGAAATGAGGAATACAGTATCTGAGATGAAGAGTACACTAGAGGGATTCAACGGAGTGGATGAAACGCAGGATCGAAACAGTGGCAGAGGATGGGGTAGCAGAGGACACCCAATCAGAATAGTAACAAAAAATAGAATCCACAAAAAAAAAAAGGTAGTTTAAGTCTCTGGGACAATGTCAAGAATAATAACATTTGCATCATAGGGGTATCAGAAGGAGAAGAGAGAGAGCAAGGAATTGAAAACCTGTTTGAAGAAATAATGATGGAAAACTTCCCTAACTTGGTAAGGGAAATAGACATACAACCCCAGGAAGCTCAGAGAGTTCCAAAAAAGATGAACTCATACAAGTCCACACCAAGACACATCTTAATTAAAATGCCAAAAGTTAAATTCAAAGAAAGAATCTTAAAAGCAGCAAGAGAAAAGAAATTAATTACATGTAAGGAGTGCCCATATGACTGTCAGCCAATTAATCAACAGAAACTTTACAGGCCAGAAGGGCTTGACTCAAAATATTCAAAATGATGAAAATCCAGGACCTACAACCAAGATTACTTTACCCAGCAAAGTTACCATTTAGAATCAAAGGACAATTAAAGAGCTTCCTAGACAAGATAAAGCTAAAGAGTTAATCACCACCAAGCCAGTATGACAAAAACATTTCTTCTTTAAGAAAAAGAAAATAACATGTATCAAAATTCAAAACAAAAAATGACAAAAACTACATTATCTATCAACGAATACTTCAAATGAAAAAGAATTAAATGTTCTAATCAAAAGATAGGGAAGCTGAATGGATAAGAAAACAAAACCCTTACATATGCTGCCTACAAGAGACTCACTTCAGATTAAAAGACACATACAAACTAAAAGAAAGGGGTTGGAAAGGATATTTCATAATGGACCAAGACGGTGGTGTGCTGAGTGGAGTAAGTCAGATAGGGGAAGACAAATGCTATATGCTTGCACATATACGTGGGATCTAAAGAAAAATAAACAAACAGAAACAAACTCATAGACACAGAATATTTTGAAGGTTACCAGATGAGAGGAGGGTTGGAGGGGGGCGTTGTTTGGTGAAAAAGGAGGAAGGGATTAAGAAGTACAAATTCGTAGTTCTAAAATAGTCATGAAGATAGAAGATATAGCATAAGAAATATAGCCAAAAATATTGTAATAACTATGTGTGCTATCAGAGGAGCACTAGATTTATTGGGGTGATCACTTTGTGGGTTATATAGATATCTAATCCCCATGTTGTTCACCTGAAACTAATATAGTATTATATGCCAATTACAACTAAAAAATAAAAAATATATTAATTTAAAAATTAATTAAAGTCAGAAATGAAAGAGAGTACAACTAACACCACAGAACTACAAAAGGTCACTAAAGAAAACTATAAAAAATTATATTAACAAATTAGACAATCTAGAAGAAATAGATAAATGTCTAGAAACTTATGACCTTCTAAGACTAAACCAGGAAGTAATGGAAAATCTAAAAAGACTGATTACTAGGAATGAAATTGAAGCAATAATTTAAAAATTACCAACAAACAAAAGCTCAGTACCAGACAGCTTTACAGGTGAATTCTAGCAAACATTTAAAAAGAATTAATACCTATCCTTCTCAAACTATTCCAAAAAATGAAGGAACACTTCCAAACTCATTCTACGAGGTCAGCATTATCCTGCTACCAAAACCAGACAAAATACTATGAGAGAGAGAGAGAGAGAGAGAGAGAGAGAGAGAGAGAGAGAGAGAGAGAGAGAGAGAGAGAGAATTACAGGCTAATATCCGAAGAACATAGATGCAAAAAATTCTCAACAAAATACTAGCGCATAAATGTTGAATTAGAGCCACTGAAAGAGAATCTGCTCTGACAAGTAATGTTATTATTTTTTTAATAAAAGAGAATTATATAAATAAAGTACTGAAATATCCTTAAGTATGACAATCTTTAACTGCAACCCACAACTGTCCAACCTATCTGACAGGCATAAACTGTGACATCTACTTGAGTGGCAAAAAAATACACAGATTAGCCAAATGACAACAGCCATCCCTACCAAAAGGTATACGACTCCTCCTAGATTTAACAAGAATGTGTAAATTTATCAAGCTGGAGTTTTATAAGTGCTGGGTGTGGTGACTTCTTATATAGGTGGAGTGTGCTTCCTTAGTGTATGTTTTCACAGACTGTGTTTCTTGACTGGTTGCTTCTTAAATTAGTGTCATGCATCATTTTTATGAACCAGTGGGATTAAAAATAGTGTTGCACCTTCTATTTGCTGCAAATATAACAGACCTGTTATTTTGTATTGGTGAAAAGTAAATCTACAGAATTCAAAACCTAGTCTAAAGAACTAAAAATAATTCAAACTGCATTTCTGCTCAAATATGCAATTAAAATTGACACAAAAACAAAGATAACTATCTCAAAGAATGCATTAACTCTAACAATTCTGAATGACCATATATTCCCACATATGAGGGTTTGTACTACCAATTTTCCCAGGACAAGAAGACAGGATTCTCAACATACTTATAAGTAGTGGGATTCTGTGTACCAGTATCCCATTCAAGTTGTAGAGAAATTTAGAATTTTTTGATGAGAGAGTCAGAATGCTACATATAAATTGGTTTTTCAGAAAAAAAAATTATAAATCGATTTAGCACATCCATAGACAAGTTTTTTCGGTTGGATTCCAGATCCCCTGACAAATAACGAAACAGAATTTGATAGGAAGGGATGTCTCCTTACACTTATTCTAATATATGTTTCCCTATTTTAAATTATACCATCAAGAACTGCAAGGTTTTCTCAGTAAAAACATTTCAGCTATAAATAAACAGCCGCTTCACGTAATCTGTGTTGATAGGTAATCTTCACATATCCTAACAGGAATAGTTGTATGGTATTTTTGTTTTGTTTTGTTTTGTTTATAGTTAAAACAAAGTTAATGAGAAATTGAAATTCTCCAAGGGAAATTTGGGGATGAAGAGGAACCTTTCTTTTCTTTTAAAAAATAAAAAAATTCAAAGTAAAATTTTTTTTTAGTTCTTTACTTATTTACTTATATTCATGGGCAATTCTCTGAGAATAGATCAGATTCATATAATCCTTTGATCAGGAGCTTTTAAAAAGTCTAAATTATTTTCTATCTGCATCTTTGTATGGAAGAGCTGAAAATTGTAACAATCAACATAGTCTTTATTTAATAGCAAATGCCCCTTTGTCCGTTTGATGTTTGAGGTCAGGGTTGAACTTCTCTAGTCAACAATATAAATCTTGGTTTTTATTATCAGACCACAAAAAGCTGTAACAAAAAATCAAATACAGGAGTTTGGTGTTTAGATGTTCCTTTTACGATTAGCAGGGGGGAAAAAGTTGCATTAGGATAACTTTTGACTTTTCAGAAAACCGAGGGGAAAAAAATGAATTCATTCGGCCTTTATCAAAACTTCTTTCACAGAAGTATGTTAAAGCATGAACTAAAGACTTTAGGAACTGACAATTAAAAGCAATGACTCTAGGCCTAGATTCACAGGTGATCCATCCAGGGCCTACTTTTGGCAAAATATTGAAGTAGGGGATGTTATTTCTTTTTACTAGAAAGGCAGATTAATATCATAAAAAACAGTACTGGCATTTTCCATGGACTAATTTGTATGTTCCCCCAAATTCATTGGTTAATACCCTAACCCACACTGTGATGACAGTTGGAGATGGAGCCTTTGAGAGATAATTTGTCATGCATGAGGGTAGAGCCCTCATGATGGGACTGGCATCATTGTAAGAGGAGACAGAGATAGCTCTATCTCTCTTCACCATATGAGGACACAGCAAGAAGGCGGTAAACTGCAAGCCAGGAAGAGGGTCTCCACCAGAAGCCAAGTTAGCTTGGTACCTTGATATTGAACTTTCTAACCTCCAGAAATGTGAGAAATGAATGCCTGTAGTTTATGCTACATGGTTTACGGTATTTTAATAGCAACCCGAGTGCACTAATACGATATTTGATTCAAAAACATTTTAATTCAAATTCTAGCTAGGCTTCTTATTAGCTGCATGATTTTGAGAAATGCAGCTTTATCTCTTCTGAACATTAATCTCTTCAGTGTTGAAATAAAATAAGCATTGTTCAATGTTTAAATGAGAGTTGATATGCAACTATTTA
The DNA here is from genome assembly GCA_003508835.1 of Eonycteris spelaea. Classification (NCBI taxonomy): domain Eukaryota; kingdom Metazoa; phylum Chordata; class Mammalia; order Chiroptera; family Pteropodidae; genus Eonycteris; species Eonycteris spelaea. The sequence continues at coordinate 10,177,900 of PUFA01000007.1, forward strand.
GCAAAATGCTTGTTACCTGCTAAGTTGATCAGCAAATTTTAGTTTTCTTCCCTTTTGACATTTTCAACCTCTCCCATTATACTCCCATTCAGAATACTCTTCTTCTTCCTTTATTCATTCTGCCTTTATTGAGGAGACAGTACAATGAATGGCCGATGGCATTACAATTTTCAGTATAATTATGTATTATATGTTATAGATAACATATTTACTTTTAAGTAGCAATCTCTGAAACAATGGCTAAAATGCAAAGCAATGGTGGACACTTAAGAAATGGGTCAATGAGAAAATATTTAGGGGGTTAGTTGAGCCTTTGAACATCTCACAGGTTTTATGACATGGATGATGGCTCCATTGTAAGTGCATAGGAAAGCCATTGAGTCCAAAACATAAACATAAAAGTCTTTTGGTTCATTCATGTTTATTACCTAATTTAGATATAAAAAGAACACACTCAGGTGGAAATAGTTACATATCTTATCCTAAACATGACCCCAAAGTTCTTCTTTACAAAATACACATGGATACTACTGTGTCCCATAAGACTTTACATGAAATGACCATGACAATTTCTGATTCATGTTGCCTGCTCTCCCTCTCAGTCACTGTATTCCAGCTGTTAGTCTTCTCCTTGTCCTGTAAGGACCACAGGCTCATTCATTCCTCATATGGCCTCTACACTTACTCTTCCAGAGCCTCTGCTCTACTCTTACATGTTAGGAGATGGTAAGTGCTCTGGAAACAAAAGCAGGGTAAGGCAATCAGAAGTAGAGGGTTGAAATTTTGATTATTGGAAAGGTGATGCATAAGCAAAGATTTGACGAAGATGATAAAATAGTCATTCAGGTATCTGAAGAAAGAAAATTCCAGGCAGTGGTATTAGCCAGCGCAAATGACTAAGATTGGCGTATAATGAGTAAAACAGGAGATAAGGGGTAATGGGAAAGTCTGGGAGATGTGGGAATTCATGAAGGATCTAGAACAGAATTGATGCAATATTATTCACTACTTTAAAGAATCAATCTGGAAGTTATGATCAGAACACAGTTTCTCAACTGTGGCACTATTGGTACCCTGGGATGAATATTTTTTTTTTTTTTTTTTAGGCAAGGCAACCCTTGGTTGACCTCACAGATTGCAAGGACCTGGTCAGCTTACAATCCCTTATTTCCTTATTTTTTTTTTTTACACCCTACAGCACCTGGGCTTCCTAGGTGGTCTCCCATCCAAGTACTAACCAGGCCCAACCTTGCTTAGCTTCTGAGATCAGACGGATCGGGCTTGTTCAGAGTGGCATGGTCGTAGACTGAATAATTCTTTCTGGAGGGTTATCCTGTGCATTGTAGAATGTTTAGCTGCACCTCTGGCCTCTCTACTCACCAGATATCAGTAGCAAACACCCCACCTTTTGTGACAACCAAAACTATCTCCAGATATTGTCAAATGTTTGGGGGCAGGGCAAAATTATCTCTAGTTGAGAACCACCACTGTGGGTGAAAAAAGTGGAGGCTCAAATGTCACCTCTACAAAGACTGACTGACTTGATTGCCAAGTCTAAAGCCCAACCACCAGGCCCTGGCACCCTCCATTACAGCACCCTCTTTTGTTTTCTTCATAGCACATAATCACATGCTGAGAAATTATCCTAACCATTTGCTGATCTACCTTGTTTATTGTCTCTCCCTGCCTAATGGTAATTAATATAAGTTCCATAAATTTAAGGACCTGATCTGCATTACTCACTGTTCTATTACCCAGTGACTTGAGTTTTGCCAAGAATCACAGCTGAAACCACTTAAGATTTTATATTATTTTTTCATTGCCTGAGCAAACCATGTACAGACACTCTTCAACAAATATAGAATGCTATAATTTTATGATGAAGATGGAAAGTGATGTGGATTGCCTTTTGAGGGCTCATAAAAGAGTATTAATAAACTTGGGGCAAACCCTACTGCTTGGTGTGGGGAACAGGGGAGAGCAAAGTAGCAAAGGTCAGCATGGATATCTCCTTAACCAGTTTGGCCCATTTTTACCCTCCAGTTATTTTTTTTATTAATTCATATTTTAAGGAGAGTTTCTTTGATTACCTGGATAATATTCTACTGCTGAGTAATATTGCACATCCTATTCTATATTGAGATGTTTGCTATCTTTGTGTTCCCTTTACCTTCCATAGATCAAGGCTGAACTTAGGGATCTCTGGGTTCAGAACAGTAAGGCTGGAGGTAGGATGTTGGTAGTATAAAAATTTATATAAAAGAAACATTCAATGTTTATTATCCAGTGCAATGCCTCAGTACATAAGGATCACCCCAAGGGAGACTTGTGAATACCATATTGTAGACTCTCTATAATTTACTTCAAGCTTTTACAATATGACTATGGTGACTCCAGAAGGATTGTCCATAACAGATTAGAAAGAAGAATCTTGGGTTTTATTTTCTATTTTTATTTACATATTTATTTTATTATTTATTATGGTGACATTGGTTAACAAAATCCAATAAGTTTGAAGTGCATGATTCAACAGTAAGTCCTATTTATCTTGCATTGTATTGTCACCATCCATAGTTAGCTTTCTTTCTGTCACCTCACATTTGACCACTTTCACCCATCTACCTCCTCCCCTCCCCCACCCTCTGGTAACCCGTAGTCTACTGTCCATGTCCATGAGTTTCTGTTTGTTTATAATGTCTGACTGTTGCATTTAGATTCATATTCCATATATAAGTGACATCATGTGGTTTTCTACTTTTTTAGGCTTATTTTGCTTAGCATGATTAGTTCAAGATCCATCCATGATGTTGCAAATGGTAATATTTCATTCCTTCTTATAGCTGAGTAATATTCCATTGGATATATGTACCACAGCTTCTTTATACTGTCATCTATTGTAGGACACTTTGGTTGCTTCCATGTCCTGGCCACTGTGAAAAATGCTGCTATGAACATTGATTGGTGCACATATATTTTTTAGGATAAATGTTTTCAAGTCTTTGGGATAAATGCCCAGTAGAGAGATTGCTGGATCATGTGGTATATCAATCTTTAGTTTTTTGAGGAACCTCAATACTGTTCTCCATAGTGGTTGTACCAATTTGTAGTCCCACCAGCAGTGTATGAGGGTTCCTTTTTCTCTGCATCCTCTCCAACACTTGTTATTACTTGTTCTGTTGATAATAGCCAAGAAAATCTTTGTTTTATTATCTATCTCTTTTCACAAAAATCATGAGGATGAGAAATTCATTCATTAATTAATTCATCCACAGCTGTCCACTGAGAAACTCCTTGTTCTAGGCAGTAAGTAAAGCACTGAGCAAAACTGAAGGTCTTGTGCAATTAGTCTAGTCAGGAAACTATAAATTAATTATACAATTAAACACTCTGGTAAGTACTATAAAGTGAAAGTAGGATGTTATAAAGTATATCATGTGGGGGCTAAATCTAATTTCAAAAAAATAGAAAGACTTCCTTGAGGAAATAACATTTGAAATAAAATCTATAAGTTGAAAGGGAGTTAAAAGATTCCAGAAAAAAAGGATGATCATATGTCATCATAGCCCTATGCTGAAGAATTAAAGGAAATATATGTGTTCTCTACAAATGAAAAATATTTCAGTGCTTGTATATGATCTTATTCAGTTCACCTATTGATCTTTTCAGATGAAAAATGTGGGCAAACAAGATTTAAACCCCATTAGCTTAACCTTTATTAAGAGGTTATTAAATACTAGGAGGATTCCCAGAACGAGGAGATATTCAGTAGACATATGTAGGATAAGTGAATTAATAAATGGATCCCTTCACATCCTGCTCTCTTGTAGGTAATGTGAAAAGAGAGTAGTAGTAAAACCCAAGAATGTTATTCATAGTCTGTCTCAAGTAGTTGAAACCTCACTGGGATTAGTGTGGTCATATTGTGAAGTTTGAAGTCAAGCAGAGAGTCTACAATATAGCAGGGATTTTCCTCAAGGGTCTCACCTCACTTGACCTGATGTTTTAAGGCACTGCCAATGGACAGTGGGCCTATTTACATGAATTTTTGCCCTACCAGCATCCTGCCCCCAGTCTCACTACTCTGAACCCAGATACCCATAGGTTTAGACTTGATCTATTAAATATAATGTAAACACAACAACTGCAAACAATATCAATAAAGAAAGAAATGTGAAATATTACTGAGCAGTAGAACAAAGATGTAAACTGTGCTTTTGGAGACTAGCTTGGCAATGGTATTAAAAAAATAGATTTGAATTAGGGAAAAACTGGGGGCAGGAAAAAATAGGGCCTACCAGAATAAACCATAGAGAGATAAGGAGAACCTGAACCTGAGAACATGGGCCAAAATGGAGGGGGAGGACAAATGATAATAAAGCTGAAGACCTAGAATCAAAATGGCAGAACAGTTGATTGACTATCAAGATGGAGGAAAATGAGAAATGTATACTTTAATTACATCAATTTGATCTTTATGTGGTTAAAAAATTGAGGCAGGTTTTAAAAATCCATTTCTCACCCCTCCTCATCATCTCCTAAATCCTCCCTTCACAGAAATAGATGGATTATTGAAGGGAAGTTGTCTGGTTGTTCTCTTGCATCAAATTAATTTTCTTCAACCCCCATATGTCAATCGTTACACAGCCTGTTCTAAATTTTGATCTGGTGAATTATTGATGAGCTCTTAAAAAGAGATTAGAACAACGATCTCCCACACTCTTTCTGGGGGAAAAAAACCCTCATGCAAAAAGAACTGGCAATTTTGACTAAAATGAACCACCCAACAAATCAGTAAATCATATTTATGACATGTTATTTGTCAAAACTAATATTAGTTTATTGGATAAGTGTCTTTAATGACCTACTATGTATAAAGCACTGTGCTAGACAATTGATTTATTTGACATTTGATTCAACTTATTCTAGCATTCCATGAGTAGTACTCTCAGGTTTGAAAAAGAAAAAAATTGCCCTTAGCTAATCTTAATCCTAAAGATATCTCTTACTAGTACCTCAAACTGATCAGGTCTAAATTCCTTTCAGGAAAGAATCTTATAATCCAGCACATCTGTCTGTTGGGGTGTAATGAGGGACTTTCATTTCTCAATGCTAATTTTTTATCTTAGTTATTCCTTGTCAAAAGTTTTTTTTTAATGGAATTTTCTATGCCTGAATTTGAGCATTTGCATTTAGGATTCAAGTTCTGTATTCCCAATATAATAAATTGAATAAGTAGCTGATTTTGAAGTACAGAAGATGAAACCCAGCCTGTTTTTACATACAATATCTGCTTATTGATAGCATGGTCAGTCAAATTGCAGGGAATAAAATGATTATGTTTGCAGAAATAATCTTAACTGAGTTTTAAATAGTAAATAGTAATTAATTCCTTTAAACATTAATTTTCTAGACTTACTGAAGAGTTTTCAATCACTTTATCTTTAATTCATTGGTGACTCATTTTTAAATTCACAAAATTTTGTTATTGTAGAAGCAATATATCTTACAGTAGAAAAATTTTTAAAAATTAAAAAGGAAAGAAGAAAAAGAAGGGGAACAAAAAAGTACATTCATTATCACACTACTTAGGAGAAGTACTGCAAATATCTTGTTTTGTATCCTTCCGAACCTTTATTTTTATGAGAGACCTTTTTCAAACTAAAATATAATCACACTATATATGCTGCTTCTGTAATCTGCTTATTTCCCTGAATAAAACACTGTTATATTAGTAAGTAGTATGCAACATACTTTTTAGTGATTAAATATTATTGAGAAATTATATATAATTATATACACCATGATTTCTGTAGGTAATCCCCAAATGTTTGACACACTGTTTCTAAAATATAATATAAATGATAATAAATAGACTTGTCCATAAGTATTTAAATTCATTTGATTGTTTTCTTAATATGGCAGACATTGTCACTGGCTGGTCCATACCTTGAGGAGCAATTAACCTATTTCCAGCTGTCACTATCTTCATCTTGATGGCCACTGCTCTCTGCATTACTGTGTAAGTCATCTAGCCCAAGTCCACAGCTGGCTGGAATTCCAGAGAATTAACACTCCCAACTAATGACTCTCCAGAGTTGGTATATGAGTACCTGTGGGGGTTCAGAATGAGTCAGACCCCAAGATGTGCCTCTGCAATATGCAGATTGTTTTGAGCCAGAGGCAATCTTAGCCACAGGCTCAAGAGAATCTTCTGCCCTCCTAGCCCTTAACTACATAGAAGAATTTGAATTAGCGGCCTTCCCTGTAAGAGATTATCAGAGATATCTTCTTTTGATCTACTTAGAGAGCAGGGCAAAATTCTATTTACTAAACATCTGTTCTTCTTATCATTCTGCAATGACCCTTGTGGGATGCATGCGGAGTTTCTGACTCTCTCATATATGTGGGGTTTCCATACACATGTATGTATTATATTTGGTTATTTTCTCTTGCTAATCTGTCTCATGACTATTTGATTATTAGACCAGCCAGAAGAACCTTGAGAGTAGAGGAAGATTTGTTTCTTCCCCACATATTCCAATTCCCTCTCCCCTTAGGTGAAAGAATTCTGAGGTATATATTCATACCATTTCTGAGAGTTTCCCCATGGATTAAGCTCCAGCAGCCCACTATGGCTAATGCATCCTTTATTTGCTGTTTCCTAAATGCCTTACATTTGAATTTCTATGTCTGAGATTACTTCTGTGTATACCTAAAACACTAGAATAAATTCTAAGAAATGAAATTGCTGGGTAAAAAGGAAGTTCTCTCTTTAAATGTTTTGCATTTCCACCATTTACATTATTTTCATCATAATCTTGCCAAAAGGTAGATGTATCATTTTTAAATGCCAATTTAAATAGGTAAAGGAGGAATTTATTATTTATGAGATTATCATTTTATATGACTGCTCATTTTTACTGCTTCATTAATGACTTGGCTGTTCATATTCTACATCTATATTTTAATTTTTTAACTAATTTACAAGTGCTCTTTTAATGTTAAGGGTATTAACTCTGTTTTACTCACATTTTAAAATTAGCTAGTGTGGATTTTTTACAATCACATAGCATTCACCTTTGCAACCAGTTAAAAAATTCATTCTTCATTAGGACATGTCTTTCACACTAAAGAAAATATGCATGTCTCTATGGCAAATGTTTATTAATAAGTGGATTTCTTAAAAAAAAAAACTGCTACGTGAGTTTGGTTCTATTGTTAGAGTGTTAGCCAACCTACCTGTTAAATACTGAATTCTCTGTTTGAAACAAGACTGTGGGTTCTCTTGCTAGGATACCATGGTTGCATTTATTATCTAACCCTAAATTATACCATCTCTCTGTATTCCTACTGGCTCATTTAAGGAGCAAAACTTTATCTGTCTTCTTGCATAGAATGGGAGTATAAGGTGGCATTACTATGACCCTGAGCTTTTGAGACACAGTTGCTACCCAGAAATAAGGGACCATATTATTAAACCAAGTTAGAAATACCATAGACTTTCCTAGGAATAAATTTGCCTTTTATTCTAACAGTTCAGCCATTCTTATCATTTCTGTGATTTCATCTCTGACCCGGATTAAGACAACTTGGGCTTTATGGCTTTTTAAAAGCATTTCTACTGATATAGCATTATCATCTCTGGGTACTTTAAAATGCTTCTGAAACACAAATGTCACTAGATGCAACACAGCCTGAGTTGTGCTAATATCCTTATTTACAGAATTGGCCTGCCTTTGACTTCAAATCTCCGCATCAAGGACTCTGAATGGCCAGGCCTACTATTTAAACAATTTTTATATTATTACTAACCCATTTTCCTCTTTTAACTGTCACAATAATTTCCAAATCTTGGCCAACTGCCTCAGTACTCAGGGCCAAACATTTTTCGTCATAAAACATGCAAACCCGATGAAGGCTTCAACAATGGGCAGCACAGAGAAGTCAAAAGAAACTTGTAGATTTATTGGCTTGTCCAGGACCTTCCTCCAAGCCCTCTACTCTTCTCCTTCCAGGGGTCTTTTGGAGTAACACTAGCTTAGTTTATCTTCGACAGTGCCTTAAGGCTAAGAAGGAAGCACACCTTTCAGAACTGTGTGGGAATACACACCTATCCTCCCACCCACCCCTTGATTTCTATCCTCAACATAAGCACAAGCAGATCAGAAGGTGAAGTTTCTGTCCCATTTTGCACCCTCCTGCCTAACCAGGAACATAAATATGGCTAATGACAAGATTTTTCTCATAATTGTTGAATGCTCATGACTTTCCAGAGATTGTGCTAAGCACTTCTCAAGTGTCACCCCATATAATTCTCACAACCATATGAGATACATACTATTATTATTTCCATTTTATAGGTAAATAAACTGAGGCATAGAGTTATTCAAGAATTCACTCAAGGCCATATAGTCAAAGGGCTGTTGCACATAGGCAGTCTGAATATAAAATCTGTGCTCTTAAATGTTATCATGAACATATAATATATAAAATTAAAAGGAAAACAACAAATTGGAAGATAATATTTTCAATATATATAATATAGAATTATCAACTTTAGTATATAAAGAGATAGAAAGGATGGAAAGAGTCCATTTATAACAGAATTATAAAAACTAATAAACATATAAAAATTTCTGCCTAAATGAGTAAAGAGACTTTAACATATATTTATATAGAAAGTTTTACTGAGCATACTGGTAAACTTTTTAAAAACAGTAATATATAGTGTTGGCCAGGGTGTAAAGACGACTTCCACATTCATAAACCCTGAGAATATAAAGTGTTCTTCTTTTTTGGAACACATTTAACCTTAGAAATTGCCTATTTTTGCCCCAGCAACTTTACAACTAAGATTTTTATCCCACAGAAACAACTGTGGATGAGCACTAGAATTTATCTACAGGGATGATCACTATAATACTGCTTATAATAGTGAAAATTGAAAAACAATATGTGTCAAAAATTAGAGGTGGTTAAAATAAGAAACATCTAAATAACAGAATACTATCCATCACTGGTAAAATGATATGGTGGAAGAATATTAATGACATAGAAATGTTTATGGTGTTAAGTAAAAAGGCTGACAGAATGTTATATACAGTATAAACTTGTATTTATATATATATATATAGATATAGGTAGAGATAGATAGATAGATAGATAGATAGATAGATATAGATATGTACCAGTATGTTAACTGTAGTTATAGCTCGTGATTAGAACTGTGGACGATTCATTTTCTTAGTTGTGCCTTTTACATTATCTAAACATTCTGCAGTAGCAGTTATTATTTTTATACCTAGATACTTCTATTAAAACTAATTATAAAACAAGTCTCTTTTGCCACAATTCTAAAATGGGTCAATTGTATATTTCTCACAAGAGAGGCAACATGGTATGGCTATTGTGGAGAGAGTAGAGCAAGTTATTTATGTCCCAGTTATCTGTAGAAAGTCATCCAGCTCTTGCTTTGGGGTGGGGCAGCCTTCCATCTGGGATAGCTAATTAGTGATGATAGCTGCAATCTGTAACTTTGCTGTTTTGCTTAAGTGAGAATTGTCTCTTTGTAGAGTTCCAGCTTGTTTTAGGAACTATGCACTTCAAGGTAATCTAATTTAAAAACTCAAGGCTTTGAATTTAAATTAAAGTCTCATTTATCAAGCAAGTGACTGAATAAATAAGAAGGAAGGAAGGAAGGAAGGAAGGAAGGAAGGAAGGAAGGAAGGAAGGGAAGGAAGGAAGGAAGGAAGGAAGGAAGGAAGGAAAGAAGAGAGAAAAAAATATAGGAAATTCATTTTAGTTTCATTCTCAGATCACAAAATGTCAGTATTGAAGTGAATTTTCAAGGACATACCTAGCTCGACTTATACATTTGACAAAACTTAAGTCTAGATGGGAGAAAAACTTCTGGTGTTCTGGCAAGATATGGATTTAGGTAATAAGGAAGCAAATACAGAAGGAGCCACTTAAAAAGTCTTGTTTGAGCTTATTTTACAGTCTTTTACTCACTGCTAAGAGCCCTGGAAAATTTCCAATGGTATAATGTGGCTTTCCTAATGGTCAACACCATCTTTAAATGTTTCATCTGTGAAGGTAGTATCTCACTAAAAAGGCAAGGCCTCCAGTGACCTGCTCCATCTTAAAACTTGCCCTCTGATGAAATTTAATACACACATCTGAGTGAAACTCATTATCAATCTGACATATTTCTTGAAACTAAAAACCTCAAATTTGAAAAAGAAAATCAATATGGAAGCTAAAATGCAACTTAAAAGAAAATTGAGGCTGAAATGTCTTTTTATCATGTACTAAGGACTAGAATCAAGAGGAGAAGAAACCCACCCACAGAGTTCTGTGTACACTTTAAGACTTCTAGGCAGCCTATTATATAAATGGATGAAGCAGAAAGAACTTAGAATTTGCAGTCTGTTGGACCTATGTTGAAATTCTCGAGCAGGTGGTATCCCTGAACTCCAACTTCCCTTATGTATAAAAATGAGGACAATAAATCTTATTTTATGAGACAGTTATAAAAATTAAACATGTGAATGAATATGTCTAACACTTCATAAGTACGAAATAAATATTTCCTTCCTTCCTTCTAGTCTCCACCTATTGGTTCAAGTTCCGCCTAAGACCCATTACACCCCATAGTAAATATCTATCTTCTTCTCCAGTTCAATCATCCTATTCCAAACATTTCTTACTCTTCATATTCTGTAGCGTCCTCAACATCCCATGGTATGCTCTACCATGTACCCTGTAAATGCACTGTAATTTTTCAATGCCCATCCTAAAGCGCGGCAGCAAATACTACTCTCAATACTCAAGTATAGTTGCTCCTGAAAAGGAAAGATTAATATTTATTTTTAATACAATGTTTTTGATCATTGCAGCCTCAGACAACACGTGTGCATGTGTGTGTGTGTGTGTCCACTGAGTCACACTGACTTAATGAGACAAAACCTCTAAGACTTTTTAATGCATGATAATAGCATATATATATATATATTATATATATTATATTATATATATATATTATATATATTATATATATTATATATATTATATATATTATACATATATATATCAAGCACTCTTTATGTATCAAACACTGTTCCTAGTCATCTACATAAAGTACTAATTTAATTATCAAAGCAGTCCACGGTGGCCATTACCATTATTATCTTCATTTAAAGGATGAGAAGACTAACACACAAAGAGGCTATTTTTCAACTTAAGTTAAAGAGCTAGAATCTGAGCCTGTGCAATCTGACACCAGATTCTCTGTGCCTCTTGGTGATAATATAAGTAAAATGTTACATAAAGGTGCCTCGTATTCCCTTAAGAAAGAGAAAAAAGTCCTTGTTCCTGATATTTCTACGGGCCAATCCATAAACTCACACCTTATGAAACAGAACCCCCAACCTTCTTATAACAGAATCAAAGACTAGGAAACATGTTCCCTCATGACTAAACCCAGACATAAGAGAGGAGAGGGAGAAAAAAGGCTTAGACTAAGGTGGTTGTGTCTTTTCTATCAGAGGCAGCAAGATTAGACCTTGAGCCCTTCAGCCCCTGGTTTCTACTGAGGTTCCTTGGAATGGGCCAATAAACGGAGGAGAAAGAATCCAAACAGGTAGGTTCTCCAGGCTCCAGGGATCTAAAACACAAATTCAACCCCAACAGCCCATTCTCTTTGGTTGTGTCACATATTGGACTTCTCCATAATATTTTATTTGAATAAATGGTTTTTCTGTTTTGAAAAATTAGAAAACTATTTGTAGAATGAGTATTTGTTTAGAGTCCAAGGCACCAGTGACTTAATAGGATTACCTAGTGAACTTGGTCATGCCCAGCACTTTCTCTGAACTTACAGGGTTATTATAAGAAACAAATGTGACATTTAGGAGAAGCACTTTTAACTTACTATTAATTATAACAGTTTGGTACATTAAAAACATGGAGGAGCTGTGCCAATTTGAGTGATTGTCATGACCCATCAGCAAGAATACTTATGCCCATGAGGCAGTGATGTTAAAAAGTAATAGGATTTTGAGTCAGAGTCAGTTGAAATCAAATATCTACTGATGATTACTGGGTGACATGACTATGGGAAAATTACTTCATCTTTCTGAACCTTTACCTCATACCTATAAACAGGGAAACTAACAGCAGAGTGGTTGTGAAAACTTACTTCAATGAAGTTATGTCTCCATATGCTTTCTCGTGCTTTGAACAGGGCACAGTCTAGTCTGTAAATAGAAGCACTGATGATCTAATAGTCTTATATCAAGTCTTATCTCCCAAATTTTCCACCTGCCTTGTGAGGGAGGCTGAAGTGGAAAGCAGACTTCAGGCACACTCCTTTCTACACAAGTGAATCCTGAGCCGCCACATCTGATCTCCCTTTGCCAACAGGCATAAATATTCTGTAACTGCTTAGAGCGTACTGGTAACAACATGGCCAACTGTTCCCTGCGATGACTCAGCGTTGCTTTGAAACAGAACGGGTGCGTCCAACGGGAGGCTGTAAAGCTCTCAAGTCTGAGTCACTGCGATGCCACAGCCTTCGAGCTCCGATGTTCGCAAGTGCCTTGACAACTCCTCGCCCATATGTCCCCACTTGGCCCAAGGACACCTCGATACTTCTTACCTCACTTAGACAACACAACTCACCCACCTCTTGTTATATTCTCTCCTGCCTAGTGATAGGCTAGTCATCCTTTACCAGGGCCAGCTCAGATACCACCTCTTTAGCAAAGCCTTTCCAGATGACCCTAGACAGCATAAATGACTCTATTAAATAAACCCTAACCCCACAGGACGTTGCAAACCCATCTATTTTGTTTATGCACACCTAATATTTTAATGTGGCCACTTTGACTTGAGTCTCAAGTCTCAAGAAAACTGTTTTGGGTCTTAAATTCATTGAGAGCAAAAATGTTATCTTATTTCATTTTATATTCCTCCAAAGTGTAATGTACCAATGAGTGCTTAATACACAATAAAGTTCAATGAACGCATAAAAGACATGCGACTCTTCAGTCTAGCCCTTATGATGATATGCTGCTACCTTATATGACACATACAAATGAGAATGTTGACAATGATTTTTAATCACTTATGAATTTTAAAATTCAGTATTTTATGTAAAATAACTTTTAGTTAAACCGATTATACTACCGTTGAATGTTTTTATTGAATACTATAAAAAGAAAAGTGATAAATATTTTAATAGAGCTATTTTTATTTATTTTCTTCATTGAAAATTAGCTGATACATCTACATGTTTCTAAAACAGTGATTTATAGGGCTTCTGGCAGTCAAGGAGTTCTGGCTTCTTCTGCATTTTAATAACACGTTAGTACCAGAAGAGTTTTCTGTCACTGCAAATTTAAAGTAACTAAACTGAGCCCGTTAATGCCCCCAATAGTAGTTCCAGCTTTTAATGTCCCTGTCTTTGTCGATAACTACACCATATCTGTCCAATGGCTCCAAACATTTAAGTCAAGTACAAACATTTAGCAATTCCTGTTAAAATTTTGTGCAAATTGTTTCTTTTTTCATCTATCTCTTACTGTCTATTCTCCTGGACACAGAATTCCCCGCCCCCAACCCCAAGCCATCCCCTCACACCTGGATTACAGCAGAGGTCTGTGTCAGCCTCCTTGACTTTAAGCTCACTTGATTTGATCTATTTTAAGTGTAGCTTCAAAGTATTTTCATCCTTAAATAGCACTTTCATAATGTTGCTCCTGTACTTAAAAACCTTTTATGGTTTGTGAGTTCTTACAACTTCACAGCTAGACTCTTCTCCCTGATCCTGTGTAGGCGCCTTATTTGCCACTTGCTTCTCCAGTGAGATGAGTTTCTGACCCATTTCATCAATATACAAGGTGACCCATTTCACCAATACACAAGGAAAGTGATTCACTTAGCTCCCATAAACAAAGTGAATTTTCTGTGCCAAGTACTGTGTGATATGCTGAGTGAATGAGAGGCCACTGACTGAGGATGCCATGATAAACCAGGGAAGACAACACAATTAGAATACCAGTGTAGAACTGTAATACTTAAGTGGAAGAAGTGCAATGAGCATGTAAAATAAGAGGCTAGCAGAGTGGATTGCACAGGATGCAAGGACCTTACGCCCAGGTGGCCGAGTTCTCCATGACCTAGAGGAAGTACAGAGCTGTTCAGTTTCAAAGTTTACCCAGTCCTTCACTCAGACTTTGCCTTTGTCCAACCCACTCGTCCATCAACAGTTAATTCAAGTCCCAACACTGTATGGTGAGCCAGAAGATGTCTTAATTTGGGTTTCCCCAGACACAGATCCTGAGACAAGGATTCCAGTGAAAGTAGTTTGCTAGTGCTCTGATCTTAAGGAAACTCCAGAAGGGAGTGCATTATAAAAGGAAAGAATGGTGTATTATAGAAGGGGCATGTTATCAAGTAAATTACCCCTGTGGGTAACCAAAGCTTAATTCCAAGGACAAATTCTGGAAAAGCAGAACAGAACACACACCTCAGAGTTATCCTATGTAAGGGCAAGGCAGTTGGGGATTTACATACCAATTTCTGTCACTCATTGTTTGAGGGTTTAGAGGTTGTGAATTTTTCAGCTTTTCCAATCTTCTCTGAATGGTGGCAGGGCAGCTTTCCTCACCAAAAGTACTCAAGTGAAGAAATGCCAATGCTGGTAATTGGAAGTCTTGTCTTAGAGACCTGGTTTGGTGAGGTCAGGAGGATATAATCCAGCACCAACAGAGCCCTCTATAGAATTCAGCTCTGAGCTCTAATGATGGTACAGCCTCGGTCTCTGTTATGTGCGTGCCTTTAAGGAGGTCAATTTTCTGAGTCTCAGTTTCTTCATCTTTAAAAAGGGGGATGAGTATTATTGATGATTTTAAAATTATTTTTTACATAGCAGAACCATTGGTCCTCAAAGAAAATCTGGAATAGAACCCTAATTTGTAAAACAAGCAAAAGGAGAACTGTTCAGGTTGAAGTATTCGCAGGAGTCTCAAGGGAGAGACATCTTGGATACCTAGAGTTTCCAGAGAGAAACAGGTAAAATGCTCTGTATCACTGAACAGTGTCTAAGATCTCTTTGACATCATTGTATTCTCTTCCCCTCTACTAATGTTCTATATTTCTTAGTACACAACTTGGTTCTCTGTCCGGGAAAGGAAAGCACCAACCACGCACCAGAAATCTTGACCATGTTGTAAGTATAATCTCTAGCGACAGCTCAAGCATTTCTCTGTGGGGGAATAGTGACTGTCAGTCAGGTCAGAGTATAGCTTGTGATGCTAAGTTCTTGATACTGTATTTGCATAATAAACCAATAACTAAATTTATTTAGTTGCACAACCTATTTGCAGTGACTTTGAGGATGGGGAGAGAGAGAGTATAAAATGATTAAAAATTCCCAAGCCTAACTTGTTTTTGCCACCACCATTTCGTTCATTAAATCTTCATAACTATATAAGATAGGTATTATTATTGTTACTATCATAATTATTATTGACATTATCATTATTGTTTTATAGATAAGAAAATGATGTAGGGTCAGAGAGGAAAAGAGTCTTACCTAAGGTCCATAGAAGGTTAGTGGCAGAGCCAGTCTTCCTGGGTCTGGAGCCCACCACACCATACTACTTACTATCGCATCTATTTTTTTACATGTGAACATTTTAAAACACGTCATGTTTACACAACCAGCCTCCAAAGTCCTGGAAATATCAGGCCCACCAACTGTCAATACAAAGGCTATCGGAGACAATTGCCTACACATTAGAGAATTAATTAATATGCATTGGGTTATTGAACTTACATATTGGATTTTTGCCTGAAAGGAAGTACTAAGACAAGTGTGGAAATCCATAATTATTATTGATGTCAGTGTAGTAAGTCATATACGAATGCTGAAACTGGAATTAAATTAAAAAGTGAGTGATTTTTCTTTCTTTCATTCATTCATTTATTCAAACATTTTTGGTATATACTTTCTTTAAGGTATTGCGCCACACATATAAAGCATATTAGGGGTAAAACAACAAGATATGATTCTGTTCTAAATTATGTATAAGAGGTAATATAAAGCAAATACATACATATATATATATAAAATCTCACGTTACATCTATGTATATATTAACAACTTTACAACAAGAGGAAGAATTCACTTGTTGGGAATCAGAGAAAGGTCTGAAGAAGGCTATTTTGCGTTTGTTCTTAAAGAATGGTTTGGGTTTGAGAGATTTGAACCAGGGCATTCTAGAATAAGTATATGATGACATGAGGACACTAAACAGCAAAATTAGCAACATGTACTCGTTCAGGTCCAAAGGAGATGAGTTCGTCTGGACTGTATTGTTCTGAAAGCAAAGGGGAGATTTTGTAGCTAGAGACATATCTAGAGAAAGGAACCTTCAAGTCAAGCTAAGGCTTCTTGCTTTTTATCCCATAAAAATGGGGGTGGGCACTAAAGGTTAATGTTTAGGAAAATCATGACTGGAGGTGTGCTTTAGAGATGCATATTGCGTAAAATAACCCAACAACAACAAAAATTGTGTAATCTGCTGCACCTTTACTGTATGCCAGATATTGTGAAAAGGGTTTTACTTGAATTAGTTCACTTAAACTTCACACACTTTTAAAAGTTGTATTATTATCCCTGTTTTATTATCCCTGAAAAATCCAAAGCTAGGAAAGGTGCATAATACACCAGGGTTTCCAAGGTTAGTAACAGACAAGCTGGGATTTAAACTTAAGTCATTCTGAATCAAGATTACAAGTCTCATATAGGAACCAGAGTTGGAATTGTCTAGAGGGATGGAAACTCCTTGGGAAATTATTAAAAACCCCAGCAAAATCTAACAGAATTTCATACTAGAATAGAGATTTGACTTTATTCATTCTACCTCATCTCTCGCCCCATCCAGTGTTTAAATCCTTCAACAAGGCATCTGATCTCTGAATGAAACACCTCCAATGATGGAGACTTCAAAGTTTATGTCTTTTTGTCTTACTACACTTATGTTAAATCAAAATTTAGCAGGTAGTTGCCCAAAATAAATTGGCTGCTTTCAGAGGTTGGGAGCCAGTCATTCCTAAGTTTACATCTCAATTCCACTGCTTCCTAAAGTCAAGTTCACCAAACTCTCTAATTCTCCATTAAACAGAATTGTAACTTCCTATAAGACGATTAATGAAAATCTAAGAGAAGTATCTGAAATGTTGCAGGAAATCAAAGAACGTAAGTATATAATCATTTCTCCCTGGTGCTTCTAATTATTGGTCCTATTTTTGCTTACTGAGGACACCTGGATGTGGACAGCCATTCATTGTGTAAAGACCAGACCACTCTTTTCTATTGTATGTGTATGTATAATTTTATATATAAATTTGTATTTAGTTATATATAACATATTTATAAAATACATAAATTTATATATGTGCATGTATGTATGTGTGTATGTGTGTACATATACATACATACATACATACATACATACACACACACGTATCTGCCTATTTAAATTAAAAACTGGTAGGCAAAATAATGGTCCCCTAAATATCTTATAACCTAATCCCTGGAAACTATAAATAGGTTAGGTTTCATAACAAAAGGTAATTAATATTGCAGATGGGATTGAGATTGCTAATCAGATGACTTTAAATATAGAGCGTTATCCTGGATTATGTGGGCTGGCCCAACCTAATCACATAAATCCTTAAAATTAGATGATGGCAGAAGAATTGCTGTTAGGGAGATGCTACCCGAGAAAAGTTTGACTCTGCTCTTTTGAAGATGTGGGGAGGAGGGCAGCCAAGAGCCAAGAAATGTGGGCAGCCTCTAGAAGAAGGAAAATATAAGAGCATGAATTCTTTCCTAGGTTATCTAGAAAGAAATGCAGCCCTGTTGACTTGATTTTTATCGCAGTGAGACTTTCATTGGACTTTTGACTGACAGAACTCAAGATAATATATTTACATTGTTTTAACTAAGTTTGTAGTGATTATTAATAGCAGAAATGAAAAACTAATATATATATATCCTCGCTTCTGCTGGATAAATTGTTTCCTTTTCTTTATATGTAGATAACTTGGCCCAGATTTGAGTGGCTTCACCAGCCAAGACATTGAAGAGCTGTAGAAAAGAGATCTGACCCTAACAATGACCTCGCAAGAGTGCCCTAATCAAAACACAGCACATACTCCAGTGGTGGTTGTACATATTCAGCACAGCATGGAATGCTCACTTCCCTCATTTCAGACTCTTCTAAGGCAACCTATTTTCATCTCAGTGGGAAAAAAATAGTTACAGGACACTGTAGATTCACACTGAAGTCTTAGTGAACTGAAACCTCTAGATTTTGTTTCACACAAACTGCTTTTAAGCTACTTCTCCACTTGATGATAAAATTTTTTGAATCCCTATATGGAGAAGGTAATGTGTATGAGACATTAATGGGATTGTAAATACAATAACATCTACTCCATGCCTAGACACTTAAATTGAGCTACTTTGGCCGTTTATTCAAACAGGCAATGTTTTGACAAGATTCTCTCCCACGTGCCTACTCAACAATTTCCTAGTCAAATGTTTGACTATCATTCCCAATAACCTGTCCCAGAATCTCTTTGTCTTATAAGACATTTGAAACCTACTTTTATGGTTTACAAAACATAGTCTCCTCTGCTCAATGGTCAGAGTCTTACACTGCCTCGTCTTTGAAGTGTATAGCTCGAGGAAATGTATAGCTTCTCCAGTCTCAACCCACAAGATGCACACCAGCTAGGTCTGTAGCCCTATTCCTTTTCCCACCTTCCTGTCTAGAGAGAAGATTCAAAAACATGAAATTATCCAGTAAGCAGTTGGACAGCCTTGGAAAAGAAGTCAGAACCAGAGATATAAACCTAGTAGACAATCTCATCCAGTGGTTAAGGGTGTGGACTTTGGAGCTAAAAGGTCGAAGATCAAAAATCAGCACCATATAATAGTCGTATGGCTATAGTTACTTAACCCTCTAAACCTCCTCTGTAAGATAGAAACAATGGAATAGGGTTGTGGTAGGGGCTATATAAGGCAGTTCACCTAAAACCCTTAGCACAGTGCCTAGATCACTATATGTACTCAAAATGTGTTAGCTGATGAAGCTGATTTGGGGGGGGGGGGTGGCTCATAAACAGTATGTTACTTGCAGCCATGAGTGTAGATGAAATCACCAAGGAACAGTTATTTTTTAAAATGGAGTGGAAAAAAACAGAACCTTTAGAAACACCTATGCTCTGGATGTGTTAGATTATGTTTTACATCAATGGCCATGACATATTTTTATTCCTATATGCTTTTCTAGGTACTTGCCACTTGCCCTATCAAGACTGGACCCCAGTTGCCTTCCTCTTTAACCTGAGGGGGACTTGGTGATCACCTAAACAAATAAAATGCATGAAGATGTATGACTCCCAAAAATGGTCGTAAAAGGCAAGCCCTGTCTCTACCTTGAGATATGTATCCTTGATTCCATGAGCTTCCAAATAAAAAGTCTGGCTACCCTGAAGGCAGTTATTAGAAAGCTTAGCAACACCACTGCCTGCTGTAATGTGGAAAACGAGAAAAATGTACCTAATGAACTAGGTAAGTAAGAAGATTTCCAGACAGAGAATTGAAGTTGCTGCCTGTCTTCTTGCTGCCTATAGTAAAATTCAAGAGAAGAAAAATAACCTAAAGAAGAATTGTTAAGTAGAAGGGAGCCAGGACTTGCTGAGCAAATAAAACACTATCCTTTCAAGCCTCTTTGGAGGAAAAACAGTACTAAAATTAGAAAAGTCTTCAGGATATTGAAAAAGCCTAGCGTACAATTGGGAAACATGGTCTCAAGACAGAGTCAGGAGTATGACTGTGAAAACCTATGTTAAGAAAAATGTAAGTGGTACCTCAGACAAAAGATCTTCTAAGAATATTAAATCCTGTCTCACAGATTCTTTCTATTACACAATAGGGTTTCTAAGAATCTGAAGTGCATTGTCCTACAACGGTTTCAAAGACAACTCAAGGTGGCACAGGGATTGCCTTGAAGAGATCCCTAGGTGTGACTTTTGTCTAATGTAAAGGATTAGAGATTGATACATTTAAAAAAAAAATGTTTAAAGGAATTGTATCAGCTTGGACGGAAAAGGACAGAAACAGTACCAAATGAAAGAGGTCGTGGACTTTTGAGCTTCTACAAGCAGAAAATACACCTAAAAGAACTATTGAGCTGCAAACACAGACTACATTTGATGAAAAAGCAAAGCCAAGTGCTACACAAAATCATTCCCAGACAGTACGGCTAAACCTTAATCAAGAAACTGACAGTACATGCTCAGTTATTTTCTTCAGAATTGCTATGGACTGAAGACGGCCGTGCTGCCAATGTCCCCCTTTCTGAACGGGAGTGTCTCTAGTGGTTATTCCGGGTCTGTCTCCTAATGGTATGTTGGGTATGGGGGAAAGGCAGATGGTTTGTCTTTTTAGTTTACATGTCTTGGAGAAAGAGGAAAGATAGTTAAAAAGCTGTACTCAAGGAACCTCACTGAAGAGACTCATCCACACCTAAACCTGATTATATGCTGAGA
Organism: Eonycteris spelaea; assembly: GCA_003508835.1. NCBI lineage: Eukaryota > Metazoa > Chordata > Mammalia > Chiroptera > Pteropodidae > Eonycteris > Eonycteris spelaea. The sequence goes on from PUFA01000007.1 coordinate 10,198,531, forward strand.
ACCTGGTCCCTGAGAATGAGCCTAGTGTCCTAATGGAACGAACCTTTGGAGGGAGGTGGATTTGGAACAGAGTGAGTCTATTTGGCATGTACAAGGGTTATGTATTATTGGGACCAAAGTACTGTGGTAAGTTTTATTTTCTCAATGTAGCCACAGAAATATTTTTGGTTCTACATGCTCTTTCAGAATCTTGTCTCATCCTCATTGAGAGTAGAGTTTATTTCTTCTCCCCTTGAACCTGAGCTGGCTTCTTTGACTTGTCTTGATAAATAAAATGTTTCAAAAGTAATAATGCATGACTTCTGAGGCTAGGGCATAACAAGTTGTGCTCTCTTTCTCTTTCTCAGAAACATATATTCAAAGCCTTAAGGCACCATGTAAGAAGCATGGTTCCCCTAAAGCCATTGCACTAAACAATAAAAAACAAACAAAACAAAACAAAAAGAAAGAAATTATGAAAAGAGACAGAGATAGATGCCCAAGGGTCCCCAGTTGCTACAGCCATCATCTATTCATATCTCCCCCTCTTCTCAGGAGCCATACTTGAGTGAATAAACTTTCAGATGATTCCAGCCCTGCATTTCTGAATGCAACTGCATGAGAGAACCTGAGTGAGAACCAACTTGAGACAGTCAATCTCCAGGGATAAAAACAAAATAATATTTCTTGTTTTAAGCCAAGATGTTTGGAGGTAGTTTGTTATGCAGTGATGGGTGACCAGAACACATTTTTTTTCTAAAACCAGTAAGAAATGCTATAGTCACATGATTAGGCAGAACTAATATGGTAGAGTCCTGTGGAAGCTAAAGGAAGTAATTCAAGAAGCGTTCATCATTCTCAAAGGTTGCAGAGAGGAAAAGTAATATGAAAAGATTCACTGGTAAATGTATTTTTCATCTCGTCTCTAGGATGTAAAATTGACTAGCCTTCAACACAAAAACAGTATCAAATACAGTCATCCTTCAGTGTCCGAGGGGGATTGGTTCCAGGACCTCACATATACCACAATCTGCAGATGCTCAAGTCCCTTATACAAAATGGTGTAGTGTTTGTATGTAACCTATGCAATCCTGTCATATACTTTAAATCATCTCTAGATTACTTATAATGCCTAATAAAATGTAAATGTTATGTAATAATTGTTATAGTATATGAAAAATAATGACAAGGAAAAAAATCGGTACAGGTTCATTACAGACACAACCATTGTAGGCCTAACTACATGGTACTCATTAGCAAGAACATAATTTAAAATATATATATATTTCTGATCCGTGGTGGGTTGAATCCACAGATGTGTAACCTACAAATATGTAGGGCCTACTGTCTAGGAAAGCACCTGTTTCCTCTGCCTGCGTCATCTTGTCTCATTCACCAAGTTTTTCTCCAACTTCATCCAAAATCTGGATAAAAAGGAAAGCAGCACTCCTTTTTTTTTTTTTTATCAATGTAGGTCCTTCTATTTCCATTAATAATAACAATAAGTCCATTAAGTGATTAGGATCCTCATATTACTGATAATTAACATGAAATTTAGAAAAATTAAATAATTTGAAAATAGACATACAGTTAGTAAATGGTGGACCCGTTTTCTTTTACACCTACAACACCTCATCTTCCTAGATGGTCTCCCATCCAAGTACTAACTAGGCTCGATCCTGCTTAGCTTCTGAGATCAGACAGGATAGGGCTTGTTCAGGGTGGCATAGCCGTAGACTAGGACCCATTATTTTAACCTAATCCCATGTAAGTCCAATAGTCGAACAGAGATAACTATAGTCATTTCTTCTTGATCAAATCTAGTCCAGTGGAGACTAAAATGAGTCCTGATGATTTAAGTGCTAGTCCTCTCTGAACTCTTCCTTTCTCCATATGGCATCCCCCAGATGGCTGGAAGCTTGAGAGAGTGATCTGCGACAATCAGTTTTTCTCTCTCCCCACCAATGCCAGTTCATGTATTACTTTCCCATAATGCCCCCAGACTCCAAAAGAACTGCCTTCTGTAGGCACAAATTAAGCCTGCTCTATAACAGCATGAGGAAGCTAAGCTCAAAATTCTAAAAATGAACTACAAAAAGAGTGTGTTTAATACAGGAATCAGGTTCCAGATTGTGTCCTGTTTACAAAGGCACATATTGTGCTGATAGTAAAAGCAAGTGAGTTCTACTTTCATAATGGTGGCCTAAAATGAATGCCACCCACCTACACCCCCGTCCCACCCACACTCACACTCCGTCAGAGCAATTAAATCTTAAATTCACCTTGCTCTGAACTATACAGACAAATGGAATTCTGTGCACATATTCGTGTGGTCTATTTATCATCTTTCCCAAACTGCTTTACCAATTGAAATGAAAGAACTAGCTCGCCCATATATGCATTCTGGGCTTCTAAGTTTTACCTCACAAGATAAATGTACTCTCATAGGGACTGTGGGGAAACCACTTCGATGAAAAAGTATCATTCATTCCAAGAAGCCAGTGCTTCAAGCTATGCTCTAGGAAATTCTAGGTCCATTAAGACTCTAATAGTTAGTTCAATACAAAGAGGGCTTTGTGGTCAAATAATTTAGGAAAACGCCGTAGCTCATTTTGCTCTTTTGGAAATCTACATCACATATTAGCATGTAAAGATGTAGGAAATCTTGCAAGGTACATATCTATTTAACTGTTTAAACAGGATCTCCCAAATTTATTTTACTATGGGCCCTTATCTTCATATAATATCTACTATATGTCTTGTAGACAACCATTGTTGAAGAAATATCTTAGGGTAAACACCATTCTAATTTCTTTGTATAGAATTCCTGATTTAGATCAAATCGCATGACCCCAGTAGATGTCTGAAATGATGAATAGCACTGAACCCTACATGTACTATGTTCTTTCTTATTCATACATACATATGATAGTTTAATTTATAAATTAGGCACAGTAAGAGATTAACAAAATAACATAATAAAATAGAACAATTATAGCAATATACTGTAATAAACGCTATGTGAATGTGGTTTCTCCTTTCCCTCCTTTCCTCTCTCTCTTTCTCTCTCTGTCTCTCTCGCTCTCTGTCCCTGTCTCCACCTGTCTATCTGTCTGTCTGTCTGTCTGTCTGTCTTTCTCTCTCTCTCTCTCAATCTCCCTCATGATGGCTACTAAGTAACTAAAGGGCAGATGTTCGGATATGCTGGACAAAAGGATGATTCACATCCTGGGTGCAGTAAAGCAGGACAACATGAGATTTCATCGTGCTGCTCAGAACCACACAGAATTTAAAACTTATGAACTGTTTATTTCTGGAATTTTCCATTTAATATTTTTGGACTGTAATTGATGATGGGTAATTGAAACTGTGGAAAGCAAAACTGTAGACAAGGGAGGATTGTAGTTATTTCTGAAAATATTATAATATGATAAAAAGATTATAGGCTCAGAGTCAACATGGTCTAGTTAAAATTCTATTTCTACCACTTATTAGCAGAATGATTACTTATTAAAACTGGTTTAAAGTAAGTTATTTAAGCTCCTTAAGTCTCAGTAAGAAAATATAGATAGAGATTTTTATCCCTATTTTACATACAATGCATTTGTATGTAAAATAGGGATAAAAATAGCTACTTTGTAGGAAGTGTTATGAGAATTAAGTCAGGTCTAGTATGTAAAATGCCTACCACAGTGTAGACATGAAATAACTAAAATTTTTCCTTTCTGGTTAAGTTACTTTAACTTATCACTTAAGCAATTTTATATTATTATGGATAAAATAATGGTTCCATATGAACTGGACAAGAACCTATGGATTTAAGTTCCAGGCATTTGAACTCAGGTTTATATGACTACATAAGTACCTTAAACAGCACTGAGCAAAAGGAAGTTTGATAAGCCTCTCTCGGCTGCTCAGGGCCATGTCCTGGTAATTCTAAATAACCATAAAGAAAGTGTCTTAAAGGAAGAACTGTTCTGTTTTGCCACCATGTCTTCTGTGTACCTGAAACTCAAAATTTTCCTCCTCAATCACCAACCTGAAAGCATTCTGCATTTCAAATATCCTAGTCTTTGTATCGACCTTTCCTTACTAAGAGATCTATCTAAACTTACTAAAATCTAAATCAAGTTCTTAACCTTGTCTTCTCCCCTTTTTGTAGCTCCTGCAGAATCCAGCATGGGCCCCATCTCATATTAATCCTTCAATAAATATTTATTGATTGTTTTGAGCCACTCACAATTGTAGGGAGGTATTATGGACAGAATTGTGTTCCCGTCAAATTTATATATTGAGGCCCTAAGTCCCAATGTAATGGTATTTGGAGCTAGGGCCTTTGGGAGATAATTAGGTTTGGATGAGCCCTTGAGGGTCATGAAGAGATTGATGCCCTTGGGAGAACAGATACCAAAGAGCTCACGCGTGCCTGCCCGCGCTCTCTCGCGCGCGCTCTCTCTCTCTCTCTCTCCCCCCCCCCCCCCGCCCACCACAGCCAGGCAAGGACACAAAAAAGAAGGCCATCTATGAGCCAGGAAGAGTTCTCACCAGAAACTGAACATGGTCTTTGTCCTCATTTTGAACTTGATCTTGAACTTCTAGCCTTCAGAACTGTGAGAAAATACATTTCTCTCATTTAAGCTACTCAGTCTAAGGTATTTTGTTTTGGTATTCAAAGGTGACTAAGACAAGAAGAATAAGATTTGGAATGCTGAAAACTAAAATCAATCAGACAACCCCAATTCCTAGAATTTTCCTTTTGTACATTCATGCACATTCATATTTTAAAAGGTCCATTCAGCTAGCTCTATCAGAACTGAAGGAATCAATTATAGTCATTTCTTTCCTAGGAGATAAAGAAAATTTTATCAAAACATCACTGAAACCTAAATCCCAGAAGTCTCAGATTTCAAACTTAACGTTTTATAACCTAGGAGCAGAAGTTGCAGCTCCATATATAAAGTTTACTAGATGGTTAATCAAAGGAGATGCAGATTTTTGAATACTTACAATTATCAACTATGTCATTTTTTGGTTGCACGCATGCTGAAGGAGTAGATACAGGGATTAAGAAAGGTAATAATAATAGTAAGAAGTATCTGGTAGAGACACAGAACATACTTGTTACTTGGTACAGTGACAAAAAATTTAAAAATAGAAATATTGGCAAAAAAAAAAGACCATGTTCTGAAATCATTCAGCTTTGGAAGACGTAATTAAACAGACAGAGGTGAAGAACACAGAAAGTGTCCACATCTAGATAGTATTTGGATAGGAACCTTCAACTAAAGTCATAAAATAAGCAAGTAAGATCCATTAGTAGGCCAGGAAGTATCAAGCAGAGCTATAGAACAAATATTTCTGACGTGATTTTGTTTCTAGAATGACCTGGATTAATTTAAAAGCAAAACTTTGAAGATACTAAAGAAATTAATGCTTCCACTTACTGAATGGTAACCCGTCAACTATCAAAACTAAGGAAAAGTTTTAACTACCAAATTAAGATGAATAATGTACATAAAATAAAAAAGGAGATATTAGAGATGTACACCAATAAAACAATATCAGTGTTTGCATTGTATAATTATAATTTGGATACAACAAGTGAGGTATAAAAGCAGTTTCTGTTTTACTATCTCCAGCAGCATAATTTTAGAACTCAAATTCTTCCAAGTCCAGGTTTTCCCCTGACAGAGCTCAGAATGGCCTATTACAGTGGGCCTTTGGAGATGAAGTTGTCCCTTTATCCATTCCTATTTTGCTGTGATATGAAAGTTTGTATTCCCCCAAAATTCATATGTTAAATCCTAACACCCAATGTGATGGTATTAGGAGGTGGGGGCCTTTGGGAGGTGATTAGGTCATGAGAGCAGAGCCCTCTTGAATGGGATTAGTGCCCTTATTAAAGAAGCTCCAGAAAGTTCCCAGCTCTTCTGCCACGTGAGGATATAGCAAGAAGTCTACAAACCAAAAGAAGGCCTTCTCCCAACCTTACTAGCATCCTCATAATGAACTTCCAGCCTCTAAAGCCATTAAAAATAAATTTCTCGTGTTTGTTAGCCACCTAGTCTGTGGTATTTTGTTAGGACAGCCCAAGCTGACTAAGATATCCCTTGGGAGTTGTCAGTTGTCTTGTGTTTTCTCTTATGGCACGAGTTGACTTCGGTCAGGACTTTGGAATTTGTGTCCCCTTAGGGTATCATTCCTTTCTATGTCTCCAGGACTAACCCATGGTTCTGATACCGATGTCGATGTCCTCAGCCCCGTAGCAACCAATTCTTTCCTTAGGAAGGAAGAAAGGTGTTTCCCCAACATCATCATGACTCATATCAGACCCCAAACAGAAATACTTTATTCTTTTAAAGACTATAATCATAAATATACATATACATAAAGAGTTCTATGAGCTAAAATCCACTAAAAAAGTATTATAAGTACTGTGACATATAAAATACATAAGATGCAAACCACTATTGAGAAAAGTTAAATTAAGTAAGAAACTATAGGAATACATTTCATTTTTAATGTGAAGATACTTAATGCACCCCACAGGAAAAGAGAGAAAATGTTTTTGTTCATATAAGTGTACTTAAGTATTCCAGAGAATTTCATCACCAGGAGGTTAGAAATATGTCTAAGTAGAACAACTGGTATTCTGAGCACATTGTGAAAAAGAGACAAAGAACAGCTAAATTGAAGACAAATCTTTATCTTTGGTCTTTCTACAGATAGATTGAAAAATAAGATTGTTCAATCCATAAGGAAAAAGAAACCTTGAAATCAAGCCAGAAAGAAATCTGAAATTATGAACAATTTGTTAAACTATTGACAACTGTCTCTGTAGCATCTCAAAATTAAGCAGTAGCAATCTTTAGGGACAATGGAGTCATGTGGCTAGAGATTACTCTCCCTTATGCTTTATCAATTGCTGAGCCACATATGTGATATAATACACTGTTAATGACATTTAAATTTCCCATGTCTCCTGGGAGACAATGGAACAATAAAATAAAAAAGTTATAATCATTTTATAACTTGGAACTATTATATTTTTAAACAGTAATGTATAATGGGACTCTCTTTCCACAATCAAATCCCCATTTTTCATTATGTTCATATCATTTAGATTTGTCTGATTTAGGTTCATCTAATATGCATTTTGAAAATACATAATCCATGAAGGTTGTTGTCCAGAAAATAAACACACGTTTTTCTAGTGGTTTACAGAAGGACCTAAACCCTGGAACAGAATAGTATTTCAGGACTAGCAGACAGAAAGTTTACTTTTAGGTGGTGGGGGAGGGAAGGAGAGTTCCAAGATTGACTCCTCATAAAACAGTAGGAGTGAATGTCATTTTCTGTTCTAAGCATTGGTACATGTACTGTACAAGTATGACACCCATCATCTCACTGTCACTGTCGGAAGACTGTAGGAGTATTAGATAAAAATTCATCTCATGAGAGCAGGTGTCATCATATGTAACAATATACTTTACTGTTTGACTGGTCTCTTAGGCAATATCATTTTTCTCTTTTTCCATTTTATTCACCAGTATTTCTTTTGGTGTGTCTGTGTCCAGTCTTGATATAAATAATTCAGTGATTAATACTAGGTAAATGTAAATTATAGGATTAAGAGGTAATCCTATTTAATTATTTATATACTTACAAAAAAAAATGGTATTGTCAGGCAATCTCCCTCAGGAAGTACAATGTACAATCTGAATGACTTGGGAATAAATCTAATCTAAATTTTCATTAAATTTTAAATTTCATTTAAATCTTAAGAGAACCAGATTCCTGAAATATTGTTATTTTTAATTTTTTATTTCAACTTTTGTAATGCACATTTTCTAAAGATGACAAAAATAATTAAATCAATAACTACCATTTTAAGTTAATGAGATCATTTTTTTTTATGTCAGTGTTTTCTGGGCCAATTGAAAGGCAAAAGGACCTGATAGAAATAAAAGTTTTTCAAAATATCATAGTGAAAATATATTAAAAGTCATAAATCAATATAATGTTAGAAAAAGAGCATATGGGTTTTAGAATCAATCAGACATATCTGGTCAGGTTGGAACCCCAGCTCTGCCACTTATAATGTGGCTCTGAGGAAGCTAATATTTTTGAGTATCAAATTTCTGTCAGAAAAAAAATGAATACAAAGGCACTTGCCTCCAATAATTTCATTTCCAGTCATATAGCCAAAAGAATTGAAAGCAGGTACTCGTACTTGTTCAATAACGTTCATAGCAGTATTGTTCACAATAACCCAAAGGTGAAAACAACCCCATGTCCATCAACAGATGAATTTTAAAAAACGTGGTATATAAAGACATGTCCATCAACAGATGAATTTTTAAAAACGTGGTATATAAAGACAATAGATTATTCAGCTGTTAAAAAGAGTAAAATTCTGATATGTGTTACAACATGAGTGAAACTTGAAAACATGCTAAGTGAAACCAAAAACAAACAAACAAAAATATTATATGATTCAACTTTTACGGGGGACCTAGAATAAGCAAATTCATAGAGACAGAAAGTCTGGTGAGTTATTGTTTAATGGGCATAGAGTTTCTTTTGGGAATGATGAAAAAGTTCTGGAAATAGATAACAGTGATGACTGTACAGCATTTTGAATGTACTTAAGACCATTGAACTATATGCTTAAAATGGTTGATGATAAATTTTGATACATATATCCACAATAAGAAAAGCACTTGCCTCACAGTTGTGAAAATTAAATTAGATAAAATATCTAGCACCAATATACATCTGACAAATGCAACTCTGAACTCACCTCAACTCTTTTTCCCTGCTTTTTTAGAGAACAGCTCTCATATTTTTAAGACAGTGCTGTATTCACCCTGGGAAAGAGAAGGTGAGTGGAACCACGGGTGTAAAAGTTTCCATCTTGATGAGAAAAATCAATCCCCATATTTTAACCAGAGAACTCCTGAACTGCTCACGGGCCTTTTCATTAGATTAAAAGTGCTCTCCAACTCCTCAATGAGCTATCCATATTCTGCTTATACAAACCCACTGAGTTTCAAAGCTCTATAATAAAATGCTGTGAGTACCAGTCAAGGTTTTCTCCCTTTTCAGAGAATATATTTTTCTTATCCCTTTGGGGCAATACTTGAAATAAATAGAATTCACTTATTCATATAGACCACCCATTTTTAATGAGCATTAAATGTATAAATGCACTGTAGGAGATCCCAAGAATGATAACACTCGGTCCTACCCCCAGGAAATATAGCAAAGAAAAGAGATGGAAATAACATATCCCCTTCTGGAGGCTGAGAGTTTCTCCAAGTGATTCCCATACTACAACATGCATTTTTATTGTTTCACTGTCATTGACCCTTGTTTACAGTTACCTCCTTTCTTCAGCTTCTTCTACTGCTCCTTGACATATGTATGTTTATGTGTGTTTATATGTATACAGCGCATTGCAAAGCTAATGGCAGATGTTGAATAACGAGCTGATAATTCTGATCAAACTCTATGCAGGTGAGATTGGGTGGGATGGAATCATATGCTCCTGTTTCCACTACACATCCCAGTTTGTAGAACTATCGTACACAGACCCTAAAAGTGAGCACAAAGAATAGTAACAGTATATTCCAATTAATGCCCAGTAGGGTTCATCTAAGTAGTTGAATTTTGTTACCAGCCCTTCAATAAAAATTTTTTCTTCATTTGCTTGGGTTATTTCACCTAACTTCTCAGAATTTTCTTTCATAAAAGACATATACTTAGTTACAGTTTCTGATCCCAACTAGGGATTAAATGGAGAACACATAAGATATTTATTTCCTCATATGGAAAAAGATAGCATATTATATTCTGATTTCCTATAAATTAAAATTGTAGAAAACCCATCTTTAATGAAATAAGTTATCTGTTTCGTTTTGCTTTTAATCTTCGTAGGTGGTACACAGTGCTGCTGCTCCTCTCCTAAGGAAGATTAAAACCTTGTCCTCACTACTGGACTGCTCTTCAGTCCAGTAGTGAAACCATGATATTCTTCTTAGGACACATATAAACATAAAATTCTGTACTTCAGAATAGTTCAAAATAGAAACCCTCTGGGTTAGAATTTGGAGTTTTCGTCTTTAAAACAAACAAACAAACAAACAGACAAACAAAAAAAACGATGTTTCCCTAGGTCATTTCAAGGCTCCTTTGCTCTAAACTGAGTTTTATATGTTATCCTCAGAACACAGAATTCCACTAAGGCAGTCTTCATGGTCACTTCAACTTAGCTATCATAGCAAAAAAAAAATGAAACATGAAAATGCCTCTGAACTTGTATGTCTGTAGAACACACACACACAGAGCCCTATGAATGGAAACAAACGCAAGTGTCCTCACTTATACGTGGGATATAAAAAGTTGGATACATAGAAGCAGAGAGTAGAACTGGTGGTTACCAGGAAGGCTCAGGGAGGTGAGGTGAATGGGGAGACACTAGTCAAAGGGTGCAAAGTTGAAGTTAAGTAGGATGAATAAATCCAGAGGTCTAATGTATAGAGTGATGACTATAGTAAATAATACTGTATTAAATGCTGGAAATTTGCTAACAGAGTAGACTTCAGGTGCCCTCATCAATGAATTTTATATATGGTAACAATGTGAGGAGATTGATATTTTAATTAGCTTGATTGAAGCAATCATTTCACTATGTACATGTCAAATTATCATGTTATACACCTAAATATATACAATTTTTATTTTAAAAAAAGAGATGCAGGGAAACTGAGTCTTTTTTATTAAAACTATTGAGGTGACATTGGTTAATAAAATCAAATGTTTCAAGTATAAAATTCAACAATAAGTCACATTTATATTGCATTACATGTTCACCACCCAAAGTTAAATTTCCTCCCATCACCAAATATTTGACCCCCTTCACCCCTATTTACCTCCCTCCTCACTTGCTACCCTCTGGTAACCACTAATTTACTGTCTGTGTCCATGAGTCTCTGTTTGTCATGTTTGTTTGTTGCTTTAAGTTTTATATCCCACATATGAGTGAAATCATATGGTTCTCAACTTTTTTCTGACTTATTTCACTTAGCATGATAATCTCAAGATCCATCCATGTTGTCACGAATGGCAGTATTTCATCTTTTCTTATGGCTGAGTAATATTCTATTATATATATGTACCACACCTTCCTTAGCCAATCCTCTTATCGTAGGACACTTTGGTTGCTCCCATATACTCACCACTGTGAATAATGCTGCTATAATATCAGGGTGCATATATCTTTGGGGATAAATGTTTTCAAGTTTTTTGGGGAAATACTCAGAAGAGGGATTGCTGGGTCATACGGTAAGTCAATCCTTAGTTTTTTGAGGAACCTCCATACTGTTTTCCATAGTGGCTGTACCAATTTACATTCCCACCAGCAGTGTATGAGGGTTCCATTTCCCCCACAACCTCTCCAACACTTGATATTACTTGTTCTATTGATGACAGACATTCTCACAGGTGTGAGATGGTATCTCATAGTGGTTTTGATTTGCATTTCCCTAATAAATAGTGAAGTTGAGCATCGTTTCATGTCTGTTGGCCATTAGTATGTCTTTTTGGAAGAAGTGTCTGTTCAGGTCCCCTGTCCACTTTTTAGCTGGATTGTTTTTGTTGTTGTTGTTGTTTTTTAATCATTGAGTTGTAGAGTTCTTTATATATTTTGTATATTAGGCCCTTATCAGAGGCTTCATTTGCAAATATAAGGCAAGGAGTCTTAAATCAACCACCAACATAATGTCACATGGGTCATTTAAAAAAAAAGAAACTCAAACCTAATCATCTAATTCTGTGCTACACTCAAGCCTAGAAAGTCTTTCACTGGCAGAAATGTCCCTTGATACCTGAGGAATTATGCATTCACAAATTAACAGAAGATAACGTGTCAAGCTTTGACCTCCCTAGACCTTACTTGACTAAGTCTTATTTCTAATGTTGTCTTAATGTACTTTTCTGAATTGAATTAATTGTTCAGTTGTCCCAGTACTAAAGCTGCTGCTGCTGCTGCTGCTTCTTCTCCTCCTTCCTCCTTCTATACCTCCTCCTCCTTCTCCTCCTTCGTCTTCCTCCTCCTCCTTCTCCTCCTTCGTCTTCCTCCTTCTCCTCCTCCTTCTTCTTTTTAACTAGGCTTTTATCTAGTATCTGTGTCTTGTTACCCAATGTTTTTATTCTTAAGGAAAGTAGCCACCAAGGCTTCAATGCCTTCACAGGCAACAACAAGAAAGTTTATTACCAAGCTTTGCCAACAGACTAAAATGTTGGACTAAATACACCCTTTTCTCTACCGAAGAAAAAAATTAGGGTTTAATAGACTGCTGAATCTTTCCATGATATCAAAGTCTTCTTTTTCACTTTTTTACCCTATATTTGAAGAATATTTTACATTCTATATAATGTATATTATATAAAAATAGCAAACATAGTATAAAATTCTAGAAAACTGAAAGCTCATTACAGAAGCTCTAACCATTTCCATCTGGAGAAACTCAACATCACATACTATAAAATATAATATCATTCCCTATATGACATTTCTCTAATCGCCACATCATTTTTAAATTTTTGAAAAAAATTTTTATTCCAAACTATTTTTAAAAATATGCAAGCACTTGCTATATGAGAAAGGCCGTGGTAAGTTGTATTGAGAAATTTAAATCTTAATGTGGACTCTACCTGCAAAGAATTCTGTATTAAAATAGTGCAAAAGAAGAGAATCCATAAAACTTATATTTTAGGATTATGTTTCTTTGTCGATCGAATCCCCTAAATGGTGGAACTATACACAATATACCACAAGGTAGCTTATGAGAAAACAGAAAGAGTAAGTCATTTTAACAGCCTGATAAAAAATAATACACTGAGTAGCAACCAAGAGCAAACTAAATATATTCCATTACATTTTCCTGCAGAATTTCCATTAAAGGTAAGAGAGAAAATGTGTCTATCCACAAAGGAATCTGTAAGTAAAGGAAAAATACAGTACTTTTGTATAGAACACAGGGTCTTGAAATATCTGAACCCTACTGTGATCTTATGAGGCAGGAAAATGTTGAGGACAGGAGAATTCCTGCTGAGAATAAGAAAAAGAGATGGAGCACTCTTTACTCCCACAATTTGGAGGTACACTTCTTAGGGGTCAAGGGGTCTTCTGCTGCAGTGATCCAGAACCTCTTGGAACTCTACTGCTGACTCATTTATTCAAAGCCATAACTGATTAAATTTTCCATAAATGCAGCAGAAGGAAAAGGCAGGGAAGGAGTTTTTAAAGTTCATTTTAAGTAACTGTTTCTAAAGAGAAAAGTGAGATGTAAGATCTATTCTATTCCCCACTTTTCTCTTTCTCTCTTTGTATCTCTTTCTCTCCCTTCCTCTGTCCTTCCCTCTTTCATTTTTCTGTCTCAGACACACAGAATACATACTTATTCCATATATATTTTCCCCCTAAGTCAAAGAATTGAAGAGCCATATACAGCTATACAAAGGGTCATATGATATAATAATGTCTTCTAAAAGTCATGTACTTATCTGAAGCCCACAGAGCCTTATTTTTAAAGAAGCTCACTGAAATATTTATTGAATGGAATATGTATGTGATAAGAAATAGAAGCACATATTTAGTATATAAGTAAACCCTCAAATCAGAGTAGGTCAGGCTTATGATTCTACCTTAATGTTTAATAGCCATCTGTGCTTAGGCTAGTTATTTCTCTTCTATAAACCTCAGGTTTCTCTTGGACAAAATAAAGACAGTAATACTTACCTCATAGAATTATTGTGAGATAAGCTACAATGATGGTATCATAGCATCTAGAGTCTAGTACATGGCATGTAGTAAGTGCTCAATAAATTTTAGCATTTTTAAAAGGGAAGCAAATAAACAAATACAATATGAAAAAGATTTCTAAAACCTGTTGATTATCTTGTCTGCCTGAGCAAGTAGAAGACTTTTGTGATCCAACAAGTTCTCATGGTTATCAAACTGAGCCAGAACTGCAGGTATAAAAGGATTAGATGCCACACTGAATATATACTTAGAATCTACCTTTCTTCTTTAGCTCATTCCCTCCTCCCTTCTTTTTTGGCTTTCTTCTATCAAAAAAAAAAAAAAAAAACCTACATTGAGCAACTACTCTGGGATTAGACTATGCCATGTGTTTGAGATAGAGAAACAAAAACACAGTCAATGTTTCAGGAAAGCCACAGTGTACTGGGAGAAAGAGAAGTAAAACAGTAGTTGTGAAACGAGCAATCAGTGTTATGACAGGTACTTCTAAGGTGTTGCTGAAACATCAAAGAAAAATAGCTAAATCAGAGTGGGAGGTTTAGGGAAGACTTGCAAGCAGTGATGGCTAAGGCAGGCCCAGGCAAAACACATGGACATTCAAAGATTATGCAATCACAACACATAACACCCGAGGCTTTTTTAAGACCACATGTACATGAGAAACTACTTTCCTAATTTGGCCCACTAAACACCAGAATCTTCCTTGTCAGATTCACAGGTTGGTTCTCTCAACTCAAAAAAGTTCTTTAATTCAGAGCTTTGTAACATCCACAAAAGGTTTCCTTAAGAATAACTATGTTCTCACTATGAAATGGAAATGACCTACATTTTACCTAAAAGCTGAACTGGGCAAAGTGATAAAACAAATGAGAAAAGATTTACAGTATAACTCTAATAATACATTTCACTCCTCTCTTCTCATGAAGGAACTGATAAAAATCCTCAGCAGCCCAGCATTTTAGAATTGCTTTGATTTATCTTCTTGCATTATCCACATTTTTCTGTTTCACACTGTCCTTTTGATTGGCCAGTCTGAAGTGACGTAACTTTCTTGTATTGGGGTTGTTACTACCATATACAGATGTTTTCCATCTCTGTGAACGTGACGGCATCCGTCTTGTTCGCTGTCATACTCCCAGGAAATAGAATTACTGTATGCTACAAGTATAGTAGTTACTTAATAATCATTTGATATATAAACAATTATCCTTTTACCCTCCAAATCAAACCTGATCCTTTCCCCAAATTGGTTTCTATCTCTGTGTAGTTTTCCTGCTTTGTGTCTCTCTAATCTAGTTTCAGTGGCTAGGAAAAAGCACATCGAATTGGATATAAATGAAAAACGGTAGTGCCATTGGGCAGAAATATGGACACTTACAATGAATCAGTTCTTAATGTCTAAACTAGAGTTCTCCTTAGTGACAACCTACAACTGAGTAGAATACAGGAGAACAAGAAGGAAAAGAAACACATGGATTGGTTGAGAGCTGCAAAGTATTCATTATGCTGAGATATGGAAGGCCATGCAGTGAGTAAGCAAAGTCTGAAAAGAATGCCTCAAGTTGAATCCTAATAGGCCTGTGAGGCAGAGCAAAACTAGGTACAGTGGGGATGCAGAACTCACTCAAAACTAAACTCTCCCCAAGAGTTTTAGAAATTGTAAAAAATCATATATTTTTATATTTTAATACTCAATTTAGATAAGATTTAGTGAGATAGGCATATTCAGACACTGCTAATAAAAATGTAGTTGTTATCCAAGTTTCTGAAGATATAAAAGATATACGAAATGTATCAAAATTACTTTAACAACTCATAATTTTGGTCAAGATGTTTCATTTTGAGAAATTTATTCTAAGAAAAAAACACAGGTATACACAAAGACGTGTTTTATGCCTAATTATAATGTAACTAAAAAATAGGAAAACATTTGAAATAACCCAAATATTCAATAACAGAATCTTGATGATCTAAATTACAATTTATCTATATAATAAACTATGATGTGATATTATAAATCATGTTGTAAAACAGACATTCTCAATGGAGACAAAATTGCTGCTTTGCAGGGGTGAAGAAAATCTTGGTTCTTGTATATATAAAGCACAAATATCTGTACAGTACATAAACATCTATGAACTATATCTGTGGCATTGAAATTTCACATAGAATTTGGGGAAAAAAAGGTCTTGAAAAGCTCCTTTGCAGGACAATAATGAACAAAAGTTTGAAAAATACTACTATGGAAGAATATTTACTGACAAAGATAATATTCCTGATAAATAATTATAATAACCACAGTAACCATTATTGCTGTTATTATAACAATAGTTAATCAAATGGGCCTAGTGTTATGTGCTTTACATAAATAATAAGGTTTAATTTTCAGAAAGTACTTATGAAATAGGCATTATTATCATTCCTACTTTATAAATGAGACATGGAAATTTTGAACAGTTATTATTTTCTCAGATGAGAAAACTGAGGCTCAAAAGGTTATGAAATTATCCAATGTAATACAACAGTAAAAGATTCAGACCCAGGTCTAGATTTGACAATCTAGTTTACTTATCTTAGTCATTATGAAAGTTTCCAAATGGTATAATTATATACACATACACACAAATGAATAAAAGGATGCAAATCAGATTATTAATGAAAATCTATGAAGTTTAAGAGCTTAAATTTCTTTGAATTTTCTTTGTTGCTGAGTTCTCTGCATAGAGCATGTATAATTTTTAATGATAAAGAATAAACAGAAAATCCTATATAATAAACCTTGCCCTCAATGAGTATTTAAATAATGAGGAGGAGAAAGGCATGAAAGCAAATAGTTTGATGCTTGTGGAATGAAACCAAGTTCAATCACTCACTACATGGATTCCTTAGGCAAGTTCCCCAAACTTTTTTGAGCCTCAGTTAGTAAACAGAAATGAGAATATCTATGAGAATGAATGCAGAAAATGTCATAGGAGAAGTGGAAAGTTAAACCTCCTTCCCCCTTCAGCCTCACTCCTGCAGCCTGAATGTCACTGGTCCCAAGGCCTCAGAAACAATGTCCCAGGTCAACTATTGTGGATGTAAAGTGACCTTGAATTTCATGCTAAAAGTCGGACTAAATCTAGCAAATGTGCTCTTAAATAATCTCTAATGATAGTGAGCTCCATTTTCTTCTTTTCTTTCTTTTTTTTTTTAATCTTTCCTTTCAACCTTACATTTGTAAGAGATTTTTTAGGTTGACTTTAGGGTTCATATTAATTGAATTTTTCATTTATTGCTTGCCGTAAAGATTGTTAGAAATATCTCCTGTGTTGAAGGACTTATTAGCATGGAGAATGGCACATTTTGCAGCCTGCCAGCAGAATTCAAAGCAGCCTGGCACCTGCCTTGTTCAATTAATACGCAAGTAAGGGTTTTATGTGAGCATACATTCTCACTTCCCCTCTCCTCATCCACCTTGAACAATCATTAGAGCCAGACGGTTCTGTTCTATGCTCCTGGGAAAGGCTTCCTCCCCAAAGTCATCCTTCTCTGGACCTCCACTTGCTGTGGCCCTTCTTGGGCAGATGGTGTCTGGAAGGCATGATTGATAAACATGCTTAAATATAGAAGGCAATCTTTTCTGTTTGCCAAGCAATTACTCAATATCACAGATAGGCCTGCCATGGACCAACAAAATAGCTATAGTTCATGATTTAACACATTGAACAAAGGAAAATTATTAAGAAACCATCAAGTGTCAGTGTGACAGCAGTGTCTGGAAAACATTTACCAGTCACCATTCCCAAGGAAAGCTACCAACATATAGGAAAGCTGAAAGTCACCTTGACTTCTGCTCCACATACTGCATATTCACAATTTGGAGAGAATCATCTTTTTTAAGGAAAATGGCTCTACTACAGAGCATATTTTAAACTAGCCAAGCTACATCTCTTTATCAGAACCTGATTGTTTTCTTCCCTATACCTGACTTGAATGAGTACGATCATCAGGAATGTCATGATGTCTTTGACATTGCATGTGTCAGGTGCTGTGTTAAACTTTTAACAAACAGTCTTGTTTAATCCCCTTGACAAACACAATGGTGGGTACTGTTATCTCTCAAATAATAGCTGTAGAAATTAAAGCTCAGGAAGGTTAAATTGCCTAAAATAACAGAGCTTATAAGTGCTAGAGGCAGAATTCATGCTGAGGGCTATCTGACTCCAAATCTTGTTGTGCTTGTTCCACAGGACTAGGCTGATCCTCCATTCACTAGAATCTACTCAATTCATTGCAGGGCGCTCTAAGACCTCCTCCTCACAAATAGCCCCACCTATCACTTTTTGAAGGTGTGGCTGAATGGCAAAAAGAATATACACTGGAGAGGATCTTCTCTGGCATAGCAATGGCTTCAATTTTGAAGAATGAATTGTCTCACTGCATATCGTTTATTAAAAGAAAAATGTAGACAGACTCATTTAATATAGAAGAAAAAAATTTTCTAACCAAAGCAATAACAAAAGAGACCAACACCAAAGGGAGGAGTTTGTGTGGACTGAGCCATAAGTTAACCATTATGCTACCACAAATAGGCATGTATTTATGCTCACAGTATTAGAGTTTTAAAAAGAGGCAAGACGTACCTAGAGATGAAACAAGGTCAGATTCAGGTCAAATAGAAAAACTCTTTTATATATCCCATTCTTTATTGTCTTTTCTTTGTGATGATCTATATTTGTGAAGTAGTTCTGGGTACATGTCTCAGAGTTAGTGTAGAAGATAGGGACAATCAGGGTGAAAAGGTGAGGGTCCACAAGGGAGCAACCAAAATCTTGCTATGCAATACTATTTGTAAAAAAGGGAAAAGATGATGATATGTTTGTGTGTGTTCAAGTATATACATATATATGGTTACAAACACAGAAGGAGGTCAAAATACAAACGAAGCCTTACATTTCCATTTGACTTTATAGCTGAAGACATCACAGTAAAAGTGGCTTCTCCTTTAGGTTTTTCTACATCACCCCCTCACCCCCAAGGAAATTTTACAATATGATGCTCCCTTCATAATTTAATATCTGGAGAAAAAGATCTGAAAATCACTTATTGACCGGAGCCCGATTAACAATAGCTAACATTTATTAAGCATTCAGTGTATCTTTCAGTATGTTAAATGTTTGATATCATTACCTAACTTACTCTCACAACAGCCCTATGGGTGGAAGTTATCCTTATACTTTCTCTACAGGTTAAATTAAGTTCAAAGAATCTAAGTAACTTATTCAGGGTCAAGAGCTAAAACTTGAGCCCAGGTCTGCCCTGCTCTAAACCCAGACTTTTAACAATCATTCTATTGGTAGTTTCCTAGCTTTAATTTTTGCTTTTACTCATCTGTCAGGGCAGTGAGCATACTTTTCTCAAGATACCAACAGAGCACATAATGACTCTGAAACAAAAACTTACTCTCATTAAATACATGGCTTTACATAATTATTTAGGGTAAGAATTTAAAAATAATTAAAATTTTAACAAACTTAATGCAATTCTAATCAAAAGTCTAGTAAGGTTATTTAGAAAGCAGTAACAGAGGCTAAAAGAAAGACCCAGGAGTTCCTCTGGTAGAATAAACTGAATTTTAAAAATTCAAATTGAACTTAAAAAAAATTCCCCCCAAAGGAATTGGGCAGAGGAACATGCAATATGCATTATAAGGATATAACATACTTGCTAACTGCATGACTTCCACCCTTCACTTAAATTTTCAGTGCCTCTACCTTCTTACGTATAAGTGAGAGATATAACAGCACCCACGATTATTAAGTGCTATTGGCAGTAATAAAGTTTGATATGCACTCAATAAACAGATTTTATTTGGTGGATTATGGGAAATAATGCTTGTAAACCACTTAGCAGTCTATCACAGAATAAGAACTCAGTAAATGTCGGTTGTTACTGTTGTCATTACCTTTACATTATGATACTTGGCTAATAACACACCTAATCTACTCATTCCTTTGACCAAGGAACATATCCATTGAATATGTACTGCATGTCAGGCCAATCCAATTCTCAACATTGGGGAAATAGTGGTGAAACAGACAGACAAAGTCCATGTTCCCACAGAACTTAGACATTCTGGTGTCGGAGACAATTAAGTATGTAAACAAATGGACAAGTAATTTGAGATATTACTCTGTCCTGGGGAGAAAATACAAAAAGTTCAAGAGACCAGTAGTAATGGCAGAACAGTCTTTAAGATGGAATGGTCAGGAAGACCTCTTTGAAAAGATAATGAGGAACCAGCCACATGAGATCCGGGAGGAGCCTTCAAAGCAAAGGAATCAAGTGTCAGAACCTTGAAGGAGATATCAACTTGGGGTGTAAAGGAAGAGTAAGAAGCACAGTGTGAACGGAGAGTAGTGATTCAGGGGACAGTGAGGGAGATAACTGGGTTTAGTTGGATTGGCAAGAACCAGGTCATGTAGAGCCCTATGGGCCAGGATGAGGAATTTAGGGAGGGAACAGATCAAATTAAACCCCTACATCACAGCCACACACCAAGATAAATTACAGAGAGATCAGTGCTAAATATAAAATAAGAAAACCTCTATAAGAAAATAGATTATTTGATTCTGGAATGGTGAAAACCTTTTAAGCATAAAATTAAAGGCAGAAATCATAAAGAAATAGGTAGATATACATGAACATATAGCACCTTAAAATTTCCATGCATTAAAAAAGCAATAAACAATAATAAACTAATAATAAAGTTTAAAAAGCATATCAAAAGCTCCGATAAATAAGCACTACCCGGTTAACAAATTCTTATATTCCTTAATCCATAAGAGACAGAAAAATATGTGGATTCAAATAAAAAATAAAAATATAGGAATAAAAATATTCAAATACAGGAATAGAAAATATATACAAATACGTGAATAAATAATTTCCAAAAAGCGAAATCCTAATGGCCAGTAAACACATGAAAAGCATACTACTAATAACTAAAGAAATACAAAACTAAAAAGCAGAAGATAACTTTCTGACTATCAAATCTATAAATTTAATAAAAATGACCAATTCAGTGTTGATAAAAGTCAATTATGCTGACAAAGGGATATGAAACCCCATTGCGAGTATAAACTGAAATACCAAATGTCAGTATAAATTAGCAGAACCTTCTGCAGGTGAAGGGCCTCAAAAATGTATACATGTTTAGGCTGTTTACTCCATTTCTGGAAATCTAGATTTTGAGATCATCTAAAATATTAAACAAATGTATTCATAAGACACTGGGTCTGTTATATAACTGAACAAAGCAAAGCATAAACTGTATATGTTTCATGAATACAACTATGTGAAAATGAAAAAAAAAAAAAGATAAAAGCTTGGATGGAAATATACAGAGATGCCACCAGTTGTTACCTTAGAGCGGTGGGCTTTGTGTTGGGACTTTTCTGCTCCTTTATATTGTTTTAACACTTTCAACATTTGCAAACATGTATTTCAGATTTCACATATGAAAAATGTACTTTAGATTTCACAAATAAAAAAAGAAAAACAATAATTAAATAGAAACATCATTCTATATCCTATGATCTTCATTGAAAAGTTTTACCAGTCTTCCCTTTATTATCATGCTTTATTATATAATTTGTTTGTTCCCTCTTCTTCTCCAACAGACAACCTCTATCAAACAAGTAGAAATCATAATGCACATAATTTTTTTTAATTCCCCATACCAGTGACACATGCATATACATGTATCTGGATATACACATTTATAATTAGAACAAAGAATTTCAAAAGGCTAACAGAATAGAGTAAAACAATTATAGTGGTATATTTGGAGACAGAGATATGATAGAAGGTATGATAGAAAAACAGACAAACACAGATATAACATTATTTCAACTCTAACCTTAAGTGTATAGCTACGTAGAGAAAATATACAATGGAATAAGTATCTTATATAGCATCTTCTGAAAGCCAAATGGCAGATTATTTTATATCTAAGGTATCACTGTTTTAGTACTGACTTGACCTTACATGAAATTTTTTGCTCAGAACATTTTGAGCAAGCTAAGAATATTCATGCAATTTGTTTTGCTTGGGGCAAAGCTAAGAATATATATTTCCCAAAGTCTGCCATCCTCCCCTCCAGCACATACTTCTCTGACCTCACCTCAGTTCACCAGGCAGACCCATTCACTCTGAAAAACAAATGGAAGTGTTAATGGATACTGAGGGCAAATGAGTAAGCTAAAATAACTCCCAGGTGTCAAGGAGGACTGGGGATTCCAGGGCAGCTGAACCCCAACCTTCCAGAGCACATACTAAGAAAGAGGGAGATATTTTTCAGCAAAGAAGCCCAATCTGTCTAAACCTATTAATTCTCCTGTCGACCAAATAGATGAAGCACGATTCAGGATTATTTCAACAAACCATCTTGACAAGTAAACCTTTTCTGCAGACTGTGGCTCTTTCTGGCTATTGCAAAATGAATTGTGCGAACAATGCTGAGGTAATATTGATATGAATCAAACAATAAAGCAATATTGTGCATGTGTACCCAGCTGCCCAGTTGTTGAAGGAGACGGAGACAGTTTGAAGAGCCTAAATATGCTAATCGAAAAATTTCATGTTTTCCTTTCCAACAGATGCTTGTCTTCTGGTGCTATTTTTAGCAGTCCTTTCTCCCTCACACACACCTACCCTAAAGGGATTCACACATGGAACCCCAATTCATAAACCCTGTAACTAGGAGCATTTCTGGGTGACAGGTGGTGGGAACCCAGCCATTCTAAGCATACATTCAACTCAGGTACTTTCCTGCAACCCTAGGATGCATGCAAGATAGGCTCTCCCAATTTTAAAGAGCTAGGAGAACCAACTAAAAAAAAATTGACTGATAAGATTTATGTTCATCTCGAAATGTTATATGAAATCCACTGGGCACAAAAAGATTCTGTAAGTAAAATTACTTGTGTTTATCTTTTGAATGTCCTCCCACCTCTACCTCCTTAACCACCCTCCCTTCCTCTTCCTTCATACTACCTCACCCTTTTCTCCAAAGTATACACCCCTGCCACAGAAATCTCCCCTCCCTGTCATTATTACATCCTCTCAGCAGCCTGTCCTCCCACTGGAACAAATAACTGGATAGCCCTTACTGTGAATATTGTGGTTTTACCGCCCAGTCTCCTCTCCCAGCTTTTCCTGACAGCATTTCCTTTCCCTCAGTGTTGGCAGTCTTTGTGGTCTGTTAATCAAGGTGACTTGACCTAGCTAATCCAGGTGAAGGGCTGCTGCCCCAAGATAGGGACACTTAGTCCTGGTCTCTCTCCAGGGATTATGAATCTTAAGCAGAAGATCTCAAAGAGAGAAAAGCAGAACTGATTCATCCTGGTGATGGCATCCTGACAAGGCCACCCACTAGTTCCTGTAATTTAAATCCCTGGTCCAGCCCTGGATCCTGTACTTCTATACCTAGAATCCCAGCTTTGCCCTTTCATTTAGTGAGTTACCCAACGGCCTTCTAATAAGTTCCTTTTTTGCTGAAGTTAGACAGAATCTGTTGCTTATAGCCAACGAAACCTAAATGATACAATCTTCTGTAAAAGTTTCAGATTCATTAATTAACTTGGCCCCCAGAAATATCCTTTGAAGTCAAATGGGGAAATATTATCAATCTCATTTTAGAGCAAAAGAACTGCAGGCTTGTATTATTCACTTTTATTGTCCAAAGTGTCATGTTCATAACGCTGCAGCATCACAATGAACATCACAATTAACCCAGTTCTTCGGACCTGGGCAACACATACTCTTGCCTCTGCCATGCTGACTCTTGCTTGGGGTAGGACTCCTATTTGGATCTAGACCCACTAGGGAAATGTGATTTTATATGTCTAATTCCCTCAGAATCTCCAGAAATTACCACTAGTTAATTCAAAAAGGCAAGTCCTATGGAATAAAAGACTAATAGAGAAATAATGTGTTTTCCTTCTCAAGGACATTTATTTTCAATGGGAAGTTAAATAAGCATATATACTCCTTAATCACAAAAGGATTCATTAAAATAGATGAACTTTAAGAAGATATATATATATATATAAAATTTCATATTTTCAAAGATATTGATCCAAATGTTGTGTGTCAGGTATTCCGTAGAGAGCATCTAAACTCAGCTATTATCTGATTTCAGTCTGATGGTTAAACTCATATGTAACCCAAACTGTTACAAAGAAAAAAGTTAAATACACTGGAAAATTAATAATAAGCCACTTGGATTACAACAGAAAGTGGAAAAAAAAGAAAAGAAAATTAAATTTCCAAGCTTTAGGAGGGAACTAAACGACCCAGACCATAAAATTCTCCTTTGCATCTGGAATCAACAGGAATGGATTTTTATTGTCTTACCATACTTATCAGAGCTACTTGTAAAACACAGTGAACTGAATTACAGAAATAACCCCAGGATCCTTGCTCATCCCCACCCTCAATCAACACACACCCACCCCCATCACCACCACCCTTCCTCCTGGACTTCAGGGTGGTCTGGTCCAGGCTGCTGAATAGTTTGTGAAAAAGAGGGCTTAAATAAAAAGGCTCAACTCTAGTCTCGACGATGTGTCTAGAATAACTGCCTCTTTCCCAATGTAAAAAGAAACATCCCTCCCCTTAGCCCCACTTTCACCCACACCTCCAGGCTTCTGATTGTCCCACTGACCACAGAATCGTAAAGGTCAAGTAACACAGTAGAATAGAAGGCCAAATGGAAGTCCACATTCCACTATTAACCCCAGTGTGACTTTAGGCAAAATGTTAGTCCTTTTGAGCTCTTGTTCGATTCCATTAAAATGGATAAAAATAATATTACTGATCCTTCCAACTTATGAAGACTTTCGGATGACTACCGATGCAGATAAAAGATAGCAATATATAGGGAATTTGGATTTCATTTCATAGATACTGGCTAGCCACTCAGATCTATAAGGTACTCCTTCAGCCTTACAAAGTAGACTCAAAAATCTGGCTTGTTAATATACTGAGAGATCTATCTGTAAGGGGTGGCCTCATGTTATCTACTATGTAAAACCAGGATGCCTGTTACTATTTTATCTTAATAAATATAATTGACCCTGAAAACATTTTAACCTTTCTCTGTTTGGTGAGTACATCTTTATTAATTTAATATGGGACTGTATTCAAATGAAGTCATACTTCCATTAATATATACTTCGCAATGGCTCAGCATTGTTATCTACCCTGCTCTTGGAGGAAAAATTCCTGTATGTTCTACAAATGTCTTTCCCCAGAGATCTATAAGGATCTCCAAGAGTGCTCATGTGCCCAAGAGCCATTGCTTGTCTGTTGCTTCTTGGCTGAAGAGAGGAACGCAGCCCTTAAGACTGAACTTGACACTCACTACAATTAGCATCTATATCCGGGGCCCCCAACAGTTCTGCTGATTAATTTTAATTAACATCATCCTCAGTGAGAATGTGGTGGTGAAGTTGGGCTTCCGTCCCCCACCGTGGTGTTGCTGCATACATTTTCACATTGCTTTTAAGTAGAGAGCTCCATGAATTGCCCAGGCAAAGACAGTTCCATGTTGTGAGGTAGAGGGCTAATGCTGCTATGCTAGCTTTCAGCTACACTCGGTCAGTAGTCCCACAGGAAAAACTACCTGATGCCTGAG
This sequence comes from Eonycteris spelaea, assembly GCA_003508835.1. Taxonomy (NCBI): domain Eukaryota; kingdom Metazoa; phylum Chordata; class Mammalia; order Chiroptera; family Pteropodidae; genus Eonycteris; species Eonycteris spelaea. Next base: position 10,224,021 of record PUFA01000007.1, read on the forward strand.
AGTTTCCATGTCTTAGTGGAGAAGTTATTTCAATTTGAACATATATGTTCCCCCCTCCCCATGATATATCCAAGGTGTCAAAATGGTTCCAGTACCAATCATCCTGGACATGGTATCAGGACTTCCTCCACTCCAAAGCTCAGCCACTGCTGAAAGGAAGTCTCCTGGGTCAGGATTTCTTATGCCTCCAAAATCAGTTGCCTTTCAAGCATCTCCTTGCTCTTTCTCGCAATTTGGCCTTTATCAAGGTCATCTTAATCCATCAGATATATTCCAATATCTTTGAATCTTGAAGAAAAAGGAGTCAGGCCCAATTTCTTTTCCTTCTATTAGTGCTTCTTTCTCATGGCAATTAGTAGATGCAAATAAATTCAAGCAAGACTGATGCTGCTCAACTTCACCTCCAGCATCCAAGCTGCTGCAAGAGTTAATGGATACCTGAGAAAACGTTTTGAGCAATCTTCTCTACCAAAAATGTTTGAGCCCTAAATATAATTGACCTTACTGAAATGCCCTCTCTCCCTCTCCCCCACCCCACACACTCACACAGCTATCCTCTACAGAAGCAATGCTGAAAAAACTGTTGTACTCATGAAAATGTAGCAAATAAAAATCTAGACTAAAAAAATAGGATGAAAAACATACGGAGACATCAAATGAGCAAGCAGGCTACATAATGAGCTGTCTGATGGAGCCTGAAAACTTAATAAGCAACTTGAAAAATCATTTAATATCTAGTTAGGAAGGAATTTAAAGATCATTTAGTTCAACCCCTTCACTTTCTAGCTGAGAAAATGGAAACGTAGATTGATGAAGTGACTTGCCCAAGGTCACACTGCTCCTCAGAGACAAATTTTGGACTAGCATTTTTCTATGATACCTTATTACTATGATTCTTCTATACGTAATATTTACTTGAAAACTTGTTCTTCTTTTGCTAAGAAACAAAAGGGGAAGAATCTTTTCCATCAAATCAATCAAATCTTATGAACCATGATCCAATTCCTTGACTTAGAATATCCAGGGGGAAAAGAGTTGTACAGAAAACTCATTCCATCCTATGTCACTAAACTGCTGCTTGCAGCGTTCACAACAATAATAGCAAAAATACTAATAATTATCAGGTATTGAACATTTCCCACTCATCAGGTGCCATGTCAAACACTTTAGAGTTATTTTTTTAATCTTATCGATCCTCATAGCAAACACACATTGAAGATACATTTTGGTAACTTGTCCAAGGTCTTGTGAATAAGTGGCAGACTAGGATTTGGGTCTGGGAAGACTTATGGTGCTCTAGAGGGAGAAGCAGATTAAATCCAGTCATTTAGGGTACTGAACTGTTAAATAACTGTTAGTATCCTTTAACTGACTCCGACATCTGTTTGGCTTTATTCATCTCATCACTGGTCTCCATCACTGGTACCTCTGGTCTATCTCTTTCTTCTGCAATCTATACTGCGCACTGCTACCACACTCATTTTCCTGAAGGCTATGTTTGTTGTGCCACGCCCTCTCTCCATAACCTTCAGAAGCTCCCCACAGCCTATTAAACACACTGGCGTGTAAGACCTCCATGATCTGTCCCAATCCACGTAACGTTAGATTCTACTTCTTCCCTATCAAATCCTTGTTCTTGTCTTTCTATTTTCTCAACTCTCTGTTTTGAATATACAGCCTGCAAAGGATCTTTCATTCTTCAACACTTAGCCAGTGCCTATACATGACTGACATTGTGTTTTACACTAAAAGTAAAACATAGAAGAGACCTCCCCTCTTCAAAGATTCAGGATTTTATGGACATAGAGACATGCAAACAAGTGTTTACAGTTGAAGAAAGTGATGGTCATAACTCAAACTGGACAAAGAGCAATGGGAACCAAGGTAAGCTCTGAGCTTTCAGTCTACAAGTGTATTGTTGTTGTTTTGCCTGATAAGCCTTTCATCACCCACACTTCCATATTCATGTATCTATATCCCATAGATTCAAGTTCAAATGCCACCTTTTTCATGACGTCTTGCCTCAGAACCATGCGGACATGTTTTTCCCCCTTTTCTGTGAGTGCCTCCTGCCAAAATGTAGTGAAAGTTCCTAATAAACAAAAAAGTTATATTTTTTGTTTTTAAATCTTAAATGTTCATGCTTAGAAAAGCCATAAAAGTAGAAATTTGCCAAAATTCTGAAGGTGATTACGAGGGACCTGGTGGTTTCAGAGCATAATTTTTTTCTGGCTATTTAACTTCAAAACTTCTGACTTTCCATTTCCTGTACACAAACAGCTATAATTAGGGTCTTTTATTGGCTCACAAATGGAATGAAAAGGAGGGATGATGACAGTCGACGATTTTCTAGTATGAATAGCTACAATAAAGAAAAGTACATAGAAGAATATTGTGACAGCAAAGTTGCCTGAAGTTAAATAAATTTGACTGTAGCAGTGAAACATACAGGAAAATGAAGATACAAGGAGGGTACTGAGATACAGCCAAGAAAGTAGTTAAAATGAAAAACCAAGTAGTTCCCCAAACCCGCCACTAGGAGTCCCAGCCTTCTCAGTCTCTAGGGCCTACCTGAAGGAGGCAAGCCGATTGAGAGGCTGCCTCTAGCCAGTCAGCCAGTTTGCAGTTATCCGAATACATTTGAGGCTTAGCCTTCGAACCGAATCAGAGCTTTATCAAATTCATTTCACGTTCCACAATGTCTACTACACTATTTGGCACATAGTAGGTACTTAGATATATTTACTAAACACATGTTAAATAAAAGAACAAACATAAAAGAACAAGCAACTCCATGTTGTAAAAGAACATGTTGGAAAGAACAAATCTAAACCACTATAATCAATAGTTTTGCAGACTTTTTCTTTGACTTGCTAGTGCTTCTGAGTGCTTCATCATTCCAATCAATGCGGCAATAAATCTCTGGGCACGTCTAGCCTACAGCCCGCCCAAGATATTTGTTTATACCCTTCCTCTACCCCTTTATATAGAAAAGGGAGTAAAAGATGTTAACTACAAGGTTGACTGAAGCAACAAGCCAAGAGGTGGAACGTTCCAAATGTGTTCCTGCACTTGAACAACTCGCAAGTGGCGGGCCAGTACTGCCCAAGGGCTCAGAGAGCCAAGAAGGCCACAGGGAAACCACTGCAGGCAGCTCTTTGATCTCCTGCTCACTCGATACTACTGGCCCCCATGGCAGTCTATCTGTAGCCATGGAAACATTTTGTACAAGAGAATATGATTCTGGAGAATTAACTGGACTCTTCTCTGTGTCCAGATAGTAAATTATGAGACTAGATGGCCTACAGCTAACTAAGCCTACCAAATTTCCAGCCCTGGTCAAAGGCCGTGATGCAAAGAACAGCAGTTTCGGTCCAGAAAATAATAGCCAGACAGAGAAATAGATTTTTAGGACTGTAAAGGGCCCTACAAGCATCTAAGGCCAGCGGTTCTCAAGTGTTTTTAGTTGTGGAGTCCTTGCTTCAAATAAAACTGTTCAGACCTTTAGTATAACTGAGTAAGTAAAAGTTACTCCCGGGGAAAGGGTATGGAAGGCAATAGAAGCAGAATCCCTATAGCTTCAGAAAATAGTGTTTGAACACAATCATTCTGATCCACGCCCTGGTTTTGCATATGCAAAGTGTGTATAAGAAGAGAAATTACTTAACCTTCACTTTATTGATACAGATACTGAAGAACAGTTTCATTTTTTTGGTCAAGATTATACAGTCAGGGCATCAGTCAGAGTCCTTTTAGGAAACAGATGGCACACCCAAATTTGGATAATTTAAAGAGGCATTAATAAAGCACCTATTTATGAAGGCATGGACAGGGTTTCCCAAACAGATAAGGAATAGTATATCCCCTGGAGTTGGTCATATAGGCCTGAAAAGGGGAAGAGTGGGCACAGTTCATGAACTTACAAGGAAAGAATCATGTAGAAAGGTCCACCTTAAAAGGGGATGTAATCTATAGTTGAAAGACACAGTCAGCCCTAGGCAACCCTACAAGGAGGAAACTAGAGGAATATACACACATCCTCATTCTCCTCCTCCATGATCTCCTGCCGGGCTCCCACTGGCTGAATGAACTAGAAATCAGACAACGGAGGGCCTATTAATGTATTCCATATAGTTCGGCCTCCTGGAGCAAAGAGTAGAATCCAGAACAGCAGAGAGCGGACAGGAAGGGGCAAACTGAAGTTATCTGCTATCATCTGCCAGTGCCAGACACGGAATTATCCAGATAGTTAATGGCACAATCTACATTCTTGATCACAATGATGCTTTACACTCCAGAATTTTTTTTTATCCATATCACTGTTCAGTGGAAAGATAGTATTGAATATGATTTCCTCTCCATTACTCTACAAATATATGTTTTGTCTCCTATTAATCAACAAATATACTGAAAATGGCGTTTCCAAATATTAAGCAATATTTTACCTTCTCAGACAATTTTAATCATGTTCTCTTAATATAAGTATAGAATAGTATAGCTATCCTAATTTACTTTACAGTATTAAAGTGAGAGTCTGTGTCTTAATAAATACTTAACTACCATATTTCAATTCACATACCTGCTGAGTGTCAGTTCATCTTCATCATAGGAAATGTTTAACATCCTAAAGAAAGTTTGGCAAACCCGTGGGACCCCACTTGCTCAGTCTATACCCATAGTAGACATTGCTATTTGATAATGGTTCTCTTTCTTGCTAAGAACAGATACCAACTCTGGATCCTTCTCCGCATAGTCATCAACTTCCAAATGATCAGTTAGCATATGAGAAGAAGCCCATATTTATCCCTATAGTGAAAGAAAAATATAGGAGTACAGAAAAAGTCTGAGAGAATCTAAGAACACAAGCCTGAATGTCCCAACACATTGAACGTCATTTTTAAAGAACTCTCATCCAAAGTGAATCATTTTTAGAACAGGCAGGAGAAAATAAATACATGTTGAAACAAAATATCTCTCTTTGCTCTAGGGAACAAATCTACCCTTAAATTTGAGAATATACAACAGGAGGCAGATAGTTTTAAATTGTTACAAAATAAATATAATTTTACAATAAAAACATTTATAAAACTCTGTCAAATGGACAGTTTAACATTCTCTTAGGGTCATACAGGGACTTATTCTACAAGAAACCTGTGGGAAGTATGTTGATCCAAGAAGCTACTCTTCCTTCCAGCAAAGAAGTAAAAAAGATATAAACAGAGATGAAAGGAAGAGAAGAAGAGAGAAAAGGATTGAGTATGGACTTTGCTCAGAAAATTAAAAAATGATGAAAAGGTCTTATGAAATATAGAACAGAAATCATCTTTCTTACACCTCACCTTATTAGATCAGGGGTGTTTAGAAATCATCCAATGCTTTTCCTTGAAATGTGCAGAATAAAAAACAAACTCCTAAACATAATCAACAAGATCCCACATAGTCAACCCACTGCCTAGTTCTCTCATTTAATTATTTGCCACTCTCTTTCTTGTTTACCACACTCTAACCCGAGAGCTGAGAATGGAAAGATCCAGGGATGAGTCTGAGTCAACAGAGAACTGAGTAAAAAGAACCGAATTTAAATTCAATTTATATATAGAAGAAATGTGTTTGTTTTATATCTCAAACCACCTTAAGTAGGAAAAATGTAATACTACATCATCAAAGATAAAGTTATACTGAAAAATTAACGCTGGCATATTTTCACATTCAACAGCAAGCTATGGATATTTGTGGAAGAATATGGGAATGAGAGATTTCCCACATAAAATGAAGTGGTTACAGCAGATAATCCTGTAGACCTCCTCAGGATCTCTACAATTCTCTGATTCTGCTTTTCCTAAGTGTTCATTAAGCATTCTTCATAGGTTTCATCCCATCATGAGCAAAGGAAGTCATACAGAATAATATATGGTGACCAAAAAAAATTTAACTTTGGGTGGTGAACACACAACACAATATACATATAACCTATTATTAGATTGTACACTTGAAATCTATAAAATTTTATTAAACAATATCATCCCAATAAGTTTAATAAAGTTTTAAAAAATAAAATATTATCCCTTCCCTCAGAGATTCTAATCTAAGATCATTATAGATCAAACTGATAAAAACAAAATACATAATTCCAATAAAATAAATAATTCCAGTTTCAACTTATCCCTATTTGATTATGTAAATCAAAAAATACTAAATAAAAGCCCCATATATTTTGAGGTAATGAAAAGTTTTAGAATTTTTAAAACATGGTAAGTAGTCATATAGTAGGGTAAAAAAAAAAAAATAAAAGTAACTGAGTAATCACTTCTTTTATGTTGACCAGGCAATATTTTAATAGGAATAGGTTTAGAAGGTAATTGAGAAGTTACATTTATAGGAAATAGAGTTCAATTGTGATGGATATAATAATAATGAAAAAGAAAAGAGCACAAATGGTTTAGAAAAGGCATACAAGTGTTAGATTAAAACTTCAAACATTCCTTAAAGCCAAATAATCATCACCTTAGTAAGGCTGACCAGCATTAAGTATGAAATAATGAGGGGAAAATTAAAAGATACACTTCCCCCAAATATAAAACATACATGGTAAGTTAGACAGCAGTAACAGTAACTGCTAGGAGGCAGATTAGCCTCATAAATTTCACTTTTCATAAATTTGAGTTCATAAAATATAAAAACTGTGGTGATATTTTCTCTTCAGAAATATTTCATTTTAATGGGCTGCCAGAAAAATCAAGATTTTGAAAAATACTTGAAATAATGAAGACAAAGAGAAATATTAAAATTTAAAATATTCCCAGTATCTTAATGTAAATATAATGCATATTTTAAAATTAAATCAAGTTCTTAAGAGATCAAATAGATGAACAAAGTTTATTAAGATCTAACTTTTAAAATGAGAGAGGAAAACCCAAATCTATATAATATATGGCAAGAAGTCTCATACTGTGAGTAAAAGAAATACCACTTCTTTTTAGAAAATTTTTCTAAGTATCTTAATTTTTGTAAAAGACATTTTACCCACATGGAAAAAAAATGTAAGATTTCAACAAAGTAGAGTTAACTTAAAATTATATGAAACTGAAAAGATATAAAAGCATGGAAAATTATTCATGCATTCATTCAAACAACAAATACTTCTTGAACGTTTCTGTGTATCAATCAGGTACTATGGCCAGTGATGACGTAAGATACAGAGTATATGGCACGGATTCCAAGATTCCAAGGAACTTACAGCATGGACTAGGGGTTGGACAAATAAACATTAAAAGGCAATCAAAATGTATCTCATAATAATAATGCAGACAGTAAAGATACAGTAGATCTAAGTTAGTGATCAGTTCAGGTGATTAGAGATGACCACCAAAGCAGGTATTGAAAAAGGTAAATACTGAAGAATGTTTGATGTTCCAAAGGTATCAGGAGGGGTAGAAATAATAAAGACATTCACATAAGAAACTGACAAAAGAGACTGAAAAGATATACAGGGGTCAGGAGCTGGAAAGTATGGACTGCTACAGTAAATATTTTATACTTAAATTTATGGGCAATGGTGAACTACTGTCATTTTTTTTCTAATACATATATGGCATAAAATCATGGACTCATAAAACTTTCGGAGGCTGGTGGGGAGCAAGGAGTGGGCTGGGAAGCAATGACTCCCTTCTCTGTCCATGCAGAATTCCATAATTACCTACTCCCTTTCCCATTGACTCCAAAATGCCAACTCAATATAATATTCCAAGAAGCCATTGCCAAGCTCACTGAATTAAATGTGAAGTTTACTTATTCATCCAGTTTTTTGTTGTTTTTATTTTTATTTACTTTTCCACATCTCATATGTAACCATTCGACCAGAACAAGCTATCAAACCAGACTCTACGCTAGGCACTAGTGGAGAAGAAATAGACCCAAACTTATCAATACAATATTTAGAAATGTTAAGAGGAAAGATCGCAGTTTATATTCATTGAGAAAGTTTTAGTTTCCAGAGTAAATAATCTTTATACTCTTTTATGTAATGTCAGCTTTTGGAGTAAATAGTGTATGAACTAAGATAATGACCGTAGGCCCGGAAAGAGAAGTAGAGATGAGACTGAATACAGAGCTATACCAAAGTACTTACTGCATTTCTATTATTGATTTTCACATGCCCTATAATCCATGCATCTTACAATTTTCCTGGACCATGTCATACTTCCTCGTGCCCTTTTTATGGCTTATTCCCTTCATTTGAACCCCTTTTGAATTCTTCATTGCTTGGTGAACTGCCTACCCATCAAACCTAAAACACATGTCTCATCTTCCAGGAAGCTTCATTCAACAGCCACTCTTTGCTGCTTCCATGATATTTGGTATTTCTATTTTAGCACTTATCAACTATGTTTAGTCAGTCACCTTCTTGTTCCTCAGGTCTAGGCGACTGTCTTCATTTTCATACTACACATATTCAACAGTGTGCCATCACCCAATAAGGTGTTCGCTAGTATAATTTGATTGATCGAATAAATATATGCTTAAATTAAACTTTAGAGTATATAATATGGGGTTTCATCAGGTTTCTTTTGTCATGTTTCCTAATGCTCATATTATAAACTTAAACATTAAGAGTTTAAAGACATCACTTGATGGGGTTTCTAAAATACTGTAGTGGCTATGAGTAACCCAGGTAAAAATGACAAATTTCTTATCACTATCATCCGAAACAAGTAATCCTGAAAGGTGATATATGAGTTTCTGTACTTGAAAAAAATATATACATTTAGCTTGAGAAATTAGTTTGTCCCCGTTGAAACACAAGTCTCAAAGCCACACATCTTTTAAAAGAATCTATTCTTCTAAATGACTATTAGTTTTGAGGACTGTTTATGCAGCCCGTGTCTTTTTGGCCATATCATCTTGAGGTGCTGTTTAACATTGGGCTGAACAAAGAGATACAGTTCTAGAACGTGGCCACTGAACTCATGAGACATCACTGTACGGGGCCTGTACTCATGAAGGCTGGTAACAGTATCAGTAAAAACTGCAAGACCACAATGAAGGCTTTGTAGAAAGCCTCAAGTTCAACTTCAAATAATTTCCACAAAAAAAGCATCATTTGGCTTGATAGTCATTTGAATAATGGCTTTGACACATTTAATGAAAACCTACCATGATCCAATATGTTGCTGAATTTTATTATTCACAACTCTATGAGAGGGTTATAGCATTGTCCCTCTTTTAATAATGAAGAAATTGATATTCAGTATGTTAAAACCTTAGCCCAAAGTTTTCAACCAGGAAGTAATGGAACCTAGACTTGAACCCAACAGCATAAGAAACTACCAGACAGAGATGATTATTATCATCTAGTGAATGATTATTGTTAGATAGTATCACTGTTAATACCACCAGTTTCAAAGGTATATTTCTTTACTAATTGGGCTCTCATGTCCCCAGTCGACAAACAATGATAATTGTAATTAATCCTAGAAAAAAATCAAGGCTAAAGTCTCTTTCCTAATTTCCAGTGAGAAAACTATAAGAATATTGATAAATGTGAGAAGGGACTCAAGCTAATTAAAACACACTGTATAAATAATTTTGGTTTTCACACAGGCACAAATTTAAAAGATTGATATCTCGTATTAGTAAAGTTACAAATAAAATATACTCTTTCACATTTTTTGTTGTGAATAAGTTGTTTCAAAATTTGGGGAGGATGATTTGACAGTACTCATCAAAATTTAAATGGGTATATATTAACTAACCCTTCTAGTTTTCAGAATCTTTCCTACAGAAATAGTTCCACATGTCCCCAAAGGCTTGCTTGAAAAGATGTTTCCTGGAGCACTATTTATAATGTGAAAAAGTGAACAACAAAAATGGCCATCAGTAGAAGACTGATGAAATACATTATGGTGTATTCACATTATGGAATATTAAGAACTGTTAAATGTGAGGGAGATAAGTGTTACTAACATGGAAAAATGAAAATAATATTAGTGATTAAAGACAAAGTTGTAGAACATGTGCTTAACATGATACACACATGTATACACACATACATACACAATCATATACATGCGTGCACAGCCTAAAAACGCATACCAAAATGTAAATAGTAGATAACTCTGGGAAACTAAATTGGAATTATAATAGATAAGGAAAAGAATCTTATACTTTTTAATACATATTTTTGGATTCTTGGATTTTAATCCTTAACATGTATGACTTGTGCAAAAATGCATTTGTAATAAAAGTTTTATAAATCATAAAAGCAATCCCTTGTTGCCTTCGCTTCACAGTTTACCAGATGCATTCCCATCTACCACCTGACTTTAACTTTCCAACCACCTTCAAAAAAGATAGGGCAGGGGTTATTATTGCTCTTTGATGAGTAAGTATAAACCCAGGGAGAGTAGCGATTTGCCCAAGGTCACACATGTTTTGAAGAGATCTCCAAACAGCCGCTTGAAGCCATGATTCTGAACCTACTTCTGTAAAACCACAAGGTAACCCAACCCTCTCAGAGGTGGCCTTTGTAGTCAAAATGGCAGGTTCTTAATTAACAACAGCTCCCGCAGGCTCTCAGCTAGCAAGAGGCCCTGCAAAAGCCAGTCCGCACACGCCAACTGAGAGAAAAGATGCCTTTTAGTCACATAGCGAAAGCACCATCAGTTATGCTAACTTTGAGTTCTGAGGACTTTGAAAGAGACCTTCCATCAACCCACAAAAGAGCCCTAATTCTAGAAAAAAAAATCATCCTTTTAAAAATTAATAATTTAATAAAAAATGATTAGATTCAAATAAAACTGTTTTGAGACTTCAAGTAGTTTTACCGCAGCTCCCCTTCCCTCTTTTTAATTCTATGCTGAAACTAGGCTCCTATTTTATGGGACAATACTCTGAAGCACAGATAAGTAATTCATTTTAAAATGCACTAAGATCTCTTAATTAAATAATTAATTTAGCAAAGCTGATATTCTTTGGGCAACTAAGATATCTTTCTTTTTACTTTCTTTTTCTTTTCTTCTCCTTTTTAAATTGAGAACCTTAAAATGGTACCATTGCTCTGGGCAGAACTGGTTTTTGCAGAGGGTAAAGACCTGCTTTAGCTGCCTCTGTGCCCACCTGTGTGATTGATAAGTGAATCCATGCCTGGAAAGAACAAATTTCAGCCCCATCACTTACTGGCTGTGTGACTTAGGCAATAGTTTTACCCTTTATGCCTCTGTTTTTTGGTCTGTTAAATGAGATGAATAATGGCCCACCTCATGGGATGTTGTGAGGAGCAGATGAGAGAGGCCATAATTCATATAGCACAGTGATGTATCACAGGTGCCAGTTCAACGAGTATTACTGATAGCCCTTGATATTATTAATAGAAGATTAGTATGGTAATATTAGTATAGAGTAGCTATCATTGTCATCGCTGTCTTCTAATAGGCCCAAATGTTTTTAAACCTTTTAAACTTTGGAGGTACTTTGCCTCCTTATTAAAACCTTCTTTCTCTGACTTCATTGTAATCTGGCACTCAATAATTCAATAGATACCTCCTCCATATTAAGAATCATGTCCTGACTTTCAGTGAGATGGTTCTGGGTTAAGGAACCAACTATATTTTTCTATTTCAAGATTCTAAAATGATGTTTAATATTTGTAAGGTATTTTCCATACACATTACTGGACTCCAAACACTACCCTTAGAACTGTTATTGAAGATCTTCATCTACGTGCTCACTGGCACCTCAAACTCAGTATGTTCAAAAGAGATTCACCAATTTCCTTCTCAAATGTTACCTACCTCCTGCTTTTTCCTCTAGCCAATGGCATAAACATAATTCTAATAATCCAGATTTAAGTCTACAATTATAATTGGCCACTTGTCCACCTGTCCAAATGAATTGTATGCAATATCTCATTTCTATTACCCAATATCCCTCTATCTACCCCCTCCCCCACTCACCACTCCATTCCTATATCGCTACTTTATTTCAGAATTTCAATGCTTTTTGCCTGGACTATTACCATGGCTTGTTCCCCAATCTGCCCAACTCTAAATTCCCTCCCCTCCCCATTCATTTTATTTCACTGTTCACGTCCTCTTTCTGAAGCACAAAAGTGATAATATCCCTTTCCTATTTAATAACAGTCTCCCGTTATGCCCGTCAACTGTCTTGTGAAAAAAAGTTAAAATACCTAACCTGACATCTATGATCTTCTAAGTTCAGGTTCTACATTCCAGTCTATACCTTTTCCTATAACTATCCTCTAGCCAAAGGAAAAAATAGGATGCCATAACATAGGCATGGCTCTGCACCTTTGAATCTTTATTATAATTCCCTCAGCCTGGAATTGTTCTTCCATATCCATATGTTCAACACTTACCTATCAATTGCAGTCTGGCCTAGATGCCACCTTGATTCCCACAGCTATAGGTAAAGAGTTCTTGCTCCAACTTCCCAAAAACCTTGTCTGGATTTTTGTCCATAAATAATGCTTTCCACCCAATTGTAATTATTTAATACACAATCTTGAAGGTTGATGGTGGATGTTTCATTTTTGTATCCCCACACTACCTAAAACAGCACCTTGAAATAGTGAGTACTCACCAAACAGACAACTTCAGGTTCTGAGTCATTTCAATTAGGAATACAAGCTGCAGTATGACCTCTCCCAATTTACCAGCTTTTCTCTATAGATTTAGAAGTATTAACATCATTTTGGATGAGTCACTTCCACGTTTCCCAATCATTCTTACCTAAGCTCTCTTTTGATATGTATAAATTTGATATGTTATATGCAATATGATATTTCTTTACTCAACAATCACCCTATCAATACCCAAGGACAGGGCATGTGGTCAAACTTTATGTTCTATAGCTGTATTAAGAAACAGTAGTTCACTGTTATTTTCCAATTATGAAAGTAATGTTTTCAATACTTTCTAAATGTCCCTTATGTTGAAAAAAATCACTATTACAATTAGTACTTACATAAAAATATTGGATATTAATGATGACTCTTGCATTGGCCTCAGATAGTACATGGCTTATACTTTCTCATTTAAAGTAATTGCAGAAATATGCTCTCACCACATTCGTTTGCCCTGGTATACCCTTCTGACTTTTATGTCCCTTTCAAAACAGTGCAGCAACAGCAGAATTTAACTAATCACACTGATGACTAGAGACCCTTTGTGGATTTTTGAATTAGTAATAAAGTGGAACAAATCTGCAAAATAAAGGAAAATGCCTCATCAAATTTATTCATTTATTTTGACAAGAGCAATTTTGTTTTAATTACTTATGATAGCATCTCAGTAAATGTGCTGTAGCATGTTTTCTCAAATTAATTAAGCCTGTTTTCCCAGCAATGCACTCTGCTTATACAAGAAAAATAAAAGGGAGGAAAAAAGACAGATTTCATTGAGACACTCATTGCTTTTCTGGTTCTTTTAACAGAATATATGGAAAATTTTCAAAAGACAGTGTCCGCTCCTTTTGAATATATATTCCATAAGCTCATTTGCAGAGAAAACCAGATATTGCTTTTAAAAGATAAATTTGGATATGAATTCAATTTGGAGCTGAATTTGCTTCCCTATTAGAAAGTGTTTTGAAACAAAAAATAGTTTCAACTAAACTGTTTTTACTAATTCATAGACTTTCATGACTAAAATCAATTTTAAATTTATTTAATCTAATATACTAATAGATGCAATATTTTTATTTTACATCTATGTATCAACTTATGAAAGAACTAAATTCTACCACAGTCAAAATAATACTTTTGGTTTTTTAAGAACACCTAAATTTTTGGCTGTCTCTGAACTAAGATATTGGAGAAATATAACATATTGGTTAAGAGCAAGGACCCTGGAGGTAGACTAATTGGGATCATATCCCATTTCTACCATTTCTCTCCCACATGACCTTGGCCAAGTTCTGAACTTCAGTTTATAATCTTTAAAATAAAATGCATGTAATAATTATATATTATTCATATAAAGTGCTTTGCATAGTATCTGGTATATAAAAGCACTATTATATATTAACTATTTACAGTTAGTTGATTACCACACACTCTTGCCTTGAGGAGCGGCTTGATCCAAGCACAGATTTTAGAACTAATTTCTACTAACTTGGATACATCACTGACTTGTTGCAAATTAATTAAGTCTCCTAGTACAATGATTTTCACCTGACAAAATGGGCTAACCAAAAAGAAAAGTCTACACTAGATGAATTTAGGCTCAACATAAATTTCCAGGACTTTATTTTACAGAACATAATCATAATATCCATTACCCTTATTTTGTGCACAGAGGAAAATACATAATCCTTGCTGGTGAATAATAGCATATTTTAACTCACTAAAGCCTTTCTCTGATACAAGTTTTGTGTTTCAATTAATGTGGTGGCACTAGTTCAAATCTAAAAAAGTTTTTAAGTAGCACTTTAGCAAGCTGAATTAAAATTCATGTCTAAAGTTCCACATTCTAATGTCATTTTCCCATCATTCTCTTGGAACAAACAGAAGACAACCATATTATAGGTTGACGTGGGCGCCAATTGCATATGCATGATAAACTACCTGGCATGCAATTGCATTCTGAAAATACCTTTATTTTTATATACAGTATATAACATAATGATACTTAAAACTCAAAAACTCTTTTACTTCTCTTTAAGGCCCCAAACTCCTATTTTGTTTACAGATGGTAATAACTTCTGGATAACTGAGAGCTGATTCTATAAGCAGAATTTGTCTTACCCCTAGTTCTCAGTGCTACCTAAGAAACAGCAAGGCTGAGCCTAGAGACTTAACTCAGGAAACAGGAAAAAAACATAGTCAAGGAAATTATGTATCCATATCTGATAAACTAAAGAAGAATTGTATTTACTTTTTTAAAATAAGATTTAAAAATCTAAACAAATTCAAGTAACATTTCATCACAAGAATTGATTTAGCACTTATTTTGACTGAATTGATACTTTTGGTCCTTTCTTATTCCCCTCCCCCATCATAAATAACTTTTGATTGACACTTTCCCTTGAATTGTTTCATGTTTCAGACCCTACTTATTGTCTTTGTCTGATTTTATGTCTGCTTACAGCCCAAAGACACATAGACATGATTCAGGGATTCCACAATCAATATAGCTGCTTTGCAGAGGGCCCAGTGCAGGGTGTGCAGGGAGAGAAATATAAAAGACATGGTCCCTGCTCTCAAAGAGGATTATTCATCATGCTACGATCTCTTCTCCCTCATGTGTTAGACAATGTGATTTATATAAACCTACATGAAAGCAAATTCACAATTGTAAGAATGTAAGCATGAGCTTACAAGTTGCTCTGACACAAATTTCTCCAGTTTTTCTGCCTGATAATCTACATTCTCATCTTTCCTAACATACAAATGAGAAAACAATATTCTGTACACATATTTGAATTAGCTTTTTTTATTTTCTTCAATTGCAGTATTGTAATTAAACAGCAACAGATGCCGAATATTACAGTAGTACAACTATGATAGATTTTGCATTCTTATGTTATATAGCTATGATACATACCTTGTTATAGCAGTCAGAAGCAGCCATCTAAATTTATGAAGAGGTGAACACAAGAATTGCCCAACAGATTATATATAACTCATAGATGGGGGATAGCACATCCAGTTCTCTATCCTGAATTCCTACTACCAAGTTAGAAAAAGCTCATATTTAAATTTATATGAGGAACAAAAAAACAAAAAACAAAATAAAACAAAACAATATACACTACCACCAACACAAGAACATATACACAAGAATATGCACAAGTACCCAGGTCACCTTTTAAAAAGCTATAGCTTATAGTTGAGTAAATCTTTAGATAATTTGATTGTTTATTTTTTTTTTTACACTGGGTATATTACATTGGATCTCTTCTGCTCCAACAAACTGGGTGTAACACATAAAAAAAGCATCTCAATTGTTATTATTGTTAATGTTTTATTACACAATTCTAGGAACATAATAAAATAATAATTCAGACTCGGTTAATTTGAAATTTTTGATATGACCAAGGATTAGACTAAAGCTTAACTTTGTAACAATGACAAAGAGTTTGTAATTAAAACTGCAAAAAATATGTTCAAACTACAGAAGAGACTTTTAATGACTCTATCAATTGTTTGCAAATAGGACTTTCTAATTACAAAAAAAAATCTTAATTCACTATAACAGGCCCTTTATTAGAAAGAATTCCTTAGCAAGGAATTTGAGAAGTAATCAATCTAAGTACTGAGAAGGGGCTTAAAGGAATGCCATTGCATTTATTTAAAACACGATCCAGATATTTCACTGGAATCTTGGCCCAGTTACTCTAAGTACACAGCCTAAAAAGCAAGTTTTGTACCAAAGACAATAAAATGGCATTTGAAGCATATTGTTTTTATAACAGCGTTAGCCTATATTTAAGTATTTGAAAATAGATGCTAACCAAATCACAGGATGCAAAGACCGTCTGTTGACAACGTGGCATAGGCATAACCTAATGCCTTATCAAGGACGTCAAAGAAGCAGCTCAGTGAGGATATTTCCTTTCCTATGTCCGGTACAGACACCACTAACGGATTGTGTTGCTCTTTCCCATAAAACTCAGACCATAGCCTTGGAATCTGTCTACAGAGATCCTTTTAGATATCAAAGAACAAACTAATAGAATTAACCCAAGAGATGAACCTTATTTGTTATCTCAGCCCTAGATTAAACAATTAAAACCCTTCTGAATCACTGACAAACTTTCATATAGTCAGTTAAGTGTTTGCCCTAGGCTGGATGCATGAATGCTGAGATGGATAAGGAGTTAAATGACTAGGTCTAACTAAGCATGTGTATAAGTAACATTCAAAGTTATTGTTTATAGAAGAGGGACCCAAACTCAACCACCAGGGACTTATCAAAATGCCACAAAATACTTCAGACACACACAGCTGTGTCAAAGCACATAGCTATTGGCTATTTTATCCTAAATCTATGAGTGTGTGTGTATGTGTCTGTGTAAACCTCATAGCCAAGCAAAATTATAAGAAAAAATAAAATAAACAGAGTATAAGTAATAAACAAGTGGATCATGTGGCATGATAACTACTTACTCAGTTCCATCTTCTAGTCCCATAAGGAAATGCCTCTCTAACCAGCTCACCTCCAGGCTTCAGGTAGCAGAGACCATTTTAACATTTTCACCTGGGAAAGCCTTAAGCATTCAAAGTGTTCTCCAGAGGCCAGTAGCATTAATATCATCTGGCAGCTTTTTAGTAATGCAAAATCACTGCCCCAGTAGAGACCAACTGAATCAAATTCTTCATATTAACAGATATCTGGCAACTTTGCATGCACATTAAAGTTAGAGAAGCCCTTAGAAGCACGGATATGTTACAAAATTTTAATAAAAAATTATCAAAAATTCTCCTTTCTAGATTCTATAAATAGTATTGACCAAATTCTGTTCTGTGGGGATGCTCTGCAAAAGGATAAAAAGAATAGAGGAGAGGGAGTTTATGTTCAAAAATGTAAGAAAGTCCACATACTATCCACTTGGAAATCTCCTACACACATTAGCAATTAGTGGGCTAATAAGATATACCATCACAAAGACACTAGTTTTACTTTGTTTCAGTCTTTCAAAAATGACCTCTCTTTTCAACTAATAAGTGTTAACTACTTATGAGACGCTTTGGGAAAACTGCTATAGACTATAATTTCCTCCTGTCCAGAAAAACACGCAACATATGCAGGCCTCCTTCTACACCACCTTTGGGATCCATATTATGCCGAGAGTGAGGTACAGTGAAGTCTATTTGGCGTATTGGGCTAAACCTGAAAAAAATCAAAAGCAAACTCTTGGCGAAGGCCCCAGCATAATCGGCATCAAAGTGAGTTTCTGCTACATTAGACTGTATTCACAAAGCTCCTGTGTATCTGCCTGCAGTCAAAGTACAGGGAAAGATCTAGAGCTTGAAACAGACCCATGTCAATAAAACAGTACATCCGAAAAGCTTGACAATAAAAGATTTTGATGCCCTTGGCCCCATGCGTTAGCGGTAGGATTTCTTAGAGTGATCTTATTGCTCAAGATGATTCACAAATACTAAGAAGAGTTCTGTCCTCATTTATGAATATCTTTAAAGAGAGTAAAAATGTTGAGCTTCAGAATGGGATCAAACTACTTGTTACCGACTTAAAATAGACTCTTACACAAATCAGTTGTATATATAATCCCCATGGTAATTCCAAAGCAAAAATCTCTAGTAAATATACAAAAGATAAAGATATGAATCCTTATAGATTCATAATGATAAAATCATTGTTCTCTGGAAACTGTATCAATAAATTAGTTAAAAGTAGTGTACTTCCCAATACTTAATTGGACTAACTACTCAGTACCGCCCAAATTCTTATATGTAAAGAAAGCAGACAGATTGAGCTTAAGGCAGGTTGAAACAACAGCTCAGTGAAAAAGTGGGGTGACAACAGGATGAAGAAAACCATTCAGGGTCCTTACACTGCCCAGTCAACCCTTCCACCCCAACACATGTCAAAACCTGGTCTATGGACTCATATTCTTCTCAAGTTCTCAATTTCCATCTCTTCCTAAAGACATATTCAATGGGTTTTTAAAACTTCACAAAGCCCCAATCTTTTGTTGAATTTTGCTGTTGTCTTCTAGACAGTCTGAGGCAAAATGTCAACTTGTTGTTGAGGGGAGCTAGGGCCCCCAGAGAAACCCTGCGCTTTGTAACCCATGCATCGCCGATCTGCCCACTCAGATGAGCAACAACTGATCACTGGATCAAGGGTAGAGTCCCTTCTTTCCCCACAAACACCTGCTTGTTGGGTCACAAATACAAAAACAGGAACAAAGTGATGCCACAAGCTCCTGACTGTGGGAGCAAGACAATGCCCTCTGAGTCCTCATCACCAAGCTCTCAGAGACTCTGACTCTTCCTATGGCTGGAGGAGCCCAAGCCAAGAATCAAGAACCACGCCACAGAAGCAAACAATTTCTTGACCCCAAACCAAAATTAATAGAGCCCTCAGGTAGGTTTTATTATGATCTAGGAATAAACAATCATACAGCCACTTATCTGAACATTTTCCAAAAATCAAAACATCCTCCTATTTATTAGCAGTTATTAATAATTAAGAACTCTTAATATCTTATACTCTTAGTCAGATTTATCCACCTTGGGGCCAAAGGTTCAATGAAGCAATTTAAAGAATACTAAACAATATTTTAATTGAGACCCAAAGATGAGAAAGGGTTCACTTAATTTAGTAATAAAGGTATAGCAACCAACTAGGTTCAAGCTACACACACATTTTATACACACACACACACACACACACAAAGATATATTAGGCCCCAAAATTGGATCCTATGTCATATGCTATAGTCTAACCTTGGATTTAAAAAAAAATAGTCGTTCTGATTTAACAAAAGCAAGGATATGGGAAGTATCCTGAATCAAATTTGGTAAAGGTCGCATGAATTTAGAGGTAAATAAGGAAGAAATGCCACATTTGGGACTCTCAATCTAGTTCAAGCTATAAGTCACTAGAAGGCAGTACCTCCAAATAGCTGCTCAGTAGTGTGCAAAATGAGTTGATTTTCTAAATCAGATCTTCAGTGAGCTGCAGAGGCCAATGGAGGTCATATCGCTATTAAGAGGCGCTATAAGGCAGGGTCACACAGATGGAACCAGCCATGTGAGCAACTGTGGGAGACAGAGAACTTCTAGCATCACATATCTAAAAGAAAAACCAACCTGACAATTGCTTTTTTCTCTGAAAGAAAATCCTGATTCCATGGGCCATAAATAGTCCCCATCAAAGACTTCTCCTAAAACTAGCATAGATCTTTGCAAACTAACCCCATGAGATTACTCTAATTGGACCTATCTCACTATCAGAAGTTATTTGGGGGTGGGGGTGGGGGTGGGAATAACTTGCTCTTAAAAATAGATACAATTATTCAATTTAAATGACATAACTTTTACAAGTGTAAAACCATCAACCAAGAGTGTCCTTGCAGGAAAGTATATTAATCTCTGATGATATATAAGCATAGCCAGAAGTCAGATTAAATGACACAAAACCAGAAAATGCAAGCATGGGATAGTGTGCAAGATATGACACAGGTGCCCAGTTAGTAGGAAGATCAACCAGACGACAGAATCATAAATCACAGGGCCTGTATCTCTACATGTTTAAATCCTCTTCCTCTTTTAAAGGTGGGCTAAAATGCCATGAAGATGCTCCAAGAATCCCTCTGTGATCCCCATAACACAGTTCATCTCTGATCTCCAACAGCTCCTTATCTGGCCCTCTCTCAGGCCACTTATCACTTTTCACTTTTGTACTACAGATATTTATAGATATCTCCTCTTTTCTACTAGACTGTGAGCTCTTTGAATTTGGAAACTAACATTTATGAAGCACCTGCTCTGCACCAAGCACCGTATTTGGTGTTTTCACATGTGTTACCTCAATTTCATCCTTATAACACCCGTCTGAGATGGATCTCATTTTCCCACTTTCGGAGGCGAGGAAACAGGTTCAAAGCAGTTAAGTATTTGCTCAGAGTCTGACTTTTACTAAGGGCTAGAAAGGAAATAGAAACTAAATTGAATCTGAAGTTGATGGCTTTCCCACTATAAAAGGTTGTGTCTAATTTATCCTGATGTTGCTAGCACGGTTCTTTGAACATAGGAAATGCATAATGAATCCTTGCTTTTTTTAGTTAGGTAATTTACACATGTCCAGTGAATATGAATGACAAGATCAGCTGTCTGTGTTTCAGGTCATCTTCTGAAATGCATCCCAGAAAATAAAACAGCATCAAAATGACCAAATGTATCCTCTATAGACTGTAGAGATTCAAACTGCAAAAAGAGTAAAAAAGAAAAATGAAACAGAGGCAGCAAGCCAGTTTCTAATTTATCCTTGAATGAGCTCCATAAAAACCACATATATTGTACATAAGAACACGCTGTTCTAATTGACTATAGCATCGTGGTACACTACACAGATGCAATGTAGGAAATTAAATGGTACCCTGAGTTTTCTCAACAGTCCATTAAATAGTCTATCCAAACAAGCAATAGCACAGCTCTAATCATGCTCTCTGCTCATAAACATCAATTGTTTACCTTTTCTTAGTACAGAAGTTTCTTATTTGTGGCCTGAACAAGAATTATTCACAAAAATCATATTCTTCCCCTCGGAAAAGGAAGAATTCTGGGCTGCACCATTTCAGCTGAAACCACAGTTATAAACTGTATAAGCTTCTTGGGAGAGCCTGAAGGTATGTTTCCCTTTTTAAAAAATGTCACTGAACTAATTTTAAAGTATCCAGCTCTTTTTTTAAGTGTGTCAAAAATGAAGTCCAAAAGGAAAGACTGCCTTCAGAATTCAAAGTGGCCTCAAATTCAGTTTAAAACTATGGTTTGATTAAAATCCAGGCTCTTAATAAAAAACTAAGCGATTGGCCAATGGACACGGGTTTAATAAATGTTGCATAAAAACACTGGAAAAGTCATCTAATTCGGGACCCAAGACCTGAGTTTTAGTCGCAGGTAGGATAATCCTTCACTATGGTTTAGTTTCTTCATCTTAAAAATAAGTACTTTTAGGTTTAAAGTTCTGTGTTTCTACCCAACAATAATGGTCATGCTTTTCACTGGAGCTTCTGTTAGGCACAAAATAGTCCTCACATATATTCATGTCCTGAGTCCCAGAACTTGTGAGTGGGATTCTGTAGATGTGTGATTCAGTTAAAGAACTTGAGATGGGAAGATTATCCTGGATTATCCAAATGGGTCCAATGCAGTCACAAAGATCTTTATAAGAGGGGAGCAAAAGAGTCAGTCAGAAAACAGGATGCAAAGCAGAGGTTGGAGTGTTGTGATTGTTGGCTCTGGAGATGAGAGAGGGAGAGGAGCCTAGGAATGTGGGTGGTCCCTAAAAGCTGAAAAAGGCAGGAAATAGGTTCTCCACTAGAGCCTCTCAGAGGAATGCGATTCTGCCAATATCTTGATTTTAGTATTCTGATCTCCATAACTGTAAGATAGTAAATTTGTGTTGTTTCAAGCCACTAAATTTGTGGTATTTTTTAAAAAGCAGCATTAGGAAGCTAATACAGACCTGATTATGCTTCAGTACCATTTGTATCACATATGTCACAAAATTATGAAAAGACACAGTTCTTTTTCTTACATTTGTAATTGTATATATTCAAGGGTGAAAATTTTCTGTGGCTAATAATTACGGGGAATGGTGGAGAAATACTTAAACTATTCTATCTGATAGAATCATGAGACATTCATGTAAAAGTGAAATGGAGTGATAAGAATAATAATCATGATAATAAACAAATATTATGTGCTAGGTACCATTTTAGTCACTTTACATGTGTTATTGTAGATGCGGCATGTCTAATTTCACTGATTCTGTCTACCACTGCCTTCCCACGTGTTCTATAAAGCAGCATTCAATACCTACAGGTGGGAAACCATGGAGTAGAAAGGCAAGGAAAGGACGGAAGTCATTTTTTCTGATTTAACTCAGAGAGATACTTATGTTACAATCGTGTAACATGAAGTCAGCCCTCTCATTAGACTCCACATCAGACCAGTCAGACACTAATTTACAATATACCAGATAACCTCTCTTCCACCTGAGACTCAAGCAGACAAACACCTTGTTCAAAAAGCCATGCCCCAGAAATTTAAAAATAAATACCTAATTGAACTACTTACCTGAAAATTCCTTGAGAAGAACCATATTAATATTATTTAACTGGGGCCTATTATGTCACATTTGTGTGTATGTGTGTGTGTGTGAGAGAGAGAGAGGGAGAGAGAGAGAGAGAGAGAGAGAGAGAGAGAGAGAGAGAGAGAGAGAGAGAGACACCATCAATGGGTTAGGTGCTTTCTCATTTAATTCAGTTTCCTAGAAGAACAAAATGTCCTAAGTGAAATTCCACTGTTGCAAGAAATAGTGCTGAGATATAACCAAAGCTATAGCTCTATGAGCAACAGTCAGCTGATAAATTACCAAGTTAGCTATACAAGAGGAAATCGTGGAGATTAACAAAGATAGACTAACCAATGTAAACTTCAATATCCAGTTTTAGAATCATCAGCAAAGAATATATGTCATGATTTGTGAGAATATCCCTGCTTACACTTCTAAGCAACTCCTCCCAGCATCTCTCTAAATATGGAATATAAAATACTTCTTCCCAATAGGAAACATTATTTCAAAAATAAGTTACAAAATAAAATCAACACTATTTAAAGACTATTAAAACTACAGTTCTAAATACATATTAGCAAGAGTAAAATAAGAATGACCATAAGATCAAAAGTTGTGGTCCTAAACAAGTCTTCCTAAGGCAATGGAATAGTTCAGTGACAAATTAGTTTTTTTCCCCCATGAGCTTTCCATAAAGTCTAGTATAAAAGAAATGCCAAGTAAACAAGGAATTTAAGATTCCGTGGCACTGGGTATGTACTCCCATCACATGATTCACAATGGCTATCATTTGTTCCCATGACTCTCTCTCTCTCAGAAGATTATAAGTTCAAGGGTAAGAATGAATGTCTAATTAATTTGTATGCATCTCCTATCACATCAAATCTTTGTTGGCTTATAAATGAATGCCTACGGGTACTCACTGAGTTTTTTAAAAGATAAATTAATAAAATAATGCCAAAGACTTTGACCTGAATACACACTGAAGTCAAGAATATGTCTCTGACACAACACGGGATTTTGTATATACTACAGGCTCACTACATATTGGTTGAAGACTAATAACCTTTGGTGCTAATTAGTGGTGTTTTAAAATTTTAAGATCAGTGACATTTATCAAATTATAACCATTTACAAGACCTTTAACTATCCACTAGGCAAGTCAGATCTATTTCCTCCCTGCTGGAAGAGTCACTGCTAATATGAGTGTAAATCAAATAATAAATGGCGATTTTCTTTTATTAATGCATAAATACAAGACACTCCAGCCTATCAATACCTCTTTTTCCTATCTCTCCCACTACCCCATTTGCCTAACCATTTAGCCAACTGGATCACCAGAGTTCCAGGCTACACTTGGAAGCACAAGCAGAACTGCCTGTTATATTATCATGACTAAGCTAAAGAATACTGTAATTAGTTTAACATGAGATGGAATGAGATAGACTCCCAGGAGCCTCACACAATCAGTGCAGTCACAGCAACTACGAGTAAGAGGAAGGAAATGCTTTGGAGGTAGAAGAGAAAGGTGCCTTTGGGGGCTTAACAAGTTATTTAGAAAGATACATATGTGTGTGTATTTATATATTCATGTGTATACATACACACATACGTTTGTATTTTTATGTATGTAATCTTTATACTGCTGAAGTGGTCAAATACTTTGGCAAAACATTTTGAGAAGATGCATTTGGCTGAAGTTCTTTTAGGAAAGCAAACTGAATGATGCTACAAAGATCTTGAGGCAGAAATCTAAAACAGAAATCCCACTGAGACCAGTTCTAGGAGCTTTGCCAGGGTATAGGATGCAGAACTCACTCCAGCAATATCACTGAAATTTCTGTGTTAGGAAAGCAAAATTTCGTAGGCAAGATGGTCAAAGCAGAGCTGAAAGAATTCTCTTGTGGTGCTCAGTCCTTCCCTATAGAATTTTTACCACTAAAGGGAAGAAGGGAGAAAAAGACAAAAATGTAAATGCAGATGGAAAATGAAGGAGGAAGAAACAGAGAGAGAAGAGAGGACAGAAATGAAGAGGACCCCAGAGAACTTAAAAACGTGAATGTACTCACACATTAATATTAGATTTAGGAGGCTAAGTCTGAAGATTTAAACGTAAAGATCTAAAAGAAAGATTTAAAAGATTTAAAAGGCCACCACTTGTCACTGTACTAAGGTTGGCAGGGGCGAAGCTGGTCTTCATAAATTTGCCTCCACAGAGAAGCTACAGTTCCTTGGGTGAATGCAACTTCCAGTTCAGATGACTGTCACTTAAAAAAAAAAAAAATTAATGAAATCTCAAAGAGCTTAAATTTTAAATGGGGAACATAGAAAAGTCTACATTTCATTTATCAACTTTTATAACTGCAATCCCTTTAAATGTCATGTATGTTGTTCCTTTGAACCAAGGAAGGGCTCTGTCAGCGGACTGCCAGTCTGCTTATATGTCAGCACATATTTCCCCAGAAATTCTCATCATTGCGGCCATCAAAGTGACAAAATGTCCCAGAGATAAAAGTGACCTCTGGAGAAAAAGATCACACATTCTTAATTAAAAGCAATTTCCTCTGGGGAAGAAATCATTAAGAACTGAATTTTTTCTAAATGCTAAGTATTTCCACTTAAATATATATCTATATAAAATTTTAGTGACATGTTGGTTTTTTGTAGTGTATGGAGAAAGTAGACATTCAAGTAGTAAAGTAAATGACAAAAATGAATGAAATTTAAGTTTAAGGACATGAAATTATTAGCAGGTGGCACTAAATCAGGATTTTGTGGGGAAAAAAACCATGAAAACAGGATTTAGAAAACCTAAATGTCCACCATACCAAGAGGTGACTAAATAAGCAAAATGTTGTATAAATGTAATAGCACTCAGAAAAAAAAAAAAAAAACTAGTGACATATGCAGCAACATGGATGAATCAAAAACATTAGGCTGAGGGAAAGTAGCCAGAAACAAGAGAGCCCGCAGTGTATATAATTCCAACTATATAAAATTCTAGAAATTATAAACTAATCTATAGTGACAAAATACAGATTTCATAGCTCGCCGGAGTCAGGGATCAGATGTCTGCATCTTGATCGTAGTGGTACATTCATGGGTGCATACATTTGTCAAATTTCATTGAATAGACTAGTGATTACCAGAGGGTAGGAGAAAGGGGGAGCAGGGGAGATAGGGTAAAGTGGGTCAAATATGTGGTGACAGAAAGAAATCTAACTGTGGGAGGTGAACACACGGTGTAAACATACATGCCTTACTATGAAAGTGTACAGCTGAAACTTATTGGATTTCATTAACCAATGTCACCCTAAAAAGTAAATTAATCAATTAATTTTTAAAAAATTCATTGACTTGTACACCTTAAGTGGATACAGATTGTACAAAACTTCAACCTCAATAGAGACAATTTTAAAAGAAAAAAATAATAAATAGAAAAAAAAACGGTATGGGTCTGACCCTGTCATATTTTCTAAGATAAATTAGCATGTATTTCAAATTTACCATAAAAGGATTAATGAGTTCAATTTTCAGCGGGGCCAGCTGCTTCACAACCACTGAAAAAGTGAGAGGATCAAAATTCAGTGGTCTCCACTATCAGAAGAAAAACAGATGAGGCACAGAAGACAGGAATGGGACAGTCGATGCAGATAAGTGCAGTGTAGCAATAAGTGGTCTAAGAAAACAGATTCTTGTTCCTCTTGCTTTTGGAATGTGATTTTTCACATTTCGCAGTGATAGGAAGAGACGTCTGCATGAACATAGCGAAGGACACAGAAGAGATCTAAGTCTGACCAGTTGCTTTTAGCAAATAATCCAGATAGCAAATTCTTCTAGATATTCAATCCTGGTCCCTGTCACCTCTGGACATTTTTTTCTTTGACTTTTTAATATGAGCGACCACATCATTGGGCAAAGAGCACACAAGAAATAACCTATAAGGATGCGAGGTGTTCCTTCATAAAAAGCTAAATAAATGTTCTTAAAGAAAAGAGATGGTGAATTTAGGAAGCACCTTTTGATTACTACTGGACTGCTCCCATTAAATACACGCTTACACCTTTCATGGTTTTCCCACTAGAATTCCCTAAAAATGGAGTATTAAATGAAGCCACTCACATCAAACAGAGGATGTGCCTATTTTCTGGTAAACAAATGTTTAGATAACCCTACTTCTTCTCTCTCCTCCCTGTCCCCCGCCCCTCCCCTTTCTCCTTATTATTTAAAATTTAATCTATATTCACCAAGAACACACTACAAGGGCTCTGTCATCTGATGTGTATGGAGAAGTGGCTGCTATAAGAAATATAACTGAAAAAGGGAGCCATAAAAAAAAAAACCCTGTCTTTACTTGTTAAGAGAACCCTAACATTACCCAAAGCACAGACTTTGCTGCCTAATGGCTATTTGGAAAAGAAAAGGCAATTTTCAAGTATGACATTTAAACATGGCGAAGGAAGTATCTGAAATATTTTTATGAATAGGAACAAAGATTTTAGACTTTTGAGCCAAAGGGAAAAAGATAAAACCATATACATGTCTATAAAACCCCAGCAAGGGAGAGAGTTAAGCAACTATCATTATATAACTAAGAGTGGTTGATGAGAACTTTTCTAAATAAATAGATTTCTCTGCTCCACCAATTAAACTTTCCAAAGCCCTTTAAATGTTATTTAACTATTTGCTGATAGATAAAACAATCAAATGCACTTGGAAAACCATCTTTCCAAAACAATATAGTAATTCTCAAGTCATTTCCTCACAATACATTAGAAAAAAATATCAGCTTCATTGTCCTGGCTGTAGGATATCTATGAACCAAGTTTAACATAACTATTATTAATGTCAGCAATTAGCCAATCTGAATGCTCCGAAACCACTTGAGAATGTGCTACAAGACTGATACTGTACTCCACAGATATTGGTTTGAGCACATTTCAATACCAGATGTTTCACTGGCAGCTGACTAGACTTGACCTACTGCCTGACGAAATTCACATGTTCCACATATAAAAGACAGATCCAAGTTGGACATGCACTCTCTAA
This sequence comes from Eonycteris spelaea, assembly GCA_003508835.1. Classification (NCBI taxonomy): domain Eukaryota; kingdom Metazoa; phylum Chordata; class Mammalia; order Chiroptera; family Pteropodidae; genus Eonycteris; species Eonycteris spelaea. The sequence continues at coordinate 10,251,857 of PUFA01000007.1, forward strand.
CCAAATCTCATAGGAGATAAGCTTTCAATTCACAATAGAAACCAATGTTCTTGGTTTAAAATCAAGGCACAAAGCAGTAGCTCGCATTCGTGCAAAGATTTTTTTTTTTCAAATAACTGCTAAAAAGCACTGAGTCACAAGCAAACATAATGGAATGATGTAATCATGCTTAATGTGAAATTCTTGTCTATGTCTAGCCAGTGGAGCCTTTAGATTACACTATGTGAGGGCCACTAGGCTGCGAAAGGATACCAAAAAAAAAGCAATCAATCCTTATCTCTTAGAGCTTATAATTTTCTCAGGAAGGAAATTTTTAAAAAGCTAATAATAGAGAGAAAAATAACTTTAAAGCCATTTTTACAAACTATTACCTTCACATACACATATAATCCAAAATCCATAAATGTCCCAGGGTATACTAGACAGAAAAGATTTGAAAAGTAGGATAAATTATTCTATCTCTTCTCCATTCATTCTCTCCATAGCAAGGGAAGCTGTCTCTAAAATATTTGTTCTGGAGTATATTCATTATCAGAAGAAATCTGTTTACATGCTATTGTCAACTGAAAAATGGCCCTGAATTTCATAGCTCCTCTAATCAAAACGTGAACTGTTTCTCCACTCCCTGAAACTGGGCTTGGCTATGAAACTGGTTTGGCTACGGGGACATGAGCAAACAAGATATAAGCAGAGGCTTAAGAAGTGCTTATACCATGTTTGCTCTCTTTTGCTGCTTTTGGAACTCAGCTGCCATGTGAAGAAGCTCAGGCTCTCCTGCTAGATGCTGGAGACACATGGATTGATTATCCCTCACCAACTTCCAGACATATGTTTGAGCCCTCCTGGGATCAAGCAGCCAGGGGTAGACCTCCCAGCTGACTGCAGCCATATATGGGAGCTCTGGTGAGACCAGAATAAACACCATCCAGCTGAACCCAACCCAAGTTGCCAACCTACAAAATTTGCCTACTAACTGTGTGTTGTTTTAAACCACTACATTTTGGAGTGCTTCAATACCTGGAAAATGCTAATTGACATAAATGCTAACATGTAAACCAAAAAAGAATGGAAAGAAAAAAGAGTATCTATTCCCCCTCCTCCTCAGACTTTTTTTATTTTCCACTAAAATATTGGAAGTTTGGAAGTTTGGAAGACAGAGGTTATTCTCCAAGAGCAGGAATTAGTATTCCTAGGAATAACCTATTTATTTCTAAATATAACTAGCATAAGAATACAAGATTCATTCTCTGTAAAACTCAATAGTCTATGCAACTCAATTCTCTTACTGAGACAAGCTGGTAAACTTTTAATCTGAATAGTTTTAAGCTCTTTTCAGGGGCCTTCCAAATCCAAGTCAGTGAGAAGAAAGAAGAAGGCAGAATGCCTTCCATTTGTAATCTGCCCCTCAGTCAGTAATGAAACATCAAGGCAGTGAAAAGCTAGATATTTAATTTTAAAAAATGAAAAGAAAAAAAAGTCAAAGGAAAAGGAAGACGAAAATAAGAGAAAGAAGAGAACTAAAGATAAAACCTGCTTCCTCTTATTAAACATACTTCGATGACATTACCATGAAATCATTCATAAACCATATAGAGATTAGGTAGTTTAGGATAGCAAGTGTCTTATGGGCAAATGAATGGCTTGTGATGGTAGAGTTAAGAAAGATTAGAGAGCTGAAGGCAGGTCCTTCAGGTAAGACAAAGAGATAGGGGGAGGGAGAGATAATTAACCTGATCACCATGAGTCAGATGAAAAGGTACAGGAGTCTTTTTACAATAGGAAATCAGAGAACTAATGTGAACCACTTTGTCATGAGCTGCTCAAGCAATATTTATCATCTAAAAGAATTTGCTATGTGAATTGGCAAAGTCAAGGTCAACATATAGCCATTATATTATTGATAATATGTAAATGATTAATGCTTGCTAAACTGCAGAGAACAGTAAATGAATTATTTTCAAAATTTATTTCTTGCCCCACTAAATTCATTATTAATATATTATGTTATGTTGGAAAAGACTGCAATACCATTTAAAATTAAAATCCCTTTATTTAAAAACAAACAACTTCCTTGGGGAAACTAGCTTTAAAAATAGTTTTAAAATATTTATTCATAAAGATAGTCATCACAGTTTTATTTATAATGAAAAAAATAAAGCAAAATGGAAAATAGCCATTAGACTGAAATGAACCAGAAAACTACACACATGGATTCAAAAGACTATGGTGTACATACATCATCACGGAAAAAAATAAAACAAAAATAAAAAGGTGTATAGCAACACTAAGAAAAAGGCAGTGATAATAATGTTCAGGGAAAAGCATAACTCAGATATAAACATGTTATACTTAAAATGAGGTAGGATAAAGATGCTTAGGGAAAAAGGAGCTAGAGTTAGGATAACAAATCACCATCCCCCTTCCAACACACACTCCACACACACACACACACACACACACACACACACACACACACTCTTCTCTATTTTACATGTGAGAACATAATAGGTATATTTCAGTAAAAAAATCATTTTTAAAATAACTCTTCCAGCCTTAATTACAATAACTCTTTTCTTCAGGATCACATGCCATCATGGTTATACATAATAATATTATATTCTGAAATACTATACAGTGCTTTATATAAATATATATATAAAAGCATCTGCACAGCATCCACAAAAGCAACAAGTAAATAATTGGGTCAGTCTCATCAATAGAAAGGCACAATTCAAATGCTTCCAGAGCCTCTTACAAATTTCTGAAACGCATGGCGCACACCACACCTCCTTGAGTTTCTGATGTCATTAAATGACACAAGCCAGGCTAACTATAAAGCTTATCACTGATGAGCTTGAATACAAATGAACACTCTTTCTCAGTTGTGTGTGAGTCTCTTTTAAAACTTCACACAGATAAGAAGCATACATTAGTCACTTTATCCAATCAAGAAAAAAACATATGTATGTCTTGATTTGGACGTGGACAAACAACCTAACTGGCCAAAATTCAAGAACATACAACTGCTTCTCCTAAACACTCTGCTGCCACATGATTTCCATTTCAAAGATGGATTAGAGACACTCTCCTAAAACATAAAAATTTCCTTAAATAAAATGAAACACTCTTCTCCTCAGAGTACACGAGAAAGAAATAAAACATACAAAAAGGCTTTCAGCACAAACATGTCATGGCACTAGGAGTGATGGACAGTGACCATGGCTGCCCATCTAACCGGCAGCTGGCTGCAAAGCAGACCACCTAAATTTACCACCGAGGCTTCCCTGGAAATTAACAAACTGTTAAAATGTGATGATATTAGTGTGTTAATGGTAGAAATTATAAGGTAATTGGTCTGTGTTATAGACACTAGCACAAACACACAAAGGCAAATTTGGCTTATTCATGATTAATCTGACTTTGAACTTCTTGCTCTTGTTATCTGTTACTTAAAAAATCAAAAATTACCTGTAATTGAGGCTTGCTTGCAGGCGTAACAACGGTGTCAGAATTAAAAAAAAACATTGTTTTATGTAATATAAAACTCTCTATACCTCATCCCCAATTTTTCATTTGACCACTGATAATTAACCTTTGGCAACTAATGTGATTAAAAGACTGGAGTTATGGTAACATTCAAGAATCTGGATTTTTTTTTTTTTTTAATGAGATTGAATCACTTAAGTTGTCTGTACTTTCCATTAAATACCCTGGAGCTGCCTATAAAACTGTCCTTGAATACTCGCATGGAACCATCTTTCTGGTGAGAGTTTTATTACAAGATGCTTTTAATACTATTCTAGAGAGACTAAGAGGTTTACTTCTCCATGGAAAGCAGTGAAGTTTTGATAAGCAGCATGACCAAGCTGCAATAAATACTTTTGTGGAATAAAGTGAGTTTGAAATTTTAAAATAGCAGAGAAACATGATTACTAAGAAATGTTCCACATGACCAATGGAGGAAAAAAAGTCTGTGTTGTATAGTAATTCTTTAGGGGTCAATCTGTACAAATTACTGGTCCTTCTTATTTTAAGAAAAAGTTTTATTCTAATAGAAATAAATAATGATTATTTAATGCCATATAAACCATCCATTTAATACTAGAAAAGGTAAAACCTAGAGCCAAATTATAATAAGATCAAGATCTAAAATAAAAGATAGTTAGGGTAACATATTTATATTCAAATGTGTACATAAAGAAGAATTTTTTTCCTGAAAACATACTGCTTTTCCAGGGAGATAGGCTTTCAAATGGTCAAACTTTATCCTGAGAATATTCATAGATAGACTTGGTTTGTTTAAAAAAAAAAAGGTCCTAAATAAAGAAATATTCTGTCATAGGAATTTATTCAAAATCTCACAAATGTAATCTATATAATGTAATATCACATTTCTAAAGTTATATTCTCTAATCAAGTACAGAAAAATCCTGATATATTTTCAAATGTACTTGGTTTCCATTAAAGGAACCACACAAAATATTCTGTCATCCATTACCTTCAAACTATTTCAGAAATTGTAAACAAATATATATCCTTCCACCTCCAATTTCCATTGTGAAAAAAAAATTGTAAGTCATTACTCTTTTATACCATAATATTGAGCAATTCATCTATTTGCCTAACAATCTTTAAATATTAACTATGTGTCTGTTAATTTAGGCTAAAATACATTTTCAAAATTTGTAAATACTTTCATGAAAAATTGTGAAGGAAAATTTATCTTAGTTTTAAAAAATCACATAAATAATAGTTTTATTTTCATTTCATTTAAAGAATGTCACATTTCTAAGGCACAGGAATAGTTGCAGTTTGCTAAAGCAAGAACATAAAAATCTCACAAGATAATGGTTTTACTATTAAAGGTATTTCCCTGACAGAATAGATAGCAATTGAAAACCCCAGAAACTTAACGAGAATCCAGGGTGGTTTGATACTAATAGCTTTAATGAAGCAGAATTGAATCAATGGCTTCACTATGCCAGACAATCAACTTGGCTTTTTTTTTTTTTCTTCACTGACTCGACCAATTGTTTTGGCTTCAAGTAGAAGCTTCAATTAAAGATAATTGTTGTTTGGCTTGAATGAAGACTAAAAGCTAGGGTCTCTAATGTATGTTCTGAAACACTCAGAAAACAAGATACTCCTTAAGGTATAGTTCATAGAAGTCCGAGTTGTCCTTAAGAAGTTAAAGCTAGTTGAAGAGAGCTGAAAATGTTATTACGACAGCATTTCAAATGTGAAAACCTTAACTCCAAGAGAAAGAAATCAGGCATCATCTTGAAAGCAAGTGGAATCCTGAGCACACACCCATGGACTCTGATCAACACAGACAAAAGGCACCTCAGAAAAGTCTCAAATGTCTGCCTCAACTGTCCTGACTTAGTCATGTAATTGATTTGGCTTGCTTAGGTAGAAATGTCCACAAAAAGAGCAATGCTTTTGACATTTATTCAAGAAAGAAACTTAGGTCTATTCATGTAGAAAATTTTATGTTCACCATAAGTGGCACTCATACCTTTTCCAAGGAGAAAGATACAGATGGAATTTTTTTTTTTAAATATATTTTTGTGGGGGCCGAAGAACCATGAACAAAACCTACTTGGAATAAAAAATATGATAATTGTTTACTGTTTCACAGGTGTTTACTTTTTTTCAGATGTTTATTATTTCAGTCAAATCTGCTTCTCTCTCTCCTCTCTGTTATGATTTTATCACAGTATTAAATAAAAGAAATATAAATTTTGGGAATTAAGAGAAGGAAGTACTCTGTACAAAACACCTCTACTATTGGAAAGCAATGACTATTGTTATTGCTCATGCAAGAATCATAAAAAATTGGCAAGTTGAATTCTGTCCCATTTACTATGCAATTTATACAGAAGCTATTACAGAAAATGAAGCACAGTACAGAACACAAGATTGAATTTATAAAAAAATATTATTAAAGCATGATAGCCTAGCCATTGACTCTCCAAGGAGAAACCAGACCCAGTCACATACAGATTCTGGGGTGGGAGGAGGGAGGGGGAAGTTAATAGTAATAAAAACAAGAATCTTGCTATTTAGAAAAATGAATCTATAACTCAAAAATCCTTCTCATGGACTGTGATTCTCTCAAGCTTTCATGCATTTAGGTATTAGGAACACAGGCACAGCCCAGTCACCTACCATGAGCTTAACCAACATCTGTTGAAAAAAATAATTGGTGAAGGAAAAGAAGTCTGTGCATCTTTTTTATTCTAATTTTAACCCTGGGTGATGAAGCAGCAAACAGCACCTGAATTAAATCTGTCCTTTTCAGGATACCAAACAATTTTATAAGCCTGCAAATCATCATAAGAAAACATTGCATTGTCTTTGAATTTCAACCCCTCTAGTCAGGGTTGAAGTTAGTCACAAAGGGACCAACCTAAAAATAGACCCACTGGTGAGTGAGAGGACTAGAGCCTGCCTGCTCTGTCAGCTCCTCTTGCCAGCAGTAAATGGAAAACTCAGGTGATGTCTCATGTGTGTAGACATTTCCCCTTAAGCAAATAAATGTAACAGCCAAAGCATAGCTTCGGGAGCCTAAGGAATACCGCAAAAGGCATTTTTAAAAGTTGGTAAATTAACTGCTTTGCCTAGGAATAGAAATGAGTATGCAGTCTCTAATAAGTTTGGAAAGCAAACAATAGTCAAAACTGCCCTTGATTTTCTTGATTAAATTCCTAATAACAACAGTTGCATCCGAGCACGATTTTTGCTATTATACTGCCAGGTCGTTCCACACTGGGGCTGTTTCTACACAGTAATAAAGCATTTGGGTGAAAAATGGAAAATATGCAACTAATCATCCAGCTGTTTCTGAAATCCCAGCTGTTCAGTCATAGGCAGAAAAGAGCATAACAACAGAACATAATAGAGCCACACCGCGGGTGACTGTCGAAGCTTTCTGGTTTAGAAAATGGAAAGACATCTACCTGGATCACACAAGAAAAGCTCTCCCTGAGACATCTGTGAACCTGGCGTGGCGGAAGCCTTCCTGATCTGGGCTGTCGTTGAAGCGAAGGTGAGAGAGGTTAGGAGGGATGGGGGAAGGAGGGAGACCAAGCACTTTATGTGTCTGTCGCCGCAATTAAAAATAAAAAACGACAAACTTAATGACAAGGGAAAGATTGGAAATAGAAAGGAAAAACAAAACTTTTGAACACTGTGTTTTGATCAAGTTTGTATTTAGTCAGAACTTATATTAGAATCTTCTACCTGGATTTCTTTTCCGAATCCTTTCAGAGATGCCGTAACATTTTAAAAAGTTGTCTCTTTCTAATGTTTCTTGCAAAGCTTATAACGCAACTACAGCTTTTCATAATTTAAAAAAAAAAATTCCTCCAGCCTGTAATTTCACCTTACTTAACAATGATGGCAGGATTTATCCCATGCTAGACTGATCTAACCGTAACCAGAGACAAACAAAAAGGAAATGGTAATTCCCAAATGACGCCTCTCTATCCAAAGAGGGGAGTCTGGTGTCACAAGATGATTCACGCATCTTAAAATACTGTATGTTGCTTCACCCCTATCTATCTAATCTAACCTTTCTTTCTCCTCATTTTCTCATACTGCCTGGGAGCCTCTGAAGTATGTGGATCCTAGTAGTGAAATAACATCTCTACTCTGTGGATAAGCAGCACAGCTAAATCAGCAAGGAGGCAGCAAGTTATTATGTTGCACAGATTTTATGATTTTTCTATAACAATGTCAGCATAACCACATAAGCTAACATAAACACATCATTCTCTGTGTTAGTGACAGTCACTCCCAGGGCTTCAACTGGTTGGTTGCTTAATTCTGTCTTACTTTTAATACACTACTACATTAACATTCTTCATTATAAGAGAATAAGAGAGAGGCGTATACAAGAATATAGGTGCCCAAGCAAGAACAAGGAAGGTAATCTTAGAAGGATGTAAAAGAATCCCTCATTCTGAAGAGAAAGGTGAGTTTTAACCCTTAATAAGACACGTAGCTTTAATTCTCAGCAACAGTTTTACAGTTTTGTATGTGAGTGTTCTCAAGGGCTAAGAGCAAAGGGAATTAGGATATTGGGACATATACATACACATGCCTTCTAAGTTGGTACCAATACCAAGTCATACCAATGAAATACCAATTTACTTTCTGGATTTCCTGAATTAACAAAAATTAATAGTTAGCATTATCAAAAGAAGCAGTTTTTAGACGGATCTAGCTATGTTCACCATCAAATTAATGGCTTTACTTAGGCATGACTTCTCGCCCCTTGCCAACCTCCCTTCTACTCCCCCTACCCCTCTGTTAGCTCTAGTCCTCCTTATATCCCATTGCTGCTCCAGGAAAAAAGCAATTTATTAGCTTTTCATTGGCTGGATCAGATCAGGAGAAAACAGGCCAAGAGTTCTGAGACTACTTCTAGCAACTCAGAAGGAAAACCTATTCCCAAATTCCTTCTCTGTTATCTAGATTCTAATATGGTATATATGCATTTCCCCACATCATTTTTCACATAAATGAAAATAGCTTCTAGACTGATTAATAAATTAGTAAAGGTCACAAAAAAGATCACCAAACTGTCATCCTCTAATCAATTTGTAAACAAGTCTTCCACTTGTTTTGCTCAAAGATAAAACATTTATGTCCACCAATTTAATACAATCCACAAATTTCAATGTAATGTGGAAAGCCAGGGAAAAAGGCAAGAAAAACAGAGAGATTCCATCATCCTACCAAAAATCTGAATAAATTAATCAATAGGGAATAAATCGTCCTCCAAATAAATAGCTCTAAATACAGATCACGATTCCTAAATCTCATATTAATTTCTTACAATATTAAACTAGAGGTACGCTCAAGCTCATAAGTGTGGAACTTTTGGTGTCTGGTTTCTTATCAAAGGCTGCTTTAATATTAAGTATATCATCTAAAACCCAAAATGTATTCCCCAGCAGTAATGCCAAAAATGACACCGAACAGGAATGGCAAATAAACAAACAAATACAACACCGACTACATTCCCTAGAAATTCCATCACCTATTGATAGATTTCAGTCCAGTGGGAGCTTCATTAATTATTTCCTAGCCTGCCTGAGAGCAAATGAAAGCCTCATTTGGATCATGATCCCTACCAATTGAAAGAGAAAAAAAGACTTGCTCAGGTGCTATCAACACCATTAGTGTTCTCCAGGGGAACCATCAATTTATTCAGGTATGAGTGAATTAAGTTTACAAATAGAATAGCATGCATCTTCCATGTTAACTAATGCAGCCCCTATCATTGACAGAGTTCAGATAATATAGCCCTGGTGTCCAAGAGATATGGGACTTTCTAATTATTTTAGTTTTGTATATAAGGCCAAATAATATTAGACATTCATCAAAAAAATAACAATAACAAGACTTTTTAATGCTGTAGTTGATCCTAAGAGAATTAAGGAAGTCACCTCAAACAACAGCTTCAACAAAAATGCAGAAGGATAATGGCTTCCAGTAAGACTATGCCCAGAGAACACAAAGTAGGTCTGTGAAGGCAGACAGTCTAGTTTCCATACTATATGAATCCCTTATATAATGGGAATAATGTCTATGAAAAATAATAAACACTTTGCAATATTCCATTAAACATAAAAATTAACCCTTCCTGAGAATGAAATTCCATATCTCCTTATCCCATAAAATGTCTCAGAATTTAGACCTACTATCACTGGTTATATGGCCCAGAAATCCAACTTAAAGTATAAATTATAAAGGTTTTTCAATCCTTAAGTCTCACCATTCCCCAAAACACATGGGAATCACACACTTTCACTTCACTTCAAGAAATCTCTTTCAATGTCTCGACCATTCGTTTGCCAGAATAAATGCAGAATATGAAATATATGACATACAAACATATGGATATATAGTAGTAATCTACTTATTTTAAAACAAATTTAATTCTTTGGCTCAGCACTGACACAGCTTTAGTCAATATTCATGGGACCTATTTATTTAACTGCTTTGACTGATTTAAGAGGTGACTGATCCCTCAACAGCCAGTAGCTTAAGAAGCTCTGAATAAAAATGCCTTCATGCTCTCTGGCTTTAAATATATGCCTCTGGTCTACTGAATCATGAGAAAACAATCCAAATACATTTCCACATAATGCCAATAAAAAACCCAGCATATTTTCCATATTTATTAGTTATTCCTAATAATTACTATTAAGACCACTGCTAAGGTAAGTTGGCATTTCTATCATTTTCACAAAAAATGTTAACTTGAATATTCTTTTGGTAACTTATTTTTGCTTTCTGTCTTCTACCACAAAATCTACACAACTGATAATTTGCAGGTCAAGAAGCAGAGGTTGACTGTGGATCAACTATCAAAATTATTTTGCTCTAGACACAAATTCTCCTTTCAATACATCAGCAACAACAAATGGATCAAAAACTTAACTGCAGGTCAGGAACACCATGACCAGTAGATACAGGATTATCCTTTTCTAAACAGCAAGACACCTTACTTAGCTCATTATTCGCTTTATACATCTATTCCTATTCCATTCCCACTTAGTGTTACCCGCAGCCCTGGAAAGGGGTGCTAGAGTCTCACTTAGAGCCACAGCTCATTAAATATGTGTTACATTCTTCAAAGCACACAACTCTTGCCCTGAGATTATTTACCCATAAATAAAGTAACCATATTTTCTGACTCTCAAGTTGGGCCATATGGTCTGATAGGTATTAGCATACTTTTTATGAAGAAGATACTGTAAAAAATTGAGACTGCTATGGAAACAGAAAACTGAGTCAGAAATAAAACTCATATCACAGTCTTAATCTTAATTTACACTTCAGAAGTACATATTCCCATTTACTGCAAAAATAGCTCTGCTTCCTTCAACCTTGAACACAAACCACTCCATCAACCTTTTTTCAAACAGGAATGCTGATCTCCACACTAGAAAGTAGGATTGTCTTCTAACCTGTAGTGATACATTGCTTAGTAAGACCCTGTGCTTTAAGTCAAATTTCTTTGCAGGCAGGAAAACCAAGAGGTACCTTTTGTCCACACCAAGTGTCCCTTGCAGAATTCAGAATGACTTTTGGGTCAGGAAGATTTCCTGGAACAGGCCCCTTTGTCACTGAATGACAACCCGTAATCATTCTAAACTGTATCAATAATAAAAAAACAAAACAAAACAAAACATAAAGAAGGATGTTATATTCTCCATTGTGCGAATGAGCACATTACATGTTCACTTAAAAATGTAAACCAAACCTATGTGTTATTTCTCACTTTACCTAGAAATGGCTGCAATGTTAGTGCTGAAGATGCATCACAATCCTGAAAACCAACAATGGAGAACACCATTTCTGATTCTCTTGGGATGTGGGGGTACTACTGTTTATGATTCCAATGCATTTAAAAATAATTTTCCGCTGGTTAATGTTGACATTCTAAAAAATGAAAAAATATATACATCTTAACTCAGAATGCTTTCCTTAGATTTTTCATATTCATATATGGATTCTATTTAAACACATGCTTAATGAAAAGATTTTTCACAAAGCTCCAGCGATCCTGTTTAAAACAAATGTGACAAGGAAAGCAGTAGCACTTGTGAAATACTACATGTGTCTAAGCATAAAATGAGTTTTCCAGCACAGGTCGGAACACTCTGTTTACTGACAAGACTGTGCTATAACAAAGCAAGAAATCAAAATGTTTACTTACCAACTTTCACAATATATATTCAACTGGAGACTGAGAAGTTATTTTTTAAATGATTCCCTTCCCTTTAGAAGTTGTTAGAATAAATAGCTTCAAAATACACCCTATTCATTCAGCTTAGTTTACGTTCTAAAAACTCAATCCCAAACTCCTGGTGCTGTCTTTAACCTAACAGTAAGACTTTAACACTAGTTTGTTCTTATTACTTAACTATGAAATCAAGGCTGCTATGACTTGGAAGGGTATTTAGGAAATATCGAGCTAGTCTAGTGTTTCCTTCAACTCCAAAAATTTTGGTGCGAGAAGGAATAAGTGATAATGTAGGCCAACAGCCGATTTTACACTAAATAAACAAACAAACAAATGAAAAAAATGAGAATCAAGGAAATGAAATGATGTGCCCTTGGTCTGACAAGCCAGCTCGGACTCCTAAACCAGCTGTATTCCTCTGGCATCCACAGAAATTCAAAGTATTCAGTCCTCCTCTCTTCTCCAGAATTGTTACACATAACTGTTTCTTTTTCCAAGCATTTGCAAGAGAGAACAATGTATCCACCCTTGAAAAGATTCTGATTAGGATGACCCTCAAATACTGTACTTTTGGTAACATTTATTATCATCCAGAAAGCAACAAAGGAACCCAGAGCCCAAGAATTCAATCTCTAAATGGGTCACCTCTTTTATCTTACAACCAAATAAGTATGGTGGCCTATAAGAATATACAGTTGCCTAAATTAGTTACAATAGCCCCTCAAAGCACACTTCTCAGTATAAAATTTTCACAAATGGTGCTAAAGCATCTTGCCTAGCTTTGAGTTGGAAAAACGCTGTAAATCCACAGCTGCACTGAGAACTCTACTTCACACATCCTCTATAAGAGAAGTGTTCCATATAGATGTGCTCCTCTACAAATCTTGAGGGCTTAAATGCTTCTTCTCAGGGTAGAATCCAGATCCAGACATCCTAAAACCTATTCATCTTGCAGAAAAAAACAAACAAACATACATTTAGTAATGACCTGATAATATCTGCTTTGGAAGTCCCATGATTGTCACTTCTTGACTGTTTTACCCTTCCTTAAGAAAACCATGTTAAGATAAAGGAAAACCTCAGGATCCCCAAATGACTGTATTTCTTAGATTCTCAGAATTATTAATTCTAATACATGTCAATTAAGTTTAATATAAATTTTCAGATTTATATTAAACAATGAAATAGCAACACATTTTCCCTGCCAAAAATAGCCAAATCGTTGCTATTGCTGTTACAGAATGTTCAATAAACATCCAATGCTGGAGAGCATTTAAACTATTTTAAGATATCATTTGACCTAGTTTGGTACAACAAAAGATAAATGGTACCTTGCCCACAGAGTCAACTTTTTATACCATATTATGCCTGGAATCTTCCCCCAAAGAAGAAACTGCCGCAATTATTCAATGATTGGTTATTTTGTGTCTACAAATCATCTGTCTCAAAATTAAAGAAATTACCCATGATTTTCACAACATCCTAGTAAAGCAGATGCAACTCATAGGTTCTACCTCTCTTTTCCTCCTAGAGGAAAATTAAGCAATTTAGAGAGAAAATCAGATGTTTATATGGAACTCGACATTTGACATTTCAGTTCTCACATGTTCTCATTTGCTTTCCATAACAACTGCAGTAACAAATGCTTTATGTGCCCTCTTCTTAACTAACGAAAACTGGGGTGCAGAGATTAACTGAGTGACTTTTCCAAATGAATGGTGACCAACCTAAATAGCTAGTCCAATGCTTGTTATTTTTGCTGATCCAAAAAATGTTAAAATGCTCTTTGAAGTCCTGTTACAAGATGGCACGTGCTCCTTATGTCTCTCTATTGTCCACTAGAGATCTTTGGTCCACACATTTAAGAGGCTCCTCTGCTTGCTGCTTTTCACTCTCCAAGGGTGTTCTCAAGAGGTGTTTCTATATAAGTGGCAGCCGGGAAGGGGTGGGGAGGAGGAAGTAGCTTGGCTTTTAAACCTAATTTTGAATTTACATTTAATCAATTCCTCTGCTTGCTGCTTTTCATTCTCCTAAGGTGCTCTCAAGAGGTGTTTCTTTATAAGTGGTAGGAAAACGGAAGTAGCTTTGCTTTTAACCCTAACATTGGATTAACTTTGAATTTCAAATATCATTAAAAGAGAGGTAAATTTTATATTATTATAAATGATGGCCTGGAATTAAAAAACTTGAAAAGAGCTATTCTAGGTCTTTTTATTTTTATTGTATTTTTAAGTTCACAGTTGTCAGAGTTTGTTATGTAGTGAGACACCCTATGGAGTATTTTTTTTTTTTCCCCAAACCTCGGGATAACCATTTTATAAAGAACAGAAGTTGAAAAAACATTGGAGAATAAGGCCTCTTCTGTATTCTGAATTTGCTAACCCATATTTCATTATGATTTAATAGCACAAGTCTGATCACTAGCTGTTACCTCATACTCTAGAACACCTTGACGTTGAGTTAAACACAGTTAAATGCTATGTCATAAATTCCTTTAACAAATATAATAATGATGGTGATGTTGAAACCAAATGCTTTGATACAATTCCTTCTTGTACCAATTTTAGTAAATAGAATGTCAAATTCTAAGATAAATCCCCACATTCTTCTCTTATGTAACTGCACAAAGAAATAAATTTAATAAATCTAGCATTTATGTTGCACATTTAATAGAAAGCTCTTAAGCCATAATCACAGTAGCTGCTGGGCATCTTATTTCTTCAAGAATTCTTTCAGTGCATGCATGAGCTTTGGTTAAATTATTTTGGATTTAAAGGCAGAAGAATATTTAAAATAGTATGGTTTCAGAAACATCATTGTAACAGACCAATTTTAAAAGATTCAGTTGCTAAATTTGCCTTCATAGTCCCTTTGCATATCAGTTATTTAGGTTTAAAAAGAGAATAGAATTGTGTGCGGTTATCTGCGTGGTCATTAGTCTCACACAAAGAAAAGAATAAAATAAGACTAAGAAATCAATCTTCCAATGATTGTCATTGAACTATTACATTAGTAAACATTCACAGTATGAAGTCTCTCTCAATCTCCAGTATATAAAGTAGTGCAAAGAAAAAAATTAAAACATTCCAGTTCTGGCATTGTGAACAAAACTTGTTACATTTTCTCCAATGTCATTTCTTCCATATTGTTAGGCATTTGCTGTCATAGCGTCCCAAAATTAATAATAAAATATAATCAATTTCTAAAGGCCCTGCAGCCTTTTTAAAAGTTAATTTCCAGTTAAAAATAAACTTTAATTAAATCCAAGATAAAATTGTGACCTATATTCTATTAAATAATTCACTCTTTTTTTTTCTGTACAGTAATTCTTAACCATTTTTAAAAAACCACTTCCAAAGACATGAGATGCTATTAAAGCACTGATAAACGACTGCTCAAATTCATTAGTTCTTACATAGTAAATACTTCAAAATGCCAACTTCTCCATCACTGCACGATTACTAACAATGTTGACAATTTACTTACACATACACACATGCACGCGCGCACGCACACACACACAAACACATACAGTCTCTCCACGAAGCCATCTGTACTTTTAACCTCTTTTCCAGTTAATGTGCAAAATTCTTGCATTCTAATAAAAAATATAAAGATCAATTTGCTCCTATTTAAGCCTTCCTCTTCTCCAAGATGTATCATTTATTTGATATGTAATACAAGTTTAGTAACAATTCTGTCACGTAGAACCATTAAATGGTGTACTACCGTATGCATTGGATTCACTTGCATATTTCACTTTCGTAACTGCACTCTCTATGCATAAATATATTTGGAGATGCTGGGGTTCGGGGCGAGGGGGCAGTGGCAGGTGGAGAACAAAATTCACACATCAGTCTCCACAGCCTTCGCGTTGGAACAGTTGTTTTTATCTGTCTCACTGTCATCCCCTTCCCCTGACACTTCTCCTCCTTTGCACAGAGAGACTCCTTAACTCCTTCTTCCATCTCTAGATACTCTGACTTGTCCCCCAGGGAAGAAGAAGTAGAGCTCCGAAACTTCTTCAGCAAATTAGAAGGGAGGTACGGACAACTGACCGCATTCTGTGTCAGCTGTGTCTGTTCCTCATTTTCAGTCTCTCTGTGGTAGAAATAGTTAAAGTTAGAGACAATCACTGGCACTGGCAAAGCAATGGTTAAGACACCCGCAATGGCACACAGGGACCCCACGATCTTGCCCCCCACAGTGATGGGCTTCATGTCCCCATAGCCCACAGTTGTCATGGTCACCACAGCCCACCAAAACGCATCTGGGATGCTTTGGAAGTGGGTCGTAGGTTCGTCCGCCTCTGCAAAATACACAGCGCTGGAAAACAGGATGACCCCAATGAAGAGGAAGAAGATCAGAAGGCCCAGTTCCCGCATGCTGGCTCTCAGGGTGTGGCCCAGGATCTGCAGGCCTTTGGAGTGCCTGGAGAGTTTGAAGATCCGGAATACTCGGACCAAACGAATGATCCTGAGGATGGCAAAGGACATGGCCTGCTGCTGCTGACCGTTGCCGCCCCCCTGTTGCTGGGCCAGATCGGTGCCCAGTGTAATGAAGTAAGGCAAAATGGAGACGATGTCAATGATGTTCATGATGTTTTTGAAGAAGAGCGCTTGGCTGGGACAAGCAAAACAGCGAACCACAAACTCAAAGGAAAACCAAACAATACAGACTGTCTCCACGATGAAGAAGGGGTCGTTGAATATGGTGTGCCCTGAGTTCTCCGGGTGGGGCGCCGAGGTGTCGTTCAGCAGCCCACTGTGCCTGCCCACTCAGTGCCATGATGAGGTCCCTGTCGTCCCTGAACTCAGGCAAGGTTTCCAGGCAGAAAATGACAATGGAGATTAAGATGACCAAGACGGAGACGATGGCTATGCCCCTTGCTGGACTGGAACTCTCCGGATACTCAAAGAGAAGCCAAATTTGCTTTTTAAATTCGTTCTCTGGCAAGGCCCTGTCTTCCTCCTCTCTCACAAAGCCCTCATCCTCCCGAAACTTGAGCAAGGCCTCTTCTCCCAACTGATAGAACTTCACCTCCTCAGTGAAGATATCACAGGGGACATTGACAGGCCTCTTCAGGCGGCCTCCTGACTGGTAATAATATAAGATGGCATCAAAGCTGGGCCTGTTCCTGTCAAAGAAATACTCATTACGCAAAGGGTCAAAGTACTGAGTCCTCTTCTCCGGGTCCCCCAACAAGGTCTCTGGAAACTGGGCCAGGTTTTCATCTGGGTCTCAAAGCGCAGGCCTGAAACGTTTATCACCACGCGTTCACAGCAGTCGCTGTAGCGGACCGAGCTGTAGCCGCCACCCCGTCGTCCTGAGGCAGCAGGTCCGTGTAGGAACACTCGTCGCCGTGGTCATCTTCGCTGTAGTAAAACCTCCCCTCTTCCTCCTCCTCCTCCTCCTCCTCCTCTCCCTCGTCCTCACTCAGTTCCCTCAGGATCTTCTCCTCCGAGCCACTGGGCATCAGGTCGGAGCAATGAGGAAAGCTGCTGGGACGGTGGTGGACTTTCTTCTTCTCGGGCCTCTGTCGCCTCCTTCTCCGACTGCCCCGGCTGCTCTGAGGGTCGTGGGAGGTGCAGGACCCCCGAGATTGGTGGTGGTGGTGGGGGCCCCCTCCAGAACCCCCGCTGCCTTCCACAGCAGCTGTGGCGGCTGCGACGGCGGCGGCCGCTGCTGCCCTGGAGTGAGCCAGCCTCTCCCGCTCCCGGGCGCGGGCCTGGGCCGCATAACCGTAAGGCATGTGACTGTTGCACCCTGAGCTCTCCGCACTCACCATTGCGACCTCCATGGTGGTGGCTTTGGGAAATGGCTGGTTCCAGTTGTAGAAGAAAGAAAAATAGGGCAGCTTCTTTTCTCACCAAATTAAGGTAAGCTTGGAACCCTTAAGCAGATTGCTTGGAAGACTAAGGATATTTTCAGTCCAACTTTGCATTTTCTGTTTTTAAATCAGCACGCCCCATGCTCTCTCTTCCCAGGGATTCAACATTGCTCTGAAGAGCTGGGCTGGTCTAGATAAACAGCCTAGCACACTCAAGCCTAATCAGAAAATGCTGGGGTCTCCCAAAACCTGTTTTGGGACAGATGTTCAAATCTGGAAATACGTTTAGGATATGGTTCGGTGACGATGCTGCAAGATTTAAAGGCAGCGTATCTGACAGCCAGCAGTTGTGCCTAGAAAATGGAATACATTTTTCTGCTATGGAAACTGTCCAAAGCTCAGTCCATCAAATTTAAATAAAATGCAAATAAGCCTTTAGTCTGAGCACTTGCCTTCTAGTGACAGCTTGACCCATGTTAACATGAGACTCGAAGTATGTCCAGCCATTGCCGCTCAAGCCTATCAGGATGATTCTCCAGGTTCTCGACCCTTAAGTTCATCACAAGCTTCCTGGACCCAGGGGCAATGCCAAGCTATGACAGAGGCAAAGACCTTGGGAGGTAGAGAATGTGCAAGATGAGGTGTCGGCAGGGGCAACCCCAGCTTTGAGGTCTCCATAGAAATCAAGGAAATGCAGAGCATCCTTCAGCTAAAATCATGCAGCAGCACTTCACCTGAAAAAGGAAGGAAAACAAGCGTAGGAGAAAAATAAAAAGAATCAAACCATAAAAAGCAAACCGAACATTTCCTTCACACACATTTCTTTCTCTCGTCCTCAAGCAAACCATACAAAGCACCAAGCGAACATAAATTTCCAAGGGGTATGGGACAGATTGTTAGATCTCCTTCTCACTAAACATCCTTCTTTCCTTCTTTGGATATTATTTCAGCTCAGTCTATTTTCATGGTAACTCAATTATTTTTCCTCTGTCCACACTCGACCCACATGGCTTTTCTTCCAATCCTCCTTTTCACTAATGCCAGGTCTTAATTGTCACTGTCACGCTCATCATTCCACAATAATAATGCTGTCACTTTATACTGCTTTCATCATTCATTGACATCAAGGCATTTTTCTTTTAATTTCCACTCATAAAATATTTCTGAATTTAGTGCTCTTCCACCCTTCTTTATCTTGATTCAAGATTAGGGAAGTTGGAAAAATTGGTTTTTTGTTTGTTTGTTTGTTTTTGTTTTTTAAATCCAGGCTCCAGCACTTGAATAAGCTTCAGTCACCACATCTTCAAAGTATAGATAATAATGCAACCTCCCCATCCTACCTTTGTAAGGATTAAATGAGATAGTGGATATTGGTAGACTAGCACATTGTCTTGTACATAATGAATTATCCATAAGTGCTGGTAATTATTAATAATGTGACAATAACCTAAGCTTAAATGTTTATCTACCTACCCACAGACGTGTAAGTCCTTATCCCACTGTCTGAAGTACAGGAAGGACATTTTGAGACTTACCAATGACCTGCATTAAGTTGGCACTTGTTGATTCCCTGAGGCATTTCCCTGTTTTCTGTTCTCCAGACCCCAGAATACTCCCTACCACCCACAGCTTAGGAGCTAATCGCAGTTTCCACTTCTCTAATAATCATCTCTCCTTGCTGTTCCTCTGTGTTCACCTCAATGCTTCCTCCTACACTCTTCTCAAGGGACTATCTCCTTATGCTTTAAATCTCAGCTTGTGTGGACTTTGCTTTCAGCCTATCATACTCCGCCCCCTACAATTTAATCCATAAGCCCCACCCCCAACTCCCCCTTCCTCTCTCTCTCTGCCCAGTTTTATTTCCAATGCCACTTCCTGGTCACATCTTCTTTGCAGCCTTTTTGTCTCCACGCTCACTCGTATTCCAGGCCTTTCTTCTATCTTAGTTTGTTCTCCCTAAGTTTAGTTAATTCATCTCCTTCACCAAGACCTGCAAAAGCTCCTGCCCCAATCTTCTGTCTACTCTTCCTTCTTACATTCACTCTGTCCAACAGGACTTCCAAGACTGCAGAAGAGTGGCCCAGAGAATTGGGGAGGACAGTGACAGAATTCAGGGCATCTACTAGCTATATATTACTAGAAGCTCTGGGGAGCATAAGAGAAATAGCTTTCTGGAGCCATTAAAAGGATTCAGCTCTTGACCACCTGCTGCTCCCTGCTGAATAGTGTCAGTCTAGAAGCTTAAACACAGTGAGTTTTATGAAGTGACAAGCAGGGAAGTGGCAAAAGTATATCCCTTTCCAGTCGCAGGCATTCTTCTAGGGTAAGAGGAGAGCTTGAATGGGATACAAAACCCAGAAAATACACCTCTGAAGGTATCTCAAATGACATCCCTCTTCCTTTGTCTGACTCCTAACATCATCTCATACACTGAAATGTTACCCTCCAAATCTCTATTTTCACTGTGGAGGGTCAAGCCTTTGAATTCTTTCACAGGCCAAATAGCCTGAGAGTTTGCTCAGTTACTTCTCCAACTCTCTCAAAGCAATACACTATTTCAACAAAGCCCCAGTGTAACCAAAGTGCCTGTAAATTCATGTACTATATAACACCCCTCTCCCATCCAACCGACTCCCAGAAGGTCATAAATTAGAGGCTTTTCTAATTTACCATCAACTCTGCAGGACATCTAGACCAGCCCTCTTTTTGCTCTATGCCAAATATTTGTTTGTTTGTTTGTTTTATGTTTGTTAGTTTGGGTTTATCTAACTCTCACCCTCACCCTACAAAAAGCAAATTACCTTCCTTTTAACTGATTACCAAGTAACTCACTATTCCTAATCTTAAAGAAAGAAAAAAAGAACAGCAAGGAGAAGGAGGAGGAGAAGAAAGAAAGAAAGAAAGAAAGAAAGAAAGAAAGAAAGAAAGAAAGAAAGAAGAAAGAAAGAAAGAAAGAAAGAAAGAGAAAGAGAGAAGAAGAAAGAAAGAAAGAAAGAAAGAAAGAAAGAAAGAAGAAAGAAAGAAAGAAAGAAAGAAAGAAAGAAAGAGGGAAGAAAGGAAGGAGGGAAGGAAAGGAAGGAAGGAAGGAAGGAAGGAGGAGGAAGGAAGGAAGGAAGGAAGGAAAAAAAAAAAAGAAAAGAAAGAAAAAAATCATTTCTTCCAGCACACGGGACTGGTTTAAAACCGCTCTTCCTAATCAAGGTAGTCATGTTAGGAGAATCTATTCAAGCTAACTCCCAGGAGCCTTTATTGGGGAGACCTTTGCAGAGAAATTTCCCCTCCTCTTTAACACCATCGAATTAATAGGATTGTGCAGACTACCAATTCCCCAGTCCTTGCACCCCCAAAGGACAGCCATGCATCCCGCCCCTCCTCCTCCTACCTCACCCTAACCCCCCCAAATACAAGGCTGTTTTCATCTGTAGGAGCTAATTCCTGCAACTGTCTTAGGGTGCTACCTGAACCTTATCAGAAAGAGAGAGATTGAGCGAATCAGAAAAGCCAACACCGTGAGAAATATACACTTCAACGCACGCCATTTATACAGCCCCTATGTGTTGCTCAAATGCTCTCAGAAAATGCACGCAAATCCAAATGTTGGAGAGGCAGCAATTCAAACCCGTTCGCCAGCTGTTCCCGAAGGAACGAAACCGGTGAGTCTGTGGTGAGGCAAAACGATGCTAAATCTAAACCCCACCTCGCTGGGAAACGACATCTTTAATCGCGCCCTCGTCCTCCAGACCTAGGTTCCCGCTTCGGCACGTTAAGCAGGGCGCACGCACCCCATCCCTGAGGTTGGGAAAATAACAACTGTTGGCCCCCTGGAGCGCAGCGCAGCATCTGCACCTCCCTTCTCCCACCTCCTGGTTTATTTTTAACCGCCTTCCATTCATGCCCTTCTGTCACATTCCCGATATTATTTTCCCTCAAACGTCCACTGTTTGTTAACAGCCAGCCGAAGAGAGAGGGAAGGATAGGAAAGGTATCGTACTTACCGTTCCCAGGCGGGGTGCAAAATAAAAATAAAGACAATCCCCCGGTCGTTTTTATTTTCCACCCTCAAGCTGCAACAGCTGGAGGAGGGGAAGAAGGATCTTGAGGGTAGCAGGCATCACGCCTGTGTGGCAGGTGGAGGCTCCAAAATATCCACGGAACAAGTTCTGTTGCCTGGCCAGGGGAGCAGAGCCTCGCTTCTGGAGCCCAGGGGTGGGGATAGGGGCCGCCCCAGGGAAGACCCCCCAAGGCTCCTGGTTCCTCTGGAGTTCAGCACCGAAGCGCTCGACTGGAAAAGGAAGTCAAGGTTCCCCAGAAAAAGAAACAAAATCCTAGACAGCAGCAATCACTTGTTAAGCCCGAATTCCTCCTCCAACATCCATCCCTCTCCCTCTCTGGCTGGCTGCAGGAGCAGCACACGCCTCCCCTGGCCGCGAACGCGCGCCGGCCGGGGGCGGGGCCAGGGCCGTGCCGAGGGTGTGGCGTTCGCCGCGGTCGCCTGGGGCACCTCCCGCGCGGCCGGGCGGGCGCAGTCACGACGCAGCCGCTGCCCGCCCCCTGGTCCGGCCCCCGACGCCCAGGCTCGGGGGAGCGACTGAGACCACTATTCCAGGGGCTCCTGCCTGTAGCCTCAGAGGCAAGGAGCTCATCCCAGAGAGAGAGGTGTCCCCTTCGGAGCTGAAATGGGGTCCCGACGGCAGAGCTGAAGCCCCAAGAGAGGTTAAGGGATGGCCAGTTGACCTCGACGGGAAGGCCAGACTCGGGACAGGGTGCTTCTGGGCATCTTCTCTCCCTGACCCGCTTTCTCTCCATCTCTCTTGGCACAGGTTGGGGGCCCGGGTGTATCCCCGGCGAGGCCGCCTGCCGGGCCCCCTCCCGTCTCCTGTGAGTTCTCCCAGACCCCTCAGTCTCTGCCTCCCTTACAGAGTTTGTCGGCCTCAACTCGGGGTTCTGGCCTCCAGGGGGCCGAGAAGGCGGACTTTAGACACGTGTTCCACCCAGGTGAGGGTTGCAGAAATTGGAATCAGGCCCAAGATAAAGAAAGGCTGTGCAGCGGAAGCACAAGTCCGAGTGGAAGAAAGTCGGGGCTCAGAGCGGTTACTAAGTGGGGCTTGGACAGGGGGCCTTGGAAGGAGGGGAGAAGGCCTGTGCGAACCTGTTGCTGCAGAAAGAAATACCACTCAGCCTAAGATGTGGCACCCTGGGAGGTCTCTATCGGAAGGTTTCTACCGTGGTAGGATCTCTACCACCACCCACTCAACAAAAACACACATCACCCCCTCCCGACCCCTGCGCCCCGTGGGGCAGGCGAGCGCACCTGCAGCAGGAGTCTTCACCACTGGATGGACTCCCAGGTTGCTAATTGGGTGGCTGGTGTGTAAAATGCCCCTGGACATGAATGTAAATGTGCAATTCCCACAAATACATTGAAAGAAAGGATAGTGATGGGAAGTGTGAAATTCACAGGAACATAAGCAGAAGCTCGGGTGGCGGCCGAGGCTCTGGGCATCTCTCCCCAACCCCTCTGAAGGGCCACGCAGGCAGCGGCAGCACACGCCGGGACTGCCGGAGAAAATCCGACCTTGGGCGGGTCAGTTGGCACTGCGGCGGCCACTCAGATGGCAGCTTTGTTCGAGGGCCTCATTGGGCCTCCTCCTTTTGTGGCGCTCGATTAATTATTAAGAGAAATATTCCCGAGCTGAATTATAGATATGCCTTGTACTCACTGAGCTAACCACGGCCGGCTCTGCGAAGGACAGACACCTGGAGGACTGCTTTTCGTTGCTGTTAGATTAAAAAAAGAGAGAAGAAGAAAGAAAAGAAAGAAAAGAAAGAAGAAAGAAAAGAAAGAAGAAAGAAAGAAGAAAGAAAGAAAGAAAGAAAGAAAGAAAGAAAGAAAGAAAGAAAAGAAAGAAAGAAAGAAAGAAAAAGAAGAGAAAGAAGAAAGAAAAAGAAAAAAGCAAGCAAGAAAGAAAAACTTAAGTAACTAAAATGTTTGCCATTGTAATCAGTGAAACTATGAACAAAAAGAAAAAAAGAAAAAAGAAAAAAACCCCTGATGTCCAACTTTAGTTTTCCTAACTCCTTCCAGCTAGTGCAGCTTGAACTTTCGTTGTGAATAAATTTACCTTCATCCCTTGGCCCCAACCATAGGTGGAGGAACCGAGCTGAAAGGTGCTTCCCCACTATAGTTCATGCCAGCAAGTAGGGAGCGTGGATTTCTCCAAAGTAAAAATGATCATGTGCACTAGCCCAAACCCTCTCTCTCTGTGGCTCCACAATGTGATACAGTCCCTGAGCAGTTTCATACCTACCAAAAGCAGGTAATTAAATGTTTCTTGGGATGGTAGAAGGCAAGGCTGAGGGCACAGATCCTGGGACTAGTTTCCCAAAAGCAATTTGTGAGATCAATTGGGAGCATCATCAGAGAGATGAAAACAGATTGAATGATGTACAGAGGATGACAGTTATATTGAGTCTTGGGCATTTTAATGGGATCATGTTAAAACTTTATGAATTATGCTTCCATATGCCATGCATCGTTTGTTCCTATCACAGCCCAGAGAATGTTTAAGTTTAAAATGTCTGGGGACTTTATAAATATTTGTAGTTTTTAGGTATCAGGAATCTGAGTTGCTAAAGTACTAGGAGAATGCAGTCAAATGCAGCTGAAGAAAAAACACTCTCGGGAAGATATTTGGGTCATACAACAAGTATTTATTGAGAATTTGATCAAAGTAGATAATGCTCATCAAGTTCCCACACGGTACTCAGCCCTGTGCTAAGTTCTTTGCATGCATATTGTCTAGTTTTATCTGAATAAACACTTTATGTGGTAGGTACTATTATCATTATTTTATAAAGAAGGAAATTGAGGCTGACAGTGGTTAACTAATTTGCCCAAAAGTTATATAGCTAATTATGTAGCAGACGGAGCCTTAATCATCTAACTCTGCAATGTGTACAAACCCCAAGCTAGTGATGATAATACCATGTGGTCTATGCCCATTCATCCTCACGAACTAGTGGTTGTATCAGCTGCATAGGCAGTTAATGCAACAAAGGAATGCATGCTATGATGGAGATGTGAGAATAATGTGCCTGGGATGCAAAGAATGGAGTAGTACCTGATTTGGAAGAAGCAAGCACAAATTGATAAGGAAAGGAGAGATGTGTCTGAAGAATGGTGAGAACAGGAGTGGCTGCCGTGGAGAATGCATGGGCACATGGCACTGGGGTGATCAAGAGTAAACTAGAACCTGAGAGACAGATGGGGGCCAATTGGGAAGAGTATGCTTTGCCCCCTGCCTTCTTCCCCACCATCCCACACACACACACACACACACACACACACACACACACACACACACGCATACACACGTGCACACACACACGCATACACACCTCTTTGCCTCTTTAAATAATTATAAAGTGATCAAAAAAATATTCCATTTCTCTCTCCACGAAATTCTCTTAAGGATTCCTAGAAACCCACATAAATAAACAGTCGTAGAAAAGATCCTTTGCTTGTTACAACAAAAATCTACCTTGTCTCAATCCCAAAACTATGTTCTTTAGAGAGGAAAAATTATTTTCTTGTCTCAGTCATCAACTAGTCAAAATTTTACAAGCTCCCCACCCCAAATACACTTGTTACAACAAATAATTTCTCCATGGTTCTGAATTCTCTCAGTGGTGATACAGATGTTCCAGAGTTCACCATGAAGTTTTGCATATATAGAAAGGGGCAAAGGGCAACAGATCTTCCTTTGTACAAAACGTACAGGAGGCCTTGTGAGATACAGACTAAGTCCATTATAAATGGTTTTGTTTTCTTTGGAGACTATGGTCCCCCGTGAATGACAATGTTCTGTTTACCCCTCCTCTCTTCCTCCCGGAAGCCCATGACACCTTGAGAATGTACTAAAATCAATGAATAATGGAAGAGGCTTCCATGTGCCAAGAAAGTTCAGTACATGTGTTAGGAGAAAACTAAAAGATCTTTTTTTTTTTTTTTTTCCTGCTTACCCCAGCCTCTCAACTATCTGACTTTTAAAGTTCTAAAGGTAGTGAGGGTGAGTCTGGGGGACTTGATTCTATGCTTCCCTGTCCAAAATTTATAGATGCAGATATTCTGAGCAGCCCATAATTCCTTATAAACATGGGTTATTCAGCGATTTGGCTAGTTTTTTCTTGCAGATGGATTTTTCAATGACAGTTCACCACCACTTTCCATTCCATTTTATGCATACCAGTACTGATCAGGTCTTAAGACATCAGAAAAGCATAATTTACTTCTTATTTAAGTGAGAAAACATCGACCCTGGAGAGAGAGACTGACCACTTGATTGCTTCCTGACTGATCACAGCACTGACAGGGACAGTGGGGAGTAAGACAGCTGCTATTTGCCCTGGGTGGACACCCACGGTCTAGAGGGTGAGAACTGAGTCAACACACTCATGTGGTAAGGGTCTGATAGAAGTCACACTAGGGGCAGAGGGAAGCAGCCCTTAATTAAGGTTGGAAAGAAAGGTGTTCAAGGCAGAAGGAGCCACATGGCAAAGGCTTGTTGAATAAGAATGACATGTATGAAGATCCAATATGGAACCGGAAAGGGAAACAGTAATGGTGGTCCTAGATACGTCATGCTCAAGAGTTTGAATAGAGTCCATGATAAAATGCTGACTGAAAGAATTTGCAGCCCTTTTCCCACCTTTACATACAGGACAGATGTAGTTCACACGCACGGTACACTCCTTTGGGCAAACCCAGATTAGCAACTCTGGCATCCATTAAAAAGACGAGTTATAGGCATTCCTAGGCTTCCTGGCTAATATGGCATACCTTTCCCCTCCATCTATGACTACATCTTATGAGCCAAGTGAGTGAAATTGAGTTGGCATAATCATAAATCATCTCAGATTTAGTTTTCTAAATGCAAATCAATAAAAATAATACCCTTCTTTACTTGAAGTAACTCAACATTTGTAATGCACTCCACCTTGAATCAGTGATACACCTGAACAGTGATACACAGTTGGGTGACACTGCTGCTGAGACCCACTCTAATAAGGTGATGTAGAATCATGCTTTTTTAGCTCTTTGTTCTGCTTTCCTTATACGTGGTTAGGAAATAGAGCAGTTGTGGAGGTTCACTTAAAATGAAGTAGCAACCAGGGTGTATGTAGATAAAAGATAAAATATAACCACAGTTGTCTGCTGGCGAAAATCAATCAAGAGTAAACTTGAAGCAGAGGTGACTCAAGGAAGGTTTAGGTATGGAACGGTGTCTCAGTTCCTATAGTCGCTACCACCACCATGCGTTCTGTAATAACTCCTCATAGTTTATGCCAAAGAACTTTTACCATGTATCTAAATGTGAGCCTTTTTTATAAAAATAAGAGGCGTGATATATATCTTGCCAAAAATGTGTTCCAAACTCTCTGAAGGCCACTTTAGATATTATCAATGATCATCGGACAAGCTGGATCCTACTCTCTTAAAAGTTGGCTCCTTCCCCCTCTCCCTTATTTTGATTTTGACCAACATCTTTCACCCCCTAAGATGGGCATCGCCACTGGGGCTCACAGCAAACCTCTGCTCTGCAGCATAAGATTGTTTGCATGCCTCTTCCAGGCTGCCGGCACCGTCACAGCCCTGACTACTTCTCCTTCATCAGACCAACATTCCTTCTGATTTCGTTAAATGTCAGAAAGACTAGGTCCAGCACATGCTTTCCAAAATCATCGCCATAGTTGCAGGAAGGTGTTTTCATGTGAAATGTCTACTAGGTCCTTTTAGTAAGAAATCTAGCCAAAATTATTTCTGCTCTTTGCTCACTTTTCTCCATTCTTGGCTGAAGATAGAAACACAGTTCTGGGGATCGGCCAACAGATGTATTTTAGAACAAAAAGCCAAAACAAACAAAGTGGAGAGAGTACGAGTGTCATAAGGATGCTAACTCATGGTTTCGCATCAGTGGCTGCTGAGAACAACACATCACCTGTCAGGTTTTATGTATACCAGACGCCCCTCTAATTATTTCTCAGTTCTACCCCACAAATTACCTCTTATTCTAAATAAGCACAAAGTCATAGGCTGACATCTCCAAAGGTCACATGGGAGTACCAAAACTGACGGTTTCCTTTAGATGGTTTTTAGAAGGAGTACCTTCCAAAATTTTTATATGAGTTTGTACTTAAAAGTAAAATTATCATTATATTTACATAAAATTCTAATGAATTACAACAATGCTTGGGGAAAAAAAAAACTTTTGTCCAAAGCAATTACTCTTGGATTGCTTGAGGGGCTGAAGCAGTATTAATTATTCAGTCATTCAACAAAATTTTATTGCACACCTCCTTTGTCTCAGGCATTGGTTTAAGCACTAAGCAGTAGTGATAATCAAAGACAAAGTCCCCGCTCTTAAATAAATATGGTTATTGCAGACAAGAGTAACTATTATGAGGACATATGTAGGGTAATAGTTTGTCAGAGAAAGGGTTTCAACTGTAGCTGGGTAACTAAGAAAGCCCTCGTTAAGAAGGTGACATTTGAGCCGAGGCTTAGATGACAATAAAACTTGCCATGTGAAGATCTGTGGCAGAGAAAAGAAAAACTGTTAGCTAGAGTGTCATCAGATGTGGTCTAAAAGTTGAAAATGTGGCAACGGTCGTTAGATAGCAAAAGCTTTCCCTGAAGAGCATTAGTGAACAGACGGCATTGAATGCAAGAGTCCTAATACAATTTAATTCTATATACCACTACCTAGTCATTCGAACTGGGATCCCAGAAGTTCGTTTCCCTTCTTCCTTCCCTTAGTCCCCAATTCCAGGCTTAGTCACTCTTCCAAATCTTAGAGAATGAACAAGCAGGAGCTCCCTTGGGGAATAAGGAATAATCCTGGACAGAGGGGTGTGTTCACAGTTCTACATCAGAACACTGTTCACATTTACATAAGAGGCTAGGATGATTGCTATCCCCAGGTGTTCTGATTTGTAAATATAGTTCCCAGATTCCTGACCTTGATCTGGTTGCTGCCTATTCTCAAAAAGGCAGGATATTACAACTTCTGTTTTATTATGCATTCTTTTGTAATAAGTAATAGAAAGCAGTTCAAGCTAGCTCACATTCAACAGTGATAGATAGATGATAGATAGATGATAGATAGATAGATAGATAGATAGATAGATAGATAGATCGATAGATAGATGAGATGATAGATAGATAGATAGATAGATAGATGATAGATAGATAGATAGATGATAGATATACAGATACATAGACAGACACAGATTTCCTCTTCCCACCATCCTCTTTCTCAGCAACGAGTCTGCTTTCCCCTATCTCCATGTATGTAGCCTAATAATGGCTGACTTAGCCCCACTGCCATATGGTCTTTCAATGTAAAGGTCCTTCATATACTTCAGATTTCTAAAAGGAGAAATTTGATTGATTTAGCTCATCTTTTTGAATCATGCCACTCAAGTCACAAGTTACCAGCTGAACTGGTTAAGTCACCTATGTCCCCCAAAAGGAAGTTATTCATCTGAGTCTGGATGGAATGAGATTTTCTAAACAGGGACCAATACAAGTCTAGTGTATTAATTCTAACAGCAATGTGCCAGGTGGTTTTAGGACCTTGGGAAATCTATGCTGCTCTTACTTATAAAAGATATTCTGGGTTATCTTATCAAATATACCATTCCACATTAGAAGCTATGTAAATTATTTTACAATTGAGTTGAAGCTGACTAGCAGACAATATTACATTAAAATTTTGCAATATTTTATGGCTTGTTTTTTGTTCTGTATTTCAAAACTAATAATTTCATTTTCAGACTGTAAACATTTCATGGCCTCCTGGAAAACTTATAGGCACATGGGCATGGCCCAGAAACAAACCATAATTCCTGAACAAAGAAGTAGCTCCTTGATTACTGTTAAGTACTTAAGATTCTTGGTTTTTAAGGAATAATAAAATAATGCCAGCCAATAAACTGTGGATGAAAGGTCTTCTTACCTTCTTATTTGTCTGTGTATGAATATGTGCTGACATATGTGAATGCATCCTGTGTTTATGTTGTCTTCTATGTTGTGTGTAAGCTATAATGGGAAAGCTAATTATTAAACTTCGCAAATGCACCCAGAGGCTACTGTGAGCAATGCATCCAAAAAAAAAAAAAAATCTAAAAATAGCTAGGTAATAAATAACCATTTGCAGATGGGAATTGTTCGTGCAGTTTTCTAAACAACAGCAGGTTTCTTTAAGACATTATGGTTTTCCCCCATATTTTACTAGGTGTACTAAATCTTACATCCTTAAAAGCAGATAATTTGAATAAGAGTGCAGTAAAATTGACTGGATCCAAATTAAAGTTATTTTTAAGACAATATCGAACCACTGCTTTCATCTTAGAATAGCTTCACATATGCATATTCTTCTATGTTAGTTAAAAGCACCGAGAGTAATTTCTGAGTGGCAGAGCATCCTAGCAATTATTTTAGAATACTACATTGCCAAAAATGTAAAGGCGATTCTTCAAAGTAGTGTATTGATTGCTTGGTGTTTTATTTGTTCAGGTTCACTCAGAGGGAAAAAAATTAATAAGGGACTAAACTAGAGATAAAAAGTTCATTGTGGCCTAGGAGTATGTTGTACAAATATTCAGATAAGAAAGCTACAGAGTTTGCAGTAAGAGGCTTACTTTAAATTGCAAGAGAATTGGGGATTCTTAGAAGGGGTGATATATTGCCCTTCATTAATAATTAAAATAATATTAATATATCCAAAATTTAAAGTCAACATACAGAGGAGTGGGTTTGATATGTGATAACTGAAATGGTTTCTTTTATCCAGAACTCAATCAGCGTATTTGGTGTGATCTATCAAGCAATCTCCAATTCAATGGTCTTTTGCCACCACTAATGTATATGTAGTTATTGGTCTGGGCATGTGTTTCAAACTTAGCTCAACGAAGTCCCTATACTAATAATATATTTAATAACAATTAATCTCTCTTGCTCAAGACAGTACACATCCATCAAGTGATAAACTTTGGCTCTGGTCTTAAGCTTAAATAAAATTATAGTATGCTTTCCTCTTCAACTGGGGAGAAGTTATTGAATATTTCATTTTTAAATTGAATGTGATATACATACAGAATAATTTGCCTTGTTTATGGTGATATATAGATTACAGTTTTAGAAATCAGCAAATATCCATCCATTACTGGATGTACAATTGATTACATTTCTTAAGTCTTCTAAATATAATGTTCCACTTGCAAAAGGAGAACAATAATACTACTTTATAAGGTTGTGATGAGAATTAGATGAGATAAGTTATGTGAAAGACAAGACACACAGTACAATTGAAGAGATGATTTTATTCGAGCCATCGCAATATGGCAAACATTCATTAATGATGAAAGTCCCAAAGAAAAAGAAGGGGATCTGCAATTTTATAGAGGAAGATAGATAAACAAGAGTCTGATCTTGGAATCCTATGGGAGTCATGCAGAAAGACAGAGGTGAATATTACCTTCAATCTGCAAATATGATAAAAATCTATATGTAAACTATACTCAGTGCTGATAAATCAGAGAAAACATAGCTGTGTTTTTATTAAACCAAAAATAATGAACAACTCTTATTTGCCAAAGCTTTAGCTAAATATGTGAGGTTGAATAAAACATATCTGATTTGTATTTTGTAAGGATACTCTTCAAATCCGGCACATTGAAAGTCTTAGTAGTCTAATTTCCTTAAATTCTAAGAATTTTAGGAATATTCAATTTGTATATGCAATAATTTACCTCTAAGCCAATCAGAATAGAACTCCTTAAAGAGATCTTATAATCAAATTCATTAATACCACCTGGAGGTTTGGAAAATATACACTCACACAATGAGAGGCGTAAAGTCCTGTCTGAATGACAGATAGAAACATACAGACAGATAGAGAGAAAGCACATAGCTTCAATTCTAAAATTTGGTCATGGGTCAAGCATAAACATGGACATATAAAACTCACTGGTCCATATCATAGATCTGTTCACTTTCTAGCGAGTACAAGTTCTTAATTGATTTGCACTCAAAACTGACAAACAGAAAAGACTAACAAACCAGAATCTCTGCCATCTTCCATCTGATAGGCACAAGATCTCTACAAAAAATTAATTCCTTTACAGAGACCACCAAATTGTCCAACCTCAAAACCAAAAAAAGCTGTCACTAGAAATCAAGTGAGCATTCAAAAACTAACAAAATCAAATACTTACATAGTACCAGTGGACATGAGTCCATTGCACAGGACTAGAAATCAGACTCACTGTTAAGTTGCTAGTCGCTAGTCAGGAACAGAGCACAAAGGGCTCCAAGAGGCCTTGTTGCCTAGGCGCAGTGAACAGGGATCCAAGGCGAGGCTTCATCCTATCCAAGTTGCAGCACCAAACTGTAAAAGACAAATGCACCAGACAAGATAATCGTATGTAAACTATCACACTAGGGAGTATATTTATTAATGAGAAATGTCTCAAAGAACAGGAAAAGGGCCTGTGGGTTTTTAGAGGCAAGTAAGCAAGAAAGTCATCCTGGAGTTCACAGGAGTTCCAAGGATGGATGGAAGTGGATCTCACCTCAAAATACACCAGCACAGAGTTGTCCATAATGAGTGGGAGGATTTCTGAACCATTGATTTTTAGGAGCGCGGGACTCAGACAGAGTTCAGCATTGTCAGTATCAGTTTTTACAAAATGTTTACTCATAAAAAACAAAGTATTGGCAATTATTGTTGGGGAGGCCAATACATTGAGCAGTACATTTTGTATATTCTGTGTAGAGTCAAACACAGACTATCCTTTATTAGCTGTATGATTTTAAGAAAATGACATAATTTCTATAATTTTTAATTTTCTTAACAGTTCATTGGGCATTCAAAAGGAGTAGCTTCTTCATAAAGCTGCTGTAAAGACTGAATATGATAAAGATGGAAAGTTCTGAGACTAGGTTTTCACTGGTGAGCTCTCATAAACAATAGTCAACTATTGTTATCATCACCATTTAGAACTGAATGACTGCCATAAGAAAATAGGTCATTGTTTTATTTCTAAAATCCACTGGAGGAAGTAAACATTTCCAGAACATAAGGATTCACTTTTTTATTTGCCAGATTCATTTGGTAATTTTAACAGAAATTTTTGATACGTCTTAATATAATACTTAAACATTTTCATCATTTCATTGAGAGAAAGAAAAATTTTTAATTTACTTCTTAAAAAAATACTGCCATTGTAGAGGAAACAGAACATAAATTGTCCCTGATAATTAACTGAATATTAACAAATTAAACCAAAATCAAAATTAGAGAAACTGAATGGCATTTTTCTATTTCGGGTTAAAATCCATAATTTTGCTGTTTACTAGCTGAGCTGCTGTAAACTAGAAAACTGAGGATGTTTTGAGAAAAAAAAATTGTTTTTAATTGTGTCATCTTCTTTTTAATGAGTAAAATTAATGGCAAGGAAATCTTACCAGATCATAGTTTATGTGGACACGGTTCTGGGAGGGCAAAGTTTTTGTTAATGAAAAACAGCAAAAAAAAAAAAAAAAAAAAAAAAGGCAGTCCTAGAAATTCTTAAACAAGCATATTTCTCTCCTATTTAGAGCTCGGAGAGCTTCATCAAAGGGTTCAGCATCTATATCTCTTTCAATTCTTAGCCTCCTACTGATGCTATTAATGCTACCTAATTTAATGACCTTTACAATATCGAGAAGGAAATAATTTATGCTATTTCCCTGACTCCCTACCTGTAATGAAGACAGACTTAAAGGGGATGGGGATGAGACAGGGGAGCAGTTTTTGTCATTTTGAGCTGACTCAACAAGTTTTCATCTGCATTGCAAAGAATTTTAGAGATATTACCTGCTTTGTAAGTGGACCAAACTTACAGCCACTGACTAAAGAACTCTTTAAATCATCCAGTACATTTAAAGCAAGACAAAACTTTCATTCTAAGGACTTGACATCATAATAGACAGTTATAAAAAGCAGATGCATAGCTTTAACAAGCTTCAAATCTACCTAAATGCTTGGGAAGGCAAGGCCAATTCTGACATGATGTAGTAGCAAATCTGTAAGATAATATATGTTTTAATGGTCTCTGAAGTTAGATAGCTTTGGCTCAAATTCTGATTCCATCACCTATATACCATGGGCAATTAACTGTAAAATTTGTTTTCTTCATCTGAAAAGTAAGAATATAGGAAGTACATAAGTTGCAAAATTGCTTTGAAGATTAAAAGAGAAATTGAGTACTTAGCTTGGTTCCTGGCCATGGTAAGTATTCTAATGAATGTTAGCCACAGTAGTAGTGGCAGTAGTAAAAACAGTTCATAAGTAGTATATATTATAAAAAACTTATATATAGGCTACACACATAGCCTACAGTTAATGTATATCTGACAGTATATAATTAAGTAGTATTTATGGTGGTACAGATATAGATGCTGTAGCAAGTCAAAAGAAGGAAGAACAGTGGGGGTATCAGTAGGGAAATTAATGTTCTTTGTACCATGCCTGGCAAGTCGAAGGCTCTTGATAAATGTTATGCGCTTTTATTATCAACACTACTGATCATATTAGGCTAAACTTGAGCTGAACTTTAGAGGTTAAACTTGAGCTGAACTTTAAAAGAATGGGTAAGATAAAGATAGCAAAAGAGTCTCCAAGTGAACACAACAGCAGGAGTGAAGCCACTGATGTGAGAATTAGCATGACAGTCCACAAAGGTAAAGGCACTGGTCTAAAGAGTTCCGTCAACAAGTCATTATCATTTTTATTTTCATTATTAATAGCTGCTCTTTATGTTGTTTAGGTGTCAAGTCCCCAGAATCTATAAATATTACCTTATTTGGAAAAAAGGTCTTTGCATATGTAATTAAGGATCTCAAATTGAGAAGATCATCCTGGATTATCTGATGACCAATGTCCTTATAAGAGAAACACTAGGGAGATCTACAGAGAGGAGGAAGCAGTATGGCCATGGAGGCAGAGATCAGAGTGATGTTGTCACAAGCTGAGGATTGCCAATACTCACCAGAGGCTGGGAGAGGAAAGGATCAGAATCTCCCCTGGAGACAAGTTGTTTTCTGAACTCCTGACCCCTACAGTTATGAAAAAATAATTTTTTTTTGTTTATTGGTTTAACTACCAAAGAAAGTTGTGGTTTTTTTTTTTTTTTTACAGCAGCCACAGAAAACTAGTACACTATGCCATTTTCCCCCCTTATTTAACCTAAGCCTTCTACAATCTTCTAAAATACAGTGTAAGTCATAATTACTATGTACAGGTGCTACAAAAATATTTAACAGACACATCTAACCTAGTCTAAAAGAAGGGTCAAGGAAGGCTTCTTAAAGGAAGAAATGTCTAAAGTACAATTAGCTATACGAGTAGGAGTTAGCTGAGACAAGAGCTGACAGATGTGACAAGCAGGTGAAGGGCCTAAATAAAAGACTATGAGACCGAACGAAGTTTGGACAGGCTGGCAAGCAAGAGGAAGCATATCTTGGAAGCCGCACTAGGGCCTGACCAAGGATGGAGGAGCTGCCTAAGCCTGGGTGACGTTCCCCAAAGACAGTTAGAATGACACTGACCACAGGAAAGGCCACACTTAGGAGACTCCAAAAACAAGCAGAAGTCAGACTCTGCTTTATCAGCCTATCCACTAGCCTTTTGATAAATAATAGATAGGCCTGGATTATTTTAAACCCCTGTGGGTATGAGAAGGTTAGCGGGAAAGAAAGGGGATAAAATACACATAGAACTTGGCATATGCTCTCCAGGGTTTTGCAGAAACCAGGTGGTAGCCCCAAAAGGAAATCAATAACCACTGCTTCTATTTGTGGCTCTGTTTCCACAGAAACGTGTTTGTGGGTGAATTGGAAGGCAGATTTATAATGCCGAAACCACCAGTCCAAAAAAGAAAAATTCAGTTCAAATAAACTTTTTATTATAGTAACAAATGCTTGATTTTACTAACATTTTTCCATTTAATTAACTGAATTTGGAGGAGATTATCAAATAAACTCAGCCTTACTCCTATAGGCTCAATAATACTGAAATCTGGGAACAATATTAGGTTCAGTATAAGCAGAATACATGGGAAGTGATAGAAAAAAGTTTGAGTAGCCTGTCAAGTTGAACCTATTCGCAAACGTAATGAATATAACCAAACTTCAGGGCACTGAGCTAGTGAAGTTAATACTGATTGCAAGAGGAAAAAAAAGAAAAACCTCTCTCTTGCTTTTGTGCCTTTCTAAATCTTAAATGTTATACCATGCTTGTTGTATGCATACTATAAAAAATGTTTATGAAATTATTTTACAGGACTAATTTATGTATGACCCCTTATCTCAGTTAAGATAAAATTTTTTCTAAGACCCATACTTTAGTAGAAGGAATACATTTTAGTATTTTGGTTAGTATTAAACCCAAAATACTAAAAGTGCTCAGAGCTTTTATCATTAAAAAATATAAAGTTGTAATAGTTCATTTTTTAAGACTATAGGTGTTTTGTCATCAAAAAGAATAAGGAAGGGGAAAAGAAAGGGTTCCAACCCAGTGCATGCAGACATGGCAAGCCACTTGCACACTATGGCCTGCCTGCCAAGATGGAAAGATATTTATAGAAGGAAAAAGGAAGTTAATAGAAACGGAATTTAGAACCTAGAGATTTATTATAAACAGAGTTTTTCCTGAGAGTTCCTGCGATTACGTAGGCTATGAGAACCTCCATAAGCCCTAACTCCTCACATAGACCCTCTGGATTAAATATGTTTGCTTAAAGTTCCAGTTCATCTTTATCGTAGGTTTAGAGCAAAATTGAGAGGGAGGTACTCAGATTTCCCACATGCTGCCTGTCCTCACACATGCATAGCCTCCCCTATTATCAAAAGCACTCACCAGAATGGTACATTTTTTACCAAGGAAGAATCTAGACAGAATCATGATCACCCAAATTCCATAGTTTATCTTAGGATTCATTCTTGGTGTTATACATCCTATGAATTTGGACAAATATATAGTGACAGATGTCTATCATTATAATATCACACAGAAGATTTTTATTGACCTAAAAAGCATCCATGCTCTGCCTATTCATCTCTCCCACTCCTTCCACCCCTGTAGACCACTGGTCCTTTTTATTGTCTCTATAGTATTGCCTTTCTCAGAATGTTGAATAGTTGGAGCCATATAGTAGATAGCCTTTTCAGACTGGCTTCTTTCACTTGGTAATGTGCATTTAAAGTTATTCCATGTTTTTTCATGGCTTAAAAGTTCCTTTTTTTAGCGCTGAATAATATTCCATTGTATGCAATGATAGCTCATTTTTAAACATTGATCTTTCCCAGCTTCTAAAGGAAATACGAGCCTCATTTGTTAAAAGTAGTCTCAGATCTAGATCTCACTAAGTCCTCCTATCTTCTATGTTGCCCTAGACCCTGTGTGTTGAGCCTGCGAGAGAGATGAAGGAGAGGTCAGGAAGAGGATGACAGTGTTCAATAAATACTTATTAAATAGAAGTGAAGGGAGGGAAGAAGAAAGGGAGAAAGAGGGAGGAAAGAAGAGAGGGAGGAAGGAATTCTGATTGCATTGACTATAAGTAAACAATACCTATTCTTAGACAGGCCAGGCCCACCAGCTGAGGAACATGGAACTAGATTAGTACTTTAAAAATATACTGAAATGAACATCTGAAATAAAACTTTAAAAATGCATGATTTAATAAACTCACTAATGACATAAACTATTTCTAATTGTTTCACTGGCTTCCTTCAAAGTTGTAACCTAGTTGGATAGAATTGTTCCTAAGTAAAGTAATTGGATACTCAAAAAGTAGCCTGAACTTTTTACTAGGATGACTGGGGGGTAGTCTTAGGTGCCAAAGAGTCTAGGATTAAATACTGGCTCTGGTATTATCAACAGATTGTCTAAATATGCACTTGGCTCTCCCATTTACAGTAAGACCAAACGAATGAGTCACCTAACACTGGGTCCACTGGCAATACTTTATACTACATTTTCTAAGCCTTGGCAGTATATTCATTTCCCTTTAATAATGACAGTAGCACTTTCTTCAACTGCCAGCCAGCATGCCTGTTAGGCCTTTATTTCCTTTCTATAAAACCCTCTTTTATCACAGCTTCACATATGCATCTGATTTGGTCTCTGCTCTATGTGGCTGCCAATATGTGAAATCTGTTTGATCTTGATGAAACTATAGGAGAAGGGATGAAAATTTAACAGGATCCCACAGACATTCTTCTTTTTCCCCTCCAACTGAGTTGGGTATCTTGAAGATAAAAATTTTTAAAGTATTATTTTAAGGTCGGTTCCTGGGGAAAATTTCATGTGAACTCAACAGCCAATAAAAGGCATATAATGGGCTACAAAACCTCTCAATTATTACTATGTGTTTAAGAAAAGCTGACGAATAAAATGTAACCCAAAAAAGCAGATGGTGGCAGGCAGAGAATAAACGACCAACTCGCCCCTGAACTCTTGGAGCAAGCCACCTATATGCTCACTATGAGCATATTTCCATGGAGAAAAGATATGGAGGCTCACGTTGACGCAACGTTATGATTTGATTGAGCTCTAGTTTTATAATTTCATATTTTCTTGGTATGTTTTGTGGTTTGTGTTTAAAGGCTTATGACAGCCAATCATGAAGTGAGGCATAAGCAAGGAAAATAATGTTTCCCATGATACATCAGGGTCAAGAAAAAATAAGAAAAAAGAAATTCAATTTAGAGAAAAGTTAATTCTCTTGGAATACAAAAAACACAATTTTTCATTGTGATAAACAATTCTTCCCCAATAAATGTGGTGTAATTGGAAATCTTTCAGTTGTAAGCAAAAGTTATAGACGAATCACGCTATCATAGGGTAGTCTCTTTGGTAATTCAGATTCAGATTCAAAGAACATTTACTCTATGCCAAGTGCTGTGTTAGATACTGCCTTGTGTTATCTCAATTTTTTCTCACAATTAGGTATAGAGAAAGCATAATTGTCAGCTTTTATCATGAGAAAACTGATGCTCATGAAGAGGAATTTTCCACTCAAATGGCTAACCTTGAAATCGGCTCTTTGTTCTGCTTCTGTAGACATGCTTGCTGCATAGGCTGAAGGGCAGCACGATCTAGAGATCAACTGAAGACTCACCCTCCCCTTTGATTATTCTATCTAAATAACAGATGCATTGCAAAAGTTTCTGCCTGAAAATCTCGTTCTCGTAACTGCCTGTAACCTATAGCAATTCCCATGGTCTGTAACCTCCTGAGGACAAATCAGCCCATGCCAACTGTAACAGCACAGATAAGCCTTATAAGAGCAAAATTGTCCCTGAGCTCTGGTCCCAAATCTTCAGAGCACTAGCTCTTCTGGGTCTGTGATCGTAATAAACCTGAGTTCTCTAACTCTCCAAGTGGTGCTTGGTTTCTCCCCGGTCTGATTTTGCAACATTTCTGCAACCCTCAGAGAAGTTAATTCACTTGTACT
Source organism: Eonycteris spelaea (assembly GCA_003508835.1). NCBI lineage: Eukaryota > Metazoa > Chordata > Mammalia > Chiroptera > Pteropodidae > Eonycteris > Eonycteris spelaea. The sequence goes on from PUFA01000007.1 coordinate 10,291,012, forward strand.
TAGTTGCGCAGCTTAAAATGGCAGCTCTGAGACTCATACATGGATCCTTAAATTCTAAGTGATCTGAGAGAGACTCAGAACTATCATGGAAAAGAAATGAATACTGGAGAGCTGAAGGCCAGGGTTTGTGATTAAAGAAAAGATGTTATAGACAGAAGTAAGGCTATGAGGTTTAAAACAAAATTCTCAGAGAAAGAGAAGGGGGATAATAAGGGTTCTTGCTCCTTAAAAAAACTAGTAAACATTTTACCCTTTATCTTGCTCTGCTGCCTCAATTTATCCTGTCCCTTAGTGTGGGTGATCCCCAGGCTCTGCCTCAACTCTTCTCTTTACTTCCTTTCTCAGGGCTATCATCCATTCTACAGGCCACCTTTTACAGACAATTCCTAGATTGACACCTCTAGCCTGACCCTCTCACAAGAGCTCCAATCATATCTGTCCAAAGAATGGCTATACATTTTCACTAGGATAACTTCTCATTTTCCCTACAACACCTAATTTTTTCTTCATTCTGCTTCTCCTATTCCTGTTTGTTATAAATTAGCCAGCCAGGCACCTTGATACAGAATTCAACAGCATCTTTATTGTTTTCCTCTCTCTTAACCCCCACATTTGTCATTGGTTCACATTGATTCTACTTTTCAACCTCTTATATATATACTTTCTTTTCTATTATAGGCATTAAAGAATAATTTTTAAAAATGAACATGTGTCAAATATTATATTAACTCATAAGTTAATAGGGAACCAGGAAGATGTTCCAATCATTTAAAGAGCCACACATATATAAGCAATAAGAAATACTGAAATAAATTTATAAGGAGGTATAAATAATTTATAAACAGATGTAAAACTGTCTTACTATATGAGTGGAGGGGGAAAGGAAAATGAATTGTCCTCGGGGCAAACATCTCATTTACACGTCTATAAAAAAGATATTTGAATTGCTATCAGTTAACTATAATTTATATTGTAAAACTTTGTAAAATATCTCACAGATAATTAAAGGCATAAGCCCCATAGAATCAGATAACCAGGAAGGGTGCACACTAGAAAATGCCAACTGTTCCACTGAAAGTTGGTCCATTTCAATCTTTCACAAGTTTTCCCCACTCAGGCTTTATTTAGTCCCTCACTTTGGACTTTGGAACTTAACACTAGAACTATTGCCAGAGCCCCTAACTCATCTTCCTGTATTTATCTTCTGGCCAAGACAGCTTTAACATTTCCCTTGGTTTGATTAAACTTTAGACAAGTTTCTTCTTAACTATGGGCCCCTGATGTCCTTTTACTTAGAGTCTTACTCTAGAAAACTTGCAAGTGTAAATTCTTTCTCTGCCCTTTGAGATATAAACCTTCTGCAAGTGAGGAATGTCTTTCTCTAAAACCTGTAAGCCATCCTTGAAATATAATTATTAAAATATAGCACCCCTATCTTCTAGTCTCAGTGAAAGGGTGAGAGCCTAACTTTGATGAGAGCTAATTAGCAAATACAGATGGCCTAATCGCATTGACCTACCTTCCCACTAATTTTTCAGTATTTTTCTACTAGCATACTCCAGTGTTTAAAAACCCTTGCTTTTTTATTTCAGTGGAATTGAGTTTAATCTTTCCCCCTGTTGCATTAGTCTCTCTTCTCTATTACAATAAGCTTAAATAAAGTTTTCCTTGTCTCTTTAACTAATCTGGTGCAATTTTTCTCTTACATCTCTGCCCCCTCCAATCTATCATAAACATTGAATCTTCCTAAGACATCATTCAATTCACAACCATCTCTTCCACCAAATAACTGCCACCATTGACAAATTATGTTTTTTATTTGACCACAGCTTAAAAATTTAGGCAGGATTTAAATATCAGTAGATTTTACATAAATCTAGATTATTTTTTCCTTGAACAATACAAGAACTGGAAACTTTGCCTGGGCTCTCTTTGGCCATCATCAGCTAGAGCTGAATAGCAGAATTTATAGTTAACAAAGCTTGCTTTTTCACAGCCCTCTTCCCAACTGGACCTCTGTGCTCACACTTGGCCCCCTTACTTACTCCCAAAACTTGCCAGGCCTCTGCAAGCATTTCTGCTTTTGAACTTTGACCATGTGTTAAAATCCAAACTCTTTATGTTCTTCTACGAAGCTTATCGTTTCTTACTTTTACAGCCTTACCTTTTCTCTTACTCTGTTTTGCTAATTCAGACTCTTCCTGCCCCCTGGAATAGATTCTTATTGGCTCTTACTCTTCTCTCTATCCAGAACACACTTATTTCTCTTGTTTTCCTATCCTTATTATTAGCCATTAAATCCTACTACTTAGGATCCAACTTGTGTGCTGCCTCTTTCAGTAAGTCTTCCCTAACGAGATTCCCAGCTAAATCTACATTCTTATTCAGTAATAATAATTGTCTGTGAAACTTCCAACAGCATCTATCAACCTCTCAAGAATGGACTGTTCTTATTTACCTGTACACCTGCCCACCTTCCACACACCCAGCACAGTAATTAAACATGATTGAATTGAACTATGTCTGTTCTTCTCAACTAAATTGTTAGAGACTAAGGTTAGAATCAGATCTTAAACTTTCTCTTAATCTCTGTAGTCCCTGGTCCAAGTTCTTCCATGCAATACACAATTGACAAATGAATAAATAGTGACTTATTTATGGAAACATAAATGAGAGAGGATCAAAGATTTGTTTAAAGAATTTTAAGCTCAGAGTTCACAGAAATAAGCAACTAATTGAAGTTTGCATGTAGTTATAGATAAATAACTTTAGCCTGTACTAGATTTCTTCTTTGTGTATAAATTGTGTAAGAATAATTTTTCCTGCTCCAAAAGTAGTATGATTTAAACAAAGATGCATATGAATATAGAAAGAAATTATAGGGCCAAACCACAGTCTGAGAGCTGAAATCCAAAAAGAAAAAAATTCTCTTTAATTCCTTAATCGTGAAGTGTAGACCACTAGGAATGGCTCCCTACGGGAGAATGTCTTAAGTATTTTTTAGTACCTTATAATAACACACATTTATTATTTCATAGTTTCTGTGGACCTAGAATCCAATGCAGTTTGGATGCTTTGACTCTGGGCCAGCCATAAGGCCGCGGTCACCTTAAGGCCCTCCTGGGGTGGATCTGTTTCCAAGTTCACTCCAGTAGTCATTGGCAGGATTTACTTTCTCGCATGCATTTTGAACTGAGGGCCTCCATTCCTCAGAACCTACTGGCTGCGGGCCTCCCTGATTGCTTGCTACACAGGCCTCTCCATAGGTAGCTCATAACATGGCAGCTGGCTTCACTGGAGCAAGAAGGAGAAAGAACAAATGAGAGTGCCAGCAACATGGAAGTCATAGTGAGGGATATCTCATCACTTCTGCCAAATTCTGTTCCTTAGAAGCGAGTCACTAGTTCCCGTCTGTACACACAGGAAGAAGATTACACAAATGCCTGAATACCACACTTCTTCACCTGTCCCTTGGCCTCACTAGGATATCTGAGACCATGATTCTCCCACTTAAGCTCTTGCAAGGTGCTCCAATAAGAAGGCAGTGGAGGAGTAGGAAATGGTAACTCGAGGAATGAGAGGTAGGTTAGCCAAAGCAAGCCTTCTGGGGGTAGGTAAACAGAGTGATGACAGGGCAAATTGACACAAATGTAGTCCCATTACCATTAATAAAAACTGCTTCAGACAATTAATTGATAATTGATTCATTTAACTGTTTATATCACCCATACATGACACAAATGAACTTGACAATGAGATCCTTAATTCCTTAGCTCCAGAGATTTTTATTATCATTAAGTTAACATTCTAACCACATCCAAAAAAATGCTAAAACTGTCTAACATTTTATGCCTTAATACGATCACTTTAATTATCCATTTCCTAATCCATGTTTTTCCCATATGTATACATTTTCTTATGTATCATAGTGAGCATGTAATTTTATGGGGTTTTTTTTCATTTACAATTATATTATAGGAAGTTTTGTGAATAATGGCTTATAGGTTTAAATCTAAGAGAAATTCCCTTTACCAAACTAAACAAAAACAAGCAAAAAAAAAAAAAGGTAAAAATAGCAAAGACATGATAACAATGAAATAATGAATGGAACAAAGCTCATGCCACAAACTGAGGAGGTTCCTCAAAAAGTTAAAAATAGAACTATTTTATGACCTAGCAATTTCACCTCTGGGTGTTTATCCAAAGAAAACCAAAACACTAATTTGAAAAGATATATGCATCCCTATGTTCACTGCAGTGCTATTTATAATAGCTAAAATATGGAAGCAACCTAAGTGCCCATCCATAGACAATTGGATAAAGATGTGATATATGTATCACGTTTTTATATATATATCGCATCACATACACACACAAATATACAATGGAATATTACTCAGCTATAAAAAATCCTACCATTTATAATAACATGGATATACCTAGAAGGTATTATGCTAAGTGAAATAAACACCTACATGTGGAATCTAAGGAACAAAACAAACAAACAGACAAATGAAAACAGACCATAGATATAGAGACCAAACTGGCGATTGCTACATGGGAAGGGGGATTGTGGGGCTGGGTGAAAATGGTGACGAGATTAAGAGGTACAAATTGGGAGTTACATCATAGTCACAGGGATGTGAAGTACAGTGATCACACCCGAGGGAAACTAATATAAAATAATATCAAATATCAACTCTAACTGAAAAAATAAAATTAAAAAAGAATGCAGTGTATACTATAATGAAAACAATAAACTGCTGCTAGATAAAAAAATTAAAAAATTAAAAAATGTAGAGATAATATGCAAAATTAGAAATAATAAAAGGAAAAATAGGACAAATACCACATAAAAATAATTATCCTATAAGAAAATATTTTGCACTATTCTATGAGTGACATGTGTTTTTTTAAATAAAATAAAAAGGAAAAGATTGACTCAAATAGAGATACACAGTCTAAGTGGGACAAAAACAGAGAAGAAATTAAGAACTTTGTTTATTAAAAAAATTCTCTCATTGGGAAAACTAGACAGCCAAATGCAAAAGAATGAAGAAGCTTGACTATCTTACACCACACAGAAAAATCAATTTAAAATGGATTAAAGACTTGAACATAAGACCTGAAGCCATAAGACTTATGAAAGAAAACATAAAGGGTAAGCTACTTGACATCAATCAGTCTTGCAATGATTTTTGGGGATATTTGACATCAAAAGCACACACAACAGAAGCAAGAATAAACAAGTGGACTACATCAAACTAAAAAGCTTCTGCATAGTAAAAGATATGACCAACAGAATGAAGAGGCAACCTACGGAATGGAAGAAAATATGTATAAGTTATGTATCTGATATGGGTCAATATCCAAAACATATAAAGAACTCATACAACTCTATAGCAACCACCACCACCACAACTACCTAATGAAAAATGGGCAGAAGATCTAATAGACAGTTTTCAAAGAAGACATACAAAGCATCAATAAGGACAAGAAAAGGTGCTCAATATCACCAACCATCAGAGAAATGCAAATCAAAGCTACAGTGAGATATCAGCTCACACCTGTTAGGATGGCTACATCAAGACGAGAAACAACAAGTGCTGGTGAGGATGTGGAGAAAGGGAACACCTGTGCACTGTTGGTGCAGCCACTATGGAAAACAGTATGAGGGTTCCTCAAAAAAAAAAATAGAATTACCATACGATCTGACAATTCTACTTCTGGGTATACAGTATTTCCCCTTATCTGTGGTTTTGCTTCCACGGTTTGTTACTCAAAGTCATCTGTGGTTTGAAAAATACTAAATGGAAAATTCCAGAAATAAACAATCATAAGTTTTAAATTGCATGCCATTTTGAGTGGTGTGATGAAGTTTTATGCCCTGCTCTATCCCGCATGGGATGTGAATCATCCCTCTGTCTAGCATATCCATGCTGTACACCCTACCTGCCCCTTTGTCACTTAGTAGCCATCTCTGTTACCAAATCAACTGTCATGGTGTTCAAATAAGGCATATTTTACTTAATAATGGCCCCAAAGCTCAACAGCAGTGATGCAGGCAATTTGAATGTGCCAAAGAGAAGCCATAAAGTGTTTCTTTAATGTGAAAAAAATATGTATGTATAGGAAAAAACATAGTATATATAGGGTTTGATACTATCCATGGTTTCAGTTATCCACTGGGGTGTTGGAACATATCCCTCACAGATAAGAGGGGACTACTGTATAGCCAAAGGAAACAAAATCACCATCTCCAAGAGATACCAGCACCCCTGCCTTTTCACTGCAACATTATTTACAATAGCTAAGATATGTAAACGACCTAAGTGTCCATCAGTGAATGAATGGGTAAAGAAAAGGTAATATATAGAGATTTATAATTATAAATATTATGATTTTGCTAAGTGAATTAAGTCAGACAGAGAAAGTAAACACTGTGAGTTCTCACTTATACACTTATATGTGGAATTTAAAAAAAAACTGAATACATAAACAGACAACATACTGGTGTTTGTCAGAGATGGGTGATAAGGGGTGAGGGAATTGGGTGAAGGTGGCTAAAAGGTACAAACTTCCAGTTATGAGATCAATAAATTCTGGGGATGTAATGTACCACATGTTCCCTGAAGTTAAGAACGCTCTATTGTATTTTTGAAAGCTGCTAAGAGAGTGTATCTTTAACATTCTCATCACAAGGGAAAAAAATGTGTAACTATGTGAGGTGATGGATGTTAACTAAACATATTGTGGTAATAATTTTTCAAATACACATATATCAAGTTATTATGTTATATACTTTAAAGTAATATAATGTTTTATGTCAATTACATCTCAATAAAACTAAGAAAAGTTACTCTTAAGCACTTTGGCAAGATATTTCATGAATTCATTCTTATAATGAATAGATCATTTTTATACTTTCCCAGTATTTCTCCAAATCTTTTTTATAAAGCCAAAAGAATACTGGTAACAAAAAATTATTTAGCATGAAAAATAAAACTACAATTTTACTCATTTATGAATACAAATACCAATTTTCATATACAGTAACTTAGAAGAATAATGCATTATTTTTTAAATTTTTTAATTAAGTTTATTGTGGTAACATTGGTTAATATGATTATATAATATTCAGGTGTACATTATCATCTTACATCTATATATTCTATTGTATGTTTACTACCCAAAGTCCAGTTTCCTTCAACTATCATATATTTGATCCCCGTTACCCACTTCACCTTCCCCCTAAACCCTATATTTGACCCCCTTTACACCATCTACCTCCCCCTTCCTCCTTCACCCCACTAGTAATCACTGGTCTATAGTTCTCTGGTAACCACTAGTCTATAGTGGTTTGTTTGTCCTGTTCGTTTGTCTTGCTCTGTTTGTTTGTCCTGCTCATTTGTTGCATTTAGGTTTATATCCCACATATAGTGATATGGTGTGATTTTCAACTTTCTCTGTCTGGCTTATTTCGTTTAGCATGATTATCTTGAGGTCCATCCATGTTGTCACAGAATGATTCACACCTGCCATTTCCTACAAGAATAATACATTATTATCAGGTGTGATTCATTCCAGAAAACCAAAGATGACCTTATATTAGGACTTTGTGACAGAGATGACCAGTTATCCACTAAAAAATTTTGGTCTCCCATCCACAGTGTGCATTTGTTGCTAGAAATTACCTGCCCAAAATGGAACTACCTTTCCCAGCTATACTTGCAATTAGATGTGGCTAGGTAATCAAATTTAGGCAATGGAATGCGAACAAAAGTGGTACGGGCCACCTCAAGTTAACTTTTACACGGTCCTGCTCCATGCTCTTATTCCTAGTTGGGTAGCTATAATAGGATATGATTTCAGAACCTTGGAAAGTATATTTTAAAAATCGCAGAGCACCTGTTGACCTGTGTCTTTAAAAGATTATGTGGAAGAGGACTGCCGTAACTTATTCCTCCAGTTCTGTCTCATTAAAATAAACTTTTATTTGAACTATTATACTGTTTGGCTGGTTGTTGCAGAACTTAGCCTAATCTAACTAATAATATGTCTATTAATATAAATCATATAGATGACAAGAAAAAAACACAATTATTACTAATAAATTCTTGTAAAAGCATTTGATAAAATTCAAATTTTCATCTTTGCTGTCAACTGTCTGAGATCCAACAGAATCCCTCACTTTCTTGCAGTTTGGTTGTCCATTCTTGTATTTCTAAACCTTCTGATGAGTTCCTCTATTTTGCTTCAGTTAGCATGACCTAGCTTCTGTCACTTGATATAATGACCCAACTAATATAAAAGCCAAAAGAACTAAATGAACTATGTTTTAAAGAATAATTTTGATTTTCTCTTGGGCAAGCAGAATACCTTCCTCCTTTAATACAAAAAGGGTACAGAGTAAAATTAAGTTTCCCAGCACTTGCAAGAATAAGCTCTGTCAAGATTCTATTTTCAAATCCAAATAATAATGTCACCTATTCTATTACCCAGCAGCAATAAATGGGTTTTGGTGATCAACCGGCATATGGTGGTTTGATGCAATCACTCATCCAATAAGAACGATAAATGAACCAAATGCCATCTCTCTCAGGTGATAGAATCCAGAGCAGTGACAACATTTTTTTGGCAGATAATTTAGCCCTCATTATCTAGGCTTTGTGTACTGTTACATAACGTTATGTGCCTTAACAATGCATCAAGTCTTTAAAAGACAAAAATTTCTGGTTACAACTGTAAATTGATACATATTCATTATCTTCTATGAAAGCTATTATGGGTTCATAGCAGCCTTCTTCATGGAAATAATTCCTGTTTCAGAAATTATAAAACTTACAGAAGTGCAGAGCGAACTCCATTCTGTTCTCACAGAGTGATCCCTACCAGAGAAGCCTTTATAAGCAAACAAGGAGAGAGAGATGCTACTGATAGAGTTAATGTTATATTATTAAAAATACACTATTACCATCACCATCCCTTGTGCTACAAATACTTGGAATTGCTTTGAAGGGGTCCTGTGTTTTCCCTTACAAATTACAATTACTCCCTAACTTGATGTAATATCTATTAAGCAGGCACTTTTGAAAACAAATGACAGAAGCCCAACTAAAAAAACTTGAAGGAAAAAAGTGGAGGAAATTTATATTGACTAATGAGCCTAAAAAACCCAGGAAACTATAAAGTCCAAGCTAAGCTGGATTCGGAGGCTCAAATGTCTTCATTTTTAGATAATTTTTCCTCATGTAGTGGCAAAAATGACAACTGTCAATTCTAGGTTTGCGTCATACTTAGAGCTACAGACAGCATTGTTAAGTTCTTTCTTCACTTTCCAGTTCTGCCCTGCATCTTGTGGTCTTCCTTGAACCAGCCACCATGGTGAGTGGATGCAGTGCACTGACTAGTCAGGTGTTGTGAATAGCTATGTGGCCGAAATATGTGAAATGGATTCTCCATGAGAAAGAGGACTCTGTCAACAGAAAGGCTGGAGTGATGAGGAAGCACAAACCTTGGCAAACAAAAACTTTAGCTACCACCATTCACAACAGTTAATTGCATTTTAATTAATATTATGACTATTAAGGGAAAAGGCACCATCCTTTCTACTTATGTTAAGAAGCTGTAATTTCTGAAACTGATGACCCATATTTTGCCTTGTGTTTTACAATGCTGAGTGCTGCTGTCTCTATAGGGATTATCTGTTGCTGGCAGGACTAACTCATGCCCATGGGGACATACCTCCTTTCGTTATGATTATGCATCAAAATCTTTTTTAAAATTCCCTTTGAAAAATCAGTCCCTACTTTGGGAGTTTGTGACTGACAGAGAATAAAAGGGTTGGCTGTGAGTCTAGGGTAGTCCTTGTCCCGTTCAAAGCTTTCTGGACAACACGTGAGTAAAGCTGGGACCACCGCCCATTAACACTATGCTCCAACCCACTGAGCTAATCAGCTCTGAAAGTCAGCAATAATTATGATTCATAAAGTGCAAGAAGATACCAAGGAAAGCAGCAAAGAAGAAGAAAGGAGGAAGGGAGCAAGGAAAGGAGGAAGGAGGAATAATATATGTCAAGCTATTCATCAGATTCTCAGCCCATAATATAAGGTGTGCAAGAAATATCTCATTAAAATTTGTTTTCGGTTAACCTAATACTAACTCTGGTCCCCAGTTTCATGGCTTGAAGGGTCATCCAACCTGTTATTTGTGGGGTCATTTCCCATCCTTCACTCTAGAGATATGCAAAACACTAGGTTCAAAATAGCACTAAGATTTGGGAAGGCTCATCTGGTCTTTGGTCACACAACCATACTGGCACCCAATCAGATACACATACTATCTCGGTCCACGTGGTCACTTCAGGAGAGATTGCTCTGCTGCCTTCCTGTGAGGCTTGAGGCATGCGACACTTAAGCAAAGCTTATGTAAGGCCTAGGAGATGGCAGCCATTTCCCTCCCAGGTCTTGTCATCATCCTAAATGCAACCAAATCCCTGCACGCACATGCCCTCTCTTCCTGAGAAGCATAAACTTTCCTGTTCTCTCAATTTCTCAGCACATCCCAGCTCCTGCTTTCTACTGAATATATTACAAATATTCCAAAGGCAAGAAATTACAAAGCAAGTGAGGGCGAAGGGAAAAGTTGAAAGAAGAAAATCACTATTTCCCAATAGATCATTTACTCCCATTTCTTTGAGTGGAGATGGGAAATGAAGAAGAGAATGAGAAAGAAGCTAAAGTTCAGAAAGTTTAAGTTAATTGCCAAAGCCCTTCTGCCAGTAAGTGGTAGAATCTGGGTATTTTTCATCTAGTGCTTTTTGCAAACCTATCCTAACTTATCACATCATTCAACTTGGAACATATAAAAAAATAGAATTAAACTCCAAAATTAAAATCCTCAATTCAATTGATTCTTCCAATTGTTTTATTTCTTCAATTTTACTGACAATTGATTTAGAAATAACCTTGGATTTCTCAGAAATATGCTTGGTTCCAAGTTCTCAATCGTGTTAGAAATATCTTTTAGAACTAAAAGTTTCTATAAGTTATCATAGTATAGCTTAGGATTCTAAATGATGAAGATATTCGAATATAAGAAAAAATTAGAAGCAACAAAAATAAAATCTCTGAACTCCAATTTTTTATAAACCCTTGGTAGCAAAGCAGGATTTGTGGTCTTTCATTTGCAAACATTGTTCCTAGCTGCCTTATTCATAAGATATCATATACCTGACACTAAGCCATGTGGCAGATTTCCTACCATTAAATTTGTAACAGCAAAGAATCAGTATGTGCATCCTCTGCTTTTACTATTTATGTCCAAAGATCTGGGAAAGTTCCCAGAAAGTACATGGGTGAGCTGAAGTCCAAAGTATGGGAGGGAAAACTGTGCTTTGAAGAATTGTTTAACAACAAAGATAAAAAAATAGAGTCATTTCAAAGCCGAGACAATAGAGTCATTAGTTTTTTATAATGGGCCTGCTTGATGACCACAAGCAGTAAATCTTAGAACGTTTAGGATTTTTCTAAAACTTAAAGCAACAGAGGTTCTGTTTAAGCAGAGAATAACAATCCCAGAAGAGAAATTACGAAGGTTCTAGACCATAAGACAATATATTCTCTGTAAAATAAATGATAACGGCCTTGGTTTCAAACACTACAGAAATTCAATAGTGGCGCATCATATGTGCATTTAATTTACTAGAACTGGATATACGAAATAATAACACATTTTTTAAAAAGCTAATTGTTGACAAATATATGAAAATATGCTCAACATGTCTAGCTATTAGGCAAATGCAAATCAAAACCACAATGAGCTACCATCTCACACCTGTTAGAATAGCTATCATCAACAGGACAAGTAACAAATGTTGGAGAGGATGCAGAGAAAAAGGAACCCTCATACACTGCTGGTGGGACTGCAAACTGGTACAGACACTATGGAAAATAGTATGGAATTTCCTCAAACAACTGAGAATTGATCTACCATATGATCCAGCAATCCCTCTACTGCGTATTTACCCCAAATATTTGAAAACTCATATCCAAAAAGATATTTTCACACTGATGTTCATAGCAGCATTATTCACAGTGGCTAGGACATGGGAACAACCGAAGTGTCCTACAATAGACGATTGGCTAAAGAAGCTGTGGTACATATCTACAATGGAAATATTACTCAGCATAAGAAAAGATGAAATACTGCCATTTGCAACAACCTGGATGGACCTCGAGATATTCATGCTAAGTGAAATAAGCCAGACAGAAAAAGTTGAAAACCAAATGATATCACTTATTTGTGGGATATAAACCTAAAAGCAACAAATGAACAGGACAAACAGAGACTCAGGGACATGGACAATAGACTAGTGGTTACCAGAGGGTAGGGAGTGGGGGAGGAGGGAAGAGGAAAACAGGGTAAAGTGGGTCAAATATAGGGTGTTGAGGGAGGGTAAAGGGGAATGGGATCAAATTTATGGTAGCTAAAGGAAACTAGACTCTGGGTCGTAAACACACAATAGAATACATAGATGTCAAATTATAATGTACACCTCAAAATTATATAATTGTATTAACAATGTTACCTCAATAAACTTAAAAAAAAAAAGTTGGTTGTTGGTTTTTAAACCATAAAACAGCCAGATCCTTCTGGTGATTATCAGAGATTTTTGAAGTCATTTTGGCATTATTCAGTTTCTGCCATAAGTCTTAAATTTTGGATCTAAACCGCCCAGAATAAAATGCTGCAATAATGTTGTAGCATTGACACTAGTGGCTGGTGGGATGAAGTTAGAAGACCTGCAGCCAAGCCTACTGTCTGAGGTGACTCCGTGTAAGGCACTTAACCTCAAGTGAGGTGAATCTTACTTTCCTCACCTGCAAAGTCAGGATAACAATGATCATTTTCTTACCATCGTAATAGGGCTTTTGTAAAAATCAAGTTACATAATAAATAGAGTAATATTTGGCAAAATTTCAAAATATTCTTTTACATTCAAGATATCAGTTATTGTTATTGACATGGTGATTATTCTTACTCTTATTACAATCAGGTCCCTGATTTGAAGATTCATCTTGGAAGCATTTCTAAAAATCACATTTAATACAATCCACACTTACAGCAGTCAATTCAAAAGGGCTTTTGCAATTCCTTGGTTCCACACACTCAATCTATTTCAAAAGATGAAGATGCTGTTACTGTCTACTATGTACTGGTATTGCTCTTTTGGTGTATTACCTATGTTTCCAATAGAACATCCCTAAGTGCTTTTCTCCTGTCATTTTATTTTACTCCATGGGAAAAGTATATAAACCATGATTCTCTCCTTTTCATAGATAATTTATAATAGGACAATAAGTGGGACTTTGTCTGTTGCTCCTAAATGAATTACCATAACACAAGTTTTCTGAAACAACATGAGAATCCCTCTGAAGTGATGCAAAGCAAGCATCAGACCCCCTTTGAGTTTTATTAGGAAGCAATCTAACCAGATTTGATGCCTGCAATGATCCACCTGAGGCCTCCCCAACCCCTATGTCATGCCACCTAGTACTTCCCAGCTTATATAAGAAGAGAACAAGGATTGTAGGGGCGCGAAATCATAGGAATCCATCTCAAGGAAATTGTTGAGGCTTAACTTTCCATGAGAGCTGACAGGTATGTACTCTCACCCCCAAAACAAATGTGTGTGTGTGTGTGTGTGTGTGTGTGTGTGTGTGTGTGTGTGTAGCATTGCAGGGGGTGGTAGTTCTAAGAAAATCATGAAGAGATATTAGGTATCTCCTTCCCCTTTTGGACAGTATAATGGCTGTTCTGCCCTTGCCCCATTTGAACAGTGCAACAAAGGACTTCAGCAAGATGGCAGAGCAGAGAGTAAAAGTGACAGCTGAGCAGCCTCTTCTTCCACCTGTGGCATGGCAAGAATATGTGACTTATACATGGACAAGTTGAAGTTACAGAAGTAGCTATTAAAGAGACACCTCACCCAAACACACCCAGTCATAACCATATTCCCTGATTTGTTTATGTGCATGTTGCTTTCTTGTCTGTTTCTCTCACCATGAGGGCAGCACCTGTTTATCCCATGCCCAGAACAGTGTTGGTATGTGGTAAAGTTCAACCCATATTTATTGAATCAATTAACACCTAGTGACTTGGCTTGGCCTTCAGGGCTAGGCTCTATGTACTGTCACTTCTGGTCTCCCAAACTTCTACTTAATAGCACTGATCTACCTGGTTCTTTTTTTTTTTTTTCCTGTATCTTAAAAATAGGACTTTTCTTTCATGTCTAGATTATCAAATAATAACAGAAATTGATCTCATTACATTCCTTATTCTATGTCCTAATTCTTCTTCCATTTTTCCCTTAAATTTGGTAGTTGGCCCCAGACTGAAAACTTGGTTCAATCAATTGACCTATATTGTAATGTATAAAAATAACCAGTTGTGTGAGTCAATCAATCTTAAAATGCATTCCAACATTTGGTCTTACATGATATAACCCTCACTTGCCAGAGAAACACAAACCAGAACTTATTTCTGAGAACTGTACTGGTTTCATTTAGTTGTCGTCTTGGCCATTGGCCATGAGGGTAACAAAAGCAGAAAATGCAAGCAAATATCAAGAATTCAATGCTTTAAACACTCAGAAGTACCATTTTCAAAATTATTGCTAATCTTCATCTAACCACTGCAGATTTTAAAATAAAGCCATGCTGTATTTTAAACTCAAAAAGTGCTATCAATATATAGAACTGGGCTGAACCATGAAAAATAGGACGGTCAGCTCCAGGCCTTGCAAATCTTTAAGCGGGGCTTCCAAACCTCACTGGCTGCTATGGTCTATTGTCCATTTTAATGGACCAAAGCAATAATTCCATTCAGGAAAAATTTTCATCTCCCCACTGCATCATAGCTAACTTGGGCCATGGCTCTGTTCTCATTGGCATTACTAAGCCCCAACACCCAGCCGTACCCTTTACCCAGGCTGTGGCTTGGACTTCTTCTATTAATCTCTGCTGTGAGGGTCTTCCTGACCCATGATAGACACATGGCAGGCACCTTGATTCTCAACACCTCTGTGTTTCACACCTCACTCAGGAACGTAGAGACTTTTCCTGTTTAGCCTTCATTCACTTCCAGGCTGGATGCATTCTACTTCCAGAATGTTACAATGTTTCCCTACCTCCCTCTGCATTTTCCTCCATTATATGCATTAATAAGCATACATACCCTGCCTATTCTTTAGGGGTCACCTGAGTCTGGCATAACTGCTCAGGAAATCTTGTTAAATAAGGTTCAGTTCCAGTTCTGTTCCACTGGTGAAAAAAGTAAACATCTTTTTCTGCTTGATTTTAATTGTTAGATGTTGAGGGGTGGTTGCTTTGGAGAATATTTTATGTCAAAGAGAGCTCATCATATTCTGCTCCTCTAGTTAAATGAATCTTGCTAAAGAAATGATTTTATTAGTCACCATCTCTCATTAACAGATATTTATATTAGATTGATTTTTCCTTTGAGCCAGTCTCTGTCAGTGCCATTAGGTAAGGGGTTTGACAATGGGAGGCCTCAGTTAGTCCTCAGTGATAATGGGAAAAACTCTCTAATTCAAAACAAGCCTGTAAGCTTTGTTGTTTCCTACAAGGAAACAAAAATAGACATGTACTTGGTGGGAGGCTGAACTCATAGGTGCCTGGGATACCTTTGAGTTAATAAAGCAGAGGGCAGTCATGAACATAATATGCAAAGAAACATGCATGGTTTTTTATTTCTTAAGAGGAGAGGCAGTTTAAAATAGATTCTTTCTTTACTTGCTCTTTGTAAAATATTGTGTGTTTCTTATGAAAAGATTTCTTTTCCCCATGAAAATTGACATTCTCCTGCTCTGATACTGCAGTTACAAAAATTCTGTTCTGATATGAGAAAAACATTCCACTTCAGTCCAGAATTGAGCTTTCTAAATCATTTGAATCATCCCACATTAGCTTGCCACTCCGTGGGCGCTAAAAAAAAAAAAAAAAAAAAAAAAAAAAAAAAATTTAAACAACTTTGTTGACTAATTCTCCTCCTGAAAAAAGACCACATAGTAATTATCTTCTCCCTTTTAAAAGTGAAACAGCAGTTACCCTTTGTAGATCCATTGCACCTATAGAGTTTAAAACATTCTCCGAACAACTTAAAAAGGTATTACAGTCTAGAGCTATGCTGCCCTGAACAAGCCCGATCTAGTCTGATCTCGGAAGCTAAGCAGGGTCGGGACTGGTTAGTACTTGGATGGGAGAACACCTAGGAAAACCAGCTCCTGTGGGCATAAAAAAATAAAAAAATAAGGGATTAGAAACTGACAAGGCCCTTGCAATCCATGAGGTCAACCAAGGGTTGCCTTGCCTAAAAATAGAAAAAAAAAATGTACTACAATCCTAACCAGAAATAAAATGTAATAGTGTTCCCATTGTATAGGTATTAAAATGAGATATGGGGAAGAGAAGAGATACAAGTTGTTCAAATACAATAACTCATATTTACTGAATATTTAATATGTGCCAAACACTGTTCTAGATATTTTATGTACAAAGCTCACCTAACCTACATTATAATCCCATGAGTTAGTACTATTACCTACATTTTACAGATGCACAAACTGGTATAAAAGCATTTCGGCAAGTTGCTTAAGGTCACACAGACAATATGTGGTAGGGTCAGGATTTGAACCTAGGCAGATTGAGTATATTGTCAACCCTCTTAACACTATGCTTAGTACCTTTTTATTTTCCTACAGCATTATCGAGATATAATTTTACAAGTAAGATTGCAACATATTTAAAGTTACAATGTGATGAGTCGATATACATATACTTTATGAAATGATTCCCACAATCAAGTTAATCAACACATTTATCACTTCGTATAGTTATTTTTTTTAAATAAGGACACTTAAGCTCTATTTTCTTAGACAATTTGAAATATAAAATACAATATTATTAACTATAATCGCCATGCTGTATGTTAGATTATCTTATAATAAACAATAAGTATCGTTTGAACTATATCTTCCCATTTCTGTCACTCCCAGCCCCTGGCAACCACCCTTCTACTGTTTCTATAAGATCAACTTTTTTTTTTTTTTTTAAAGAATTCACATAGACATGATTTGGCACAGTTTGTCTTTCTCTCTCTGGCTTATTTCACTTAGCAGAATGCTCTTAAGGTCTACTCCTGTTGTCAGAAATGACAGGATTTCCTTACCTCATTTTTCACGGCTGAATAATATTCCTCTGTGTGTGTGTGTGTGTGTGTGTGTCACATTTTCTTTACTCATTCATCCATCAACTTAGTTTGCTTTCATTACTTAGCTGTAATGAATAATGCTGTAATGAACACAAGAGTAGACATATTTCTTTGAGATGGTGATTTCAGTCCCAGAAATGAAATTACTAAATCACATGGTAGTTCTATTCTTAATTTTTTGAGGAACCTCCATACTGTTTTTCACAACGGCTGTTCCAATTTTCATTTCCACCAAGAGTGTACAAGGCTCCCTTTTTTCTACATCCTTGCCAATATTTATTTCTTGTTGTTTTGAAAACTGACATTCTACTACATGTGAGGCAATATCTCATTGTGGTTTTAATTTGCATTTCCATGAGGATCAGTGATGTTGAACATCTTTTCATATATCTATTGGCCAAATGTAATACTTCTTTGGAAAAATATGTATTCATGTCATTTGCCCATTTTTTAACAGGGTTATTAGGGGTTTTTTGCTATTAAAATGTAAGAGTTATTCACATATTTTGTATATTAATCCCTTACTGAAAGTAGGGTTGGAAATATTTTCTCCCATTCTATAGGTTGCCTTTTGTTTGTTTGTTTCCTTTGCTATGAAGAAAATTTTCAGTTTGATGTAGTCTCACTTAATTATTTTTGCTTTTGTTACCTGTGCTTTTTGGAAATCAAAAAATCATTGTGTTGATCAATGTCAATAAGCTTTTTCCTAAGTATTTTACAGTTTCATCCTTTTTTTTTACATTTTAAGTCTCTCTCTCTCTCTCTCTCTCTCTTCTCTCTCTCTCTCTCTCTCTCTCTCTCTCTCTCTATGTTTAAGTCTCTAACCAAATTGAGTTGATTTTGTGGCATAAAATAGGGTCCAATTTCTTCTTTTCATGTGATGTCCAATTTTGCAACACCATTTATTGAAGAGACTACCTTTCCCTAGGTGTATCCTGGCATACTGAAAAATTAGCTAAGCATATATATACATATATATGTATGGTTATTTCTCCCTCTCTATTTTTTCCATTAATCTCTGCACTCTTATATGCCAGTACCATAGTGTTTTGATTACTATAGCTTTGCAATATAGTTGAAATCAGGCTATGTGAAACCCAGATTCTCTTCTGACTCAAGATTCTTTAGCTATTGGGGTCCGGGGTGCATACAAATTTAGGATTGTTTTTTTCTATTGAAAAAAAAAAGCCATGGAATTTTGATAGGTGTTGCATTGAATCTGTAGTAACTTTGGTAGTATGAGTGTTTTAAGAAATTAATCCACAAACATAGGAATATTTTCATCAATTTGTGTCTTCTTCATTTTTATAGTTTCATAATCGATCTTTCACCTCTTGGTTAAATTTATTCATAACTATTTTATTCTTTTTGTTGCTTTGTAAATGGGATTACATTTTTAATATTTTTTGGACAGTTCGTTGTTAGCATAATGCCATTTTTATACACATATAGTAAAACTGCATCAGTTTTCAAACTGGAAACCAGATCTAATGTTAATTGACATTTTGCTGTTTGTGTCTTTTAAAATGAAAAATTAAGATTAAAAAGTGTTCTCTGTGATAGAAAGTGAAGCAAATTTTAAGGAGGAAATCAAACCAATTCCTGAAGATTTAAAATTCAGGTAATTTGGGTATTCAGAACACAAGTCAGGTACTTGGTGGTACCTGTTAAAAAATATGCATTTGAGATTCAAATATAACACATCAGCAAATGTAGCTGGACTTGCTATTATGGAGATTATTCTTTATAAAAGAAACTCAAGCTTTTATTTCACTG
This sequence comes from Eonycteris spelaea, assembly GCA_003508835.1. Taxonomy (NCBI): domain Eukaryota; kingdom Metazoa; phylum Chordata; class Mammalia; order Chiroptera; family Pteropodidae; genus Eonycteris; species Eonycteris spelaea. The sequence continues at coordinate 10,310,080 of PUFA01000007.1, forward strand.
AAATACATTTAAGGACTTTTGTAAATTGGTCAAATGAACTGTAAATGCATATAAAAAGAACCTATATTAATTTAACGTTTTATACAGTTTAGTAAATGCTTTCCCATAGGCATCTCTCTTAAGGAAGAGACAAGATTTATGATTTTTCCTTTTCTTTACAGTTGAGGAAGCAAAGGTCCAGAGAGATTAAAATTCTTGTTCAATGTCACACAGCTGTGAAGTTACATGATTGTGATACAAATAAATTCCATTTCTCTTTCAACTATATATTTGGAATTCTTTGGCACTTGCCATTTCTGGTGTGCTTTTAAAATATGCATATTTATTATATTCTTATTGTCAGTGTGTATAGCATTTAAGAATATGGACTTCGAAATCAGATTGCCTTGGTGCAAATTCTGACTCTGCCCCTTGTTATGTAATTTTAGATAAGGTACCTAACCTTGTTGTGTTTCAGTTTTCTCATCTCTAAAACAGGATTATAATATCTATCCCCTAAGGGAAAGGGGAGAATGTGTAAGTATTAAGTGAGATACTATAACAAAAACATTTGGAACCATGCCTGGCACAAAGTAATATATACAAGTTTTTACACTCAACGTATGTTAGTTCTTACAGAGAAAGGATTATTATTTCCATTTTATAGATAAAAGGACTGTGGATTCAAGTTATATGACTCGCCTATTAAGCTGGAATCTAAACTCAATTCTACTGATTCATAATCTGTTTCTTTCTCACTATACCAGCTTGTTTTGTGTAGAAATTTAGGTTTCACTGAATTTTGTTAAAGTTGGAGAATTATAGAGAAGGGTTCAAAATCAGGTGTCTATTTGTGGACTTTAGGGTTTCTGAAAACCCTCTAAACTTGTATAGAAAATGTGTTGGTATATTTGTCTAGAATAGGGTTCATAGCTTTAATCACGTTCAAGAAAGAGGGCCAAGTCTCAAGAGCGTTAGTGGCCATGGATTGTGAGGTACTAGAGTGTAAATTTAAGGTCTAGGCTTGGAACTGCTTGGGTTCAGATCAGAAGTCTAACACTCTCAGCTCTGTGACCATGGGTAACCTAAGTTTTCCTCATCTGTAGAAGAAGCATGATCATTTGTAAGAATTAAATTAATACATATTAAACACACACACACACACACACACACACGAAACATTGCTTGGCACTTAACGAGCTCCATATAAAGGTTGTTGTTATTATCATTGACACGATCAAGTGTTGCTTAAAAACCAGCTGGATTAAATTCACTTGGACAATGAATTATTAGTATAACTAATATCCATGAGAACTTGGCGTAGTGCTAAGGTACATAGCCTCTAAGATACTCGACTCTTGGTTTTCACACTCTTGTGTAATCTCCTTCTCTTGAGTGGATTTATTGGCCAGCTTCTGCTGAATTAAATATGGGTGCAAGTGATGGGATGTCACTTCTAAGATTAGATTATAAAAAGACAGTGGTTTCTATCCTAGATGTTCTCTCTCTCTTTCTTGGGCTGCTCTCTCAAGGAAAGGCCATCTGCCATACTGTCAGGCAGCCCTGTGGAAGGTTCATATGAAAAGAAACTGAAGGAGGCCTCTGGCCAACAGTCATCGGGGAAATGAGGCTCTCAGTCTATCAGTGTTGAGGAACAGGGGCCCACATGAGTGAGCTTGAAAGCAAATCTTTCTCCAGTCGGGTTTTCAAATGACACTTCAGACCCAGCCAACAGCTTGGCTGAAACCTCATGAGAAAATGTAGGCCAGAGGCACTCAGCAAAGCTGGGCCCAGATTCCTGACTCACAGAAACTGTCAGATAATAAATACCGTATTTATTGTTTTCAGTCACTAATTTTGATAGCAATTTTTATGCAGCAATACATAACTAACACATATGCAAAATACTTTATAGATATTACCTCATTTAGAACTTATGATCAGCCTAAGATGTTGGTATTATTATACTGATTTGTAGAGGTTGTCTGAAGAAATCAAATGACTAACAGAAACTGGTAGTGAATTTTGCCTGACTCCAAAACCCATGCTCTTTCTTAGCTAGGATATTAATTTTTTATCGTTTTAATTATGGTATAGTTGAAATACAATGCTATATCAGTCTTAGGTGTACAACACAGGTGATTTGACATTTAGATACCTTATAATGTGCTCACCACATATCTAGTAACCATTTGTCACCATGCAAAGTTATCACATCATTATTGGCTATATTCCTTGTTCTGTACATTATGTTGCTGTGACTTACTTACTTTATAACTGGGAGTGTGTACCTCAAATCCCCTTTGCTATTCACCCATGCCTTTACCTGTCTCTGTTAACCATCAGTTTGTTCTTTTTGACTCATTTTTGAGATTACTTTTATTTCTGTGTAGGTTTTGCTATTAATAATTAAAATGGAATTACTGAAGGTATTTAGAAACAGATCTCAATTTGTTTTTTTTAAAACATACTAATGGCCTTTATTTTAATCAGAACTTGGAAATCTGAATACTTCACAAAAGCACTAGGTTTTGCCAAAATTTATGCTATAGGGAATAAGGTCTAGGATATTAATAAATATTAAATTATAGACTCTAAGTCTGAGCTCTTCAAAATAATCTCTACATTATTATTATTATTATTATTATTATTTCTGAAACATCACCCTTTTGAAAAATAACTAATATTTAAATTAATGAATGGCTTTAAATAAGATCCATCCCATTAACTCACATCCTCAAATAGAATTTCCCTCAATAAGTCAGTGGTCTCTTAGGTCTGGGTCCGCTGACTCTTGGTCCAGCAGCCTGTCAATTCCACCCTTGATTTCCTAATGCAGAAAATAAAGTCCTGTGACAGTTAATGACCTATGCCAAACCATTAGAAATAACAGTCAAATTTAAAGAAGAACACTGATGAAGACATATTTATGACTTAAGACTTCACAAACCAATTGATTGATAGAATCCTTTCCCTCTGCCTTTTTGAAATAATTAGTGACTTTAACTCAGTAGAATATTAAGATTTGATTTGGTTACTGTAGTCGATTGAGAGCAAAACAAAAATCATGAATCCCAGAGACAAAGATGCCTTGGGTACAGAGATATTCCACTAAAATATGTTATAAAAATGATCAGATAGATTTTTATGTTTCCAAGACCTATGTTTCTTTCTATTTATCTACCTATCAACCACCTACCTAGGTTAGCATCAGTGTCTCAATATGTAAACTATCTCTAATTTCAAAACAGGCCTACTTGAAAATAAATGCTATTTGGTTTACTAGTGACCTAAAGGAATAACATTACCACGGGTTTTAAGAGGTTGAGATAGTAAAGCATTATAAGTATATAGTATAAAACTTAGAAATGAAAATGTAGTTTTGATACTGTATATACTATAAAAATATTTTTTAATTTAGTTTCATCATTCTAATAATACATTTACAATCTACCCCCAATTAACTCATAATTTGGCTGAAGAGTAAAACTGGTTTGTGTGTATATGGAGAGTATGCATCTCTGTGGGTCTGGTGAACAAATGATATGGGAAGTCATAAAAATTAGAGATTTGCCATTGAAAAAAGTGAAATCATAAAGACTGTCAGTGCACATTGCTTTTGCTATGCTGAACTCCTCACTTTGTTTTTGATGGATCCAAACCAGAAATTCACATAATTATTGATACAATCTCAATATTAATACTAAAAGTTAAAAAATACATTCTACATTGTATGGGGTAAGGTAGTAGAAAGAGAAACAGGTTTAGTATCAAGAAATAAGGGATTTTGGTCCTGTTTTGCCACTAGGTAATTTATAATGCAACTTTTCTAAAGTTGTCTCATCTCTCTGGGATTAATCTTCTTTATCTATAAAGGTTGATCTTTAAGATCACTTCCAATATTAATGTTCCAGACTGAATAATTATTGTCCAATCAAAAGTACCTTAAGAATTCAAATAACTAAACCTCTAAAAAATATTTAGTTAGGTTATTCCTTTAGGACACCCAATAAGCATTTATTTCAAAGTACAATGTATCCTCATTCTTTACAGAGTCTGTATTTGTGAATTCATCTGTTCTCTCATACTGTAAACAGAGTCCTTAGTGCCATGTTATCTGCATTTTTTTATTTTTTGTTGGTGATTTAAAATGGCCCCCAAGATTAGTGCATATGTCTCTAAGTTCAAGAAGGCTGTGATGTACTTATGAAGTAAACACGTGTGTTTGGTAAGCTTTGTTCAAGCATGAGTTATAGTGTTGTTGGCCATGAGTTCAATCCTAATAAATCAAAAATATATATTAAATAAAGCATCTTTAAATAGAAATTCACATAAACCAGGGTTATACACTGACTGGTTGATGAAAATGTTATGACCAGAGACTTACAGGAACCTAATTCCGCATTTGCCCTAGGAGCTTGCAAAGTTTTCCTCTTTCTGAAAATTATCTCTTTAAATAAATTCTTTAGTAAATGGATAATAGAATTTTATTTTCATACAGTATTTCAAGTGCTCACTGAAGTATTTGATGTGATAATCATAATGTAAGGTTCAGCTAAATATTTAGGATTCCATAATTTCTTTTCTGTTAATAATACTCCTCTCTTCTATTTCTAAATTCCTTTATTTTTCAACTTATTTCCACTTGAGATATTTCAACAGTCCAAAATTTCATTTGATGTTAAAATTCTTCAAAAGCATTATTTTACAGGGTCCCTCCCTTTCTACCACTCAAAGAAAGAACACTTACCTTCTTTGAGTTCACATTCAGCCTGTTCAGTATTCTATCTCAGGGACTGCAACAGTCATTTTGACATGAGCTTCTCCAAACATCTTAATATACTGGAGAACATGCCAAGGAAATAAGATACAGGTGTGGGAGAAATACTGTTTCAAAGATCATATTTTCTTTTCCAACAAAAAATTGAAAGCCTGTGATCTGAATCATCTGTGGACGATTTGATAAACAGATACAGAGAAAGAGTGGGAAAAAAAAGGTTGCTCTCACTATTTCACTCTGTGTTAACAACAGATTGCTGGAAATACTACTTTTGAATTCTGCAAATATTAAAACTTATTTCAATCCAATAAAGGCAACGGGTTTTATAATAGCTTGAACTTCAAGTTAACTAGGAAGAAATAAGCCCTATTTAACAGAATGCAATCTGTGTGTGGTGAATAATGTACTGGGATATTAATTTGCATTTTATTCTCACTGTTGTAAATAATTTACAACTCTTTGTCTAAAGAAGACAGCAATGTTTTTGTCTTTGTTTTTCCCAGAAATGGGAAGAAATACAAGCATACCCAAAAGACTACTTCCAAAAGGGACATTTGTTTTCAAAAGTCCAGGCTCATAAAAGACTGCGAGGAGCGGAATTTCAGGGTTAGGAAAGGTAATGAGTTAGCCCTTGGAGGAGAAGGGTTTTGAGAGAGTTTTTCCAGAGAATGGAGGACTGGAAGTTTGAAGAGTTCACGTGCAATGGAGAAAGATGTGCTGCTCCATATTCTGCCACCAGGGAGATACAGGTCTCGGATAAGCATAACTTCAGGCATACCTGAGAAGGTGAACAACTAAAGACTGCAGGTCTCAGCCTCAGCAAAAATCTAAACATTCCTTTGCATGTAACTGTGATGACCAGTGTGCAATGCAGACCAAAAGGCATTCCTCAAATACTTTTCAAATATTATGATTGTTATATGACCCTAGGCTCCCACCCCCCAAAACACAAATCTCAATTTTTAATCAGGTAGGAAGGAGTTCTGAGTACACTGATCTGTTTTTGTTTTGTTTGTTTGTTTGTTTGTTTGTTTTTAATAAAGAAAAAACAGAGTATGCTTCTTGGGCTAGATCATAGATAAAACTCATACCCATTTGTTAACTCAGGTAACCCTTATAAAAATACACCATGGGATTTGTACTATTAAACCCATTTTACAGATGCATGAAAAGAGGCACAGAAAAGTCAAGTACCTTGTCTGATATCACAGGGATAGGAGGTAGCAGATATGGGATTTGAACTCATGCAGTCTGGCTAGACATTCTGTGCTCCTGAAAACTCCACTCTTCTGCCTGTCCTGTCATGTCTATGTCAGGTCACTTATCTCTCTTTTTTTAAAAAATGGTTTGCTACAAATAATTATTGTGTGCAGGTTTTATCTCCTCTTAGCTCCCTGATGACTGGCATGCTTATTTTTATGTTTCCTACAGTGCCTGACACTGACCCTGGAAAGAACACGCCACTCTTAACATGAACGAGTAAGAATCAAACTTACAAACCAGGTCTGAATATAAGTGTGTGCAAACACACACACACACACACACACACACACACACACACACACACACACACACAGAGTCTTTAAAACATAGATGATCAAGATTGATCAGATTTGATGCAATAAATATCTATATTAAATGTCTCAAACCACGTTAATCGTGTGATTAACTTAAAATACATTCCTACTAGAGAATGCATTGATATTTTTCATTACCTATCTTACTTTATTATACAATAAAAATAATGCATTTTTTAAAAGCATCTAGTAAACTATCTCTGAAATTTATTTTCAATGGCATTTCAGACCTATTTTGAGAAAGGAACATATGATTTTTAAAGAGCTAATAGGGGTAGATTCTGTTATACACACTCAAACACTGCTTCAGACTTGAAGAACTTATATACCACCCCCCCCAAAAAAATACTGGAAGTGCCACCAGCTACCAGTGCTTAGAGCTGAGCCCTCACCAGAAATTACCCTCAGCTGGGGAAAGCTGCCTAAAGCAGGGTCACACATGTTTCCCCAAAGGTCCCTGCATCCAATCATTGATCAGTATGGGAATATAAAGGTGCAACCCTCCTTGTCACAACTTAGGACCACGTTGGTAGGCTACCAGAATTTCAGAGCCTTCAGTGGAGGTCAACTGTGACCTTCCTTGAAACTGTATCAACACCCAACTTCTCCCGCCACCCAATCCTGTTTTCTTCCTGTTCCTTCTGCAGTTGTTAATCCTGAGAACCCTCCAAATGAACGTCATGCCAGTGTCTGCTTCTTGTGGAAATCAAGCTGGGACACCCCATGCATCCAAATGGATGATACTTGCTAAATTGACATCAGTCGTGTTTCCTTGTAGGCATGCTCAATACATTTTATTCAGCTGAAGTACTTACACAATTTAACCTAATAGAAGTAGATAAGCCATGTCTAAAGAGTCAAGAAGCTTATCTGGCCCTGCTGAGATTCTCAACATTAAAACGAGAAAATCCCCTTCTAAATAATTATTAGATGCTCATATGATAGTATCCATTGATCGCGACTGCAGTTGCTAACATTGAGGGCTTTTTAGGTGTCATGCACTGTGGCAAAAACCTTGCATGCATTATGTCATAGAGGCCTTATAACAACCCTCTGAGAGAGATACTATTATCAACTCATTGTACTGTGAAGCTCACAGTAGTTACATAACTTTCTCATGGTTACATGGTGACATGACGACACGACTTCCTGTCCACAGCCTCTTACTGCTGCTATATTGCCTCACCTAAACACATAAGGACAAAGAGCTATAAAGAGTTCAGTGATGCATTTCAATTGCTTCCTATTTTATTCACCAGAAAACAGCATCTGAATTTGTTTGAAATACAGTAGTATATAAATGTTATTTTTGGTCAGCCCACAGACAATTTTTGGAATGCATACGCATTTGAAAACCTATTTCAAAAACTCTGTACCTTTATGGGGTCCTGTCCTCTTGACTCAAAGGTCAGTGACTATTGTCCTAAAAACATTATATACCACTGTATTTGGTGCTCCCGGTGTTTAAGGTTACAGACACTCCCTTCCTACACATGAAAAAATACACATAAAAAAAGCAAAAAGCAAAAAGCAAAAAAAAAAAAAAAAAAAGTGGTTCAAAAGTAGCAACTGCTATCAAATTTGAAAAACAGTAGGAGCCCAAGAGAGGAAGCAGGAATTTTAGTATGGCTTGGTACAGAATTTAAGGTTTACTACCATTATTATCCCCTGAAAGCCATCTTAGAGAAAGAAAGCACTCCAAATGTTGAGATTTTTATTAATATTTTTAATTTTCAGAAAATTTGACTAAAAGGATAAGCAGCAATATAGGAAAAACAGTCAAGGCAAATTCTTAAGTGCCATGCTACGTGATGAGTGAGCAGGAGCAAGAAAATGCCAGCAGGGACATGATTTTCCAAAGCTACATTTTGAATAGAGTGGATTAACTGGAGGTTTAGTGTATTCTACCAGAAAAATAGGATATTCCTCTAACCAAGTGAAATAAACCATAATGCAGGATATTTGACAAGATGTCAGAAGAGAGAGCAAATCTTAAGTGTTTTAAGTGATGAGCTCTTCTCTTGCCTCTGTCCCTACTTTAAAGCAAAAAAGAAAAAGAAAGAAAAGAGAAAGAAAAGATGGGAGAGGAAGAGAAAGAGGGATAGAGTCACAAAGGCCTGCAAAAGGTACACAGGCAGGCAGGCTTAGAATAGTGCTTAGAACCTATATATTTCAACAAATGTCAGCCATTGATTTTATTTAAAGAACATAACATAAATATTATCAATTTTGACCAAAAAAATATATACTAATATAAATAACCAATATAAGGATGTGAGGGGAAATGGAGGCAGGAGGAATGTACATCTGAATTTTTCCTATTCTTCATAGCTAGTGGACATTCAATAGCATTTAAACTTGAAATCTAGGGTTCAAAAAAGTGGCTGGCACATCTTATTTTTTCACACTATTTTTACCTACTTTTAGGACAATCTATTAGGAACTAACATGTTTGGGGAAGAAATAGTTATTGGATGAGCAGCTCATTTCTGTTTATTTTCATTTGGTATAACAAAGTAATTTAATATATTTAATTTGAAATAGAATGTATTCGAGGATGTCATTTTCTGAAATGATTTCCATTCATCTATGTACCCATCCGTCTCCGTTCTACTTATTTGTCTATCTATCTATCTATAGACACTAAGAAATATTTGCTATTATGTTCACTTAATGATGATGGTGGCTATTTCTGATAGATGAGATTATTTTGCCCTCCTTTATCACTTGAGCTTTGCAATAATGATTATGTATCATTTTTTAAAAATAATAAAACTTCCCTTCTGTGGAAATTTTTTAAAAACCACCCAAATGAGAAAAGGAAATAAAATCATTCATAATCAGGTGTGGTCATTTTTAAAACAAAAGTATGATTTGAATCTAATTCCAGGCTCAGAAGCATTAAACAAAGAAAGAAACAATGTTCTCAGACTGTTTGATGAATTGTAGCATGGGCTTAAATGATACCCACAAGAACTAAAATAGGGGAAATCACTCTGAAGAAAAACTATCTGTAAACAAGATGAGTATCCAGTTTTGTTAAGAGTCAAAGCTATTTTAATGTGTGCTCTTTATCGAAAATAGGAATAGCCTCATCATGATTAAGTCAAATGTAATACAGACTAAAATAAGTACACATATAACCAGCGTATTGAGATCAGATCACTTACTCTTTTGTATAGCAACATAACTATTCCAATTAGAAACAGAAAAGCCACCAAGTACATTAAATTAAAATAGTAGGAAAGTTTTTGTATAGTGTTCTTCAGGCTAAAAAGTTTAAATTTGCTTTTGAGATGAGCTCATTATTATATTTACAACGTGATTATTGACATTATTTATGATTTATGATTTTGTCCATTTTAGAGAAGAAGAAAAACAAGGTTTACTCGATTATCCCGAGTCACACACATCGCTCGTACTATCCTGTGTTGCATATCATGTAGCATCTTATGTCCATATTTCTTAGAAATAGTTCAGATGAATAAGATATATAATTTAATGTTATTCAACTTTTGTAATCCAAGAATATTTTCCTAATTGAAGTAGCAGGAAAAATCCAAAAGCTTAGGAAGAGCCATATCAATAAAATAAAAATGAAAACCACGATTTGGGACTAACTAGTCTCCCCATTACTGTGTCAATCTCTGAAGCCCCTTGACGGAAACCCAAGAATAATTTTAAAATCGTTCACATAATCTGATATGTTGTTATTTATCTATTTGTTTTAAGCGAGGGACAAAATATAAAAATGAACGATAGCCAGATGTTTTTTAAAAAATAGAACTCAGATCCACAATATGCAGCAATGAGCCAGAAACAAATCCATTACCTATGGTAACCAGCCTACTATCTATAACTTAGACTTATAGAAAGTCAGACTACTACTACCTCTAGCATCCAGCTCAGGAAGCCAAACAGTAACAACTCCTGGAACAATCAGCCCCAAATGGCCAAGACTCGATAAATAACTGATGGCTTCTCTAATTTTCGTCACCAGTTCCAGCTTGGGATCAACCAGAGAAAGCCAAACATGTGCCCCTAACCAATCGCAGAGGATGCCTCGCTTCTAGTTAGCCTGCCTCCAGGCTTCTAGCTTCCCCATGCTAACAGTCCCCCATCACGGCGCACCAGAAGCCTTCCACTCTTTCCGCTGTAAAGCTAAATATTATGCATTGCACAAGTATTACTTGTATGTATTAAAATAGCATAGAGAAAAAATGAAAAATGAGTTTTATGACACAAATATCTTATATTTAGGTTGTTACTCTGTTCAAAGCAGTGACTCATTTCACATACAATGACAGGTCCCCTTTCTCCTGGGACAGAATGGTCTTGAGAATTAGAGATGCAAACAAGGGCTTAGGCCAGGCAAAGTAATCCATAAAGCAAAATACCACATCCAAAGCCACGTTTTTTGCCTTTATCATAAACTCACTCAAATATTCTGTCTTTTTCATACCTTCTTACTGTGGTCATTTTTGCAACGAGTACATTATAAAATTATTTGATTGTTATCTATTAATAAAGGGGAAATTCATTCTCCATCTATTCGTGTTTGCTTATCAAGAAGCCTATTAGCCATAAACATTTGATTGGATAACGACGCCTTCAAATAGCGATAGCCTACTGGCTGATTTCTTTTGCTATCACCCAATGCGGCAAACACCCCCTTGGTTTGCAGGTGCTCCAGCTGCTGAGTGCTCTGAAATGGGCTGAATTAATCAAGTGTGACTGATTGCCTTAATTGATGGGGGAGACAGAGCAACCTTTTTTCTCAGAGCAACTACATCATGTAATTACGGAGGAAACTGTATAGCTTTTGTTAGTTGGACTAGACACCTCTAATGACATTAGCCAAGCAAAGGGTATTATTATTCCCCATTTTAGAGATTTAAAAAACTGAAACTAATATCAGTTGACTAGGTAATAGCTCCAAGGTCACACAAAAGAATAAGTAGCAAATTTAGAATTCAGGTCTGTTTAACGCTAAACTCTGTGCAGTAAGCACAATCACCAGAATCTGATGGATTGGGTTACAGCATATGTAGGCGTAAATAAGGTATTTCTAGCTGGTTTCAACTCATATATTTCTGGGGCTGCATGTAAAGGCTTCATTTGTCTTGGGTCTTTACTTTTTGGGATAATATTTGGCCTGTATCTTTGGTCATTGCCTAATGGGATGAGTCACAGAAGGATGTCTCACACGATCACCTTTAAAATCACCCTTCTTTCTCGAACGAGTATCCCAGACTGAACTGGATGTTGGGCTTTGATTTTTCTCCTAATTTGTGGCAGGTGTCTTCTCGATCCAGGATAGCCTTCAGAAAGTTATAGGCTATCACTTTTCTTCATGAGTGTTGATTCTCTTAAGGGTAGTCCTGTTGAGGCCTTCACATAACTGGACCCCTCAATGAGCTGTCTCCTCCCCAAAGTCCTTATTTCTTAGAGTTCACAAAGGAACATGAAGAAGCAGCCTACTGCTGACCCTTGAGAAACGTAAAAGGAAATTTCTATCTGTTCCACTTGGCAAGTGGAACAAGTTACTGTTCAAATGTTTCATTTAAACTCCATTCCCCTCCTCCTGACTTAGATCTTTCTGAGTACCTAATCAATGTCTGTCTTCACATGCACACACCAACAGGTAGCAGATTCCTTGCCTGAATCATCACTGTTTCTGACCTCTGTATCTAAGATTTATCATCTGTAAAGTTGGAGGTCAGACTATCTATTCTCTATAGACTCTCTCTCATAATTCTAAGAATTTCTTCCTATAAAAGAGACCATGTAAGAAAAATATTCACATTCTTCACTTTCAAGGAACACACACACAAAAGTTTAAATCATAATGTTTTTGAAATATAATAGTGTATATATGTAAGTATATATACTGTATATATATGTGTGTATAGATGTACATGATATAAAATCACTTATTTTTTAAGCCTTTTCTTAAAATAGAAAGTTAGCTTTATTTAGTGAGAGTTGTGGCGTAGTATGGAGAAAGGAGGAGGGAGTTCTAGTCTTAAAGACTTAGATTTGATATCCAGCTCTAATATTTACCCTCTTTGCAACATTGGGCATATTACGTCACCTCCCTTGCTTTACATATGTATAAAATAGGACAAATGACACCAAGTTTATAGGATGTTATAAAAACTGAGATAATATATGTTTAACCATCTGCTAGAATGCAGGATGGACATTAATACAGATTATAATGTCAACAATAATATTAATATTGCTTCGAGCTTATAAAAACTTAATACCATATATTTTTTCCTAAGACCACACAGCACAGTTCAGCTGTGCAAATGCACATTATTCATAAGGATCATTTGAAACTGCACAATAGGTGGAGAGAGAGGGCTGAACTCCCTAAAAAGCTTTTTTCATATCTCTCCTCTCATGTCTATCTTCATATTCAGAAAAAGGAAATGAAAGTATTGGAATGTCAAAAAGAAAATAATAGTCTTTTTTCCCCTTTTATCAGTTTACACATGCAGCATTCTTTCAAAATTAAAGAGTCAGCATTCAATATGTGTGTTTGATTTCTAACGTGTTTGACCTCATGGTAGAAATAACGTTCCCTGCTCATGAAGAAAAATGTTCATCCTGACAAGATTATGGCCATCCTCCTAGACTGTAGCTTTATATTAACTCCTTATGGCTTCTAATAAAACAAGATTGTTTTGAGCAGTTCTAAATAATGAAATCTATGTCCCCGAGGATTTTCATCAGCTGGTTGTGAGCAAAATATTCACTCATTTTTACACTATTTTCACAGATTATTATTTGCTTCATGATCAATAAAACTATTAAAGGTTATGGATTGATTTCCTTGGGAATAACTGTTTTCACTGAGGTGCAGTTCAGAAAAAGGAAGTTCTCTAGGTCTCATGAACAGAAAAACCTGATTACAGAAACTGACTATCAGGTAATGAAAGAGCTTAAAAACCCATTGGGGGACAATGAAGCAACCCATAGATTAGCATCAGCAGGAAGCCACTGCCCTTCGTAGGCCTGGAGGGATGTTGGGAATAAGTGGATTGCTGGAGGCAGGCCAAATGCGGAGTCAGAACCACAGCAAGGGCTGCTTTGAGCTGGAACACCAGAGGCACTGAGTTACTCCAGGAGATGCTACCAGAAGCAGGGGTGGCAAAGATGAGAAGCTCCCTCTTCCTCCCACTCTCCAAACCTCTCCCTAGGGTCTTCATCGGCTAAACCTACCATTCTAGGAAAATGCAGTTCTCTGAAAAGCAGAGTAGAACAGAGAAAGGGATGAGGACAGATCCGAGAAGAAAAAGGGACTTAGTTCATCAGCCCAAGAACCATGTTTTAGTTAAAGCTGTAAGCTCCTGGAGGACAGCCACTGCCTCTGGTGTCCAGGTGTATACTCACCACGGATGCAGCACCACATACAAGGAGGCCTTTCATATTTATCAACTAAGTGAATCTGTGTTTAAGTTGGTTGTATCAGACACTTTGTAGGCTGTAATCAGATCCTCTCAGTTTCCTGAGTCTCTGCAGCCCTTGCCACTTGTTTTACTCCAGCTCCCATAGCAACTAGTTTCAGTGGGCATAGCTCGACAATGTGTCTCGTCCCCCACCTCCCACTCCAGAGGAGTCCGTTCAGTAACCACATATGTACAACCTGGAGATTAATGTTCCATGGGAGATAGCAACTGGCAGATATATTTGTCTCCCTGCCTCCTATCAACAGACTATCCTGAAGCGCTGTTCTTTATAAGCTTTCCCAGGAAATGATCCCGTGATGTCAAGCAGTCAGTTGCCCTGGACACCAAAAGGTGGTGTCCTTGAAAGCATACCCTGATAATTGCACTCTTTTCTTTCTTGCCTCCTTTCCCCTTCCCCTGTCTTCTACTTCCCGGGGCTAGCACTCCCTCATAACATAGTAGCGCTAAAATCTTGCACTGGAAAAATTGGAAAGAAGTACAGAGTGAGAAGTCAAGAATTATGGGTGCAAGTCTGAGCACTTTGAACTGGCTGTATAACCTTTAGAAATTCTTTAGTCACGCAAGACCTAATTCTTATTTTTTCATGAACAATTATTGAACAGATGCTCTGAGCAAAGCATGGTATGAGGTGATAAGATACAAATTCGAAAAAAAACATGGTCTTAGCTCTGAAGGACTTCATATATTAAGGAATGACAGAGATATAAATGAATAAGAATGTCCTCATTTATAAATCAACAAGTCAGCGATTCAAAATTCAGAACTGGGACATTTTATAAGTGTCTCAAATAAATTGTTACTCTCAAAGCTCAGATATTTCCATCTTGAGCTGAACAGTGTCTTGTCAGTATATATACCAGCTTGAATCCTGAGTACCAATTACCTCCAAAATATATTTCTCCTATAATACTAAAAAATAAGAAAATTCTATCTTGTATCTGAAACAACTACATTTGGTAATCTATCTTAGTGGAATAATCAGGGATGTATGTGAAGGTATGTGGATGTTCATAACAGCACAGTTTGGAAAAAAAAGGATTGGAACAATATAAATGTCCAACAGGCTGAATAAGTTATGTAACATTCCTATGACGGAATACTAATTAATCTCTAAAATGCATACAGGTGTTTATTTATGGCATAGAAAGAATGTTGGAGAGATTCTTAAGTGGGAAAATATCATACTTTAGCAGATAAAAATATCATGTTTCTATAAACAAATTACAAATCCAGAAGAAAATGTTAGCATTATCTCTGGATAATGGCTTATTTGTATAATTTTTCTATTATGGAGATATTTTGAGCATAAAGGCATAACCATTCTGAAATAAGAAAATAGAAGTAATCTAAGTCAATTTACTCACTCAAGTATCACTATAAAGAAAGTAACAAACCATTATTTTTATATCATATCCTTATTCTGTTAATATACTTTAAAATATCAGTGGTATTAAATATTTTCTCCACGAAAAAAATTAATAAACAAAGAGAAATCCCCTATCGTTTTATATTTAAACTTCATTTTTATGAGGGGTGTTTAAAGCTTGGAGTTCATTTAATCGGAATTCTCCCTGAATAATAAATTAACTTTCAGTGAATTAAGGTAGAAGACGGGAGCAAACTAGTGCAGTGTCGAGAATCCATTTTGAAGTCACAGAGTCTTGGTTTCAGATCTTAGCTTCTCATCAACTATCTGAGCGATCCTGTATCTCGGTTTCTTCACATGGAAAATGAAAATAAGACCAGGTAAAAAATTTGTGAAGTTAAAATGAGATAACGTCTGGGAAAGGCACACCATTGGGCCTGGTGCAGGGAAATTCTATCAACAAAAAGTGAGTTCCTTTTCCTCTTCAATCACTCCAAAGTCTATCAAGAAATAGCTAGGAATAAAAGGAAAGACTGTACACTTGAATTTATCCCACTTTCCTAGTTCCTTGGATCTTAACTTTTTGAAATCTGAGGGACAAAAGGAGTTAAAATACCAGTGGGAGGCTGAAATGTCATTATACTCACAAATATTGCAATTACTCAAAGTTATTTTTGAGTGGTCCCATTTTAAAACAAATATTTGTTTTACCTTTTTACAAACTGAAGATTATTTATATATTTTTTATTTAGGGAAGGGAAAAATGTTATCTTTCAGAAGAGCAGTTTTACTGTAATTTACTTTTTTGTATCAGAGAATTCATTTTTAGAATTTTTTACATTGCTGCTAAAGTATACAGTTATGATTCTCAATACAGTATGACACATCAAATTCTACCAAAATGAATCTCTTAAGTATAATATTTAAGTCTCTTTCCTGTCATGTTCATAACATTAAGCTATAGCAAACATTAAAAATAAATAAATAAAAGGAAAAAAGGCAGCTATGTTTTTTCAATAAAAGTTAAAAATACCTCAGAGAAATGAATTTGGTTTTCTCATAACTTCTTACATAAATTGACAATTTATCCAGAGAAAAATAAGTGGCTGAATGAACATCAGAAAAGATATTGAAATGAACACAGATACAGATACATCCTAAATGTATTATCTTAGGAGTCTTAAAGAATAGTTTCCTTTTGACGTGGCCAATCTGACTCTACTCTGGATTTTCATTTTTCATATCCTCATCTTCAGAAGGTGCCCTGGTTCCTCCTTAGAGCAACAAAATAGCTCTTGTCCTTGGCCTAGAACCATATCTACAGGGAAATTTCAACCACTCGTTGGACAAACAATGTATGGAGATCTGGAAGGTAGGGATGAGAGGTAATAATAAGGACAAAAGCAAAGCAAAGATTTTGACAATCTTGAGTTAATTCACCTTAGTCCTTATGTTACCAGAAACATAAGACAGCTAATGAAAGAGGAACATGGCCCATTGTCTCTGTCTCTGAAGTCCAGAGTGAGCTGAATCTGGGCTAATAAGTAGCCACACTGATGGGGCCCAACACGTCTTATAACTCATTAACATCCCAGGGTCTTTGCAGAGAGATGGCGGAAATGTATTATTAGACTGAGAGAAACAGAATTGGATATGGTATTGCGTCATGATCCCTTGAGGTATAGGCTATATATTGATTTTCTTAGCATTTAGGAGAAGCACACATTTTTAATGTGAATTTCATATTTCCTCATTTTTCTTGTGTAATGATTATTTTGGAATGACCAAGCTCTTAATCGTCAGTCCTATCTACATTCTCTCTTAGAAGATTCAACGCATCTTAAGAAGTAAATTCAATTATTTAGACTTCTGTCCAATCACAAGGTGATAAAAGGAAAGCAATAAAAGAGTTAAACCTCTCTTACTTTTCCAGCAGGCCAACGTTTTTATGTTTTCTGACCTGAAGAAAACCAAAAGCAAGTTCCAGAGCATAGAATAGAGTGACAGTATTGGCTTCCGGGCACAATTATATATCACACAAAGCAAGTAGTGAGCTAAGGATGACTGAGGGGTGGAGGAGTGAGCAGGAATGTGGGTCAGGATACTGATGACACAGCAACTTATGATCACATCCGAAGAGTGGCATGGAAAGCCAGTACAGCTTTAAATAAACACAGAAAACAAGTGGCTTTTCACAGAGGTGAGGGAGGGTTAAGCAATGACAATGCATGGGCTTAATAAACAGTATAATACCAGAGCTGGCTAGGTAATTCAGAAAACTCTACCACAAAGCAAGGTAAGGCAGGGCAGGCATGGGGGCCGGGTGGCACACTGGCAGGAGGAAAATAAGAAAATAGCTACTCTTTATTGGTCTGAAGCAGAGGGCAGGACACTTTTCAGATGGCTCAAGGGAAGGGCAGGATTGTACCAGCATCCAGTATCCTGAGGCAAATGGAAGATCAAGGGGCATCAACAGAGGGGAACAAAACAAGAGCCTGCAACAGTCTTGCTTAGGTATCTCTGAAATTCATTCCACAGCACACTTTATGTTTCCTTTTTCTTTACAAAAGCTCCCTATGCTATTTCTCTCTTGCTCAGTACATTAAACTTTCCACTTCACCCCTCTGGCTCCTAATTCCTACTTGTGAAGCTCTATGTTTCTGACAACTCATCCTCTCCCTAGCACTGCCTGTCAAATGCAGTTTTACTCTCCAGGAGCCTCAAGCATCCCTCCAGGCTCAGGCCCTCAGGATTGACTTGATCCTCTTTTGTTTACACCTGCCCACTCTGCAAGCCCCAACCACAAGCCAGTTTGTTCACTGGACAGTCTTTTGATGATGTCCCTAAAGCGTTTGCCTTTTAAACCTTTGAATGGGAGCAGATAAAAATTAATTTCCAGATTCCACTGATCAGCAGAAAGGGTATGGAGGGTTAACGTATCCTCCTATGCATTTCTCAAGTCTATTCTCTGTTCTCTACTCTTTAGCTCATGCCCCATATCTTGCCATTATTAGTCCAACAGCAGCCCATTTCTCCTTCCTCCTTTAGTTCTGCACAACACTCCCATAAATTTACTTTATACAATGTGGTAAGATAATTTTCCAGACATAAAACCTGACCCCATTTTTGCTCTGCCAAAGATTCATCAATGACTACCCTTGCTCTCAGGGTAAAGTCTAGATACTTTCATAATACTTACTAGTTCCTTTAAACAGGGATTTCCCCTGTCTATTGCTTTAGCATCTTCTCTGTCTGTTCTTCCTCACCCAACACTGTAAGATTCAGCTGTACCAAACCACCGACAGTGTTTGGGACACATCTGGCATTCTCGTTCTTCTATGCCATTACAAGTGCTAGACCCTGCCTCCTTGTCTTTCCTCCCTTTTTCTCTTACCCTTAGCTGGTCAACTTCTATTTATCTGTCAAGCTTCTCTCTTCCTACAAAACTGGGTCAGGTGGTCCTTTCTATGCTCCCACAGCATTTTGTTCTTAGATCCCTTAAGATACTTAACTGCTTGATATATTGATCGGCCACTTATTTTCATAGATCTCCATAAAACTCTATGATCCACGAGGGCAGGGATCACTTCTGTCTAGCACGGTACCTGGCAAAAGGCATATAATTAATACATTTTTATAGAAGAAACAAAGAAAAAGAAAAGGGGAGAGAATACCCAGCTGTGTTGATTATACTGCTGGAAGGGACAGGGCTGCTTATAAATCACTTGCTTCTCAGTATGAAGAACACGGCTGGGGCACTGCAGATCAAGACCGACATAGAGTGGATACATACCCAAGTCAAGCAGCCACTGCTTCATGATTTCGCCAGGGCCAGCCCTTCACAGCATCAAAGTAGACACCCGGGCACACGCCTACCTTCACCCAGAGGGATGGCACACACCAAACTCAGTGTCACCTAAATGTTACCATTGCAACTCAAGTATCAGAGGAAAAAGATGGAGGTGGAGCCACAGCAGGTAGGTGCCACAGTGGGAAGGTGTCAGGTAGGGTATGAGCTTACCTGCTTCTCAGGGTTTATCTGATGCATGGTGAATTCTGACATAAGTAACATGGTGTTAGAAATATGTTTCTGAATACAAAATTTATACACACACACACACACACATATACATATATACATATATACAGCATATATATACACATATGCATATATATACATGCCTTGTATATATACATATATATGTGTGTATATATATGCATGCCTTGGAGATTTCAATTTCTACCACAGAGAGATTTGTCCATGAGAGGTTGTGGCTGACCTTGACAAGAATGGTGTGGAATGGTGAAGATAAATCCTGACTGAAGGGGTTTTAAGAGAGAATAGAGAGGAATTAGAAACAGTATATGCACATATAATATGAGCATGGTATGATTATAAGAGTCTAGCATTATGAGATATTATAAAGCAAGAATTATTTTAAGGGGAATAAAAGGGTAAGAAAAAAATCTGTGAACTTGAGGAAAATTTCCAAATGGTAAAGAACAGAGGCACATCTTTCCTCTGGGGCTAGAGGATGATATGCAGAGATCATGCGGATAGGAAAGTTTCATTGACCTCACTATGTTTGGCAGTTTCACACCTGACCTCTGAGAAAACAGGCATCGACCTCACCACAGGGGATGCAGAACCCAACACGCCAAATCTAGTCAC
This sequence comes from Eonycteris spelaea, assembly GCA_003508835.1. Taxonomy (NCBI): domain Eukaryota; kingdom Metazoa; phylum Chordata; class Mammalia; order Chiroptera; family Pteropodidae; genus Eonycteris; species Eonycteris spelaea. The sequence goes on from PUFA01000007.1 coordinate 10,329,932, forward strand.
CCCTGCTTCCGGCCTGGTCCCTCATGGCTGACCTCATCTGATATCTGTGTACGACTTCCTCCCTAAGATTCTACTCCGCCTTTACTGCAGCTCTCTAGAACTGACCCTATTCTGACTCCCAGCCTTTCTTAGTTGAGGCATTGGGTCCACTCTCTCAGTTGTCTTGATTCTGCCATTGCTGGATCTCTTGGGTTGACTTCTAGAAAATCTAGTCAAGTCCCAACCAGTACTGGCCCCCAGGTTCTTTATGTTGCTCTCAGATCAAGACATAGTTTAGACCCAAATATTTAAGATATGGTGTAAGGAAAAGAGCCCTGGATTTGAAACCGGAGAGATGGGAATTAAAGCTGCCACTGGCCACTTACTAGCTGTGTGATCTGAAGTGGGTTCTTTAGCCTCACTGAGTTTCAGTTCCCTTATTCATAGACTGGAGAGAATAATTCCTACCCTTAAGAAGTTGTAAGAATTGAATGACATAATATATACGTTAGAATTTGGAGACAATTTTATCTTTTTAGCAGCTAGTAAAAGATGGGATTACAGTGTGGGTTGAAGATGCTATGTGAGAAGATGCCTTCTGAGAAACTTGTGATACCCACAGTTCAAGCAGAAGACAGGCCCAGTGCGGCTGAGTTGAGAGAATGGGTAAAGGTGTGCTGGCTGGGGGATCCAGGAGCTCCCAAATGTATAATATAATTTCTTTCTCTGACCAAATAAATCTGTGGCCTGATTTGATTTCTTATGAATGCTTCTGAAGGGCTAAATTTAAAAAACTGGAAATAGAGGTGAAACAGAGTTAGACTGTAAGCCTACTGAGCACCTGGCACCTGTTTATACACATAAAGTGCCCATAACCTAGTAGAATCTCCATTCATGTAAGGTCTCCAGTTCTCCAATCCCTTCACCTGCTTATTGTGTATGATCCACCAGCGACAGGAGGGGCCTTGCGTGAAGAGTAGTGTATAAAAGTGTAGACTCTGGAGTCACAGCACCTGGGTTCATATCCTGCTCCCTGTCTTCATTTATGACCCTGAGAAAGTTATTTAACAGTATTGGGCCTCAGTTCTTCATCTGTAAAATGGAAATAATAATAATAATAATAATAATAATAATAATAAATACTTATCTCATGAAGTTTTTTTTTTAATTGAGATATAGATTTTACCATAGTTCATAAAGGACTAAATGGGATAATACATGAGAAGCAATTAGGCAAGATTCTACCAACATCATTACTTAAAATACCACATTTGCCAAAGTTATGTGTGAAAGTCATCAGAGCAGTCATGTGGATCAGTTTGAAGAATCATCTGCACAGTACGCACTGAACCACAAGTAACTAGGGTAGCTATGACTGAACAGATATGCCTTATAGAAATTTCATTTAACTTTGTAGTGGTGTTGTTTTTTTGTATGTTTGTTCATTTGTTTGCTTTTTAGGCGAGGCAACCCTTGGTTGACCTCACAGATTGCAAGGACCTCGCCAGCTTACAATCCCTTGTTTTTTATTTATTTTTTTACAACTATAGCACCTGGTCTTCCTAGGTGGTCTCCCATCCAGGTACTGACCAGCCCCGACACTGCTTAGCTTCCAAGATCAGATGGGATTGGGCTTGTTCAGGGTGGCATGGCCGTAGACTAAGTGTTGGTTTTTAAATGGTTTCCTCAGCTTCTTTCAAAAACAAGGCTCATTTTACACTTCTTAGGTTTCACTTCCAGAAGTACTGAGCTCTGGCTTCAGAGACGTCAGTCTCTTTCATGATGTGATGTGATTTGCTGAACTAAAGCAATCTTGAGTGAATCGCTGCAAAAAACTACGTATCGTCTGGGCAATTTTATCTCCTTAAGAAAGAGGCAGCAGGGCATAGTGTGTCTATAGTTCCTTCAGTTGTGGCAGAGAATAAAGGCTACTTAAAAAAATAAAAAAGTTCTTCTCTATACATCAACTATTCTCACCCTAATACAGAATGTAAATTCTGATATCAAACAGACATGTGTTTAGGTCCTGGCCCTGTCATTTGCTAATCGTGTGACCTTCCACAATCTACTCAGCCATTATGGGGCAGAGATGGCTGCTGAACATCAAATTTATCCTTTTCTTCTATACAGTAGGGCTGCTGATGGGAAGCAGCTGCATGGCCAGCAATTGCCTTTTCAAGCTTTTATTAAAATTCCAGAAAGGGCCATGTGAACAAGTTCTAGCCAAAAGAATGTGAGTTGGAGTGATTGATGTCATTTCCTGTCATGGCCCACAAAATCACCCTCTCTGCTCTCTCTTCTCCCATCTCTGACAGCATACCGACGCCTAGGACCACAGGGCATCCATGGTGAAGCCTCTCTCGGCCTAGATCTCTGAATGACTATGTGGTCCCCACTACCACCATCACCACCACCTTCTTTTCATGACATTGAACTATGTATGAACGATAAGTAAAATTCTACTGGAAAAAACTATTCAGATTTTAAGTTCTGTCTGTTACAGCATTACCTTCACTAATTAATACACACTTCGAGCCTCTGCTTCTTCATTTGTGAAATTATTATTATTTAGTAATGGCTACTCAGAGTTGTGATAATTAAATAAGTCATGTAAAGCACCTAGCACAGTGCCTAGAACCTACTAAGTACTTAAAAAAATATTAGCCACTATATCTACTAAAATGATTTTCCTTTTACTGCTTCTTAAATTGGAATATATTTCTTCAATACCAGCCATCTCTAGAATAAGCAGTTCTTCAAATGACAGTGAATCTCACAATCAATGGTTTCTGAGAATTGAAAAAGTATGACTGCTATTATTGCTACTATTATTATTGCTTTTACAGTTATTATACTATATACTATAATATCTTCTCATTACTATTATTATCACTATTACTTATTAGTAACAGTACTGTTATTGCTATCGCTATTACTGTTATTGCTATTACTATTTTATTCATTATTGCTATTATTATTGTTTTTATCACTATTATTATCAATTATCCAAATAATTATCCAAATAATCTCTCTTCTTCTTTTTCCCATTATACTCGTCTGGTATAGTGCTGTGGGTGCCAAAGCCCTGCCACATGCAGGCAATGTCTGTCTGTTTCTGAACTGATGAGAATCAGACCTGGTATTATCATAGGAGAGCCTTTACTATGCATGATAGGGGGAAATGAAAGGCAAAATTTGGTCTGTAGCCCTGAGCTAGATGTACAGGGGCTAGAATTTGAATATTGGACTGTCTTCCAGGCTGATCTCCTTCCCAAACCCCTCCACAATGCCCAAGTGGAACAGGAGGGCTTATGCACACCCTGCTGCACTGCTATCCCACTTCTATTACTGGCTTGTACCAGGCTTCTCACTAAGAATGACACACATTTCTGAATCACAATTATCAACATTATGACCATTATTGTCACCAGAATAGTAATAATAATAACTGAGCTATTGAGCATTTTTTATGTATCAGAACTGATTGCTTTACATATATCATCTCTTTTAAAATATTCATGACATATTTTCAACAGAGTCCTTATTACGCCTATTTTAGAGATATGGAAATTGAGGATTAAAGGAGGTAAATAGTTTGCTAATAAATAATAGAGCCAGAATTCAAATCCAGTTCTGATTTTAAAGTGTGTGTGTGTGTGTGTGCTGTCTTTCAGCTGACTACCTCTTAGCAGGATATGTCCCTCCATCCCTATTCCCTGCCTATAAGAGCAGACTTTGTCCCTTTACACAGTGGATTAACTGGCTTGGCCTCTGCATAAACTCAAATGGGCTGCCTTGCCACCTTTTACTGAAATTGATCGAGGACTTAAACCTCCTTGATTAAAATAGATGCTGACCACAGCCTAGAGACTGTTGTCACATGAACACTCCACCTCCCTTTGGATATGGAGATTTGGGTAGTTGACCCCTTCTGGAGGAGAAAGGTAGACAGCCTAACTGTCATGTTGGTTCCCTAAACCCTGGCCTCACAGTTCGGAACTCATTCCTCCCTCTATTGGTCCCACAGTGTGATAGCTCTGCCTCACAGACACAAGTGTTGGTAAAACCTAGTGAACAAAACAGATACTTATCATAAAAGCAATTAATGATTACAAAGCAATTTGTCAAATCTTTCTAAAAATTCTTTGGGGTATTATTTAAGCGCTCCTATTACATATTGCTAACTCTTCAACCCAGAGGTAGGTGAATTTCTGAACTCTAAAGGTGAAGGTCATAGTCAATTAATGATTTCAAAACTGAGCTAAGTAAGGGGTGTAGTAAATTAATGATAAATAACCAAGAGGCTCCCATTTTTCAGTTTTGGTAACAGTGGACTGACAAATCCAATGTCTCTCTAAAGCCTATAAAACAAATGATAGGTTATTAGGTGCCACGTTGCATCTGTCCAGTGCTATGAGGTTATTTTAAAGACATGTACCTGGCTCACCTAAGTTGTAAGGCCACGTGAAAATGAACACTATGACAATCAAGAGCAATTATAACAGTGACATGTAGCACAGTGAGGAAGAGCATAAACTCTGGAACCAGGCTCATCCTGCTTCTGCCACCCACTAGCTTCATAACTTGGGCAAGGCATTTACCCTAGCTACATCTTCATTTCCTGGACTGTAAATAGGGCATTATAATTGTACCTACTTCAGGGTATTATGAGGAATAAATGAGTGTAGATGTTGCTTATGACAGAACCTAGCCCACAGAAAGCCTTCAGTGACTGTCAGCTATTACAATGATCCTTTTTTCCCCCAAACTGGCCTTTAATAATACTCTCTCCCCACACTCTCTCTGTTTTGAAACTTACATCATTCTTCCCTGGCTCTCCTCGCCCCCTCCCCCCTATCTTTCGCTGCCCATCTATGACCTGCTAGAGTACACATCTGGGTTCTTGGCTTTCCTTCCCAGTTGACAGCCTGTGTTTTTCTTCTTTGATTGCCATTATTTATTTGCTTGTTAATGTGTTAAAGGTGACGTGTATCACCTCAGGATCCCTTCTCCCTCCTCTCTCCAGCTATTGAGGGTCCTCACCATGCACCTATGCACAGACCAACCTGTGGCCTGGGCCAGACAGTAACCTTGTTTTGCCCCAACCCTTTCATATTCCTTGCCTTTTCCCAAGGATAGATTTCTTTATATTTTTGCCTTTTGGTTTTCTGTGTCAGACCATTTTCATTTTTTCATACGTCCTTTTTGTGTGTGTGTTTCTCCTTCCACATTCTCCCTACAGTTGGACTTTGAATGAGACATAATTTTCTATTGTGTAGATCAACCAAGATTTCAAGGTCCATATGTTTTGACACCTAGCTGTATCTTATCTAGTAATTATCTTTGGAGGAAAGCAAAAAGAAAAATGATGATCTATGATTAGACTGACCAGGCAAATGGTAGTTTCTTTCATGATGGTATATAAACAAAGTGGGTAAATAAGACCATTAAATATGGGTGCCTAAGTAAGGGATTAGTTGTACTCTGCATTTCACAATGACCCAAAGATTTTATTTATAGTGCAGCCAGACATACTAAAATTTTGCACCCAAGATAACAAATATTTTCAAATCAAAATAAGGATATAAAAAATAAACTACTTCACAAACTCAATATTTCATATCTCTTTCTTACTTGCTGTCAGTGCTCTAATCAAAATTCTCTAATATTTTCTTCACATGCCACTCTCCTTGCCTCACTACTCCCAGAAACATGGTCTGGTATTTGAGAGCATCCACCACCAGAGTGGCAATGGATGGTCATGGGAACCTGATTTTTTTACTCCATCAGCTACTCAGTGGGCTATTGGAGACCTTCTTTCTAGAGAACTTTTTCCTTCTTGTCAACCCTTACAAAGTCTCTCCTATATTCTGGTACACATTAATCCCCATCATCAGAATCACACACCCTTTTCCTATGACTCATGAAGTTCATCCAAATGAACATAGCTCCCTATTTAAATTTTTGAAGCCGATTTGAGACTTAGAGCTCAGGCATGGAGTAAAGAAATGCATTGCTATACGATGTCATTTTCTCTCCACTAACAACATAACAACTATGCTACTGACTTGCGAAAGAAAGTCTGCCTTCATTCTCAAGCAGTAAATTTTTGCTGGGTTTCTCATATAAAAGATACTTTGTGTAATTAGAAGAAGGGAAGAGAGTGAATAAAAATTCAACATGCAGTCTCTTCTACATATTTATTTTGTTCAGAGTAATTAAGGAAAGGACTTGGCACTTATCTTTGAAAGAGGGCATGGAAATTACCCATGAATTTTGAATATTAATCCATCAAAGTTTCTGTGTCTGAATGAACAGCCTGGTTTAGATTTTGTTCATGCACATTGAATTCAGTTTAAAGAAGCCTGTTTTACAATCATCGCAATTTATAAACCATCTTACATCTTCCCTCTTCACTCTATAATAATATGTAAAGACATCCCACACCACTCCCAAAGAAGGAATCGAAGGTATTTGAAGAGAAAAAGGTTGATTTTTAATCATTTTAAAATATGAAGTGTTGGGTGTAACTGATATTTTTAATGGTTTTTTTTTTTTTCCATTGAATGGCAGTCCAGGAGTGACTTAGTCTCTAGAGTCTAGCTTAGTCTCTAGAATTCCCATTCGACCTTGGCCAAAGATTACTGAGGATTAAATTAGAGGATATGTGGAACCATCTGGCATAGCTTCTGGTACAGAGTAAGTGTTCAATAAATATTTGATCAGAACATGAAGTTGTCCCTGTAGTAGAGAGACTGACCTAGCAGTAGAGAGAAAGGTTATATATTTCTTCCCTTCCACATCCCCTCATATTTCCTAAGACCTGATCAGTGGAGCCCCCAGGCCCATCCCATTCAGTAGGAGTGAGAACCCCAGAAATGATCTGGATATAGCAGTAATACATGTAGTTCAAAAGTCAGAGAGAGATAGCTGAATGAGGAACTGGAACTGAGAGCCAAGTCAGGGGCATACTGCCTACAGAGAAGGAAAACTGCAGTTGATGAATTTATAAAGCAGATACATAGAATCCTGCCTTGACAATGTCATGGGAAAATGTTCTATAACTGACTCTCAAATTCTATAGCTGAAACAATGTCCTTTCCCTAAACCTAATACCCTACAAATACTACTTTGTGCACAGTAGGTGTTCAGTAAACACTAATGACTGATTCTTATCGGTATTATTCCCATTAGTTCTTTCCCTTTGTTTCAAGATTGGTCTGGTGTCTGGGCAACTGAGATTTACCAGAAGTTTAAATAGTCAGAGTAAGAGATTATGAAATTCTTAGGATTCTGTAGATAAAAGGAATCTGTTATGATTTCAGAAAGTTGAAGCTATGGTTTTGTTTTGTGAATGATTGAACGAACTACCAAGCTAAGGACGTGGGAAATTTAAATTCACTATGAACCTTTGTGCATTAAAAAGCAAAGAATTATAGGGTCTCAGAATTGGAAAAAATACTAAAAAGTCATAGAGTCATGTCTTTGTTTTTATGAAAGACGTATTAGTCTCTATTTAATCTTACTTTGTATGGTGGATTGAAATTGGCCACCAATCATTTTCATATCTGTATTCATTTCCCTTTGTGATGTGACATCACTATGCCTCCCATAGAGAAGTAGAATCTATTACTCAATTCTGACCTTTGCTTTGTAATTTGCTTGGGCCAAAGGGACGTTAGCAATTGTGACATAAGCAGAGGTGAGAAAAGTGCTACTCAAAGTCATTAAACCTCTTTTGCTGCCCTGAGACCACCTGTGAAGTACCCCAAACCAGTCTTCTGGAGTAAAGTGAGATCAAGTAAAGCAGAGACAAGTTGCCCAGCTGTGACCCACTAGCTCAACCACCCTGACAAATGCCAGTTACAAAAGAGGTAATGCTAGACATCACACCTTAGCTGACATACTAGCTGACTGGAGAACTGCTTGGCTAATGCACAGACTCAGGAGCAATAATAAAATGATTGTTGTTCACTACATTGTCTAGAATGGCGCTAGAGTGGTTGTTACACAGCAGCATAGATAGTTGATACACCATGTTTGATAGCCCAAGTTAGGTCTGCCAGCTCTTATAAGTGTTAGATTTCTTTTTTTATTGTAATATACAGGATGAAATATAATTAATTTACTGTATTTGTTTATATATATATATGTGTATATATATATATATATCACCTGCCTCATCTTACAATTTAATGCAGCTTTTAATAAGAATTAAAAAATATAATAATTATAACAGACACAAATAATTAGGTTCCATTAAACAATAAAAAAAGGAGAGAAACAATATGACCAAGTAAGGAACAAAAATATGTTTATTATAAAGGGCATCTTTAATTTTTTTCTCTAAGACCCCTAGCAGCCAAACAAAAAGCAAATTACATTTTTCTAACATCAGGAAAAAGCAAGCACTCTAGTTTTTTTAGGAAAAACAAAGTGTTTCTTGCACCGGATTCTGAAGATTTTTTTTTTTTAATGTAAATGCCTCTTACAGGAGACAGCAAGGGACATGAAAGATAATTATTTTCCCAAGCCTGTCTAACAGGTAGCTTTGGTGTGTAGCATCCTACTAAAACCAAGAGAATAACATAAAAACACAACTTCAAGAAGGCAGTTTTTTAAGAGGCTACTGAAGTTAATGTTTAAATTTTTTCATGACTCCCAAATGTTCCCTGGTATGAGACATGAATAGCTTTTAGAATCAGTAATCAAAAGAATCTTTGATCACTCAGTAAAGATTCAAGTTTCCTCTTTCAGGAATAACTCAATTTCAGTATTTTTGTCCGAACAAATGTGGATCTCTTGATAATCTGCCCAATTTGAAAAACAGCACAATTAGGACCAGAACCCAGATCTCGTTCCAAAGACTGTGCTAAAATAAAAAATAATAATAATAATTTAAAAATTGTGTTATCAGTGGTTAAAGAATTAAAGGATTAATAGTTGATTTTAAAAATACCAGCTTCTTCATTAAGGTAAGATTTTGTACTTTAATAGGAGATTCCGATAGCTTGGGGTCAAAGTGTACATTAAAGTAGGAATTTCTAATGCTTGAGCCAAACTGAGAAGAGTAGATGAAGGAAAGGGAAGAGAGCAGATTGAGATTTTCACTGAGTTCTTCTGTCAGCCTTCGAATCATACATTTGGACCTATTTGACCAGCATTTTGGATCTACTTTATCCAACACCACTCAACCGAAAGGGCAGGCACATGCGTTCAAAAGCATTGTATGCTATATTCTAAACCGCTGAAATGAAGGAGTTTGACATTTTTGATTGCTGATCCTCAAATTTTTAACTTTAAAAATAAAATTGAATGCCAATATTTTGACTTCTCAGAAAATGTTTGTGCTCCCTTGTGAAAGAAAATATATACATTGATTCTGTTTTGTGCCCTCAGGTAAGAGTAAAGTGAATTTACAAAGCCTCTGAAGTCTACCTCTGGTCTGATTATTTATACAGCTAATAAATAATTACAAAACCAGAGCCAAGATTGTCCAGCATTTGTCAAGTCTACAGAATCCATCCACTATTAATCACAAGCAGTCTTATTTCCAACTAGCCATTTGGAATGAGCTGTTTGCTCTAAATTTTGTTAATGACCTTGGAAACCAGAGATGTTTGTACATTAGGAAAGAGACTTTGATGTCTGCTTTCATGTACATTCATAATGGAGGCAACCAAGATGTGGTGCAAATTCTATTTGAAGTGCATTTATCAATGGTGAGCCAGCCATTGAAAAACGTTCTGTTGAAAGAAATGTCATTTGAACCAATAATTGACCATTTCAGATATCAGCATGAAAATTGCATATGACACAGTTACATACAGTCTATAACCCTATAAATATCCATAAAGTGATGGATCATTAATAAATTGTACCTATATTAACTATACCAGTCCTAATTAGATTATTTGTTTTTATAACAGATAGCTGCTGTCATCAATGGGGAATTAGCTAACTATAACACTGTCCTTCTTGAGATGGAATAAAAATAAGTAAAACCATAGGCAACTATTAACTAGGGGCTTATACATGCAAAACACAGCATTAGGTATTTTATATATTGTTGTTCATTTAACTATTTCTGGAGTAAGTGTCTAGCATTTTTCTATGCTCTAAAATAAAGTCATGAAAAAGACAAAGTCCTTACTCTTAAGGAGTGGAATTTACAGCTAGAAAGAGATACAATAAATGAATAATTCCTAGCTCATTTAATGTACATAACAATGAACAATGTTTCCAATTTTTTGGAAAAAGAAATAATTCTTGGAGAAGTTAAATACCTTTTCCAAAGTCATTATTAGTAAACAGAGTCAGGATTTGAACTTCGAATTTTCTGACTAATGATTTTGCTCATAACTACATCATTAAGTTGCTACCCATCATGTATGTGTTATTGACTAGATGCCTCACTACCCTGATTCTGTTACAAATTTTCCAAACCCTTTTTCTCTGCTTCCTTAGCACATTCATTCAACCAGCCAGCATCAAATATGTGTTGGGTACTATTTGAGGCACTGGGGACACGGCATCTGTTATGAGTATACTCTATGGTAAGCATTGAGCTAGAACTTCTACTTCCTCTGTTCATCTGACTCTATCTTCAGGACATCTTTGTTCCACCTCCTACATTAAATGGAAGAAAATCTTTCTATGTCTAAGTATCAAAATAACACAATTTAACAGATGCTTATGAATGAATGCTAATGTCATTTACCAGATGCTTCTGAAAAAAAAGTGCTTCCAATTCACTTTCAATAATTAGGCAACATTTCTTTCCATGAGAATCTCTTTAATCCATATCTGTTTTGAGTTCTGGATGACTTCAAGAGGCAAGGAAGAGAATAAGCACTCTAGCATTCTTGGAGATGATCTATTTGATCAGTCTCTTCCTTTCCAGTTGTGATTTATAGAGGCAGTAACATGTTAAGAGACCTCTTATAGAATTCAAGAGTTAGGTTTCTTAGAGATCATTCATCCCAGGGGTTTTAAATTTTGGCTATGCATTAGAATCACCTATAGAGTTTATTTAAAAACAGACACTTGGGTATAGATCAATGGAACAGAATAGAAAGCCAAGAAACAGACCCACACATGTATGGCCAATGATTTCCAAAGAAATTGAACAAGGGAAGGGCAATTTTTGCAACAGATGGTGCTGAAACTAAAGAGGAACTCTAACTCTACCTCATACCATAAACAAAAATTAACTTGAAATGAATTATGATAACCTAAAATGTAAAAGCTAAAGTTATGACACTTTCAGAAAATAAGACAAGACAAACATTCTTTGTAATTTTAGGGTAGAAAAAGATTTCTCAGATAGGGCACAAGAAACACAAGCCATCAAGAGAGGTGATAAATGGGACTTCATCAAAATTAACAACATTTACTCTTTGAAAGATAGTTTATTCGTTTGCTAGGACTACCATAACAAAATACCATAGACTGGGAGGCTCAAACATCAGAAACTTGTTTTCTCACAATTCTGGAGGCTAGAAGGTCAAGATCAAGGTGCTGACAGGTTTGTTATCTTCTGACCTCTTTCCTTGGCTTAAAGATGGCCACCTCCTCACTGTGTCTTCACACAGGCTTTCCTCTGTGTTCACGAGCCCCTAGTGTCCCTTTACATTTCCAAATTTCCTCTTTTTATAAGGGCACCAGTCAAATTAAATTAGGGCCCACCCCAATGGCCTAATTTTAACTTAATCACCTCTTTAAAGACTATATTTCTAAATCCTGTCATATTCTGAGGTACTAGCAATTAGCTTAAATATATACATTTTGGGAAAACCTGATTCAGCCTATAACTGACACTATTAAGAAAATTTAAAAGGCAAGACACTGACAGGGATAGAATACTGATAATACTTACATGTGACAAAGGACTTATATCCAGAATAGAAAAAGAACTTCTAAAATTTAATAAGAAGACAACTCAAGAAAAAATGGGGCAAAAGATTAAACAGTCACAACAGGAAAGAAGACACAGGAATGGCAATAAGCACAAAAAGATGTTTAATATCTTTAGCCACAAGGAAAATCAAAATTAAAACCACAATAAGATTCAACTACACACTTAATTGGATAAATAAAATTAGAAAGACTGACAAGGCCAAGTACTGGCAAGAAAGTGGAGCAACTAGAATTGCCACACATTGTTGGCAGGAATTGCAAACTAGTATTGCTACTTTGGAAAACAATTTGACAATTTTAAAAGACGAATACATATTACCATACAATGCAGCAGTTCTACCCCTAGGTATTTAACCATGTGAAATGAAAATGTCTACCCAAAAACTTGCACATGAATGTTCATAGCAGTTTTAGTAAAAACAGCATATATACCCATTCATGAGTGAATAGATAAAATTGTGGAATATCCTAAAAAGAATATTACACAGCAATAAAAAGAACAAACTTCTAATACACCTGGAAAGATAGATAACCTCAAAAATACGCTTAAGGAAAGAAGCTAGACATGTAAGAATTCATACTACAGATGCCATTTATCAAATCAAAACTCATTTATAGTGACAAAAAGCAGATCAGTGGAGGCCTAGAACTGGGAGGAGGAAAGCTGACCACAAGACATCCAAGGGAAATTTTTAGAATTATGTAAATGTTCTGTGCTGATTATGATGGGTCCGTGTGTGCCTACATGTCAAAACTCAACAAAACTTTGCACTTGAACGGACACCCTTATTATATGTTAACTAAAACTCACAGATGCCTGATCCAATTCAGTTGTATTAAATCAAAATTCCTGAGAAAAAGGTCTAAGAATATGTTTCCTTTTAAATTCCATCCACAAGTAGTTCTGATGTAGGCCAGGTGTGGAGATGATGATGCTGTCCAGCACTGAGCAGTACTGGTGTCGTCCTGCATCGGCCTCCTATGGTCATACATCTTCCGCCTGGTGCCCACCCTACTTACATCCCTTCCACTGTCTGTCTGCAGCTCACTCTCTTGTATGGGAGCCAACTCACCTTTAGAATAGTTCTTTTTCTTACCATGGCATGCACCTAACCTTCGTCATTTGACCACTGAAATGGCAGATTCCTGTGGTCTTTTGCTTTTCTCTGCTGCCTCTGCTCTGGCAACTCAGGGCTACATTTAGAAGAATCTAAGAAATAAGTGATACAACCAAAGTGAACACATTACCTCTTATATGTTTAAATTCATGCATTCAATTATCATGTCATATTGACTCACCATTTTGTTGGCATTAAGTTGGGATAGAATAAAGAATAATATTTATAATGATGGCCCCAATTTGGGCCCTGACATCTGTTTAATTTGGGTATTAGAGGGAAAACAAGTAGACAAAAGTGTGTAGTAGGGTTCTGTTCATGCCTAGAATTAGGGATCCAAGCTCTTTGCATTCATGTCTCAAAAACCCTCTATAGGCAAATTTTGGTCCATTCCAAAGATAATACCAAATTATTTTTAATTCGATCACTTACATAGTCTCATTACTTCTAGTGCCTACTGTCGCTCCTCTCTCCTCATCTCCCCAGATGTCCTTAATGGTCCTTGTGGGCCCTGCCCCATGGCAGAGTCCTGCTTAGACCTGCTCCCTCACCTTGAACCACAGTCTGCATCAGAGGCCAAGGCCCTACTGGCCAATACGCCAAGGCCAATCTGACAACTAAAATGTGAAAGAGTGAAAGTGCTTTTACAGAGGCAGAAAAAAAGTGTCCCAGCAGCATAGAGCCAAATTATTTCCATTTATAAAGTATTTTTCACATATATTATCTCATTTAAGCTGACCTGTGACTGAAAGTAATAGTAGCCACCATTTATTAAGTTCCTGCTGTGTCTAGATATTGCGCTAAGTGCACTGCACTTTTTAAATCTCATTTTGAGACTTACAACAATTGTATGATGTCCATACCATGTTATTCTCATTTTATAGTTATGAAAACTGAAGCTGAAAGAAATTAAGTAACCTTCCTCAGGTCACAAAACTAGCAAGTAAAAAATTGGAATCTGATCCAGTTACATTGTCTTCAAAGCCCATACACTGAACTACTTCTGTCATTTAGAATGGCCTAAGTTTAATAATGCCCTGCTCTGAAAAATAATAGGTTTTTACTTTCCTTTCTGGGTTGATCTTAAATGCTTTAGATAACCTCCGAAAGAATTATTCACTGGAGAACTCAGCTAAATTAAAATCATGACATAAGCTCAGATTCTGCTAAATGTTCATCAGTATAAAGGTATGCTGTATTTTTAGGTGACTATCTTTTCACTATAGCAGGACCTTATCCCGTCTTCTGGCTTCTTCTATTTCTTCTACGTTCTAAACACCCAGCCTGTACTGCAGCCCATCAACATTTTCCCTCCATTTTGAGTGTAAAAGATAATAAAGAGTGAATCAAGGACTCCTTAAAACGAGAAGTTGAACTTCCACTAGCTCTTGGTCAAGCATGAAATCTTGACAGTCACAGTGGTACCTGCAGGCCTGCAGACCCATGATTCATGATGGGGACTCCTTTCAAGGTTTCACGTTCCAAGATAGATTTCCATCAGTTACAATGCTGGTCATGGCTTCACTCTACCTGCTAGCCACTCTTTCCCCAGAAAAAAGGAGTGACTTGGAATTCTGCTCTCTGTGGCTTAGCCCCTTCTAGGACCTTCTTGACATTTGTCTACCTGGAAAAATACGCATTCTGATCTATACTCTATGCCAAGAAGTTTACTGGGCAGGCCCTGCTCTATGGAGAAGGCCTGTAGTTTTTCAGCTCTATCCATACTTAGTAGATAAGATACTTTTTAGGTGCAATATTAATAAGATCACTTTTGCCATACACATAAGCCACATATTCCAATCCACGATATTTGTACCTCAATAATTTGAAAAAGATCAGTATCTTCAATGAAGATCAACTACTACTTTAACTGGTACATCTTGAACTCAGGTAGCATAACAAAAGCAGTTCATTTCTTACTCATGTAAACTCTAGTATGTGCTTGGAAAGGCTATCCTTACCTCAGTAACTCAGGACTCCAGGCCACAGGAAGCTCTGCTATCTTGGCTTCCAAGGGCTCTCTGGTCATTTGTAGCTAACTGGCAGCTAACAAGCAGTCAATAAATGTATCCAGAGATGTTAACTTCATTGTAATCAGAGAAATGAAAATTAGAACCAGTAAGATATCGTTTTATCAGAAACAGATTGGCAAGACATAAAAACTCTGATAATGCAAGTGTTGGCCCAAATGCTTAGCACAACAGACACCATCAGTGCTTGTCCATCCCTTTGGCTACCATAGAATCCAATTATGGTAGGGAAAGAGCAGTAAGATAAACTAATTGGCTAAGTGCTGGCCTGTGGTCAAGTGGCATAATCTGGGTTTAGGATTATAAATTCTGAGTTAAATAGATTTAGGTTTGAATCCAGCTCAGCTCCTTGATAATTTTTCTTCTTGAATGAATTCTTAGTCTTTCTAAGCTTTACTCTCTGTAAAATGCTCAACAATAGCACAATACAGAGACTAATAGCTAGTGATGCTCGAGTGTTAGCATAGGTCTATGTGTTGCACACATTTCAGTAAATGCTGACCACTATGATGGAGCAGGCCAAGACAGTGATATGGGAACATCATCGGAAGGATGAAAAAAGGTCTCAACAATGTACAACCAAAGAAATAGTGGCCACTTAAGGCTATAAGTGAATGGAATAGGAAATAAGGGCTCAATTCCTGAATAGTTGGACTTTGGAATTGCTGAAATTATTGATTTGTTTGGAGGCAAATTACTCTCAAGATGTGAAGGTTTCATAGCCTGTGGTATCTATGACTTCATAAGCATCACTAACAACCATTAATTTTTAGAATATGTTGTCCTGTGTATGTTAATAATACTACCTTCTGCATGGGTTTTGTTTGTTTGTTTTAATTTTGTTTTTAACTTTCCATTTTACATTTATTTTTCCATTTTCATTTGGGTCTATTTTAATTCTTCATAATCACCCAATCTTTCTTACCTACTGTGTTGAGTATTTACCATCTGCCTAGGTCCCAGTTAGCTCAGCACCTGAGCTAAATCATGTCCTTTCTCTAATCAGCCAAGTCAACCAACCATTTCAATTGCTCCACACTAAATCAAATTCCATACACCACATGTTTCCATTCCCTATTTGGCTTAGTCAATAATATGTATCACAAAATAGATGCAAAATACCTTACTTAATTATTCTCAAGAGTAAATGTTGAGAATTGTATGTAGAGTAACACACAAATCCATGTATATGTCATGGATTCAAACTTCCTTCATGCTAAGAAAGCCTGTTTTTCATCCCTCTCTATAGGTCTGATATCACCCTTCAAAGCTTTTTCAAGTTCCCACAATCCCACTGCTGTGTCCCCCTGTCCAAATCTGTACCTAGTGTTCTTGGAGGTTCTTTTAGCGCATTTAGTCACCTGGCTTTGACACTTCTAACGGTGTTGCTGGAATCATCAGTTAATAACCACTCAGGGTCTTTAAGTTGTTCATACTGTCCACAGTCTTATCCTACAGTACTGTTCTCAATATACCAAATTCCAGGACTGGAACTAGAGAAGAAGATAAATTATATTCTGATTACATCCCACACATATGCTCATATATTTTATCCTTTCTCTTTTGAAGTCTTTTTTCCAAAGTTCTGATTCTCTCTTCTGCCCCTATCTCTTTTGGATACCTCCCTTCATCCTAGTGGAGGATGCTTCAAACTAAGTTGGCATATTCAAACCCTTATTACCCTTATTTGCACAACTACATCTTGAGGGCCAACACAAAGGGAATATGTCACAATTTTTGCCCTTTTGAATATAGACAAGAAAACATTCTGTGCCACAGTGTATTATGGAGTGCTACAAAATAAAAGAGAGTAGAGAGGCCTTTTCATTGGTAATGATGCCCACAATGCTTCTCAAATGACAGATGAGTTACGAGGAGAAGGCAAGCCATTGAGAAAAGCCATGAGAGCTCTTCCCTCTTCCATGAAGTAGTCTGGTATCCACTCTCTGCGTGTCACCCTAATTCAGTGCACACTCGCCCTCAGAGTTTTGTCATTTAGAACCTCAGTTTCCAGGGTGTTGACAAGCTACTAAAAACAGTGAAACATGTGCTAGAGGTCTTTTTTTTAAGTTTTGCAAAACAGTCCAGATTAATTTCTGGTAATCCTGACAGTGACTGCCAATTAGTCCATGAATCACAACAATTACTCACTTCTCGCTAGCAATGAGGACATTTCTGGGCCAGGGCTTGATCAATTTCCTCAGTCCATTCTTATAATGGAGGAGTTGAGGGTCTGTTGAAGTTCAACAAAACCCCGGGAGCATTATGTGAACCGTTCAGGCTTGAGGATGTCCAAGAAATAGCTCTCTGTGAGTTCAGATAGAATTGAAAGTTAGGAATAGGGGTACAGATAGTGACTAAAATGTTAGCTTCATTACTATTTAAAGTTGGATTGGAACATGTGGCTTATTTGTGGCAAAAAAAAAAAAAAAAAAAGGTCTTATTAATACTGTGCCTAAAAAGTTACCTTACCATCTAGTCATGCACAGAGCTGGGAAAACACATGCCGAGTTCACGGGGGCCGGGCCTATGCCCGTAAGTCATGACCCAGACAGCAGATCACAATGCGTGTTCTTTCCAGGCAGACAGACACCTCAAAGAGGCTAAGCCATACACATGTAGTTTCAAATTGAGAAGTCACTCCTCCTCTCCAAAGAGTGGGCAGGGGACAGAGAGGAGCCAAGACCAGGAGACTAACACAGAGTTTGCTTTGTTTCCATATATTTATCTCCTTGTGATAAACATAAAGCTCTTAGATCAAGGGGCTGTGCCTCAATTACTTTAGCTCCTGTTTTCAGTGCTAATGCTGATATATAGTAGGCTCAAAATATCAGATTGCTGAATTAATTTTATGACCTAAATTTTCTAATTCTAGAAATGATAATATTCCACTACTTTCCCAATTACATTGCCTCGACTCTGCTCTTTTTATCTTACTCTTCTTTTCTCTCGACCCAGGGTTCTGAATCCATCCTTCTTATTCCATTTTTCCTTTCATACTCATATAATTTACAAACTTATTATTATGTAATTTAGAATTGGAACAACATGAGCCTTAGAAAGCAGTGTTAATGGAATTCTAATAGGAAAAAAATGAAATCAATTATTGAGATGTCTTATAGTTTGTATCTTTTTGCTTCACTCTAAAAAGAAAAAGGAGAGAGAAGAGTTATTAAGGTTGGCCCTTTAGTGGTGTGAGGGGGTAGAGAGAACAGAATACCTATTGCACTAATTAGAGACATAGTACAGAGTGGTGGTTACATGCAGGGACTCTAGGTTCGTACTGCCTGGCTTTAAATGCTGAGTCTGCCACTTAGGAATTGTGATCTCAGACAATTTTCTTAACCTTATGTGTCTCAGTTTCTTTATCTTTACAACAGAAGTAATAAACTCACAGGGTTGTGGTGAGGAGTAAATGTATATAAAATGCTTAGACCAGTGCCTGATACATAATAAGCAGTAGGTAGTAATTGTTAACACTACTCTGGGAGATTCCCAGTCAGCTTGGGGAACAAATGGAATGGAGAATCTGAATGTGGAATTAGACACAGCATACACTAGAAGTCACTTCAAAGAAGGACAAGATGTTCTAACATGATGAACACTAGGCACTGATGCTTCCACTACCCTCACCTGTACCTGTGACAGGCATTTCATATCAATGGGGAAATTCATTTACTCTAAACTGGATGTAGCTTCAGAATTCTCCACCAATATCATACCAGACGGTTGCCTCCAGCCAACTAGAGACAAAAAATAAGATGAAACCTATTTTTCCATCCTGGTTGGAGACTGAGTATAGGGTCAGTCGCCAGGAAGGTGGCCATAACCTGACTTTGGGTTGGGTATTTTGGAGGCCAGGCACAGATCAAATGAGCCACCTGGTGGAGGGGCCTTTCTGTCCATAACTTAACTCACTGAAGTTTCTTCTACTGATAAAAAGAACAATTATATTTCAAAGCAAAGAACAAGGAAACTTCCATAAGGATAACATGACTATGACACCAAGACCTGAGCGCCCACGCACACATGAAACTGAGAAACAATGAAAGCGTCTAACAGGCTGACACTCGCTTACATTTTCCAATGCTTGGGCCAGATCCTCTGTGTTTCCTTTTAAAAAATTCTGCTCCCCCTTACTATTATCACTTTATTTGGCCTTCTCAGAAGTGTTTATTTGGAAGGGAACAGACCCAGAGGATGACAGAGATTGGGGAGAAGAACTAGTCAGGAAACGGTGCTGATGCGTCATTGTACTTGTTTGAGCATCTTGAGCTAGGTGTATTAGGTTTTGAATCTCTTTTTCCAGGAATAAAGGAATAAAACTGCCTTTTTAAAAGTTGGACAGTCATATGTGTTACAGTGCTCACCTGCCTGTGTCTGCATTTGCACATCTAGACCATTATGGCAGAATAAGCATATACTATAACTAAAGCCCATCCTCCTGAAGACTTCATGAAACTGTTTCCTATTTAAGTCCTATCCCTGGGGTAAATTTTTCATAAGGAGGCATTGATGGAGGAGGGAAAATGTGACACTAGAATCTTATGCAGAATAAGTGGTATTTTCCTCTTAACTGTTGCAATGGGCTGACCACACATATCAGCTTTACTCTTCTTTTGACTTTACATCCCTTTCTCACCACTGACTAGTTTTTTGAATCCATACCCATCAGAAATCAAAATGGGATCCCTCAAATGAGTTGGGGATGAAGACTCTGCCTTCAGAAGGCTCGGATTCTGGTCGTTCCCCATCCCCAGCTCACCCCTCGGCTCAACAACATTTGCAGATGGCCACCTCTAGAGGGAGCTACCTTTACTGTCTTAGTTCGTAACATAATGGGCAAGGAATTGTCAAATGTGGAAGTTTTTTAGTGTCTCTAGGATTTGATAGATTAGGGCATCATCCCTTATGCCCACACTTCAGGAAACCCTCTAATAATGCCAGAGGGCAGTTATGTGGGAAGGCAATCAATCCCATGAAGGAGAAGGAGAAAGCTACTTGCAAACTATAGAGGGCTATGTTTCCTCAGCTCCTAAACACCAAATGCAGGGAGGACAACAAACAAACAAACACATGGACAAGCAAACAATGGTGCACTTTGCTTTTCCAAATCCAATGCCAAAGGATGTTTTCTTCTTCGAATTTCCCTGATCCTTACTTTAGAAATTTCGATTGCACCTCAATAAAATATTAGCAATTTGGTGGTAGATAAGGAGGCTGTGTAGAGTAGCATAGAAGAGAAGCACAGTCTGACTTGACCTGCATACTTTGCCAATTTTATAAGTCATTTTCAACTTAATATTTCATGCTCCCTCTGAGACACAGGACTTGGGCTAGCGGACTCTAACTAATGTGGGGCCGAGAAGCAGCTGTGTGTAATCTGCACCTCCTAGGTATTCTGCTAAGGCTTGGCTGATTCTCTGCAACATCTCAAAGTTTCCACATAATACACAGCTAAACAGAACAGTAAATAATGAGCACCAATGGAATCAGACAGAAAAAGTATAGCTTCTGGCTGACAGCTAACAGATGAGGCACCATTCTCTGCAGGTAAATTGGGCTCCCGAATTATAGCCTGGGATGGAGTGAAATAAAGAGGCGATGCCGTCAGCCTGCTGCGGCCCTGAGCTCCCAGACGCATCTGGTGGATTCTGTACAGCAATGTCAAGAAACGTGGCTGGAGATGGCAGAGAGGCTGCTGGAGGCCCAGCTGCCCCAGTGAAAGGAACTGAGTTCTGTTTTACAATTTTCAAAGCAGCCTAAATATCAGGTCTCGGCCGGAATAGAAATAACCTCCTTTAGCAGCCCTGAAGCACTCCACCCCTGACTGCAAAAGGCTTCTCAGGCTTAGGACTGGGGGGCTCAGCTTATGCTAAAAAGAAGTCTCTTGTGTTCTAATTAGTGAACGAACAGGCTTAAAGGATGACTGGGCTAAGAGAATTAAAAAATGAGTGGCTAAGGGACCGTATTTCACCTGAAGTCACCCTGAGGCCAGAGAACATATTAGGAAAAAAGAACTGGAACCAATGTTTCAAAATTGTATGTCTCAGAGCAATATTATCCTGTGAAAAGTGCAGTGACCTCAAGAGAGAAAGCAAAACTGCATAAGGTGACATAATGCTTAGCTGAGATCCTCATGGAATCACACCTGGATCAGAGCAATGGCCTCCCAGTCCAGGGTCCTGCCTCTAGTCACCCCTCCCCTGGTTTTTCTTGCACAATGGCTGGACATTCATCTTCCCCAAACTTTCCTTCCATCGGGCTATCATCCCCTGCTCAGGAAAAGTTAAATGCATCCTTGCTACAACTCCTAGAAAGTCACCTTCATATATCTACCTGTCCTCACTCCTACTTTGGCATAGGATTTGGCTCAAGTCAGGATATTAACTGACTTTTGGAGCAACAAGCTATGATGAGGCCCAGCAAGAGCAGAAAGGATGTGAGCTTTGGTGTCCCACAGACTTGTTTTCAATGCCAGCCCTGCACTTGACCAGTGGCAAGTCTCATTCACAGGATTTGATTTTGTCAGTCCCCGTCTATAAAACACGGATAATACCAAAGCTAACAGTAGTTGTCACAACAAAATGGGGAAAAATGTGTCTAAAGCATCAAGTATTACAGAGCCAGGAACTTGCTAAAAATCAATGATTATTTTTTGCTATTAATCATTTCCTGTTTTCCAAATTGTCTGTAATGGGCTATTTGTACTTTAATATTTTAAAAGGTATAATAAAGAAAGAAGGTTAGTCTATCATCTAATCAAAACCAGGGAACGCCAAAATGCGCTTCAGAAAACCTGTCAGAAGTTCTGCGAGGGGTAGCAGCTCTATTTGCTGATTGGTCTCCTTTTGTTTGCAAAATAGCTATACAAGCTCTTTTTGCCCTCTGCATTTCTGTGACATCTCAGCTTCTTTGTGAGTTCAAAGGACAATAGTATTAGCAGCTCCGCAGAAAGGGTCAGTAGAAGACACAAGCCTCCACAGACACATAAGCCCACCCTATAGAAATTTCTGCATTTAAAAGCCCCTGTGTTGGATCTACAGGCCTTGCTTATACGGTTCATGTTTTCTTCAACCTGTCCTACAAATGTGACAAGGCTGACGTCATTAGGCTGGTTTCACACCATCTAAATTCTTCATCAGGAGGTGTATTTTACATAAACATCGCTTAGACCCATTTTGTGAAGATACCAGGTGAGCTGTGCATGAGGCTATGTAGGGAACATTTGCCAAGTGTGCTATTATGTATTCCTACATTATTTTCTACCCAGAAGCTGAATTCCCATTTGGGTATTCCAGGTTCTTTAAGAAATTTAGGTAAACTTCCATCTTCAAAGAAATAATTAAAAATGGAAATGAAGTTGAAAAGGAGGTTAGAAGGTGGTCATCATCTTGCTGCCCAAATTCAAATGTCCACTCATCTTCAGGGCATAAAAGACATAGACGTGATAACATCTAAAGAATAGAGGAGAATGAGAGCAAATTTAGGACCAGAACAAGAGACTATACTGAGAAAAAAGATGACTGATAAATGGAAATGGCAGATTTGTTCTATTGAAAAATATCAGTATATTCTGGAAGAAACAGAACAAAGAATAAGGAAGTTTTCATTAATATACTTTTTTAGAAGCAGAACACCATAACCCAAAAAAGAACTCTACTCTTAACTTTGTATATGACACATAAAAATGAATGCTGGCCACAGAGGAATCAAGAATACAGTAATTCACTAAAATGAATATTTTAGGGGGGAAAAGAGAAAACCTTCCTTATTAGGAAATCATTTGGTTCCTAATGTCTGCTTATGTAGCAGCAGAGACCTGGTGTCCAAATGGTGAGGGGAAATAAAAAACTGCTCATTCAATTCTATATTCACTTTTTTTTTTGCACCTCACGAACTGATACAGTCAGGAGAAAGGACTATGAGTGTTTTTCGAGTCCAGGGCCCACTGCATCATAAGCATAGGGTTGTTTTAAACCAACGCTGTGTGGAGCTATTGCCTTAACAGAGTCTGATGGTCAAGGCCAAAAACCCTAGTATGACTCAGACTGCGGAGAAAAAAAAAAATATTAAGCTTCAGAGCATGCCATACACAGAGAATTAAACAAAGCCTCGGAGAGAACTCAAAATTTCAAAAAGAAATAGCTTCAGTAATTTTAAGCATTAGTTTACCAGAGCCTACTAAGAAAATAGAATTTTAGTACGTTTACAAATGAACTATAGACTCAAATTAAATAGTCTGGTATTAGAGCTTTGTAAAAGATTCAGAATACCCTAACCTCTTATCATATTTCTGCCAACACCTTTTATTTATCTCTTGCTGCTGCTGCTTCAGTGTCTCTACTTCCTTACACTCCTACACTAAGCACTCTTTACTCTCTCTACATTATCTCGCATAAGAAGTGCAACCATCCTTTTAAATACCTGTTTTATTTTGTGGTTGGTGCATTTTGTGTCCTCTCCAAGAAATTTTTGATTTTCCCAAATCACAAAGACATGCTCTTATGTTTTCTTCTAGAAGTTTAAAAATTTTAGCTTTTATGTCCACAATTTGTGCATATAATGACAGCTAGGGATAGACATTACTTTTCCCACTTGCTTAGCCCAGTTGTTCAAGCACCATTTGTTGAAAGATTTTCCTCTTCCCATCGAATTGCCTTGGCATCTTTGTAAAATCAGTTGGCCATCTTTGTGTGGGTTTATTTCTAGATTCTATTTTGTTCTGATGATATATTTGTCTGTTTTTAAGCCAGTGCTGCACTGCTTTTATTACTGTAAAATTTATAGTAATCCACTTTTAGATTTTACAGAGAGCTTGATGCAGAGGCTGAAGACCTAAGTTCTAGGACCAACCATGGCACTATCTAGCCATGAAATTTTGAACAAGTCATCCAATTTCTCCATGCCTTAATTTATTCAACTTCAGACTAAAAGGGAGTAGATCAGGGCTGCAGACTGAAACACTTGAGGACAATTTCAATCAATTAATCTGGAAGTTACGATACATTTGGGAGTGGTGCCAAAGTTCACATCCAATCTAAAGATGAAAGTTACCACTCAATTCTAGCTTTCAGGAGTGTAAGCTTGCTGCTGCCAGATCTTCTGATTTTTCCAGAGAAGACAGAAATCTGCATTTTTATGTGAAATCTTATATTTTAGTTATTTGTCTAAGATTTTTAAAAATTTATTGATTTAAATTAGTTTCAAGTATACAGTACATTGGTTAGACATATATATAGTTCATAAAACAATCCCCATAATTGCTCCCTCCCTCCCTGGCCCTCCACCTAGCCATCATAATAATGCTAACTACATTCCCTCTGCCATACTCCCCAACCCCATGACCATCTATCAACTACAAATTTGTACTTCTTTAACCCTTCACCCCATTCTCCCAAGCCCCAAATCCCCTCCTCTCTGTCCATCACCAAATCGTTCACTATATTTGTGAGTCTGTTTTTGATAGTTTGTTCTTTTTATTCCTTAGATTCCACATATAAGTGAAATCATATATTTATCTTTCTCTGTCTGATATATTTCACTTAGCATAATAACCTCTAGGTCCATCCATGTCATTGTAAAGGGGAAATCTTGTGAGTTTTGAAGTATTGTACAAACCAAAGAAAACACAGATTCTCAGCCCCTGACCTGCTAGTTTGAGCCCTAGAAACTAGCGAATCTCTCAGAATGCTAATACTTCTTTTACAGAGTTATTGTGAAGATAACATATGAAAATGCCTGGCACTGTGCCCCAGTGCATAATAAATATTTAGTAGAATTCTCTTTTCTCCCAAATTAAACATTCCATAACCTGTATCCCAAATCTCTACCACAAGGCCTGCTCTCCTTATAAACTAAGAGCCATTTCCTCACTCAAGTCCAAAGAACAGCTTACTCGCCACTGAGTTCACAATCTATCCCATGTTGGAAACTTCTGATTGCCCTTCCAGAATCTCCCTACACCTTCTCCAGCCCAGTCTGTGCCCAGGTAGGCTGACTTCTGTGAACTTCACACACAGGGTTTTTTTTGTCATTGTCCAATGGGCACACCAACAAAAGATTCAAAGGTGGGAGAAGAATAAGGTAGGAGTTTATATTCCCCCAGTGCCCTACCTGTTGGGTCGTCATGATTGACTATGGCCTAAAACCATAACTTTCTTCAGGCTGCTCCCATTTGGCCAAATACCCTCCTCAGTTCCATTAACAATTTTCTCCTATTGACCCTTCAGTACAAGAGGTGGTTAAAGCTCTTATGTTCTTTTAAACCCTGTTCACTCACTTAAAAAATTATTCAATATGAGTGTGCTATGTCATCTCATGCATAGACATTGTCTAATATACCAGCTCCTCACTCCAAATAAAATTCCCCCTTCCGTTCCCTTTCTCAATCAACAGTGCCACTATTCTGCCAATTAACCAGCCTTACAATGATGATCCTCTAGTGAAAAGGAAGGTTCTCATGGCACCCCAATGCCTACCTCATCCCTAAAGGTGAGCCAGGAAAAAAGGCAAGAAACTCCACCTAACAAAGAGTAATGGGATTGGTGGTTAAGTTCAAGGATATTGAGTTGGCCACAGTTTCTGGAATGAAGTTTCAAATGTAATTTTAACTGCTTTTGTGGCTACAACTTCTTTTCTCTCTTTATTTAACTAGGCCAGAAGGGTAAAAGCTCAGGGCTGCTCCGAGTAACCCTTCTTTCTCTCCTTTGTGAATATTTTCTCTTCATTCATGCCTGGAGTCACCAGCACTTTTCTCCTGGTACTGGGTACACTCTGAATTGGCCTTTCCACACCACCAGTGAAAGGTCCCCTATGCAGGCTGAACTTAATAAACATGGAAAGCTGTTTGTTCTGCTTTGGATCTAAGTTATACATAGGCCGCTTCTGGTGTTATGAAGTTTTCCACGTGTTTCACCCTAGTCTACCACTATTTTGCACTGAAATTTCAAACAGAAGTTTCTGCTAATAATAGTAGTATTGGGCTTCCTCTTGCCTTCTTTTTATGTATCTTCTTTAATGGTCTCAGAAGTAGGAGGTTCGATGGACTAAAGCAGAATTTGTAGACTCCTGATTATACTAGTACAAAATTCCAACACAACATATAATCAATCCAAAGCATTTGACATCAATTTTTATTCATGCTAATTCTTCATCTTCAGGGTTCACTCCATCACATGCTCTTTTTTCCTTGCTTTAAAATGCCCCTCATATCTGTCTCTGGTTCTGCATTCTTACCTCTACTCCTTTTGTCTTGGTCCCTGACCCATCATGCCAATCCAATTATAAGAACCTCTGCCCATTCCCATCCATCCTACCCACCTGTGCCAGATTCACCTTTCTTGTAGAATGTTTCCACTATGACCTTTTATTACATATTACTTCAAATATAAATTCCATGGCACACGTTGCAATGCTCCCTATAATATGCACGGCCAGTCTCAATTGTCCTGAAGATAAGAGTGGGAGAGAGCATTCTTCTCAGTGTTTCTTCTACAAATCATTCTTGTTTCTATATCCAAGCTGTTCCCTTGCTTGATATGTCACATCATCTTCCTTCTTTCTATAACCAAGCCCTTTTCAGCTCATATTCTACTTTCTCAATTAACCATTTCCTTCTTTAATTAATATTTAACTCTTCCTATGAACGTATATTATACATTTAGTCTCTTCCATACAATATAACCAATAAATACAGGTTAACTTATGTTTTTTCTAATTACTTTAAGTATATTTGCATTAAATACATTGCTTAGTGTTAATAATGGTGGAGTTTTGATGATATCATTAGGGAGCCTAGAAAACATTCCCATCTTGCTTTCATTCCAGCTATATTGGTTCCTCCTCTTCAGGCCTTTAAAAGACAGATTGCTCACATGGAATAATGACAAATGGGAATTTAGATACCATCTCGTGATGGTCAGTTTTATGTGTCAGTTTGGCTAGGCTACCATTCCCAGTTACTCAATCAAACATTAGCCTAGGAGATTCACTGACAGAGAAGACTGCTCTGGAGAGAAAGCCAATGGTGTGGCTGGGCAATCTTTTGCTAGTGCCTCAGAAGCATCAAAAGGTCTTAATATTCAATCACACAGAGGTACAGAGGTGTCTTGGGAAAGACCAAGCAAATGACTCATGGATCTCCTTAGCCAACTAAACAAAAGCCAGGAACAGAGATGGGATTATCTAGGAAAGATCTAAGAAGGCTCTTATTTAATGCAGTGAATCCCCAACACACACACAAGAAACCCACGAAGATCTTGGAATGTTATACCGACAGAAACACTTACAATTAACACTGAAAGGGACACAGAGGGGACGAACTAAAAGAAGGCTTTGCTGGAATCCTAAAATTCTGCAGGTAGAACACAGGCTGATAAAACCACTCGGCTGCAAAAATATGTTATCGTTCGCAAACAAAGAAAATGACTAGGAGTGAGGAGCGTTGAGCCCAGAAAAAGAAGCCTGAAAAAAGAAGCAGTGTCTGTTAACTCTTCTGGAATCCTCTCTGTAGTTTCTGGAATGCATAGGACTTACTCTGATTAATATGTCGGAAATACCATTTAAAATCTCTGCTTAGGCCTTGAGGTATGAATTTATTTCCGTAAAATAATTTATCTCCTAGGGTCACACTCGAGAGAAAATGAATAAATGTCATACTTAGAATCTTCCAGAGCTGAAGCCTACAAATTGAAGTCAATAAGAATTAAGAAGTTAGCTGCCCTATGATCCAGGCCAGCCTTATGGGTAAGCAGATTTGGTGGTACCTTCCTAATATTGATTTATAGGTAATGAGAATATACAAATTGTCCAAGACTTCCATCTAGCTACCTTCTGGAGAGCACCTCTTGTACCTATGATTTTGACTGACTTTCTATTATTTTTCTTCATAAATTCATTTGTTCATTCATTCATTTATTCATTCTTTAAGCACTTATTAAATACCAACTAAAATATACACATTAAAACACACACACACACACACACACACACACACACACACACACACACACACACAGAAACTATGAATCCCATGCATGGTTTATAGGAATTTAGTGATAAAAAAAAAAATTTCCCCTGTCCTTAAGAAGCAAAAATATTAGATTTCTTACTGGAAATTAGGATAATATGTACCTGCTTCACAGGGTACTGGGAGGATTAAGTGAAATAAAGAATATAAAGTCTTTTCACATTTTCTGGTGCATGATCAATAACCATTTCTTGTTACTTCTATTACCAGTGTTGGTAGAGCTGTAAGGACTTAGAGAACTTCTTCCGGTGATGCTCAAACTTTGCATGTATGAGAATGACTTGGAGGGCTTGTTAAAACTGCAACTGCAGGGTACCACACCCAGAGTATCTGATTCCATAGATCTGTGGTGGGGCTTGATAATTTGCATTTCTAACAAGTTCCCAGATGATGTTGATGCTGATTATCAGGAGTCCACTTTGAGAACCCAGCTCTATTCCAGTCTCCTTATTTTACAAATGAGAAACTAAATGAGAGAGTTAAATTGACTTGCTCAAAGACTCATCAATAATTAGCTCTTCTGGCCCCACCTATCATCATTACTCTGTTGCTCCTCTCTGAAAACTGCATATCATATGAGAGGTTTCACTTTATTAAGCTTACAAAAAGCAGCAGTATTATAGGTACTGTAGGTGTTACACATGCCTGTGCATGGATAGGTGAGAGGAAGGGAGATATCTCTGGACAGGGAGATTATGCAAGTGGTCATCCATACATAAGGTCGCCAATAAGTTTGAAAACCACTTGCATCAGTTACCTATTGCAGGATAACAACACCTCTCCAATTTTTTTTCTTTTTAAAGTCATACTCCCCCAAAAGGGAAAGGCATTGGGTTGTGGGATGTAGAAGCCTTAAACTTAGAAGCTCAAAAGTGAATATTTATGATCTCAGTTTCCATGCATCAGGAATTCAGGTATGGCTTAACTGGACACTCGTGCCATGTGGCTCTGCCTTTTCAATATAATAGCTTGCTTCATCAAAGCCAGGGAGGTAGAAGTAGAAAGAATGTGCTGGCAAGATGGAAACCACAATTTTTTGAGACCTG
The DNA here is from genome assembly GCA_003508835.1 of Eonycteris spelaea. Classification (NCBI taxonomy): domain Eukaryota; kingdom Metazoa; phylum Chordata; class Mammalia; order Chiroptera; family Pteropodidae; genus Eonycteris; species Eonycteris spelaea. The sequence goes on from PUFA01000007.1 coordinate 10,359,054, forward strand.
ATCATGAAGGTGACATCCCATCACCTTTGCCATTCTCAGTTGGTTATAAGCAAGTCATTGGATTCAGCCTACTTTCAAGGAAAGAGGATTACACAAGGGTGTGGATACCAATAGTGGAGATGATTGAGGGCCATGTCTAATGCTACCTGTCACACTGCTCATGTAAACCAAACTCCTCATTTCACAGATGAGGAAATAGAGGCTCTGAGACAGCAGGTGGCTTAGATAAGATCGTGTAGCCAGTCTACATTCCTGACTAGAGTCTAAGCGCTCTGTCCATTACACTGGTACAAGATTTGATCTTTATTGTAGACAGTATAATGATACAGATTCAAAACAAAAGAACAAAAAGTGCTCTGATAGAATGAGAGCTTATAAGTTTATCATATCAAAAATGTAATTCAAATAGAATTTGGAAGGCATTTGCCTAATCATCATTGTAATCAATAACTCAGGAGAAATAAATGTAACATAACAGTTCTGATGGACAATCATTTATTGAGTGCTTTGTTCAAATAACATTAAGAAAAGCATTTTCTTTTGGATTTCATACACATAGTCTAGAAGGCAATTCCTCTAACCCCTATATTTTTCAAATCTGAATGTACCTTGTAAATATATTTCATAGACCTCAAGTGATACATATTCCCTAGATAGCTGTCTAGAAAAGGCTAAAATATACTCATTTCTGTTGTAGTAAACATTTTTTACTACTAACTGTATTTAAGGTATATGCTAGGCTCTAAAGAAGACAAAAGGGGCTATTACTCTAATGGTCCTTCAGGTATACTGGGGAAAACAGACATTTTTTAAACATTATAGATAATTAATTAGTGTGTAAAATGCTTTGAAGGTAGAATACCTAGTGCTATGCGGGAATATAACAGTGGCTTCTAACCTAACAAGGGATATAGAAAGAAGTGATAATAAGCAGAGGTCTGAACAGGGCATAAAAATTTACATTTTTTGTTCCCTCATCGAGGCCAATGGGGAAAATAAGAACAATCCAGGCAAAGTCTCCAAGATGAGAAAACTAATTTTATTGGTTAGTCGAATCACAGAAAACAGAAAATAAAAGAATACAAACCATCTTTGCACGTGATTAAGAAGTAGCAAAATAGTCATCATTGATTATATGCAGTCACAGCAGCTTCCACTGAGCCTTGGGTCTGTCAGACTAGGCAATTCAGTTCCAGAATTACTTGACTGCTGGAGAAAGGGCATAACTCTGAAGAGTAAAGGTCATGAATCACCTTCTTCCTTACTTTAACCATGGTAGATATCTAGTTATTGACTTTGAGACAATTTCCCAAATTTCCAAAATGAATCCAGGTCAGGGGCATGCCTCATGGGTGGCAAAAAGTTATGCAGGAGAGCTGCATACATTTCATAAGGAACAGACCCCATGAGAGAATTAAATTCCCAAGAAGGAGAGGTTTTAAAGATTAATCATTTATAATTTTCATTAATGATGAGTCATTAGTGATAAATCATTAATGATCTACTTCCCGAAGATGGATAAAGTGATGCATCAGAACAGGGAGCTCTGAGTAAGCTGGCATGCTAGCCACTCAGGAGAACTGGGTTCCAGGATTTCTTGGAGGGTAACACATTTGCTGAACAGAAAATGCCATCCTCTCAAAGGAAGCCCCTTGCACTTTTCAAAGCATTTTTTAGAGTGCCATCTAGTGGAAATTATAATTATTGTACAACAGTCCCAAATGCCTGGGTTCTAGTCCTCGCTCTGATACTAACTAGTTCAGGTCAAAAAGCCCATTCCAGATCCAAAGTTCCAGAACAAATTTGTTCAGTGAGTAACATTAAACATCACTCTTTGGCATTACAGTGACCTGTGAGTCTCCTTTATCTCTAACATGGAGAGAAACAGCTACCTCTCACGGTTGTTACATAGATAAAATAAAGTGTTTTCATAGGCAGTAAACTCTTTGACATTGCGCTTAGAAATATTTCTTTGGATATGACTCCCCAGGCAAGGTAAAAAAATAAAAATAAAAAATAAACAATGGGACTACATCAAACTAAAAAGTTTTTGTTCAGCAAAGGAAACTATCAACAAAACAAAAAGACAACCCACTGAATGGGAGAAGATACATCAATGATACATCCGATAAGAGATTAATATCCCAAATACATAAGGAATTCATATGACAACACTGAAAAAAAAACAAACGATGCAGTTAAAAAGTGAGCGGAGAACTTGATAGATACTTCTCCCAAAAGGACCTACAGATGGCCAATAGACATAGGAAAAGATGCTCAAGTCAGAGAAATGCAAATTAAAACCACTCTGAGTTATTATCTTATAACTGTTAGAATGGCTATCATCAATAAATCAACAAAAAACAAGTGTTGGCAAGGATGTGGAGAAAAGGAGACCCTCGTGCATCGTTGGTGGGACTGTAAACTGGTGCAGCCACCATAGAAAACAGTATGGAGGTTCTTTGAAAAATTAAAAATGGAACTACCGTATGACCCAGCAATTCTACTTCTGGGTATTTATCCAAAGAAACCCACAACACCAATTCAAAAAGGTCTATGCACTCCTATGTTCACTGCAGGGTTATTTTTAATACCCAAAATATAGAAGTGACCTAAGTGTCCCCAGATGGATGAATGGGTTCAGAAGAGGTGGTACATATTTACAGTGGAAAATTACTCAGCTATGAGGAAGAATAAAATCTTACTATTTGAGACAAAATGGATGGACCTAGAGGGTATTATGATGAGTGAAGTAAGTCAGATAGAGAACGTCAAATACCATATGATTTTACTTAAATGTGGAATCTAAAAAACAAAGTAAATGAACAAAGAAACTCATAGATACAGAGAATATTTGATGCTTGCCAGATGAAGAGGTGGGTTGGCAGGGTGAAAAAGGAGAAGGGATTAAGAAGTTCAAATCGGTAGTTACAAAACAGTCATGGGAATGTAAAGTATAGCATAGGAAATATAGTCCATAATGTTGTAATAACTATGTACGGTGTCAGATGGGTACTAGACTTATAGGAGTGATTACTTTGTAAGTTATATAAATGTCTAATCACTCTGTTGTACCCCTGAAACTTAAATAATATTGTATGTTAACTATGAGAGAAAAAAATTTTTTTAATTATGAAAAAAAGAAAAAACAAGATGGAAAAAATGAAGCATTTTTAAATGCTAGGGTCTGGTACATAATTAATGGAGAATAAAGGCAAAAGAGGAGAGAAAACATCTTAAAAGGCTATAAAGTACAGATGGTAAATGGTAAAGATGGGCTAGCCATGAGCTTCCTACCAGTACCACGTTGGAACTGAGAGATGGCCTGGTGTAGAAAAGAAAGCACAGGATTTAGAATAAAAGTGGGCCAAAAGCTGGCTCCATTACTTAAGAGTGATGTGACAACAGGAAGGAGGCTTTCCCTCCCTGAATCTGTTCCCTCATCTATAAAAGGTGATAGCTATACCTACTCACATCAATATCCTTAAGATTAAAAGAGAAAACAAAGGCCATACTTGCAAACAGAAGATGCTCATGGATGTCCATTCCCTTCCCATCTTCGAATTTTCAGCTGGTTTTAGGGCTCAAACAATTCATTCATTTCCACTAGATCACTTGAACTAGGGTTTTGACTCTTCCAAATCCTCTTGATCCCTCCCCCAACTTCCCATTCCGATACTCTTCACCTGAGGAAGCAACTAGTTTGTTCCAATCTAATTATCCATCACAAGACAGACATCTCTGGCTAGTCTTTTTCCCAGAAGTTGCTGAAAAGCTATTCATGCTTGTGTCTGCTCCTTACAGAAAAATCTATAGTAATTGTTCTTCCCAAGGGTCACCCAACAGAGAAGAAAGCTGCAGCAGGCTGCTGACTCTTGACCCAGAAGATAATTTGCTCAGCCGATACTTTTTTCTACACGTTTTCCTCTTATTCTTCTCTCACCTTCAAAGTTTTTTTTTTTTCATTAGAACATCAGTCTGTTGCCCTCACATATGAGACACATTTTGGCCTCCCTATCCTATATACCTAGGTGAGTAATGCCCTAAGGCCAAGAGAACAATAAAGAATGACAAGGTTTTAACTCAATGCTGAGAAAAAGAAGTATGTGTTCCCTATTTCTCTGTAAAGGTTTGTTCTTGGAGGGACATGTCATTACTTCAAAAAGACTTCCTCCCTCCCTGATGTTGGTTTGTTCCTCTTAGAGGCAAAAATAATATTTCCCTCAGCAAAGGTGATTTTCCTCCCATGAAGCCTGTAGACAACTGAATTGATTTTTCAGGCCAATACAATTTGAGAGTCTATTTATCTTCTCAGGATGATCACCTTCACCAAATCATTTTGTCATCTCTTTGCTGTGGGTTTCTGTAACACAGAAGATTGTAGGCCTTCAAACTGAAAAATAAATAAATAAATTCTATCTGTCTTCTTTGCAGAAAGCACCCCTCACCCAAGTCTTTGAAACAGAAAACTCTAGATACAGAATAACACAATGGCATCTTTGTAAATGTAGGAATTAAATACCTTATGATTTTTTTTTAATGATCTAGATTAGTTTTTACCAATAGCTCTACAAAAAATTATTTTATAGGTAAAATTTAGTAAAAGTGAGGAGCACTATTAAAAAACTATATTGAAGACTCAATTTTTTTACATGTATTTTTCTTCCTGATGGAACACTGAGAAAGAGGTTTAAGACATGAATTTTCCTTTTTCATTGTAAAATCAATGTATATACTTCTTAAAAAAGAAAGAATATAAAAAGTATAGAAGAATTTATAATGAAAAATAATTCTTCCCCTACCTTTATCCCTAGACACACTCAATATGTGTTTTATGTGTATACATAAATAAAATCTTATTATTTTGCTTCCTCCATATAATCTGTTTTAGAAATCTTTTATACTAACACTTACAAATCTATCTCACTTTTAAGTGGTCAAATGTCATGAATAGTTATGCATATATCAAAATTTATTTACCCGTCCTTACTATAACTCACCCAATCTTTCTGGGAGACTGGTAGAAATAAAAATCAGTATGAGGTAGCATATAACCACATGGATCTTGCCACTTAAAAATTCTCTTCTATTGAAATAAACTCTTTGAGTTTTTGTTTGTTTGTTTTTAGCTTTGCCCCATTATCCCTTCTTTACTTTCCCCCTGGTGAAGTATAGGGGAATAGCTTTGATAATATGATAATGACGAGAGAGGCCTTTGTACCAAGTGAGTCCTCCAGAACCTCCCTGAGGCCACTGAGGAGTGGCTGATCTGATTTTATCTTTGGACATTCTTGCTACACCTAATAAGGTGTGAATGACCTGCACCAAGCCTTGAGCACTGTGCAGATCCATAGCTGATAATCACGGGTGTTTCTTTGGTAATTAATTCCCTATACTGTATGGATTTCTTGTCCTAAGTCCAGATTTCTTCAGTCTGCTTATCCTCTAAAGCAATTTCATGCCTCTTGATCGGGCACAAAGTATTTTCTGAATTTCCTATGTGCCATGCCCAGGTTGGGGACAACTGGGAACACTAACTTAGGCTCTTGTACATCAACACTATCCTTCCCCCAGGCTGCTCTGTGGCTCCTGTACTATTCTGCCTGTGGCAGAGATGCAGGGCACCAACCTGCATAACCTCTGATCCTCCCTCCCCCAAAGATGGGCTAACTAAGTCGCCATTAGAATTTTATTTTAGTTCTCAGGGTCCCAGGTTGTGTAAAAACTAATCTTCTTTTACTTTATTTCCTTTCAGTCTTAGTAAACCGACTGTCATCATAAACCACATCTCTCTATGTTATGGCTTTTTGGAAAACTCTGTCCTCTGATTTCCAGCTTTGTTCTTCATGTGTAAAGAGAAGGTTTCATAAATTAGAGGATTTCATAAATTCTTTATTCTCTTAATAACGACAGTCTTTTAAAACTATTGACTTGCTATGGACAAATCAAAAGCCTAATTTGTAGCTCAATGATGCTATATTATAGGGCCTATCTGCCCTACCCTGAAAGCAAGGTATATTACTAATTCAATAGGTGGACAGCCTCAGGATATTATAATGATTGACTGAGAATAAAAATATACACATGAAACTTTCACTTCAGATTCAGGCAAGAAAGTTCCTCCTGGACCAATCTTCCTGTAGACAATAACTATAAACTCTAAACAAAATAAAGGAAGGAAGAAAGGAAGGAGGGATGGAAGGAGGGATGGATGGAAGGAGGGATGGATGGAAGGAAGGAAAGAAGGAAGGAAGGAAGGAAGGAAGGAAGGAAGGAAGGAAGGAAGGAAGGAGGGAGGGAGGGAGGGAGGGAGGGAGGGAGGGAGGGAGGGAGGGAGGGAGGGAGGGAGGAAGAAGGAAGGAAGAAGAAGGGAGGAAGGAAGGGAGGAAGGAAGGGAGGAAGGAAGGAAGGAAGAAAGGGAGGAAGTAAAGGAGGGAGAGTGAATTCTATAGAGATTTTGTAGGGGAATCAAAACCCTCAGGCTTTCTGACTTGAAAAAGAGTTTGGAGAAGCACAAATGCTGAAAATGAAAGGTAAAGAGAAAATGTTTGGTGCAGACAGAGAAAAAAGGTCACATTGCATATAGGGAAACAACAATTTAAATGATTTAAGTCTCATAAAAATAAAAACATTGAGGCCTGGAGACAGTGGAATAACACCTTCAATGTGTCCCCTTTCTCCTAAAAAGCAACCTGTTATCTGCAGATAATAGAATTTGCTACCAGCAGATAAGCACTACAAGAAATGCTAAAGGAAGTTCATCAGGTTGCTGAAAGAAAATGATACTAGTTTTCAAAAAGAATGAAGATCAGAAATAGTAAATATCTTGGTAAATATTTTTTAAAAACTATTTTCCCTCTTAAGTTCTTTACATAGAACTGTTTAAGGCAAACACTGGGACACTGCCTTGTGAGTTTGGTAATATAAAGTTGTAAAATACATGGAAAGACACAGAGGATTGGTGAAAATAGTATTTTGGTCAGAATTGATCATTATTACTAATAAAACATTATTTAAGAGATAGGTTTATGTACAATTTGATGTCAGAATCATTTCAAAATTTCTATGTAAATGTGTATATGTATTTGTGCATTTATATTTCTGTGTGAGCACACATTAAAACTCAAAAACTGTTACAATGGCTAACATTTAATATTTTATATGTGCCAGGTATGTTGCTAAGTTTAAATGAATTATCCTAAATAATTTTATAAAAAATGGTGCCCATTTCAAAGGGAAACAGTGCTTAACTGTGTGCATCACATACTTAATAAATGAAGAATTTAAAATTTAAACTCCTTCTAATTCTAGAATCTGAACAAACTTTCATAATCTACAGATTATGAAACAGAAAGAAAAGTATTATCATTTTGTTGATTTTATTAAGATGGTTTTATTATTACTATTTAGATCTTTACTCTTATACCCTCTAGTCAACAAGGCAGTCTGAGTACCCAGCACATACATTAAATACTGTTTATCAAGGAATTGTAGATTCTGACACCCAGAAAAGACTGTGAAGGCAGCCAGATATTCCCATCACGGTCAGCAGGCTCTACGATGAAGCATCCACAATTCTGCTTTCCAAAAGGCCCAATATGAACACCTCTTGTATAAAGTATAAGGAAGCACATACTCTGGAATATGAAGTGAGGAGCTAGAAGGCAGATAGCTAAGCAGGCTGCCTAAAGGGTAATCAAATGTCTATGTTCATGGGAGACAATCCTGCTGTCCTTCTTGGCTGGCACACAAACGTGTTTTTTCTTAGTCAAGCAGCACTAACAGCACATTTAAAGTATTTTATGTTTTTGCTTTTTTAATTTTATGGGCTCCATAATATTGAAGGTGGTTTACAGAGTGACTTCTGTGGTTGTATTCTTCCACCACAGTGAGGCTCATGAGGGCTAGGAATTGATTTTTTCCCCCTGCCCTAAAGAAATGTATGATCAGTCATACACTCCAGGGAATGATCTAGATCCCTCAATACACATTTCAATAAATTTAAGTTTAAATATGTTTATATGGCAAGAAGTGATAAGTATGTGGGTAGAAGTTAGCTTGGAGGCCAAAAACGTCTTTAACACATCTTTTATTATTTTCATACATTATTTGTATGATATTACAAATAATGATTAAAGAGCTCTGCCCTTCATTCAAATACAGAAGCTCAGAAAGAGCCACAAATGTTATCAGAATGCAAAAGAACACAGACTCTCAAAAGGGACCACAACTGCACCTGACTCAGGATAGTTCTCCTTGTTTCTGCTCCCTGACCCTACTGCCATATCAGCTAACAATATTTTCTGAACAGCAGGGAGTTCTTTTGTAAGGCTATCTTCAGGTTATCTTAGCAGGTAAATAAATATCAGGGGATCTCCATTTCAGTAGTTATGTGAAAGAAAAGAATCACCATCAACTTAAGAGTAGGGAACCAAAATACATATACTATCTTTGAATCTGTAACACCCAGATCAGACCCTAACAGAGTTTCTTTTTTCTCTCTCACTGTTCCCTCCCTTCTCTCCCTCCCTACTCTTTCTCTCTCTCCCACCTTTCCTTATTCCCTTCCTTCCTCTTTTCCTTTTCCCTTTTTCTCTCTCCCGTACTTTTCTTCTTTCCCTTTCCCTTCTTTGTGTCTTTCTTCTTTTTCATTCTTTTTTTATCTATCTTGCTTTCCATCCTTCTTTTGTCATTCAACAAACATTTTGAGTGCCCACTATGTAACAGGCACTATGCTTAACACTACCTATAAGAGAAAATGAGAGAAAGAGCCTTTGCCTTTTCAAGCTTATAATCTATAGGCGGGGCTTACTGCATGTTGATGAACTAAATAAACATTTCCTTCGTTATGGTTCTTTGTATTCCTAAATAGAATGGTTAGAAAAAAGTATCAGTGCTAAATAGCTCTAAAGAACACTCTCAGTGCAGGGATCACCAACATAAAGTCTTAAAGGGCCAAGTAGGTTAAAAAAAAATGTTGAGTGAACCACTCATGTCCAAAAATAGAAAGAGGTGGGCTCTGTAGTAAACTGGAAGCATGCAGAAGTACACTTTCTAGAGAAGCTGTCTATTGAAAAGGCTCAGGGAGAAACATAAATTGTTCAATGAAATGTGCTCAGGAGAAAGGCAAGTATCAGCTATTCTTGGAGCACACGCAATATGTGCATATTCAGGCAAGAGAGTGTGGAGAGCCGAAGGAAGAGCTGAAAATGCCTCTGCCCTGGGCCATGAACATGACTCTGCAGGGTTAGGAAAAGAATCTGAGCCTTGAGTTTGCCATTCATGGCTGGTCAGTTAGAACAAGGCAATTGAACACCATTCATCTCTTGCATTCTTCACTGTCAACAAATATTTGTTGAGCTCCTACCATGTGCCGGCCCTGTTTAAATGCTGGAATAACATGAAACAGAGCAGTTTCCTTGCCTCATGTAACACTCATTCGCATGGAAAGAGACAAAACAACAAACAGATAAGCAAGTTTATCAGAAAATGAGAAATGCTATGGAGAAAAAAATATAAGGAGGCTAGGAAGTGTGTAAGTGGGTAGAAAAGGGGATACTATTTTTATATGAAATAGTCAGAAAAGCATTCTCTAATAAGGTGGTGGTTGCACAGAAACCTGAAGGAAGAACAAAGGAATAGGCTGTGACACTGTTTGGAGGAAGGGCATCATGTTTGGCATGCTAGAGAATCAGTTAGGAGGTCTGTGTGGCCCAGAAAGACTGATAAAGAGAGAGTGATGAAGATGAGATCAAGAAGTGACAGAAAAGCACAGGTAGGGCTCAGAGCCTAGGCAGTTTACATTTATGGATGCTGTCTAGACATAATTACTAACAGCATCCTCTTTCTCTCTGCAAATAGGCCCACTTTGGATAATAAATTACAGTCATCTTACTTATAAGAGAATTTAAGAGCTTTGGCTTTGACTCTGAATAGGATGGGAAGCCCAGAGAAGATTTTAAGCAGAGGGATGACTGATTAGCTCCTCCAGCCCCTCCCAACTTCAAGTCAGAGCTCAGCAGAACCCTCCGAGCTGGCTTCATCCATCCACTTTTCATCTCTCTCCTCTCTGAAAAAGGGAGAAACAGTTCCCAGTTCCAATTTTTAGTTGTCTCACTTTTCTTTACCCTCAATGCTGAACTAAAAAAACACTGATTCCAGCTCTACTGACAATTGTATTTGCCTCTTTTATCCCCTAATATAGATGTCCATTTTTGTTTACTTGTGACTTAAATCATCTAAATAGTGAAATTCCTAAAACTAGAGTGTATCTCTGAATATTGCTTTCATTGCGAAACTTTGTACACAGGATAGAACTGAGGTCAAAGCAGATGCTTAGTATGGGTTGGACAAAAAGGAAGGCAGGCAGGTTACTACCTTATGATTTCGAAGGGTACGGAGCATTTTGTCATGACGCCAAGGAGAACACAATGATTCTGTGATATTCCATTATCCACAATTAATTCCACTTGCCATGTTTATAAATACTCCCCTCTCCCCGCTTTTAATGGGATGCCATCCAGATTTCCAACAGCAACAATCACTTTATATGGACATTTCATTAGAGGTAAAAGCCACTAAAATAAATATTTGTCAAGGGACAAAATACTGGAAAAAGTTCTATATATCATCAGTGGACAGTGCAATTAGATCTGAAGCCTGGTGTCAATCTGATTTTCGTTTCTTTTCTATGGAAAAATGCAATAACCTGATTTAACTCCCATAACCTGGCTTTGTGAACCTGGGGACTCACTTATTCTCTGCGGACTCCAGCTTCCCTGTCTACAAACGTAGGGAGTGAAGGGAGAGATGGGTTAGACATTTCTTCCAGTTTTAAAGTCCATGATCCATCATTTAAATTGATATTTTAAGTATTGAACTGAAAAATGAAATTATTTCAATTAATATTTAATACTGAAAGTAGTCCATGATGAAGCACTTGCTTGGATTTTAAACATTCGGAGGAAGCATTTGGCTATTTTAGAACGTATACTCTAATCAGCCTACCTACCTACACTTTCAGAAAATAGTTTAATTGGAGAACTGGGGAAATTAGATTTGATCACAATCCCAACTGCCACTCAGTATATTCTTTGCCTGTGCAGAGTGGCTTTTTACAATTTTACTGTCTCCTTACTCCAAATGCAATTTTAAAACAAGCAATCAGAACTGCCACTGCAGTTGGAGATTTTCTTTATCAAATGATTCAGCCTTAAATGTCCCTTCCTAGTCCTTCATTTGCTCTTGTCATTATTTCTGCTTTCTGCCTCTACCTCCTTTAATCACTTATAATCAAACCAGCCTACGTGACTGTCCCATTCTCTATAAAAATATTTCTCCACGTAATAATCTTTTGTGAGCACTCAGGGTTCATACCCTCTCTCTTTATAATAGGTAACCTCCCTTAATGAAATAAAACTAGGTTCCTCCAGCTTTCTCTTTGGAAGGATAAGCAAGTCTTATTACACTTGCTTGAATGCATCACATCTTTGTCCTCTAGCAGTTCCTCTGCCTGAAACAACTGTTCCTCAGCGTTTGGATAGCTAAATAATTCTTATTCCTCACATTTCAACCCACATATTACTATCTTCACAAGGCCTTTGCTGATTCCTGCCCCTTCAACAAATACCATTTTCCATGATCTCCCCATATGTTTCCAAAATTACTTTAATAATTACATCACAGTTGGAATTACTTTTTTGATCACTATAGCCTACCCTAAAATATAATTGTATGAGTTAAAGGATCATATTTATTTTATTTATCAGCTTATCAACACCCTGAGAATCTAGAACTATACCAGGAATTTTCTACAGTGAATAAGGTAGAAAGGAAAGAAAGAGAGCAAAAGAAATAGAAAATGAGTGGTCCTGGCTCTGCCTTAGAGTGATACCTGCCCTTTGAGTTTTCTGGCTTTGATCACTGTCACTGCGACCACCATGATGCTTCTCGCAATGGCAGCCAGAATGGTATTGTGTAGAAAGACCTAGGTTTAAATTCAAGTTCTGCTATTTACTAACTCTAGGATTTGAGCAAGTTATCTAGCCTGGCTAACTATGATTTTTTATCTAGAATATACTTTGCAGGGTTACTGTGAGGATAGAATGAGATCATGTCTAAAAAAGTACATGATGGTTGCTCAATAAATATTAATTACTCTCCGTTTCCACTCTCCCCAGCCCCCACCCTGTGTGCCACTGTTCCTTTAACACTTTGGCTCAAGTGTGGACAAAAACATCTTCTCTTGGTTCTCCTTAGCACATTTGAGACAGACTGGCACTTTACTAATTGCTAAGGGAAAAACAAAAGGTAATTAAATATAGAGAGCAGCAGCAGTATAAAGCACTCTGACTTCCCCAGAACAGGGTTCAGTTTCCATTATAGCTACTTGCTTTTTAGACTCAAAGGCCCCATATTATTCTGAATGGGATCCTAAGGAGAAAGAGATCCTAAAGAGCAAACTCTTTCCTTTCATTCATTTCTTCATTCATCCACTCATTCAATAAATATTGGTTGTGTCCTAATTAAGAAGTGGTACAGACCACATAGCCTGTAGACCCCACAGCAGTGCAGATATAGGAAAATTTAGCTTAGAGAGAGAAAAAGAACCAACAGAAACAAATAAGAATACAAAGAAATGAGGGTAAATTATAGTCCTCCAGGTAGGAATGTAGGTTTGCCAGGTCCCCCCCCCGCCACCCCACTAGGGGAGTGGTGGGTAAAGAAGGATGCCCAGTTAAATTTGAAAATAGCTCTGTAATATTTGTGCAATTCTTTTTTAAAAAGCTGAACTCAGAACACTTAAGATGTCCTGACAAAGCCAACAAGCGATGCATGCCAAAAGTATTAAATACAGGACATGTCCTGTCTATGCAGTTTGACTGGCAAATCTTCCGCAAGGGAAGGGGTCCATAATTAAAGGCCAAAGTCCGGCCATTTTGAGGAAAGCATGGATCAAAGGAGGAGATTCAGTCACTGGTGATATGCCATAAGCAGAGGGTACCAACATAGGCTGAATAGAGGAGGACTGGAGGGGATTGAATATAGTGAAAAAGACTTGTAGCAGGCAGGACTAAAACAGGGCACTGGCAGGCTGAGAAAAAAGGAGAAACATGCAGAACTAAGAAGTAGCTCAGAGAGCAGATGGGTTACTCTCTGCAAAGGGGTAGTACTCAAAATGTTTAGTAGCTGGCAAGCAGACACCAAGCAATAAGAATGGGTGCAGTCCTGAAGGCCTTTTGCCATGTCAGGCATTAACTCTTCAGTTACTGGACCATGGGGAGATCCAGGAGGTCCTATGAGGTATCTTAGGTTGCCAGGGTGCCTGCGTAGGGGGTTATTCAGACGACTAAGGGTAGAACTATTTATCTCTGGAAAGAAACATATTTCAGTGTTGTAACGAGTATAGCTGTTTCACGGTGTACTAGAGACTATTGGAACCTGTCCCAATCAACTCCTAGGAGGGGCAATTAGCCCACAAAGCTTAGGAAGAGACTCTGACACCTATTCTGACCCCTGCTGTTGGTAGCTTGGTCCTTCTATTAAACATCTGGGAGGATGGTTTGGCTGACTTTGCGATTGGCATCTGGTTATCTTCTGGAGCTAGAGGAGAGGCTGAGATAGAGGCCAGACGAAGCAAGTATTATACCTGTAACACTGATCTCACATCTATCTCTCCATTTGGCAAGGATGAAATCAACGCCTCCTGGACTAGAAGCTCCAGGAAAAGACACTGAGATAACTCAATACCAGCTTTAATATCAGGTATAATATGAGAAATAACATAAGAGTAGAAGCATTTAAGCAATATTGAAGGTCATTTGTTTCTTCAAAATGCATTTGTTTTTAGTACCTATCATGTGACAGGTATTGTGCCATACCCTGAGATAATAGCACACATTTATTGAATGCTTCCTTTGTACAACTCTATGCCGTGTACTTGACACACGTCTTCATCTAATATTCAAAACTTTGTGAGGGATACTATCTTATGAGCTAGTTGAGATTTAGGCAGTTACTTTTCCACAAATGCACTGCTGGTAAGTGGCAGAGCCAGAACTTAAACCCAGGTCTATCTGACTCTAAATGGAATCTATCTTCTAACAGAGGAGAAAAACTCATAAATAAACAGTAAAATTACAGGGTGATGAGCACTCTTATAGAAGGAAATGCAAGGTACATGGGTGCCCAAAGGTGAGTCTGGTCCAATCTGGGAATGTCAAGAAGTATGTCTTAGTATACCCCAAGAAGGTAGTGTTTGAGCAGGGCCTCAACCCCAAATGATTCTTGAATCATTCCAAAATAACTAAGTCAGCAACTACATACACTGACTAATTTCCTTAAGTATACCAGAAGCAAAGCACTAAAGAAATGATTACACCACTGAAGAATTTCAACAAATTGCCAAAAAGACAGGGTGATAGGGAAAAATTACAAATCTCAGAGAACATCTTAAAAGCATTACGGGATGCATGGTGTGTATCCCAATTATTATCATATGTCCTGTCATGGTGATCGATACTACAGAATATAATTCTGCTGAAATGCTATCTGTCTTGTCAAAAAGACAAGTTGTAGCTACCATCAGGTAGCTGTGTGCTGCCTGGCATCCTAAAGGAAAAGTAGCGGATGCTAATTCTTAGGAATGGTAAGAATTACATAAATATTGAGAAATAAATAGTTACTAAGTAAAGGGCTTGCCTTAGAGTGCTGCTCTTGGGTTCTGACTATTTTCCCATTCAGCTGCAGAGGACAGCCTTAAAAATAGAGTAAGTGGTAGAAGTGGTTGATCGACATCAATGACTGCCTGGGAAGGGGACAGCAGAATGGAGAAGAACAAGCACCAGGCCAGTCTCTTCTCATTCCAGCTCTCCTACTGGATCATGGTGTGATCATGGGCAAGTTCCTTAACCTCTATGGAGCTGTTCCTCTTCTGAAAAAAGAATTAAGTACAGAACCTCATCACCTCTGACATTCTTTCCATCTCTCAACTATCAACTACTTACCAGGCAAAGGCAGGATTAGTATTAGAAGATTTATTCACCTAAAAAAGAAACTAGAAAAACCCTAGTTCTGTGCCTAGAAATGGCAAACTGACAGTAGTCATACTCTTTAAGAGACTAGGTTTAATGACAAAGAGTTAACTTTCCACATTTTATTATAAATCAGAAAAGACTTAATAAGGGCAAAATGACATCCTCTCTGGTTTTTGACCAGGTTCCACACCATTTTCAATATTAAATTAAATTATGTGAATAATGTACTCACCACAGGAGCTGGCACTTAATAAATGGTTGCTCAATAAATATTATTTCTTCCTCCTGCTTTCTCTAAGGATCTTGGGCATGTAATATCCAATATTTGTCCTTTCTAAGTAGGGATTCTCTAATCCCTGGTTGAATTTATAATTAGCTATACATAAGCATTGTTCCTGATCAGAGATCCCCGCTCAGCTAGAGAAAACTCTGTTCATGACCCTCAGAAGCTGGATGACATTGTCCTACAGGTTCCAAATAAATCACACTCCACAGCCTTTCCTGACTCTCTAAAAATTTGAGAAACAAAATCAATAATATATCACAAGGAATCCCACATATTCCCATTATTATTGATAGAGGCTAAGTTGAAACACAGTGTGGTGTGAGATGCAATGTTAAACTGCTAACTTATCTCCCAAATTAAGTAGACACCCATTGAGGCAGAGGCTAGCCTTCCTCTACAAATGAGGTGGACCAGTGGAGGAATGTTTTCTGTAGACAAGCCCATGCCTAAGAAAAGGACAGTAGAGACAAGCCAAGTAGAGCTAGTGGGTTTTTTTTTGTTTTTTGTTTTTTTGTTTTTTTACCAAGTTTACAATTAAGTAAAACCCTCTATCATCCCAATAGTGGGCAATAAAGAATTTGAGAGAGGCTAGGATTGTACTTAGGGAAAAATCCCTCCATGCAGAACCCAAGAGAGGGAAAAGGCATTCTCTCTGTTGTTCATGAAAGACAGTCCATCCAGAAAGTCATGGAAGCACTAAATGAACAAACAAACAAGCAAACAAACAAGCAAACCAAAAACCAGTCTTAGTTACACTAAGGAGAAATAGTGGAAGCCAGTTTAGGTCATTGAAGCTCTGACCTGACCACACAGAAGCAGTCAAGACTATTAGATCTCCCCTTTAGATTCCAAATATCTAAACATATGCCCTTCGTGCCCTAAGAGAAGGGAGGCTCAGGTTGAAGTTGTGACCATTTTGAGGAGAAAAGCCATGGTCAGTGAAATGGAGGGAGTTGTAATAAAAGAAATGGTGTCCTCTGGGATGCTCACTCACCTGAAAAGTCACTTGACCAAATGCAAGCAGGGTGGCAGCTCCACCGTCCAGAAGTGGACCAGCTGCTAATTACCAGAGATCTCTGGAGAAGTGCTTCCAACAGTATCTTCTGAGTTGTTAGTTGATTAGGTTTCAGTTAAATCGATAAAGCCTCCAAGGTTAACTATCTAGGAGATATTGTTCTACAATTATGATACACAGAAAAGTGTTTAATATCAACTTCCTCTTGCTTTAGCTTAATTATTTAAGCACTTGTGATTCAATAATTATTCCTGACTCCCCAGAAGCCAGTCTGAGAGGGAAACTGGCAAACATTTCACAGAGGCAAGATTTACATCTAATGGACAAGTGACTCAGACAAAAAATTGATCTATTTCTCAATTATATTCAGGAGGAGCACAATATATTCAATCAATCAATGTGCATTTGTCTTAGAACAGTAAATGCTACCACCATGTATTGAATGCTTATCATGTGTCAGGTTCTAGTGAAGTGCTTTGCCAACATAATCTCATTTAATCTTTAAAACTTCCTTGCAAGGTAAGCTTTATTATCCCCCATTTCAGATGTGAAAACATTGCCAAGTCAGCAACAGAAAGAGACAGGAATCAAACTCAAGTCTGTTGGTATTATGTGTTGAATTGCATCCCCCACAAATTCATATGTCGAAGTCCTAAAAACCAGTGCCTTGGTAATAGGATTTTTGGAGATGTAATTAGTGAAGTTCAGATGAGATCATCAGGGTGGGTCTTGAATACAATATGACTGGTATCCTTATAAAAGGGGAGATGTGGACACAGGTATGAACACAGAAAGAACGAAGGCAGACAAGTCAAGGAACTCCAAAGACTGACAGCAAACCACAAGAAGCTAGGTGAGAAGCATAAAACAGATTCTTGCTCATAGCCCTCAGAAAGATCCACCCTGGTTGACATCTTGATTTTGGACTTTTAGCCTCCCAAACTATGAAACAATAAGTTTCTGTTGTTTAAGTCACCTGGTTTATGGTACTTTTTACAGCAATCCTAGGTAACCAGTATAATTGGATTCTAAACATCTGTGCCTTTCCTTTGAGTCATGAGGTCTAAGTGGGCATACTTTCTTGCTGCTCTTAAATCTACCTACCTGGTTAGACACCTCGGTACCAGCCTTTCCTGGGTTTTAGACTGAGATTGTGAAAATAACCTCTGACAATATGTCTATATGGTGTGGCTTTCTTCCCTGAAACCTCATGTTCCCATGCCTTGACTCCCTCCCACCTGTCTCATGTTTTTGTGAAATCCATATTGCTTCATTCTTTGAGTTAGCAAGCCATGTGTCATTCATTTGTTCACTAAAGAAAATACTTACTGAGTGTATCCTTTCTTCCTACTAGTCTCTTGTGGAATTTACAGTCTAAAAGAGGAGTATGATGTTAAGAAAGTTATTACACCTAGAATTATGATAAGTATATTAAAAATGCTTGTTTTAGGACCCTACTAAAATTGAGGCTGACCCTCTTCTCTTCTAAGCCTTATCTTGACTCTTTAAAATCAATAGTAAGATGATATTTTCAGAATACCAAGAAAAAGAGGCCAAAAAATTATTGAGTTGTTTTCTTTACTCTTTATTCAAGGCATTGATAAGAAACATTAGCAATTATCTGTAAATTTTCTCAATTTAATAAAAATTGTAAACTTGCATATCCAAGGAGCTCACTGAAACCCAAGCGAGATACACTCAAAGAATACCACATCAAGGCATGTCATAAATTTGCATAAATTCAGCAATGCATGCTGAAAATTAATGATAAAGATAAAATCTTAACAGCAGTCAGAGGAAACAAGATACATTACATGGGGTGAGAGTAGGGAATATAATATTGAATTCTCATCAGAAACAAAGCAAACAAGAAGATGAAATGCTGACACAAAACAACCAACAAACTTGCTAACCTAGAATTTTGTAACCAGCAAAAGTAGCCTCAAAAATTCCATTGAATTAGGACTTTTTTAGTAAAGTTACAATGAGAGAATATATTGCCAGAAAATGTACCTGACAAAGAATTTTAAAGGACGTTTATTAGGCAAAAGGAAAATAATATGTGTTGAAAAAAGGTAATATGTGGGTCAATCTAAGACTTTTTACATTTTTAAGTTTTTAAAAATATAATTGACTATTTAGAATAAAAATAATAATGTATTGAGAGATTATAACAATGTAGAAGTAAAATAAATGACAACAATTGTACAATTGATGATGGAAGAAATCACAAGTATACTGTTTTAAGATGCTTTTAGATGTGTGAAATAGAGTAATATTATTTGAAGTAAAGTTATTCATTTTAAACTTAAGAGCAAAACAAACAAACATAAATAAAATAGGCTGATGAGCTAATCTGGAAAAAAATACTGAAAACTAAATAATACAAAAGAAGACAGGAAAATGGGAAAATGAACAAAGAATAGATGAGACAAACAGCAATATGATGAACATAAGCTCAAGAATATCAAAATTATATTAAATGTAAAGATTCTGAGCACTTCAATTGTTATCATATCAGATTTTTTTTTAAAAAAGTAAGACTTAACTTTATGCTACCTAGATGGCATGCATTATAAATATAAAGACAGGATAGAAAAAGATATATGTTGCAAACACTAGTTGCAGTGATTGTATTAACATCAGATGTAGAGTTTAGGAAAAGGAATGTTACCTTGCATAAAAAGAAATATATCACAAGATAAAATGGTCAATTCATGAAGAATATGTAAAAATCTAAAACATGCATGTACCTAATAACAGAGCTTCAAAATGCATGAAGCACAAACTGATAAACTCAAAGAATAGCTAAATTACAGTTGGAAATTTCAACATTCCAACCTCAGTAATTAACAGAACAAGTAGACAAAAAATGAGAAAGCATATACAAGAGTAAAACAACACTAAGTTAAACAACATCTACAGAAAATTTTACCCTCAAACATTAGAACTAACATTCTTTAGAAATGCATACAAATGTTCAAGAAAATAATCCATAGGCTGGGCTACAAACTACATCTTAAAATGTTTTTAATGACACAAATTATATAAAGTGTGGTTTCTGAATATAATGAAATTAAATAAATGACAAAAAAAATTTTGAAAATCTCCCAAATTTTGAACTTATGCAGCATGCTTCCAAATGACCCATGGTTGAAGAAAGCAGGAGAGTAATTAGAAAATATTTTTAACTGAATAATAATGACAACTCAGCATAAATTAAGATGTAGGAAGAATCTAAAGTCAAACATGGGGAAATGTATAGCTTTAAAGCTTATATTATAAAAGATGATAGGTGTTAAAATAAATTATTGAAGCTTCCATCTTGGTAAGTTAGAAAAAGAAGAGTAAATTAAAACCAATAAATTGAATTAAAACATACATATATAAAATTAGAAATGTATTTAGTAATAAAAATAACTAATTTTATAACAATATTTGATACTGCCTAGAGAAACCGGAAAAAAACTGTATATCTTTTTCAGAAATTAGTTGGTATGATTTGACTAATAAATAATATATGAAATTTAATTATATGCTCATTTTCAAGCTTTGAATATATATATTTATTTGCCCATATATGTCCACTTGTAATGGCTTACTAAATACTTACAGTTTCACTTTTGGGTGTTAATGAACATTTATCAAGTACCTACTGTGTTCAGCCTTTGCTCCATGCTAAAGCAGTATGCATGACCGAGTATCAACCTCTGTCTTCAAATATGTTTTAATCCACCAGAGAGACAGACAAGGAAAAAAATCACTACAATATACTAGGAGTATGGTTAGATGATGATGTAGTTAGAGAAGAGGATGATGAAATCTCTCTTTTACATCACTCCCTTGCTTCAGTTAGAGTTACAAAGAGAATCACATCTGTTTTGGGTCATGAAATATAAAGAGTCTTTGGTGGTTTTTGCACCATGGTAAATACAAAGAGAAATGAATTAACAGTACAGTTAGGGAATTAAACAGAATAGTGATCTGTTGCTAAATTCGTGAGTGGAGTTAGGATTAGGGAGACTAGTGGGGGCAGGAGCCTGAGGAGGGAGTTATAAGGCTTGCGATATCGATCATGAAATTTCAATCAGTTCTTTGAAGAATGTATTATTCATCTTTCTGACCCACCATTCTCAATACAGCCAAAAGCAACCTTGAAGAGATTCTGAATTCACCAAATCAAAAACGCCAAAGAAAAAGCTATGGTCATGTTTAAAACAACAAGGGGAAGGAGTAGATATGCTATCATATTGAATTTAATTATGAAAGATTATCTGTTTTAGAATTCTTTTCTCTACTATACAGTTTTAACAAGATTTGATCATCTGTTCAAATACTTTCTCACTTTAAGCACTAGTTGAGTCCTAGTAAATTTTGATACCCAACAAATCCATCAAGTATTAGGTACACATGGTATCTGTACAAATGAACTTACCTCTGCCTATGGCATTCCTCAGCCAAGCCAGTAGATTGCAGATCTCCACTTCTACGGTTATAAAGTGGGGACAGTTATTCTTGAAATTATTGATTTTCAGTATCAAAAAACTTGAGACTCCCCCAATGAAGAGCTTTGCATTTTTGTCTTATAGGGAGTCCAGGCATGTCAATTTGGTTTCTCAAAATTTATGAATGTATTGTAAACGGGGATAGCAAGTAACTAATTTTATAGACCAATTAACATGGCCTTTGAAATATTCTTCTAGCAATAAAATGAGAATAAAATTATATGCTCATGCTTAGGTTAACCTCAAAAATGTTTCATGTAGAAAATTTAGTTTGTTAAAATCAAAATGGTCATTAAAACTAGCGAACACTGTCTGTGTTGTGATTGAGGTTAATTACCATGATATCATTTAGATGTTTGGGTTTGGATTTAATTTAGGCAAAACAAATTTTGAGCAGCTAAGATTGATGTAAATGAATGCATCAGTGATGTGCTATCTCTGCATTTTAAAAGGATATTTTTCTTCTAGCTTTACCTATTGAGAGAGAAACATGGACATGAGTACATAACTATATTTAATCATGGTATTGCCAACAGTCTCAAAAGCCAATTGCAATAATAAAAAGCATACCTCTGCAATAGGGATAGTACCAAAATCCATTTAAAGCTGAAGAAAAATGGGAGAAACCAATTATAAAATTTATTTTATTGGTTCTCCTTTAATACAAATGCCAACAAGCACCCTGAGAACAGTCAACCTGTACACTAAAACCAAAATGATCAGTAAATCTTTATGTTGTTGAGAAAATCAAGGCATAGAGGCATTAAAACATTTGTCTACATTCTCACAGCTTCTTTAATATAGACTAGTTAAAGGGGAAAAGTGTTTCTTCTTGGTTGTTTCTTTGTAGCATCTGTCTGTGATGCAGGAGTTCAATAAACTAAAATTCAAACTATCTGCATTTTAATGAATATGTGTTATTTAATATTAAATAAATAAGATCAATGGAACCCAGCTTTCTTTTGGTGGGGTATAGACCTGGAAGCCAGTTAGGAAAATGAATTATCAACAGCCCCTTTCTTCCTTAAAGCCAATTATTTTCTCATTGGGCAAGTCAAAGAGTGAAAAAAAATTGGCCTGAATTAAATGTACTGGTATCAAAACCATGTTATATACTTTTTGGATCAAGACCCTGCATATATAGAATTTAAATCAGTGGCAATGCTTGGAAATATTTTTCTGAGCAATTAAACTCAAGTGTCACATGATTTTATCTGTCATTAATATAACATCAGATTGGTACAAAAAAATCTTAACATTCTAAAAGTTGTATCTTCTTTATTCCTTTATCTTCATCCTTTTACACCATCCAAATTCAAAGTTTTAAGAAATATTAAGTATGTGCGTACTACCATGATAGGGAGAATGGAGATAGTTATATTTTCTATAACACTTCCAGGGCAGTTCAAAAAAGTGTTGTAATGTGAGAGTTCCATGATGCGGTCAAGCTTGTGCTCAAGGATCCCTGAAGCTGGTCTTCTGAGAAAAAATACTAGAGCAGCAGTATTAAATCCCTTTCTCATTTTGACTAAGCCAAACAGAAACTTTCAGAATACTATAACCTAACTCTTTCCTAAATTCATCAGGATCTGGTGTACAATAACCCAGCCAAGTCCCACACCCAGTAAACATGTACCTTCAAGGAACTGGCATATGCTTACAGTATGGGCTCTCTGAATGTGCACCCTGTAGCCCTGAATGTCACTGTGGCAAGTGTGACAGTGACAGCACTGACCACATGCACTGTATGAGGTCTGTGGCCCAGCTACTTCTCCTTCGGTGAAACGGAAGAAAGAATAAGAAGCAGTGGGCATTTAAGGCTGCCCACCTTTGTCCTGAAAGAACAAGAGATTCAAAAAGTCTGTCTGTACAATGTGCATAGGCTGCAAACCACTGTGAGCTAGAGCATCTTCAGACCCCACTGATCCCAGTTCTCCTGGCAGAGTGGGAGACAGACAGAGAAAGACAAATTCTGTATGATGTCACTTCTTTGTGGAATTAAAAAAATAAAATAAAATAAAGAAAGTAATTGGTGGTTTCCAGGACATGGGTGCAGAGGAAATAGGTCAAAGGGTATAAATATCCAGTTATAAGGTCAATAAATCTTGGGATCTAATGCACAACATGGTGACTATAGTTAATAATATTGTAGTATATACTTGAAAGTAGCTAAGAGAGATCTTAAAAATTATCACTACAAAATGAAAGAAAGAAAGAAAGAAAGAAAGAAAGAAAGAAAGAAAGAAAAGAAAGAAAGAAAGAAAGAAGAAAGAAAGAAAGAAAAAGGAAGGAAGGAAAGGGAAGGGAAGGAAGGAAAGGGGAGGAAGGGAAGAAAAAAGAAAAGAAAGAAAAAGAAAAGAGGGAGGAAGGAAGGGAGGGAGAGAGGGAGGGAGGGAGGGAAGGAAGGAAGGAAGGAAGGAAGGAAGGAAGGAGGAAGGAAGGAAGGAAGGAAGGAAGGAAGGAAGGAAGGAAGGAAGGAGTAACTATGTAAAATGATGGAAGTGTTGACTTAATCTTATTCTGGCAATCATTTCACTATATATATATATTTCATCATAACACTGTACAATTTAAAGTTATACAATGTTGTATATTAATTATACCTCAATAAAGCTGGAAAAATTAAAAATAAATTTTTAAAAATTATTATTTCTAAATGACTTTTTTTTCATCTGTTTAAAATCTTCAAACTGAGTACATATTAAATCAGTGGGCCTCTCATAATAATCTGTCCTGTTCTTCAAGAATAGATGTGATTATATTTTTTGACTGTACAGATATATAACAAAATGAAAGTTGAATAGAATCATGGAGTAGAGAGAGGATCTGATTCAATGTTTCCATTTACTGGATGTTAACAACGAGGCCTGAGATCACATAAGTCATCATAGGATCAGAATTAGAAACCGGCACTCCTTACTTTTAGTCTCTCTTTGAAAAATCTCCTGTATGCCATAAAACACTGTGTCAACCAAACTGGCTTGTTCAAATATGGCTATCTGTAAAGTGTAGACTATAGCATACATCTATATTCTCTACATTTTTATGCCAAAACTAGGCTGCAGCTCTGTGATCAAATAATAACAAGTTAAGGCTCCACGGGTGCAGAGATTGTGCCTGCCTCACTCACTTCTGAGTAAACCCTTGGCACTTAGCAGGTACCATTAATGGTCTAATTTGATTTATTCATGCTAAACTGAGAGCCTTTTCCTGTAATTTCTATCTAGTTTTGTTTTTTGGAACCATCCAAAACAAAATTAATCTATTTTCTGCTTGAACACCATTCAAGTAAGGACAGCAACTATGCTCCTGTTTCCAGTCTAAAGATTAGCAGTTCATTCAACTGTTCTTTAAATAACCAGGGTCCAGACAGGCCTTTCCACAATCTTGATCAAGATTCTTTTTTGTGTTAACGGCTTATATAAAGCGTGGTAATTCATAAAGGGCAGAATGACCCAGGCTGAAGACATTAGATAACTGTAGACAATAGTTTTGAATGAAAGGCATTTGGAAGCAATGAAAATATTACAATTGTGTTCTTCAACCTGGACCAGCACCTGACACATACTAAGCTCTAGTGACTATGTCTAAATGACCCGATTAGAGCACTGTATTACTGCTCTCCCAGCATTATTGACCTATACATGAAGCCCATGGTCGAACACTATTTCTTTTCAAATGAACTTCAATTACTTTTACTTACTAAAGTTTGAAACTGTTTGAGGCAAAGCCTTTTGCCCATTTCAGAGATAAGCATTCTTTTCTGTACTCAGTGTTACTACCTACAAATGTAATTCAGTCAGCTTTTGAGTTTGAATTTTTATCATCTATTCCTTACATTTCTTTTCACTGAGAAAAACAGGAAAAATGTTTAAGAACTTAAAAGAAAGAGGTGAAAGATCTAAGACTTATAGAAATACCAAATTTAGCAAGATGAATGCAGAAACTTTGTTTACATGCCACAGGCTTCCCAGAGAAGTAGACAAGGCATATTGGTCAGAGAAAACTAAAGTTGATGATAGGTAGTATAATGGATGATTTAGAGAGGACATCTGAGTCCAAACCCCAGCATGGCTCTCTTTGGTGTGCTGTTGGTTAATCTATATAACCTCTCTGGATTTGTGTCCTCATTTTCAAAATAGGGATAATATTTACAACTATGTTGCAATAGGAGATAGTATTACATGGAAGCTACTATGAACCAGGTACTATTTATTTATTAACTCATGTGTTACACATATAGCCCATTTGAAGTGAGTACTATTACTATTTTCATTTTATAGAAGAAGAAACAGAGGTTCAGAAAGGTTAAATAATTTGCACAAGTCACAAAGCTATTAAGTGGTAGAGTTCAGATTTGAACACAGGCAATCAGCTCCAGAGTTTCTGCGTACAGCCATTACCCCATATTCCCTATACTAATGTAAATTCCAGATTATAGACCTTACTGTTATGCCCTCCCTATAGCCATCATCCCTTCAGAAACAGGAAAGAAAAGAGAACATTGAGCTAGAAGCAAGCCAGGAGGCCTACATTCTACTCTCTGTTTCTGACTAGCTCTGTGAACTTGAGCAAGTTACTTGACCTCACTGCCCTCAGAATCCTCATCTGTAAAATGAAAATGTCCAGGAGTCATGAATTCATGTTTAGAGATGCCCAAAGAGTAACGCAATGAATGAAACTGACTAAGGCATACTCTTTCGATAGAGAAACCCTGTACTTGTATATAAAATACATAACTTACATGAGCACATAGAAAGCACTTAATAAAATTGCAGCTATCATCATTTATTTTTCCCTTTCCCTTTCTCTCTTCATACCTCCAGAGTTTTCAACTATAAAAAAAGTTAGAAAAGCTACATCTCTCAATAACCCTCACCACTTCAGATCCCAGAGAAACTAAGCTATTAGCTAGAAATAGCCTTACGGAGATAAGGCCAGGAGAAGTCAGCAGCCAGCCCATTTCTGAGACTGTTTAGTCTTCCAACAACTTACTATGACATTCTAGCCAGCTCTGAGCCAGCCACACCAAAGGTTCTTTAGACTCAAGGCTAGGTATGTCTGCACAGTGTTCTGGAAGCAGTCATAACCTCCCAAATCTACTTAATTCCTTAATCCCCACCCCTAGAAGGACAGTTGCCCACACAGCATACCTGTCTCAAGTTTTACCCAATAGCATCAGCAAATACTTGAGCTCAGTCACAGCCACTCTGCTCAGATCATGAGGCAGTGGCTCAGACCTAGTCAAACCCCGAGGTTCTTGTTTTTCAGAGGAAATGTTCTTGTGCATAGCTGGAATTTGCTAATATGTAAGTGATGAAATCCAAAGTACATTTGGTATTTGGATAAATGTCAAATGTTTTCCCTATGCACCAGATATGAAATATAAATGAGGGAAGTTAAAAAAATAAATAAATAAAGGCAAAAGGCAAGCAAGCAGGCTGCTCTGAGTCTGGTGCTGCTTTTCTCCTCCAATAGAAGATTCTAGAAAGGTAGGTGAGAATCCCACGCATTCCAAAATGTTGACCTTATTATGCCCTCTCTATTTCCATTACTTTCCACAATAGCAGGAAAGAAAAGGGATTAGGTTCGAAGGAAGTCAGGAGGCCTGGGTTCTACTCACAGCTCCTCCCTGACTCTCTGTAATCCTAGGCAAGTTACTTCACCTCTCTGGGCCTCAGAATCCTCAGCTGTAAAATAAGAATATCTAGAGGTCAAAATTCAAGCTCAGAGAGACCCAGAGAGTAACGCAATGAGAAAAACAGATTAAGGAGTATTCTTTCAACAAAGAAGCACTTTGCTTTCATCTTTAATACATATTAATATTGTCCACTTCATAAAGAGATGTGCTCAATGTCATTTAGTGAAATTTTAATTTAAGAATAGTTTAAGATTTACCAAAAAAGTGCAAACATAGAACCCCACACCCAGTTTTCGCTTTTATTGACATCTTACATTAGTATGGTCCATTTATCACGACTTTTTTTCTTAAAGTACAGAGCCCTCTTAGCCTATCTATGATACGAGTAGAGAGTTATAGTTCTCTACTAAAGAGGACAAAGTGCAATCTTACCTTGCTAATTCAGAGATGCAAGAAGGAGTGGAGGAGACTGCAGTTAACAAGCATGAATCCCCAGAACTGGGGGAGCTGCGACACAGATTCGGGGCATGGTCACCACACAAGAATGTGCAGATCCTGTATTTCTAGCTCTTAGGTTTTATTTTTGTTTTCGTTTTGTTTTTAATCAGAAACCAGAAATCCAGATATTTATGTGAAACATACCAATTATTAAAGTTGGCTGATTTCTTTTTCTTTCTCCAAACACTATGCTGGCCACAGAAAACAGGTATGCTAGCTAGATTTTGCCTATGACTTTCGGTTTGGGATGCTCACTGTATTAGTTTCTCTTAGCTAAAGTCAGGTGTTAGAAGGGCTGGTTCCTTCCGGAGGCTCTGAGGGAAGAAAGAGTCTGTTCCTTGCTTTGTCACCTTCTGGTGATGCCTATTTTTCTTGGCTTGTGGCCCCTGTTTCCATCTCCAAAGCACATCACTTTAACTCTGCTTCTGTCATATTGCTTTCTCTTCTGACTCTGAGGGCTTCTGCTTCCGTCTTATAAGAAGTATGATGGTTATTCGGCCCACAAGAAAGTGCAGATAATCACCCATTCCATGATCCTTAACTTAATCACATTCAAAAATTTTCTTTTGCCATTTAAGATAACATTTACAGGTTCCAAAAAATTAGGACATGAACATACATGGTGGGGGTTCATTATTCAGCCTACCACATTAGTTTAGAAGCTAAGTTCCTTTCCAGCTTTTATATTAAAGCATTCTCTCCCAGATCACTCACTCCCAACCACACATTCTTTCTTATGATTCCATCCTGGACCCCTATTAGAGAAGCCACTTCAACAAATATTTGTGGGATAGCTGCCATGTGCCCAGTAGCATGCTAGGGACAATGGGGAAGAGTAAATTAAACAAACAAACAAACAACAAACAAGTATTTCGTTCTATTCCAAAGATTTCTGATGTACTTGTGAAGGGACAAGAATTTATAGAAGGTGCACTGCTCTGAGAACTCACTTCACTGGAAAGATTTTCATTAGATCTAGGGGGAAAAAATTGGCAGTGTATACTTTTTTTTAAGAGAATATTCTACAACTATATATCATATTAGCCATTTATTGACATTTGACACTCATTAGTCGCCATTTCCATACATGATCCTCAATCATCCACCCTAGGGAGGACACAGGCTATGAAAACACAGATCCAGGATGAAGGGCATGAGAAAGATCAACATCTCTGGGATAAATCTTGGAGGAATAGGGCACCCTATTTCCCTAACCCAAGCTTTATACAAACACTACGGCCATAAACTCTTAAGCAGTAAGCACATCTTTTTATTGAAAACCTATCATGGACATTTCGGGAGTATCTGCCCCATAATGAATAAGTCAATGACCACTACCTCCTTCTCAGGGAAGTATATCTCTCTAACTCACTGAACTGCTTCTTGGATATCTTTGGAATCACTGACTACATTTGATTAAACCAGAGTAGGCATTTGATGCATACGGTTTTATCCCTGGATGTTCGGAATTAAAACAAAGAGTCAAGTTAGTTGAGGCCTCAAACAGAAATCTGGAGGTGAAGCATGGCCATTTCTCTCCATCATAGATCAGGGATGTAGAAAGAACCACTACACAGAAAGAGAGAACAAGCAAGGCATGAAACAAATGCACAGAGAGTCTAAAATAAAATCCAGAGAAGCCACATGGCTTTTACACTTCTGCGTCCAGTCACTTCCTGAGGTTTGGCTGCATTATTGCCCTTGAGTTCCAAGAGATAACCCTGTTCTTTAAAATAAATTCCCTGTCTTTCCATAGGAGAGACTAAGTTGGTTTCTGTTAACTTGAAATTTAGAAAGTATTATAGTCCCTTGAAATCCCTCAAAGAGCTGCCCCCGAAGGCTCCCACCTACTGCTGTCTCCACTGAAAACGTTTTCTGCTAGTCCTGCATTCAGATCCCTGTCCTTTAGGAACTATTTCAGAGGAACTTGGCACCTGGCATCTGTAAGATTTGAGAACAGAGGACACCTTAGGCAACACAATTCACACATCAGTTTTGCAGAAGTGAAATGTTTGGCCTAATTTCTCAAAATAAAGTCATTTTTATGGGTGGTTAAATTCCTCCTGTCCCAGTTGCTGAATGGTTTCATGTAAACCTTGAAGCCTGCAGGGATCTGGTCCTCGTCCCAGATGCTATCCAAATTTTAAGGGACAAAATGAGGCTTAATAGATACCTATTTGGTGCTTTCACGTATGAAATGAGTATTGAAAGTGTGTAAAGACAGGTTATTCAATATTTTGCCATGTACAGAATGTTTGCACTCACAGTGCCTCATTTGATCCTTGCAATAATCCAGTGGGAAAGATAGGATAAGATCCTGTATTCCCATTTTACAGACTTCAGAGGTGTTGAATGATTTGACCTAGGAAAAAGGCACTGGATTCTGAGCTCCTGAAGGAAGCAGTATATCTAACTACTCCTAATATGCTAATCACCCTGCAGAGTAACTGACGCATAGTGTTTTAGGGGTGACAAATTATTTCATCTCATGCAGCAACTCTAATCCACTGATCATGGTTTTCTGCAATATTGTGTTGGAAATATTCTGAGAACACGTCTAGACTCCATGTGAAGATGTGCTGTGACTGAACAGTGTCGCCTGATGACAATCAAGGGAGGGGAAGGTAGCAGCACGGTGCTTAGTATTTCCAATCCTATAGTAAATGCACGATAAATTTTTATTGAGTCAAACCAAACTGGCAGACCCAGGACTAAAAATCAAGTCAAGTGACTCTGTTTGCTGGTGTTCCTTCCACTATACTAGACACAGTCTCCCCTCTGGCCCTAATATCCTAACCAGGGATTGGAAAACCACTGCCCAGAGACCAAACCTGGCCTGCTACCTGCTTTTGTGTATAAAGTTTTATTGGAACACAGCCATGCTCATTTGTTTATGTGTTGTCTATACATGCTTCTGTGCAACAAAGATAGAGTTGAGTAGTCACAAAAGAGACCAGGTTGCCTACAAAGACTGAAATATTTACCACTTGTCCATTCTCACCCCTAAACCAAATCAAAGTTCAGATTAGCTCAAAAGTGAAATCCTATCTTCTCTCCTTAATAGGAGAAAGTTCCCACCTCCGTGGTTTGGTGGTCAGGTCAGAGCGCACCTCACATCACTAAGCTTCCTGAGATAAAGCGGGCAAGCATGTACTCCTTACTGGGCCAGTCATGAATTGGCATGTAGAAAAGAAGCTGCTCTAACATGAATTAGGATGTTAATTACTTGTGCCTAAGGTAATTAGTTCATTGAAGGGTAAACAAAAAAAGTAGAACAGATAATAGTAATAATAGAATTAAAACCTGCTATAAACTCCTATTCACCCAGGATCCAAACAACCAGAGAGTTGTAACTTTTATTTTCCTTTTTGAGGAGAAATCCTATACAAAGATTAGTCAATGAAATTGATGAGAATCAGTTTTCAGCATATCCACTCAAACTAAAGGTAGCTGTTTTTCATAATTATAACACTTAAAGCCTTAAAGTCATATAAAAGGGGTTTAGTAACCTTTGTGAGACTCAGAGGTCAATAATTAAGTTAACCAGTATTAATGAGCTCAACTACCCAAGGCTTGAACACACAGGATAATAGTATACTGGTTTATCTTTTTATTTCTTCAGTTTTATGCAGTGTTACAGAAGTTTGGCCAAGCAATACAAAGAAATAAAATGTACTGTTTTAGTTCTCTCTTTCTCCAACAGATTGTGGGTTACCATACTACACAATGCAATACTAACATTGGAGACCATTACATACTTGTGAGCAGTAAGGTAATTATATGAAGCTACCAACTGCAGTGGGAGAAAATGGTAATCATCAAACACATAAGCATACAACACAATATCAGATATTATGGGGGAAATACTATGATAGAGACTAAGCTGGGCTGCTTGGAAATATGACTATCAATAATTCCTCACACCTACGTACATACACATACTCCCCTCAACAAGCAGTAGATCTATGTTCTTCTAAGCACGCCTTGTGACTTACTTTAACCAACAGAATGCAGCAGACGTAGCATTCTAAGATTGCCTAACCAGGTGTTAAGAGAACCATTTCTCTTGCAATCCAGCTGTCGTGCTGCAAAGAAACTCGCACCAAACTCCAAAGTGTAAGAGGCCACACAGAGTGAGCCTGCCAAACAAGAGGCTATCTTGGATATTTCTGCTCCAGACAGCTCCCCACTGCATGCAGCTGCCTGCACAAACAACAACAACAACAACAGAGGAAGAATCACCCTATTGACTCTAGTAACCCCCCCAAAAGAGTGTTATTTTAAGTCACTTCATTTGGGGTAGCTGGTTACACAGAAACAGAAGGCTAAACAGAAGAGATTTTGTGGGGAATATTATTTAAGTTGGTGAACAAGGAAGATCTTATAAGAAAAGTATTGTTTACATTGAGTGAAAAGAAGGAACCAGCCATGAGACTCTGGGAGCAGAGCATTCCATGCAGAAGAAACAGCCAGTGCAAAGTCTGGTGGCAGGAACAAGCATCTGGTCCTTGAGAAACAATTAGAAGCCTGATTTCACTGCAATGCAATCAGAGAAGTTGAGTCAGATAGGGAGAAAGGGGCTAGATTGAGGAGGGACTTGTAAACCACAGTAAGAATTTAAGATTTATTTTTGAGCCAGTGGAAAACCATTGGAGTTTTTTAAACAAAGAATTATACAAGTTGATTTACATTTTAAAAATATCATTCTGGTTGCTGTGTATACTGTGAAGAGATAGACTGGACTATTGAAAGAGTATATTTGAGGAAAACAATCATAACACTGAGAGAGGGAACACCAAAGCTTGTGGTAGCTTTTTAAAAAAAAAAAAAACAAAAAGTTATTGAAGATAATGTAAAATCTACCCATTTTGAATGAACAATTGAGTGAGTTTTTGTAAAATTTATAATCATGCAACCCTCACTACAAACAGAATTTTAGCATACTCACATCACTCTAAAAAAGTTCATTATCTAATGCGTCTTTTTAGTTAAAACACACCTTTACCCCCAGCCCAAAGCAACCACTGTAACTTTTACTTTCTGTGAAAATTTATGTAACTATAGCTTTGCTTTTCCTACGAATTTCATATAAATGCAATCATACAAAATGTAGTCTTTTTTATCTGGCTTCCTTTACTTAACATGATATCTTTGAGATTCATTCATATTGTTGCATGTATCTCTAGTTTATTCCTTTTGTGCCTAGATAGTATTCCATTGTATGTATATATCACACTTTGTTTATCCATTCACCAGTTGATGGACATTTGGAGAGTTTCCAGTTTGGGACTAATATAAATAATTCGGCTATGAATATCTGCATACAAGCTATTGTGTAGACATACATTTTCATTTCTTCTGAGTAAATATCTAGGTAAGTGTATGCATATATAAGGATACAATTACCTTTCTAAGCAACCGTCAAACTCTTTTCCAAAGTGATCATACTATTTTACAGTCTTAGCAGCAGTGAATAAGAGCTCCGGTTTCCTCACATTCTCATCAATACTTAGTATGGTCTGTCTTTTTCATTTTCACCATTCCAAGTAGACATGCTGTGGTATTTCACTGTGGCTATACATTGCATTTCCTTATTAACTAATGATGTAGATCCTCATTTGCTTCAATGTAGCTATTTATATATTTTGACCCCTTTTTATTATTAAGTTATAAGAATTCTTTATATATTTTGGATACTTGTTCTTTATCCAATACATATTTGAAAATATTTTCCCCTTGTCTGTGGCTTGGCTTTTAAAATGTTTTAATGCAATTCTTTGAAGAGCAAACATCTTTAATTTTTGTGAAGCCAAATTTTCTATTTTTTTTCCCTTATGCCTTGCTTTTGTGACTTATGTAAGAAATCTTTGCCTAACACAAGGTCAAAATATTCTCTTGACATTTTCTTCTAGAAATGTCATAGCTATTAATTTGGATCCATTACCTATTTATTTGGCAGAATTTTATGTGTTGCCATGTCACATTGGCAGGGCAACTTTGCTTATTTTAAGAAGTTTAAATTTGGTAGGTTAAAATTTATTTTATAACTCCAAAAAATAATAGGTAATCTTTAGAAAAGGAGGAATATATCTTTCGATCCTCTCTTGGACAAAGCAATGTTGTTCCTTGGCCCTGGTCTCATTTACTCTATGAAATGCATCTGGAAACTTCCTCACACCCTCTACCCTAAAAGTTGATGTCGGTGAGAGGAGTGGGGCAGGCGGTCGAAAATGTTCGTCGCACGCCTGGTATTCCCTTTCATGTGATGGAAGATCCACTAGCTTAACATCTCTGAACTCCTTTTGTCCCATCACTTATCCCCCAGGGTGGAAGAGAGAGAGGGATATATTTGAACATTTGTAGTGCGGTCCCTTTTCTCCTCCTTTACTTTGGAGGTGGCCCACAGGCAGAGAATATGTATCCCTCCTGCCATGCAGTAAATACAGTTCTAAGGGCCCCACCCCTGGGAATGAGGATGTAGGGGACCAACGCTGCCTGTGATTGGGTGGTAAGTCTCTCTACCAAAGAGTTTATTTTTAGGAAGTCCACTAGCACATAGATATCAGCCACATCTTGCAATATCAGCTTTATCCATAATAAAGATAATGTTTTGCCTCTATTTGTTTAGTCATTTCCCTGATTTCTAATTTGGTTCAGAACTCAGATACAGGAAAAGACTGTTATTTCTGGAACACCTCAAATATCCTTCAAAACTTCTATCCTGTGGGTTTCCTAACTCTATCCCCCTGGCCTTGTAAATCCAATCCCCGTCAGACTGAAAATTCTTTTTTATAGACAGCACATTTTTATCTTTAAAAAACAAAGATACAAATCTTACGAAAATTTTAAAAAATAAAATGCAGCAACAGGAAGAAAGTTAACATTACTTATTCTTCTACTCTCTAGAATCGGGCAGACAATAATATAAACTCTTGCCTACATAGCTATTTAAATTTAAATTAATTATAATTAAATTAAAAATCCAATCCACAGTTACACTAACTATGATCAATAGCTACATGTGGCTAGTGGCTACTGTATCAGGCAATAAATGTATAAAACACTTCCATCATTATAGGAAAGTCTATTGAATAAACTGCTCTAGAGAAATTCGGATTTAATATGGCCTTCCATATTAAATGTGTGCGTGCACGTGTTGTGTGTGTGATCAATTGTGCATATATTTGAAACCTCAGATTTTTTTAAACTTGTCGTGATCACTTTGCACATCCATCCTCATACCAATATTATTTTCAGTCACTGCAGTTTCTTCTTTATTAATTTCTTTACAATAATTTCTGTAACCAGTTGTTAGACACAAATTTTTTCCAATTTTTTTTTTCATTAAAACCAATAATGCACTGAATAGTCTTGAATATCTTCAAAATGTCTTAAATTATTGGAATGACTTACAGAGTCTAAGGGTATACATGCCTTCAGCACTTCTGAGAAGTAATGCCTGTTAGAAAGTCAACCATGGCGTTTAACACATGTCCAGCCTCCTATCTGAAAGAAATGGAGCAAATTCAGGGTGACTTTACTTCTCAATAGAAAGCTGTTTTAAAAAACAGAAAAGGCCAAAATGTTAGCTGTTAGTTAATATGCTAAGGATGCCTAGGAGTTTGTTGATTACAAATCACACAAACATGCGTCTTGGAAGCTACTGCTTTTTATTCACACCCTAGAAATATTTTTTAGTGTTCCTTCAAACACCATAAAAATTAGCTGTTCCCTTAGAGATTCTTGGAACCTTTCCACTGCAATTTGTTATTAAACTAAAGACTAACTAGGTAGGTATGTTCTGCCACTGGTGTGTCCTCATTCTCTGGTGAGCATCAGTGCCACATCCTACATGACACTGTTCCCACTTTTGGTTTCAGTAGGGTGGCTAAATGTGGCTTTTAACATGGAAAGCACTGGAAGCACTTTCCCAGCTGTGGCAGGAAGAGTGTACAGATTCTGGAGACAGACAACCTGGGTTTGGATCTTGGCTCTGTCACCTGCCAGCTGTGACAATTTTGACGTTACAAAGCCTTTCTTGTTTTAGTTTCCTCATCCATTAATAAGCATGTTATTACATGTCTGGCACATAGCAAGCATCATATAAATGTCTGATAAATAATAGCCTAATCAGCATAGACTTAGTAGGATTTATCGTCTACCTTTATCTATACTTTGTGGTTTTAATGGGTTAAAGAACAGCAAGCTCAGTTTATCATACCGTTAGCTAAAATTAGAGTCAACTGAAATAGCTAAATCAGCATTTCCCAGAGTTTGTCACATGGGTGGCAATATTCCTCTGTAGAGATAATGGGTTATGATTAAGTTAAGTTTGGAAAATGTTGCTCCTCTTCCAGAGTTAGAACTCATATTAGCATAGTTAGGATTCTGAGAAGTCCTGCAAAATAATAATAATAAAAAAGCTATTGAATTTAATTTAACCAAATATTTTCCAAAATTATTTGATATGGGCATTTTTCACTGAATAGCCTCCCCTTAGATCAGGCTTGGGCAATGCTGCCCTCTTATAGCACAGTACCATATTATTTGCCAATTCAGCCTTATCCCAAAGCAGAGACTAATTCTTCCTTCTGCCTAAACCAGTGACAGACTTTGCAGACACTTTGAGTCAAAGATAATTCTGAAACCTTGTAGGCTTGTCACCTCATCTATTCATCCCTAGCATTAGCCCCACAGTGTTTCATTGATTAGCTAGGATAGAATTCTTTAGCAAAGCACAATTTATATTAATAAACCAAAAGTAATAGTTTAATAAAATTTCCTTAAAATCAAAGCAATGTAACCAAAGTAATCTGAGCCTGGAATCTAAGTAATTCATGAAAATATGAAATCTAGTTTCCATTTTTTTTTTCAAAGGGTTAGGATTCTACTAAAATGAATTTATGGTTCTTCATATTCAAGTCTGGTAAGTTTAAATTATGCCAAAATTCCTTCTAAATATTATTTTCATATTTTAAGAGGTATATTAAAGTGTGTTTTAAAAATATATATTAGAAAATAAAGTGCCTCTACAGCACATACAGAATGGTGGAAAGAATGAGGTGGGATAAGGCAAATGTTATAAAGTGTTGATTAATGAAATGTGCTTTGTTACAATTTCCATTGGCATTCATAATGATCACAAAATCTTTATTCAAGCCTAGACCTAACTCTTTTGCTCCAAACCTAGATTTCTGACAAACTATCAAAACTTGTCTCTGCAGGATTACAGAAACACCTACAAATTTGCAGGTTCAAAACTAGACTCCTTGTTTATATCTCCTCAAACTGGCTTGGTTTCCCTTGTCCCATATATTAGGAAATGGCACCAAATACACCTGGTCACCAAATCATCTTAGACACACTTTTTTCCTCATCCCTACAACTGGTTACCCAGGGGATATGGATCCTAAAAATCTAAGAACAACGAAAGTAGCTTATACTTTGGGGGCCAGTCCTCATCCCCAGTGCTTTACATACATTAATTTATTCATGGCCTTACGTATTATTCAAATCCTGTCCTTTCACTCCATTCCTACTGCCAGTTTCCTAATTCAGAGATATGTCATTTCTCCTCTGGATCACAATCGCCTCCTAACCAGTGTCCTTCACTCTGGCCACTCCAGATCTCTAGTCTATCCTCCACATTGTGATAGAGAACCCTTTCTAAAACTGAAACCTGATCTTGTCACTACTCTGTTCAAAATCCTTGCATGATTTTCATTGGGCTACAGTATAAAATTCAGATTCTTTGGTATGACGATAGACAGGCACTGCTCAGTTATTCCTTTTACTCTCCACCTTGCACTTCATTTATAAATCACTAAGATTTACTGAAATACAGCATGCGGATTCACTTTCTGGACTCCTGTCTTCACAGTCTCAGCAGACAGGAGTGCCCTTCTCCACTCCACGCTGTCTCTTAAATTTCTTTTATCCTTCAAATCCCAGGTCATACTTCACTGTCTTTGAAACCTTCTTTGCCTAACTCTAAAGTACTATTTCTATATTTTTGTTTATTTTCTTTAAAATTTGCTTTCCTTGATAGACTGTAAGTGCCTTAAAAACAAGTTTAAAACTTTAAATATTTTGATATCCTCAGGTCCTGGCTACACAACGTCCTTTCAGAAATGAATGTTCGACCACATGGAAAGTAGTATAACAACCTCCCTTCTAGAGTTAACATTCTGTAATATCCTTCAAGACCTAACTACATATAAGGAATGCTTGATATTATAGAGATGTTAATCCCAGTCATTCCTCCACTTGTTCGCCAATGGCTTTCTGAAGATAAAGTGTTGATAAGTGCACCAGATTGTATATTCCCAGAACTGTCACAATAATATCTCCCATCCCCCATGGTTTTCTTGCAATGTGATGCTGACTCTTTGCCCATTGAGAGGTGAGACGTGTTCTTTTTTTCTTGAATCTGGGTGGATTTGTGACCATGAAAGAAATACCACTATATGGTTTCCAAGGCAACAACATAAAGGTGATACAACTTTCTGCCTGAGACTTTTGGGAGGCTCACTCTTAGAACACAGCCACCATGCTGTAAGGAAGCCCAACTGTCACATGAAGCTGTGACCAACAGCTCCAGCAGAGATTCCAGCCCCTCCAGACATGCGAAGGAGGCTGCAGATGATTCCAGCCTTGAAGTCACCCCAAGCCTTAGAGTCTTTCCAGATGAGCATCCAGACATCATGAAACAGAGACAACTTATCCTTAATGTGCCCTTTATAAACTCCTCATCTATAGAATCTTGAGTGTAATACAATGGTTGTTCTTTTATGCCACCAAGTTTGGGGGGGTTTATTATGCAGCAATAGAGAAATGATATGATAGGCAATAAGATAGGCCAATATTTCTTATACCCTCTAAAGGAAACCCTGGTATCCTGGGAAATATTTCTAACTTGTATGATAAAAGAGGGAAAAAAGCAAAGAATAAAAAAAAAAAAAAACCAATGGTGAGGTTGGAGTGGTTGCTCTGTGGTCATTCATACTGTATCTCCTTCTTCAAGAGTCCCATTGCATAAAAGCAAGTTAAAGGTTTTGAGAAGTCCAGAAGCAACAACACAAAATACCTACTACTAGCAACAGAGCAAACTCCAAATATACTTGACAGTGGACTCCTTTTGCTGCCACACACAAAACATCTCCCAAGAAAACTCCTGTTTGTAGAATTGGCTGAAATACTGGGTTACATTAACTGAACTCACCAAATCAAACAATCCCAAATACCGGCCCATTGGAAAATGATTTTGTTGCTAAGGCTTTATAAGCAGGAGGGGAGGCCTTAAATAAGAAGCATAAAGCAGTCAGGCTGTGGTTGGCAGGTTCAGCCAGCACGCTGGGCCTCCCCGCAAAGGTTCTTATAGTAAGCACCAGCCCCTCTGCAGGAATGAGCGTGAGAGGGGAACGCATCTGACGACACCCCACACATGCATAATCTGCATGGAATTCGCAGCCCAGGTTCAGCTGGACTGAGGAACACCGCTGTCCCTGGCAAAGAATGACAGCCCTGAACGCATTCAAGGATGGGAAGGATGGGAAAACAGAGACACCAACTTGAAGGGAGACTACGTTTCCAATGGTTAAACACCTGTTTTCCTTCATGGCTTCGTCTTATTTCAAAATAAAAAGGCTTCACAGGCGTGAGTGGGAAAGTGATCCTCAGACAGTCCAGAACAGTTAATCTTCATCGTTGGTGTGGTGGAAGGAGCCTTGGAATCAGAGAGTCTGTCTCATGTCTAGGTGCTCGAGGCTAGGGTGGCATTTTCAGTTCTTAGGTTTCCCATCCACTTATGTTATTAATGTTCTGCATCAAAGCACCAGAGCCTTGCCCTTCCCCTGTGATTTGATGCTGATGAGCGACAGTGGTACACAAGGTTATCTACCACCTCCAGCCAAGTGGCTGGCTCACAGAAAGTTGCTTGAGCTATAGGTGTGCATCACTGCCACCCAGTGGTCACTTTCCTAAAGTTCACTCTCCTTGCTCCATTCCTTTTCAGCAGAGTCCTAACTGCTGAGACTTTAAAGGGATGAAATTCTTCAGGTCATGAAAGACAAAGTAAAATAACTTATCTTCAGCTTTATTTCAAAGGCATCTGCCAGCTGGCGCCTCTAAACTATCTTTCATCTGAAAATCCGGAAAAGGCAAAGCATATAGTGGAAAGCTCCTGGACTTTGTTTAAACAGAGATAAATTGGCAGTTTAAGGATATGTGATTATGAGCAAATCGAAGTATCTCTCAGAGGCTCCACTTCTTCGTTTTAAAACTGAGGAAATATTATTTATTACAGGGCTATTGAAAAAAATTGGTAAATATATCTGTGTATATAGACATACATGTAAATATATACATTTGGTACTTTCACAGTCAGTAAATGGAGATTTGCAGCATAGCTGTGATGTGTCAAGAACAGAGGGAAAAAAGCCACTTCCAGTGTATTACTCTGTTAAGAGAAATATGTGCTTTTCAGTCTATATTGTAGGGAGTGGTTAGAGAGGAATTGGGCTAAGTGCTGGTTCACCATCTTATTTAGTTCTCCAAAGAAGTGTGACTAGGTATTATTCTCCCCCACTTTAGGGGTAAGAAAACTGAGGCTCAGGGAGGTTAAATCACTTGTGTGCAGTTTATAGTCAGTAAATGTTAGAACCATGATTCTAAGCTAAATTTGTCTGTGTCTAAAAGTGGCCTCCTAAAAACATGACCTTCAAAACAGTATGTGATATAAACTGCATTATAGTTTCCTACGCAGTGAAGGTCAAAACTGATGAGAGCTCAAAACCTATTCAATGCAGGGGTTTGCTATCTGGGTTCCACAGAGGTGCCTCGGTTGTCCCAATCGCCAATCGCTTCATTCTTATCATTCTCTGTAGCAATCATTTACTGCCACAAGAATGCTGAGTAACAAATAATCACAAAGCCCCAGTGGCAAAAAAAAAAAAAAAAAGCATTTGTTGATCAGATGTCTGAAATCAACTGGCTTTTGGCTGGGTAGTCTTACTGATCTTGACTGGACTCATTCACATGTTTGGGTGAGGGATGATCATCAGTTCATTTAGGATGACCTGGCAACTTGGCTCTGCATCATATTCCTTTATCCTCCAGCAATTTAGCCTGGACATGTTTTTAGCAAGGGAAGAGACACAAAAGCAAAGATAAATCCAATAATACACGAGTAATTTTTTCAAGCATTTGCTTGCATCACATTTGCCTCCACCTGAATGGCCAGAGCAAGTCACACGGCTGAACCCCACATCAGAGTGGGAGGGCACTGCCAAGTTTCATGGCTGCCACAGGGCTGCTGGAACAAGTATCACAAACTTAAAACAACAGGAATTTATTTTCTCACAGTTCCGGAGCCGAGAAATCTGAAACTAGGGTAATAGTAGGGTTTATTCCTTCTAGGTACTCGGAAGGAAAATCTGTTCCATGCCTCCATCCTCGCTTATGGTGGTCTCTGGCATTCCCTGATGTTTCTCAGCTTATGGACACTTCTCTCCAGTCTCTGCCTCCGCTGCCACATGATGTTCTCCCTGTGTCTGTGTACCTGTTTCCTCTGCACATAAAAACACTGAAAAGACCTATTTCCAAATGAGGATGCTTCCAGGTAAACACGAATTTGGAGGGGACATGACTCAACCAAGTACAATAGCAAAGCATGTGGATACAGGGGAGAAGGAGGAATTGGACCCTTTTTGTATAAACTGCCCTATCACTCTGACCTGAAGGCTCTATGGTTTTACTTCAAAGAGGATTTGCTAGTAAAAAATGAAAATTGAAAATTATTGGTCCAGGACTGTTTTTTCCTTTATGAGATGAGCAGAATGAAACACAGAGATGGAAAATAGATGGCCCAATTCAGGGGCAGAGCCAAGAACAAGACTCAGGCCAGATGGCGTCTCCTACCACACTGCAATACCACGTGAGGCAGCAGTTTCATTGTCGCTGCTGCTCGTCTTGTTGTTGCTGCCCCATGGTAGAGTGCCATGTTGGGCTCTACGGCAGGCAAAATAATGTTCTGCCCCCCAAGACGTCCACATTGAATTCCCAGAACCTGTGAATAAGTTCCGTTACCTGTCAGAGGGGAATTAAGATTGCAGTTGAAATTACGATTTCAAATGGGGAGATGATCCCAGATTATCCAAGTGTGTGAAATGTACTACTCACAAGGGTCCTTCAAAGTAGAAGAGGAAAGCTAAAGAAGTCAGTCAGAGGAACTTATGACTATGAAAGGAAGGCACAGAGATGAAGTCTTTGCTGGCTTACTGAAGAAAGAGGAAGTGGGTCACAACTTAATGAATGTGGGTATCTTCTGGAGAAGCTGGGGAAAACAAGAAACCATTCTTCCTCAGAGTTCCCAGGAAGGACCACAGCCCAGTGAGATCCATTTCAGACCTCTGACTTCCAGAACAGGAAGATAATAAGTTTCTTTTGTTTAAGCTTCTGAGTTTGCGGTATTTTGTTATAGTCACAGTAGAAAACTAATATGGACACTCTGGGGGGAAAGCTCTACTCTAAGCCTTTATTTTAGAAAGGAATGCTTTTAGGTGTAAATTTTTAAAAAGTGAGTTCAACAAATAGGGGCTTTTAGTTCTCAACAACAAGAAGTCTGGAGTTAGTAGTGGCAGGGTGGTTCAGTTGTTCCGTGAAGCTATAAAGGACACTCAAGTTCCCTCTTCTCGGAAACCTCCCCACCTCCCTGCCAATCAGGCTTTACTGTATGTTCTACTGGTTGAAACTGGCTCATAGTAGCTATACCGAGCTGTAAGGGAAGGTGTGAGATCTAGTATTTGGCAGAGTAACAGCATTGGCAAGACTAGATCAAACCAGTCATGGTTTATTGCTTGGGGCTGGGCATACTGCTGCCCTGAAACAAACTGGCATGGACACAAGGAAGATGGTATTGAGAGGCAAATAATCTTTGTCAAAGACATGATTTAGCATCCACCGGACTACACAACTTACAATTCACAGGGCACTGGGACAACTATTTATTTCTATAAGTTCTAAGAACCCAAATAAGGCACTCATAACCAGATACACCCAATTAGAGGCATACAATATGCAAGAGCTAGAGAAGGCTAGAATGCTCGAATGAAACCAAGTATCAGAATTAATA
This sequence comes from Eonycteris spelaea, assembly GCA_003508835.1. Lineage (NCBI taxonomy): Eukaryota > Metazoa > Chordata > Mammalia > Chiroptera > Pteropodidae > Eonycteris > Eonycteris spelaea. The sequence continues at coordinate 10,401,164 of PUFA01000007.1, forward strand.
CTTCATTTGGTATAGAGAGCAAAAGTCACCATTCCCACTTAAGAGATAAGGAAACTATCTCTCAGGCTAAAAAATTAAGTGATGTGTCCAAACCCACCTAGTGAGCAAAGCTATAAGTCCATACTCTCATTCTGCTTTTCCCTGGTGGCAAGAATAAGTGGACTGATCAGTGCCAGTTAGATGCTGGTAGTTAGGAACTTCACAGCTCTATCTAGAGGGCATCTGAAGAACAGTGGCCAAGTTGGTACTACGACCAGGTCACCGAATGAAGCCCGTTCTGAAGAACAAAGAAGAAAAGCATGCAAGGAGGCAGAGGTTTTTTTTGCCAGTTCATCTCAAGAGTTCTTGAATCAGGGCATGATCCTTCTTCTGCCAGAAGAAATTAAGTTTTCTGTAAATTGCAGACTCTTCAGAAATTGAGGGCTGCTCATAGTCTTACTTATAAAATAAATTATTCCAGTGCCCTGGTACCAAAGAATGATTTCGTGACAGTGGTTTTTCTCTAAAAGGAAAAAAGAGAATGGGATCAAAAGAGGTATTATAAAGGCTGTCAACTAAAACTATAATGTTTAATCTCTTAACATAGAAAAGATCTCAATGAAAACCAAAAATGGCACCAAAAGTATAAAGCTAATTGATGGGTATAAAGGCATTTGCTAGAGCATACTCTCTTCTTCTCTATATGCATGATAGTACCTATATTAAGATAGGTACTAGATTTACTGGGGTGATCACTTTGTGAGATATAACATGTCTAATCACTATGTTATACACCGGAAACTAATGTAATATTGTATGGCAACTATAATGGAAAAATAAAAAAATATTATTTAAAAAAACTATGAAATATTTAAAGGAAAATGTTAACTCCACAGTGAAGAGTGAGTTTTATTCATTTATTCATTAGCTATATGTGCATTAAGTGCTGGGTAGGTGCTAGGCACTCTTCTGAATACTATAAGCAAGATTCTCAAAGTCATGGCCCTCATGGAGAAGACATTCCAGTTAAGGAAGACAGAAATCAAACAAGGTCATTTCAGGGAGTGTAAAGTGCTCTTAAGTAATAAAACAGAGGAATGTGATAAAGAGTGACCCGGAAGATGTTGTTCCTCATGAAGTAGATTGAGAAATTCCAACTTTACTTTTGATGAAAGTACAATGAGGAGATGGTAAGAAGTGTAGATTTTATTTAAAATGCAATAGACAGCTAAATGAATGAAGAGTTAAGAGAGGGAGTTTAGGGATCTAGAATATTATTATACTATCATTATTTTTAATAATACTATGATTCCAAATGATTACAGGAAAGCAAAAAAAAAAAACAGATAAAACTATTAAGAGCTATAGCAGTAATTCAAGCAACAGAAGATATTGGCTTGGAGATAAATCCTGTGTGTGCGTGTGTGTACATACACATACACATATATACTGAAAAAGAGATATATTCACAGTACATTGACAAGTAAAAATACATATTAAAAATAGTATGATAGTAACATATGATGTTTGCCATAAAAATGCATACTGTGTTCACGGCAGAAAGTTGGGAAATATATATACAAATGTGGCAGGAATTCGGGCACTTCATTATTTTTTCTAGTTGTTTATCTATCTATATATGTTTTTCATTGCCCAGCAATGAATCCTAATTTCCAATCCAATACTATTTCCAGTGAATCATAATACCCTTCTCATATCTGGCTGTCTTGATAAATGCTTCAAAGAGAGTTCTACTGGCCCTAAGACTTCAAACTTCCTACCCTTTAAGGGTCTTCTGGTTTTCAGTGCTTGGGAGGGAGGCAATGGCAGGGTTTCATTATAGATATGTCACATGAGAGATGTCTATGTTAAGACTGCCATAACAAAGTACCATTGACTGATTGAGCAGCTTAAACAACAAAAATTAATTTTCTCACAACTCTGGGTGGTAAAAGTTCAATATCAAGGTATCTGCTAGGCTGATTTCTTCTGAGGCCTCTCTCCTTAGCTTGTAGATGACATCTTCTTTTTGTGTCTTCACATGGTCTTCCCGCTATGTGTGTCTGTGTCCTGATCTCCTTTCCTAGTAAGGACACCATACATACTGCATTGGGACCCATCCAAATGACTTCATCTAATTTAATTACCTCTTTAAAGAACATATCTCCAAATATAGTCACAGTCGGAGGTACTGTTGTTAGGACTCCAACATATGAATTGGGAAGGGAAGTGGGATGGTCAGCTCTTAACAATGTCCATCCAGTAGGAGATTTTTGAGGATGTTAGAAACATGATTCTGCAGCTGAACATAGTACAGTGGCCTAAAGACTTGGGAGTTTTTCATTTCTAAGTATGCATGAGCTCACCATAGGAGCCTTGCAGCATGAGGAGAGTCAGTGACAGAGGGAAGAAGAAGGAGAAAGACTGTGAAAGAGATAGAGAAGCCACAACCTATGAAGTAGGAAGAAGACTAGAAGAGAATGAGAATATGCAAGTTTCAATGAAGGTAGTCAACAGTGAAAACACACCCTATAAACAAACCTTCTAGGGCCCTTCCTAAATTATACCTCCATCCTCAAAGCTACCACCAAGGCTCCCATTAGCAATAAAATAATTAGTCCATCATCCAAGGTCCTCCATGGTATGATTCTAATCCCTTTTAAGCTTTATCTCCCTTTAGTGCCCTTTGAAATCCTTCAGTAGTAAAACAGAATTATTCCCAAATGCTTACCCAAAATTCAGTGACCTCTGTCCCTCTGCATACAGGTTATGTTCTCACACAGGAGAATGCCTTTTCCATGTAACCTGCTCATCCTGATCCTACCATTCTTCAAGGACAATGCCATCATTAGTAACTTTTCTATATGAAGTTAGTTTCTGTATGTATCTATCTGTTGCACTGGGCTGTGGACTCTAGGGAAATTTCTGTCTATTTTTTATCTCTGGCACCCCTCAAAGCCTGCCATGGTGCCTGGTATAATATACAGATACTCAAAAAAAAAAAAAGTGGCTTTTTGAATGAATAAATTGGTGCTGTTTTGTACCAAAAAGATTAAATAAGAATCCAGCAGCTGACATTTGAAAATGTCGATGCTACTGACTCACCTGTTTGGGGGAAGGGACGAGTTCTTTTGAAGACTTAGTGACTTTCTCATCTGTCAGAAATGTCCATATCCTTTTCAATGTGGTCACTTATTACAAGCAGAGACAGATACTCAGGATTCAGGTATTTTCATATACTTGAATTATTATGTCTGAAATTTAATATTGCTCTGCCCTTTGATATGTATTTCAGGGTCAGTAGAAATATAACCATCCCCAGTCTCTATCTGTGTTCGATCTAATTACCTAAGAAGAATATTGGACCCAGCACACACTGGTCTTTTAAGCTTTGGGAATTTTTTTTTTTAATTTCAACACTATAAATATTTTCCAAATGTATTAATATGTAATTATTATTACTTGATATTTTAATCTTAACATGTTAACATTCTTCTTAATATGCTGTTAGTCTCTAAATATTGACAAGGATTATATGTTAGGTTTGGAGGCTTGCATATAAATTTTTTTACAATGTTTTATTGAATTATATATAGAGATAAGGTAGGACACTGCTTTCTTCAAGACCTGAATCAAAAGCTGGAATTTCATTGAAGAGTAAAGATGTTAAGGCATTGATTATTATAATACCTTATATATGATGCTTCTCAAAACCTTCCCATACCCATGAATTCATGTGACAATGCTTTGAAATAGGTTGGCTAATGTTATTATCACCATTTTGTGCATCTAAAAAAAAACTTAAACACAAAGAGATTATTTAAGAAAACAGCAAGTTGTCACATGCATGACAAGGACAGTCTCCTTTCCCCAATTTCAGGTACACTTGACAAAAACCTTAAATAAATAAACCTTATTCCACCAATAATTAATGATTAGTTTAGTTGACCCTTAAGGCCTCTTCCAATTCTGAGATTTGATGACTCCATAGATAAAATACATTCCTTAAAACAGACCTTCATATACCAGCTACTATTTCCTATTAGCTGTAGTGCTTAATAGTTAAGAGCCTGTTATAGAAAGTGAATCAGAACCATAATATTCTAGCAAGGCCAATTATAATATGGCTTTAGGCAAGTAATATTGATTTTCCTGAATTTCAGTTTTCTCATCTATAATTTGGGATAATAATAGCACCTACTTTCCACAGTTGTTATGAAGCTTAAATGAAATAATATATATAAAGTCTTAGCAAAATACCTAGGACATATTAAGCACTTAATAAACATTAGCTGTTATAATTAATGTTGCTGCTGTTATTATTATCATCACTAATACATTCTAGGACATATTTGTACTTTCAGAACTATGTTGTAAGGATATTAAACTAGTTAAATGTCTTCCCTATATGAATTTTATATAAACTGGAGTCATGAAATATAGTTAGTCAACTGATCATTCATGTTCTATAATACAAAGCATTTAGATACCTTGGAACTGAAATTCAATCATGAATTAAAATATCTAGTCTCCTTGCTTTAATAAAGGCAAATTCTCTAGGGGAAGTGGTTCACTGAGGATTTACTTAAAATTTCCTGTCGGAGAAGAATATTCAGACAATTTCACTGTATTATAAATAGAAAATGTATAGAATCACAACTTAAGCCCAAAAGCTTTGCTCTTTCTTTATAAAATTCAATAGAAGTCTTTTCAAGAAGTTTAATACATTTAAATATTTACCAAACCTTACTCTTAGCTGAAATGGGTGTCAAATCTCAAATTAGAAAGTCTCCTCTTTTTGGTTAACTCCCATTGGATGTAGCTGCAGCATTTCCTGTTATTTGCATTATAGAGAGAAGAGCGTTAGTACAAAAGCTTCAATATCAGTGATGGACGTGGACAAACCAGTAGAAAGCAAAACATAAACAGCCAAAGACAGAGGGGATTTCCTATGTGCTCTTAAAAAGGGAAAACCATGTCTTTGGCTATTAAGAATACAATTAAAGTAAATCTTTAAGATGTTTCTATCAAAGATGGAAAGGATGCATATTAGTCCCTATTATGAGGCAAATATACATATAGCTTATCAATTACTCTTCTCAGAACCTTGTAAGAATAGTATTCCTTGATTAACCTAAAATGGTACAGAGACTTGGAAAAGTGTGCAGCCTGTGTTCGTATAGGTAGTGAAATATACAAATGGATTCAAGACCCAGAGCCCAATGCCCCCTCGGCTTTTTCAAGCTTTTCTTTTTTATTTATTCAACGAAAGTTTACAGAAGTATATGATTTTAAGTTGATTAGGCATCAGCTGGAGAAACAGTGGTGAATGAGTTAAGTTCCTACTCACTGGGAATTTATAGTCCTGGAAGAGAGACAAACAAATGTGCCAAGACAGCAGTAAGAAAAGTGAAAAAAGGAAGCACAAAAGAGGGGCCACTAAATCAAACCTACTTTTTTATTACAAGGCTCAAAGAGTGTTGCATTTTCAAAGATGCACCTATGACACTATATGGATTTATAAAAGCAAGCAAACTGTGAGCACATCATGCTTTAATTTCACTAGCAGGGCCCCAGCACTTTGATCCCTAAGCAGACACCCAGGGTTGAACTCTAGGGATGTTTCTGAATCTTAACTAGTACCTCAAATTCCCAACTCTATATGGATTTCAGCATGAGGATGAGAAGAAGAATAAGAAAGAAGGTAATTGGATGACTCCAACTACATTTTAAAACACAAAATCAACTTCCCACTCAGAGATACTTATTAACTTCCAATATCCCAATTGAATTTTAAAGAACACTGTTCTGTTTTGGTTAAGGAAGAGTATAGATTACAACAAGGTAAAACAGAGTTAACTGCTTTATACTCTCTCCCACATCAGTAAATCAGCCAGACTACTAGGGGCTAAAGCTATGTTGAAAGTGGAGTGAGCTCAAAATTATAAAAGCTCACACATAGATTTTGGTCTATAATTCTCTCTCTCCATGTTACACCTAACCCATACATAATCATTATCTCCTCTCCGCAGTAATCACTATCCTTTGTGCCATGTTCCTTCATTTCAGTTAGGATGCTAGGATGTTCAGTTCTTTGTTCATTCATTATCAAAACATTATTGGGCTTCTATTATGTGCCAGGCAAACACTATGGGCTACAAATACCAGAAAGAGAATGAAGGGACCCATCTTCTCCCACATAGATCTTAATAGTCGACCACTTGGGCAATTTTGCCCGCTTAAATGGCGGTAGGGCAAGATGGCTAAACTGTGTACTAGTCCAGGGATGACAAATAATATAGCCAAGATAAATAATTAGGAGCACTAAAGCCAGCCTACTGACATGCAAATCTTGATTCCACTCAATTTTTTGACCTTGAGCAAGTCATTTATGTACTTTGAGCCACAGTTTCTCCAAGTTAAAAATAAAGATGATAGTTCCTAGCACATAAGGTTGTGTGAGGATTTAAGAAGACAATACATATTGATTACTTACAACAATTCCTGGCATATAAGTACTCAATAAATGTTGGTGTATCTTTCTTGCCAAGCTGATTAGTAGTTATGCTGGGTGGTGTTATCTGGATGCAGATATGATATATAGAGAGTTAGGGATATAAAAGTTTCATTAAGAAGTAATATCTGGATGGAGGGAGCTATTTCCACCAGCCCACCTAGCAGCTCTGGAGCACAGAATGCCACTTATAGGTATCCTAGACTGGGAAGAAATGGCAGGGCCCTTATATCCCAGTTCTGCTCCAGGATTGAAAAGGAGCCACCGAGAGAAGAGTACAGCCTCAGCTCAAAAGCTGAGACTGACCCTGAAGGATCTAACAGCTGAAGGCAGGAAGTCCCTTCCTGAAAGGAGACCTGAGCAGGCATTTCCATGCCGTCCACAGTGGTTACTATTTGGGGTGATGGCTCAGAAGGATTCTGAGGAAGTGTTGGAATTCAATGGACAAAAGCGAGTGGAGGCATCATGGTTAATTAAGATGTTAGCCATGGGTCTTAAGCAAGGAAGAGAATCTGCCCTACTCAAATAGATGGTCTCAAAAGGCTTCTTCACTTCTGACAAACTCATTCATTCTTCAGTAGTTTCTTTGAGACCGCAAGTCTGGCAGGAAGGCCCTTCTTCAAGATCCTGCAGCTCCCTACTATGCGTATATAACATGCTCTAAGAGGAGCGGGGGCAAGCTGCCAACTGTTCAAAAGCTCCCGATGTACAGAATCATAGCACACTGTTCGGGCCCCGCACTCAGCGCTGGCTCTGTGTGTCTTTCTCAGAGCTTCTTCCAAGGCACAGAGTTTCTCAGTTGCTTTCAGACTGTCATTCTCCAGAACTGGACGAATGGCAGCTTGACTTTGAGTGCCACTAATTATTTACATTCCACCTTCTTCCAAAATGGATTTACAGCATCTTGTCAAAAACACTATAATTAGGTCACTTCTAATAAAGACTTTTGTCTAAATGAACGATGCGTTAGTGAAGGAAACTAACAAAATACAGAGTACTAACTGGGGAAGAGAGGCTTTAGATAAGAGTAAAATGCTATCAAAGAACAATATCAGTCAGTCATCACTTTGAACAGGTAATGGATCACTTAGCACTTCAATATTTTCTTGTTTTGCAACTGTGCTTGCAGCACTTGGGATCTGTGATTTAGTAATAGGACTCATTTCTGCTGTCCATTGTTTTCACGTATGGGTAAGCACAGTGAGGATCCTGGCTGCGGCGGGTGTGTGTTTAGCTGTACCTGCCAGAGAGCAGGCAGGCTGAGCAGCTGATAGTAATATCTAGTTCCGGCTCTCACCTGGTGGTAGCCGCCTGCAGTGAAGTAACTCTCCTAGGAAGAAACTAAAAGTCTCAGTTGCAATTTTTAAGTCTTAAACCTCTGAACTCCAAGTGCATAAAGGAACTAAAACAGCCTCTAATGTTGACACCTGCATTTCAGATTTCAAATGTGTTTAAATTTTTTAAAATATTTCTTCATGAAGCACAACTGGTGCTCATGAACAGTGCCTAAAATAATTTCTCAGTTCCATGAATGCCTGCTGACTGTTCAAGAAATAGCAAGGCAAAGCTGTCCTCCATCCTTGAAGTTCATGAAACAGATTTATCAAGTTTAAGACCAACAGCCCTCATATACTATATATTGGTCATAATGTCTTTTCTGTTTCCAAATCACAGAATCATCACTCTTCTCCCACTTACCTCCCTCACACCACATCAACTTCTCATCTTCCCTTGTGCCCTTTAGGATGCCTGCTGCTAATCCTTGTTCTCAACAGCCTGTAATAACAGCAGGGCTCAACAGAGACACCCATCAGAGTCCCTGGTTTGAGCCTCTCACCCATTGACTCACCTTGGAAATTAAGACCAAAACTCACTTTAAAGGTCAAGAGGTGAAGCTTGGGACAGTTCTAACTAGACTGCTAAAGGGATTCCTGAAAAATGACATGGCCATGGCCAGGGACGCTTTTCCAGAACATTTCTAGGCAACAAAGCACCAGGGAATACTTCGTGACTCATCCTCAGCAGCTGCTTCAAGAGCACCTGAGTGCTACAAGCTGAACAGGTGGTGGCGGTGGGGGCTCTGCCTTTTCTCATTTATCTGACAGAGTTTTTTTTGCACAATCAAGGGCCAGGAGGAATGGAAAATTACAGTTATAGATCTAAAAGAGCTCCTGAAGAAACACAGAGCTGGATTTGGGCAAATTTTGATATCAGGAAATTCATCTTTTAAGGCCTTCCTACTTCATTTTTGACAGTCTTCTTGCTCTGTGATTCTCCTGATTATCACATTTCATTTCTACTTTCTGCTCTTCCCTAACATATATTCTCATGAACCTATTAAAAAAATGTCTGTGAACATCTGAGAAGGCTGCTTTGATCCTTGCAGAAACTAGTTGCTCCCTTTTGTGTAATCTTATTGGGATGTACTCTGTAGCCCAAATCGTACAGTATTTATTTCCTATTATCCACCTATTTGTCTACCCTGATAGACTGTAAGATCTCTAAGGGCAGGACCAAGTATGACCCATCTTAACCTAGCACGTAGTAAGCTACTTGAATTTTAACTGATTTGCATTGACACAAATGAGCACTCTGCACTAAAAAAATGGCCCAAGTGTCAAATATCAGCAGCCTCAGGCATGGATGCTGTTAGATAGGGATGAAGCCCTCAGTTTTTTGACAAGATGTATGCATTTAACCATGCTCCAAAGAATTACAAAGGTTGTGTCCAGACTTCATGTGCAGTACCTCAGAGTGACATCAGCCATTTCCTCACTGTGTACTAACAACTTAGGGCTGATCTTTGTTCCCAACTTAGGGGGCTTCCCCTAGGTCCAACCTCTCTCAGACCTATGTTCTGCAGAAAAAGAACCAAGACCCTGCTCCCTAAAAGCCATAATGCAAGAAAGAACATAACTACTTCTTTAAGCCACATGCTTATAACAATAGAATTTAAAAGCTTAAGTCAATCTGAGCCAGTCTACGGGAAGTCTCCCTCATCAAACATATATATATATATGTGTGTATATATATATATATATATATATATATACACATATATATATATATATATATATATACAATTTCCCCATAATTCTAACACTAGGAATCTGAGCTAAGAAAAAAAAAAGTCAGAAATGCAGATAAAGAATTATATTTAATTTTTTCACACCTCCTAAATTGCCAAATTGATATGCCATTCACTTCTGAGACTTTATCTTACATCGTATTTTCTCTCCTATTTCTGTTGTCACATGGCCTCCCCTATTAGGTCCCTATTATGACCGTTATGACGCCCTTTATAAGAACTCTGATGATTACATTGGACCCATCCAGATAATCCTGGGTAATCGCACATCTCAAGATCCTTAATCACATCTTCAGTGTCCCTTTTGTCATATAAGGTAAAATAGCAGGCTAAGAGAATTAGGATGTAGACATTTGTGTGTATGTGTGTGTGGGGGGGGAGGTGGCATTATTAGTCTACCATGGTGACTATATGCAGCCTCAGAGATAATTTCCAGCTAAGACTCCATACAGTTGCTTATTATAATCTCATGTGGCAGAAAGAATTCCTCTTTCGGGCACATCGGAAGACTATGCTCCTTAAACCCTCTGCAGTTAGATTGGGGCCAAGTGAAGAATTCAAACTAAGGGGATATGTTTGGAAAGGAGGTAAGCCCTATCTCCTCAATGAATTATCTGCAGGATAGCAGAGTTGCCATCACATTGGAGCTTGTTAGAAATACAGAATCCCCGTCTCTACCTGCAACCTCTTGAGACAGAATCCTTGTTTTAACAAGATCCCAGGTTATTCTGATGCACATTGAAGTCCAAGAAGCACTAATACAGGCCAATTCCAACCCTGGCACTTAAAAATACTGTGCAAAAGCCAACCCTCCAGGCGTCTCTTACTCTATTGCAGTGACCTCAGAGGCTAAGAGTTCCAGGTAGCAAGTCACAACACAGAGGCCACTCAACCCACAAGGGACTGTGACATAAGCAGAACATAAACTTCTAAGTTAATACACCAAGGTATTGGAGATTGCCTGTTGTAGCAGCTACTCTTAATTATTCTGTTTTTCAGCAAGATATGTATTTGAGCTAGTTTGGATAGATTTCTGTTTCTCTCAGTCAAAAAAGCTTTGCCCACAACAGTGGTTCTCAAACAAGTCTGCATCAGAATCACTTGAAGGTCTTAAATAGTACTAAGCCCCACTTGCTAGAGTTTCTGATTTATAGGTCATGATAATTTGCATTTCTCACTAGTTCCCATATGCTGCTGGCCCTGAGACCACTTTTGAGAACCAATGGTTCACATTTGAAAGCAATTCACTATTAGTTGCTCTCTATCACTGCATAGTTCGACTCAGACAATGGAGACCAGGAGTCTGCAAACTGCAATCCACAGGCCAAATCTGACCCACTGCCAGTATGACAAATAAAGTCATACTGGAACTTTGGAACATAACCACACCTATTCATTCATGTATCATCTATGGCTGTCTCCTCACTACAAGGGTAGAGTTGAATCACTACAATAGAGACAATATGGCCCATTGCTGTGGACTGAATGTGGATTAGTTTAGAGCTCATTCACTAAATGCGTTAGCTGGCACTGACACTAGTCTCAATATAAATGCATATGGTGAAACCTAATCCCCAGTGTGGTGCCATTTGGGGATGGAACCCTCATGAATGGGATTAGCACTTTTATAAAAGAGGCCCTGCAGAACTCCCTTACTCCATCCACCATGCAAGGACACAGAGAGAAGACGGCCATCTATGAACCAGGGAACAGGTTGTCACCAGATACCAAGTCTGCCAATGCCTTGGTCTTGGATTTCTAGCTTCCAGACTGTGGCAAATAAATTTCTGTTGTTTATAAACTACTCAGTCTGTCATATTTTGTTACAGTAGCCTAAATCGATTAAGACACCCACAAAACCTAAAATATTTATTATCTGGCTCTTTTCAGAAAAGTTTGCCAACCTCTGATATAGACCACAATAAAGTTTTCCCTACGTAATCCAAGATTACAAAACACTGATTTACTTGAGTATATTCATTGATTGTTATCTACTTCTACTATGCCTTTTTCCATTTTGGCAACAATCACAAGAAAATTCTTTGAGAATTGCTATTTACTATTACTATTTTTGTCCCTAGGAAGAGCCATTCATTATCAAGTACAAGTCTCTCCAATATAGAACTGGAAAGATTCTCGGAAAGCAATACAGATTTTCCAAGAAGTTCTTCCATGAAAGTGGGGGCTATTTTAGTATACCTGGAAGAGCGCTGAGGCAGAAGTGGGGTTGCATGAATGAAAACCAGGCAGTTTCCCATACTATAAACACTCTTCATGACCTCCTGACCTATCTACTCAAGTTATAAATCAGAATGGGCTTTCATGTCTTTCATCACTCTAGGGTCACCTTAGTTTATTAAAATAAGCTGCCTGTCATCTTCCAAAATGGTACACAAGACTATAATATATGCTCTTTCCACCCACCTCAAAAGCCCTGTGACTGATTTAAAAAAAAAAAAATCCTTAAAATTGCCAACTCACACAAAGGCACTGTCTTTTTTTTTTTTTTTTTAACTATTCTTTCAGGCATGTACCTTTTAAAATAGTAATGTCTGCAGAAATGTCACATCAAAAGAAATTGCTCAGAGGTCGAAGTACTTAACTGAAACTTCTTTTATTAGTATATAGGAGGAAATTTGCTGGTTAGAGACTGGAAAAAGGACTGATACTGAATAAAAACATCGTAAATGCCAAAAAGGAGATTTTATTTTGGAGCTATAAAAATCCCACATCATAGTTTAAAATCTAAATAAGATTTTCTATTAACTGTAGCTGGTTTCTTTTGTTTTCAAAAATAATAATCCTTTCAGAGTCTCCCCAGAATTCTGATCCCCTAAATGAAGCTTAGGGCTAATCCATTAAAGAGGTTAGCTGGCACTTATACTAGTCTCTATATAAAGTCACAATCTCTGCTACACAGTTGACAACTATGCCAAATCCCCACGTGCCCCTTTAGAGCTACTCATGCCAGAGCTCTTAGTAGGCCTGTGCCCTCATGTTTCTCTGGACTTTGCAGACTCTTCCCTTCATCTGAAAAAACCTTAAATACACTGTTTTGATGAATCCTCATTCTGCTACCTTATGATATATCATCATGTCCGGATTTTGATAATCCTTAGACCCTTCTTTCCACCATCTCATAGAGAATCCTATCCCCCAAAAGTGTCCCCAATTCTTTAGGAGGTCCACAAAGGGATACCACATACCCATAAGCCAGTAGTCTAATTTCATTCTTTACCCAGCGTCTTCCATGTTTCCTTTCAGGTTCAGGCCTTCCCTGTCCAGGATTTGAGAGCAGCCCCCACTGCAAATGCTGCCAGACACATGAATGCCAAGGTTCCTGCCAAGGATGTTGTTGCTGAAGCTGCTAAGATGAGAGAGACAAGGACATTGGCTTTCCTCTGAGGAAGGAAAAATGTTTCTCTCCCTCTAATTCTATTCCAAACTTTGTTACTTGGGCCCCAAAGAAAACATTTCTTTGATCTTCCTAGAACAAGGCCCCAAACAAGAACCCACACATCTGCCTCCAAAGTTGATAACTATGCAAAATATATGTGTGTGTGTGTGTATGTATATTGTGCGTATGTGTGTGTGTGTGTGTGTGTGTGTGTATGACACATTTCTTCCTCCTTGGGATAGTCTAAAACTAGTCACTTAAAAATCTATTTCCCCAAGTTCTCATTTTACCAACATGGATATTCCTTACAATTAGTTCCCCAGTCGCATCTTCACAAATGTCCATTTAATAATGTCTGGCTTTATGTAACCCCTTCTCTTAGGGCAGACACAAAGGTGAATGAATGTATTATTAGAAATAAACATTTTATTAGTCTCAGGAATACTCAGAGAACATCATCTAAATATCTCTACTTTTCCTGATCACTTTGGATCCACACTGAGTCAGCCTCAGGTGAGCATCTGGTAACCTTCTCTCTCCCTGATCTCCCTCTAGCTTCTCTTTTCCACTCTCTGCTCTTGGCCCTTTGGTATTTATGGTCTGTCCCAATTAACGCCAGACACATAAATTTCTTTCTGGTTCCTCCATAGGTAGACTGGGTTTCTCAAATTCTTCGTAGCTGAGCATCTATAAGCCAAACGTTCCATTTGTCTCTAACAGCATAACATCGAAGCATTATGCCCAAAGACCCCTTTTCTACCAGCACCGAGAAGAAAAAAGAATGAAGAAAATGAAGACAGAAAATCCTTCACGTCATATGTATGTTTGTCTCACTAAAAGCTTCTGCACAAAAGATGCTTAAAATCTCCATCTTTTAGAAGACAGAGATGTGTAGTTTTAAAGTGGCAATTTCTCCAGTTTTGATGTTTCCAAGATATTAGGTCCAAGACTTAATCTCAAGTTCATCTTAAGCTAGCATCGGCATCCTCCACCCTCTACAAACTCTATGAAAGCTAGTTATCCTAAGCATTTGATCTAAGAATTTGAGTTCTGCACTGACATAATTACTTTAACTGTATGTACCAGTTAAATTCATTCAGCTTCAAGTAATGGAGACCCAAAATAATATTGGCCTAAACAAAATAGAGATTGTTTTCCCTTTCGTGTAAAATCCCAAATTTGTGCAGTCTAGAGCTGCACTGACAGCTCTGCTCTGAAAAGCCCTCAGCAGCCATGGGCTTACCAGGTCCCTGTGCCACCAGCTCTAGAATATAGCCCTCACCTTCTTAGCGTCAAACATCTCTATCAGGAGGAGCAGAATAAAGAAAGGGTAAGTAACAAGAAAAGGGGAAAAGTTGCCTGCCACCTGTCTCCTGAAGTTCCTAAAAACTGTCGCACATTTTAATTACATCTTTTTGTTCAAAACATGGCCACTCCTGGATGCAAGGGAGGTAGAGACACTTTACAATTTTGTTCTGGGCAGCCATATGCCCAGATGAAAATTCTATTCCTATGGGAGAACAGAGGGAGAATGAATATCAGGGGACAACTAGCTGTCTCTATCACACTGTGCTCCTGAAATCACTACCTTTTTCTGCACTAAAAATAAACTCTTAAGTTACCTAAAATAGAATGCTTTAAAGCCCATGTTTTTGTAAAAAGTTGAAGTATGAGTCAAAATTCTGTCACTCAATGTAACTGTAGGTAACTGTGGTTTAACTCTCTGCTTTATTGTGATAGTGATGTCTGTACTGTCGCCTTAAAAGGTTGTTCTAAGGATTGACTGGAAATAAACTGAGATAATAAAGGTGGAAGTAATTTTTGAAATGTGATATAAATATCTCTCAAGGCAAAGTAGAATTAAATCAATAAATTATGTTGTCTCCTTTAAACATATAGGTCTCTCATTCAAATTATCACCATTCTCCTTTTAAGTTTTTAATAAAATGTGGCAGGTAGATGTCAAGAGAGCAGAGGACCAGAAATAACATTAGGTGATTCATAATAAGGTTGATGGTCTATCAGAGAAAGAAAATGAAATTCCATAGAAATTATCAATATTTATGAAGACTCGCACCATCAACCTGGTCTTTCAACCTTCTTCCTATATTTAATTGTTATTATTAGATATTGGATTGGATCTTTGTAACAGAAGTTATTATTCTTTAGGCAAAATTCTAGGTTCTTGCAATTCTGTTTTGCAAAAGAAGCTACCCTGGCCATTTAGGACAAGCAGAACACCTATGAAATCAACTGGTGTTTTTTGTAATTTTCTGGAGTGTTTCATTTTGCTGCCATTCTTGTTGTTTCTGTTGTTGTTTGTTGAAAAACAATGGAAAGACAGAATTCCTGAAAAGCCCACATTATTCTAAACTGCTTGAAGGGAGGGAACAAATCCAGACGAAGGAAGTCTTGTTAAAAGTAACTAACCTGTAGATATGCTATGGTTTCACCCTGCTCTGCTGGAGGAACGGAGAGAGCACATAGTGAGCAAAAGGTGTGGTGAGATAGAAAGTTTTGGAAAAGCAAAGAAGATAATTCTGGAAATTATGTTAGAGCAGATTCCAGGCTTCAGAAGTAATTTTTTTCTCCCCCTGCATTTTGACATCATATAAAGTCAAACAGACCATGGCATGCCCTTCAGGTAACCTGGTAGAGACTTATTAGTCAGAATAGGCTGTTATGGTACAGTAACAAAAGAACCTCAAGTTGTCAGTGACTTAACACAATAAAGGTTAATTTCTTTCCCATGCTACATGAGTCAGAAGAGACTATGCTCTACCCATTCACCCAAGGATATAAGCTGTCAGAGTCTCTAACAATTTCTAGCCACACCACTCAGAAGATGAAGCCTCTGCAGTACCCAAAGAAAACAGCTTTTGAGAGTTTAAGATATTTGTACTGCCTCAGCCCACAAATAATACATACACTTCACTTCTGCTCATAGACCAGTGGTCAGAACTAGTCATATGGCCCCAATCTAAATACAAGGAACATATAATATAATATAATATAATATAATATAATATAATATAATATAATATAATATAATATAATAATAATTATATAATATAATGTAATACAATATAATAATAGTGTGGGAGGGTAGGTAATTTGGTGATTTCTTTATGCCATAGTGACAATTGAATTACCTAAGAAATACTTCCTGCCTCATTTTTTCTTCATGTTTTCTGAGAATGACATGCTTTATTTTGAGGCACTTTCTTCTTTGGTAGAAGGTAAGACAATATCTTGGTCTTCTAGCACAATTCACTTTACACAAACACAGTGAAGGAATAAAAATTCATTCAAAATAACATGGAGATATACCTGTATTTATTCTAAAATAGGCTGACTTGTATTCTGATGAGAGTGGCTTGTAGAATTGTATAGTAGGTAAAAGAACAGGAGACCCTAGAACCAGATAGCTTGGGTTTGAATTTCACCTCCTCTGTTTATCAGCTACGTGGGCTTAGTAAAGATATTTTAACTTTCTATGTCACAGTTTCCTTATCTCTAAAATGGAGATGCTTATAATATTCATTTTATGATTTCTGTGATGAATTAATTCAAATGGTAACATAAAATACTTAGCACTTACATATTCAATAAAAGTTAATTCATTCTTTAGTGTCCTGGCTTTTTATATTGACTCAGTTTCAAATACCAGCTTCTAATAAGCATCCTTGAATTAATGATTCATTGTATAGTTTTCTTACCTTTTTCTTCTCTCTTCCTAAGATTCTGCTTCTCTTCTACTAGTCCAGTCTGTCTAGAAAATAGTTATGTGATGGAAAGAAGAGTACCAGAGACTCAGGAATCCCTTTGCATGGTCTGGATTGAAGCTTTGCCACTTATTGTGATGTTGAGCATCTTAATGTACTGCCCTGACCCTTATATCTTTATTTATAAGGTATAGATAATACTATATGTACTTCATAAGACTGTTGAGAACACTCAATGGTGTCATGCATGTAAGGATTTAGCACAGTGACTGTATAGAGTCAGTGCTCAATAAATGTTTGCACTCTATAAAATGAGAGCAATAATACTTCCTCATAGGGCATGCATGAGTTTAAGGGAGCTGTGAAAGCACCACAAACTGTTTTCATATCAATGTTTTCTGTATGTGTGTGTGTATGATGCTCTTTCCCAAAACAAAAAGATGTAAGAACTGGATCTGCATTTTGTGCTGAGAATAATTGCTGGCCCATCAGTAGATTACTATTTCAGCATAGCCCACATCAAGCATCAATATATTGTTAGTTACTTGGATCTACATCCATTCTTAGTGCTTTTTGCTCTAGATTCTAGAAACATGCCAAACAGCATCAAAATAAAAATCAAATCCATAAGTATTTATTGAAGGCTTATTCTCTGCAAGATAATGACTGCTGTAAAGCCTAGGAAATATTTTTAGCTTCATGCATTATCAGTTGCCTGATACCAAATGTACTGACTTCTTACTGGAACACTACCATGGAATATTCTGAGTGCCATTACTGCTTTTCAAAGAGTTCCTATCAGGACAAGTCTATGCCACTTTGCTCAATCTTGCCTTGAGAAAAAGAAAATGCAACAGAGATAAGTATTAGATTTCATTTTATTGTTCATAGTGTGTTACTATATCATCTGACAAAATAAATTAAAGTTCCATCTGACTGCCTCAGTGAATAAGAACAAGAAGTTCACCTCGTAACATAGACTAACCCTCCCGACCCCTTCACTAAAAGCTATACACTAAATTGTGCTTTCATATTAGTAAACATTGGCAACCAGTGGGCTTTTCACTTTATTATTTTTCATGGTTATATCAGGTGACCTAGCCTGGCAATGTATAATGCAGAAGGGCCAGACCTGAGGCCGGGAAGCAGGTCTTGTGATCTCTGCAGATTTACTCATTAGCCAGCAAGTTCTGTAACAGTGCTTTGCAATAGAAATATAATGTGAGCCATTTAGTCTATTTTAAATTTTCTAGCGACCACATTTTAAAGCACTCTTAAAGTGAAAGGATTGTAAAACTGGCTTACTAACATGTTTTTTTTTTTCAAACGAAAATACACAAAATAATGTAACTTCAATGTAATGAATACAAATCATTTTGATAATTTACATTATTTTTTTATTTTGACTTTGAAATCCAATTTCGAAGTGGGTATTTTATACTTAGAGTATATCTTAATTTGGACTAGTCGCATTTTAATTGCTTATAGCTACATGTGGCTGGTGGCTGCCATGTTAGACAGTGCAGCTCTAGACTATCATTGGGTAACTTGGTAGGAAAAAAAAATTAATAAAAATTTAGCACTTTATACAGAAATGTATATTATATATTACATTATAATTTAAATAAAAAATAAATTGAAGTGATTAAAATGATAAATTTAAATTAGAAAAAAATTAAATATATTAAACTTTTTAATACTTACATTACAAAACACATATCATATGGCAAAATAAAAGAAAAAGATATGGAAGAAAAGGATATCAGACCATAGAAAGCAAGTGATTTATAAGATATGAGCACAGGTACCTAATTTCCTATTTTTAAATTTGAACATAAAGAAATAACTCGAAAAAATTTCTTTATAAATGAAAGAAGGATGTAGGTCATTAAGTATATGCACAAGCAAAAATTCTAGGGATCCTCACGTAGTTCACCAGGATTCACAAGAGAAGTCTGCTGTGTATTTAAAATAGAATGTGGTAAGTGATAACATTGAGGTAGATACTGGGAAGAAAGGAAACACAAAACAAAGTACTGGACTGAGTGTGAGTGCTGAAGGACTGTACTGTGAACGACAGAGCACGTGAATGCCTCCCAGAAGAAGCTACAACAATTGGAGTCTTGTAGAAGTGCTTGTGGGAGTAGCTTAGATATAAAGGAGATGAGAAACATACCTCAGGTATAAGGCCTAGAAACTTCTTCCCTCAAGAAAGAGGGGAAAAAAGACATATCATTTGGGGGAGCGAGGAGGTACTTCAAGCCAATAAAGTGAAACTTTGACATAGGATCTCCCTGAATAATCAGTATTTTGTTGAATATTGAGTTAATTAATATTACTGTACTAAAACCCAACAATTGAGAGCTAGAAATGCAAGCGGGTATTATAAGTCAGTTTCTAAGCAGGAAAACAGAAAGCATTCCTACTATGTAAAACAGAGGGAAGTTAATCTACAAAATTGATTACCTAAGTGTTATAACTGCTGAGAAGCCAAACAAGGCAAATGAAGTCCAGTTTACCTTCAGGACTGGAGGGACACAGAAGGTAATGTTGGAGTACACGAGGCTCAACTCCTGGTCCTTTTATCTTCTCTGCTGACACCCACTTCCTTAGGAACCTCTTCTAGGCTCAAGTCAACGAGTCTCAAATTTATACCTCAGCCAATATATTTCTCCCAGAATTCAGATTCAGCATTCTACTTAGATGTTTTAAAGACAACTTAAGTTCAACTGAACTCCTTATCTTTTCCCGAAAGTTACTACATCTACAGCCACCCCATTTCAGTTGACACCAAGTTGATCCCTCAAGCTGCTCAGGGTAGAAATTTTAGAGTCATCATTGTCTCTTATCTTTCTCTCACATTCAATATTTATCCATCCGAAAATTCTTTTGGCTCTACTTTCAAAATATATCCAGAATCGGATGTGTCTCATTGCTTCCGTTGCCACCACCCTCGTCTGAACAAATATCATTTGTCACATGGGTTGCTACAGTAGATCTTCCTGTTTCTATCTTTGTTTCTCTACATTAGCAGCATAGCAGTCAGAGGGAAACTTTTAGAATTAGATCAGATTACATCATTCCTTTGCTCAAAATCTTTAATTGGTCTCCTCTTACAGACAGTAAAAACCAAAGTCCTTACATAGGCCTGAAATTCCTACACAAATGACTCCTGTTACACCTCAGACATCATATCCTAATGTGTCCACCATTGCTTCTTTGCTCCAGACACACTGTTAATTAATAAATAATTGCTATGAAAAACTGCTCAATATTGCTAGCTATTAGGGAAATGCGAATCAAAACCACAATGAGATACCATCTCACACCTGTTAGAATAGCTATCATCAACAGGACAAGTAACAAATGTTGGAAAGGATGCAGAGAAAAAGAAACCCTCATACACTGCTGGTAGGACTGCAAACTGGTACAGACGCTATGGAAAACAGTATGGAGGTTCCTCAGAAAACTAAGAATTGATCTACCATATGATTCAGCAATCCCTCTACTGAGTATTTACCCCAAAGACTTGAAAACTCATAACCAAAAAGATATTTTCACACTGATGTTCATTGCAGCATTATTCACAGTGGCCAGGACATGGAAGCAACAGAAGTGTCCTATGATAGGTGACTGGCTAAAGAAGTTGTGGCACATATATACAATGGAATATTGCTCAGCCATAAGAAGAGATGAAATACTGCCATTTGTGACAACATGAATGGACCTCAAGATAATCATGCTAAGCAATATAAGCCAGACAGAAAAAGTTGAAAAATCACATGATATCACTTATATGTGGGATATAAACCTAAAAGCAACAAATGAACAGGACAAACAAACAGAAACTTATGGTCATGGACAATAGACTAGTGGTTACCAGAGGGGAAGGGAAAGGGGGAAAAGGTAGATGGAGTAAAGGGGGTCAAATATGTGGTGACAGAACGAAATCTAACTATGGGAAGTGAACACATAGTGTAAATATATATATGCCTTACTGTTAAAGTGTACAGCTGAAACTTATCGGATTTCATTAACCATTGTCACCATAAAAAAAATAAAATAAAATAAATATTCGCTAAACACATCAATCTCAATCTCCAAGGAGTTCATAGTGTACTGGAGAAACAGAGGGATATAAGTGATTACCAACAGAAGGTGGTAACTAAGGCTCTCCTCTGTCTCCCATCCAAAATTCTAACATCATGGTTAATGTAAAAGGTTGAGAAATTTGCCAGGTGTGGGAGTATTGTGGGGTACACAGGGGAGAAGTAAGGACAGCTAAGGTAGAATGAACATTGCACATGCAAACATCTAGGGAAATGAATCAGCAGAATATTTAAAGAATTACAAGTAAAGCATCAAAAAATAGCATTTGAGATAAGGAAATCTAGGTGTGGGAGGTAAAGAGAAATACAGTTTATACTTTAGATATGAGTCAGATCATGAAATACTTTATATTTGTTTGTTTCTTCCCTTACAGCTTTCAATATGATCTCAGAGCAATTTATTAAATAACTAGGTCTTTTTGATGCACCTTCTCAACAAGGCCAAAGCAACACTTAAAGGATTCTGAATTCCCCAAGTTAAAGATAAAAAAGAAAAACCTAGAGTCACATTTAATTTGGCAAAGT
Source organism: Eonycteris spelaea (assembly GCA_003508835.1). Lineage (NCBI taxonomy): Eukaryota > Metazoa > Chordata > Mammalia > Chiroptera > Pteropodidae > Eonycteris > Eonycteris spelaea. Next base: position 10,422,501 of record PUFA01000007.1, read on the forward strand.
AAAGGAGTGGGTGTGCTTCTATATCAAATTTAATTTGTACAAAATCATCATCTCTGGTAACATTATTTTTCTTGATCTACTTTGTTTAGACTACTTTAGTACGGCTTGTCTCCCTGTCTATCTAAACACTGATTCACTTACAGCAAGCTACAGGCTAACGTTGGTCTTACCAATACCTGCCAAATCCACAAGGTGTTAGCTGCACACGATTTTGTATAAAAGGTGAACTGGGACTTAACACAGTCTAAAGCTTTCCCCAGACAAGGCAGCCAACCACAGGTGAGTCTCGGCATCTGTAATTATCAAGTGGTGACAGTTACTTTTACAATTACAGATTTTTCAGCATCTGGAGAACAAATCTAGAGCTTTTGAACTACTATTGTGTAGAGAATTTGTGCTTGTCAAACTGGTTTTTGAAATATGGTTACTACAATGTAAGCACTGTTAGTAAGCAATTGACTTTATATAGATCAATTCCCTTGGCCTCTGCAAGTTTTATTTTCAACAAAGGTGGGGAAAAAAAACAAATGAAAATATTCATTAGAGGCTAAAAATGATTAACCAATTTCATAGTGTAGAATTTTTTTTCTTTTTAAACAAAAATAGTCTTTAAAATTATAATGAAGGGACAAATATGATGATCACAATTACTTGCTTCAGTGTAATCACTTTAAGACAATCAATGGTAATACTCTAAATACTGTTCTTCTTAAATCATTATATTGGAGGTTTGACCTATAATATGTTTCTACTTTAAAAAAAAAAAAAAAAGAAAGAAAGAAAGAGGAGGATAAGAAGAAATATTTGTTCGAGAACCTAAAAATAAAAGAGAAAGACAGGAAAATAATTGCTGGAACAAAACGTGACTGGGGCAGATGGTAGACCCATTCATTTTGGGTTGGACAACTTACAAAATGGCTATAATTCTTTTGTTTTTTGGATTCTCATGGGCTTTAATTGTTTGTTTCCTAGTTCAGAATGAAGTCAGTCCAGTTGTGCTTCCTTTTCTGTTTCTGGAAAGCAATCTGCTGCAACAGCTGTGAGCTGACCAACATCACCATCGCAGTGGAGAGAGAGAATGTCGCTTCTGCATCAGCATCAACACCACTTGGTGTGCGGGCTACTGCTACACCCGGGTAGGAACTTTGCTTTGCTGCAAGTGAGGGTGCTGAGTGTCTTTATGAGGCAAGCTTCATGACCTTCCATTAACCATTATTAATATGTTAAGATTCCCAAGCAATAGCCATGAGTCCCTCAGTCAATACTGTCATGTGTTATAATTGGGTTAATTACCATGGTATCTGTTAGACATTTAGAATTGGATTTCTTTAGGGTAAATTTAGAGAAGCTTCAGATTTGATATATCAATTTGATAATATGCCAATTCTGCATTTCAAAAAAAATAGTTCTATGCTAGATTTTGCATATAGAGAGATAAACATGTAAATATGCATATATTTAGTAATAGAAGGTCTACAATATCCACTCAAAGCCAATTTCTATGTAGATGTATTTCTATGTATTCTCTATATTTCTATTTCTATGTAATTGAAGCCATATCTCTGCAATATAGAGAGTACCAAAATATGTTCCAAGCCATAAAAACACAAACAGCCATATTATAAAAACTGTCTTACTGCTGTGCCTGAAAACAAATGCCAACAAAGCAGCCTGAGAACACAATAAATCCTTGTAAACTGTTAGAACCAAAATGAATCTGCAAACCCACTCACCTCTTTATACTGTTGAGAAAAGGTACAGAGGCATAAAACCACTAGTTTGAATTCAAGCATTTTCTTTGCATTAATCTGAATAAAGAGGCATTTTCTGCTTTTTCTTATTTTGTCACTATAGTACCTGTTTTTTCATATAAGTTATATTCAACTGAAATTGAAAATAGCAACTCTTTAATGAAATAAACTTTATTGGGTGGTAAAGGACTTTGATCAACCTCTTATTACACAATTTAACATATCCTCTTAGGATACACACTTGGTAGCATGATGTTGAAATAAGTTAAACAGTAGTACCAATTTCAGTGCAAATAATTTTTTTAGTAGAAAGAGCTTAGAACATACCTATTCTGCCTGGATTAAAAGTTCTTATGCAAACCATGTATCCTTTTAAACTGAGAGCACTGCAAAATATATAGCATTTAAGAGAGAAAAATCTACAAGACAGCAGAATATTTAAAATCTTATATGAACCTTCATAGTTACATTGGGCTAAGCATTAACATTTATATTTTGTCTTTTTTGACCTATAAACACACAGGACAATGTATTTTAAAATGTTTTCTGAGAAATTAAACTTCAGCATTTTATGGTTTTTCTATTAATATAGCTTTCAACTGAATGCAAAAAGTCAACTTTTTGTCATATTTCCATTTTTTATCATTTTTATATATTGAAATTCAATGTTTCTCTACAGTTTGAGAAAAAAATGAATATTTTGATATTGACATAAAGAGTTGAAAAAAGATATTTTTTGCAAGATTTCCAGGAAGCATTTGTGAGATCATGTTTCCTAGGCTAGGAATTCTGTAAGTAAGTTTTAACAGGTAAATGGTAGAGTAAGCCATATTAAATTCCTGTCTCATTTTGATTAAGCTAGATAGAAACTTCCAGAATATTGTGACCTTACTTTCTCCTTCTTAAACTCCTCAGGATCTGGTGTACAAGGACCCAGCCAGGCCCAATATCCAAAAAACATGTACCTTCAAGGAGCTGGTGTATGAGACTGTCAAAGTGCCCGGCTGCGCTCACCATGCAAACTCCCTGTATGCATACCCAGTGGCCACTGAATGCCACTGTGGCAAGTGCGACAGCGACAACACTGACTGCACAGTGCGAGGCCTGGGTCCCAGCTACTGCTCCTTCGTGAAATGAAAGAATAAGGAGCTGTGGATACTTCAGACTGCCCACCCTTGTCCTGAAGGACCAAGATATCCAAATATTGTGTGTGTACAACATGCCCAGGTCACAAGCCACTGTGGGCTAGGGGACTGTCAGAGCCCACTGATCCCTGCTCTCCTAGCAGAGAGGGAGTGTAAGGGTGCAGGAATTGAGAGTGCTGGGGCTGGGAGCCTGTGCCATTCAACCCTGTATCCTAGGTCTGGTTCCATAAGTTTTATTCAGTCTTACTTAACTTATGGACACATGGGTGCTTTCTTGTTTAATACTCTCACAATCCCTTAGGCAACCCCTTGCTCTTAGACTAGGATAACTAAGCCCTCGGGGGTAGAAATGAGGTGAGGGTGGGTGAAATTAATAAATGCAGCATTCTCCTGATAGACTCTTGGGCCCTCAAGAGCAGGGCCAGCATCTTTTTCATGATTATAGCCTCAATGCCTAGGAACATGCTTTGAAATTAATAAGAAATTCGACATTGGCTTCCTTAAGGAAAGAAAGACCAGAAAGGTAAGGGGCAGGCAAACACTGAGAGAATGTTTGAGACTGGGTGATAAGGCTGCCTCCAGCAAATTCAGTCCGCCCACGGAAGTGTGGACATCAGTTCCACCTCACCTGTTGGCACATGGAGTATTAAGACAGGATGCATCTGTCTGAATTGCTCAGTACAGATAGGAATTAAGATTTCTAAGCTTTTACTACTAAGGCCCTTTAGTTAAGAGCAAAGCAAGAAAAGTTAATGTGGGCTTATGGAAATTAGACCACACCTATTGCATGAATTAAACAAATTGAAAAAAAAATGCTGTGAAGCTCCTACAAAACTCCCTTTGGAAAGGAAAAAACAAACAAACAAGAAACAACTATATTATCCTGCCCTCCGGGCTCTCTTTGTAGACAGGAATTTGAAAGTAGGTTTCAAAGCAATTTCAGAAACTTATTAAGTATACCCACCTTATCTATAAATGCATTTCTGTAAAGAAATAGCTCTTTCAGAAAGTTTTAGCCATGTCAGGGGAGGGAGAACAGCTGTTTTCTAGAATCCTCTCCATATCAGTCCTCTCTTTTGTCTATCCATATTGTTCAAAATCTATGATTTATTTCAAGATACATATTGAAACTATTTCATGAGTTGATTTCTTTTAAAGATGTTACATCTCTTAGTTATGCACTTGTTTTACACTTATATTGTTTAACCGATGTGAGAAGTAGTATTAGCTATTTTCACACCGGGTCCATTAAGTGATTTCCATTCTCTTCCCAGTATCAGCTAAATGTCAACTCCCTGGGTGATCTTGAGAGTTCTATGTCGATAACAGAGCTATTGTCAGCCTAGATTCCTGAATGTCTGCATAAAGGAGTCTGCCCCAACATCAACAACTCTTTAGAGAAAACTAGATTTCTGTGAAAGGAAGTGTTATTGTGAATAATGTTATTGTATGGAAATGTCTCTACTTCATCACTAACGCTGAGTGCATAGGGACAAGACAGTTAACTTGGCTTTTTAGTTCCTGGGTTGCCAAACTAAGAGGAGTCACATCTGAAATGGTATCATTGAAATCAAAGGCCAGATAGATAAGATCTTTGGAAAGGGAAGGAAATGGTTCCACTTAAGAAAAAAAAATAAAACTGTATGTTCCTAGATGACTGGACTGAGACAGAGGTTATTGTGTTCACCAAACCCTTTTCTCCATTCTTCCTGAGGACATATCTAGTTCACTTTTCCCAGCCTCACCTGTAGAAAGTTTGATTATATGACTGAGTTCTAGTAATAGAAGGTCATTGGAAATGATGTGTGCTAATTTTGGTCTAGTTCATAACCTCCCACCCCCAACAGGTGAATCATATCTCTTCCTTTCTTGGCTGGCTCAGTGCTGATGCTTAAAGCAACCTTGGTAGCCATGTACAGAATATGGCAGAGCATCCATTAGCCTGTATCAATCACTGAGACGCACATATATGCACATACCTGCTCAGAGAGGCCAATGTCAATAAGAAATCAACTTTTCTTGTGTTAAGTCTCTAAGATGTGGGGGGTTTATGTTATAGCAGGTAATGCTACCTTAACTAATACAGGTATCTGCAGTGTTCAAGGAACTTAAGTATGTTTATCCCAATCCATATGAATTGAGTACAAAATTAGTTATTTCATATTGTTCACATATCTACCCCATAGCACAAGCTGACCATTGAACTACTCCACACAAATCCGCAAGCAAGTTCCTCTTGCCTGTTCCGGTAAAGTCCCTTTCCCTGAGGCTGGCAGTGTGATCAAAGTGTTATCAAGTGAGAAATCCAGGATTCAGAAAGTTATCACTTCAATCTACTGTGCTCCTCAAGCTTCACTGTGAGGGCATTTGGGGGGTGTAGAGGTAGACCACTTGGCAACACTTGGCTAGTACTTAAAATTACACTCAGTTCACTGATAAGCTTTTAATGAAGCCTGGAACTCACATCACACTAGAAGAAAATGCTGCATTTCAAATGGGATTACTTCAAAACCTCACCCCACCTGGGAAACAGAGAGTGACACTAGGGGAGAGAGTATATTGGTTGCCAAATGCTAGAGATCGGGACTAGAGAAATATTGGAGTTATTAAGCAATAGGTCTTCAAATTTGGAGAATATTTATTTCCATTTTAATATAATTTTTCAAAATCTAAAGCAAAATGTCTTTATTAGCATTTCTTTCTCAATCTCCAATGTACATAATGATAAGATCGGCAAATAACATCAATAATAACAAAACAATCTGAGCCACTTTGAAATATACATAATGATCATATCTAAAGCCCATATACAGCATATAATTGGTGCATTTAAAACATGGTTATTTAGACAATCAGCTCAGATTAAATAATGAAAATAATATATAACCAATCAGAACTAACTGAAATAATAGATATTGCATTTAGGAAGTCAGGTGCCTTTAAAACAAACAGAAAAACAAAGGTTCAGAACAGAGCACCTTAGATATAAGAGAGGACTGAAAATGTGGCAAAGATGAGTGTGCAATGAAGTCAGAGTCACTGGGTCAAGTTTACCAAACCCCAGTGGTCACAGCTTTTTTGGTGGCTAAGGACAGAGACCCACCAAGTTTCTTTACAAGAAAGGAAGGTTTTACTGTATGGATGTTCATGGACTCAGAACAAAAACTAAAATACCTAATGAGATCACGGTAGTCTTTCTTGTTCAGGGGCCCTCAAGGTTCATTTTCAGCAGTCTTTCTTTTTGCATAGCAGCTCCAATATCCACAGCACCCTTTCAACACAACACCCAATAGCCATTAGAACTTCTCTTTGAATCTCTTAGCTTAAATTTCCAAGAGAAAGAATTTTATTCACTCAAATATTATCATCTCTGTTTGGGTAGAGCTCTTCACACAAGGCCATAAGGAAGGCCATTAGATATCTCAAAAGTAGGTTTCCAAGTACCCTAACAGCAGGCTGCTTTCAGAAGCAAGCTACAACCTTGGTCCTTTCCGTGGCCTCCCATGGGCAAAGAATAGCATGATGTGGTTTTCTTAACCAAGAAAGAAGTGAAAAAGCAGTTTAATCTAGAAAGGGAAGTTGAACATGGCAGCAGGCAGACTGATTGCCATATCTCAGACAAATGTTTATCAGAAGTCAGACCCAACAATTCTAATGGCCTTCAAACATTCTAATTGTTCTACATGAAAAAGGCCACCACCCTTTTGAAGATAAGGCATATTGATCTGAATTCAGTCTATTTTCTGTACATTGGCCCCAACATATGAATGTTATATGCTACTGTCATCAGTCCACCAAACAAGCAGGATTCATGTAGTATGATCCTACAAACAACTTTATTTTGTACTCCCACTGTCTCTTTGAATTTCCTCAGAAGAAGCTGTCCTCCTGCTGCCGGATAAAAATTTATTGGGCTACATAGCATCACTGGTTACACTTGGGTAAAATCTTCATTATCACTCACAAAACCTCCAGTAACCGAAAACTTCCAATCCCAGCTAACAACAAAAACTTCAAATGGGAGTTGATATTAAACTTTTCCCACCCTTGGGATTACTTATCTGAGATTGTTATTGTCTGCTGCAGGTCGCTGGCCCCTCTGGATTGGAATACAGAGCAGGGAAAAAATGAAAGGCCAAAAAAAAAAAAAAAATGATTGCATGCTCTTAGGACCTGGTGATGTTCAAAGCTCTTTCCTGAGTATGTGTCCGTTTTCTTTAGAGATGCCTCTGCTGGGATGCCTCCAACTGCAGTTCTCCTTACCTGGGCAGTACACCTCCACAGATAGGCAGGCCTCTCCTGATGCCCCTCAGCTCCTTCACCTAAAACTATACTCCAGCCTTGGGCAAAACTCTCTTAAGCAAGACCCTTTATTAGACAGGCACTGCTGAAGTGAGTTTTCCATTCAGATCCCAGAATTCTTGAGTCTCTGGTGCAGTACTAGAGAGAAGAGTACTTGCTTTCCAGATCTAGCCCTCTACATTGAAGCCATAGGAAGCTTGAGACAGCTTGACTTTTAGCTTTCTCTGGCATGAGTCAGATACAGCCATGCATCCACCAACTCCAGGAAACATACGTTTTGTCAAGCTTTCTGAATGGCCACATTGAAGCCTCCCACCCTTGAACTTGAGGAGAGGGCACCTCTTCTTTGCCTCTTCGGCAACATGGCATAGAGTAGAAATTTCAGACAAGCTTCTCCAAAGCATTATTCTTCATAAAATCCTCTCATTTTCAACCATCTACTTTTTTAAAATCCCCAGTAAGAGTGAGGGTCTCTAAAAAGGGTCTCTGCTCTGATATTCCGAGAGAACGAACGGTCTCTCTCAGGATTCATTTTGGTATCAGAAATCTATAACATCTCAATGTCTTAAAACTCCAATTTTAACATCCTGTTATACTACCTGGTACACTGTAAGAAATCAATTGATCAAAAATGAAAAGGAACATTATGCTCACAACTTTTATTTTTGTCCACCTTTTTAGTCTGATTGCAAGAACCTTCTCTTAGCTGTATACTGATCTGTAAATCATTCTTGAATAACCTATTCTTGATGACCCCAAAATAAATGTAGTGGGGAATGCTACATTTCAGGAAACTGAAATGGAAATGATCTCTAGCTAGACACAAGCACTGTACGATAACTACATCTCCACTCAAATGTAATTTCGCCATCTCCTAAATTACATTTTCCCCACTAGTTCATTTAATATGCATCTGCAGAATGCTGTCTCAGAATTTCATTTTCCTCTGGGCAAAATGTTTACACTCTCATCCAGCCTTGAATGTGTTTATGTCTCTTGTTTATTTTCTTAAATAAAAGTTGGGACAAAGACAAATGGGCAGAAGCTACAAGGAGGAGGCACACGGGTCAGTGAATGAAAAAGGAAGAGGGAGACAAAGCAGTTCGGGGAATTGTCTAAATCAGCTCTGATTGCCATAACAAAACACCACAGATTTTGTAGTTTAAACAACAAACATTTATTTTCTCACAGTTCTGGAGGCTGGAAATCCCAGATCAAGGCGCCAGTCAATTCATTCCTAATGACAGCTCTCTTCCTGGCTAGGGGATAGACACCTCTTTACTCCATCTTCACAAGGTAGAGGGATGGAGGAGGGGAAGGAAGAGGATAGAGGGAGGGAGGAGGAGGCAACGCAGATAAGTGTTCTTAAAGGAATACTACTCTTCTCAGATCAGAGCCCCAGCCACATAACTCCATTTCACTTAATTACCTCTATAAAGGTCCTCTCTCCAAATAAAGCCTATAGTCACACTGGAGGTTGGGGTTCAACATATGAATTTTGGAGGACACATTCAGTCCATGACATTCTACATCTGGCCCTCTTAAATTTCTATCTTTCTCATATGCAAAATACAGTCATTCCATCCCAACGGCCTCCCAAATCTTAACTCATTCCAGCATCAACTCTAAAGTCTACAGTCCAAAACCTCATCTAAGTATGATCTAAGTCAGATTTGAGAGATTCAAGATAAAATTTTTCCTGAGTTAAAATTCTTCTCCAGCTGTGAAGCTATGAAACCAGAAACATGCTTCTGAAATGAAATGTTATTACATAGGGTAGACATTCCCATTCAAAAAGGTAGAAATAAGAAAGGAAGATGGGGTGACGGGTCTCAAACAAGTCCAAACCCTAGCAAGGCAAATTTCATTAGATTTTATGGCTTGAGAATAACCCTCTTCAGCTGGGTGTCCTACCTCCAGGCCCACTGGGGTGGCAGCATCTCATCCTGAGGACTGTGCAATGTGGCCCCCACCCTTTTAGCTCTTTCAGACTCCAGCCCTCTGTTCTCTGCAAGGGTCCTACTCACAGGGCTCTCTGCAGAGGCTCTTAGGAGGAGAAAACAGCCTCACCCCTTGGGCCAACAGGGAGAGTGCCCTCCCTGGAGATCTCTGAATAGCCTTTGGGGTCATTCTGTTGTGGCCGCCAGCCCCCAAAAGACACACGGACCACCAAAACTCAATAAATTATAAGAAACACGCTCTTCATTCAGCCAGCTGGGTCTGCCAGGGGTACACAGACCCCAAATTAAGCAGCCTCAAAATGTAGAGGTACAGGGTTTTTAAGCCCCAAATCCCATTCTTCATTCTATCTAAACACAAAGGTCTATCTTTCTTCTATTCACTACCTGTCAACTCACAGGTCAGGTGCATAAGCCGGGGTACAGAAGCAGAAAGCTTATTGTTAGAATGCTATGTTCCTGTGGGTGACAGCCTATGTTCCCATGGACATAGCCGTGTTCCCATGGGCAGTAGCCAGGCAGTAATTTGCCTGCAAGTAATAAATTTCTAGCAGTCATTTTTCAGCCATTACAATTCTCTTTTTGTTTTCTCAAGAATAGCCCACCTCAGCAGCTGAATAGCTCTGTGGTGTGGTCCTTCATTCTGCCAAGCTTGCTCTGCCTCTTTCAATTCAGACTGGCTGTGACTCTGCTGGTATAAGCCCATTTCTATACCTGGTTCAGTTGAGATGGATGATTAAATCTATGAGTCTCCCATGATCTCTATCAAATGGTTGTTCATTTGATGAAGAGAACTGTTAATATTCTCTTAAGAATAAGCCTTCTCATTCTTTATAATATGAATACGCTGAGAATTTCTCAAATCTCCAAGTTCTGATTCCTTTTTGCTTAACATTCTTCAATTCATCTCTCTCCTCTTGCATTTTACTACAAGCAGTAATAAGGATCCAAGCTGCACCTTCAATACTCTGCTAAATAGTCAATGTCTTTGTTCGCAGGTTCTACCTTTCACAAAACACTAGAACACAATTTAGGCAAGTTCTTTGTCACATTATAAAAGGATCCCCTTCCCTTCAGTTTCCAAAAAACTGTTCCTCATTTCCACCTGAGACCTCGAAATGGCTTTTATATCCATATTTCTATCCACATCCTAGTCATGATTATTTATACATTCTCTCAGAAGATGGAAGCTTTCTCTCCAGCTCTCCTTTCTTTATGCTCTCACCAGAACTGCTTTAACATCCATGTTTCTCCCAATAATTCCTTCATGGGATCTTGGCTTTTATTAGCATGCACCTCCAACCTCTTCCAGCTTCAATACATTAGCCAGTTCCAAAGCCACTTCTACATTTTTCGGTATTTATTACAACAGCTCCTCACTTCTTGGTACAAAAATCAATCTTAGTCGGCTAGCTGCCATAACAAAATACTACAGACTGGGTGGCTTAAACAGCAGAAATTTATTTTCTCCCAGTTCTCTAGGCTAGAAGTCCCAGATTAAGGAGCCAGCCAATTCATTTCCTGGCAAGAACTCTCTTCCTGGCTCGTCGATAGCCACATTCTTGCTGTGTCCTTGTATAGCAGAGTGGTGGGGAGAGGGAGAAAGGATCAGGGCCCCACCTTTATGACCTAATTTAATTTATTACTCTAATTAAGAGGTTAGAATTCCAACATATGGAGGTTGCAATTTAAACATATGAATTTGAGGTTGGGGACACAAACATTCAGTCCATAACAAAAATAATTATACCACCAGCCTATTTAACATTATTTTGCTCCATTCTGAGACAAGACTAGCAGCCTCCACAGCTGGAATGGCTAATGTGAAAGCTACATGGTACTGAATTCCTTCTAGTGAATCACAGGCCATATTAGGGTCTTTTAACTTTAAGCTCAGATAATCCTCTGTGGTAGGCAGAATAATGGCCCCCAAAGATGTTCCCTGCCCTAAACACTGGAACCTGTGAATATTACCTTACATCTGCAGCTGTAAAGTCCCTTTGCAGATGTAATTAATATTAAGAACCTTGAGATGGGGAGACTATCTTGGATTATACAATGTAGTTACGAGGATTCTTAAAAGTAGAAGAGGGAGACAGAAGAGGAGAGTTGCAAAGAGATGTGATTGTGGAAGGTCAGAATGATGCAATATGAGAACTTGACCTGCCACTTAGATTCTCCTCTAAAACTTTAAGAAAAGAACACAGCCTGGCTGACACCTTAATTTTAGCCCAATGAGACCTATGGTAGACTTCTAATCTATACAACTATAAAATTATAAATTTGTGATTATTTGTTATGGCAGCAATAAAAAACTAATACACCTGTTAAAAGGTCTCATGCCCCTCCTCCGAAAGTGGCTTCCACTCTTCCAGTGAAGGACAATATCCCAAATCTCTGCTTTATGTGAAATATACTCTAGCTACAGCCTGGCATAACTGGCTATACTCAAGATATATGGGAACTGAATCAGGACAGTTTATGTGCTGTCTACACAATCCCATGACAGCTTACAAAGCAAACAGATACTTTCAGAAGATAATTTAATGTCTACTTCTGATGCTAAGTACTCTAGACTATAAGCATTCCTTGAGTATAGGAACTACTTCTTGTTAAAAATTCTGTCTTCAGAACCTAGAACTTTCACACCTAACATATGGTAGGCACTCAGTAAATACTTGTTGAATATTAAATAATTATCACAAACTCTGATTAAAATTTGACAGGATAAGTCTTAATATACTTTATGATTTTTCACTTTCAATGTTATTATAAATAAATCTATTATATTACTCAGGGATTTTTAGTTTGTTCATTCGTTCGTTAATTTACAAGCTCGAAATCCAAGCAAATGAGGAAATTTGTAATATGGATAACTAAGAAGGGTTACCATTGTACCAGCTTCAAGTACTCTTGATTCCAGGGTAGTTCTCACATTAGGTCCCTCATAATCTGCTTCCTTAGTTGAAAAATGGTCCCATTACTAACGTTGAAGATTAAAAATACAGATCACTAAACTAAATAATCCTGGTGATTCCTTTCTGCTCTAACAGCTTATTATTTCATAAGAGAATGTCACTTGCTCACCCAGGGAAAACAACGTTAAAATGTGTTTTCACTCACAAATCTAAAAGATATCTCTCAAGACACACTGATAAACAGAATTTATCATATCTACTCATTAAAGCATTCATTTCCTACACTTAGAGTCAGCATACATAAAAAATTATTTTTAAGTGGATCATTATAAAATATTCTATGGGTAAAATTATCTTTCTCCCCTCTCTCCTAGGTTTTAGCAACAATGGAAATGGTGATAAATATAATATGATATTCAGTTCTCTAATATTCTATAATGGAATTAGGAATTAAACTAGTCACTGTATATACAATGAATATATTTTCTGAACAAAAAACTGGTTTGATATATATCACTTTAGCCATTGGCTTTAATATCAGTATGATTAGTTATTTTTGGTTTTGTAATTACAGCAGAAGTCACGTATCCTTGCACACATTAAGACAGTTAAACTTACCAAAGAATTTCAGTATTACTTCAATTATAAGATCTGGTTTATTGGATCTGATTTATACACTGTAATATTAGAATTCTGGGGTACATTGTTGTTTTATGGAACATGATAAAATATTTAAAATTAAGACTAGCCAGAAAGTCTGGAATATAACATCGTTTTATCAAAAGAGTTAAAAGGATAAAGAAGAAAGCAGATAAATTACAAGACTTCATTCTGATCTACAACCAGCTTATATATATGGTGAGTAAAAATACTAACTCAGAGGAAATAACAAACACTATAGAACAAAATACGATTAAGTGCTAGGTTGTCCAGTACAGATGATGAAAGCTAAAGAAGAAAGGAGAAATACCTCTTTACTTCAGATCTTTTATAATAGCTTCTATTTAAGTCCTGAGAGATTTTATACATTTTCTCTTTTTCATAGCCATTCATCTGAACATTTCAGTCAGCTGGGTCACTGGGACTCTTACAGTAAAACCTGACCCCTAGTCTCCCTTTCAAGTGACAACTCATGAGATTAAACCTTTCACCCTTCCACTTGGAACAGTCAAATTCAAAATGAATATAGCAGATCCAAAAATTAAATCTTTTAATAGAAACATTTGTGAAAGAAATGTGGTAACAGGAATATATAGCCACTAATCATAATATGTGAGTATTTTATTATATAATGCTGCCAGGGTAGAGTTGGAGAAGAGCATTTGGCCCACTTAAAAAATACATTAAGAAAGTTTAGAGTTCTCTGAACATGATAGGCAAATGAATGATTGAAATTGTTCTAGAAAAGGTAATTATATGTGACAAGATATGATTTGTGAAGTAAGGCCGGAAAATCAAACTAGTATATCTCAACTCCAGCAGATAAGACAAGTGCACATGACTACATCTATTTTTAGTTTAAAATAGTGTTTTTAAAAAAATTCTTTATGTTCTACTTTCAAATATGAATTCTTTCCTCTACCTTTCTGTAGCTGACTTTTACATAAGTATTTCATCTATGTCAGAATGTAAAATTTAATTTAACAGAACCCCTTTTTCATATTAACAGTTTACTCTTATGACCTTTGCTTTAAGATCTACAAAGAACTTGAAAATCCTCAAGTTCAATGTCCTATAACCAACATACAGAAATCGTGAAAGAACTGTAGGGTAAGCAATATTGCAATGATGACAACTACTTAAAATTTGCCAAAATGACACAAAAGCATCCATTTAATAATCAATAAGACAATTGCTATTCAGTATGAAAACATTTACAAATAAACATTCAATCTCACTGTTATTGAGTCTAGAAATAATCAAAGTTCACAATGGTAAATATTCCCACTTAAAATTGCAAATATTTATTGAAAAGCTATAATATACAAAAAAAAAACTGTACTGTAGACTGTGAAAGACACTGAGAAGTCTAAGGCAGATCATGCATTCAGTGACTTTATAATTTAGTAATTTAACATAAAAAATACTGTGACTTTTAGTTTGGAAAGATGATAGACCCATTTCTCCCTGGTTATCCCTGCTAAGCACAATTATAAACCCCAGAAATAGCATTAAAGGCAACCAAAAGTGAACTCCAAAAGGTGGAAGAAGAAAGTGAACTTGTGTGGGATCCCGACTAGAGGAAACAACACATCAGCAGAGTATCTTATATCCTTCCACCCAAGGGAAGAAAGCAACCCAAACCCATGTTTACCAAATCCCAACCTAGCAAGGCTCATTGCTCCTCATGATCAAAATAGGGTCCTTCTGACAACGTTAGGCAAGCCCAATACCACTGAGTTGATCAGGAGCCCTGACAACAAAACATGGTCAGAGGAAGCACTCCTCTCTACCCCACCACCAGCTCTTCACACCCTTCTAAAGAGTGTGTTTAAAAAATGACCCAACTATATGCTGCTTACAAAAAAAAAAAAAATCATTTAGATTTAACAACCTAGGTAGTTTGAAAGTGAAAAGATGTTAAATGGTATGCCATGGAAACACTATTAAAAACATTTTTTAAGTGGCTGTTAATATGTGATAAAGTAGACTTCAGAGCAAAGAAAATTATGTAGAGATGAAGAGGAGGTGACATAATGACAAATCTGCAATTAGAGCTGAATACTTCAACACCCCCTTCTCAGCATCTGATAGAATTACTAGGGGGAGAAAAAGCAACAAAGATTTAAAAGATCTAAAAAAATGATCAACTGAAAGATTTTAATTGACTTATATAGAATACACCATCACAACAGCAGAATATACCTTTTTTTCAAGTGTCCAAAAGTTTCATAGATGACATCGAAAAGCATAATCCACAGAAAAAAAAATAAATTAGGTACCATCAAAATTAAAATTTTCTGTTCTGCAAAAGACACTATTATGATAATAAAAAGACAAGCTACAGGTAGGGAGAAAATATTTGCAAATCACATATCTGACGAAGAACTTGAATCTAGAATATGTAAAGAAATCTCAACACTCAATAGTAAGCAAAAAAAATCCAATAGACTGTACAAAAAGACTTGAACAGACACTTCACAAATGTGAATACAGACAGTAAACAAGCACTTGAAAACTTTTAATATCATTAGCTATCAAGGAAATGCAAACTAAACTATATATGAGATTCACTACACATATATCCGAATGTCTAAAATAAAAATGACAATAACAAATGCTGATAAACATGTGGTGGATCATTTTATAAATTCCTGGTGGGAATATAAAATGGTACAGAAAACAGTTTGGCAGCTTTTTATAAAGCTAAACATTCAATTGCCATTTTACACAGGAATCACACTCGGACATTTATCCCAGAGAAATGAAAATGTATTTTCACACAAAATCTGTACATAAGTATTTATAGCAGCTTTATTCACATTAGCCAAAAACTGGAAACAGATCAGATGTCCTTCAACAGGAAAAGGTTAAACAAACTGAGGGATAAATACCATGAATATCACACAGCAATAAAAAGAAACAGACTATTGATACATACAACAACTTGGGTGAATTTCCAGAAACTGCACTCAATCAAAAGAGCTAATCCTAAAAGGTTACATATTTTATGATTCCATTTATAAAGCTTTTTTGAAAAGACAAAATATTTGAAGTGGAGAACACATTAGTGGTGAGGGTAATAATGATAGGAGGGAATGGGCGTGGTTATAAAAATTCAACATGAAGGATTCTTGTGGTGCTCTAACTGACTAGTATTTTGACTGTGGTGGATATCTGAAGCTACTCATCTGATAAAACTGAAGATAACTAAATACATATTCACAAATATACGAATACAAGTGAACCTACAGAATTTGAATAAAATAGATGGACTGTATTTGTCAGTATCCTGGTTATGATATCATACTATAGGTTTGCAAAATGTTACCCTTAGGGGAAACGTCTTAGAGTGTACACAGTATCTCTCTGTATTATTTCTTACACCTGCATGTGAATCTACAATTTATTTAAAAATTTCCAAGAAATAGCATCATTCTTTGGTGCAAAGCAAATGTTTGTTCTCAGGCAAACTTTTGTCATAACCACTCTCAATTTACTTTAGAAACACAGACTCCTAGAAATTAAAGGGTCATTATAGATATCCATTCAGTTTTACCAATACCCAACTTTCCTTCCTTGAAGACTAGCTTTAGTCGATACAATATATAAAAAAAATAACATGTATCACTTCTAGGCAAGAGCTTTAAGAGCTGATGTGAGCTTTGCCATCTTCTCTTTTCCCTCTATCACAGCCACACCAATGTTTCAAGCAGTGGTTTCTCTGTCAGCCCAAATTATAAAGTGAGGATGATGATGACTTAGAAGCAGAAATCCTAGAAGATATAAACTCTAATTGTGCAAACCTTGTGATATAGGTGTTCCTTATTATTGCAGCATAACTTAGCATATCCTGACTGATATATAGTCTAACACTTTTCATATCACAGGTATCAAAACCAAGAGCTGAGAGCTTAGAGCCTAAGCTATCTAGAAAGTTAGTGACAGAAATAATAACCATGACCAGGATAGCAAGAGTCCCAAACTGGTGCCTTTCCAATACAGATTTTATCAGTGTGCTTCCGGCTATTTTGTACATAAGAATAAAAATAAAATACAAATAAAAGCTCTGTACCAAACCAAATAATCAAATGAGTTTGCAGACTGATAAGCTAAAAGTGAAGGAACAGGTTTTTAAAAGTAGATTGAATGAAATATTGGCATTTCTCCTTTTATCATATAGTCTGAACCAGCAGCCCATCACTCAGAAAGAAAAAAAGTAGTTGACTCGAATGAGTTATGCTAGAAAAATCTTTGATATTTTGAAAATTCAAATGTCAACATGTCACATAATATGAGAAATGGGAGTCACTGGCTCCATCCTTCTGAGCATTTCTACAAAATGAATCAAGATCAAATATCAATCCCAGAGGTTTATAACCTGAAAAGTACATTCGGATAAGTCTGTAAAGAGATGTTTCAGTGGTGGTCATGAATATTTGTGGCGTTAAAAAGGGGTTTGTGAAAGTAAGCATCAAGTTTTCTTCTGAGAAAGGGATTATTTTGCTCAGCATAGTTTTTTGTAAACATACTAAATAAGGACCCAAAAGATTCCTATTGTACGTGTTAAAATTTGAAATTTGACTTATGGAAGAAAAAAACAAAAAACTTAAGAACTAAATCATTTAAGAAAACAGTTTTCCATCCTAATTTGCTACATGCCACACAGGAAAAAAGAATCTATGCACTCTCTGACTGCACGACAGAACTTCTCAAAAACTGCTCCAGTCTCCAGTCATCAGGCATTAAAGGCTTTATTGCAAATTCTACTATGAAACAGTGGCAGTTCAGGAAGAAACAAGTAGCTGAAATTTTCATTAGAAAAAAAAGCTTCACCTTGTCCTTGATTCATTATTCTATTTATTAATTACTTCTTGAAACCATGAGTTTTTCCTCTTTAATTTTCATTCTAATTCTAAATGTAACATGGTCATTGTAAAATTTTTGGAAAGTTTAGACAAGAGAAAATTAATGCAAAAGTGTTTTCCTATAATCTCACCACCCTAAGCAAATGCTAGTGTAACTGTGGCAAATTTCTTCCGACCTTCTTTTTTTCTGTGTACCTTTCAAACATAGTTGAGGTAATAGTTTACTTATAATTCTGAATCTTTTTTGTGTCCCAGTCATTGCTACATCAAAAAATATTTTCTGATATTACTAAAAACTCATTAATCTCATTTTATTAGATGTACAAGATTCTATTGGCATGATATGCTGTTATTTATTCAGTTTTCCAACACAGACATCTTGGTCTTCTCTCTCATCATCACAAGGTATCTGAGTTATAAAACTTTATTCCATATTCTTTTTTCATTATTGCTTTGATTTATCCTGAATTCTAAAAAAATATTCAATATGCTGTTTTCAATTTCATTCTGCCTCACTTCTCCCTTTTAAAGCTGCTTCTTCTCTTAGATTGTCCTAGGAACTTTGAACAATCGTTCTCTCCACAGATATACTTCAACACTGGATTCTAGCAAATACTCTGTGGTGCTCTCACTGGTATTGAGAGAAGGGGTTGTGTATCTCACATTCACAAAATAAATATGCCCATAGGTGACTGCTTAAATAAAACAATCCTTCTCAATATCTGTGCATTCTTAAAGGTAAATGTGGTACGATGAAAATAGAAAAAGCATTGGCTTGAAATCAGATTCTTAATGCAATTCTATTTCTCTCTTTGTAAGTCACTAAATTACTTGAACCATACATCCTCATTTGTAAAATAAGAAATTTAGTTAGAAAACTCTGAGTTTTCTTCTAACTCTATCCTTCTCTGACTGGAATAGTTTCTAACTCTGCTCAGTTGTGTGACTTCATAGACCAACCAGAGTTCAGAGAGGAAGAACGCCAAAGCCTCTCCTTGTATTTAAGATATGATGGGTCTTAGCATGGGAATTAGAATTTTACCAAAGTTGGAAGAATTGGACCCAAAGAGTTGTGCTCCCAGACTGAAGTACAAATGTGGATGGTTTTCAAGAGATGAACCCAAAGCCGCTACCAATCTGGCAAACCTCTGGGAAGCTCCTCACACAAACTCATTCAGTTTGCTCCCAGAAAAATCGGTGAATCTCAAGAGTTTAAACCTACTGTAAATCTCAAGAACCTCGTGTAATCTCCCACCAATCAGCTCAGTCTGCAGGACTCATGTGTTAAATCCCATACTTACCTAGAAGCAGTCTGAACCTCAAGTCAGCTCACATAACTGCCTTTAACTGCATTTGGAGCTTCTTTTTCTCTTCCAGCTCCACAGACTCTCACTAAGGACTATAGTAGGGGGGACCCTGGCAAGTGTAGTTCATACCTTTGAGAGTCTCTTAACTTGATCTGTAAAATATTTATTAAACATAGTTATTTAGTCTCTGCTATAGTCATAGCACTAAGCATGGTGTTATGACAAGTACCAGGAAACATAACAGGAGTAATCACAGCCTTCAAGAAGCTCACAGCCAATTTAGAGAGGATACCCCCAGGAACAATAACTAGTTGGATGTTGCACTAGACACCCAAGATGCAGGGGCCCCACATTCTTTTTAGAACTACCCAAAACCCATGTTTTTAAGATACTAAGTTACTTATAGGAAAAGAAATCGGGATAAACCCTCAGATTCCCTGCTAAGCACATCTCCTGCTTGAGGAAAATGCAGAAGAAAATACCATGTGGAATCCCTAGGGAGTGCATGAAACCTCCACGGGGGCTCTTCCAGCTGGGTCCTGAGAACCAAGCCTGGTGCTTCTTTTTCTCCCTGTTTATTGTCCTTACAATATTCTAACGCAAAGTACATGAGATGTTTCCAAAATCCACTTCTGTGATTCATTTCTCGAGAACTTAAGAAGTAGTGCTGTGGATGTTCAGCAAATACATGGCAGAGGGCCCTGGAAAAGCATGCAACCCCATGTTACGGGCTAAATTGTGTCCCTCCGAAATTATATGTTGAAGTCTTAACTCTCAGGTGAATATATTTAGGACAAGAACATTAAAGATTTAATTAGGTTAAAAGGAGATCATATGGATGGTACTTACTCAATCTGGTGTCCTTATAGAAAGACATTTGGGATGCACAAAGAGTAAGACAAGTAAACACAAAGGAAAGACCACGTGATGACACAGTAGAAGGCTGCCACCTACACGCCAAGGAGAGAGGCCTCAGAAGAAACCAATCTGACAACACCTTGATCCTGGGTTTCTAGAACTGTGAGTACAAATGTCTGTTGTTTCAGCCTCCAGTGTATAGTGTTTTGTTATGGCAGCCCTAGCAAATTAGTACACAATGGCAGCAAACACAGGTATTTCTATGGGATTTGGAGCAGCAGCTGTGGGCATGGGTCTTGCAGCCTTGCGGAAGCCTGCTAACAAGTATTGTCTGGCCAATGATCAGCATACATTATCAAACTACTCTATTATTTTGAGGTTGCATGGTTAAATGTAGAGAGAAGAATATAAGCTTCATGAAGGCAAGACCCTTATTTGTTTTACTGACTGCTATATTACCAGCATAAGTATTGAATGATTTGATGAGTCTTGAAAAACCATCACAGATAAGTTTTCATCGCCCCAAAATGCTCCCTCATGCTTCTTTGCAGTTAATCTCCTTTCACAAACCCTGGTCCTTGGCAACCATGATCTACGATTTTGCCTTTTCTATAATTTCCTATAAATGGAATCATGCAAAGTAGAGTCTTTTGTGTCTTGGCTTATTTCACTAAGCTTTTGATTTCATCCATGTTGCTGTATGAATCAGTACTTCATTTCCTTTTTATTTGTTGGGGAAGACAGTCTCACACATGTGGTCTTACAACCGCTGCTCAGCCACTAAAGAATGGGTGTCGGCCTGAAAAACTTTCTTATGTGGAGATAAGGAACCCACACCACCTGTGCCAGGCCTAGTATCTTGCCTGATACTCATGTGGAAATAGCTTGTCATTTTACACTGAATGAGTGTCCCTTTGTCTTGTGTAAGAATATATGTCAATGGCCCTCAGGCACGGCCCCAATTTCGGTATTTCAGACTCCATGTGGAGTGCACATAAGCCATTTTCACTGCATGAGCTTCCGGGGGCACTCACTAGCTATTAGACCAGCATGCACTATTAGAGCTGATATTGCTGTCTCTTCTCTATGTGAGTGAAAGCACTGTTCCATCCAGCTTGACTGTGTGTGTTTTCCTTGGCAACTCTGAATCTGGAATGTAGTAGAAAGAAGTATTTGGACTTCTGTGATGATCTTTGCTATCCCTGCACGTACTTGGAGTCTCACCTTGGCAATGATTACTGATGCATAGTGTCCTGCTCCACAGATTGTTGACTAGTATTCCATTATATGAATATGTTATAATTTGCTTTTCCATTCACCAACAGATGGACAATTGGATTGTTCCTAGTTATAGCCATTATAAAAAATGTCCCTCTTGACATTTCAGTAAAATCTTTGTGCGAATATGATTTTTGTTGATTTTTTTTTACACTTGGATAAGTATATAGGAGTAAGATTGCTAGATAGTATGTTAAGTGTATATTGAAATTTAAAAACTGCCAAATTATTTTCTAAAATGCCTGCACCGTTTTGTATTCCCAAAAGCAATGCATTCCCAAATGCTCTTCATTCTTACCAGCTTTTGTTATTACGGTCCTTTAAATTTTAGTCATTCTACCAGGTGTGTAGTAGCATCTCATTATATTTCCTTGATGACTAATGATGTTGAGCTACTTTTTATGTACTTTCCATTTGTATATGTTTTTTTGATGAGGCAAGTATTCAAATTTTAACCCATTAAAAAAATAGTTTATCTTCTTACTGAGTTTCAAAAGTTCTTTCTGTATTCTGGATGCAATTCTTTTATCAGATATAAGTTTTGCAAATACTGTCTCTCACCTTGTAGCTTGTGTTTTCCTTTACTTAACAGTCTTTTCAAAAACAAGTTTTGGCAAAATCATCAAGATTGTTCCATAAGTCGTTTCTGACTTCAGTTACCCTCACAAGACTATCTAGCAATTATCCATAGAGAAGACATCACTGTGAAAGTCCCAGAACCCAGGGGTGAGGCTGAAGGACCCCTCACCCCCAGACCACAGAGACACCACAGAGAAGAATCACATTAGAAGGATAAGAGAGAGGCAACACTGACTACATCACCCCTCCCCCAGGCCAGCATTATGCCTCACTGAGGGCCCTCATGAGCCTACAGTTTCTCCAGGGCAGGGAAGGGAGCCCAATGTGGACATCCAGGCCCAGTACTGCAGGACACTTTCCAGGTGGCCCATTGGGTCACTGTGGTTATCTGTAGGTATGAACTACTGGGATCCGAGAGAAATGGAGGACAGGACTTATATCAGTCAGAGCTCACACCTTGATGGACCACATTACTGCCTGCAGTGGCATCACAGCAAATCTAAGACAGTGGCTCTGCCCAGCTGGTGGCCCTCTCTGGCCACGGAGTCTGTTTTTCTTTCTCAGTTTCAGTTTAAATAGACTATTTATATGTCTTAAAATTCACTGATTATTTTTTCTTTTGCAGTATCTAATCTGCTATTAATCTCATCCAATAAATATGTTAGATGAGATATAAATATAAATATCTAACATTTATTATTCTGCTTCATTTGGTCCCTTTTTATAGTTTATGATTCTCTTGTCATTATTTTCATATTTTCCATATATCTTTAAGCACATTAATAATAGCTATTTTAAAGTTTACTGCTTTAGTATCTTTTACTGGCTATTGGCCATTGTTCTGCCAGGCAGTTAAAGTACTCACCAATAATGCTGATATTTTCAAGCTTATTTTTCAGTTTTGTTATAAAAGCCTAGAATACCCTTTACATTGAGGCTAGTTTGCCATATATCTAAAGTATGACCTTTCTGAAGTCTCTATGGGCATGTAATAGGTGTTAAATGAGGAATCTCTACTCAAGCAGGTCAGAATTTTAATATCTCCCAGCCCTGTGTGAGCTATGGGAATTTTCAGCTAATAACTACCCAATTATCTTTCTCTGGCCTCACTGGTTTCACCCTGTAAATTCGTGGATTTGTATTCAGCATCAGACCTAAGGGACTCATATGCAGATTTTGGAGCTCCTTCTCTGCAAGCTCTTGCCTCTCCTGCAAACTCTGGATGCCTCACTTCTCCACACTGTGATCTCTGTCTCCTGAAATCAAGGGGATCATTTTGCTCATCCTGGGATCCCCATCTCTGTTCCTCTGGCAGAAAACAGAAGTAATTGTAGGATTTACTTTTTGTTTCCCTTTTAGAGACAGAGATCTAGAATGGTTACTATCCAATGCTCAAAAGAATGTTGTTCCCTATCTATTGTCCAGTTTTCTACTTGTTTAAATTTGGTAGCTAGGCTGGCCCCAATTACTCCATCAGGATCAGAAGTCAATAGCCAACCCATTTACTTTATATATTTGAAAAAGGATAGGTTTCAATTATCAATGGTCTCAAGGGAAATTTCTTAGAAAAGGTGCACAAGAATTCTATCTCTGGCACATGAATTGCAAGGAGTGGTACTATAGAATCATGAGAAAATCTTTCAGAGAAAGTTCAGGAGAAAAACAGCTATTTTAGAGTTCTTTGCTGCCAGCAGGGAATCACAAATGATTAACTTTTTTCTGCCTGTAACTATTTTGGGCTTAGGTCACTGAATCCCTTTTTGTCAGTATTTTTTCTTCAGTTATTAGAGCAAGTATATTCCACAGTCCGGCAGTTAGGATAAGCTGCTAACTGGCACTGTCATTTGGTTTGCAACTTTGGTGATGGTCAAGAGAAAAAAATTCCTCATCTAGGGTAACCAGATAGAATATTCAAAGGCAGAAGAAACAAGAAAGATATAATGAACTGAAGATGAATTTATTTTCTTATTGTTTTTGTCTTAGTGAAGACATGCCATGGGAGGTGTTGGCAGAAGTCTAACATGGAAAAGCTGAGTATACTCATTTCTCTCCTCTTGGCAAAGGATAGAGCTGTTGGCTTCTCTTGGAAAAGGGAGAGAAGTTTCAGAAAAAGCAACAAAAATAATTAGGCAATAAAAAAAAATAGATCTGTGGGGAAAAAGGTTTATGAATTGACACTGTTTATCCTGGAGAACGCAAAGGTGTTTCACACATAGATTAGGTTGCATTTATGGAGCACATTAAAACCCTTTCACAAAACACTGCCAGATTATCTGATTTTATCTTCAAAATAACCTGTGAGCATAAGGTATTACTTCTATTTTACAGAGATATAGACTAAGAAGCAGAGTTTAAGGAATTTGACTCAAATCACAGAGCCAGTTGATAGCAGAGACAAAAACAAAAACAAAACACCTGGTTGTTCTAGTCATTCCACAAGAGTATTTTGGCTAGCCATTCTTCTTCTCCATAAATAATGCCACAGGAAAAAATAATAATTTTAATAAATGAAATCAAAAGCACAAGAACATCACAAAAGACTCCAGAAAGACCTGGAATTCTGGACTTCTGGGTAAAGATGGAAGGCTGAATACATATACCTACTTTCACTACCTATCAAAAATACTCTAAAATAGTAAAAGGGAGAACATGAGATGAAGCAAAACCAAATTCTGAAAGAATATTAAGCAGAAGGAAGAGAAATAAATGAATTAGTGGACATAAGAAAACTAAATCCTTAGCTGGCGGCAATAAATCCTGTATCCCAAAAGACTCAGAAAATTGGCGGTATTGGCATCTCTGAAATGTGAGTAAAGGGAGAAGGGCTTTTTAAAAGGAAAGTCTAGTAGGTCTCAGATCCCCAACCCACTTTTAATAGCCAGGAAACTAGCACATAGCTCGTGCACCAGCAGAAGACCTGGAGTGTCTTCTCTTTTAAAGAATGTGATTAGATAGCGGTACCTCCTTCTGGACCAATGTCACTAAAAACAGCTGACCTCAAAGGGACAACCTTACTAAAAACAAAAATCCCTACCCTACTAGACTACACAGGAATAATTGATTTGTCAGCCAAGCCTTCACTCCCAGGATTTCTTACAGAGAATCTCGCAGCCCTAAGAAGATATAAACAACAGAAATACCTGTTCAAAAGCTCTTTTGACAAGCCACACTCATGTTTTCATTATTTTCAATTAGCTTTTTTTTAGTCCCCCTCTTAATATTTAAGCATAAAGCGCAGATTGTATACATCAAAGGAAAGCTTCTTCTAGTTGTGTTTTTTTCCAGCACCACCAAGCAATTCTTCTAGTACTCAAGCAAAATACCGACTGGCTGTTCTATAATTCAACTTAATTCTGAACTATCTACCTGAAGATAGTATCAGATCCCACAGGTTAAAAGAACTCAGTCCTATAAGACTGTCCCCCTCCACTTTAGAATTAAATCACAAGTTCCAGGTTGCCACCTGTGCTTCTGACAACTAGCTATAGATCAGAGGCTCTCACAACCCTCTCCTTGTTCAATTAATTTGTTAAAGTATCTCACAGAACTCAGAGAAACATTTGCTTATGTTTACCAGCTTATTCTAAAGGATACTATAAAGGATACAGATAAACAGCCAGATAAAGAGGTGCATAGGATAGTCTGGAAGGCACCTAGAGCAGGAGGTTCTGCTCCCATTAAACTGCAGTGTGCCATCCTCCCATCATGTGAATGTGCTCA
Source organism: Eonycteris spelaea (assembly GCA_003508835.1). Taxonomy (NCBI): domain Eukaryota; kingdom Metazoa; phylum Chordata; class Mammalia; order Chiroptera; family Pteropodidae; genus Eonycteris; species Eonycteris spelaea. The sequence goes on from PUFA01000007.1 coordinate 10,447,845, forward strand.
CCAGTCCAGGAGCTCATCAAATCTTTTTGTTAGGAGTTTTTATAGAGCTTAATCTGCAGTCTCTCCCCCAACCCACTTACCCCCTCCCAGAGTTCAGTGGGTAGGGCTGAAAGTTCCAACCCTCTAATCTAACTTAGTCTTTCTGCTGACTAGCCCATCCTGAGGCTATTACCTCATTAAGCTTAGGTACTCAAAAAGAGCTCCTTATGAATGACACTCAAAAAGGGCTCCTTATGAATGACAAATGACACTCCTATAACTTGGGAAATTCCAACGGCTTGAGAAGCTTTGTGCCAAAAACCGGGGAAAAATACCAAATATATTTATTATACCACTTCTAAATTAAAGGATGTAGGAGGTGGGGAGAGGAGGGAGAGGAAGGAATGAAAGACAGAAAGAGACTATGTAGAGAATCACCCCTCTTCTTACCAAAACAAATAAATGAACAAACAACAACAAAAAAAAACTACTGGGCAATTTCAGATCACTGGAGACAAAGAACATCCCTTAAGCTACCAGAAAGAAAAAATGGGTTTCGAGTTAGCTTAACCTCAATCTTGCAAGCTAGGTGACAGTGGTGAAATGCTTTTAAAATTCTGAAGAATTTTTTTTCAACCTAGAATTCATTACCAAGCAAACCTATTTAAAAATTAAGGAAAGAATAATATATTTCAAAGATAAAAAAAAATTCTAGGAATTTATCTTCTATGAAAAGTAAATAGGAAAGACAAGAAAAATCAGAAACAGGCTATACAACACAAAGAAAAGATAAAGCCTTCTCAGAATGATCATGAAAGAAGGTTCCAGGTAATCAAAGGCTTACTAAGCAGAGAAGGAGGTGATTTAGACAGGTACAGGTAAGAACAGTACAAGAAAGACTTCCTCAGGAAGACAAAATAGAAACTTGAATGGAAATGAATACATTTCAAGGCATCCTAGAAAGCTGGAAAAGAGTCAGAGGATGGATTAGTAATAGGTACCTATAAAATTGAGCAAATAAACTAAAGATGACAAATATTAAAATTGTGCAGTAAAGGAAAAGTAATCATAGTTTTATACATGGCTCAGCTGTGATGAGGGTATACATTCATAATATAAGAATACTGAATTATTAAATGAAAATTAAATTCATCACTGTATTGGGAGTATGGGAGATAAAAACATTGCACGTGTATAGGGGAGCAAAAAGTATTATATCCTTATGTTTCGAGAGAGATCAATAGGTTGGAAAAATTAAAAAGTATCAATGAAAATCATGTTATTTAGAGATACTCGGAGGTACTACAGTAGATGTGGAACCAGGTAAGTTGTATATCTCCAACTTCGCTGAGAAATACAGAGCCTCCACTCTACATAATGTCAAAAAGACAACATAGCATGGCTGTTGAAAAGAATTTGAAAGTTGAACTCACCTGGACTCTAATCCTGACTCCACCATCTAATAGCTGTGATGCTATGGGCAAGTTCCTTAGCCTCTTCCAGCTGCAGTTTCCTCCTTTATAAGTTAGAAATAATAGTGACAGCAACAATAATAGTATCTAAAACATTACCAGGCACATAGTTGGCACTCAATATATATTCACTGAATAAATGTTAGCAAAGAATTAGTGATTGTAATGTGATATACAATATATATTCTATATTAGATAGCCTGATATACAATAAACACTCAATAAAACTAGCTTTGTGTTTAGAGCTGGTCTGTTTATAATTGTGTTCTAAATGTAAGCCTTTCTCCCTGCTCATCAAGTTAATGGAGGAGAATTAGTTATTATTCTGACTTTATTCTTAGAAAATTTAGAGGCATATTTAACTCTTCTCTTTCTTGGCCAACCTCTCACAACAATCTCTATATTCTGTCAGTCCTATCTTTATATTAACTTCTCCTTCCTCTTCTGACCACCCCTATTTTCTCCTGTTTGTCTTTGGCAGAAGTTTCCTAAATGGTTTCACTGCCTCACACCTCTTACTCCGAACTATGTCTTCCACCTTGCTGCTAGAGTTACCTTTTCTTTTCCCCCCCTTTTTATTGTTTATTGGGGTGACATTGGTTAATAACATCATATAAGTTTCTACTGCTCAATTCTATAATACATCATCTGTATATTCCATTGCGGGCTCACTACTGAAAGTCTAGTCCCCTCCTCTCCCCGCCCATCTTCTCTCTCCCCACCGCTCTGCTGTCAGTGTCTATGAGTTTGTTTTGTTTGCTCATTCGTTGCTTTCTGTTTTATACCCCACATATGAGTGAAATCATATAGTTCTTGTCCTTTTCTATCGGACTTATTTAGCTTAGCATAATGGAGTCACCTTTTGAAAAACATAAATTCAATCATGTCACTTCCGGGCTAATACTTTCTAGAGTTCTTCATTACTGGTAGTGGAGAGCCTGAGCTCATCACATCGTGCCCACTAAGCCACTATATGGTCTTATCCAAAGTCACCTTAACTTTGTCTCCTGATATTTCCTAATCTTCCTCTTCACAACGTGTTTTCCTCCACTACACTGCTCAAGCACATTCCACTCCACGGTCCCTCCGTATGCCGTGTCCTTTCTCACGTCAGAGGCTTTGCACATACTGTTCTCTCTGCCTAGAATGCTTTTCCTTCTCCTTTTTCAGTTAGCAAATTTGCTATAAATTTTTTGTTGGCCTTCCCAACTATACAACTTCAAGGTTCCTTGAAGTTTTCACTCATTTCTCTGTAGCCTGCCCAGCACCTAACAAGGTCATGGTTCATATTAGGTGCTAAATAACTTCAGGAAAGACAAAGCCTGTAATGAACAGTCACCACCACCTTGTGGCTTCTGCTTACCAATAATAAAGGGCAGTTGATTATATTATGTGTTACGAAAATTACATTCCTTTTTCAAACAAAATGAACAGACTTCCAGGTTTCCTTATTTAATATCTATTATGTAAGTTATTAAGTATGGAAAAAACAAATTTATTTACTGCTCTGTAAATGGAGAAGAGCCTTCACTGTGCCTTATTTTTATCTCTTCTAAAAGATAAAATCAACTAGTATAAGCATGCCCATTTCAACAAACATAAAACTTCCATTTTAAGGTAGTATTTACTTTCTTTTAATTTTTTATTGGCTCCATTTCCACCCACCTCACTCCCTGGGAAACCCATGTCAACAATGAGTATGTTTACATCTATAACTATGTATCTCTACATCTCTAAACATTGAGATATGTAGGTACATACATCTATGACACACTTTTATGTATACACAACAGTCCTCCTCACATGCTTTTCTATATCTCACTTTTCTCTCTCAGTGGAATCTATGGTAAGTCCTCTAAGTCCTCTATGTAAAATATTAATTCATGGTGCATTGGCTACATAATAATTCATTATCAACTCAAATTTTTATGAACACTTTACCACCGTCTTATTTAAGCTACCTTCTGGCCTGTCTTAGCTTAGGCTTATAAACAGCAGAACTTTATTTCTCACAGTTCTGGAGGCTAGCAAGTCTAAAATCAAGGCACCAACAGATTTGGTATCTGGTGAAAACACACATCCTTTTTCACAAATGATAGTCTTTTTTGCTTCGTCCTCTCATGGCAGAAAGGGAGGGAGGGGGCTCTCTAGAGCCTCTTTTATTAAGAGTACTGATCCATTCATGAGAGCTCCACCCACTTGACCTAATTATCTCCCAAATATCATTGGTTAAGGATTAGGTTTCAACATACAAATTTGTGGAGGATGGGGGACACAAACATTCATTAGATAACCTAGCCAAAGAGAATAAAGCATGGAGAACTTAACTTACCAAATGAAAAAAAAAAAAAATCTATAATTCAAAATGGTTGGCAATTTCAGATTTCTGTCAGAATTGAGAAGATATAAACAAACAAAACCTTAACTGAATATAATCAAGTATGAAGTTGGATCAATGATTTACATATATATGTTGCTAGAAACATTTTTAAACTGTCTAAGGAATTTGCATTTGATTCATTTATATTCACTACAACAAAAACAGTACTGCAATTTATAAGGTACTGCCAGGCATTTCATTTGTTATGCTGATTTACAGTAAATTGGCTTATTCTAGCATAATAAGGAATAGTCTTTACTTTATGCCACTAAAATGAATTAATCAAGCAATTTAAAATTGAATTTTCACTCCATAATCTTATTTTGTTTTCTCACATATCTAAAATAATAGTATCTATCATCATTTAAACCCAATAATATGATTTGTGCTTTGCAGAAACCAACAACAAATTAAAAACCAAACCTTTGCATTAGTAGCAACAGAAACAGCCAAGAGAGCTTGAGAAATGAGCATGATTTTTCCTTCACTGTTACTATAGCACATGAAATCTGGGAACGAATGAAGCCTAGTACAATCGTGTGATCGGTTTAAAGGCTGCACCACTTCGGGACAATGCAAATGGCTTCTCACATTAAAAAGATATTAAATCGCTAAAAATTTTCAAAGAAAAGGCATACGACTGCTCTCAAATTTTAAAATACGCTTCTGTGAAAAATTACCTCAGAGTTGTAGGAGACCCTGAGGCTATTGTGATGTGTGCTGGGTAGCCTTCCTCAGGCTTTCCAGGACTGATAAAAGCAGCAGTTTTGTTGTTCAAAATATTTAAAGTGAGTGATTAATCATGAGCTGTGTCATAGGCATATGAAGTGATAAAATATGGAAAAACTGAGTAGCTTTGAGGAGGAGGTGTAATCAACCCTTGATTAATTCTGCTAATGGAAAGGAGTGTTGTGGATAACACAAACATCATTAAATGCCAAATGAAAACTAGCCTGAGTTTGTCCCAAAAAATATAAATTGAAATTTTAAGATATGAAATTTTCTTCCCATGGAACTGTTATCTATGAGGATGGGTCTACACTTTTACTCAAACACTGTCTTCGAAAAAATAATGCTTTGCAGTGTAAAGAAGTTAGAATAACATTTGACAAGAGAAATACTTTCCAGATATAACCCTTCCAGAGTTAGCATAATTTTCTGTATACTGCCCCTGGTGCCTATTTTCCAGCCTTAAAATAGAGAAACTGAAAACTGCAAAGCTGAAAACTTAATTGTTGAAAAATAAAAAAATCTGCTAGGGTTTCCCAAAGTCACCGAGAATATATGAGTCTGATAAAACAGATTAAAGTAATTCAGGTTTATTAAAGTTTTTCCTTTACAGATATATAAATAGGACTGTTCCACAAACACATTCACCGAGACAGGGAGAACAGCCCCCTCCCTATTCGTCAGCTATTTCTATCCAGTCTTGCAGCATGGATTTGCATTTAAGCTTTCAACAGATAATATTCAGTGGGCATTATGTCCCAGGTAGCATGCTTGATACTGAGAATGGACTGGTGAACAAAACAAATCTGGTCACTGCCCTGATGAAATAAAGCACACAAGAACTCTTAGCACATAAGTGCACAAGAAATATAACTATTTTTTCCTCTTCCTTCAGCTTCTTTTAGCTTGTTAATTCTCCTGTTAAATGAGAATAATGGCACATACCTTGGCATATTACTAAGATTCAAAGTTCTAAAAAGAGTTCCAAGAAAATATTCACTGATTCTGAAGTCTCTCTGGGCTGAGCAGCCAGCTGCTAAAATATCAACTTATATTTAAAAGGGGGAGGGGCCTTGGGGTGGAGCATAAGCATTTAGGGCAAAATGCTAGCTGTCACCTCCTCTGTAATGAGAAGTGCAAATAAGAAATCAAATCTAGTATAAAATCTAAGGGGAAAGATAGGATTTTAGGAGTTTAACTGATGGTTGTCAATATTTAAGAACATTTAAGAAGTGAGCTGAAAGGGCAGCAGATTCCCAAGGAGATTGTTCTAAGTTTAGTGCCAATATAGAAGAATCAAAAAAAAAAAAGGGGGGGGGGAATGTCAAGTAAAAAAACATATAAAATTAAAAATGATACATGATTACACCAAATGAACTCTGGGGGTTGGGGAAGACAGGAAAATGCGTAGTCAATAAATCAGAGATTCTTCTTAAATATTTTTACTGGATCCCTTACTATTCACATTTATTGATTGGTTTCATCGCTATAAAAACAAGAATCACAAGAACATCCATGCCTCTAGAATTTCATATTGAGGACTTTGCTATGTGTTGTTTGGGACCACTGAATTTCCCAGATTTGTACCACCTGTCATTCCGAGTATACAGACCAGTTATATTCACAATGGTCTAGAATTCAGTTAAAATAAACACATATAGTTGTTATCCTTACATGTACAGGAACACAGGTGAAAACGAGCAAAGGTTTATTTTTTTTAAAACTGGGCAATTTTTTAAAAATTGCAGTTGACATACAATATTATATTAGTTTCAGGTGTACAACATAGTGATTAGATATTTATAATTTACCAAGTGATCACCCTGCTAAGTCTAGTACTCATCTGACACTACACAGTTATTACAATATTACTGGCTATATTCCCTATTCTGTCTTTATATCCCTGTGACAATTTTTATAACTGGCAATGTGTACCTTGTAATTTCTTTCACCTTTTTCACTCACCTCCCAACCCCCTCCCATCTGGCAATCAACAATTTGTTCTCTCTATCTATAAATTTCTCTTTTGTTTGTTTTTATTTTTTAGATTCCACATCTAAGTGAAATCATATGGTATTTGACTTTCTTTTTCTGACTTACTTCACTCAGCATAATACCCTCTAGGTCTAGCCATGCTGTTGCAAATGGTATGATTTCATTCTCTTTTATGACTGAGTCATATTCAATTCTATATATGTATGTACCACATCTTCTTTATTCAGTTATCTATCAATGGACACTTAGGTTGCTTCCATATCTTGGCTATTATAAATAATGCTGCAATGACATCAAACTATACTATGATGCTATAGTAATCAAAATAGCATTGTACTGGCATTAAAAAGACACATAGATAAATGAAACAGAATAGAGAGCCCAGAAATAAACCCACACCTAAATGGTCAAATTATCCATGACAAAGGCGATAAGAATATATAATGAGGTAAAGACAGCTCTTCAAAAATTGGTGGTGGGAAAACTGAACAGATACATGAAAACAATGAAAGTAGACTACTTTTTCACAATATATATAGAAATAAACTCAAAATGGATTAAAGACTTAAATTTAAGACCTGAAACCATAAAATTTCTAGGAAAAAACACAGGCAATAAACTCTTTGACATATAGCTCTTGCAATATTTTTTTGGCTATGTCTTCTTAGGCAAGGGAAACAAAAGCAAAAATAAACAAATGGGACTACATCAAACTGAAAAGTTTTTGCAAGGAAAGAAAATCATCAATAAAATGAAAAGACAACCTAATGGATGGGAGAAGATATCAGCCAATGATATATCTGACATGAAGTTAATATCTGAAATATATAAGGAACTCATGCAACTTAACACCAAAAAAAAAAAAATTCAATTAAAAAATGAGCAGAGTACCTGAGTAGATAATTCTCCCAAGAGGACATACAGATGGCCAACAGAATAGGAAAAGATTCTCAACATCATTAATCATCAGAGAAATGCAAATTAAAACCACAATATCACCATCCACATGTCAGAATGGCTATCATCAATAAATCAAAAACAACAAGTGTTGGTAAGGATATGGAGAAAAGGGAACCCTCATGCACTGTTGGTGGGGCTGTAAATTGATACAGCCACTATGGAAAATAGTTGGATGTTCCTCAAAAATTAAAAATAGCACTACCATATGACCCAGCAATTTCACTTCTGGGTATTTATCTGAAGAAATCCAAAACACTAATTTGGAAAGATATATATGCACCCCTGTGTTCAAAGCAAAGGTTTCTTTGGCCTCTTCTCTGTACAGATGAATTAAAGTGCAACTGGAAAAAAAAAACACTTAGCAGCAGAACGAGGCTAAGAAACCTCCAACTAGTTTATATATGTTTTAGTTTCCATCTTTAGCTGACCATGAAAAAGAAAAGAAACATGATTTTCCATTAAAAAGAAACTAATAATCTTTCTCTCTTTCTCAATTAAGATATATGAAAATACAATCATATATGTATGAGTGTGCTTATAGAATTTACTTAATAAAAAGTTCTACTGAGACTTAAGCAAGGTCTAACTCTAAAGTCCAAAAAGGTCTCCACACAAAGGTAGTTGTGTGAGTCATGCTTAGGATGAAAAACTGGCCCAGGATGATAGCAAGACTGAACAACAGATAACTGAAGCTTGAGCGAATTGCAGTTATTTATATTTCAAGTGTTAGTTCAATAAGCAATGTTGATTGAGCATATGTCATGTGTCATGTGTCATGTACAGGTACTGTCTGGCACTGGTCAAAAGCATTTAGTAAAATAGACTAAGTCTGGACCTTATAGATCTTACTTTCTAATCAGAAGAGACAGGTAAAAACAAATAAATGCATAACTAATGAACAAAATTATGAAGTAAGAAACCAAGGAAAAAGTAAAGGGAGAATCTTGAACTAAAAAAGAATGAGCCACACAGATATCTGAAAAGAGAATTCCAGTCTGAGGTAACAATATATTTAAAGACCTTGATGTGGAAGTCAGATTTGTGTGTTCAAGGAGCAGCAAAGGGCCAGCATGTCAGAAGTGTGATGAATAAGGTGGAGAGTAGTAGATAAGAGGTAGTATCAAGAGATGAGCCTAGGCCAGATGATGCAAGGCCTTCGAGAAAATAAGTTAGAATTTTACTCTATGCATGAGGAGAAGTACCTGAGTGTCTTGAGCAGAAGACTGATATGATCGGATTTCTTCTCTTAAAGGATTCTGCGGCTCTTTTGAGAGAATAGGCTTATGGGGTATAGTAGTCAAGGTTCTCCAGAGAAACAGAACTAATAGAAGACAGAGATAGAAACAGAGATTGAGAGAGAGAGAGGTTGAAATTTAAGGAATTGGTTCACATAATAGAGAGAGAAGTCTCAAGATCTGCAATCAGCAAGCTCGATAGAGACCCAGGAGAGCAGACTGTACAGTTCCAGGTTGAGTCTGAAGGCCATGAGAACCATAAGAACTGACAGTATAAGCTCTAGTCTGTAAGCTGGTAGGCTCCAGACCCAGAAAGAACTAATATTTCAGTTCAAGTTTGAAGGCAGGAAAAAGAATGGATATCCCAGCTCAAGGAAGTCAGGCAGGAGGAGTTTTCTCTTACTCACAAGAGGGTCCACCTTTTTGTTCCATTTAGGCCTTCGACTGGATAAGGCCACCCACATTAGAGAAGACAAGCTTCCTTACTCAATCTATCAATTCAAATGTTAATCGCATCCAAAAAACATCCTCACAAACATATCCAGAATAATGTTTGACTAAATATCTGGGTACCTGTGACCCAATCAAGTAGACAGACAAAATAAATCATTACACAGGGAAGAATAAAAATGAGGAGCCAGTGAGAAACTTCTTGTCATTTTTTAGGCAAGAGACAATGATGGCTTGAACATGAGTTGTATCCATGGAAGTGGCAGAAAGTAGCAGGATTCAGAACAAACTAAAAAGTAGAACCAACCGAAATTGCTGATGAACTGCATGTAGAGTATAAGAGAGAAGAATCAGGATGAATGCAAAGTACTTGGCCTGAACAAGCAGCTGGGTGGAGATGCCATTCACCAAGATAATAACAACAAAACAACAAAACAGTAATAATAACTGTTAACCCTTAAATGATTTTAGTCAGTATGTGATTCCAAACACTTTACATGTATTAATTACTTTAATCCTCACATATAATTCATTTAATCTTCACTAATAAGTAAACTGTGATGAATTTTTATTTTTAGTAACTTGCCCAAATTTACATAGCTAGTCAATGAAAGTGTACTCATAACCCCTACCACACCTGGAGCAGCACCTTTTATTTTCTTTTTTGTGTGTAGAGAGGATGATGATAAGGTAGAAATCAAGAATTTGTTTTAAGACATGTTAAAATTGAGATGTATATTTAGATATCCAAGTGGAGATATCAAGTCAAAAGTTGGTTTTTAAGTCTGTAATTCAGAGGAGAGGTCAACACTGGAAATGTGAATTTGAGAATTATATAAATAGTATTTAAAGCTAAGAGACTGAATGAAGTCACCAAATAATGATCACAGACAGAAAATTTAAAAAGTATGGTGACTGAGAGTGAGGAGCCCCAACATTTGGAGGTCAGGAAGATGAGGGCGGCCCCACAAAGGCAACTGAAAGCCAGCAGTCTCATGTGGAAGTAAATCATGAGTAGACTATTCTACAAACCATGTAAAACAGTCTTTTAGAAAAAAGATTACCTGTATTGAAGTACTCAATAATATATTGGTGAATGGAATAAGGTCCTCAATTTAGATGACTTCAAAATTATATGTTGTCAGTTAACTCAGAAATGTGAGTTCTGGAGAACTCACCCTAAGAGAGTTACAAGTTTATGACAGAATTTGGTTCATGAAGAAGACAACTACAGAAAGTGTCAGTGTTACTTTTGAAGATCAACAAAAGATAAACAAATTTGTGTGGGACACAGGCAGAGCCACAGAGTTAAAGGAAGAAATAAATGTAAAAAAAAAAAAACTCCAAAATGTAAAAGAGGCTTGTAAGGCCATCATGCTTGCAGATGACAACTGCTTATTGATGTCTTATTAAATTGAAAAAAAAATGTTTTCATTAGCCATTCTCAAGAAGAAATACAAGAAATGTTAGAAGAAGCAAAGAAAAATCTGCAAGAATAAATCCAGAGTGGAATCAATTCAGCGGGTATTAGCAGATTTGAAATTTCAGTTATATCAAAAATTTAGGAGCAACATAAATCTTGAAGCTGATGAAAGTTAAACATTTTATAATACATTTTATAGTACATCTTTAAATTTGTGTAATAAACTTGAATATTTCTTAAATGATAATTTCCCTTCTTCAAATTAAATGGCAAGCAAAACTTACTTAATTTTTTTTCATTTATTTAATGAAACTTGCCTATATATTACACATACAAAAAAGCCAGTTTACCCACTTATATTAGAGATATACCATTCTAACATCACTGAAGTTTGAAGGAGATAAATGAAAAGGCAGAAACTTACCATCAGTAAAATAGAGCCCTCCCAGAATGGTATTAGTTTGAAGAATTTAGTATAGTTCAGAATCTAGTCCTTACCTGGTATAAAAATCCTAGAGCAAGTTTGACTTGAGAAGGTTGGCTCATTCAAAAGATTCATGAATGAACTCAAATGAAGTTGTTCATTTGTAAGACAGATGTAACTGAAAATTCAGAACACATATTAATATAAAAAAAACAAATCATCATTTAGTTGCTTATTAAAAATGGAATTTTTAAAACTGTGCTGTATGTGATTCATATGCTTAACGTATATTTAATGAACATTCCTGTCATAATAGCCATATGTATAGTCTTTGGACCAAATAATTCCTTTTCCTGGCAGAGTGGATATCTGCTATTTTGACCTGTCCAACATCTCTTTTCTTTCTGATCACAGTGTACTGATTTTCAGTGGAAAGCTTCTTCTCCTCTGTACACATTCATCAGTTATTTTCCCTGTCTTTCCGATTCCAATTGTATCTCAGAGAAATCTAATAATTGACAAGGAAAAAGTTTTTCTTTATAGAGCTGTTCCAGCTAAATATATATATATATATATATATATATAACTATTCTGCTACTCATAATAAAATAATAGAATTAGGCAAAAATCAATGATGTCCTCTAACATCACAATATAATAGTATGTGCCTCCTATTAGAAAAACACAACATACTCTATCATGTCTTTGGGAAAAAAAAGAAAGAAAGAAAGAAAAAAATCTGGCCGGAATCTGAATCTGATCAGCCCTTTAGATTTAACTACAATCTGTAGAAAATATAAAGGTATAGAAACATGTCAAATAAGGTTACACGAATAAAATCAGAAAAATCACTCTTTGGAATAAAAACAAAACAATTTTTTCAACAAATAAATTACAAGAAGGAAAAGAAATATACAAAGTAGAAACCAATAGGTTAAAAGAGACTTAAATGATATATTCACTGCAGTAAATTACAAAAGTTGCTCTATTCTTCACCCCACATTATGTAACGTAACTTCATAGTGCTTTTCAATCTAACACTGTGACTTAGCATTATGATTTGCTTTTGCCAAAAGAATGAGATAGAAGTAATGGTGTGCCAATTCTGACCCTATACCTCTTGAGGTTAGCATACTACTGCTTGCTCTCTCACTCTTTTACAACACTATGACAACATGCCTTGGCTAGCCTACTGGGTGATGACAGACATGTAGATCAAGGCCAAATCATCCAAGTCACTCCAGGTGAGGCCATTCTATATATATAGTCTTCCAAACCAAGATACACAAATGAATCCAGACAAGATGAAAGGGGTACCAAACTGACCACATGTATGTTAGCAATAATTTTTTGTTCTTGCTTGTTTTACCTTCAAATTATTGTGGGTTTTGCTATAGTGTTACTACAGCAATACATAAATGATACATCCCCCAAACTGCAATAATAGGTCTTATTTGCATTTTGAGTTAAATAAACTGTTAATTAAATGTGAGTAAATTAATTGGGAGACCTTACACAGTGACTGGATATTTGTTGATACTATGGAAATATTCCTTTTTCTTTTCTGTGCTGACATTATAGAGTTATAACTCATTTTTTTTTTTGTAGTATAATGTATTGAAACTGTGTATTTTAAGAGTCCTAGTTTTATAAAGATACATACTGAAATGATATGATGATGTGGATTTGCTTCAAAATAATTTGTGGACCAGGGTGGTGATAAGGATAAGGGAATAGAAAAGACAAGATTGACTATGAGTTGGTATCACTGAAGATGGGTGATGACTATATGGAACTTAACTATACTATTTTTTCTATTATTAAATGGTTAAATTTTCCATAATTGAGAAGACATGCAAAACAAACAAACAAACAAACAAAACCCTAGGCTTGCACCAAAAGCAAATAACAACAACAATGACAACAACAGTGTAGTCATTCATCACTTAACAAAGACAAGTATGTTCTGAGAAATGTATCCTTAGGTGATTTTATTGCTGCTTGAACATAACAAAGTAAACCTATACAAATCTAGATGGCATAGCCTATGGCTCCTACAAACTTGCAGAGCATGTTACTATACTGAATACTATAAGCAACTGAAAGACAATAGTAAGTATTTGTATATCTAAACATAGAAACGGTACAATAAAATGACTACAAAAAAATTTTAAAGGTACATCTGTTCAGGTAACTTACCATGAGTAAAACTGGCAGACTGGAGTTGCTCCTGGTGAGTCAGTGTGTGGTGAGTGAACAGGAAAGCTTAGGACATTACTGTGCGCTGCTGTAGACTTTATAAACACTGTAGACTTAGGCTATAGTAAATTTATTTTTAAACTTTTCTTTACTCAAAAATAAATTAACTTTAGCTTACTATAACTTTTTTTTATTTTATAAACTAATTTTTAAACTTGACTCTTGTATTACACTTGGCTTAAAACAAACACATTGTACAAAAATATTTTTTTTATATATCTTTATTTTATGAGCTCTTTTCTACTTTTTTACTTTTTAAACTTTCTGTTAAAAATTAAGACACAAACATACACATTAACCCAGGCCTACATAATGTCAAGATAATTAATATCACTGTTTTCTACCTCTACTTCTTGTCCCACTGGAAGGTCTTCAGTGGCAATAGGGCCTTGGAGCTGTGATCTCCTGTGATAACAATGACTTCTTTGGGACCACTTCCTGAAGGACCTGCCTGAGGCTCTTCTTGAGGAGATATCACTCTTTTCAGAAACACGTCCATGGTGGTTTGTTTCTTTTTTTCATCATAGATTTGCTTGTTAGCAGATAATGCTCCATGAACATTCCTCTCTATTAATGAAAATGTTTGGTGTTGGGTCCATGTTTTCAAACTTTATAAGAAACTAAGGTTGATTTAGCTCATACTACATGGAAAGAAAATGAGATTAACTTCCCCTGAGTCACATAGGCTGTATAAGAGTGTGGTGGATACTGGAGCAGATTTAGAGTCCCACTAAATAGAAGAAAGAGTGATGGATGCTCTATAAACAAGCATTTGTGTCTGCTACTGGACAGCAACATGAAAGTTATAATAACTTCTTTCAGCAATAGTCTCAAATAAAATAAGGATAAGACACTTTGGATACTGAAGAAAAGATTATTTCTCTAGGAAGATAAACAAAGACATTGCACTGTGTTGCACTGCGGGCTATTAAGGAAGGCTAAGGAAGATGGGCTCCTATCAGGAAAAAGAGGTCATTCCATTAAAGAGAGAGGAAAGTACTATATCTTTAAGTGGATTATGAGAGAAAGAACCTGACTACCTGAGACATGACAGTGACCCGTAAAAAAATAAGAGAAAGAATGCAAGGAAAAAGTTCTCAAGGCTTCTGGCCTGGAAGATATATTCTCTCCCTCTCTGGCTGCTAGTAATTTTATAGTTAAAACATTACCTCATACGATGCTCCCTATGCAGCTCAGAGATGAGCTCAGGCTCTTTTTTTGTTGTTGCGGTATTAGAATTTTTTTAAAATACATTTTTCTGTATATTGCAATAAAAGCAAGCAATAATGATTTTTAATTGATTTTATTTAGGTAATTTAATTCCAATAAAATTCACCAATTTTAAGTTTACAATATGAGTTTTTAAAGTATAAAGTTGTGTAGCCATCAAGATATAAAACATTTAACACATCCAAAAAAGTTCTCTCTTAGTCTTTTGATATGCACTCTTTTAAAATGTGGCCTTAAGAAAGTTTGCCAACATCAATTCCATTAGTGGCCTCTCATTAGATTGCACCAAAGATAATAATTACACCTCTTGCTAGTATTGGTTCAGGAATTAATATGAAAATCTAACTAATTCCAGCGTAAGAGGGGATTTCTATAGATTTCTGATAAAGAATTACCATCTTCTTCTGGTCCTGACAGAGTAACTGATAGTGAAAGACATCTCACCATAAGCAAATAGAAAACTGGACAAAATTAATCAAAGAATGGTTTTCTGACTTTAGACAACAAATAGTATAGGACTGTGATCCCTTATGTTCACCCCCAGTTTTAGCCCAAAGGAACTGTTCAGACTGCAAAGTGGGAAGTATAAGCTATGTAGAGGCTTATCTACAAAGCTAAGGAGGCAGAGCTCTGTGTTTGGGAGGCTGAATGGCTGAAATTTGTGAGGTAGAGGACCAAAGAGAAGGGAACAGAACTAAGCAGAGAAAAAATGCCAGAAACCTGTCTCCAGGTCTAGAGTCTTGGCCAAATCCTAAGATGCCACATGTCTGGTCAAAGAACAACTACAATGAACAAAGCAAGTATTAGGTGGCTGTAAGCTGAATATGTACTGGGAACATTTGAATTGTGACCTGTCAGAGTAGCCAGGCCTCATGAACACCTGAGACACTCAATAAAAACCCCAGAAAAGCCACAACTTAGTCTATTTTCCTTAGCTTCCTTTAATAATCTTCCAACTTAATTACTGCAGTGTATGTCTTAGTTTTCCTCCTAGAGAAGGAAGTTTTCTTTAGTATCAAAAGTGTTTTATCCACAAATTCCAAAACCAACACAGAAAGAAAAAGAAATCTGAATAGACTGATGTCTATTAAGAAAATTGTAATTAGAAATGTTCCTACAAAGAAAATGATAGTCACATTTGCTGCTTCACCTTGATGGAGAATTCCCTTAAATTGTAAAGGAAGACATAACACAAAACTCTCATAGGAAAGAGAATAGAGAACATTTCCCAAGTCATTCATGAGGCCAGTATAACCCTGATACCAAAACCTGCTAAGTCAGATGACAAGAGACAAGTGCAGACCAATAACCCTCAAGAATGTAAGTGCAAAAGTTAACAAAATTATAGCAAATTGAATACATCAGAGTAGAAAAAGAATCATATATCACAGCTAAATTGAGGTTCATCCCACGAATGCAAAGTTAATTTAACATTTTTAAATCAATATAATTCACCATATCAACATAATAAAAGACAACAATCATACGATCATCTCAGTAAATGCATTAAGTGAAATGAACAAAAACTAACATCCATGCCTAATAAAAACTCCCAGAAAACTAGAAATAGAAAGAAATATAACTGAAACTAAATCATCTAGGCAACATAAATAATTGTCCTAGCCAGCACAGTGAGGCAAGAAGACAACTGCAAAGAAGAAGTCTGCTGCCTTTAGTTACAGATGACACTGTTACATGAATAGAAAATTCCATATTTTTACTCATCCATTCCCCTAGTGATGACCACCTAGGTTGCCTCTAAATCCCAACAGCAATGAATATCCTTATAGATGCAGGAAAATTTTTGTGTGATATATACCCAGAAATGGGATTGCTGGTTCACAGAGCACAGTCATATGTATACTATTAGTTTAATTTCCAGAAATATTGTACCAGTTTCCATTCCAACTTAAACTTATTCTAAATGTATTCTGTCATTTAAAGTGGCGGAATAATTTATTGAAATATAGTTTTGTTTTGTTTCTGGATACTCTCCATCTACACTCATGAGGAAGAATGGAAGGAGGCGGGCAGGCTTTGATGTCTAAGGTATCGCCTCTTGATAGAATCTAAGGAACAACAAACAACCAGATTAGGTTTCAGAGCCAGAGGACTTGCTGCCAGGCAGAAATTCAACATCATGAAGAAAGCCCCTAAATAGGTCTATATGCTTCAAGGGTCTAGGCTCATGTGGAGAATTAAAGAAGCTTGGAAAGAAGCAAAGATTAGAGCTTTATGGAGTGTGATCTGGCTAATGGTTGTTGATTCTCTAGGAGTGCAAATTTGCCATGGGTGTCAGGACTGATCCTGCCCAAACTGCCTATACAGTGAAAAGACTATAGAAGTCTATAATTAGGGAATGCCATACTCCTAAAAGTCTAAGTGAGGGTCTCTCTGGTTAAACTTGGTACAGTGGAAACGAAGCTCACACTAGAGTGATTAACCTTGACCTGACTGTTGTGTTGGCCTTTAAAGACCTTGTAAGTCCCTAGGGTTCTTGTAAAAACTAAGCGAGGAAGAGAAGTCTGTGAATAAAATGCCTGATAACGAACTTTCAAGCAATTTTAGCAGATGGCACACAATTTGGACCAAAAGAGTCCCACAGAGTATAATCCAAGAATCTCTTTCCCTATCTCTATACCCTCTTTCCCTTGTTTTCCTCATAGATATCTACAGCTTTCAATGCCATCTATATGTTGCTAACTTCTATTTCTATATATAATTAGTGCATGTACATGTTCACACTATACATGTTCCCTATTACCAAATCCTTTACTTCTTCATTGCACTTATCACTGTTTCTTTTAACATGTTTGCTCTCTGTCTTACCAATTAGATTGTACATTAACCAAGGCAGGAATTACGTATTTTTTATTTATCAAATGTAAACCTATTTGTGTGCAACCTAGTGCCTGATACAGAGTACATGATTAATAAACATGCATGAATGAGTTGTGTCCCTAGAGTTATGGAGCAATTCATATTGTTATATAAAAATGAAAAACACTTCAGAAAATTTTCTCCCATTAATCATGCCATACTACTCTCTTTATTAGCAATCCTAGAGCATAGGTGCCTCTTTCTCCTCAACCCCATCTCTACTATTATCTCTGATGCACAGAGAACCTTCTCCCATAAAAATGCAACTATGTTAATGTTCTAATATTGACCTTTGATTCTAAGGAAAAAAAAATGTTTGCTTTATAGGTGGTTCACTTAAGAAAATAAGGATTCACCATCTAAATAGAGTCTGAAATAGGTTTCTTGGGGCAGTAAAATTTACAAGAACTCAGCATATGGTGAGGGAGAGAGCCAGGGAATGGAGACAATAAAAGGACAGAGGGCAAGAGACTGAAAAAGAAGATATTTCTTGGTATCCATGTGATGATTACTGTTTTGACCGAAAGGTAATCCAATGGCAACAGAAAATAAATGTTTCACATCATTCTCTTGACTATGAGTATATCTGTAACAAACCATTCATAAGATTAGTTTTTCTTGGAATATCTTGTCTCAACAATTGTCAAATGTTTCTGGACAAAGTTTCTGTCTAAAACAAACACTCTGGTTCCTCAATTATCATTTTGCTAACATCTACCTTAGGAAGTGCCTGGTATCCACAATCATAATTTAATTTCCACCATCCTATTTCAGATTAGAATAAATATTACAAAGAATGGGATTAATATGTAGAAGAAAGCTAAGAAGTAAGAAGACAAGCAATGGGTAGTTCAGAATAAGCCAGAAGCTAGGGAGAAGTGTTTTCAGGTCCTATCTGCTCTTCAGTGCTGGGGTCATGGGATTTTCTTCCTAGACAGCAGGTAAAATAAAAGGTAATGCCTGCCATCTTCTACTTGGCTTTGCATGGTACCCCAAGCTTAAAATAGGTTTACAGATCATGAATGCTACGACATTGCTAATTTATTTAAATGAAGAGTTCTCATCCATGATTTTCCCATCTATGCCCAGCCAGCTAAACGGCCTAAAGCAGAGAACATGCTGGTGGTTACCAGACTATTACTAATACTCTTAGGTTTTAGCTCATTAAAATGATTTTGGAGCCTTTCAGTACAATCAGCATGGCCTGCTTGTCACTATTTCTATTTTTATTTTGGGGGATATCACCTAGAAGTGCTGGATTGTTTTATAGCAACCGACTGCAACTAAGTGTGAGGAGATGTGCAGAACAATCTTCTTAAGCTTTTGCTACATTATCAAGAATAGTGGGAAATAGTGCTGAGGATTTTAAACTCAGACCTGGATTTGCCAAGAAGAAGTCATTAAATCATTCTGAGCCCTGTAATAATAATACATATGTTGCAAGATTATTGTTAACATTAGAAGCAACATATATCTAATACACAAGGCTTTCATAGGTAGCTAATAAATGGTACTTATTATAGTTATCAGAGGTTTGCCAAAAAAAATTATATGAATTTTTCTAATACATCTCCAGGATTTTATTAAAAGTTTACAGATACAAGCACAGTGGCAGTCATATTGATACCAAGTAACATAACTAGGCAGAAATAATGCCTATAATAAAGTGATTCTCCTCTCAGTATTGGGAGTTTGCATAAGAACCATGAATGTAAGTGAAATGGAAGGGATTCTATTTTCTGCTATAATAGCATAACTTATAGCAAACCAATGAATGCTTGCATCAAGAAAAATTAGCAAGAAAAAGATTTTTTTTTTTTAATATCTGTTTAAAAGAATTGAGAGCTACTGAGGCAACCAGAACTTAAAGGACCATAATGCTAAAGAGCAATGAAGCAGAGAAGTGAGCTGAAAAGTTCCCTCTCGGGAAATTTACTAATTCTTAGTGTAGGCTAAAAGGCTAAGAATCTGTGTAGTTCTTAAGAAACAAAGTAGTTGAAAGTTTCCGGTAATTGTACGGGGCAGAAAAAACAGAGTAGAGCCCAGAGTCAGCAAGACAGCAAGGATGGGGGAGAGGCAACCCTGACATACAAATTTTTAAGATAACACAAAGCAAGAGGCTGAGAATCTAACTAGGATGCCACTTCAAAACAGAGCAGAGTTCTTGATGGTCTAACAATGCCAAGTAGATAAAAGGAAGAGTCTATGACCCAGCAAAAAGAGACCCTAATATACACTCCAGCCTCTAAGACCTTTGGAGAACTATATCCAGTTGTATATTTGTGGCAAACCAGTTGTATATTTGTCTTAATAAAAATTCCAATACAGATGATTTATGGTAATTCAGTTGTTGAACAAATTAAGGTGATCTGACTCCCACCCTAGCTTTCTGACAGAGAACAGTATGAACCTCCTTTCTTAGGGAAGATAAAAGTATCTGGAACCTATGTAATTTTTTCACATAAAATAGCTATCATTTAATGAAAGATGACAAGGCATACCAAGAAATAAAACTAAAAGAAGACCCAGATGATATAAACAGACCTTCAGATTATCTAGATTGATGCTGTTCAGAAATTTCTGCAATGATGGACATGTTTTATGCACAGCTGTCTAACACAGGGACTATATACATGTGGCTACTGAGTACCCAACATGAAGAACTAAATTTTTAAATTTTATTTCAAATAATTTACAATCATATTCAAATTTAAATAGCTACATATAACCTAATGAATACTTATTGGCAGCACAGCTTTAACCACTAATAGAATGCATAATTCTCATGCTGATAAATGGAAAGATAATAAAAAATATTTATTCAATTAATCCAACGAAGAAGGAAAAAAGCAACGTAGAACAAACGAGACAAAAAGAAAACAGTGTAATTGTGAATATATACCCAAATATATCAGTAATTATGTAAATTACAAAAAGAACATATATTCCAATAGAAAAACAAAGATTGTCAGACAGAAAAAAGAAACAAAACTTAACGATATGCTGTTTATAACCACTACACATTAAATTACTGAAATTTCGTTAAATACTGCTTCTCCTCCACTCATTCGTTCCTTTAGAACTCTCACCGTATTAGACAGATGCTCACCTCATCCAGTCTATCCTACTCATCTTCACCTTTTTTTCCTATTTTTCACTTCTTTATTTATCTTTAGTGCATTTTGGTTAATTTTCTCAACTCTTTCTTCCAGTTCAGTAATTCTGATTTTTGCTAGGACCTATCTATTGTTTAACTCTTCCATTGACTTTTTAAGCTCAATGATTTCATTTGTAGGAGTTCTTTTAAACTGTTTTCCAAATTCACATATTCTAATATCATAAAATCTTATTCTTTTCTTTTTGTTTTTACTTCATCACTTTAATAATGTTACATATAGTTACTTTATAGTATCTTTAAGATTGTTCTATTTTCTCAAGTCTTAAAGTTATAATATTCCTCTTCATCATGTCAAATTATTGTCTCTCATGGTAAATTATTTTCTATGATTTATAAATTTTAATCACTAACTCTTCTGGGGAGTTCCTTATTGTCCTGCACTGTTGGAAGTGTTGCTAAAAAAAAGTTTGCTTCACTGGACACCTAGGATTTCACTGGTGTGAAAGATTAGAGTTTATATTAAAATCCTAGAAGAAAGAAGAAAATCTACACATGGAAAAGCCTGGAGCTTTGATTTCTCAGGGAAATTTTCTTTATGTTTGGTTTTAGTGTTTAGTTTTTCCAATTCCCTTTTCACTGAGACAGCAATTCAACATCTTGCCTTTAATACAGGGTACTCAGTTCTAATTTTCTGTCTTACACAACTCAAAGCTTTGTCTTCTGTCCCCAGGGGAGATTTGAAACTATAGCCTCTAGCTCCACCTGGAGGCTCTACCCCATCCAGTCAGTAGCATCCTTCATTCATTTGCACAACTGTCCTTCTACTACAACTGACCCAGTAAAATCCACACATTTTGGATAGATGTGATCATCTGAATTCATCCTTAGTCAACTAGAAAGCTGAGCACTGAAAAGAATTCCTCAAAACCATACTAATTTTCGCACTTACCAAATATGACCTCTCACCTTGGCTGAACCCTAATGCATAGTGTCAATCCTTTACTCCTCTTTGGTCAGCTTGTAAACTGGATTCCTGTTACATAAGAGAAACGGGCCCATGAAGGACTATGTTTCTCAAAATTCGGTTTCCATGCATACAGTCACATATATCTCCACCTACTTTCCTTTAAGCTCAGAAGTCTGGTGTCCCAACTTCCGTTCAATGTGAACTCTATCTCTGAGCTTCCTCTTGTTTCTTTCTTCTGTGAGGTCTTTTCACCAATATCCTCTCCTGTTTCTTCAGTCTCTCACTGGCTTCTTTCTTATAGCTGGTAAACATACTCATACTCTTTCTCTTCATAAAGATTGTTTTTTTAAAAATCTGTTTTTTCCCAGAATCCTTGTCTGAACTCCTTCTCCTTCGCACTGAAAACATTTAAAAGTATTATTTATTTTTCTGGCTATACTTTCCAATCATTTTCAACACCCCGTAGTCTGGCTTCTGCCCAACCACTTTAACAACAAAACAGTGCTTTTAATTTGGTCAACAATATACTCCTGATTGTCAAATCTAACAGACAGTTTTCAGTATATATTTTACAGGACCTCTCCATTACACATGGCCCCAGAGATGGTTCCCTCATTCCTATTTCTTCTTTCCTAAATCCCCTATTTCCTTTTTCTCCCATGGCATTAGGCCCTCTGGGTTCTCCTGTCTCTGTCAATCACTTTTGCATCTTCTATGTCATATTTCCCAAGGTGCTCTCCTCCACCCGGTACTCATCATAAGCAACATGCTTTCTCTTCCAGACCTCACACTATATTTCACTGACAATTTAAAGACCAATGAATTCAATTCTTTAGCAAATGCTGGATATTCTTTTCAAACTCATACCCATTCACTTGCAGCTGGACATTGTCTTCTGGTCATCCCACAGGCCTTATTCTCCATATGTCCCAAATCAAATTCATCATCTCTATGGTAGAAGTGCTCCTGCTCTGTATTCTCTACTTCGGTTGGAGATACCATTATTAACCTGTCACTGGAAGCTGAAAATAATTCTTGACTCTCCCACTCCTAATACCCTTCATATCTATGTGCAGTAATATAGAGAGCATGGTGATTGAGAAATTGTACTGAACAGTTTCCTGCTCCTGACTCATTAACTGTATCAGGCAAGTATTATATGGAAATCTCACATAGTTCAATCCACTACTTAGTCTTCTTAAGTTTCTTTATTTCCCTATCTGTATAATGGGAAAAGGTATGGTACATATTACACAGAAAATTGTTGTTAAATAAGGTAATACAAGCAAAGCACTTAGCCTCTTGCTTAATAAGAGCTCAATAAATGTAGCTAGTTTTATCAAACTCACCAAGTCCTGTCTATTTCCAAAATATATCTTAAATTTATCTCTTCTATCTCATCAGTATTTATTACTTGTTCATTTATTAATTTACTTAATAAATTTTGATCAAATAACCACATATTCCGGGCACTATAATAGACCTCAGGAATTCATGATGAACAGATGTGGCTCTGCTCTAGTGGTACCTTCAGAATGGAGGGGAAGACAGACCGGTATACAGCAATTAAATGAAAGTCATGAAAAGTCATCATCCTAGGGATTGCTCTAGTTAGCAAGAAAATATATTTTCCATGTCCCATACTCCTCCCCTAGTGTCCTGGGTAAAGGAACAACAAACACATCATAATTCCAGAGATGAGAGAACTATTGAAGAAATTCCTGCCAGAGTGATCTATCTAAACCACGAATCTGACTATGTCACTCACTGTGTAAACCATTCTATGTCTCTTTGTAGCCTTCAGGGTAAAGTTAAGCTCCTTAAAATGACAGGAGCTTATCCCACCTCATCTCTTAGCACTCATTCTCTCTCTTATTTTATGTTTCAACAATACTGAAGTATTTATATTTCTCGAGATGTGCCATTTTTTAAAATGTTTCTATGTCTTGCTCCTGTCGCCCCTGAAACTTCCTTCACCCTCTCTCTGCCTCAGTAACTCTTTATACTGGCTGGGATTCCTGTGGCTGCAAAGGGAAGAAAGCAAACTCAAACAAGCTTGAGGGGGAAAAAAAAGAAATTTATTATAAGGATACTGGGGTGTCTCATGAACAGAAAGGCAGGGAAGTGGCTGATCATCTATGTAGGTAACATGAGAACTGGAGGCTTGAATGCTGGTCCACAGCTTGTCTTTGCTTCTCTCTGTATATGTCTGCGTAACTTAGACTGTTTTAATTGTTGTTTTTCCTCTACCAAACAGCAGAAAACAAAGCAGTTCATAGTTCTCAAGGTTCACCAGGTCTCATGTTGAAAAAAACCTAGGGAGGGACACTGACTGACCCAGCCGTTTTAGGTGTCTACTCGTGAACACAATTTTGTGCCACTGGTACTGAATGACTGCTCTTACTGTAATCATGTGGATGGCAGAGGGAAGCCAAGGAAAAGAATTCAGAAATTCAGATTAAGAAATATGTTGAGTAGACTACATTCCCACTCAGCCTTTCTTACTTAGCTCAGAAGGCCTTCCTCCAGGAAGCTCTCCAGGTTGTCTAATGTTGCTGACGCAGAACAGGGCAAACTTCTCCAAGTGATAGGGAGACCAAGCCCTACACTGAGAGAAGATGGTCCTTAGGCAGAGAGTGAAGAAAGAACTCAACACACATGCCAAAGTTAGAGTCAAAAGGAAAGTTCGTTAGAAAAGGGGTAACACTCCACAGACAGAGTGTGGTCTCCTCTCAGAAACAGAGTGAGAGAGACTAGAGAGGACTGGAAAGATAGTGAGTAGAGGTGAGGGCTCAGTATTCAGGGAATTCAGTTTATATAATATTCTTTAGCCCTGTGAGTTATTGTTTAAAAGACTTTGTCAACCCAGTTTCTTTAATATGGACATACAGTGAGGAAGGGGAAGGGTATATAGCTAAGAATATGTAGAGTGAAAGGCCTGCTGGCAGTTCCTAGCCTTTAATCCATAGGTTACTCATGGTTTTAGCCATAGGAAAAGACTCTTGGTTCCTGCTTCCCTTTCACAGGTGTGGGGAATGTGTTCTTGGTAATCCAGCAGAAATCTTTCTTTGTTCTGAAGGTGTCCTCCTGGCCTGGCTACAGGGATGATCAGCACATTGTAGTCTCTGAATGTGGCTTGATTAACATTTTTAATTCTTTTGCCTCCTCCCTACATTATTGCCATTAAAATTTTCAATGATCTTTTGCTGTATCAGTTTCTTATGAACTCTTTCAGGACAAATGTGTATCACATTCAGTTTTATACCCTAAACTCTGAAGATATAAAAACAAATCAATAAATAATGTGTAAATTTATTGAAGATTTATGAGAAAATGAGGAGGTGATTACCTCAACTTACTGACACATGGATTTTATTTCTAAAACTCTAGCTATAAAAAACTATCATTTCAAACTTTCTTTGGAGCCAGTATACAATGTGCTGGCTGGAAAATTACTGCTTGGCTATATCCATGGGAACATGGGCTGTCACCCATAAAAATATAACATTCTAACAATAAGCTTTCTGCTTCTGTACCCCCACTTGCACACTCGACCTGTGGGTCGACAGGTAGTGAATAAAAGAAAAATAGACCTTTGTGTTTAGACAGAATGAAAAATGGGATTTGGGGCTTAAAACCCCTATACCTCTACATTTCGGACTGCTTAATTTGGGGTCTGTGTACCCCTGGCAGACTCAGCTGGCTAAATAAAGAGTAACTCACTGAGTTCTGGTGGTCCGTGTGTCTTTCGGGGGCTGGTGGCTACAGCAATTATCCTCTTATACAACAAAATTAAATGACTAATGAGATACTTCCAAACTTATTACATTATTACTTCTCTGAAACAATTATTAGAAATAAAAGAATATATCTAATTTGATTATATATATCTAAAATCACTAAATTAACCCAATATTATGGAGAAAAGCATGTGAAAGCCATACAAATAAACTTCTATGCTTCCAAATCCAGATCATTTGGTAACCTATTGACCAGTAAGTTAAATAAAACTCCAATTTATTGATAAAATAGCTCTCTGCCCTCTCCAAAAGTACAGGAAAATGTAGCATTTTTCCCACCACTGTCAAGGAATACATCAAATACATAGGGAAAAAATGAACAAAAGGTAAACTGTAAGGAGACTCTTGGTGAAAACCGCTCTCCCTCTGCTGGTTCCTCAGCAGTATTGCCCTTCGAAGCTCTGCTTAGCTAAAGGCCCAAATGAGAGTTCTAGCACGAAATCCTCAAAAGATTTAGAATTGTTCATATTGTCCATCTAAATAAGCACCTCTCTCAAGTCAAAGCATCCCCATCAAAGCCATCAATACCTTCTCTTCCTAGCACTAAGAATGGCTAATATAGACAAGGCAGTACATGTAGACTCTAATGGCTTAACTCTTAATTTTCCAAGAGAGTAATTCAAAGGAAGAGAGATATATGTAATATTTTATTTTCTGGTTTTCTAAGAATATGATCCTTACCTGTAGATTGAGATTCAGCCTGATAAAATGGGGAAAACACTCCATTTTGAATTAGAAGACCAGGAGTCGAGTCTTGGCTTTCTCTATTACTGGGTGTATAACCTTTACTAATTGTTTCTTTTAATATTGGTTGTGTAACATTATCATTTCAAAAACTGAGTTTCAACAACCTCTAAATGAAGCTATGCAATAGAATTGTTGGATCTTTTTCTAGCTCTAATATTTTATAATTGTAAGTGCTGTTGAATTACAGGATTTTAATAATTTATTTCTAATTTTTTTTTATGTCATTTGGGTCACTCTCAAACATAAGCAAAATGGTTAAAATCATTCCTGTCATCATCAGCTTCCCTCTGATGTAGTTCCAAACACACTGCAAACACCCAAATGAATCTTAATTGATACAATAATGATCATGATGGCAATGAAAAGCCCTGGGATTTTAATGTGAGCCAAATTCTCTCCTGGTTATATATGGCTAGTATTTTGAGGAGCAGCTGTGAACAGATCTGTATTTCCTTCCCCACGCCACCCCCACAACCGTCTGAAATCTTTGCTTCAAATGAAAAAATCAAAAGCTAAAAATGCTGTTTCAATCTGTCCTACTGTCCAGTCATCAGTTAGATTTTCTATGTCACATTTCTTTAATTCAATTGACTCTTAAATATTGTTGTAGGAAATAACACAAAGTATGAGAGGAAAGTCAGGAGATAAAGGTTCAAATAACAACTCTGCTTCTCAGTTTTAACATCCTGTTTTCAAGATTAAAATATAGCATGTCTTAAATGAGAGTTTACGTGAGCTGATTACCAGTATTCTTTCAAATATAATTGGAAGTCCAAATAGTAGCAAGAATAATTATAGCTACCGGTTATTGAAAGCTTTTGGTGTGCCGAGCATATGTATGGAGATATATACATATTTATATATTGAAGGGTATTGTGATACACAATAAAAAACAAATTCAGTGGTAGGTTCCTTCTCTGGCACAGAGCTCCTAAAATCCTTGGAATTTCCTAAGTGATGAGTGATAAAGGTGTCTTTGTTATTCATAACAAAACCTTTGCAACAATACAGAGTTTATGTTAATGAGATTACTGGCTAGCCTCTGGGAAGGGACTAGTTGCCAAGGGAACTAACCAGGTGATTAGACAGTTGAAACTTTAAGCCCCACCCCACCTTTGAGAGGGGAAGGGGGCTGAATTTGAGTTCTATCACCAACGGCCAAAATAATAAATCATTCCTACTTAATGAAGCCTCCACAAAAACCCAAAGATGGGGTTCAGAGAGCCTCCCAGGTTTGATGAATGAATACACGTAAGGTTCTGGGAGAGTGCTGTACCCCAGAGAGGGCATGGAAGGCTCTGAGCCTCTTCTCACATACTTTATCCTATGTATCTCTTAGATCTGGCTGTTGCTAAGATATATTCTTCTAATAAACCAGTAATGTAGTAAATAAAATAATTTCCTAAATTCTGTGACTTGCTCTAGCAAATGAAATGAGGAGGGGTAATGAGAGCCTCTGATTCATGGGTGGTGGTCAGAAGCACAGGTAACAACCTGAACTTAAGATTGGAGTCTGAAGTGGGGAGGGGGTAGTCTTGCAGGACTGAATCCTTAACCAGTGGGATATGATGCTATCTAAGGTAGATTGTGTCAGAAGTGAGCTAAATTGTAGAACACCCAGCTGGTGTTGCAGAACTTCATGTGTGTGAAACCCCACACATCTGGTGTCAGAAGTAAAGGAGTATATAGTATAAAGGAAAATACAAGAGGAGGTGTGTTTTTTCCTTAGAGGTATGTGTGTATATATACACACACACAGAGACTACCATAGTGCCTGGCATATAGCTAAGCTCTCAATAACTGGTAGCTATAATAATTCTTATTAATACATACATATGCTAAAGAACAAAATTCAACTAAGTATATTTTAAAGCTCTTATTGGCTTTATTCATGAATCAGGCAGCATATAGTCTAGCAGATAAGAAGTTCTGAGGAGTTGTACAAAATAAAAGGATTTTACAGGCAGAAGGGAGAGAGAACGGGGAAATCATATGAGGCATTTGCTCGTTGGTTAAAGAGGGTTATTTCCCTACATGCAGCAAGAAGTCTTGGAGCCTAGTTAGGCAACTTGTGTTGAGCAGGCCTAGTTACCAATGATTGGCTAGCCTGTGCTTCCTTTTCTGGGAGAACATAGCATAGAAACTTAGTTAAGTTTTAGTTTCCTAACATGGGGCTTAGCGCATGAGCAATTCCATCTTGGGGCTAAGCCAATTACTTTGACATATATACATACACACACACACACACACACACACACACACACACACACTCACTTATTCTCCACAATAGCACTATAAGAAATGATATTATCCATATTATATAGAAGAGACTTGAAGGCTAGAGAATTCAAATAACTTCAATAGGTTATCCCACTAACAGGTGGCTGAACCAAAATTTCAAGGCAAACATCTAATTTCAGAGCCCAAATAGTCAGAGTTTTGTTTTGTACCCCAACTAGTACATTGAAACAACTTAGTTTTAGAAAATAATACTTGTCATCCTCAGAATAACTAAAATGATAACCAACAATAATGACTGATAATCCCAAGTCAGCAAATGTGTTTAGGAGTATAAATTGATACAATCACTTTGGGAAACTCGCATTATCTACTCAAACCAAACATACACACTGCCTATGATCCAAAAATTCCACTATCACTACATAACCAAACAAAAGGGTGAATATATATGTGCACCAAAAGGCCAAATATTACAGCAGCATTATTTGTAAAAGCCACAAATGAAACAACCCAAAATCTATCAACGGTGAAACAGATCAAATAAAATGTTGTCACCTTCATGAAATAGAAATACAATTCAGTGATCACAAAGAACTACTGCTCAACACAACAGGGATGGATTTCACAGACATAATGTTGGTACAATTACAAATTCAAAAATAGGCAAAACCAGTTTATGGTGAAAGAAGTTAAATGGTGGTTACCTTTGGTGACGGGTGACAATAATTGGGTGGCTGCATAAAGGAGGCTTCTGAGATACTGGAATTTCTTGACCTGGATAGTGATTACACAGATATAAAAATTCAGCACACTATAGACATAAGACTTGTATACTCTTCTCTGATATATTAAAATTCAACATGAAAGTTTACAAAAAGAAAAAGAAAACAATTACTAAAAATCTATCCTCTTTAATTTCCTACATCCCCTTTCAGAACACCATGCCATCTCATCCCAAACTTGGGACCCATTCCATGCCAATGTTCCATGCTTTTCCCAATTCTTGGTTCTTTTGGACATCACCAAATATCTTTTAAGTGAAGCCAAAATTTATCCACCAGCTGACACCTTAAATTTCAGTTCTACCATCTGACCACAAGCCTTTATTCTTCCAATTCAATTACTGCCTTCACCTCCTGATCTTTTATTTTGATTTTGAGAGCTCAGGTTTTCTTCAAATCCTCATAGCAATCAGCTTTCCCTGTTTTATTTGTTTCAAAGTTTATTACTTTAACCATTCTACTTACTCAGCTAACAGTGTAGGCTGTGGGAATACTATAGTAAACCAAACCAGCATGGTGTCTTCTCTCATGACTCTTACCATCCTATAAGATTTCCTTGACAAAATTCTAAACTCTCTTGTCCTTCTGATGCATGTTATTGAAAATTCCTCTACCTCAAATTAATCCAGTTGTCTGACTTCACTGGTACCACACAAGGACACCTATACACTAGAAATTGAAATTTTCACATCATAGATTTATGTCTATACATATCTCTGGTCTCTAACTTCATATAGACCTTAAAAGTTGTTCTTACATGCCACTAGTTATTTCTTTTTTTTCCCCTAATCTCTAACTAGAATTGAGCATTTCATTTACTTACAAATGCAAGTAACAAATTACAGTATTTAATACTGATTTAAGGGCTTAATAATTAAGGAAGTGGTCATGCATTACCAGAAGGATAAGGAAAGAAAAGAAGCAAGTGAGCTCAAGGCCAGTTTGAATCAAGGAGAAAGAGAAAAGGTCATTTTAAAGAAGTGAAGATGTGCACAGTTACAATACTACAGTATTAATAGTAAAGCTTCTTGAAAATGCTTGCTATGGTAGCTGTTATCAAACTTCTCAAGCTTGAACTGGGTACATTCTAGCTTCTACCCTCCACTTCATTGGAATAGCTCTTATCACACCATCTATGACCACATTATTAGTGTAGCTAAAGCATACATTATAGTTCTTTTCTTACTTGACATTATATAGTTATGGTATCCAAAACGGTAGCCACTAGCCACTGTGGCTACTGCGTACCTGAAATGTGACTAGTCCAGACTGAGAGGCACTAGATATAAAACACACATCAGATTTCTAAGACTTAGTATGAAAAAAAAAAGATAACACACTTTATGAATTTTATATTAGTTACATAGTAAAATGATAATGTTTTAGACACATTGGGTTAAACAAAATAAATTTATAAAATTAATTTCACCTTTTTACCTTTCTAATATTGCTACTAGAAAATTTACAATTACATATTTGACTCTCATTATATGTCTAATGACCAGTACTATTTTATAGCAAGCCCTTGTCCTGATAAAGTCCTCGTCCTGATAAAGTCCTCATTCAACTCTCTCCTTCCTTAGTATGTGGTACTCTGCTCTTTCCTAGTTTTCTGGATACCTTAATGTCTGCTTCTTCCCAAACTTCTCTTCTGAGACCTAAATCTATTATTCACAAAGTTTAGCATGCGGCAAAATCACCTAAGTGCTTGCCAAGATCGCAAATTCTTGGAGCTTATCTGTAGAGATTCTGCCCTAGTACCAACATTTAACAAAACTCTGATCTTCTGCTCAAATTCCTCTCATCTCCTGCCTCTTCTTTCCAACTTACTGTGCATCACTTGGATGCCTTAGACTTAACATATCCAACATTTAATTCCTTGTCTCTATTCTCCTAAAATCACCCTCCTCCATCCTCATATCTATATCTAATCAGTTACAAAATCCAATTAAATCTGTTTGCTTAACTTCTATCCTCTCTATGCTTTCTCAATTCCCTTAGTTTGAGGTTTTTCTCTCTTGGCACTACTGAAAGTTTGAACCAGATAGTTCTTTGGTGAGGGGTTGTCTTGCCCATTGCAGGAAGGTTAGCCGTTTCCCTGTCCTCACTCCACTAGATAGCGGTAGCACCCCCTAGCTCAAACAACAGAATGTGTCTTCAGACATTACCAAATGTCTCTGCATCTTGTGGGGCTAAGGGGTGGGGTGGGGGCAGGGGAAGTAGAGAATCACCTCTCACATCATAGAGCCACTGAATTGACTGAGGCTCTCATTATTTAATCACCTGCATTAAGGCAAAAGATTCCACCTAGTCCTCCTTCTCAGTACTATCCCCTTTCCCTATTCTCTACACTCCTTATGATTTTAGTTTACTTCAGGATAAAAATCTAGTATTTCTAAAATGGCATTAAAGGAGCAGTATCTGTACTCTACCTCTCTAGTTTCCCGCTCCAGCAGTTTCCTTATGGATGGATGAAAGTCATAAGAAGTGTTAGTCAGAAAAAAGTGTTAAATATATAAGCAGCTTATAAGATAAATGCGAAACTCTTAGGATGTTTTATATAGAGACTGTAAGCATGTACTTTGTGAAACATAGGCAGAATTGTGTTAAATATACATAGTGAGTAAACTATAAGGCATGCCGAAGGTAAATAAATTGAAAATATGATGGAACAGAGGGTTATTTATACTCAAAAAGAAATGGACTCACGGATACATAGAACAAACTGGTGGTTGCCAGAGAGGAGGGGGTTTCGGGACTGGGTGAAAAGAGATGAAGAAGTATAAATCTGTAGTTACAAAACAGTCATGGGGATATAGAATATAGCATAGGGAATACAGTCAGTATTATTGTAATGGCTATATATAGTGCCAGATGGATGATAGAGTAATCGAGGGGATTACTTCATGAATTATATAAATGTCTAACCATTGTACTGTACACCTGAAACTAATATAAAATAATAAAAATAAAAAATGTTTCCACATAAAGATTTTCTGATTTGAAAATAAATACATGTTCTTCACTCTAAGAAATGATATGACAGTACACAAAAAATAAATTTAGAAACTCAAAGAATAGCATTTTTAAAAATCATTCTTGATTTTGCAAAAGAATTAACCTCAGAGCTTCTTTAGTAAGTGGAAACCATCAGAGTATAAAATATTATATTTTTAAAAAATATGAAAAAACTAAGCTATAAATAATTGTGCAATCTCTGGGCTGAAATCTACATCACCACTAAATCAGCCATCCGTGAGAGACATCTCATATAGTCCCATATGTGCACTATCCAGAAATTGCAAAAAAACCCATTCTGTTCAGACTAATTAGTAAGCTCTGGTTGTGGCCAGACATGCTCACCTGTACCTATCCAACAAGAGCGGGTGTATGCTATTGGCCCAAATCATTTTCTACCTTGGGCCTCCTTGCTATAACCTGAACTCTAGTCCTCATAAGCATATCATCAGTAGAAAAGGCTGATGTGGCAGATAGAACATATGAACATCGCTTAACTCCTGATTCAGGTGATGTTGTCCTTCCACTTGCTTGCATCCCATCCGAAGTGTGTCAACTTAACTCCAACTCTTTCCATTTGCTTTTCACTAGATATTAAAATTGATTCAATCATACATGTTATTCAAGCATCCTAATTTGGTCTGTGAGAGTATTTCATTACCTCTGGGACAGCTTGCCTAGTTTACTTGGAGGCCACCACTGCAACAAGTTATTTTCCATATGACAGCTCAATTCAAGCATTAATCTCCTCTCAGAATACCCACGCTTGAGTAACTCTCATTTTATCCTGTTCATATCCTGTGTTCCCAAGATGGCATTTATCACACCACACTGTGATTAACTGTTTATTTTTGTTTCTCTTTTTATTCTTTTGTCTCGTTATTACTTAGCAAAGTGCCAACTACAAAGTCACCACTACAAGAATTACTGAATGTGACCTACAGACACAGTTGAAGGGATTATCCCTTGTTTTTGCCTCTCATTCCCCATTTCTCAGACTAGGGTAAATTAGTGAGCCCCAAAACCCTGACTGGTTGCACAGCAGTATGGAGGTGCTAGAACCATAGGCTCAATTCAGGAAACACCTTAAAGTGTGTAAGTGTTACTAGCAAGCTTGGGCTTTGGTGGACGTTATTTCCCAGGCTCACATATTTTTCGCCTGGCTGGTTAAAAAAAAACAATAGCTTGGGGGCCTTTTCCCTCCTACCCCCACTTGAAAATGGTTGAATGCTGAGACCCTCGAGTCTGAGAGATCTAGAGCTCTCAAAGATTCTAGACGAAATAAACCCACTTTAAAAATTAATGAGCGCCTAAACTGTGGCAGACAATAGGGACACAAGAAAGTTATTTCTTCCCTTACAAAATTTAGAAGAATCTTCCTGGAGCCTACATTATTACTCTAATTATAAACATAGTTATTTTTGTAGTTTAAAACAGATGGATTTTTGAATATATTTAGCTCGAATGAAAGAAAATAAATAAAAGGTGAGACAGTAAGTAGATAAAGGGCCTCTTCTTGAGCTCCTTTCAACTGATTCACTTCTCCTTCAGGGATTAGAAGGATTAGGGTGCAAATATTTGGCGTAACGCAAAGGCGTGATATATGCGAAGAGAATCCAAGTGAACTAAACCCGTTTCTCCTAAGAAAGGGCCCCAAGGACCGACCAATTCCCCAAACCCCGAGAACCAACGACAAAATACAGTCAACTCTGATGCAACTATTGCCTCACCTAGAATCATTCACCAATTCACGTGGTCCAGCCCTTTCCGCCCCGGAGGCGGCCTGGCTCCGTTCCGCTCTAGGCTTCTCCCGGGGCCTCTCTTTATGGTAGCGCTGAGCCTCTCTAGCCCTCGCTCACCGTCCTCTCAGTGGTAGCGCGGGGACGCGCTGAAAAGCGAACCTCCGAATTTGCGGTGTGTGGATTCGGGTGCTGCTCGAACCTGAGCGGAGGAGAGTTCGCGCTAAGGTGGCAAGGGCTGGGGGGAGGCTCTGGGAAGGAGCGAGGGCCAGGAGACAGGTCCCTGGGTGGGAGACCGAGTTACCGAGGCTTGTGAGAAGCGGGAATGGAGGCCCAGAAACGTGAGGGGGGTGTTAGCTGCTGGTTGGGGCCTCCGGCAGCCTCCCACCCTGCAGAGTATCCCTCGACCCCCAGCTCATCTGCGGCCCTTCGTGTCAAGTCTCAGCACAGTTTCTGCCGCATCTATCTTGTCCGCGGGTTGTCGCCTCCCTTCCGGTCCCTGGAGCTCTCAAAGCTATGGTTTAGGCTTGAATACTTGGGTGAGGGTTGTTGTGGTCTTGAACCCCGTACGCAGCTTGGGTCTCTCCTATTTTATTTTTATGTTTGCAACCAGAACCTCTCAGCCCTAGTTGTTTGGTTGAGGCCGGAGGCCAACTATTCATTTTTTTCCCGGTACAGTGAACGCAGTGGGTGCTCACTGATGTATCCGGTGGCTTGAAACATTTTGATAGAGCGGTGAACTAGGGTCGTTGAGTATGTGACTGCCTCAGCCATGGGTGGGAATAATGGCCGGATCTGGGGCTCTCTGGTCACTTCGATTTGGGGGGATTCAGCTTTCCTGATGTGAGATTCTGTCAGTTTCTGAACACGTATTCATTGAAAATACTTTGTGAAGCGTCGTCTACTAAGTGGCAATATTGTGCTCGAGGAGCTACAACTGTAAACAGTATCCAGTGATCTCCTTGCCTTCCCAGAGCTTAATACGTAATGGAAAAAACTAACAAGTATCAAGAGTGCTATAGAACGGAAAGTTCACGAAGTTACTCTTTTGCCTTGGGTAATACAGAAAATAACACCCTATAGCGCCTGCCTTCCAACAGCTGAGAAATAATAAAGACTTAATTTACAACGAAAGTGTGCAGAGAGGAAGGAGGATCGATAGCAGTAGTATTTGGGTGAGGCTTAGCAGACAGGTGAAGGATAAGTGAACACTGCCTGACAGGTAAAGCTGAGGGCTTTCTAAACCAAGGGAGCACTGTGAAGGCATGCAGCGGAAAAGGACTTTGCAGGTAGTGTAGTTTGACTTGGAATATGTGGCATGTGAAGCAAGTAAAGCTGTGCTTAAGAGCCCAGACTGTATTTTCTAAGAAAGAGGTAAAAGTGCTTTCGACAGAATGTTAACAGATCAATTTCACAATCCCATACTCAACATTCATATTGTGAACAAGTTATTGTTTCAAGCTATTGTTTGACAGTTTTGGCCACATCGGACAGAATAAAGTAGAATGAGGAAAGCTTTGCTTGTTCCTCTTGGTCCGGGAACGACCTCTCAGTTGTTGAAATTCCCCTTCAGTTCTCCTTGGCCTATAAGGGCCAGAGGAGTACTGTGACAGATTGCAAATAGGGTTTGGAAGCCTGAAGAGTTTGCTTCATTGTTCTAAAAATGATCTGAAAGTACACTGGACAAAGCATTAATAAATCTGAGGGGAGTGCGTTAGGTGAGTAAATCATTAGGAACAAAGTAATGGAGATTCTTCATCTAAAGTAAAATTAGGTTTGGGTTGTTTTTTTGTTTTGTTTTAATTCAGCAAATATTTGAGTGCATTGTATCAGCCATTATTCTAGGCCTGGTAACTAGAGCTGTGAACTTCAGTTTCTTTGTAAATGGGAATGATAATGCCTCAAAGTTGTTATAAAGATTAATGAGATGTTTGTATTTATTACTGTACCTGGCCCTTGCTCTATAAATCGTTTAATTGTTACTGTGGACTATATTTTTGTCTTAAATTCTTTCTTCCTTTCTTATTGGTCCTTGGCCTTTTTGAGGATTGAGACTATCTCTAGTTGGTTCTTTAACCCTTGTTTGTTCCCATTCACATGTTGCATAGGTAGCATTGGAAGATAATAGGCACAGAAAGTTGCCAGTTGCCAGAGTTGTGACTTGTATGTGTGTGACCATAGGTAAAGCTGCTGATTTACATAGTGGGGGGTAGATGAAATTATTTTCATTAAATAAAGAATAACCTGGAAAATGCTTTATAAATTATAAAACCCTATACTTTACCCCTCCCCCAAAAGGATTTTTTATGGAAGAGAAGGACTGTGGAGTTGACCTAAAGATTCAGTAAAGTTTCATTTAGTTAAATTTCATAATACTAATTTTTCCACTCATTAGGAGACTGGCAACAAAGTAAAAAGCTGAGAAAACATATTGGAACATATCATTGCCACATCTTTCCTAAAATTTGGGGCAAGAAAAAATTAGTTCCTTTTTTACTCTGCACTTCCTTTTGCTATTGTTTTAGGACAATTTCGTTTTAAACTGAGCAGGTCCTATAACTTGCTCATAGGGAGTTCAGCTTTCTTTTATCAGCGGGTAAGAGGTGGGGCATAATGTGAAGCCAGCACAAAAGAAAGATCTCTGCTTCCTGGACTATGCAAAAAACCACATAGTAAATGAAGTTGCCAGAATTAGCAAATAAAATACAGGATGCCCAGGTAAATTTGAATTTCAGGCAAATTACTCTTTAACAATATTTGGGACATAATTAAAATGAAAATTGTGCATTATCTGAAATTCAAATTTAATTGAGCATTCTGTATTTTATCTGGCAACTCCAGTAGTAAATTCTAACCCCACAGTGACACCTAAGGGAGGAATGCTTACAAAATAGTATAACAATTGTGCAGGCAGTTTAATTCCTTCAAGTGTTCCTCCAAAAATTATAATACAGTACTCAGAAGTGCGCCAAGAGCTCCAAATGTTTGGAAGTCACTTTACCAGAAGGGGATGTTTTCAAAGACTGATAAGATCGTGGTTAATTTGAAGAAAAAATTGTTTTAATGCTATGCTTTCCAACTAAGAGTCCAAGTTCATAGTAGTTTAAGATTAATGTATACTGTTGTAGAAGATGTCCAAGCAAATACTAGAAAAATTGAATTAATAGGAGTTAATCAGCTATACTTTGAGGTTTCCAGGAGAGTTTAGGATTGCTTAGTAATAGGTATTAGTTTATTAGTCTACTAATAAACTCTTGTGAACTGTGTAGTAATTTAACCAAGATTAACGGAAAATAAACAAAAGCTCCCAGTAGCCAAGGAAAAGAATGCTCTAATGGGTAAAAATATTGCTATGGACAATAGAATTTCTAAAATAAATTTCCAAGTCACAAGATGCTTTTCCTATCAAGTATGGTCAGGGTAACTCAAGATTGAATACTAAAAACAAATCTCATGTTCCAAAACTTGTTACAGATTAGTAGCTACAAACTGATGACAGTTACCTACAATTATAAAGAACCTGCAGTTTCCAGAATGTGCTGTTGGATAATTGATCAAGTTTTCTTTATACTTTAGTAAAGGTCAGAGCCAGATTTGGGTCCTATATCTGCGAAGGTACAGTATAGAATAGTTTGTTATATACTAGTATCTCTGGCTTTTTCCACTCCTTAATTTACTTTAACCCACGTTTCTCTTTAAAAAATCTAATTATGATAGAAGACATTTTATGTGATGAGATTGAGAACTATATACTTAAGTAGTTAAATTTTGTCTTTTTTTTTTTTTCTCAAAGAACAGGATGAATTAAGCAGCTCTTCAAAGATTATTATATAACACAAAGTATCCTTTGAAAAGTGTCCCAGTAGTTAAAATTTAAAAGTTGGCTAAAATAGAATAAAATTAGATAAATATACTCTATTTTAGACACTTTTTAAAAAATAAATAAAATGTTCATCAACCTTTTAACACTTTAAATTGGTTTTTTTAAATTTTTTAATTTGATATTTTAACTTAAAACAGATATGTATTCACCATTTTATTCTTACACAAGGTCTGTTTATTCTTTGTATATGGTCTTATTACAGTTTCTCTCTGCAGAAAACACATCAGAAAGTATCCTTAAGATTTCTAACCAGTTTTTAAAGTGGAACAAAACTTATAAAACATTTGCAAGATTCAGAATCCTAGATTTTTCAGTGCCTGTCCACCACCCAGATTTCAATTTTTTGTATCTGTTTTCATCTTCAGTTTTCTCCTAATTACTTGCATTTGTCGGATCCTCTCAAGAATTCCACTGTTTTAATATTTATTTTGAAAAATACATAGTTATGAAAAAGGTTAAATAGTATTTAAAATAATGAAACACTTGTGTGCATGCCACTTAGCCTTATCCTCTAAATCTCAAAAAAAAAAAAGTTCCTTCTTTTTTAGAAGTACCCACAAATTTGGTATCTGTTTACTGTTGTGTATATTTTAGTATGTTACATGTTTTCATCCATAAACAATATATACTATTTATTGTGTTTAAAAATTTACACAAATAATATATTGTAAATCCTTTTGTAACTTTTTTCATTTAGATTATCTTTGAGGTTCCATGTTGATACATGTAATTAATGAAGTTTATTCAATTTAACTGCCCTGTAGGTGTATCTTTATGAGTAATCCACAATTTCTTGTCCTTCACAAGAAAGTTAGGTTATTTCCAGTTTTTCACTGTCAAAAACTGTGAATGCTTAATGCCCCTGGATATAACTTGTGCTCATATGAGAAATATATTTCTTCAGCACAGACACCTAGAACTGAAAATGCAAGGTCCTAGGGTGCACACTTCTTCATTTTGCAGGAAAGTACCAAAAACTCTCTAAAGCAGTTGCAACAATTTACATTCCTACCGATGTGTAAGAAACATGTAAAAATTGGCCACATTTTAGCCACTACTAGGTTATCAATTTTTTAAATTTTTGCCAAGTGCGTGTTTGAGAAACAGTATTTATTTTATTATATTTTATTTTTTTAGGCGAGGAAACCCTTGGTTGACCTCACAGATTGCAAGGACCCTGTTAGCTTACAGTCCCTTATTTTTTAATTTTTTTTTACAACTACAACACCTGGTCTTCCTAGATGGTCTCCCAGCCAAATACTAACCAGGCCCAACCCTGCTTAGCTTCTGAGATCAGACAGGATTGGGCTTGTTCAAGGTATCATGGCTGTAGATGAGAAATGTATTTGATTTGCACTCTCGATAACTATGAGGTTGAACATCTTTGCATGCATTTATTGGCTATTTTGCTTTCCTTGTGAATTACCTATTTATATGTGTTTCATTTTCTAAAGGGCTATTTTCTAATTGATTTGTGGAAATCAGGCTTTATTAATATATTTCAGATAATCTAACAGTTTTCAAATGTGCCTTTTTATCTCTTTTAGAGTTACACGGAAATGTTTAATTTTGACATATAGTCAAATGTGTCCATCTTTTTGTATGATATGTGCTTTTTTTGTTTGTGAAATTCTCTGCCACAGTGCCACAAAGCCGCCTCTGTTTTTTGTAAACTTTTTAGTTTTTCATGTTTAATTCTTTAATCCATCTGGAATTGATTTTCATTTGTGTTAAAGAGATCTTATTCTACCTTTTTCCACATGGTTAGGCAGTTTTCCAAGCATCTTTTATTAAATCCTTCTCCCATCAACATGTAATACCCATCGATTTATAATACCATATGTCATACACCTTCATCTTTTCATAGATCTATTTGTCCATATTATGCCAGTACCATCATTTTAATTATAATACTATATAGTAAATAAATATTTTACTTTGTTTATCTTCATTATTATCTAGGTTTACTAGGACCCTTACTCTTCCATAAAAACCAGTTTGCTAAATTCCAAGAGGGAGTGGAGGAATATCTGATGGGATTTTCATTGGAATAGTATTGGACTTATTGATAAATTCCTAGAGAATTGACATATTTACTGTAGTCAGACTTCCCAAGACATTTCTACATGTATTAAAAATGTCTCTTTTGCCTTTCTGTTTGGTAATTTTATTCATAAAAGTCTTGCATATCTTTTGTAAGATTGATATATTTTGTAGGGTATCTTAAAGTGTCTTTGATATTCAGTATCCTTGTTGAATTATCTTGCTAGTTCTAATAGTTTGCATACTAAACCTCTTGTGTTTTCCAGGTAGATATTTATATCATCTTTGAGTAATATTTGTTACTTTTCAAGTCTTACACTTTTTAATATAGTGTTAAATGGGTGCTGTGTTAGCAGGGATTGTATAGTTCCAACTTCACAGGGAATGCCTGTGCTATTTTATGATTAAATATAATAACATTTATTGTAAGCTTTTGGTAAATACCTTTCTATTCTTTACTTGCTAAGAGATTTTTTTTCTTCTAAGCAGACGTTGAATTTTATTAAATGCTTTTTCAGTGTCCCAGATAAAAAGTTTGTAATACAAATCTAATTCTAATGTTTTCTCCAGGGTGATTACCGCATGACCTATTAGAGATTGCTAGACAAAATCAAACTGGAAACTTGCTGGAATCAAGAATGATGGATCCATGTTCAGTTGGAGTCCAGCTTCGTACCACAAATGAGTGCCATAAGACCTACTATACTCGTCACACAGGTTTCAAAACTTTGCAAGAATTGTCATCAAATGATATGCTTTTACTTCAACTTAGAACTGGAATGACACTTTCTGGGAACAATACAATTTGCTTTCATCATGCAAAAATTTACATTGATAGATTTGAGGATTTGCAAAAGTCATGTTGTGACCCATTTAACATACACAAAAAATTAGCCAAAAAAAATTTGCATGTAATTGACTTAGATGATGCCACTTTCCTGAGTGCAAAATTTGGCAGACAGCTTGTACCTGGTTGGAAGCTTTGTCCAAAATGTACACAGATTATCAATGGAAGTGTGGATGTTGATTCTGAAGACCGGCAGAGAAGAAAACCTGATTCAGATGTATGTATAGCAGTCATTTTTCCTGCTGTGTTACTTCCACAATGTGGGCTTTTGTTTAACTATAAGAAAATCATATTTACATTATTATTTATTAGGCTCATTAGCATGCACTGAATATAAAGTTGGGAGGTGAAACTAAATGGCATTTTAAATATTTCCATATACCCAGATTGAATGATAAAAAGAAAGCAGGCTTGGGAATGGAATAGCATAATCTGCCCTCCTAGTGCTAACACATTAGGACTAGTGCTCTAACACATTAGAGCACTCTTAGTTTTTTTTTTTTTTTCCCCTGAGACCAACGTACCAGTGGGACATGCCAGCCAGCAAGGGTCTGTGTGTAGCAGGTCCTTTTTTGAAGGACTTGAAAATTACTGCTTTATAAGGAACATCAGAGAAGTGACAGTAGTTGTTTCTTGTTTCAGTCTTTTTCCCTTGGCCCTATCCCATTCTTGTTTGGGTTTTTAAGATGCTTGTGAGTTTCCTTTTCTTCTGGATCTGAAATTATTTGGTATGGTTAAGGCTAATTTTAGGACTCGCTATGGTCAAAAAGCATACATTTTTACATTGTAAATATTAAACATTTTATAACTCTCTTATTAGCATGGCTGCATTCAA
The DNA here is from genome assembly GCA_003508835.1 of Eonycteris spelaea. Lineage (NCBI taxonomy): Eukaryota > Metazoa > Chordata > Mammalia > Chiroptera > Pteropodidae > Eonycteris > Eonycteris spelaea. The sequence continues at coordinate 10,489,281 of PUFA01000007.1, forward strand.
ATTAGCTAACCATATCAGAACAACTTAAGATTTTATAAAGCAATCTTTGATGTAGAACAAGAACAAGTATATTCAAAGGAGCATGTCTCAAAATTTCTACTTATAACCTATTTATAATTCTTGCTGTTGGGATATTTGTGTCTATTTTCTCTTTCATTATAGTAATAAACTAAATTAAAAGATAATTAAAAATTGAAATTACATGTAGTGCTTTCTTTTTGTTCATCCTTCAGAGGCATATTTCCGGACTCAGTGTTACCTGGCAGTTCCTACTAGGTACTTGAAACTGTCACGTAAAATGTCTTCTCTGCTTTATTTATCCACTGTTCTTTGGAATGTGACACATAAAGCTTTTTTCCCTCAAGTAACAAACTTAAGTTCTTAACTATCAAAATTTTGTTTACCAAAGCTTTTGAAAAAGGTAATACGTTTTAGAACTTGAAACCATATTCTCTGCTTTTATTTTATTATTATTATATTTTTTATATTCTCTGCTTTTAAAAAACATGTAGTAATAGTAAGTAGAACTTTTTCTTAAAGATTCAGGATCTTTATTAGGAACCTCCGTTATATGCAGTTGGGTTATAAAGCAATTTTTCTGACTTCTCTCCTGTGTTGCTGGCTGCCATTGAAGTTTTCACATGTCTGTCTTCCAATCTTCCAAATATGCCAGAGACTAAAATTGGATAATGAAAATATTATAGGTAAATTCGCCAATAAACTTTGAATATGGTCTAGGGCTTTGCATATTTTGTTACAGTTGGGCTCTAAAACCATTTTTTTTTTCTTTTTTGTGAGTTCCAGATTGTCTTCCAGGTTAAAGAATAATCTGGGTTCACATTAAATGAAATATTATTATGCTCTGATGTAAAGATTTGACTTAATAATTTGTTTACCTTTATTTAGGGAAGAACTGCTAAAGCTTTGAGGTCGTTACAATTTGCAAACCCAGGAAAACAAACAGAATTTGCTCCAGAAACTGGTAAAAGAGAGAAAAGAAGGCTTACAAAAAATGTAACCGCTGGTTCAGACAGGTAGGCTATATGATACTTAAGGCATATATTAACTTGCTGCTTCACATATGTATTGTTTCCTGATTTTTCTCTTTAAGTTTTGAATTTTCTAGGTCAATATTTTAAATTACATAATCTAGAATTGGTGAGAACCACTGAGGGGCTCATAAAAAAATTAAGGCATCTTTTTCAACTCTAAAAATTTATTTCTAAGAAAGTATCAATGAGATGAACAAGATAATATTTTTAGTATGAGAATTAAAATAATTTAAGCAAATTATATTTAGAATTAAAGTAATGCACCTTTTTGAAAAGCATAGGCATTATGTAATTGGTGTATCTCTGTTCTATGAGCAACACCTAAAAAGTAAATTTTATGAGATTGCAAGATTGCATTTTAATTTTTTTGGTATGGAATAGAAATTGTACAGTTGAATGAATGAGAACGCTAAATTGTTTAGAATATGATTCTTTAAATTGAGCATTTCTAAAATATAAATGGACAAAGAAAAGTTAGTATAATCATTCAGAATTATATATGCTGGGTTTTTTCCATCTATTAAGATTTTCCATTAAGTCATTTAAATATTTTTAGCCAGATTTGCTATAGTCCATTAAAGAACAAGAAACAGATTAATTGCAGTATAAAAAGCAATAGGGTAGTGTACTATAATAAAAAATTATGTTCACAAAGCAATAAAGAGCTTGGTAGCCAATAAAACGTACCTTTATTAACTAGCTTTTTTTTTTTTTTAAGATAAGAGGAAAATCGTTTTAACAGATACATCTTATTTTTTGGACAAAGTTCTTGTCCATTCCTTTGCTAAGTTTATTTTTCAATGGACTTCAAAGGGCATATTCAGGCTTTTTATCTTTGTCTAAACACTTTAGTGTGAGGTCTCTTCTAATATGGAGTTCTCATACTACTAACTGTAGAGTAACCTTCAGTCTGCTAAGTTATGTACCAATTTACCAGGCCTTCATCCCTAATTCAAAATGTTTGACCTCCTTAAATTTTTTTCATTGCCCTATTATCCATTAAATATTCAAAAAGAATATACTTGTGTTTATTTTACAGACAAGTGATACCAGCGAAGAGTAAGGTCTATGATAGCCAAGGTCTCCTGATTTTCAGTGGAATGGACCTCTGCGACTGCCTTGATGAAGATTGCTTAGGATGCTTCTACGCTTGTCCTGCCTGTGGCTCTACCAAATGTGGGGCTGAGTGCCGCTGTGACCGCAAGTGGCTGTATGAGCAAATCGAAATCGAAGGCGGAGAAATAATTCATAATAAACATGCTGGATAATTTGTGGTATCAAATTATTGGATCTTTAAAGATCCTTTCTCTATTTCTAAAATTCTGTCATTCTAAGATTCATTTTAAAGTTGATTGCCAAATGAAAAATTTAAAAACCATTTCAACATGCACTCAATACATGCTAATACTGCATTTAGGGTACTTTAAGATACATTGTCTGATATAAATTTAGATGGCCTCTTAAGATTCATTGTCTGATGTAAATTTTGATGGCCTTTTACTCAGCAGTCAGCTTTAAGCCTGTCTGGGTCAATGTAAACAGGTAGGGTATAGGCAGTCCTCTATTTGCACAATTCCCATATCCACAAATTGCAATGACAGTGATTTAAATAACACCAGGTCTTTAACAGCACAAATTTCAGTTACCACAGTATATTAACTGAATAAGTACATGAAGTACAAATTTCCTTGCTAGCTCTTTGGTCCACGAGTCACTATGAGTAACAGATGTAATTCATGATCAGTGACCAATCACATTCTTCCCTCAAATTCTGCACATCTGTTGATCAGTTCACAGCAAAGCATGAAGTTGTGTTGTCTCCTCATCACCTATGTGACACTTTATAAAGGTAGATAAAAAAAATTGGCTAACAAAGATGAAAGTGCAGGGAAGAGATGAAAAATCATAATGCTAGAAGTGAGATTTGAGTTGAACATTAATGGAGTTGTAGAAATCTCTGATCATGGGAATGTTGACATGACTGCTTTTCTAGAGCTTCTTACATACAGAGCCAGAGAAACTTAGTGAAGGCCAACCTAACATGAGAGGAAGAAGGTGGTTGTGATGAAAAGGATGACTATGTCCCAGAGGAGGTGATGGTAAGACACTTCACATTAAATGAACTTACAGAGATACTTCACAGCATTGAAAGTACAGATGATGAAATGGTGGAAACTGAATCCAAACTTAAAAGAGTATGGCAGTCTGTCATAGCACAGAAAAGATGCTTAGTGTAAGTATTTGACAAAGACAAGCACTGTTCAAACTACTCTTGATTAGGTTTTTTTACAATGAAATAACACTCTAATTCTCAATGTTTCTAGTGTTTTAAATTACAATGTACTACAATACTTTTTTACAATTTATTTACATTTTAACAGAATTTTTAATGTTTTGATAGATTTTTAAAACAGCACAATTTTCTCCATTATTTAAAAGGATGGCTTTGAATGGCCATTTTTTTATGGTCCCACACTATTGTGCAAGGCAAGGACAACCTGTAGCTGAGAACGGTGCCTACTTCAAGGAAAATTAGTGTTGATACAACTAAGTGGTTGATGGTTAAACTTTGGGGAATAATCAACATATATATGTGCTAAAACATGCCATTTCCTCTCCCCACTTAAATTCTTCGAAAAAATGTTTTAATAATGTAAACCTTTGTTGTTTAGAACATGCATGCTTGGTGAAATTGTGTTCTTGGTGGCAAAAATCTTATTCTATGTGTAAAGCAAGAATATACATACAATATGTAAACAGATATACATTATTTCTGTGGTATTAAAATCTTACAAGGTGTTGATTTGGACTAAAAGGACTGAAAAAGACTCCTTGAAGAGTAATAATTTTTTTAAAAGTGGAAAAACACTGGCTGAGACTGAATTATTTGCAAATTAATTGAAACAATGTTGGAATTTGCGTGGATGCTGTTTGGGAGGATGGGAGTGTGTGATAACTTCTCTGCTCTTTTGTTAAGACAGCTAATTGACATTCTGTCTAAAATCTTTCATCATCTAAGAAATTGTGATGAAACTAGGTTTTTGTTTTGTCTTCCCTAAATATTGTACTTTAATCAAATGAGCTTTAAACAATTTGAAATATTTTTTTAGCCATTGAAACTGTAACTTTATATAGCCAGTTTTATTGAACTAATAGAGCTTTATTTTTATTTTTGTACACTTTTGGTATCTCTTTATAAAATGGCTGGTTTTACTTTGATGGAATATCGTTTTCAACTATTGAATTAAATGTCATTTTTAAGTTATAACTGTTCACTAACTTAGTTATCAGAAGTACAGTTAATTCCAGAGTACTGGCAAAAAGAATATTTAGCTTTATATACCTAAGTAAAATGCTAGATTATTTTTTCTAAATTAAGGAACTATTTTCTCATAAAGGGTGCAAACATAGACTCCAATTTTTTCTGAATTTCCAGGATCATTAGACTTTCTTAATTGCATTACCACTATCATTTTTCTTCCTTTTAAGTATATGATTTAGTATGGCTTAGGTTCTTCATAGAGGAAAATTAAAATCTTTGATTTTTTTTGTTTGTAAAACAGGAATATCTCTTCAACAGCATAAATGGCTTTAAAATTCAAGTTGTGATATTTCATCATTCTTTAGTAGAACATTTGTTATTTTTCAAAGATAGTAATTTTTTCAAGGGAAAATTTCTTGAACAATTTTGCTAATATTGGTTTCTTATGCCTATGTAGGAGACTAAACTTTTAATGAGCATGCAAAACATTTACAGAGAAAGGTATATTGATTTAGAGTAGGCTGAAATAAAAACTGTTTTGGAAAATTTATATTACAAGTCCACTTAATGTTTTAATACAGAATTGAAGGAATACAGAATACAATAAAATCATTTAGATCCTTTTTCTGTTTTGCATATGACGCAAGAAGAGTAAATTAGAATGGTGTTAATCTACAAAAGCAAAAATGAGAGTTACCTTCTGCTGTAAGAGTGGCTCCTGGTGGAGAAGTTAATGTAAGGCCACAAATGGCCTTACGCAGTGTTGGTCACAAACATTAAAACAATGCACGTATAATATTTGAATAAAATGGCATCCCATGTGATATTTTTCCTGTTTGTTTTTTATAAGTATAAGAAAGTAGCTACTTACCTTGGAATATTATACATATGATTCTTCTATTTTTAAAATGTTACATTCTATATAACAAGCTACTCTACAGTCTTGACAACCTACTGTAAAACCACTCTCCTGGCATGGAGTCAACTAAGTAATTCTTAGCAGATATATTTTGAAACATACATAGACATGATTTATTAATACAGAGAATATAATTTTATTAAGTTTGAGCATGGTTCTTCAATTTTTGTATGTCAAAGACCCTGTGAGAAGCTAATGGAAGTTGTGTACTATCTCCCTGAAAATACATTCATGTCCTCACAAATACTCCATATTCAGAATCCCTGAACATGAATTGGAGTACCTGGGTCATATGAAATATTCTGTAAACAAGTTGATTTTTTTTTAATTGAGGATGGCTGTCTAAAGTATAGTTTGGTTTGTAATATAGTGTTGAAGATGGTATTGAAAAAATTGAAGCAGTTCAGTTCTTGGAAAGAGCTCTTGCTACCCTGCAAAATCAGATCCCCCCAGCAGCCTTACATTCTCACCCTTTCACCTCCAAAAAGGTAGTGTACAAGTCAGGTAACAATGTAGAAAACTGAAATGTCTTAAATGGATGAAGCTTTGGTGATTATAGGTTTTTCTCTTTTACTATCGTTATCCTGTTAGAACTAGCTTAACATCCTTGTCCAAGTTCATATGACAGTGCTTTAGTTTTTACTGACATCTGCTGGTATTTTCATGAAAATAACTTCTGCTACTCCTGAACAATTTTCATCACACTAATTGTGGTAATTGTGTTTCATTAAACTGGAAACACTGGTAATTACACTGAATTGGGATTTTTTTTTTCTTCCTCTAATTCTCAAAGTAGAATGGATTCTTTTTTCTTTTTCGCATTCTTAGGGCTTTCCCAGTGGAAGTCAACCACATTAGATTTTATTTTTTAGGAATATAAGTGAGGATACAAAAATGCATAAGTGCTTTTGGGGTTCTTTTATTTTTATAAAATGGAGAGACTTGTAAAAATGGTTTTATCTGTATTTTTTTTAAATTATCAAACACTTCATTGAACATTTAGTTTGAAAAGTGTAATAAAGTGTAAATCCCAACTTGTAGGTTATTTGTAATGGCATAGTTGTGAGGATTGACTCATTTTATGAAGATAATTTAACTTCCAGAAAGCAAAGGAAATTTACCAGATAAGCAAATTATTAATTCAGTTGTGTTAGATATTACATATTTAAATGCAGTTAGAAAATATTTATAGCCGTATGAAGTGGCTCAACTAAAATGTATTGTTTTTTCCTCTTGAGACCATGAAGGAGTAATTTCTTTATGAAACAATGATTACACACTTCATTTTTCTCTCTGCGTAGCATTATGAACAATTAAATATATTTTATTAAAGAGTTTTCATAATCTTCCTAGGCTATAGATTTGAAATAAATGTAATTATTAAAAAATAAAATGTTTGCAAACATTGCTAAAATTGCCAAACCTCCCAAAACTTGCAACTTCCACAGCTAATACCTGAAAACAGAAGTAGTTTTAGACCCTTGATTTTCATTGTAAACCTGCTGGATGATACTTTTTTAACCAGCTCTTTTCAGGGGTACATTCTGAGGTAAGGGCACATTTTACTTCAATGAAAAAAAAGCCAGACATTGGCTCAGGGTTGCAGGATCTTTGTCATACCAAGAGGAAACATCTAAAATCAAGTTTGAAAAGTATGGGCTTTAAAAGGAGACCTGAAAGAATTTGAAATGTAAATACCCTATAAATATTCCTTTGTTATCAACAATCAGTTAAATTTGATAAATCTAATTTAAATTGGTTTTAGTTATTTTATATTTGGGTAGCCAAAATATATGAACTTCAAGGCAGTATTTATGGTTATTTTAAAAATTAAAGTGGTTATTGGTGCATTAGATAAAGCAATTTTTGGCAATACTGGTACTATGTAAATGAGTTCTACAAGACTCTGAGTAAAGTACAGGTTTAAATTTGGCATTGACAAAAATGATTCAGCCATATTCAGTGAGTTTGGCATCATTAAGGTTTTAATCTTATGCCTTCCCATAAGTTAATTAGCCCGTTGATTGGGATTGGCCTTTTCTTGTTTTTCTGTTCAGCATATGTTAAGGTCAGATCACTTAGGGGAAGATAGCTTAGGCAGCCAATCTGAAATGATCTGAAGAAAACTGTCACTAGCTTTTTTTTTCTGGTAAGTGAGATTTTTTTTTTTTTTAATGCCAACAAGCTTCTAGTCATTTATGGTTTACTGAATGAGATTATGCAAAGAGAATTTCTGCATAAAATATAGGCCCTACTATTTGGGGCATGCAAATAAGATTTTTTTTTTCCCCAAAAAATCATTTGGCTCGTGGCATTCTTAAATTGGGCCACAAGAGGACTCATCTGTAGGAAGCGTAGAAATGAAAAGGAAACATTTTCAGTTTTTCAGTACAACTTTCCAACTCATCCCCAAACGGTATAGTTGAAGAAATGTGCATATTCTCCTTGATATCTTTTTGTATTGAACTATGCATGGATTTAAGCGTTAGAGAATAGCTAAAGATCTGTAACAGACCAAGCCTCACACTGTGTGATGCCCATAACCCACGTTAGTAGGCTCCTCACACCTTTTAAAAGAAATGGCCCTAGGAGATTCTTAACACCGAATTTTATTTTTCCCTGGTCCCAAATGATTGAGTTTGGTGGGAGACCTCACCCAAGAAAAGCGAATCTATCTTAGCCCGAAACTTATATGTTGGGCAAATGCTAAGAAAACTACCGAAATGATGAAAGTGATTAAGTGAGCCAATTGGGTTTAAAAATTTAAACAGAAGGTAAAGGAGAAAATTGGTTTATGTAAGGAGAAATGAAATGACAATGGCCAAGGCACCATAATGGAACACCAGGATTCTATGCTAAACACTGGGAGGCAACAACTGCTAGAGCTGCCACTGAGTCACCGGAGCTGCTATGACATGCGTATATCTGTTGTATCTTTTAAAAAAACCCAGTCTCAGTGTAGCCTGGCTACGCAGTCAAGATCCTCTTACTTTTGTATGTTTACTTCCAACAAACACTTCATTAGTTAAAATCTTAATAAGTAGTTAGTTCTTTCATCTAAAGAGTACGAATACTCTGCCCTTCTAGTTTAGAGAAAAGAGACTGGCAGTGTGTTACACCTCCTGCACGTTAGTGGGTCTGGAGTAGGAGTAGAGAATTTACATTTCCAGCAAGGTGAGGTTGAACATGGCTTAAGCTGGAAACCACACTTGAATAACTGCTCTAGAACAGTGATTCTCAACCTTGCATGTGCATTAAAATAACCCATGGAATATCAAAAAATACCTTGACCGTGGCCTCATTGCCAAATATTTTCATTTAATTGGTCTGGGGTTTGGTGGGAGTGTTGGGAGGCTAACTCTCTTCTGGTTGAGTGTGGGGATCACTCAGAATTAAGTAGGTGGTTGATTTTATGTGTCAACTTGGCTAGACTATGGTATCCAGTTTTTAGTCAAACATTACTCTCGATGTTGCTGTGAAGGCAACTTTTAGATGTGATTAACATTTAAATCTGCAGACTTTGAAGTAAGCAGATTACCTTCCATAATGTGAGGGGCCTCATCCAACTAGTTGAAGGTCTTAAAAATACTGAGGTACCCCAAGGAAGGAGGAGTTACCCCTCCAGGCGGCCTTCAGACACAAGCTGCAATGTCGACTCTCCCCCAGGTCCCCAGACTGCAGATTTAGGGCCTACCAGCCCCAACAAGCATGGGAGCCTGTTCCTTATGATACATCCTTCTCTCTGTATAAACTGTATGTGCACATCTTGCTTTCATTTCTCTGGTAATACAATAACCTAATTAGTCTCCATACCAACATAGTTCCCAGAAAGGCCCTAGCTGTTAATCAGAAAAAACCCTTTACTAGATTTTTTTGTTGCTGTTATACCTGGGCTTAGGTGAGTCAATGAATATATATCTCAGTCATTTTTACTTTTTCTCCTATTCGCATTATCGAATTCATTTGTTCATGCTTGAAACGCTTTCGAATCTGCATCAGGTTTTTTGTTCATTTTTATTTTGCCTATACCACCCCTGTTAATGAGCAATAGTGTATTATACACCCAATATTAATTCTCCTTTCTACTGTAAGCACTAAATTTAACTTTGAGCAACCACCCTTGTACTCTTAGACCATGTAGTTTAGATGGTGTTACCTCACTTTGTGGTTCCAAGTCCTGGCCTTTGAGAGTGCAGCATCTCCCTAGCCTTAGAGAATGTTTGAAGGGCAGGTACATGACTCACCAGGCCAATCAAAGCCAGCAACCATCAGCTTTTCTGGGGCTAGAGAAAAAGAGATGCTCATTTTCAATGAGGGTTGATAATCTCATAGATTTCAGATGACCTATTAGGTGGCTAATCTGGACACTAAGTACTTCAGAAGAATCTGCCTTGGAATGAAAATGAATAGGGAAAAACAGAAGACAGAGTCTAGGACAGACAGACAGGATTTAAGTACCTGGATCTAGTCTGAAGTCAACTCTGGACTTTTCAGTTACATGAACCAATCATTTTCTCTTTTTCCCCATGATTGTCCATTAAGTGACCAGATGGAGAGTCAGCTGCTCATATGAGCATAAAAACCACCAGAGCTCAAGGGTAAAATGCCCTTCAAAACTCATGCCCTTGGAACTTATATACAGTATTCCCCCCTTATCTGCATTTCACTTTCTGCAATATCCGTTACCTGAGGTCAGCCATAGTCTGAAAATATTTAATGAAAATTTTCAGAAATAAATAAGTGTTAAATTGTGCGTTATTCTGAGCAGCGGGATGAAATCTCGCTTGTCTTGCTCTGTCCCTCCCAGGACGTGAAGCATCCCTTTGTGCAGCGTCCCCACGCTCTTATACGCTTCCTGCCCATCAGTCATTTAGTAGACAATCTGGGTTATCATACAAACTGTAGCGGTATCACAGTGCTTGTATTCATCACCCTCATTTTACTTCATAATGGCCCCAAAGCACATGAGTAGTGATGCTAGCAATTCAAATGTGCTAGAGAGAAGCCGTAAAGTGCTTCCTGTAAGTGAAAAGGTAAAAGCAAAGGAAAAGAAAAAGAATCATATGCAGAGGTCTCTAAGACCTAAGGTAAGAATGAATCTTCCGTGAAACTTTGAAGAAGGAAAAAGAAATCCTTGCGAGTTTTGCTGTCACAATTCAAACTGCAAAAGTTACAGCCATAAAGCATGATAAGTACTTAGCTAAGATGGAAAAGGCATTAAACTTTGTCATAGGCGTGTACGTACAGGGAAAAATTCTATATGAAAGGTTTGGCACTGTCCACTGTTTCAGGCATCCACTGGGGGTCTTGAAACATATCCCCTGGGGGATAAGAAGGGACTACTGTGTATTTTAAGGAAAGAGAGCAAGCAGCTGTGACCTACACCCACATCTTTATTCCTCCTCGAAATTCTCGCAGAATCTTTTCACTATAGTTGTCATGGACCTTAAAACTCAACCTCCTTTCAATGTAGCATGGACTGTGGTAATTTGCCACTAGGGTCTGAAATTCTATAATTAAAGACAAGAGACTTGCAATTAAGGTATCAGTTTTTGGTGTTTTGGTTGGCATATTACTTGTTTTTAAAGCACTCACGGTGTTTGAAAATTGTTGGAATACTTGAAGCATTCTCTCTATAAGCCTATGTTTCATAACTAGAACTCAGTTGTAGGTGAAATGATCAGAAATTTTTAATAGCTGTCTGAATGAATTAACTTGTCAGGCAATTAAAGGTATATAATTGCCTCAAATTCGTCATTTATAACACATTGCTAGCAAAGTTAAATTTCAGTATTAACAGCTCTGGCTTGTCTTTCGTTCTACCCTTTCAGGACACAATTCTGTGTGATTGAAGGAGAGAATTGAGTCAGTGGTTTCCACCAGATGAAAGGAAACAGCACAGCTCAACGATTTCTATATGTCACATTCAATGACAATAGTGACAAAAAATTAAATTTATAGTGACTTTCTGATACCTGAGGTCAACCACCGTCTGAAAATATTTGATGATAGTATTTTAGATAACTGGAATTCTTATTCACTTATGATAAAGATATTAAGATGCTTTCATCTTTTTGGATATTCTACTATATTGATGTATTTTAAGCTTTTTGAAGATTTAAAATTAAATAAAACAATACAGATGATTTGTGCCATGAATTTCATAGGTTCCCATATTTCTGAGATTTCTGTTCCAAAACATTTTTAAAACACCTTACAATGTGGCTAATTGAAAGAAATATTTGGTTTGTTAAACTTTTGCTATTAGCCAAAACTTTAGTAAAAACACACTTCGAAAAAAGAAACTATTTTTATACTTTGACATTTTCGTTTTTGTGCTTCAAAACATAAAATAACCAATTTGATACACTTAATAATTGAGACCTAAGAATAGAACACCAGTTCACGCATATTAAGTCTAACTCTCAGCAATGCGCTGCCTTTATCAGGTGTTACCTCATTTCACATTCACAGGTGAGAAGATCTATTTGGTCTTCCTACCTATATAACTTAGGTGCTACATTTTTTTCAGCTTTACAACATAGTGTTATCAACTGAAATCACCATGTTTTACAATAGATCCTCCAAACTTACTCATCTAATAGCTGAAAAGTTGTACACTTTTACCAACCTCTCCACATTTCTTACGCACCCCCTGGCCCCTGGCAACCACTTTTCCACTCATTATTTCTGAGAGTTTGACTTAAAAAAAAAAAGTTCCACATATAAATGATACCATGCAGTATTTGTCTTTTTCTGTCTGGCTGATTTCACTTCAGCTGCTATTTCTGTAATTATGATTTAACAGAGAAGAAACTGAGGCTCAAATAATTTAATAACTTGCCTAAGGTCGCAGAGCTTATAAGTGGAGTAGGGAGCAAATGACGTCTGTTGATTCTAAAGTACAAGTGCCAACCTATATTCACTATATTCTTTCTCCATTCATTTTATGCATGTGATGTTCTTCCTATTCAAGATTCATTGGAACTATTTGATTCTAATAGTTTAGGTACTATTATAGTTTATTACTATAGTTGTTATTATAGTTAGGTATTATTATAGGTTACTTAAGGCGCGTCCTGTAATTAAAGATTTTACCCACTTCTATCCCTGATGCTCAGCCACCTCCATAAATATGGATGGAAAATTATTGCTCAGCAAGTTCCAAATGTTTTTCTGCTTCCATTGTGAGGGGTCACTTTGAAGAATAAGTTATACATACACCCGCTGCGTGAAAACAACAGCTTTCCGTTGTCTTTGGGTCCATAATTGAATTGTACTTTAGCGCTTTTAAAAATCTTTTGTATCCATCTCCATTGTATGATGCCCATATGTCCAGAAGAGGGCGATGTTTTACTACAAACTTCCAGTGACATGTCCTCTGACTTGCTTTGGAGAAGGTACACATTTAGAAACCAAATTTCTTAGAGTTTTAGAGCACTATGTTCTACAATTTTTAAATTTCCTGCACTGAACACTATTACTCTTGTAATTGTGGCAATATAGCTACAAAAAGGTGGTGGAAGTTGTTATGCTAATGATTTGTAACCCTTCCTTGGCATATAGCGTATAGCTCATTGCTTTTGTGGTTAAATATTGAAGAAATGGGCAAGTCTCTTGACAACTCTGACCCTTAGTTTTGCTTCCTTAAAATGAGAATAATTCAGTGGGGTGGGGGACTTTACACTGTTGTGATAATTGAGATGATGTTTGTAAAACTTTGCTTACCCCAGTACTTGGTACAGAGGAAGCATTCAACCAACTATAATAATAATTATTAAAGAGCAGAATAGATGAGTAGTTAACCTAATTCCAGCCCTGGCTTCTTTAAGCTTTCTTTCCTTCCTTCCTTCCTTCCTTCCTTCTTTCCTTCCTTCCTTCCTTCCTTCCTTCCTTCCTTCCTTCCTGTCAAAATAGTTGATAATTCAATAAGTTGACATTGACAATCCAATAAGACTCAACTTTGCTTATTTTTTCACCCCATCTCACAAATTGGTCCATTCGAAATGAACCCCAGACCCTACTGGAAAATAGATTCTCAATGATAAAAAGACCAAGGAAAGAAAGTGTGGTTCTTTGGGAATGGGAGAAAAAGCAACCCACTTGGCTGTCAGAGTGATTCTGTGCCTATGTCTATGTCCCAAGGAGGGATTGCCAGCACTTGGGCTTTGGGTTCTTGTACATCAGAGAGGCCCAAGGAAGAGCACAGGTTCCCAGATCTTGGTTGGGCCATCCAACTCAACCAATACTCTGAGTCCTGGAGGGCAAGAGGAAAGAAAGTGAATCTGAGCCACAGCATCAGAGATTTAGATTAAACACTCCATTTGAAACTTTTTGATAGTGTTCTAGGCAGACAGAAACTCCAGAGGTAGAATATCAGCAGAATCCCTTCAGAATAAAACTGGGAATGAAAAGCCCTTGCAAATATCTATGTAGAGGCCACCCGAGCACATTCTGATCATGGCTAGATTTACCAAATGGACTCAATCCTCCTGCTGCCTTACCTTATGCCGCAGTGCTTACAAACATGGCCTGAGGCATCAGAAACTGTCAAACTTAATGGGCTCAATCAAGCAACATCCCTCATGGATTTTCTGAAAAGCAGGGTTTGAAGAGGCTCTAAATATAAACAACAGCCCTAAGTTTTTTTGAAATCGAGAATCAAGATAAAGGATTGTTTTCTTATTTTCTTCTTTTCTTACAGTGTAGATCTGAGCCAGGTCCCAGGCTGAGTTGTAATCCTTAAACAGCCTTATGAGTTAGGTGCTTCAATTATTTCCATTTTGCAGACAAATGAAAACTCCATGAGATAGTTGTTTTTTCACTCCTTTGTCTCAGTACCTACCACACTGGCTGGCTCAGGAAATATATGCTGAACTAATGAATGAAGTTAAAGAGTATGCAGAAGCCACACAGCCAGTAAAGGTAGAGCTGGGGTCACACATAAGCTGGCCTAACTCTATAGTCTGAATTCTCAAACTCTGCCCATGTTTACCTCTTTCCCACTGACTGCTTTGTCTGGGAAAGAAGACAAGGGCACACTGATGGAGGTACCTCCCTGCATGACACTTAGAGTTGGCATGTCCTTAGAAATGACTAGATGTACAGTGATTTCTCCAGGGTCACTGTTTAGACATAACTAATGATCCGGGGCTCCTCTGGTCTTGGAATATGTTTACATTTCAGCTGTGAAAGCTGAACGTTTCTTTACAATATAATTCTCCAGGCTTTCTGCAATGCAGAATGATAAATTGTGGGCTTCTTACCAAAAATCTCTAGATACAGGCAAATGTACTTCCAGGATCACTTAGCAATTGCTTGAGGGCTTTGAAAGTCTCTTGAAGACAGGCCGTTGAAGAAGTTTCCCCTAAGAATTTATCAAGATTAGGGTTCGGAAGTTAAATGCAGTCCCTATACCTTTTAGGCTCTATCTATTCGAAGGTGAACTGATTGAGTTTGCATCCCTCTGTGTGATTAACATCGAGCACCCTGTGTTGGTTGAATAGGTTCATTATCTGGAGAAGAATTTAAAAGGCAGGATGGACAACTTCAATTTAGATAATTGTTGGATGTGATGGAGTGCTCTTCAAATGGGTCTGCGTAGGGCGGGGGTGGGAGAGCACTGGAAAGGCTCTCAGAACCCACAGGCAGCAAATACGTAAGTGGAGGAAGCATGATGTATGGGATCAGAAGCCCGGAGTTTCAGCTCCGGCTCCATTACTAGCTGGGTGGCCTTAGGCAAAATCGCTCAGTGTCTTTGAGGTCAGTTTAGTCATTTGTAAAAGCGGCAATGATTGTGCCTAACTTTCAGGTTGTCAGAAGGATGCAGTGAGATGGCTGAGAATGCCTTGTAAATTCTCTATATGAGGCTTATCATCATCATCATCATCATCATTACTACACAAGGTTTAAGAGGATTCAAAGACGAGTGAGACACTGGATTTCCATCCAGTGCTATAGAACCTGGAATTAATACAACCTTGAAGCTCTCTTTAAGGAAAAGAAAACAAAATTATAAATAACAATTAAGTACATTGCATTTGAGAGGGCTTTGTTGGCTTCACAGTAAAGGCACCTCTGCCTCCAAGAGAAGTGGTAAAACAGCTGTCAGGAGCATGGACTCGGGAGGCACACTACCTGGGTTCAAATACTGCTTAGCTGTGTGACCTTGGGCAAGTTACTAAACCTCTCTGTGCCTCAGTTTTTCATCTGTAAAAAGGGGTGTTATGAGGAAACAATTACTTAAAGTATGTCGTGGTGTTGGCACATAGTATGAAATATACATGCTTACAGCCATCATTTTTTTCTAACCTCTTTTCAAGGATCCTTTCACCTGGAAGAATGGAATATAATAAGGGCAAATGTTACTGAAGACCAAGTGTGGTGAGTGCCGTAAGGAAGTACAAACTGTGGTTTCTGGGGCAGAGGAGAAGTTTTATGTATGTGGGGGAATCGGGAAAGGCTTCACAAAGGATAAACAGAAAAGGTTTCCAGAGGCAGTGCATTCCAGGTGGAGGAAATAGCCCGTGCGCAGGCTTGGAGGTGAAACTCGGTTCGACATATTTGGAAAAAACAAAGGTCTACACTGCAGATGACTAGAGAGGAAGTAAGAAGTGAACCTGGCAAGGCAGGCCTAGAGTCTGGGGGCTTGGGTGCTGGGTGGGGAGGGGCAGGCAGTGGTGAGAGGATTAGGGCACACGGGCCTGAGGAAGATGGCTTCGGCAGGAGGGATGGAGTGGGAGCAATTCTACTTCATCATCCTGGCAGTAGGTCATGAAGGTGATTGGAGTCCTTCTACATTAACAACCCAGATGGTATGAAACGTGCTACCAACAACATTGGGAAGGGCACTCATTTCTTTTAAGTCTGAGGAAAGAGCTTCCAGTTCGTAGTTTTCACATTTTCCCCTTCATATTAGTGGCTGAATTTAGTTTCTCACTCTAATTTCATCAGTATGAAAGGTGGAGGGGGTTTTGCCTGTGAGAGCTTAGAATCATCACTCAGCCCAGTCCAGGGCTTATACATCCCCCACCCCAGGCTTGGGCCTTATACATCACCCTATACTCATAGCTCAGACCCAAGGGCTGAGCAGGGTGTCCCTGGCATAGGCATATGCTTTCTCCTGGTGAAAACTTATCCCATCCCCTTTCATTAGGACTAGGATTTTGCAAAATTTCTTTTGCTGCCACCTTTTGGGGGTCTATCTCCTTGAGAAATGAAGTGAGTTTGTGTAGCTCCCTGGTATTTCATTTTCTCCCCAGGCAGGTGAGGCCATTGTGTGCAGCACACCCCACAACCTGAACAACTGTATATGACATCCCAGCCACTGGTCAGGGCTTTACCACAGAGGATATTTGTGGGGGCGGGTGAGGGGGGGCGCTGCTCCCACGTGTTTCCACCTGGGGGAGCAGAGTTTGCCTTTGGGGAATAATTATTATTTTAAGCTAGTTATTTTCAAGAAACGAAATACTCAGGAAAAACCTGTGACCTTCTCTCAACTGCCTAAAAGAATTTAATAGAGAAACTTGCTCCAGGAAAGGAGCTATCACTGTAGATAACTATGGTTTAATAGGACTTAGGTATGACAGACAAGGAGGTACCTAGCAAGGCCCATTTGATCAAAGGCCTCTTTGTGTCCCATTGTTAAAGATGGCCCAACAAACATTTGTTTACCAAACAGGTGCTTTCCACCTCCATGTCAATCGCGCTTTTCCATGTCAATCGCTTTC
Organism: Eonycteris spelaea; assembly: GCA_003508835.1. Classification (NCBI taxonomy): domain Eukaryota; kingdom Metazoa; phylum Chordata; class Mammalia; order Chiroptera; family Pteropodidae; genus Eonycteris; species Eonycteris spelaea. Next base: position 10,506,243 of record PUFA01000007.1, read on the forward strand.
CTCCCCTTTCAAGTCCCAAACCACTAACTCCCTTTTCTCTTAAGCTCAAGATGGCATAAAAGCCTCAACTGTCTGATTTGTCCTCTGGTACTGATTTTTACGGAACCTCTGTATGTACAAACATAATACATTTGGTTATCTTCTCCTGTTAATCTGTCTTATGTCAATTTGATTATTAGACCAGCTAGAAGAACTCAGAGGAAAAGAGGAGAAATTTCCCCCCCCCCACACCCTTCTGGGAAGGATAGTTGCCATGTGTTCCCCTGGGGATGCTGCCTCCCTGGCCTCAGCTGGTCCAGGAGTAGGCATCCAACTTCACCCAAGCCAGTCAGCATCCTTCTCCGGAATGTTTAGAACTCTGGGCCTGTAAGGAGAGGACCAGCCTCCTGTGGGGTAGTGGGAGCTACGGGATTTGAGTACTGGGAACACCCATCAGCCAAGCTCTCAGTACGGATGAAGACCAGCTACCTAGCAGAGGAAGATGCTCTCCCAGGGGAAAAGTGAAGTGCTGGTTGAATTTGAGTGCCTCTTTGAATTTTCCTTGAGACTAACCCCATCCCTGTTCTACTTTGGTTAAGTGTGTTGCCTATTCAGAAAGTTCCTTCTTCTTTTTTCTAAACCATTTTGAGTTGGATTTCTTTCACTTTGATCAAAGGATCCTGATTTATATACCCATGCTCTCACCCCATGCTTATCAATTAAAGCCTATTCAACCTGTTTCCCTTCTTTTCAGTGACCTAAATGGTGAACAGATAACTTCATCACTGTTAACATAGGGAATTATGTGTTAAAACTTAATCACAGTGAGTGCTTACATGACATGTTGCTTTTCAAATTTCAAAATAATTTTCCAATCAGTATTTTACTTAATCTGCAGAAACATGCAGACAGAGCAGATATTCTCTTCCTTATTTTCTAGAAAAGTTAGGCCCAGATAAATTGACTTTCCCAAAGTTACTTTCTGCCAAAACCTGAATTTCAACTTCTATCTTTTGCTTCTAAATCCTATATACCTTTTCTGATACTTTCTTGCTTTAGGAGGTGACCCAATGCTTAGACTTTTGGATATTGATGAAGGCTAGTGAGGAAGATGATGGCGTCAAGGCTCTGGGTAGGCAGCTTTATACTCTGACTACAAGGAAGGAGGAAGTATTGTTGCTTAATTTCATGGGTCCAAGGGAAATAGCATAGGGCCAAGACGAGTGAGGCAAGTGAGATGCCAAGGATGAACAATTTAAGGAGACTCCTAGTCTCAAGGCCAGGCAAGGGCTTACCCTGGGCCTGTAACATCATTAAGGTCATAGCTGCAAAATTCAGACTCTAAGGGTATGTGAGATATCTCCTGAAATAAAGACACCCCTTCTAGTCTAAGGGGTAGGAGGTATGTTGAGTGGAAGAATCAGATGACCAGAATCGGGCACTGGTAGTCAACCCTGTCATGCCTGGCATCTGGATGTAATTGCCCTAATACCTTTGCTCAGTGCTTGGTTCACTTGGCTAACCCACCATACTCTCAAGAAACAGATTTTTTTACTTACCCTGATACAAATGTCCTTAAAAGTAGACACAGGTGAAGAAAAATTATAATCATATTCTGTTGGAGAGCTAATAAAAGCCAAACAAATACGAAAAAAAAAATCAATGTTTTTAAATCTAAAGTAGATTCTGGAGATAATCTATTTTAAGTTAGATTTCTGTCACTTTTGACCAGAGTCCAATTACTATAACTATATGCTTAGGCTGCTCCCATCGATCAAGACTTACTTGTCCTATTACCTTTCTCTCAGTGTCCTAAAGGTTTATAAGATCATGAAATTGAAACCGATAGCGCTTAGGAGGCTTTCTCAAGGTCATACAGCTAGTTAATGAAGAAGCCTGGATTAGAATCCAGGTCTACTGACACATAGTGCTCATTCCACTATTCATGAGTCTTAAGTGAGTCCTACATTAAATCTTAGTCTGAAGAAAGTTATTTTCTAAACTACAAAAATATTTTATTACTAGTCATTTCATTGATGTGCAGTACTTTGAACTTTTTTGACTGTTTTTGCATTTCATTTTTAATTCACAAAAATTTTGAGAGTAGATTAGACCTAAGATAAGAAATTGAGGTGCAGAAAGGTTATATGACTTGTCTGAGGAAACGTATTGAGGAACTGGTAGAACAGACCTCCACCAGTGTTTATGGTTCTTCCGACCAGACTCCATGATGAGCTAAATAGTATCTAAAATTATCTGTCTAATAACCACTCCCTCCTGCCCTATTTTTGTTATCTATTGCCACATAACATATCACCCTGAAACTTAGCAGCTAAAAATAATAAACACTTCCTACTTTACTGTTCTGTGGGTCAAGAATCCAGGTGTCACTCAGCTGGGTGCCTCTGACTTAAGAGCTCTCCTGAGGTGGCAATCAGTTGACGGCTGGGGCTGCAGGTCCATCTGAGAGCTCAACAAGGGATGATTTGCTTCCGAACCATTGACAGGATTCTGTTCCTTCAGGGCCTCGGTTCTCTGCTGGCTGTTGGCCAGAGACCTCCCTCAGTTACCAGATGGCCTCTCCATCGGGCAGTCACAACATGGGAGCTGGCTTCCCTCACAGTAAGCACACGAGAGAGCAGGACAGGGAACCCTAAGGCAGAAGCCCCAGTACTTTGTGTAACCTAATCTTCGAAGTAACATCCCATTACTTTTGCCATGTTCTATTCATTAGAAGCAAGTCAAAAGGTCCAGCCCACACTCAAATGGAAAAGATTCAAATGACTATCGGGAGACTGGAATCACTGGAGCCATTTTAGAGGCTGCCTGTCATTTATCACATGCCCCAAATTAAAATCACACCTTCAAGTTGCCTCAGGTGAAATAACTCTAGAGTTAAGTTTATTATCCTTCAGTTTTTAAGAGAAAAAAAAAATTTTTTATTGTAAAGCAAAAAGGATTATTCATCCAAAAATTGTAGCTGGCAGCTTGTTTGATATTTTGAAACCATTGTACAAAGTGGACACGTACCCCAGAGGGATCGATCTGTGATTCTGCCATCCATCTCTCCCTCTCCTCAGAGCATGCTAATTTCATAGTTTCATTTTTTTCCATCTCAACTGAAAGTCTTGCCTTCCAGATAGCACAAGTGAATGACACTGCCTGCATGTCAGAAATTGCTACTGACATTTCAATTTTGCTTAATTTTTTTTTCTTTCTTTGATAGTATTACGGAGAAAATTTACATTTGAATAAAAAGCAAATAGTGCATGTCAGAGTAAGCATCAGGGAATGTCAAATTGTTTTTTTCCAATTACAACTCTATTTCAAATAGGGTAATGCAATTAAAGGATAATTACTAGAAGCACAAAGCCAAGGTTACGATCAGAAATTGTTACCCTTTCACTTTAAGTCCTGTCTTGCTAAATAAAATATTCCTGAGGGGCAAGTTACTGTTTGAAAATAGAATATACTCATCTAGGAACGACCAAACACTTGGCAGTATTGACCAAAACATGTATTTGTGTATAAATACAAGTGTTTTAAAAAAGATGAAAAGGCATTAAAGGTGAGCAGCATTTTCCTTGATTTCATCACTCTGATTAATAATGTGACAAATTAACTGTAAGATGCAATATTAATTAACAGTATATTAGCTGCATTTTATTGCCAATAACATAACAAGCTCTGAAATAGTAGTCAGACTAAACTGCTGACGTGGGCTCTTCTGCAAACTGAGCTGTAGCTTGATTTCTCATTTGTCCAAGTGAAACATCAGCAACTGAGTAAAACCAATTACATCAAAACCCACCAAGCCATCGGCAGCAACTTAGTGCATCTGAGCTTTGCCCAAATGTTATTACTTTCAAATTAGAGCTTGGTCTGAGATGGGGCACCAAAGAATTTCTACTACTGAAAATAATTCAATATGGCAGTCTAGTTGTGTAACACTCAGCAGAGCCAAAAAACAAAGACTCCCTCCAATTTTGAGACATGTTCAATCTATAGCTGTTCACTTCCAGAAGGCAAGCCTGGAGGTACGGAAGTCAGACTTAAAAAAAAAAAAAAAGGAAGAAGAAGAAGCAGCAGCAGCATTTTCCTGCCTCCCTTAAGTAAAAATGTTGTAGGAAATTTTCTAGGTTGCAGGGTTATTTTTGAGGTGAAGTCCTGGGTTTGGGTTGAGGACACTTTAGGAAAAAAGATGCAAGGCCAAGAACGGAAAAGAATAAGGAGGCTTAGATAATGGGAGTTATCTCACCTCACTACATAGTGAGAAATTCTACGCTATGACAAAAGTTTATCTGGTAAAGATAGTAGTTACTGGGGTAACGCATGGTCAGAGGAATTAAAACAAGCACAGCAGGATGCATTACAGGTTCTTGGAGAAACCCCTGGTCATTTATTTATTTACTTGTCTCCCCAACATCCTTTCACTTAACATCCTTTCTCTCTCTGTGTGTCTCTGTCTGTTTTTCTCTCTCTCACTCCTACACACATACAGTTGTTTCCTATCTTTTTGCTTAATTTCTTTCACAGCACATATCACTATCCTAAATTGCATTTCATAGTTTATTCATTCACTTACTTGTTTATTATCTGTATCCCCACCAAATTATAAACTCTGTGAGGTCAGGAGATGTGTCTCTGTGCATTGCAGAACAATGCCTGGCACATAGTAGGCATAGAAATAGAAGAATGAACCCATTCACTGAACTTACACTTACCAAATGCCCAATGCCTACGTGCAAAGGATTCCAAGGTGAGGATAAGCCTAACTATCATTCATTGGAATTTACTAAGTGCTTTACATACAGTTTCTTATTTAATCTCATAAAACCCTGCAAAGCATGTGTTTTTGTTGTCTTTTTTTTTTTTTCCCAGATGAAGACATAGAGGCTCAAAGAACCTGGTTTACTTAATGCCACACAGTTAAAGAGAGGTAAAGCCATGAATTAAACAGGGTTTGACACTCTGATTCTAGGCTTTGTCTTATTCAAAGATAAAAAGGATATAAATATCCTCCCCGAGAACCTCACAGCATGGGTTTGAAGCATCATTGTCTTAGAGGGTCATCTTTGCCTAGCATGGCCAGAAGGGGAATCCGGTAGTGAATCCCAGAGAACTGCAGGTGGGACATTTGCCATTTGGGGAACTGCCGGAATGCCCAGGACCTGGTGTCTCCTGCTGTTTTGCCTGGGTGAGGTTGGATTCTAGCACAGGATCTGGAGAGCACCACATATTCTCACCTCCTGGTTCCGGGTTTGTATGAGAGCCTAGCAGCTGGCGGGCATCCTATTTACCTTTAATAAATCTCACAAATGAATGATAAATAAATGATGAGTCTTCTGCCTCAGAGAAGCCAGTAGGGGCAGGACCCAGCCAGGTGAATGGGAAGTCAAACTCTTTTCCAGCATTCACAACTGAATTCGAAACAGCCAACACCAAACTCCACAGTCAGTTCAGTCCACAGAGTGTCTATGTACTTTGCCAGTCACAAAACTCTTCCTCTCTCTTGTCCTCTGGAATAAAGAAAGTTCCTCAGCCTATTCATTCCATGAATTAAAAAAAAAAAAAAAAAGGTTAAAAAAGGTCTTCCTCGGTTACAATGCTGTTCATGTCCTTTGACCAGAAAGAGTTAGAGAAAAACTTCAGGATTGATCTGAGGGACACAGAGCCCAGGTGCCATTAAAGTGTATTAATGCCAAGGTCTGTGCAATTAGTGAAAAGTCAATTCCCATTACTAGTTAACACTATTGAATATCTGCTTTCTTTAATAAAAAGGCATGTCCAGTACAAAGAGAATAAATCAATAGGTTGGCTGCATTTAGATCTATTCTACCTTCTTCTAAAATGCACAGAGAAACTCCCTGTGAGAGCTTCACTGTCTGTCTGCCAAGCTCAGCCTGTGAGCTGGCAGCCGGCCCTGACATCTTTGCCTGAGATCTTTCATTAGTACGGTCTTGCCCTCGCTCTCATTTCTCTCATCAGAAAATTTGAGTTTTACCCTGTGCTTAAAAAATCTTCTATTTGAGCTTAACCTTGATCTGTCTCTGATTTAAATTTGTTCGGAAAACAAGCTATCAGCAGCTATGGATATACTTCTAAACCCCAGTGTGGGCTAACATCAGTTCTCCCTCAGGTGGGGACGGTGTGGGGTGGACACAGCCTCTTAACACAGAATCTTTAGGGCCTGAAAGAGTTTGTCCCTTCGGATACACCCTTTCCTTCCCCCCCCCCCCCCCCGCCAGCTGGTTAACCCTGTCTGCTGTCAACTTTGGAGGCAGCTGGAATGTCCCTTGAAGTCTTCAAGCCCTCTGGCTTCCCAGAACCACATGCAGAGGAAAAAACACCTTTGCTTCTCTGCAGTGGAGGCTTCCTCTCTGTAGCTAAGCCTGGCTATTCATCTTCTGTGTGACCCACAAGAAATGGAAAGTTGTTTATACACTACTCTCAATATATTAAAATTGAAAGGACACTTTGAACATCACTTTCTCTTAGGTGCTTGCTAATTATGTGTAAGTTACTCTTAAGTTGGAACATTGTATTTCCACTAAAGTGAATTACGTTTCCCCAAATTATTTTGTTTTATTAACCAGAATGCTCAGTCTTTGATTGAAAAAGGAGAATTGATATTATTTTGCTTTAGCTCAGGTTTATTTTGCAGAATTATTTGATATTCTTTTTTTATCTTTTGGTCCCTATTTTTATCTGTTGGTCTTTAGACACTATGTCAATACTTCTGTACCCTCTCTCCCTCCAGAGATGTGGGTAGGATGGTGATGATATCGGTTTGGGTCATTGTTTCAATGAAAGAAAATATTTGAATTCTATTCCTTTCAGGATTCAACAAATCGATATCGACTGTTCTGGGTTTTTCAGTGGGTTCAAGTCTAGTATTTCTCCACCCAAGAAGGTTGACATATCTAAAGAAGTGAGAGCTGGCTGAACCCCTCTCTGCTTATTCCTGCCGCTTGCCATGCACCTGTTCCTGGCCCTGAGGTCTGGTCTGCCCTGTCAGATGATCACAGACCAGGCCCTACACAGAGAAACTAAAGAGTGAGACTACTGTCGTAGATGCTTCCTGAAGCCGCTGAAGTCATGCACTGTAGATAGAGAACTAAAGGGGGAAATTTCCTGTGCCACTTCACGGAGCAACTTTAGGATGAATGTAACTGACATTCCATCCTAATACAAGGGGAGAAGTGTTCAAATTGCGGGAGACATTTATAGCTACACAAATAGCCAGTTTTTCTGCACATTCAAGGTTATAGGTTTTGAAAAGGCAGATTCATTAGGTGACGAGGAAAGATTTGAAAATCATCAGACAGGCTGGCACAGTGCTCCCAATAGTTGAGATGCCTCTATTGAAGGGACTGACTAAGGAACAGGTGGCTGGATCAAGGGACCACCAATCTTTGTCATCTGAAGTAGACGAAGGCTGTATACTTGGCTGGAAGCAGTTACTGAGTTCTCATTTTGGGATAGAGTTCACAAAACGATGAGCAGGCATTGTTAGGAAATTAATGCAGGATAAATTATGGTAATGAATGTTGGGAAATGAATAAATGCAGTTCCAAGCAATCTGCCTGTGTAATGTCTATATAGGAAAACTGCCTTTTAAGGGGTTGGAAGTTGTCTTTGGTCCTTTAGCAAATCCTCCTGTGATAACCCTGAAATGACTAGCAGGAGGCAGAACTGGATTACAATGTTCACTTTTACAGAATATAATATGTTTTACAAGTTCAAAATTCACAGAATTGTCTTAGATGCTGCACATTTTATGAAGCATCAAGCAGTCAACCTTTCTTGCCTTCAAGATGTGGTGGGGGAGAGGGACTAGGAGAGCGGTCAGAGATGTTCCCCACCTTTTGCAAGAGAGCCAAGTTATCAAGCCAGAGCTGGTAGGAGACTTATTCCATGAAATGGGCATGGTATGGAAAGCACTCTCACCTTTGAGTTCAAGTGCATGTTGAGATTATTATCTGGAATAAATTCTGATTAATATAAACTTGGACTAAAGGAGGAAAAACATTCAAGCATGTGCTTATACTTGTTGACATGCGTAAAGGATACACCTTAAATCTAAGCCATGATACTGGAAGAAAAGATTATTGAGAAACGTATACCACTGATACAATCATACCAAGAAAGGCAACATTCCAAATCCCCGAAGAGACAGGGAAATTTGTTTCAATGATTTGGCCAATCACTCTACAGCCATAAGAGCAACCTACAGTTGAGGGCCCTCAACCCTCCCCACACCACTTTGTTCTTTTTAGTTATCGACTCAGTTCCTCACTCCAATGCTTCATTTTCCAATCATTTTGGAAATGGACATAACTTCCATGGATGATTTGAAAGCCCTAGAGGGTTGAATTCTGTATTCTGAGGAGAGCATTGCACCCATGGCAATGGATGTCACACTCACAAATAAGAAGAGGATAAAATAAGCCCATCCTCTCAGATGATGATGCCAGATTTCTGCAATCGGTTTTCTTTATTAAATCTGAAACTTTGACTTCAGCCAAGTTAGGTCTCTCAGTGGAGATAAGATTTCCAAACTGGCCAGATTTGGAGATTGGCTGGATAAGCCCTGTCAAGGAGAAGAAGTGGGTTTTTCCACTTTTCTGTTTGTAGCGTACAGTCTATATCCCCCGGAGAGACATTCTTACATCACCTCTTCCTCTTCCCATGATTTCTTACCAGAAACTGATCTGAAGGGTACAAAATAATTGTATCTAATGGCTTCCCATCTCATTCAGAGTAAAAGCAAAGTCTCTATAATGCCTTCCTCACCACGACACCAGCCAGCCACTCACTTGCCGTCACCATTCCTTCTCTAACCTCCTCCAGGCGCAGTTACATGTTAGTCCTGCGTGTTCGTCCTTCAACGCTCCAGGCATATTCCTGCTTCAGGCCTTTGCCCTTGCTGTTCTCTCTGTCCGGGTTGCTCTCACCGCAGTGCACACTTAGCGAAGTCAGGTCTTAAACGTCGCTTCCTCAGTAGAGACTCTCTGAGCTACCTCACCTAAAATAGTTACCCCTCCACCTCCCAAGCAATTCCTACCTTCTTTCCTAACATACCATATAATGCACTTTTCAATCTCATTTAGTCTGTCTCTCAACTCAAACATAAGCTCCATGAAGACAGTGTTTTACTCACTGCTATGTCCTTGGTATCCAAAACAATGCCTGGTATGTAGTAAAGGCTCGATAAACATTTATTAAATGAGTGAATCAATGAATCGATGGAAGAATATCGATAATTTACTAATGGAGATTTCCATCTCTCCTTCATTCACATGTAAAGGTCAGGTCCTCTCATTGAGCACCAGAAGCATCAATACCACGGGCTTCATTGCAAATGGCTGTAGGTTCTTACCATGTGCCAAGCGTTATGTGAAATGCTGTATATATATTATCTTATTTAATCTTCACAACCAGCTCCTGAGCTTACTGCGGTCATCCCTGGTTTACAATGAGTAATGATGAGCCAAGGAGATGAAGTAACCTGCCCATGTTGCCATATCAGTATGAGGTGGAGCTCAAATACAAGTCGAAGTTCATCTAACACAGTGGGTCTCAATCAGGGGGTAATTCTGCCCCCACCCCCACCCCAGGGGACATTTGGCAATGTCTTGAGGTAGTTTTCATTGTCACTACTGGGGAGGGCATCTAGTGGGAGGATATCAGACATGCTGCTAAATATCTCGCAATGCACAGGCCGTCTCTCCCACAATGAAGAATTATCCAGCTCTAAAGGTCAATTGTGCTGAGGTTGAGAAACCCTGGTCTAACTCTATAAACTGTTTTTAGTCATTTTGCAGTTTTGTACTATGAGTTGCTCGTGGCAGTGAAAATGGCATCAACCCCTTTATAAAGCGATGTGAAGATATTTCTTGAGTGTCAAATGTTTTCGTATCTTTTGACCCTGCAATCCTATTTCTGTAAATCTGGCCTCAGGAAATAATATAAAATGTGAAGAATGTCTCCAAATATTTATCACGATGTTATTTGTAATAGCAAAAATTGAAAACTACTTAATGTCTGGTAATAAAGGACTCATTAAGTAAACTCCGGAATATCCACTTGTTGGAACATTAAGCAGCCATTAAAATAATATTTATTAAGAGTTTATAAGGAGAAGAGAAAATGCCTAGGTAGAAATGGTAAATTTTAAAATTAGGCTTCAAAATTACGTTTGCAGTACGATTGTTAAAAATGACAAATTATACATACAAAGGAGGTGAAGTAAAAACACACTAAAATATTAATAGTGTGGTAGGACAGAGCCCGGTTAATTTCTTTTATCTTTCAGTACTTCCAAAATGCCTTTGTTGAAGGAAGAAAGGCATGTTAGTTATGCTGTGGTAGCTGGAACCAGCTCCATCTCTGCCAGTTTATACCTAACAAAACATTTTACTTGCTTATCTTAAATTCATTTCTAATGTTTTAAAAACATTTGATTCTGTTAGATCAAAGAGTTCTCTCTCCTAGAACCAGGTTTGCTGTCATGCAGTTACTGTCTGGGGCCCCAAACGGCACAGGGAGGGTAGGATGCTAACCTCATTTGTATGAACATCCAAAACTGGAAGTCATGAGTCCAGGAACTAAGAGTGTGAGCTCTGGACTCTGACTGGCCATGGTTCGAATCTCAGTTCCACACTCACTAGTGTGTCCTTGAGTGAGTTCTTAAGCCCTCTGTGGCCTCTGGATCCCACGCCCATGTTTAAAAACTACAAAATGCTGTTAACTCCTGATGGATTCTCGGCTCTTTGAATACTATGGCTTGGAACCCTTCACTTGAAAGCTATCCCTCAACCAGCCTAGTTTCTCATCTTCATTTTTCATCCCACTTTCCAGAGATGTCTTTAATCTCAAGAAAACTTAACAGCTTAGTACACAAAAGGTATGAACCACGTACGAAAGCCTCATCCAAAATGCTTTACCCTTGGATTTTGTTTTAAAATTAAACTTGTTTTTACCCTGTGGGCAGATAGGGTAAGGTATGGCTTTCTGGTCAACCTTAGGTTGTAGCTAGAATGAGTAAAGAAGCACAAACAAAGGCAGCTGCAGAGACCAAACATGCTCTCTTATTCAGACCAGCATTTGGGAAATGAAAGAACAGAGAACGCAGTTATTTAATTAACCCTTGGAGTCTCTGGAATGTAAACATTTTCTTTGTAAAGCCCTGAGACCTCTCTTGTTTCCAACCAGCAGGCCTTTATTTCTGCCTCCCCTGTTCTCTCTGCTCTTGACCCCCATGTAATGCATTGTTAGATGACTTGTTTGCACAGAGAGACAGGATTCTTCCCCCAGAATTGTTAAGGCGTTAGAAATTTTCTCCCTTATCAATTTTCCATGGACTGGCCCTCTATTCCCTAATGGCATTGTATTGGTACACACTGCAGACACGGGCTCAGAAACAAAAGGAAAAGTGAGGAGATAGAGATACACAGCTTGCCTCCCTGCCTATTCCCAGTGTGTCCCACTGACAATGCTGTGTGGAAGGGAAATTGTTCCATCAGCGACTGTGTTAGATTCATGACCCCGCCACAACCTTGAATTGGCCTTTAGTTGTCGCTGATGGGAACTGAAGAACAGCGCCTGTCGACATGATTGCTACTCTCCAATGAATCAGAACATACAGGGCGAGGAGCAGCACATTAAACCAGCTACAGAAATATATCACTGTACTTTTATATAGATGTATTGCTTTTGCCCAGGCATATAAATGATTGGGCCAGCCACTTATTTTTTTTTCAAGGACTATAAATTTAAAATAAGCTAAGGGTTTTAAAATTATGTTCTTTTTAAAAAATCAGGGTAGCTATTTTAAGGCAACAGTCAAATATTTAAAGATCATCTTATATGGATATTTCAGCCACTGTCATTGGGAAGAAAATCAGCCCTTGTCACCTGCTCTCAGGTTACTTAACACATAGGCACTGATTTATCATGTGTTGTCATTACTAATTGATCTTTTTAAAAAGTGTTTCCCATATTTACTTCCTGGCCTGCTTATTGGAGTAAAGTATAGTTCACAAATTTGAGATGTGATTTAAATAGACAGCAAGCATACCAGCCTAAATCAAGGTGCTGTAAGCGTCAAGGTGTTCAGAGAAAGCTAAGAGTAGGGAGGGAACCAATGATTCTTAAATTTGGAAGTTATCGAGTCCTACTGAGAATATGCTGAGGCTAACGGACACTCTCCCCAGGAGCACATGCGTATGCTTTCACTTATAAGCAAAATTTTTCATTTCACTTCAAGGACTCACAAACTCTCTGAGCCCCTCCCTGGAGCCCAGGTTGAGATCCCCTGCCTTTGAGATTATCTTACAAAGCTATAGAGTTGTGACATACTAGGATGTGATGACTAGCTATGAAACATGTCTCAAGTAGTTGGTTACTCATAATAGGTAAAATATAGATGTTTGCAAATAATTTACTCTTTAGAAGCATATACAGTTGAGAAGATTCAAAGGTTTTCCTATAACAGCATCACTCTTATTTGTCACCATAGGTAATAAGACTTTATGTGGTCTAATCCATGCTTACCCTCCTCACATCACCAATTGACACTTTTCCTCATCCCAAAAGTTCCGGCCACATGACTTCCTTTCTAATTTCCAGCCCACTAAGTTTCCTGCCTTGGATTATTTTTAACGCTGGGCAAGCATTTTTAATGTTCTAGGCACAGTTTGAACAAGGCCACAGTATCTGTCTTTTGTGTATCTTAGATTCTGCGGAGGGAAACAGACAATGGGCACATAAATAAATCTATAAGTTTTGATCATTTCAAAAGTTAGGAAGTAATTAAAATATGATGATGAGATAGAGAGTGACTAATGGATGTCCTATCAATGCCTTTTGGGAAGATTTTAGCTAAGATAGGAGAAATGAGAGACAGCTGCAGGTTAAAGGAAACCTTTCGCAGGAGCAAGTACCCCGAGGCTGGAAAGAACTTGGTTTGGAAGGTCAGAGAGGAGGCCATGTGGCATCTGATATGCTCTCTCAAGGAGAAACTTCAATGATCTGTGCTGCTGCCCAATGTACTGATATGCCGCAAGCAGTTGTAATTCATATTAGGACTTTATTTCTCTGCAATAACTTTGAGTTTTTGTCAAAACCTGGATATGCAAATTGAGGTAGCTGAAGACATAATTTGAGTTGGAGTAGCATGAGTCCCAGAGAGGTTAAGTGATTTGCCCAAGGTCACACACCGGGTTAATAAGTTAGCTTCGTGGAAGAGACCAAAGAAAAACCCTGGCTTCAGCATTTGCAGGGTAGTGTTCTTGCCCCTGCCTCTCTGTCACCTTCACATAATTCATGAAAGTTTGCTTTTTCTTGAAAACCAGCCTGGTGCCTGGTTCCATATGCAGTTATGGCCCAGAGACACATCATCATTACATGGGTTTTTTTTTAGCTTTCATGAACTTTTGTTAAAAATCTAGCTCAGGGTTCCTGATTTTTTGGGTTCACCAATAGCCAAAGGTAAGCTAAAAATCTCTCACCTATAAAGGAAACTGAGCAGCACAATTTCTCTGGGGCAGGCATTAAGATCAATGAGACTGTTATAGGTTCTGAGTTCTTACCTGCGTCTGGTTGGGTTGGCAGTTGGGACATATGGCTTCGCAACATTAAATGTCCATGTCTAGGAGGTTAACCATGCTCCCACACCTCTTCGTCCCTCTGAGCTCCAAACAACAATTGAATTGACAGCAGTCTTGATTTCCAATAAGTGTGGGAATTTTCTATCTAATGGAATCAAATGTTTTTAAAACTTTTTAAAAAGGAGATGGGCAAGTGACATATTTTTGACATTTTGGCAAAAATAATAACATAGAAGTCATCTTTACCCTTCTCAGTGCTTCATTATCAAGAATTGCATGATATTAATATATTTTTATACTGGTCTTATTAATTTGATCATTTAATAAGTATCTTGCGGGAAGATATTTTGAGACTATAAAAATCCTATTCTCATCATACTTTTACTCACTAATTTTAATATCTATCAATTCTTGTCTGTAAAAGTTATCACTGTTGTGTTTTCCTAATGGCGATTTCTATCATTCCACACTTATTAATTGGAAATCTGCTGCAAGAACAGTTGCCCCTTTGCTTCCATATATTTATTCATTATTTTTATATAAGTATACACTATGGTTATTTTATTTATGCATTATCATTACTATGATTTTTTTTTCTCAAACTGTCCCAGATTTGGCCATTCAGAGGCCCGTCAAGTTCATCCTGTATCCCTAAACACGCCCCCCTTCTTTTTTTGAGCACTTCTTTACCCTCTGACACACAAGATATTCCAAAATTATTTTATGCTTTCCTTTTCTGGCCCTGGAATCAAACACTTCTCCAAGGAAAAAACAAAATCTGGCATAAGCCATGCCCATTGGTACCAGGATGTCATTGCTTCTAGGTTCTTTCAGTGCACAGAGTATGGAAATACACAAAATGTACTACACATGCATACAGAAATATCTGTATTTGCAAATCTACTATCTATCTACTAACTATCTCTCTACTTTCTCTCTCACCTATCTATCATCGATCTATCATCATCGTCTATCATCTATCATCTATCTGTCTATCTGTCACCATGACTTTGCTGATACCTCTGATTCCAATCAAACTCTACCGTGTTCATAAGTCTTCCCCCTTTTCTTATTTATAACCCCTTTCTTCAACAGTGAGAGACCCGCTCTCATTAACCACAATACATTTATTTATTTGTTCAGTCCTAGAGCATATATAAAGATTTTCAGAATTACCAGGCCATAACCCTGTGAAAAATTAACTTACTAACTGGAATACAGTATTTGCATAGAATACTTTTTGTCTTTCGCTGAATAATAACTAAATACTACTTTCCAAAGTTACTTGGGTTAGTTTTTTTCCCCCTCTTTTTCAGTGTAGTTATATTTTTAATTTGTCATACAGTTAGGTTCCTTTTTATTATTTGTATTCCACTGGGGATATCTTCAAACCTTGGTTGATTTAAAATTTTTAAATTTATTTGAGGAATATGCTAAATATGGAGGAGCTACTTATTCAGATAATATTCTCAGAGAAATGTCACTTTCCCTCACCCTTGCTACACCTTTCCCATCCCCCCATTCTTTCCACCCTCTCCCCCTCCACCACCTCTCAGTAACTAATTCAGTTTCTATTTTTTCCTTTCTGGATTTCTTTGCACAAATGAACAGATACTTATAAATTTTCTTATATATTTTTCTTTCATACATGAAGGGTAATATGCTATAAATACCCTTTATGCTTTGCTTTTTCCCATGTAACAGTATATCCCAGAAATTACTCCAATTCTTTTTTCGGTTTCCATCAAGTGAACGTGCCATAGTGTGTTCGACCACTCTCTATGTATAAACACTCAAATTCTTTCTGATATTTTGCAATCACACTAATGTTGAAATGGATAACCTTGTGCGTGTGTATTTATTTACATATCGTTGGACATATATCTTTAGTATAGATTCCTTGAAGTAAAATTGCTGGATCAAAAAGTAAGTGCACATATAGTTGTTGAGCATTGCCAGATTATCCTTAGGAATGGTTCTACCTGCATTTCCATCAGCAATTTATATGAGTGCTTCTTTCTCCATAGACTTGACAACAAAATGTGTTGGCTGCTGGTTAATTTTCCCTAATTTAACAGGTGAAAAAATGTATGTAAGTTGATTGTTGGTTTAATTTACATTTCTCTAATAATGGTTGGTGGATTTAAACATTTTTTGTTTTTTGTATGTTTAAGGGCCATTCTGGATTTTTTTTTAATTGTTTGTGTCTTTTTTTGAATTTTTACATCATGCTTTTGGTCCTTTATCCCTCATTTTGAGAGTTGTTTATGTCGTTAAGTGGACTAGCCCTTTGCAGTATGTGTTGTAAATATTCTTTCCTAGTTCGTGAGTTATTTTTGGCCTTTTACAAAGGTGTTTCTTGCCTTGAGAATTTTTTATTTAATTTTATGTAGTCGAATTTACCAACTCTTCTTTTTGCCTCTAAATTTTATCATACACTACTTCAGTGCCAGGAAAGTAAGACTTACTCTAGGACATTTTAAACCTGAGTAAGAATAGGGAAGAAGAAAACTCAAGGGGTATGTGGTCAGGTGGATTCTATTCCCACTTAGCTCACTTCATCTTTTCATTGCGAGATCTCTGGCAACTACTTAACTTTCAGAACCTACTTTTTCTCATCTGTAAGATGGGATGGTGCCACATACCTTATGCTACTCTGAGAATTTGAAATGCTTGTTTCAATGTTTGGCACTAAGGAGACATGATTATTATTATGAATGAAAATCTAAAGATGTGTATCTGATATTTTTGTTCTCAACATTATTTCATCAAGACTCTACCACTTCTATAAGAACAAAGAATCAGAGATTTTTTTAACCATTCATCTGTATGTTCATCAAAATTGTTCTCTTTCTAAAATACTTTGTCTTTTGAACTGCTATTATGTCTCTCTTCTATAATGAATTTAGAGAAACATTACGAAGATGAAGGAGTTAACATCCATAAGGCACACTGAATTGAGGAGTAATAGAATCAAAATTAGTTCCAGAAAGGATTCTAATTAACCCAATTTATTTTCACCTTATCTCTCCAAAGTCCTTTTCTGGCCCTTAGCCCCAAGTTCAAAATTTTGTGGTAATTCCTGAAGAACACATAATCCTAGAACCAGAAATCTTCAGGCGACACCAGTTATTGTCAGTACCACAAAGGTACTCATTGAAATTCCTGTGGCCAAATGTATTCTTCCCTTAACAGGCAATTCCTTTTCAGTTTCCTTGTGAAACAAAACAGATGTCCATAAGGAAGTCTGATGACACTTTTGTTTTCGATACTATTCGAAGGAAACACAACCAAGGCTATTCCCCTAATCCTTTGGCAGCTGCTTCTAAATTATTTGAACATAATGAAGTTCCCATCTACCGATAAGTTAATTAGGTAGAAGTGTGTCCTTATAGAGTACAGATGTATTACAGGGGGAAAAAATGTCTAAGGGCCCATGGATGGGAATGGATTTACTTCTAGTTCACTGATGTTTGTTTTTCTCATTGTTTTAGTCCCAAGGGCATGATTTGGACATGGTTGCCTTCCACCCTTTTGCAATTCCTCAGTGCCCCTGGGCACACGCAACTGACCTAGGGAAAAAGAATGGAAGTGACAAATGAAAGGCAACTAATTTTGATTAGATCTTTACTATAATCTGATCGCTACACTACTCCTTAGAGATATGTTATTTCATTTGCTGCTGGTGTCTGAAGTGGGGGACAGTCTTGTGGACTGAGCCCTTAACCTGTGCGACCTGCACTAACTCTGCATAGTTACAGGTATACCTCAGAGATATTGTGAGTCTGGTTCCAGACCATTGCAATAAAGCAAATCATAATCTTTTTGTTGGTGGAGGGTCTTGCTTTCAACTTGTAAAAATTGTAACATCTGTGAAAAACAAGAAAATGAGGTTTGGCTGTGGTTTTAGAATGGTTGGGCACCCAGTTGGTGTTGGAGAGTCGGTTTTTGGTGCTGGGAAAACAACATAGGTGGAGACCAGAGATACAACATGCTAGACATCCTGCGGTGCACACAACAGTTCTGCAGAAGGGAGAATCGTCCTGCCTCCAGCATGACTTTCAAAGGGATCACTGGTGAAAACCCGTTTATAATGATCTAAACCTAGAACCAAACTTTGCTATTTACAAAGCATGTTTTGCATAGTTTTTGCATAACTTTCTAGAAATGCAACTACTATGTAAACTGAGGGAAGGCTGCACTTTATTTTGTGCTCTGTGGTACTTGAGTTGCTAATACAACCACCTGTGTTGGCCTGTCTCTGTTCCTGCCACATATGTGATGGAAAATGTAGGTGCAAACACTGGACCACTTCATTTTATTGCCTACTGCAGTTGTGCCTGAGTATTTATAAATTGTTTTATTATAAATTACCTTTCTTTTGTGTCCTCTTTATATTGTATATGAGCCTTTATTGATTTTTATGTGTATGTAGATTATTATTTATGAATTTTATTTCATCAACTGTTCACAGTGATTTTGAGAAGATCCCTTATTAGTGCCATTTTATAGATACAGGAATTGGAAATCCGAGTAGGTAAGACTCTTGCCCAAAGTCACACAGCCAGTAAGGTGGCAAAGTCCAGATTCAGATGGTTTCTGTCCAGTCCTAAAGTCCCAAATTTAGTGGAAATAAAAGGACAAAGGACAGAAGGATGGATTAAGGAAGAAACATTGAAATAGAAAAAAGTATAGAGAAGAAAAAAAGATGTGAATCAAAGTTTATTTCAATTGTTAAACTCTGTTGAGTAATCTAAATGTTTATAAAAGGTTCCCATTGATAAATGTTGTTTGATGTCTGCTATATATATATGTATATTTAAAAATGCTGAGTATGCAAAAATAATTTTGACTGTATGACACCACCTCACCCTTGAGAAACTTGTAGTTGGGGAGATAGAATACATTCATTTGAAACGAACAAACAACATGGTCCAGGGTATCAAGCGCAAAAGGAGAAAGGCAATAGCATCTATTCTCCTAAATGCAGGACCTAGTTTCTAGATACTTTTCCATTCTCAGGCTGTAGTCAAGGAACAGGAAATCAAATGATTATATGCTCAATGAAAACTTCATGTGACAGGCACACATTTTTTTCCCTCCATTAAAGCTGATTCCTGAATGCAAGGTTGATCCTGGCTTTGTCAGACACAACTCACCGCCAATTTTCCCTTTTCATAGCTGATGACATGGTGTACCCTGATTTTCACTGGAAGAATATACCACGTGGCCCAAAAAGTGAGGATCAATCAGATTCTAGCAAATGCATCATGCTTTGTGAAATGTCCAAAAGCCATAGCCACCACAGGGCAGGCAGATGAGTGGCCCATTTTCTGACCCTTTCTAATGTGACAGGTTTTCTGTATTTCCCATTCCTCACTGGGCCTGAGCACTGATCTTAAGCAGAACTGTGCTCTCACTGTCCCTGGGGAGTTATTTCCCTGTGAGGACTCACAGGCAGGGCCGGTTTTTGGGACACTAATGAAGCTTAAGATTCAAGGCCCCTCATTTGCACACACCCCTCCTTAAATCTAGAAAAGGAAGCCATAAAATGTTCACAGGGTCATAAGTTTCAATACCATTCACAAAAGTAAGATACTGTAGGTACAATTGGTTAAGGCCACTGTCTCTTTCCGTTTGGACTTCCCCTCTCTCCCATATTCCTCTGTGTAAGGAAGGCATTGGAGTGCCCATAGGTATTTTCAGCTCTAGTTAAGGAAAGCTTGGGATGGAGATACATTTAGTCTGAATGTTGTAGGATATATTTTTGTGGTTCATACTTACTTCTATACATGGTTAAGTATGGCTAGCTGTCCTGAGATAAAAATGGCTTCCAGAAATATTCCTTTTACTGATTATGCTGGCTCTTCTATCATCGAGCATATCACGAAGATACAAAACCTGGGTACTTTGACACTCAACTATCAAAATGTCATACGATGCCCGGCATCAGGTGTTTATAGGTAATATGGAGAAGTAAAGTGTGAAATATTTAGAGCCAGAAGTCAGTCTATGAAAAATTCTTCCAAATCTCACAGCTCATATATAAAAGAAATTTATGGAAGCTTTCCCAAATTCGATAATAATTCCTAAAAATGTATTGATGTTACCCATCACAATTGGAGAAGCTGAAAAAAAATTTTTCTAATCTCTAAAAAATAAAGATAAATTTCAATGATAGAGGAAAGATTGAATTACCTTTCTCTTTTTATCTTAGAAAATATTACAAAACCATTGTCAATAAAAAATTATTCATAATATTGATTTTAAAAATGTAAGAATGAAAAGTGTTAGAGAGGTTAAGTTTGTGACTACCCAATTCCAACACACGGGTAGTGGGTTTTCCTCCACCAAGAAATTCTTGGACCCCATCTGGGTGTTCTATGACTCAACTCCATTCTGACACTACCTACCTGCCCCCTCTTCCATTCAGACACTGCTGACAAGTCCAGGTTGTCGGCTGGGCTTCTGACAGACCATGCACAGACAGGAGTTTCCCACGCTTCCCTCTTTGGGTTCCATTACCTTGCTAGAGGAGCTCGCAGAACTCAGAAGCATTTTAGTTACTAGATCAGCAGTTTATTAGGAAAGGATATAACTCAGGAACAGCCAGATGGAAGAGATGCAAAGGACAAGGTGTGGAGAAAGAGTGTGGCGCTTCATGCCCCTCCCAGGGCCACTCTCCCCAAATTGCCATGTGTTCTCCAACCCCAAAGCTCGCCAAACCCAGTCCTTCTGGGTTTTCACGGAGCCTTCATCACATAGGCACCATTGATTAGGTCATTGGCCATTGGCATTGATTCAACCTCCAACCCCTCTCCTCTCCCTAGAGGTATGTGCATTAGTGGGGGTGTTGGAAACTGTTGACTAAAAATTCCAACCCTCTAATCCTGTGGTTGGTTCTCCTGGCTACCAGCCCCCATCCTTAGGTGTGGTTCAAAAGCCACCTCATTCACATGGTAAAGACACCTTTATTATTATCATCATTTAGGAAATTCCAAGGGTTCTAGGAGCCCTGTGGCAGAAATGAGAGAAAGACCAAAAATATAATTTCTTAATATAGATCACAATATCGCAGAGGTATGTTGGGCAATTAATAAAATTATTATGCTCTTTTTCTGAATTTTGTGATGTTTGGATTATGGTCAGCTTTTTTAAATATGTGATTTATTGTGATTCATATTCTTATTCAAATTAAACATTTACTTTTGCACCTCACTTTGTATTAATAATTTTTTTTCTTCATCAGACATTTAATAAATTGAATAGGGTGGGACTGAAATGGATACTGAATTACAACAAGGAGGTGAAGGGAAACAAGGATGTAATTGCGGATGATCCCCAAGTGTAAGTGACCTTCGTGTATTAGTAATTTTACACATTTTTCTTACAGAGGGCCTCTCAAATTTTATAAACTTCAGGTCTCACAGAAACTTGGATTCATCCCCACTCATGAGGCCTGAGTTAGCTACTTTCAAAGTGCTGTTATGCAAAGATGGTTTGTTTCATATGGTACCAGAGGGCTTTAATGCTGAGAGATACAAGAGGACAGATTTCAGGTCAGTTTAAGAAAAAATACTTTAATATTCAAAGCCTTCCAAGATGAAGAGGGAAGCTACAGGGTAATGAGTTCCATCACAGTGGAGCTGTTTTAGTAAAAGCTTCACCATCATTTGGCATGGCCGTCGTCGTGAGGGTGCATGCTGGCCGGGCAGGTTGGGCGTAATGAGCTTTCAAATATATTTGGATGCAGAGTCTCTGCTTCTTCCTGTCTGTGTACCCTCGGGCCCCTCGTTGTGCCCCTAACTTTTCTCTCACGATAGGATCTCAGGGAGGGGTGAGACGGGCTGGAGTAATGAGGGCAGAAAACAAGGAACACTGCAAACACAACAATATCTTTATAAAGAGAAACCGAGGGCTCAGAAGTAAGATTAATGGTATGGCAGGTTCGGCCGCTGAAAGGGAATCCACAGCAGACAGTTTCTAGAAACACCTTCTACAAGCGTCTCCAAGACCTAATCGCGTCCTAAGGGAAAGGCCCAATTTCTCACTAACGGTGGAGGCAGTTGCTTTGCCATTAACCTTTCAAAGGGTCACTTCCACACCATGAGCTCAACATGCCACCCAGAAAATGTAAGTGAACATCAGTTTTGCTTTCCCTCTTGCTTAACTGTTTTAAATGTCCTTGAACTGCGTTTCTCCACCAGGCTTAATTTTATGGATTGTGGATTACATTTACTGCTCAGCACTTCTTGCTCAACCCTGGACAATTGCAGACCTACTGAGTTGTTAACTCACATGGTCAGCATGAATGTCTGGACTAGTTATACCAAATGACTGTAGCATAGCACGATTAACACCTGGCCTTAGAGCATCCAATGAAATCAGCACTTCGGTTCTTTTTCACCCAGCAAAAAACCCAAGAGGAATGTACGAGTAATGACTCGGGTTAACTGTGCTTATCTTTCGAAGAGTTCAAATTCCTACCCCAGTCTTGCTAGCTGCCTTATCTTGGAGAATTGTCTTTGAAAGCTGCTTGATGGCCAATTTTACCATCTTACAGGCAGGTTATAGAAATCCAGAGAAAGATGTGACTTCTCCATGGTCCACAGAAAGTCAGTAGGTTATCTTGCTCCGTTTTTTCCCCCACTAGCCCAAGTTACTTAGGAGAATTCCAAAAAGTTGTGGAAGCTACAAAAAGCTTTAGAATCATAGAATCTTAAAGCCAAAAGGGACCTTTAAATTTACTTATTTTTTTGCATCTCTAGGCCTGGAACATCTCAAATAAAGGTGACTAGAACTTGCCACACTATGACCTGTAGCTGAAACCACTATATCTACTGATGAGGAAGAAAACTGTACTACTGACCAATGGGTGAATCCAAGAGAGTGAAGCACAGGGAGTATAACTAGTTTCTAAGCAAAGGACACTTGAAATCATTACTAAAGGGCTCCCAGTTCAGTGCTAATAACTTCGTCAACTTTTCTTGGTCTTTTCCTCATTTCGTCAGCCCCATTCAGTGTAGATTGTTGTTCTGTGAAAGTCTGACATGTGTAGGGATGATCAAATTAAGGATGTCAGTGGTTCTATTTAGGAGGAGGACAATCTGCAGCTGCTGAGAATGGAAAAAAATTCTGAAATGTCCTCTCCTGACTCACTCAACCGTCCCTCCCACGGATCTCGTGAAGGGAGTTTGACAAATTCTCAATATCAAAACCAGCTGTCAGGACAACACAGGGTAATAGCTGTCCTTGTCAAATGCACCAATTAATTCACCTGTCAATGCTAGGATAATTGATAGACTCCACAATCTGGCTGAGTAATGAAAGTTGAAAGCATTACTAAGTCCATTTTACCTCCTAACAGGTCTTATAGTGGAATTGAGGCTGTCAGAGCTGGATTATACCAATAAACCTGTACAAAAAGCTTGACTTTTAAAAATATGTGTGTAGGCAGGGGGAGAAAGTCTCCCTGATCAACTGCATCTGTTACTATGTGACCAGTTCCCAAGAATATTGCCAGAAAATAATCAAAGGAAAACATGGCAGATCAGTAAACATTCTACTCATTTATTCTGAGGTTTGTTTGCATGCAGACACTTCACTGCTTGGAGGTACCATTTAAGATTGCAAGAGCCTCGTCCTTCCTGAAGTACTTACTCATTTGGCCAGAAGTAGGAAATAGAAATCTGAATCAACAGAAATCCAGCCAAAAGATTTGGTAGGAAATATTCCTTATTCTTGACAGGATAAAACAATGACTACCATGCAATGAGAACACTCACATGGCTAGAGATTTTTGTTGAACATATGATGATATAATATAAACCATTGTGGAATTCCAGGGTGACAGTCACAATTAAATAGTTCTGGCAGGAGGGACAAGAAATGTCTAATTTGGTAGACTCCTTAGATCTGGTAGAGTCCCTAGGAAGAGAAAGGATTATTTTTAAGGCTAAGAAGGAGCAAATAGGTACACCGAGTCTAAGCAGGCAAGATGTTGACTGCAGGGGTCATAAGATCTAGACCTGTGAACAGGTTTGAACTCTGGTCTGTGCATTCTACCTTTGCCACATGCTTCTTATACTAATTTATACTATTTGCTGAGCAGAGACCATTCTTAGCCTAAAGGTAACAGTAATAATAATAATAATAAAATTTATTGTGCACTTAGCATGTTCAGGTGCTTTATGTAGATTTTAGGTACTTTATCTCATTTAACTCTCACAACCACCTTATGATGTAGACGTGAGCGCATGAGTATTTTTAATGTGCGCAGAATTCTAGCCTAACAGAAAGACACCTGTGATCTCCATCTCAATTTCCTCCCTATTCCTTCTTCCCAGAGAGCAACAGTTCTTCCTTGTTGGTAGATGGGCTAAACACCGACCAAATTACTAAGATACTAATAGAGAGAGGAGAAAAGAGAAAGGTGGAGGATTGCCTTGTTAATGGATATAGGGGGTGTGGGGGTTACTTTTCGGGAGTATTTGAGGAGAAAGGTTTGGAACAGCTGCAGAGAGTAGACCGAGTGGGTGGGAGAGTGTAAGGAGTGAATAAATATTACCATAATCAAGTATTTAAATCCTCTATAATGCCCTTTGAAGGATGCCAGCAAAAACTGGAATATCTTTTCAACTACTTTTGGGCTGTTGAAATTAGTGCTTATTATATGTGATATTACTCAAAAAATAGAAATACACAATCTCTTGAGTTCATTACGATTAGAGCACAAATACCACCCATTGAGAGACAAGAATATTGTAACTCGAAGAAATTACAAAATTCACCCAAAGCTTTCAGACATTTGTGAAACTGTGATTTAGCGGCACAGATGAAACTACGCATTTTTACATTCCTTCCCATGCTTTTCTGGAACAATCCCATATTCAAGGATTTTCCTTGGCTAATTACATCTATTTCCCACCAAGCCTCAACTCAAAATATAACTGCTTTTCTTTCAGTAATAACACTTTTGAACATTGGGTACTTACTACATGACAGGCTATGCCAAACACTTGACTTGCATTTTCCCACTTAATCCTCACATCGTTCCCTGAGTATCGTCTCCAATAGACAGAATAGAAAACTGAGGCTTTAGGAGATTAAGTAATTTGCTCATGGCTGCATAGTCCATGCATGGCCGAGTCAGAAGTGGAACCCAGCTCTGTCTAACTGCAAGCTTCTGCCCCCTCTTCTGCGTTAGGATCATTGTGATGCTCACGTAAACGCAAATTGCTACAGTTGGAAGTGAGTGGATCTTGACTCTTGCTCAGAAATATTCTAGGCATCTTCTCCCCTTGGCCTGCTTTCATTCTGATTGCTTGGGTTGCCTTTTGGTCTAAAATGGCCATATCATTTGAATAACCTGTGTACCCAGAGGAGGGACATGTCCACCAGGAGACCCAGCCCTGAGGCTTAGCTTCCTTGGAGCAGCCTGATTGATAAGCCAGGATTTGTTTAGGCAGACAGTCTTTAATTGGGATTTGTCAGGATCAGGAAGCTTTGTTGTTATGGTTGTTGTTGGCTTTTTTTTTCTGTAGTAATATGAGGCTCAGAGTGAGTTCAGTGTAATGTTTGTTCATCTTGACTATGATCTTTAAAATCATAGC
Organism: Eonycteris spelaea; assembly: GCA_003508835.1. Lineage (NCBI taxonomy): Eukaryota > Metazoa > Chordata > Mammalia > Chiroptera > Pteropodidae > Eonycteris > Eonycteris spelaea. Next base: position 10,531,447 of record PUFA01000007.1, read on the forward strand.
CATGTTTCTCAAACCACCCACCTAAAAAAAACCAAAAAAACAAAAAAACGCAGGCATGGATTTGTGTGATGTTCCAATGGAAATAGTTTTTCTTGAAAAGTAAAACGTTTTTCTTTCTATCATTCATGTTGAGTCGAGTTATTTAATGAGAAAAAAAAAAGATATGCAAAGAAAAACAGGAAAAAGGTAGGAAGAAGAAAAGAAAGAAAGGTCCTGTCTTGATTTTTGCCCCAAGGATCATGGTGATGAGATCTCCTAATTGGACCAAAATCCTCGTACCAGTGAAAAATAGGTCTTTGGTGCCCAGTAAAGTCATCCCTCCTCTTTTCTCCCCCATCCCACTCCAATTCAGGAGGCTCTCGTTTCATTTCATTTTATTTTATTTTTACTTTGGCCAACTAAAGCTGTCATGTTCAGTAGCTAAATGTGTTGTCCTGCGTGGGCATCGCATCCATCAATTAACGTTTCTGCCTTCTGTGCTACAGGAATTATCTCCAAGTTCATCTTGATGAATTTTCTCCCTACCTCATTACCCACGCTAGATACAGCAGAGACTTGTCATGTTTAACGGCAGCCATCTTACACACATTCTGATTCTTTTGAATGCACACATGCCTGTTTATATAGAGGCCCATGAACATCTCATAGACTATTTCTTGCATTAAAAACAAATTATAACAGCCATGTAAGTCCCTTGTAAAATAAAACCAAACACAGAAGTGCTTTTTAAAAAGTGAATGCCCTTGAAAAGAATTTCTTTCAATGTACAATCGAGAGTTGAATCACACTGTATTACTACTACTGTGCTTTGATTTTTTTCACTTACTTTTTTTCGAATACCTATGGTAAGATGGACATTAATAACTGTTAAGCTTTTAACATTTTTAGAATGCATTAAAGTTTTATAGTACATTCAAACTTAATTTCTCAATTGCTACTCAAATGGACATATGAGATTATGTTAGAGGACCCTTAGCTACTAAGATTCCTGAGGTAAACTCCTTATATATTTCTGTTTACTTATTTTATGATTCTTTCGACAAGATGCAAACTTTATAAGGACAAAGAGTCCTGTTTGTCTATATCATGACTGTTTCCTCTGGTGTCTTATAGAGGTCAATAAATATTTGTGTATAAACAATGAATAATTTATTCTAATTAGCTCTATTTTCTGGATAATGGACGGTTTGGGTTTTTAAAAATATAAATGAATTTTTTGCTGAGATGTATAAGAGGCTTTCTTGCCTTTTAAAATAGAGTACACTGTCCATGTCTAGCTATTTCATGAGGTGCAAGATCATTGTTGAAACATTGCTGAATACTTTGTTGTATATTTTACTGCCATGATTTTTGGGCTCAAGACATATCAAGCTCTTTGCCTCTACGCTAAATGACCTAGTTCTTTATTTAATAGTTTGAATCTTTGAGTTTTCTGACTTTAAAAAAATCAGTGACAATTGATAGCATCAATTTTATTTCAGCAACATATATATTGAGTGCCTATTATATACTAGAAGTCAGAATGAGTACAGAAAGCAGAGACACAGTCCTAACACACAGTAATTGTGTAATTGTTATTGGCTTGATGTCAGTGTACAGGAATCTTTCTCATTTTGAACCCATTCTATAACGTTATATGGTGAGTTTAGGATTCAATAACTATGTGTTAGTAATGTATGTAAGTATGAAAAAGCAGGCATAGCAATACAGTGTCTTTTATTTGTACTGTTAGGAGATTTTGTATGTGGATTGGATAATAATATATAGCCCAGTACTTATGGAAGACTTTGTTTTTTAATTGCATCTGATTCTCAACCATGTTTAGGAGATACATTGTTTTTAGAGGAGGTATGACTCTATACCCATAAGATAGAAATAAACTGAGACCTGAAAAAATGAATATCCTATGTAAGTTTGCATTGCTAGTTAGAAGCAGAAGCTGAACCAAACTTCAACTTTCTTGATTGCTAATTCTATGTATTTCCTACAGAGCACAGACTCACACAAATTTATTATAGAATGACAAGCCATACCAGTAAATCTTGTATGCCTCTCTGTGTAATACTATTAGTAGCTTTCCAAAATAGGGGATGAGGCTCACTTATCTTTTTCCTTATTCAGCAGCTGTCTTATGTGAATCTGAGCAAAGAGTTGAGGCAAAGTTTTGCAATGTGTGTGTAAGGGGCAAGGATTTAGGAAAAAGGGCAATAGACATGGTAGCCAATTCAAAAAATAATCAGGTATCATCTCTTGCTATTCTCAAATCTTAAGCTTTTATAGTTGTCTTGGGTATTAGGTGGAGCAAAAAAGCCCCAAACCTAGGGAGAAGGTAATGTCAATATAGCTTCACTTCATGTGAACTTATCCTCAACACAGGCTTTTCTTGGACATCTTGTTTATATTTGTTTCTAGAGTTGAGACTCTTGTGGCTAAGGCCTATTGTCCTGGCTTTCTGAATTTTCATGACAGGTGATGGCATTTGTGTTGACTGATGCTGTGATGGCTCTTCGGGCAAGTGCACTGTTACTGAACACAGCAGCCAGAAAGACCTTCCCAACATATATATCAAATCATGTCATTGGACTACTCAAAACCTTCCACCATCTTCCTGTGGGAATTAAAAGAAATCCTAACTTGAAATTTGCTGAGCATAATATGTCAATGTGTGTGTGTGTGTGTGTGTGTGTGTGTGTGTGTGTGTGTGTGTGTGTGTGAAGATATGAGGTGATGGATGTGTTAATTAATCTGATGGGAGGAATGAATCCTTTTGCAATGTAAATGTATATCAAATCATCATGATGTAGACTTTATCTTACAATTTTATTTGTCAATTATACCCCAATAAAGCTGAAAAAATAAAATCCTAAGTCTTACCAGGGACAGCAAGGGACTCTGATGATCTGGCCTTGCCTCACCCCTGCCCTCTCTCTTCACCCACTCACACTATGCACTGGCCACACTGGCCTTTTTTTCTGCCTCTTACTGGAAGTTCTGCACCTGCTTGTCCCTCTGCCTGAGCCACGTTTTTCTCCTCAACCTTCATGTGGCTACCTATTCTCATTGCTTACATCTTCACTCAAATATTTGCTCATTAGAGATTTGTTCTTTGGCTACCCTCTGTAATGTCACCCATCTGCCCTACCCCAGCCCTGCCAATCTACCTCTAGCCCATTACTCAGCTATTTTCCTCATAGGGCTTATCACAATTTGAAATTCTTTTTTAAATTACATTTTATTTTTTTTCTTTCCCAAGGAATATGAGTCGGATAGGGGCAAGAACTTTTAAATTCTCATGTACTGCTGTCTTCCCAAAGCCTAGAACAGAGCCTAGCACATAGTAGGGGCTCAGAATTTGGGTGTTGAATAAATCAATGAACAGAACACAGTTTAGATGAACTTCATGAACTTCAGTAACTCTTATCACTGCTTGAGTACTTAGTCTTACTTTTGAGCACATTCACAATAGTCAAGCTCTTCTGATTTATTGTGCTTGACTTATAGTTGATAATTCTTGCTTATCCTCCTACTAATAAATGTGTTTACAGGTCACCCATAACAACTGCAAAAGCAATAATAATAATAAACTATCAACACTTATTGAGCATGTGCTAAATATTGGACACTACACTTGTCCCACGTCTCACGACCATTCTGCAAAGTAAGGAGTAGAATCCATATTTATGGCCACATATTCATGATGTCTCAAACATATTTGCAGATTCCCGTATTCCTCTCAACACACTTATCAATGCTTATTAATAAACTCCTACTCTGAGCAGATATTCTGCCAGGGACTGAGGACAGAAGAGGCTCTCAGAGAAAGATAAGAAATGAGAGTGGCCTCAGTACTACTGACCACATCGGGGTGGAGAGACACTGTCCTCATGATCTGCCTTCAGACAGAAAAGGAACTGAGCAACGGGCTGGGGAGGGTGTGGGAACGACCCTTGTTACAATTGAGGGTTAATTAATTTCCCGTTTGGGGGAAAATACCCAGGAGCTTGCTAAGCATTCCAGCTTCTTTGGGATTCTGCAGTGCACAATACTATCGTCTTTCTTGACAGTGACAGTGAACAGCAAAGCTCCATCTGCAACAGAAATTTCCATGGTGCCCCCCTTCTTTAGAGCCCTCCTCCACTCCACTGCACTCCACCCTGTGACAGCAAATACCCAGACCTGGTCCTTTCAGAGTTCAGAGGTGGGGACCATGAGAGGTGGGGGGCACATCGTGTGCTTGGCAGATGCCCAGCACTGATGTGGGGGAGGGCTTTGTGGGAGGAAGGTGGGAGCCGGGGGTGTGCCCAGCTGGAAGCCGCCCGTAATTTAACACTCGCAGATGGAGACTGAGGGTGATATGATACCCCCAGCTGTCTGCCACTGCCGCCTTCAAGGCCCCCCTCTGCCTGGGACTCAGGATGCTTTGGGAAGGGCCTGGTGCGGGTGGAGGCAGCCTAATAAAGCAGCTGGTCTATTAGAAGATAAGCTTTGTGGAGAATCACACAATCATTTTGAATCCCCCTAATCCCAAACTTTATTGCCCTAGATAATAAGCTTTGGTGGCGACGCTCTATTGAAATATGGAATTGTCTGCAGGCTCGAGGCACCTGCTGTGTCACTCAGCTTCGGACCGGCAACTGCCAGGAAGATTCAGGGGCAGGTGCACTTCCCGCCTGGGCTCTCAGAGGGATTGGACATGACCAAAGAGGCCAGCCACCTTCCCACAGAGGGCTCCAAATACTCTGTGCCCAGCAGGCCTGACTTGGGCCTGAGAATGTTGTCTCTGCGGCTTGTGCAGTAAGCTGTTTGGGGAACTTGGGAAAGAAGGAACAGGAAGGAGAATTTGTCCACTGGGGGTGCTGAGGCTTAGAGAAGAAACCAGTTCTGTCTGCAGACCTCAGTGGAGAGTCTCTCTTCCTCCTGCAACTCCTTCTTGCACCTGCCCGGGACCACCTAGCACAGGCTGTTTCCTTTCCCAGCGGGATCCCCGCCTGCCCTCTTACCTGCATGTCTACCTGGGGAGATTTTCTGGCCCCTCGTCTGTGATGTCTCTACGCCCCCATCCAGCAGACTTATGTGTCTTCTCCTATGTGCCTCTCTAGTTCCTGATTTGTGTTGGGATTGTAGCCCACACATTAATTAATCAAATTATCAATTAATAGCTTCTTTGCCTATCTCCTGCACTAGACTAGGTCTTTGAGGGCAAGGACCATATCTGATTCATCTTTTGTCCACCGTATCTTGAAGATGCTCAAGATTTAAAAACAAAACAAAACAAAAGCTAGAAGCAACCTAATTGCACATAAAATAGAATCCTGTATGGCCACTGAAAATAATGAGGCAGATCTACACATGGTCACAGGACTAAGATCCAAAGCATATTGTTAAGTGAAAAAAAGGCAAAGTGCTAAATGATATAAGAATGTTATCTTATGTTAAAACAAATAATAATGGTATTAATAGTTGCTTCTGGGCAGGGACTTGAAAAGGGGTTGTGATGGGTGGGAGACTTATTTTTTACTTTTAACCCCTTTGTAAAAATGAAACTTTTAGCATATGTGAATATTACCTTCTAAAAAGGTGGAAACACATACATTTGCACATGTAGAAAGGTATTTGTTGAATGCAGGAATAAATATGGTTCATGCTCAGGTTGGTTGGTATTACTCTACTTATTCATTGCCCAAACATGATCTAAACAATGCGATGTAGCTGCCCAAAGGCATTTGCAACAATAAAAGGAAATGTATGATAGGACTTACTTCAATGCAGATGACCATTTGGGGCTGGAACAAGAATTTGTCAGTTACCATCAATCAGCTGAGAAGCTGTGAATGAAAACTTGGAAGGTGCCATGTGGGAACTGCCTGGGATGCTTTGGGAAGACCTGGAGCTCCCTGCTCCCCAATGGACAGCTTTCAGTGGGAAGAAACCAAAGGGGCATTTAATAACCTGTGTTTGAGGAATAATAAATCTGGCAAGAAATATCTGTAAAAAACCTGTCAGCTTTTCCTAATTGTTCAGATTAGGATAAAAATGTTTAAATACCCCTTATTAACATATTCTTTCTCTCTTCTCCCTTCTTCCCCTCCTCCCTCCTTCCCTCTCCCTCAAATATGGTTATAGATGCCCATTCTAGAAGGTCTGCCCTCCCTCAGATGAACATGACTTAAATTATTTGGCTCCCTCTCTGATGGTGTATTGATTACTTCCCCATTCCCATAAACAACCCCTTGGCACCTCTCCAGGGGCCTGACTGCACTAGATTAAATTAAGAGCAATCTTGGCTTTTAACAGAACCTCTCCACCAAGCAGTTGCCTTGCAGGAGCGATTCATGAGTTTAATTTATGATCCTTATGGCCTCTAGTTAGGCAGATCCCTTCCTCTAACATTGCCTTTAGATTGGGGAACCTTAATTAAGTTTGGGTATATCCCTCAATCTGAGAGATAGAATATGAGAACAAACATAGTGTGTGCGGTTACCCGCAGAACCAAATTGAGAGCCCCACTTAGGCAGAAGTGGCTTCCTCATCTTTGAAAACAGCATCCTGGAGATGGACTGTCCTCTGTGTGGTAATGTAGCAATGAGTTCTTTGCAGCGCCCTGCTAAGCTGCTATGTGGACTTCTGCTTCTATGTTTTCATAAAATATGTGACTGATGGGCAGAAATTCAGAAACTCCCTGCTTCCTTTCCTCAGGTAGGATTTAGGTTTAAAATAATTCTCAATTAGCTAATGAAGAATTCAATAACCCTTCATGGCTTCACTTATGTATCCCATCATACACTGTGCCTCCACAACCCTCCATTCCTCTAGAAAGTACCTTGCTGTTTTTCTGTGGCCTGTCTGCTGAATTTAATGGCCTTGACGTGCCTCTAGGAGCCTCTAAGAGATTGAGGCAGGAGTTTGCCTTTTTGGTAACTGATTCGGGTAAATAGGGCACCCTTAGTTTTAGGAACTGCATGGCTAATCTTGTCCTCAAGGACGAATAGTATAACACTGCAAGAGTTTGGGGCTTTGGAATAGGACTCGATGGCCAAATACACAGTTTTCAGGTGGATCAGTACACAAAATGCTCAAGCTACTCAAGAGTGTCATGGTCCCCAGATCACCTACCTTTTGCAAAGAGCATCCTATATCATTGATTCAAGCATAATGGCCCATATTTAACATATTTTGTATATAAGTATTAAAATGCAAGCGATTAGTTGGCACGTTATTACGTTTGCAGACACTCAAATATTTATTAATTTGGATTTGCAGCTTTCTTTGAAAATATTGAAATAACATTTTCCAGATCTCAAACATTGTTAGTCTAATAGTCTGGGTGTCCTGTTTTTATGCTGCCCATAACCTAAGAGTCCTAAAACTATCCTTTGTTCTCTGGAGGAGTTTATGTTAATAGAGGCAGGATTTGAGAACATCATTTGCATTGATTGCATTGCGGCAGCCTCTGAAGTGTTCCAGAAAAGTGTGTCAGATAAGGATGCATCCTTATGTTGCTCTGAACTACAAAGGAATGCTGTTTCAGTTAGTCTCCGCTGTATAACAAACCACTCCAAAATGTGGCTTAAAACAAAGATTATAAGTTTTCACAATTCTGTAAATTGGCCCCAAATTTGCTCTGCCAGTTTTGCCTGGATTCGCTCAAGCAGCTGCATTCAGCTGGAGTCAGCTGGGCTTAAAGGTGGAGATGATGGCATGTGTGGCAGTGGGTGGTGCTGTTGGCTGGGTACCTCACTTCTCTCCTATTTGGCCTCTTTGTCTTCCAGGGGAGGCTAGACCACCTTCCTTGTATGGTGGCCTCGGGCAGCATTCAAAGAAGGTGGAAGTGGATTGCTCAGAGCAAGTCACAACACCAGCCCAGCTTTGAGAGGGTGGAGAATAGACTCTCCTGGATGGGAGGGTGTGCAGAATTACAGTGCAAAAGTGGCCTGGATATTGAATGGAAGGAATTCACAGCCATTAAACAACATACCACAGCCGTAGTACAGATGGACTGCAGGTCCCAGAAGTGAGGAAGAAGGAAGTGTCTTGAGCCTTCAAAGAAACTGGGGCATTGAGTCTGAACTGCAGGCCCTGTGGCTTTGCCCCACAACTTTTTTAAATAAAGGGACTTAATGGAGGGCAGTTTAGCAGCATTTTGGCTGAACGGTTTGAGAGACTAAGGCTAAAGAGGCACTGATCTCCCTACGGTCATTTTGTCCTTTCTCTGGCACTGCTCGCCCACTCTGCAGTAAGGCTGCACATCAGCCCTTAGTTCCTCATGGAGGAAATCTGGGAGAGATGCCTAGCTTTATCGATCATGGGAGGAAAAAACGAAAACAAAACACGTGGTCCCTGAATGACACAATAGGTAAGGGTAGGCTCTCAAATCAAAATGCCCGGGTTCCAATCTGAGCTCTGTCACATGGTGCCTGTGATACGTGAGCAACAGGCACAAACTCTCTAAGCCTCGGCTTCCTCTTCTGTAACAGGTGATAACTACATCTTTAAAAATTTTAAATCACGTCTGTGTGTTTACGTGTAGAGTCAATAAAATAATGTCATTTTACTTCAATATCTGGCATTTGTTAAGTATTAAATATGAGTTCTTGTTATTTTTCCAAAGACCCGAAAGTCAAACTAAAAAGAGTTGTCTGAAATGAATATCTTAACATATATTTGCAGAATCAATGCCAGTACCTAAATAACAAAGAAAAATTCAACACCCCCAATTACCCTTTCCTTTAAAGCCCTATCGTTGTGCTTTAATGTGAGCCAGGGAGGAGGGTGAAAAGCACCTTCATTGTGCAGTCAAACCGACCTGGGTTCTAATTGATTGTGGCTCTGCCGGTGAGGAATTGTGTGTTTTTGAGCAAAATACTTACCTTTCTAAGTTTCAGTTTCTTCGTCTGCCAAGTGCACGTAACAACGGCACCCATAGTTACATCAAAGGCGATGTGAGAATGAAGGTCACAACGTGAACCCACTGGCACGCCACAGGTGTTCCGCCCGTACCAGTCCCGTCGCCTCCACTTTGGGAATTTCCAATTTCCCACTTGAGTTCAAATAGCACAGTCAACAATATTTTTTGAGCACTGGCATGTAGAAGATGATGATTGACTTGACTCACAGTTTCTGCGTGTGTTTGATTGGGGGTCTTTGCCAGGAGCCACAAAAATAGCGTGCCCTCTCCTGAAACAGCTGATTGTGTTTTTGTCCTTATTGACTGTCCCACTGTTCTGTCTCTTTAAGGAAAGACCCTGAACAGGCTGCTCACCTCATTAATACTAAAGGCTGTGAGTTTTTCAGTTCTACTGAACTCTGCATGACCCTCGCAGACAATAATTGCTTTAACATAGGGTTAGGCAACAGCAACAAACTTGTCTAAAAATAAGCCAGGGCTTAAAATACAACTTAACCTAGGAGATTTAAGTAGGTAAAGAAGATGGCTTCTCTCTGGAATTGCTTCTTGATTAATCACCCCATCTGAGGCTGTTGGAAAAAATGACAGTTTTCAAACAGGGCTTTAAATGTCTCCCGCTCTACTGTTCCACACTGGCAGGAAGCCAGTCCCTGTAAGCCATTGGTTCTTAAAGGGGACAGATTCCCTTGGATTTGCTAAAGCACAGCTCAGGAAAACGTGGGATAGTAAGGGACCAACTAACTGATAGGAAGTTTTCAAGCTCTTCACTTAAGGTTTGTTCATCAAGATAAACTCAAAGGGCAGCCATTGAGTCTGGAGAAGAGATGATACCTGGGGAAGAAGTACACATTTTCAGTTGAGCTCAGGGCTTAAGACAAACATGCTTCACTGTGTCTACTAGCTTCTTTCCAGTCACATTACCCAATACCCTGCCATCTATACTTGGATCCCAGCATTTTATTGACTTGGCCCTAGTCTTCCCTCTATCCCTCCTGCTGGCCTCTGTCAACCATAGGGTTTTTCCTAGGTATCACTTCTCTGAACACCCATGCCCTGAATTTGGGAACTTTCAATTTGCAGCCAAGCTGAGGTCACCTCTCATCTATAGTTCTCTTTCTCAAATTAATTATGAATTATGTAGATTAGAGTCTTGCCTTTCCTCTATACCTACTGGGCACTCACAGCATCACTGAAAGACATCAGTGGCCAGTCTCCTCTCCTCTATGTCCTTGCTGATGAACAAGCTAATTTCTGCTCTCATACTACACCCTAAACATAATCTCTGTGGTCTTTAGGTGACTTTATCACTTAGGCCTAAATGCATGCCTCCAACTGATGGGATTTTTAGACAAGAATTCCATCATGACCTTAGGTAAGAAATTCTTCTTAGCCAACAGAGATTTCTTCTTGACCTTAACCACATAAGCTCTGTACAGGGATTGGCTGGCTAAGTGGTTTTCACACTGTGTTCCTCATCCACACCCTAGGGTTCTGCAAAGTACTCTCTCTGGGGATCTTCCACTTGATTTCAACAAGAGTGGGTCTACTCTGACCAGTTCTGTGTACTATATTGGAGTTCCACCTAAGATTGCCTCTTTGTCCACAACATTTATCCCAACACATCTGCATAGTTTACTCCTCTTCTTTTGTGACTATGGTTTAATTATTTTCCACAATTACCATATATAAAATGGCAGCACTATCTCCCCTAATTTCCTATTTTTCTTACCATAGTTTTTATACCATCTGATATATTGTATAGTTATTATTTATGGTGATTCAAGCTCCCATGAGTTTTTGTGATGTTTAGTACTTCAGCACCTGTACTTAAAATAATGTGGACACATAGGAAAGACTTAATAAACATTTGTCCAATAAAAGAAAAAATTATACAGAAAGACTCCTAGAGTGCTAGAGTATTTTATGTCTTGTTTATCATAAGTCCGAATGACTTCTTGATGGAATCATTTTCTTTCTTTTCATTTTATTCTATTTACAATATTAACATACATTTTGATTTTTTTTTTTTTGGCATGTGGTTCTGAGTTTTAACATATATATATATATAGATAGATTTGTGTAACCACCACACCAGAGTCAGGGCGCAGTAAAGTTCCATTATCCCCCCAAAAATTCCACAATGCTGTCACTTCAGTGTCAAGTATTCTCCCCCAACCCCCTGACAAAACATTAATCACTATAACTTTGTCTTTTTGAGAATATCATATAAATGGAATCATACGGAATGAGACCATCTATATATCACTCTTTCTTGCCCTTGAGATTAATATTTTGTGTGTGTATGAATGGTTTGTCCTTTTCATTGCCAAGTAGCATTCCATTGTATAAATGCCAAGTAGTATTTTTATTGCCAAGTAGTATTCCATTGTATGGACATACCATACTTTTGTTTATCCATTCATCTGCTGAAGGACATTTGAATTGTTTCCAGTTTTGGGTGATTATGAGACGAGATGCTATAAACATTTGTGTACAGGTTTTTGTGTGAACCCAAGTTATCATTGTCTAGGGTGAATACCCAGGGGTGAGATTACTATACCAAATGGTAAATGTGTTTAATTTCATAAAAAATCGATACCAAACTATTTTCCAGGTGGCTGTACCATTTTGTATTCTTGTCAATAATACACGAGAGTTCTAGTTGCTCTGCATCCTCATCAACACTCGGCATTATCAGATTTTCATTTTTTTGCTTTTAACTATTCTTATAGGTATATATAGTGGTATCTCACTGTGGTTTTCATTTGCAAATAGTGGTATCTCATTTCTGTAATGGCTGATGATGAATATCATTTCTTGTGCTTATCTGTTCAAGAAAATATGTGCATATATCCTCACTGGTAAAGTGTCTATTCAAGTCTCTTATCCATTTTCAATTTAACTGAATTTTAAGACTCTTAAAAAATATATTCTAGCTATAAGACATAATACAATTTACAAATTTTTTCTCTCAGCCTGTAGTTTGTCTTTTCATTTTTGAAGTAATGTGCTTGACAGAGCAAAAGTATTAAATTTCCATAAAGTCCAGGTTATCAATTTTTCTTTTATAAATTATGCTTTTGGTTGCCATATATAAGAACTCTTTGCCTAATTCCAGGTTATGAATATTTTCTCATATATCTTCTGAAAGTTTTATAGATTTCTTTCATAATTAGTTAAAAAATCCATTTTGAGTTAATTTTTATATAAGGTATGAGGTCTGTTTATTTATTTATTTTTGCATATGAATTCCAATTGTTCTAACACTATTTGTTGAAAAGACCTTCCTCTTATCATTGAATTGCCTTTGTATCTTTAAAAAATAGACTGCTCATATCGTGAGTCTGTTTTGGACTTTCTATTCTATTCCATTGAAGTATGTATTTATCCCTTCATCAAAACCACACTGTCTTGATTAATATATCTTGATAGTAATTATTAAAATCAAACAGAATGAGTCCTCAACTTTCTTGTGGAATAATTTTCTAATTGCTATCATCCTCTGCTACAAAAAGAGAAAGTAAAGAGAAAAAAACCTTTTATTGAGCACTGTCTGTTATAGACAGTGGACCACGCAAATTTATAGTATTTAATTTTCAAAAGAATGCATTCCAGGTGGGTATTTTTTTCTCATTTTTGAAGATAAGCAAATTGAACCTTAGAGAATTTAATAAATGTCCAAATCTATATATCTAATATGAGGCTGAGCCAGGTCTTAACCACAGGTCAGACTGACTTTCAAACTCACACCCTTTCTATTGTACAAAAGTTCATGTCGACCCTTCTGGATTCTAGAGGTAGGGAGTATGCCTGAGAATACCTTGGCTGCTCTGCTGGATTTAAGTTTTAAGAGATCACTTATGTTAAAAAAAAAAAAAAAAAACACTTTCTGTGGTTTCTCAAAGTTATTTTGTTCCCATGGTTGAAATGCAAACATATTCTTATTTACACAGTCTGTAAAGAAGGTTTAGTTTGGCCTCCTGAAAAATCTGTGCTCAGTTAACAGTCTAAGAGTAGACTGTCACACTGGCTACCAGAAGATAAATAATCAAGGATTATAAGTCTTTAATTTAATATAACTTATTCTCATTAATTAAATGCCAATTACCTGCTTGTCTTTCCTGGGAACTGGCCTTTGCAATCAATCTCTTCAGAAATGTTGTACACACACGCTCACAGAGGTATTAATATCACTCAAGATTTACAGGCATTGGACTCTTTGGCTTAAACCATCTTCAAACACTCTACACTGTAACCGCAGATAATCGTCATAAATTTCCTGATCTTTGACCTAACTGGTTCTTAAATTTCCATTCCCTAACGGTCTTGAGGAGTTCGTATTTATCATACTGAGACGCTTACTTCTAAGGATCAATGTGTTCAGCAAGGCTCTGGATTTCAGATGTCCGACCCATCCTCCTACACTGGGTTTTTGCTAGTGACAACAGAGAAAATCCTTGGGGACTAAGAGAATACTCTGTCCTCTGACTCCCCTGTACAAATCATTCATGGACAATATAACCTTGCAAAGTACCTGGAGCAACTTGATCCCTCAGAAGCCTTTTGAATGCCCCACCTGCACTGATTTAAGCATTCAATGGCAGCACATGTCCACTGCCGAATATTCCCATTCTAGGCTTTAGCACTTGGCTGGGTATCTGCAATTTTTATTAAATTTTGTATCCTCTAGACTGCTTATTCCTTATGCTTATACATAACTATACATTTTATGGGTGCTATAAATTTAAACCTTGCAAGTGGCTGGTGGTTTGCTTCACAAAGCTGGTCTGGAATATGTGCCTTCTAATTCTGTATTTCAGCTCAACAAAGCAAGGAGAAAAAGGAGGAAACCAAATTTATTGAAGGAAATCCTAGGCTTACTTGAAACCTCAAAGTCACAGCTTCCTGTATCTGATCAGCTTCTGCTCTTTGTCAACATTTTGATTTGAATGCCCAGAATAGAATTATCTCCATATCAATCATTAGTCGAATGTTCTTTATTTTAAAAATTAGTTCTGTATGAATATGCAAAGTAGAATTCAAAGGGTAGAAGAGTAGAGATAAGTCATAAAGAATCATCGACAAGCATAAAAAGTCTATATAAATTATTTGATACCTGTAGCTCACATGTGCCAGGTACCACGTTCTTTGCATCCATCTTCTCACTGACTTCACTCAACAGTCTTATGAGATCAGTACTGTTATCACTCTCATTTTAATGAAGAGGAACTGAGGCTCAAAGAGTTTAAATAATTTGATCAAAAACTCATAGATAGAGAATGGTAGAATCCTGTTTTGAATCAAATCTGCCTTCTGGCTCCGAATCTCATGTTCCAAACATGATACTAAAATCATGACTTATTCACCACCGTTATCATTTCAAGTTCATCTTTTCAATTATATACTGCATGACCTACCTTACCCACATAACTAAAACTTAGTCAATTATGGGTCTTTAATGTGGGCAGGTTCAAACATCTTCCAAGAGGTGCTTGAACAATTCAGTTCTTGAATTTGACCAATTCATTTCTCCAAGTTGTAGGAAACAAAAGGAACTGGTTCGGGAATTTCTTACTAAGTCATTATTCTTGCAAGTAAACACAATACTATCGATTCTTATTCGTACATCAAGGGCTATGAATTATTGCTTTTTTCCCTTTCAGTAGCAGAGATAAATTTGCACCAATTTGCTTATATTCTTTCAACTAATCCCCATTGTCATGCAAGAGTTATTAGTAAGGTGATAGGGCTGAAATTTTGGGGACCTCTGACAAGAATAATGAACATATTTGTCCTCATTAAAACACTGATCTGACCTACACGCAACCCATTCCACTCATTCCCAAGAAGGGGTAGCTCTAGGTTTCACTGAGCATGGCTACTGTTGTTCAGATCCAAGTGGACACATGACCTGGGTACCAATTCACTGAGTAAGAAGAAGCTGAGCAGGCGTTTTTTTGTTTGTTTGTTTGTTTTGTTTGTTTTTGTTTTTGTTTTTAACCAAGCATCATAGAAGATCCATGCTCAACTATGACTGAGGTTCCTGGAGATTCTCAGTTTGTTCCTTCCCTAGGTTTGCTTGTTTCTTGCTATTTATTATGTCTGTATCTTATAAAACTCCTTTTTAAAAAATGAATTGGAGTGAAGTTTGGTTCTATGTAATGAAATATCATCTGGAGAGTTTTAAACTTTCTTTAATATTAAAAAGAACCCTTTGGAAGTACAAATATGTAAAGGTCCACCTGCTACAGAGCACAAAATCATATGTATCATACTTGAAAGAGTTAACTTGCCCTCAGAGAACTAAGGGGCTGACTTCCTTCACTTCGGTCGGGCCCAGATTAATTTTGGTTGGTTGTAAATGGTGTTTTTATTCAGGAGGCATGGGACATATGTGATAAATGTGAAGACTATGAAATGTCTTATAAAGAGCTAATTGTTTGTGAAAGATGCTCTCTCAGTGACACACACACAAGTCTGATGTACACTGGCTACTGGCCGTTCTATAACAATTTCATTAAACCGTCAACCCTTAAACCAGAACGTAATGTGACAGAGCAGAGATTGTCTTCTTTGACCTTGGTGGGATCTCGAAACATTAAAAAAAGATCAAATACTCTTTTTAAAAAAATAAACAACTTCATGAAGACCTAATAACCCTGCATACTAAATTCAAGCATAGAACTTAGAAGCCAACCATTTTTTTCATTAGCATTGTTGTTAATTTTTCATGCTGTATCCAATTTTCTCCATGTCTCAGACTAACCACTTACTCTAATTTATTAGCTTAGGAATTGCTGAATTACAAAGGTAAGAAAAAAAAATTCTGTTTCGCCTTTCTTCCAGAATGAGACTGCCATCTCAAGGACCTGGAATTCTTCAATCAAGAAATCATTTCTTCCCATCCTTTAAATTGGTATTTTATCAAATCTCTGGCCTCTAGAATGTCAGCAGGCATTACCCAGTGTAGAATGCTATGTACTGTTTCATGTCTTTGTAAGTCATTTTGTATTTATCTTCAGAATTATTTTATCATTTCACAAACAGTTTAATGTATTTATTCATGTGTAAATGGACAACGGGTGACGATTAGGGAGGCTTGATTTGCAGCAAAGACCTCACTAAAGTCTCAAACAAAATAAGTTTGAACTATCAGCTAAAAATTATAAATTGTGGATATCAAATTATGACCATAGTCTCTAACCATTAAGGTATTGCTTTAACAGAACAGAAAACTGCTGAAAAAAATGAATATACCCAATATTTATGATATATGCATATATAAAGCCCTGGCAAATAGTCCCAAAACTCAGCACTGTACTGGAGAAATATTAAAGTCTTGGGTTTGTAGTTAATTCTTTAACTGTAATTAGAAAGATATTTGTGGAGAGAGCTTTTTTGACTGATTTGGAGGAAGAGGAGACACTTTAAATTGTAGGAAAGTTCAGGAACTATCCAAAAGTTTTAAAACAGTCAAGTCCTTGGCCCGTGGGAGATATATTCTGTTCTTGATTATTTGGGTGTCCATTTGAATGTCACTTTGCAGATGTCAATGTTAATATTAGCCAGACAAGTTCCAAATCCTTAGAAGAATAGAGCATGGCCTCATTAGTCTGTTTTAAGGTGTATCATACAAACAATGAAAGTTTAAAAGGCCTGAAACTTTAATTTCTGAGATTTAACATTAGCCAGACCTCTCTGGCTTACAGACGTGCACTCCTAACTTTATGGTCCAAAGATCAATTGTTTTGTATTCATTTCTTTTTCCAATAAAAGATATTTATTATCAAACATTCCTAAATGAATTTATTGATACTTTTTCCTGTTTATACATATCATGGCCCAAAAGTAACATATAAGCCATGATCTGTAAAAATCACTATAGAAAACTGAGACTGTATTTTACAGAACAGCAGGTGGAGTAGACGAAAGAGCACCAGAGATTTTCCAGTTGGAGGAAGACAGCCTCATTGCTCTGATGCACATTAGACCGCTGTGGTTAAGGCTTTGGTTGGAACCATTCTTTGGCCCAACTCTAGACTAAATCTTATGTTAAGTAAAGTGTCTGACATAGAGTGGTGACATGATAAATATTAGTTTCCTTGTGCATGGCTGTAGAGGTACAAATCTGTATCCCTGACCTCAATCTAACATTCCCCAGGTGCATGTTACTGGCGACGAAATGTACATAAAAAGTTAGCGGTGTAACCCTACTTCCAAACTTCATTCCTAAAACAAGGACTAAAACAGAACCTCTTTGACTTTAGGTGAATAGTAGAAACACTGCCTAACAAATTAAAAGAACTGTACACAGATTCAACTGAAAAATGACAACTATAGTTTTACAAAACTTTCAGATGAAAAGGAACTACATAAGATAATAAAAATGGCCAACATACATCTCTCTCCAGAATGCTCCTAGGTCAGCAATAATTACTTGGGGGATTATGAAAGGAGAATGTCTCTGTTGAATTGCTTTTAACATTGGTCCAAAGTGGTGGTGATAAAGGGGTTCCTTAAATAGCTTTGAGAATGCTGAGTTTTAAAAACAGTAGGTGATGTCCTCAGCATCCCAGTCAAGCTATTCACTGTAAATACCACCAACAACCACAGCACTACTGGCATAGATATAAATATTCATATCAATAAATGTGGTATTGCTGAATCCACAAGTATAGCCGGAATGGCCTGCATATTGTCACTTCACTGGAGATGCATAATTTATTTCTTGGGAAAAGTCTTCTTTAAGAGTAGCATCCTCACAAAACAGTCTCCTATTGCCATTGTGTTGATTATGTTGGAAAAACCCATCACATATAGATTGCGACGAGGAGGTTCAGCTCTCCTGGTCTCCTATAAAAGCCAGCAGACCTCATATTAATAAAACCACCCAGCTACTCACCTTAGTTCAAAGGTGTCTTTATGTCTGAGAAGGTAAATCCATCAATTTATAGATTAGAGAAAGTAAGTGATCAAGAGTACATAAGTAATACCTATTGATCTGGGAAATCAAAAAGTTGTTTTTTTTTTTTTTTAATTTTTATAAGATTTTATTTGCACCAAACTGATGACAATTGCCGGGAAGCAGATCTCAGATGGTCCCAAAGTTCATTCAGTTTTGGAAATGGACCTCTTGCTTCCTCTCTTTCTTATTCCCATTCCCCCACTCCCACCTCACCTTTTTATTGAGTACGTTTCTCTTCATTATCTCTGAACTCAAATATATTTTATGGCTGAAATTCCTGCATGCTGTATCCATAGACTTCACTCTTCTCTGGGAAGATAATCTATTAAATACAAATGCAAGAGAAATACAATGTCCATCTACCATAGTTTCTGAATTTTCACAGAACACACAGATTCCATTCATAAGATGTGAAACCAACATATTGCTCTCACTGTTACCAGTGATTTTATGACTAGTTCCAGACTTATTTTGGTTATTCAACCCTTGAGAAAACAATGTAAGGAAAAGCATTAATTTGTTACGTGTAGGACACAGTATTGTTGAAGTAAACACACACATTCATTCATTCCCTCTCTCTCACTAGAGATACTTTAATGCAGAAGTAAAGTGAGATAAGTGATAAGTATTATTTTTTCTTTTCTACAAAATCGATTTCAACATACTTTCTCAGGTGAAACCTTCCAAGTTGTATTTTTCAACTTTTAAAGAGAAGAACCAAAAAGGTAAACATGGTATTTCAAATCTTGCAACAATTTATGAATGCTACAGGAAGGAGTTCTGTGTTTAACTTTCCAGGATCTCTGTACTATTTTGCTTCAAATCTCTGATCTTCATTATCACTATCATCTAATAAGACAACATCTTTGAGGAGTGGCCCCTGTCTGGTGTTTGTTAGTGCCAGATCTTATTTAGAGAATGCTAAACTCTGCCTTCTCTCCAGGAACCTTCGGAAGATAAGAATTATCTTGATGTTCTTATTTATCTTCAATTCCTGATCCGGATCTATGTGAAACTCTGAGGAGGTAGGGGCCAGATGTTTCCAGCATGGGCAATGGAATTCAAAAAAGTGGTGCAAATTGAAAGAAGCAAGGAAACTGCAGTGGTACCCACTCTCTTCCTGATGACTGTGAGTCCCAGAGAGCTCATGGGGGGAATCACTGCTTGTCCACACACAGCATCAAAAGCCAAAGTCTTGTTTTCCAAACCTCATTATCCAACCCTAACAGTCACACCCACAGGAACACAAGCCCTTGTACCTCAGAGTTACAGACTACAGCAGACAGCTTGACCAGCTTCCCAAAAAACACTGGTCAGGAGGATATCAGTGTAGCCAAGACCAAAGTCACCCTTCAATACAAGTTCAGGGCAGCAAAAAGAAACGTGCTCAGGGCAGTATTTCTCCAGAGAGCTATTTCCGATTCCACATAAGAGTAACTGGTGGCCTTGGATAAATCATTCTTCTCATTTATGTGCTGAATGGGAAAAAACAAGTCAACAACTGATGCATGCAAAAGCATTTGGAGGTGATGGATGGAGACATTATGGTGCATTTCGTCAATGGCATGCCATTAGAGAAAACCATTTCGTAGAGTAAATTAAGAAAACAAACCAGCTACGTGACACAGTTGAAATTGCCACTGGTCAGGCCAGTTTTTCTCCTGCAGGAGTAAAGCTGTACAGATTGACATCATCATTATCACTCAGACTCCCTTGCCTAGGTTAGCTCCTGTGCTTGTCTGAGCCTTATACCCCCAGCCTGTACTTCCCCATCATGACTACTCACATACTGAAGAAATTTGTATAACAGAGACCCCAACTTTCTTTAACTGCTGTCTTGAACTAGTATTTTAATCCCTTAGTGCTATTTAACTTCATGTGACAATATCTTGTTTTCTTCACCAAGTTATACAGACCTTTCCTGGCAAAATCTGGGTCTTCCAAAAGAAGCTTACTATTATAGAACTGTTAAGTAAATATTTGTTGATTTCATCTGTGATTAGTTTCTCCTTTTTCAAATACCTGGCTATCATCTGCCAAACAATGATTAACTCGTTAAGAAAGCATTTCTTGGGACCTAGATGCTGGGAACGCAGAGACAGAAGACCTGGTCATTGACCTCAGCTCACACACAGATAAGCAATGATCAGAAAGTGGTGTAGGTAGAAGTATGGTGGGCGGTGCCTTAAGGCAGCACAAAAGGTGAGTGTTCTGGGTACGGGTAGGCAGATTCAGAGACGGCTTCTAGGAAGTACGACTCCTTTTAAGATTAAGTTGTTGTTAACTAAGCATTATAGCTGGTGTATATGAGGGCATGTTGGTAAGCTTAAGCATGGAGAATTAGGGTTCCAAATCACTTGCTATCTCAGGAGTTTCCACTGAAAAGCTCAACCTATTGCCAAGGTCATCTACTAAGGTCATGGCAGAAATGGGCTATGAAATCACAGGCCTTTCTTTCCCTTGGTAAGCAGGCTCTGAGAGCTTTCGGATGCACCTCATGGTAACTGTGGCTTCATAAAAATCAAAGCTGATTGATGGGAGCAGGCTCTCTGCCTTCGTGTGTTTAGTCTACTCGTGCTTTTAGTACCACTGTGGCTGTGCTTCCTAATGGAGATGCATTTCTCACTCTCACCATTATCCAGATATAGATGCTCTCGGATATAAAAGGCCATTTACTTCAAGATCTTTGTCTTGTAAGGCATCCCTAATTCAGGAAGGAAACAAGAAGGAGTCGAGAAGAACCCACCACAAATGTTTTGTCAGGTAGTTCAAACAGAGAGAGAGACAGGAATTTAAAGAGCTCAATTTATGTTTGGCTTGGGTTTGCAACTCTCTTACCCAGACTGGGTCTAGTTCAAGGAATTCACTTCCCCTTATGGAGGGCTCTAACACAAAAAATAAGCTACATGTTTCTCTTTGCCATTTTTTTTCCCTTCAAAAAATTATGACTGACAGCATAATAAAATCTTCTACTTATTATAATAGCTCACCAGGCCCAGGACCCTACAGATATTATCATATCAACTCTGACAAATCCATTGTGAAGTAGGAACTATCCCTGTTATACAGGTGTGGGGTCTGAGGCTGAGAAAAAAGCAGCACCTCCAAAACTTCCCAACGATAAATGGGATTTGAAAACAAGTATGCCTGATTCCAAAGTCAGGGGCTCATATTGACACCCAATGTCTTCCAGACTGAACGTACACATCTGTTAAAACACATGACAAAGAGCTGTCAAAGTTCGGAGGTAGATAAAGCAGAAACCACACATCTATCTCTCTTTTAATTGGAGGAACCGGGTGCCCATCAGAGTTGTTGTACATGGGAAAGAAAGGACATTCATGGGAATACTCAGAGGAGGTCAGATTTTGAGGTTTCTCTCAAAAAATTTGGCTTAATAATAAGTCAAAGATAAGTGGCTTGTTCTCGGCTACAAAATCATAGGATGTCTGGCCAAACTGAGCTTTCCATCCAGTTATTCCTGCACGTCAAGCTGAAAAAGCAGTTCATGCTCAAAACTTAAGAGTCCAAATGCCAACATGGAACTATCTCCTTGATCTGCTGTGTGACCATGGTGGTGCCAACGACCCTTGCTGCACTTCTCACGAGCTGCAGAAGTTGACTTTACATGGGCACCAAGAAAGAAGGAGGCTTCCCAGAAAGGCTTTTGAATCGGTACGGTTTTCTCTTCTATGGGAAGGTAGGATAGGAACAGAAAGGGAGAGATGACATCTTAAAAAGGAAGGGAAAGCAGCCCTAAACTTTTGAAAGAGTCATGCTACAGAGTGGGCACACATGCAGTAATCCTACTACTTCTGGAGAAAAAAGTGTTTTGCATTAAGACGCTGACATCCAGAGATGAGTCTGAAGCCTTCTGTGAAATCACCCATTAAGACCAAGAGAAGTAAAGACCGTCCACTCCCGGAACCCTCAACACATACGACAGCCTCCTGCTCCAAGCTCGGCTGTGTTTCCAAATGTCTCGGGTCATAGTCAAATTCTTAAAACAAAGCAGACCTTAAATCACTTGGGTTTAATCATTAAACAAAAAGGACCTTCAAACTTGTAGGAAAGTGAGACTAGGGCATGGAAAGATACTGGGAAACCAAAATAATATATGAATAGCAACTCTGGTGAAGCAGAGGTAGCATTTCCTTGCTGGAGAAGGGGGGCATTACTCTGGTCACAGCAAGTGTTTTATCTGCAATTGACAAATCCCAAATCCTCCAAGCTTCTGTTTCTCCCTCCTTAATACCTGGGTCACAGTATTTATTTATGTAAGTGATGGAGATGAAGGCAGGCTTAATACTGGCCACCTGTCAGAATAACAGTGACCTGCCTCTTAAGGGGATTTCAGCGACGGTCCCCCTCCCCTACATCTTTATAAAACAAAAGGAGATTGGGAGAAAATGTAAGGAAAAAAAAATTCACCAGTTGAGCTTAAAGGAGATGGTGGAAGGTAAAGACTCTAAGGATGGAGAGATGCTGAGACCCAAGGGAGCCATTTAAAACAAAACAACAAGGACAGACTCCTTCCAATGCTGAGATTAGAGGGATTTTTGCAAAATATGATCCCCAGACTGAAAAGTCAGACTCTCTTATCTGCCTCTTGCAAATGCCTGTGGGGTTTTTCATATTTTTATGAAGAAAGGTTACAGTTTCCAAGGAATACAAATAAACACTTTTTTTTTTTTCCTCTCACGCCATTGTGCTCTTGAAGGTGAGGAGTCAAGAAACAGGTCCCTCCTGGAGAATCTCAAGGCAGCATGGGGCACCTATTTAACAAACACACGCGCACCACTGGCTGGATGCCAGGCAGTGATCTCTACATACTAATTCATATAACAACTTATGACAATTTTATCTTCACCTCTATTTTACAGAGATGGTAAGTATCCAGCCAAAGGCAGCTGTGCTAGTTCAAGGTGGAGCCAGGATTAGCCCACACACTGGCTCTAGGCTCTGTGCTTTTATCCACCATGCTGTGCTGTGCAGCAAGCAGAGAGGAGGTGGTCTGATGTGATGTCGTAAAGCCACGCTGCTGGGTGCTCCGGCAGCTCCTGCATGATACAGGAAATATCCCCAGGTCCTCATCAGTTTTATATCAGCT
Source organism: Eonycteris spelaea (assembly GCA_003508835.1). Lineage (NCBI taxonomy): Eukaryota > Metazoa > Chordata > Mammalia > Chiroptera > Pteropodidae > Eonycteris > Eonycteris spelaea. Next base: position 10,554,427 of record PUFA01000007.1, read on the forward strand.
CTTATCTGCTGCAGAGGCAGGGTGATTAAAAGGGCATGAGTCATGGAGTCGGACAGACCTGGTTTTGAACCTTCCATTATCTCATTCAATTTCTGGAGCCTTAGTTACCCATCTATAAAGTGGGGCTTATATAATCTCTTTCAGCATTTTGTGAGGATTAGAAACAAAATATGAGACCTACTCAGAATAGTGCCTGGTGATGGAAAGATACAAAGTGCTCATTCTGTAAGAGCTATTTCAAACGCTTCCTTGATATAAGGCCCAGTGCAGAGAGCATCAGGCCTTTGGAGAGTCATCCAGGCCCCTCTGGAGGCAATTCATGCAAATAAAGATGTGAACGTGGACCAGCTGAAGGATGTGCTGTCCCTGGGCCAGTCTGCCTTGTAGGTTCTGCAGACTGGGCTGCTTCCGGCCCCTACATAATAGAAAGCAATTTTAGTAAGTGCTAAGCTTAACTAGTTCGTGTCCACATGTACTTCCAAGGGCTATACACACACTTTTCATCATGATCAGCCACTTGTCTCTGGAAACCTGCTTTTCCAGAAGTCTGAGCCCAGCGCCTTGCACAGTAACTGGATGGAGTTTTCATTCAGTCTCTGTCTCTCACTCCAGTTCCCTAGGAATGGGCCTGAAGTCAACAGCCTCTTCTGCTGACGTAGCAGGTCAGAGGGGGGTTGTTAACTTCTCACAGGACGTCTTAGCTACTCTCGTCATGGACCACCTGTGGTTGGGAAGCTGGAGCATCTGCTCTGCAAGCTCAGACAAAGTGTCTACCACAGGCTCTGGGTGGCAGCTGAGACACTTAAAAAATATTAACAATTACGATGGCAATGGCCCAAGATGATTACATACAAGTCTGAGCTGGAATTCTGGCCTAGAACAACCTTTCTATTCTGCTGGTACTGAAATCAAGAATTCTCTTCTGGAATTACAGCAAAGAATCTACAATGGGTAGGAAGGAAGGAAGATGTGTGCGAATACGGTCCAATCAGCACTGGAATATAGACTTTTGGGGTGAACTGCAGATTCATCATGCTGCTTTTCTTCAATGGCTCTTCCAGAGAAATTAGAAAAGACGGAACATAGCTTTCCCCATCCCACTGCCTTCTACCTCCAGGCTGCTACAGCATTTCAGAGTGCACATCATTAGAAAAAAAACAGTGAGGGGGAGAGAACTGCTCCTGCGGACAAATGAGACTATGAAGTGGTGACTGTATTACTGGTCCACCTTCCCACTTAGCACACACGCATCCACCATAGAGCTCCAGCCTCCACTGCACGGTCACCCTGTTCCTACAGAAATGACAATGGCCAAAGATGAAATCTTTACCCTCTGAAATCTATGGCAAGATAAATGACAGCATGATGGAAACAAAAGAGTACACTGAGTGCCTTATCGATCTACCTGCCAGCCCGAGACCAGGGGGTAGTAAAATTTTATTGAAAATTAGAAAAAAAAAAGTCACTTATTCTAAGTCTTCTGAAAGGGAGTACTGATGTTTCATATGAATAATGTCCTCTTCCTTTCCCAGGGCTGAATCACTATCCTCCCACCAGCCAACCCTCCGAACAGCACAAATTTAAAAATCTTGCAATTTTATTTGCATATAAAGGCCGCTAGATATAGAATATCACAATAAATTTAAAGAAACAACTGCTTTCCTAAATTTCATTAACAAGATAACATAAAATAGAATAAAGCTCAACAGCATTTACCATGGGAAAACAGAAATGACTATTAGCGACAATATTTTGTGCTAGCGAAGATTGCATCGACACACAGTGCAAAATGGGAGGGGGGAGGAAGTAAGAAGACAATTCAGGGTATTTAAATATAAAGGACAACTAAGCCTTATTTTAGTTAGCTTCCATTGCATCCATTTAAGTCTATACACGCCTGTAACTGTACCTAGATTTATCTCAAGCTCTTTAAGACCTTGAGTTCTGAGAAAATGTATCAGCTCCTTTGGACGTCCGATGTCCTGCTATACAGCAGTTGGACTGTCCTTGGCAATATTAAACTCCTAACTTAGTCATAATACACAAAAAATATTTATATATATAAATGCAAAAGGAGTCTGCACACTCATTTTTTTTACTGCATGAAATACTTGCTCTTGACAGATTCCATTTCCATATTTTTAAAGCTAAAATAATTTAAAAGGAACAAACAAACAATGAGAGCTTGTATAACCACAATATGGATCTCACTAGCTAAGCCATCCTTTAAACCAAGGTTGTTTTCTTCCCTTGACAGAACTTTCTTTATAGTGAGAGTGTGAAGGGAAGTCTTTTTCCACGCCTACTTTTATCGAAAAGAGTCCCATAAATCCGGGCCACATCTGCGAAAAAGAAGCATTATCAAGACAACAACAACACAACATCAAAAAATAAAATAGTTCAAACAAAACTCTTAAACAATTGTGCAAATCTGGGTGGTTTTTAAAACACTGCCTACCTGTTTCTTTCTTTCTTTTTCTTTCAGCTTAAAGCATATTAAAATAAGACTTTTTATCACCTTTTATAAAGAAAGCTTGGCTGTCCTTTGGCGAACACTGACAATTTACAATGGCGTGGCCTTTGAGAAAACAGAAGTCATTTTACAAATTCACAATGCACCTCTGATTTCAAATAGATTCCCCATTAAAAAAAAAAATAAAGAAGCACAACCTCTAGCATCTTTTGTGTTTCAGCAATTTACAAAAAGAACTCACAGGATTTGGAAATAAATGAGTAAGAGAGCGTAAGTTTATAATTAGAAAAATGGCAGTTTGTAGACCTTCCCTCACATTCCAATTGGGCATTTAGAGCTTCAGGAACCCTGTGGGTTTGGAAGGTCAAATATAATTGGAGGATTGGTCGGTTGAAAGCTGACTGTACACGTTGAGGCATTGATGTACGTTGTGTAACCGTCGGTCATAATGCCGTAACCTGTGGGGAGAGAGTGTCACGCTTACTGTAATATATACAAATAATAGTGCCTCAGACAAGGAAAACAAAACCAAACAAAACAAAAGCCTCGTCAGGGTAGTGAGATGAAGTTCAGTGGAGACTCCTCAGTTATTATCTTTCAGAAGCTGCCTCCCGATTTTCTTTCTTTAAAGAGAGAATTCTCTGCTTCAAAGACAAGGGACTCTTTTTTCCTTATTTAAACACTAGATTTGTCAGGAAAAGGCTGTCATGTCGTCACTAGTGAGACTATAAAAATTTTTCCCCTCTTTTTAAAATATGATTTTTCATTTCAAAGCCCCGGTGATAACTATTGAATTCTAGGGCACAGAATGAGTAACATAAGAAACTCTTTGGGGACGCACACAGCCAAACCCCAGTAGGTTTTGGGATGGGTGAAGAAGGAAAGAGTATTGCATTGGGAGTTGGGAGGAGTGGATGCTCACTCAGCTTCCTTAACTATGAAATAATCTCTAAACTGCCTCAGTGAAAATTAACAAGTGATCTTATCTTACTTGAATCGTGTGGCTTTGATGCAGAATTCCATTTCATTCAAGAGTCAAGTAATCAAACGTCCAAGTGATTTGGAGAAACATCACCATAGGACACTGCTTCCTAAGCTTACCTGGACACTGGATCAAGCAAAAATACTTCCCATATGCAGTATAACTCTCTTGTGACCTATTGGAAGAAAGCTAAGAAAGTTTCTCTGGGTCTTTGGTATGTATGAACCTTTTATAATTTTTAATACATTGAAATTTTCAGCATGTTTGTAAATTTGCACATTTCTCTGGATACCTTATAGTTTTCTTACAGCCTTGGCAATTGAGTTTGTTATTCTAGGTTGGTGTCAGGCTCATATGGCATAGAAAAAATATGCCTGTGAAAAAAAATAAAATTACCAGGACTTATAGAATCAACTGATTAGGTTTTTTTTTTTTTTTCTTTCCATTTGCTAAAAAAAGTAAGCCTGTGGAGAGCTTAATGAGGGTCAATGGAAAAATCTCTTAAGAAAAGAAAAGAGGCATTTAAAATGTGCACTGTTTAGTTCTGGGGTCATAAAGTCTTGTTATCTCTCTCCATCAGGAGGTTGGTATTTGCCCTCTCTCTGCCCTCTTCAGCTGTCTTAAGCGAATACAATCGAGACAAGTTTATTTGAATATGATCTCCTCCCTTTTAAGCAAGTTTATTATTTTGAGACTTCAGTGGAATTCCCCAATTGTCTGGCTAGTTTAAAGCTAATTAATGATTAAAATAATAAAAAAAAGGATGAAATGTAAACCCATAAGCATGCTGCAGGAATTCAAACCTGATAACTGCCCCGTAAACTGTGGTTTAGACATGAGTTCCTCCGGTCTCCAAATCCTGTATCATGCCTTAGAAAGAGGTGCCCATCTTTTCAGGGAATCCAACTCAAGGTCGGGCAGGATGACATCCACTCTCGGGGAGCTTCGCCCCTGCTTTCCGCCCATCCACTCAGCTGGTCCTGCACTTGGAGCAAGCTGACTCTCTCTGGCCTGAGTAGAATGATTTTCAATATGCTCTTTATGACTCACCTAACTAGGAAACCCCTGGACTTGTGGGCTTTGAGAAGCAAATCTTGTGTTTTTTTTTTTTTTTTCCTTCATCAGGTACATAGGCCTAAACAGCTCAACTGCAGATTCATAAATAACTTCAGAGAACAGCTGTTGGCAGAAGCTGGAGAGAATATGGTGGCTGCCTACATAAACATACCCACTGCATTCAAATGTCTGGAACTGGGAGAGTCTTGCAAGGCCAGGAAATTGAAGAGGGCTCTGGGTCTGGGAGGACAGACACAGCCTAGTGCCCTGAAGGTTCCTGGGTTCTATGAACTTGACCCCAGCTTACTTTGAAAGGCAGAAAACGGCAACTGGACCAGTCACCATTCAAGGGAGATTTCATGATTGTGTTTAACCTCAGCCGGAGCTAACAGTGCTGATGATTTCTGAGAAGTCTGAAATGGTTTTCTGAGGTTAGTAAGAAAATGTCTACCTGCAAATGTGCAGGTCCCTGCCACTTCTGGTATATGTCTTTCACTGCATATCCAAAGTTATTTTTTTCGAGAATGTCTTGTCTTCCTGGGTCTTTGTGTACATGCCCAATGAAACACAATATTTACAAGTAGGAGAAGGCCAGAGAAGTTATTTAGTCTAATATCCTGGCCATTCCTTCTCTCTTGAAGAGAAAATTTGTTCTTTATTACTTCAGGGCCGTTCTGCAGCAATGGTTATCAAACATTCCTCATCAGGGCCCTGCGATTGCAGAAGTTGCCTGGGGGGAAATGCTGGGTTTTCTGTAAGGTGGGCCAGACCTGGTTCCGACTCCCTAGTCTGCTTAAAAGAGAGCCGCTCCATGTAAAATATGTATCAGCTTTCCATGCAGGTGCTTCTCCCAACATTTTAACTGATGAAAGTAGTCCGCTGGTCAAAAAGGGTTTGAAAACCACGGATTTGGTTATTGCCATGATAGCTAAGGTCCCCACTGTGGAATGAGATCATGGATAATGATGACACAACATGTCACGAGCCCCTTCCTTCTGGTCTTACCTTCATGAATTCCACCAAACACATGGAGCTTGGGCCGGACTCGTCTCTGAACTGTGTTTAAAAGCTCCACGCAGCCCACTCTTTGAAGCTCCTTCGGAACCCAGTCTCGAAAACCTAAGGGCAAAAGGCAATCAATACTCTTAATTTTCTTTCTTCAGGTAAGGTTTCATTTAGACTTTCAGGAAGCCATAACTCACAGAAGGTTTATTACATTATCTGTAATCCTAGCTTCTCCATTAAACCTTACAATGGCTTTTAAAGAACTTTTCACTCGTCACTTTGTCTTCTTTAGGTTCCTGAAAAAAATTTTTTTTTGGTTTTCATTTTTTTTCTTCCTGTTAATTAACATTTTTTTTTTTTTTCTGTAAGGGATTTGATTTATTCAGCTACAGGTTTCAAATCTTCTTCATGGGCCCAGTGACATTTATTCCCGGCAGTCCCATAATATCTCTTTCTCTCTCAATTATTACTTTTTTTTAAAAAAAATATATCTTTCTTATAATAAAAGATAGACAATAAAGATATAAACCTTCAGAGAAGGTTTAGGTGGGGCTGTCTGTAAACTGGCCACAAGATACCTTGCTTGCTTTGGCTATATCAACTCTTACCCTTCAGTGGTTCTTGCTGACCAAAGCTTGGGGACACCAAGTTCCCCCTTCCGTCTCCTCTCTAGTGACAAGCGATGGTGGTGACCTCATGGTGGCATGCAGCAAGCTGGGGCTAATTGACTACCTTTATGTAAAAGCCACTTAGTTCTACACTTAATGCAGAAAATCCATAAAAACTGACATCAATTATAGCAAAAGTCAGCTCTCTGAATGATTATGGTCTGAAATGAAATCCATACACCTCAGCAGGATGAGGTGTGAGGAAGGCAGGTGGGACGAAAGGCTAAATCATAACCAGTGGGAATCCATTCCATAGCTCCATTAGGTGAGCTCTACTATTTAGAAATGATCAGGCAGCAAAGGACAGACAAGTTTATTGCACTTTGGCGCAACTGTAGAAATGAAGATTTAGCATCTTTGTAAAGACATATTACCTAGGGTGTGGCACATGGCCAGATGAAAGTGGGGGCCCTAAAAAATCCAACCAGGGTTTTTAAAATTTTGTTAATTAGAAGGGCGGGGGGGGAACCTTCATTCACAGTGAGTGGCATATTCCCTCATGGATGTGCTTTTCTTGAAGGGGTAAAATATCCATATACAATCAGCTGAGAAAGCATCTCGCCCATACCATAATGGTAAAGTCCCATGCTGTGATGGCTTCCGTTCCCAGCTGGAGAAAATTCAAGGCTGATCTCCACCCCCACCCCAACCTCCTAATCCAGCATTTTCATAAGAATCCTAATAACTGTATTGAATTCAGGTTCAGTTTTACCTCATGAAAACTTTGCCTGGCCTTTTATTTTGGAACTCGTTGATGTAGATCTCACTCTGCTCTATGCACAGCCACTCTTTGGACTACTCTGTCTTCACTACAAAGACAGGGATGATACCCTCCCTAGTAAAAGTTCCTGAGATGTCTGAATTCTCTGGAGGCTAGAATTTTGACTTACCATTACTGCCACTTGCTTTTATATCCAAATTAATGACTTAATGAAGTCTGTATATCAACCGATCTGTCCAAAGTTGTATGCCAAATAATACTTCAGGCATGTAAATGTTTCTAAGCAGTGGACGCCCAAATCCCTGACAGTAAACATGACTACACCCGACCAGGCTGCTGAGGAAAAGCATTGAGTTGGCGGGGATGCCATCTCTGGAGGCTCTCACTGGGTAACTCTGCTGATCAGAATATTTAGCTAGCGATTTAAGGACCAGTCTCTAATGATTGCAAACTAAAGAAATTAATTATGACTTGATAGAAATTGTTGATAAGTATCATCTTTTAAAACATGAGATAGGATGGTGTGGGGTAGGGAAAAAAGCATGGGGGTGGTGATTCTGGAGCATTGAAAAAGGTCAGGAAGTGCCGGTCTTTTGCGAATGTATGCAATCTCCCTGTCTGCAACAGAATGGGCTCCCCTTCTCTTCCTCTTAGCATTAAAATGTGTCACCATGGCGCATGCCCGGATCCTCCCTTCTGCTGTATGTGAAACACAGAGCACTTCCCTCATGAGGGCAGGAAAGTGGCACTTAGTGGCTTGGAGGGGAAAATAGCTACAAAGATTAAATTCACATAGGGGATACGCGTTAGATTTTTTTTTTTTTCAGGTTAACAGAGGAGGAAAGTGACATGGATAACTACTCCAAACCACAGAAAAAACTTGTGAAAACCATTCATTTTTGTATTAAGTACTTTCCCCCTTTCCAAATCAAGAGGCTTAAGAAAACTTTTCTGTACTTTAAAAAATTTGTTAACAGGGTACATTTTATTTATTTATCTATCTATTTATCTATCTATCTATCTATTTATTTATTTTTACCACAAAGTAAAAAAGAGAGAGAAAGGAAACTCTCCTACTAAAAGTGAAACATCTGAATTTCCTGAGCACACCTTAGTTTGACAAGGGAGTGCCCTAGTATAATAGATTTTGAGTAGATGTGGGATCAAGGTGGTAGTCATGTTTAGAAAATGTTCTGTGGCCAAGCCAAATCGTTAACAAGCTCACGAATAATTAGAAGATAATTATATAAGTCAAATAATGATCTTTTGACCCATGATCTGGGTAACTAAAAGTAGCTTTGAAGCATCCTGGCAATCGAAAATCGGATGCAGGGTCAATGTATCTAGAGGATAAGTATCTTTAAGTAACATTCAATCTAAGTCTTTATTTAACATCTTATGGAGGGGAGGGGAAGGATTCTTTTCTCACATAATCAGTGCAAATATTAAACTTTAAAGATCTTCCAGGTTCCACTACTATATGGTAAAGGGAAATGAGCTCCTTTGAACAAGTTTCCATCATTTCACTGCCTTGCAAAAGCCCCGTGATCGGGAGGCCTGTGTCTTCCATTCTCTAACTCAACCCTTACTCCAAAGTGATCCAGCTCTCAAAATAAATTCTCAAGCCCAAAAGACTGTGGTGTTCCGTACTCATCTGATTTTCCCTGACGTGACTAAAAAAAAATTTAATTTTAAGAACACCTGTAAGCCGAGCAGAACGCTGAGTTTAATTATCATACAGGGTTTCTTTAAAGACAATGAGACTTTTCTTTTTGTATTCTCTTTTTTTTTTTTTTTTTAAAGAAAAATTATTAAGTTCCTGAAGCATTTATTTATTATGCTTGGGGGAAAAGGCATCGCGTATGACAAAAAGGACAACCTTCGCTTCACTTACCTAGAGGAGGTCCGTGTGTCATGAGAATGTCGACGCCGTCAGGGATGAGGTTCCACTTGTCCAGCAGAGACTGACCTCTGGGTAGGTTAAAGCCCCATCCATTAAACCACGGGGTCCTTTGGGGGAGATAATGCACATGGTATCAGGCCAGTGGAGCCTCGTTTCTGCTCTGCAATATTTCTCTCGCGCACATTCCCCCACGGTTTGCATTGCTCTCTTTTCTCTTTTTGATGGTTGGCCCTGGCAGCAGGATGCTTTTTTGTTGACTGCTTCAAAACCAATCCATTTGAAAGCAAGTGTGGAGCCTGTGAATTGTTCAACTAGAAAGGGGCACAGGAGCCTTTGCAGTGAAGACTTTCCCAGCAGACTTCTATCAAAATCTTAACAATGCTTTGTCTTCCCCCAAATCTCAGTGCTTCCTAAGATGCCCAGCCCAGATCCAAAGCATTTCCCACCCTTCCTGCAGTGCCTCAGAGCTCAGAAATTCCATCAGTACTCCTCCTTCCTCCCTATCACCGTGGAACTACTTGACCGAAAAGATTCTTACTGAAGTCTTTGGAGAAAAGGACAGGTGTTCTGCAGGCGGAACCTTCTGTACAGGGAGAGTACCCCGGACAGAGAAGGCGGAAACAAATACAGGGTCTCTGACGGGTGAGAAGGGACACAGTGAACAAAAAAGCCAATAGGGAAGATTTCTGGGGACATCCCCAGTCACTCTGGAATCCAGTCTCCTGATAGTAAATGTAAACATTTGCCTTCTCAGGAACTCCACGGATGAGGTTCTGAACGCAATGCTATGGGGATTTTGTCCAATCAAGAAGCATTTCTAATGGGAGCTGAAAATGTCTCTACCATTTATAATAACAAGAGAATGATCAACTTTTCTCTACAAATACTACAGGCTAAATCATATCAGAACAAAGAAGTTCCCAATGCTATCCTATTCCTAAACATCTAGCTATAACCATTGTTTTTTTTGAAACTGATGCTTTTGTTTTGTAGGAAAATTCTAACTTGCTATGGCATACATGTAAACAACAAGTTGGTCAATTTTCCGTTTTAGCCCAACTTTCTGCTTTATTTTAAGCTGCCCCTTCCATGCCTGCTGAGAGAGATCACCTTGTGTACGAGCTCACCTGGTTAGTCACAGCTAATCAAACAGGGTACATTCTTCTATAAAGGCAATAAATAGGCCAGACTAATCAGATTCTCTCAAGACTCTGAGCTCTGAGACACGGACCCAGCATTCATTGGATGGTAGACATGTAAAGTAAAGGCCAGAGGTAAAAGGATGACAGCTGAAAGCCATGTGAAAATCCACGTCAAAAGTGAGAACCTCAGTTCCCTGAGGTGCGAGGGAGAAAGTTCCAAATCTAAGAAACAACGTAGCCTCGGCTAGAAAAAGAGAAACCAAGTAAGTATCTGACTTGGTTCTTAACCACTTTCCAAGTCCCTAAGCCACCCTCAGGACGTTTATTTGTGATAACAATAGTAACATCAATAATAATAATAATAATAATAATAATAATAATAATTAAAGCTATTATTTATTGACTGTTTATGTCAAAGCACTATTCTAAGCACTTTACTTGTATTAACACACTTAACCTCACAACACACTCATTAGGTAGGTGCGATTATTAACCCCATTTTGCAGATGAGGAAACTGAGGCACAGAGAAGTCAAATAAATGTAACCAATAAACTGGATACAGACCTAAGCAGTCTGGTTCTAAAATTCATGCAATTCTTCTTATATACTACCTGAATTAACTTACAACTTGCATGCCCTGGGTGAGCCTCTTTCTGTACTCTTTTTAAAGCTGGAGTGTCTCATTGCTTGAAGCCAAATGAGTTCCAAACTGGAATACTATGTCATTTGCATGGTCCTGAAACCCAGCGATAAGATGGCACAAAGGACAGCAATAAGATGGAGTGGACGCTGGTGGTTTTTGCTTACTCAGCCCTTTCCATCCCTTTTTTTGGTTAATGGCAACTGAATTTCCTTTGAGGAACCCTTCCCTCCCCAACCCAGCACATGTGCTCTGGTAAGGCTCATCTCTGCTCTAGAATGAAGTATGTGTTGCCTCCCCTTGGACAGCGATTGGTCTGAGGATGTACATATGACCCAATTAGGCCAATAAGAGTCATCTTCAGGATTTTGCTGGTGCAATCTAAAAAATAAAACTATCATTTCCTTTCTGGGATCTCGAGGCATGAGAACTACGGAAGCCTGAAATTGCTTGGGAGCCACCTTAGCCACCATGCAGACAACCTTGATTTGAAAGTCAAACTACCACAAAGCAAGCCAAGCCAAGAGACAGAGTGCCTCAGGGACCCTATAGAACATGAGGATCTAGCTGTGCCTGAAGCCAGTCATATTTTCTTTCTAAATACATATACCAGAAAAAATCCTTTTCTTTTTATTAGCTTGAGTTAGGTCCTGTTTTTTGCAAGTGAAAGAGTCCTAATGTATACAATGATTGCATTTAGGGTAGAAATGACCCCCCCCCCAAGATGTTTATAAATTGTGGAACCTATAAATATATTACCTTACATGGCAAAGGAGAATTAAGGTCGACATGAAGTCAGGAGCTAATCAGCTGAGGAGATGATCCTGGGTTACAGAGGGGAGCCCAATGGAACCACAAGGTTCCCAGAAAGTGGAGGAGTAATGCAACGTAAGGACTCAACCTCCTATTGCTGGCTTTAAAGGTGAAGGAAGAAGACGAGCCAAAGAATGTGGGGAGCCTCCAGAAGCTGTAAAAGATAAGGAAAGAAAAGGAATTCTCCCACAGAGCCACCAGAAAGGAATGCTGCCCTGCTGGACTTTAGCCTCGTGAGATCCATGTCAGACAATAAGGTAATAAATATGTGTTGTTTTAAGCCACTGAGTTTGTGGTGATTTGTTATAACAGCAATAGAAAACTAATGCAGTATCCAGACTGCCTGATCTGGCTATAAAATGCAGGGACTGTGAGTGGCACTGGCCTCACTTGAGATATGATACAGCCCTTCCGCAGCCATACTGTCTTACATCAGCTGGATGCAATGCTTTTGGTCTTCTTATCCGAGTCTGCCAGGGAGGTACCAGGCATGACAGGCGTGAGGACAATGTCAGGAAGACCCTTTCTGAGCTCAATCTAGTCAGTCTCACTCACTCTTGTCTTCGAGGCCTCCCTGCCTTCAGAATCTCAAACATTTTCATCAGAGTCTAAAATAGAGCTTTTCCAGTTTGAGATGCCCATCCTCCCCCTTCAGTTCACAACGACCCTTTTCTAAGATTTATCTTAAACGTAAAAAAAAAAAAAAAAAAAAGCAAGTTCAGAGCCCAATGAAAACGCAGTGAGCATTTTGGCATGAGAGAGAGAGAAAAATAAGCAAAAACATCTGTTTTCCTAGATTTTAAAAACAAGCTTCTGGGCCTATGGTTCCTGACCAAATGGCAAATAAAGAAGGGTTGGAAAGAGTCCCAAGCACACCCAAGTAGTAGGCACAATGAGGGGCTCTCATTTCGCTGCCAGGGTCTGTCTGCGTGCAGTCAGCCTCCGAACCTCAAGGACACCCCAGGGACTTCCAGAGTCAATGAAACAGGACTTACGTTTTTCAATCTTTTCAGTTTTCCCTGGAAGAATTTTCTTTTAGAAACCCACAGCCCTATTCCTGCAGGAAATGCTCAGTTCTATAAGTGCTCTATGAAAGATTAAGACAGGCCCACGGTCTATAGACACCCCAAATTTCATTTGGTTAATGTTAAGCTTGTGACAAAATCCAGAAGCTTCCAAATTAAGGGTAAACTTTAAAAACGCCTGGCTTTATTTTGACTCAAACCTGTATGTGTCTGAGGGCGACAGAGAGGTTAAGTTATAGGGAAAGGAACATTTATCAACCCTTGATATGCTTTACATAGGGGTTTTGCTATTCGATTAAATTTCCACAGCAATTCTTGAGCTAAGTATTAGCAGCTCTATTTTTAGATTAAAAAAAAGCTGATATCAGTAACTTGTCAATATTCCCAGGACTGGTAAGCCCGGATCTGAACCCAGGTCTGCTTGCTCCAAAGCGTATGTTATTTTCCTTTGCTCAATGCTGAACTAAACCCTTTTAGCCCAATTTCAGTTTCGGCTTTCACATACATAAGGTCAAAACAGGGCTGCTCTGTTCGGTCTCCTGGGCTGCGCACTGCACACTCCGGAGGGTTCCATTGCATTGTGTGATTGAGGTGACCCTTAGTAAAAATGGACTTAACAATACTGTTATGGATTTTCTGGGATGTTTTCTGTGCCTCTACATCCTCTGGATAAGGCCTTTTCCACCCGACAGTGACCAGGCAATGGGAAAAACAGCCCAGTGATAGGTTCCAGAAGTATCCCAGCCTGACATAACAAACGAGGTATACAGAAGTTGAGAGACCCGTGTGCTAATTCCCATTCTGGCATCAATTCACTAACTCACATGGACCTTAAATAAAAGAAAAGGCGTCAGTGGGCCAGTTTCCTCATCTGAGAAATGAATGATGGTGGGCGGATCTGATTACTGGATTTCAGCATCGTTTTTAGGTTGCAGAAGCCCATACCCAAAGTAGGTGCACGCACGGGTGCTCTTGTCAGGGGTCTAGGAAGGAGGGACCCTGGACCTACTTGCTCATCAGCCTCCTTTTTCCTTTCTGACCTACTACACCTCTGAGCAGAGCTGGCAAAACCTGGCATTCGATCTTCCTATGACGTAGAAATCCTAACATTCTAGAATTCCGCGCAGACTATCCCTGTTCTGAATAAATGCTGCGAATTGCTTTTAATGAATGATCAAAACTGCCTGTGAGGGACGGAGAAAAACCTGCATGGAGCAGAGACAGCATGTGTCAGCATCAATGAAAACTGCTTTACGTAGTAGTTGAGTTTCAACCTGAAATTTGAAACTCCAGCAGTGAGCCCATCGGGGGGTCCCTGGAAAATATGTGCACAGTCAACCTTCAGAACCCCACAATTGGTTTTGTTCTGTAGCAATGGGGAGCCAAGGGGAAAAAGAGGAGAGAGGAATCCAAGGGAACAATGTCTGTTGCCTCAGCCAAGGACTTCATAATTAGCTGTGACTAACAAATACCACATGGGAACTAACTTGTAAGAAAATGTTCCACAAAGCACCCTCTTGCCTGTGGGCCAATTGGAGCCCATAACCCGTCCCCTCATAGAGAGGGATTAGAAAACCCTGAGAGGAAGGGGAGCATTTCAGCTGCCTGAAGCCACTGGACAGAAGACTCAGATAGACGGAAGCTCGGGGTGCTTTCAAGGAGCTCTTCCCCTTGCTCTCGGAACTAGAGGCACTTGGCCTCTCCGGGCCACGAGTCCAGGAGCAGGCGCTAAGGGAGTGAACAAGGCAGAACTTGTTTCAAACAATGTCAATACAAAACAGGTTTGCTATATGGAAACAGGTTGAGATGAAATCACAGCAAAGGTCATCCGTGTTTGCAGTACACAGTGCTGTGGTATGGGCAGAAGGGAGCTGCTGGACCATAAATCCGAGACTAGGACAGGTGAATGGCTGTTTACTCCTTACCAACTTCGGGGGGGGGTGGTGGTGGTGGTGGTGGGCGGGGGAGAGAATGGGCACGCCCCAGAAAGCATGATTTGCAAACGAGAAGTTGGTGCTTGTTCACTTCAGATGGCCTGCTCAGGTCACAGCCCTGGTGTTGGTCAGTGCCAACAAATCCATGGACAGATGGGTCCTGGGCAGGCTTTATCACGAAGACTTGGGATTCCTCCTAATATAGTCTCTTAGGTGCCTCCTGCAGAGAGTAGGGCTTGGAATCTCCTGGGGGGAAGGGGGTTTGAAATTCTGCCTGGAAGCTGTGAAAGGGAAAATGTAGGGGTTCATCTAACACCCAGACATAGGGGCTGGTGTGCTGGCCATGCCACTCAGAGCTATGAGACCCTGGAGTTTCTGTAAAAGTCAGCCATTCTTGTTTTGGATTCTTGTTTTACAAGCAGGGGGTATGAGCATGGATCGTGAAATTAAACAGACCCATGTTCAAGTCCCAGGTCTGCTACTTACTAGCTTTTCTGAGCCTCAGTCTTCTCATCTTTCAAACAGAAACAGAGTATCTGCGTATGTGGACTAAGTGAGATAATTTTCGTAAAACTTTTGGCAGAGTACTGCCATGAAGCCTTAACATGCAGCTTTTAATTTATATATGATTTATATTAACAATACATGTGTATGTATACACGCACACACATACACACACAGAGTTGCTCACATTATTTTTTCTCTCTAGAATTTCCCAAGCTACAGCTCATCAAATAAATCATAGACCTTCCAGCTCCAGACTTTTGAAAAAAATCCCCAATGAACAGGCAAGCATTACTAGACGGCTAGATAGAGCCTGATTTCCTCTGGCTGATTACTTATTAAAAGACACTTCCTCAGTTCACTTTTGAGTGGAAGTTTTTCAAAAAGGCTCACTCGCTCGCTGACTCACTCAGTCTTGCATAGATAATCCCGTGGAATGTGAGAGCACAGGGCAAAACAGTTAGTCAAGGCTGCTTAGCCGGCTAGTACAGGTGGTTAGAGTTTGACAGGATTTTAAATTGGGGAAGTTTAAAGGACTTTGGGTCCTTGGAATATTTATAATAGGGGGCTCAGAGAGGTTAACTGGAGGAACTGACAAGCTACTTATTAATGACATCACTGCTGCCTGGCACCTCCATTAAGCAGAACTAAGAATCTGGGAGCCGGTTTTTCACATATACTGTCTTTCCTAAATGGTGGGGCTTCAGAATTGCAACTTTCTCCAGGCCTGGCACTCCCAGCTGCCATCGGCCCATCTCTGACTACACATCACACCAGGTCCAAGAGAAGCTAATTTAACCACCGCTGGTTAAAATCACACCGCACTTCACAGCGCCTTTCACATGCCATGAAGCTGTCACGATAATTCTTGCTCTCTAGCTCACCTGACAGCTCAGCCCTCCCTTGACTGCAACGCTTCCCATCGTCAGTTAGAAATAGCGGTGTCCCTGGCACCAGATGTGTCATCCTGAATATCCAGATGAAAGGCAGACACCTGCCCCGCTCCCCTCCTTGCCTCCTTTTCTCTTCGTAGCTCTGGAGTTGGTTTAAGAAGCCAGCCATCTCTCCCCAAGTCCCTCCACTTGGCAGCCTGGAACGTACTCTTCCACGCAATTAAAAAGATGTCTCGCATTAGCCCAGGGAGGAACTTCACACCTTGTGCGGCAAAGAGACACACACACCAACTGAGGGACAACTTCACCTCAGGCCAAGATTTACACCCCAGCTGCCCGGGAAGCCTGCCTAGCCCAAACCACAGGAGGCTCAGCCGCCACCGAAGGGCAGTGCGGCTTCTCTCGTACCAGCTGTCCAGTCCCGTCTCCTCGCTATGACTTTGTAACTTGTTCTTTCCTTATGAGGGCCTTGGGATGAAAAGAGATACTGTTTTGATAAAGGGCAGGCCTGGGTGAATAATGTGGTCTGTATGCCATAGATGGGACAGGAACAAATCACACCTGAGGTAGTCACCTGAGGCCCATGAGCTATGAACAGGGGCTTCGTAAACCAAGGCAGCACACGCTACAGTCTTTATAAACATGCCAATGGTGTCCCCTTTTTGTAACCAATAAGGAACAAGTGTCAGAATTAAGCCTCGGTTATCCATTTTCCTTTCCCCTGCTGAAAGGATGGTGTAAGCAGAGTTTGCTTTAGGAACCAAGGAAAAAAATCACTATGACCTGTTTTTGAACTTGGTGTGCCCTGAATTATTAAAAATAACAGTGTCTACCAGGCTCTCCCAAGCATACCTGCTTTTAATCTTATAAACAAGTTCATAGCAGGAAGAGGAAGATTTTCAATCCATTTCCTTCCCATAGGGATGTGAGGGAAGCTATGCCCATCCATCATGCAAAGAGCCTGACGGAGCAGAGAAAAGACCATGGCCGGCCGTCTGTCTGGGTGGGCAGGTGAGTGATTAGGGACATGCCTCGGTGCTTCCAGAAGTGGCTTTTTGTTTTGTGGCTGAAGAAGTCAGAGGAGCATACCAGGGTGCCCTGACTCGAGGATGGGCCCTGAGCTGAGCAGCCCCCAATGGGATCTGCACAGATATCTAACCCCTGGCAGAGAGAATTCCTCAAAGAGGGACAGTGCAGGACTCATCATCCGGGTTTGACAGAAAAAGGGAGGCTCAACAGACGGAGAGAAGCAGAAAGACAAAAGCAGCATTCGCCATTGCCCCCCCCACACTCCATTTTTTGGCAATCGTTTTTTATTACTGGAAAATACACATAACATAAAAATTTACCCTTCTAACCATTTTAAGTGTATAATTTAGTGGTATTCAATGTTGTGCAACCATCACCATTATCCATCTCCAGAACTTTCTCACCATCCCAAATAGAAGCTCTGTACTCATTAAACAATAGCCCCCATCACCCTCTCCCCCTAGGCCCTGGAAACTACGATTCTACTTTCTGTCTCTATCAACATGACTACGTTAGTTACCTCATATAAGTAGAATCGCAATATTTATTCTTTTCTGTCTGGCTTATTTTGCTTAGCATAATGTGTTCAAAGTTCATCCATGTTGTAGCATGTGTCAGAAATTTATTCCTTTTTATGAATGAATAATAGTCTGCCGCATGGCATACAGCATTCATTTTTTCATCTAAGGTTTCTGAAAGTCTAGGATATGCCAGGCACTAAGCTTGGCCATAGGGAGACATGGATGATAAGTCTGCGTCCCTTTCTTTTTCTTTTTCAATGTTTTAAAATTTCTTTTTTTAATTTTTATTTTTTAAGCAAGGCAACCTTTGGTTGACCTCACAGACTGTAAGGACCTTGTCAGCTTACAATCCCTTATTTTTTTAGTTTTTATTTTTTATGCCTACAGCACCCTGGTCTTCCTAGGTGGTCTCCCATCCAAGTCCTAACCAGGCCCGACCCTGCTTAGAGCTTCTGAGATCAGATGGGATCAGGCTTGTTCAGGGTGGCATGGCTGTAGACTTGCATCCCTTTCTTCATGAAGCACTAGTTACTGGGTTGAAAGCCCAGTGAGGATGAGCTCAGTATGGTACTTCTGGAGCATTTACTCATTTAACAGACAACCTGGATGCTTGTTATGAGCCAGGTTCCGGTAAGACAGGTGCTGAGAATACGAAAGTGAACTCAGTTTCCAGGATAAGCCCACAGCTCACCGTTTCACAGGTAGAGTTGCTCTGAACAGAAGTCTTTAACTCTGGCTTTCCCTTCTAAGTAACCCAATTTCAGAGGAACTTGGGGAGCATCAGAATGATCTGAGAATTAGTCCAGCAATTCCAAATATCGATCGCCCCCCCAGGCCAGGAGGTGATGAATGGCATATTTGGTAGGACTTCTGGGGGGAGGTCTCCTCTCATTTCCTCCTGCACACCCTTTAATAAGGCTCTTCAGCTAAAACCAGGACCACAAAACACAAATCCATATCCTACTGGAGACTGAGCCTGCAAGTCTCACGTGTCACATGCCTGGCTGCTTCCAAAGCACAGGACAAATAGGACAGTGGCAGAGGTGGGCGGACTGCCAGGTACCCGGGCAGAACTGGGCAGAGAGCACCTGCCCCTCCCTCACTCCTTTCCTACCCCACCCCACAGACATGTCACAAAAACTTAGCAGGTAGAGAGTGTTCTTCGAACTCAGATTTCTCAAAAGAGTAAGAAAAGAGAAAAGATGGGTTCAGGCTTAGCTAGGTTTTATCTTGTTACCCAGTGAATTCTTAAAAATTGGTGTTACTGAACAGGGCTAAACTGATGAAATCTCTGTCCCCAAATGGAGGATAATATACCATTTTATTATTTTTAGTTTAGAAATGTGTCTGTGTGAGTGTGTCATACATTTACATTGCTAATGCTCGTTTCTTTTTATACTATTTCATATTCTAGGGCACTGGGCAGACAGATATAGCTGGGGAGCATTGTGCTGTTAGAAAGTCTGCCACCTAAAAAATAGATTCAAAGAGAATAAGCAATAAGTGGACAATAAAATACCATGCAGCCATTCATTAAACATACCAGGGAAGACTGGAAGCTCAAAGACTTCAGTCTGGTTCTCCGCTGTGTCCCTAGCATCTGGCACAGGGCAGACACTTAAGTATCTGTCAACTGAAATTGTGTTAAGAATGAATGTTGATGAAGAGTTTGTAACTTTAAGAGAAAAATGTCTATTCCTTGATGGTCAATGGAAAAGCAAAGTATTAACTTGAATTTCAGTATGAATTCAGGTATGTAAAAAATGCGTAGAAAAAAGAAACAGACCAAGATGCCGAATTAATGGTTATCTCGGGGTGGGAGGAGGATTAGGGTGATTCCCCCCACCCCTTCTTTCTATTTGTCTATTATTTTCTACTTTTTCTATACTGACTTTATATCATGTAGGAAGAAAAAAATTATTTGGTATAAAAATCTCCACACAGCCAAATGTGAGTGTGGAGGGAGAGATTTGGAGAATGCATTATTTATTTAGACCCCACTCTTTGACTGTAAAGCAGTTTCCTCCAGGGGGTGAAGAAACTGTTGAGTTTGGGGGACTTTCGCTCAGGTAGATGATTTACAGCTTGCTTTTTCTCTCTCTCTCCTCCCCACTGCCATTCGTGGGAACAGAATGTCATCTTCAGCATCAAGTAGTTTGATACATTTACTGAGTATCTGCTGTGGGTCAGGCACCGCGTTCTTGGTGGTGGGTCATCTTTTGTTTTACTGAGGAATTTTAGTTTAAATGTAGCTAACATTATATAACTGCATAGTATTTATTACAAATCATTCCCACATTTATTAGTTCACAATAACCTTGAGCGATGGGCAAGGTATTAATTTTAGAGAAAACGGTATACAGAAATCAGAATTTTAATAATTTGTCCAAGGTCACTTACAGCTGAGGCGGCATGAACATATTTTGTAGTCCGATGATTACATGCATAAGGTTAAAAATTAGATAAGGCTGGGTTCAAATTCTGACTACTTTTCGCTTAGCAATGTGACCTTGGGCGAGTTCTTCTGTCTGATCTTGGATTTTCCATCTGTAAAATGGAGATAATCCACCACACAGATTTATTGTGAAGATTAAATGTGATACTATAAATAATTAACTTAGCAGAGCGTTTGCCTTATACTAAGAATTAAATGTCAGCTCTCGTAGTGATCATCTTTATGACTGTTAATATAATTATAAAAATAATATCACCAACCCTTGGTTTTTATTTCCTAATTTATCTTTTTTGTATCCCCACGAAACATACCTTCTCTCTGATTTAGAATGTAGATACCAAAGAATCTAGTGGATCTATCTCAAAGCAACAAGCGATGACATCAGATGCAGGGGGACCAGTTTGGGGCTATGGGACAGCACATTTTGGAATTAGAAGGCATGGGTTCCAGTACTGGCCCTTCCAATTTATTTGCTACATAACCTTGAGCAAGTAACCTCTCTGATCTCCGGCTTCCTTAACTGTGTAATGGGATGAAATTCCTGTGAAATTTACAAGGTCATCTAACACATGCCCATATAAACTAAGAGGAAAGTGCCTTCTGATGAAGTATCTTCTTAATTCCCACATCACTGGCTGTCCATGTTTCCTGTTTGTAGTGTGTGAAAAGCTCAGGGGAACTAGACTAAGTGACAAGTAGGTCAGATGTAAGTTAAAGTGTTGGCCCCATTTATCTACCATTTTGGCTCTAAACAACTAGTTTCAGTCCAGACCGATTTAGTAAAGTGAGAAAATTATGACTGCAAACTGGCAGTACACACCATCAGAGGAATGAGTGAAAAGCTTAAGCTGCCCCTTCAATTCAGAGGTTAAAGCGAGCAGACAGACCCTGGTGTCTCCCTCACTGTGTGCCAGCCAACCATATATTATTAATTGGGCTCAGCAAACATCACTGAGCACCTTCGACTGCAGGGCTCTGGCAAGGCCTCCAGGGAGATCTAAATACAATGAGAGACCATCCCAACCTGCCATCTGGTTGGGATAACGAGACAGTCACAGGCAAAACTGTTCTCCCCTCTCTCTGCCCATTAAAATTCTACTGAGCCCTCAAGGCTCAGCTCATATTTTGCCCAAGTAGCTTTCCCCATGCCCTCTGCACTTAATTGTCATTTGTGAAATTGATCATACTCTGCATTATTATTGGCCTCCGTGCATGTGTGAGCTTAAACTTATTTCCCACCTCATTCCAACAAACATGAAGCAACAATTGTATTATGAATATGTCTATCTTCCCCCAATGGATTGTGAGCCCTGTCCTATTCATATCGGGTCTCCAAGATCTAATACAGTGCCTGATATATAACGATGTCAAGAAAATATTGATAATAATGAAAAAAGCAAGAGAGTTTACTAAATGCCCAAGGGAGTGATGCAGATAATATGTGGAATTGGAGGTTAGGATGGGGCAAGAAAGATTAAGGTTTGGGTTTTTAAACAACAAAAAACATTTAAATATACTGGATTATAATGTAGGCTTTTGCTGCCAAATACAATAGCACTGTGTGGCTACTGAGCACTCTAAATGTGGCTAGTGTGAATTGAGATGTACTATAAATGTGAAACACACACATTACTGTGAATATTTCATACAAAAACAATATAAAAATATCTTAATTTTTACATTCATTCCATGTTTAAATGATAATATTTTTGAGAGAGTGAGTTAAATAAAATATATTATTAAAATAAATTTTACTTTCTCCCCCACTTTTTATATGAGGCTACCAGAAAATTTAAAATTACATTTGTGGTTCATGTTATATTTATATTGGACAATGCTATCACAGACTGCATAACTATTAGTACTATGATTCAGGAATCCCTGTTTAGGGATTATTTTAAATAATTTTATCCTAATAAAATAATCCAAAAGGGAAAAATGTTATGCACAAAGTTATTCATTACAGTGTTATTTATAAGAGCAAAATATTAGAAACAAATATATCCTAAACTCTGCATAAAAATAAGAATGGTTAAAAAAATTACCATGATTATAATATCCAATGATAAGTATATTATGCAAGCAAGCACTAATTATGAAGACAAGGTAGCAACACAGAAAATTCTTAAGACATAATATTGCTTGAAAAAGTTCGCCCACACCACACAGTGTCCGAATCTACATGTAATCTGCACGTAGGCATGTGCTTTCATTCAATCATACATCTGCTGAATGACTACTACATACCAGGTTCTGTATATTAAGAGAAGGTCAGGAATGAAAGGGGATGGGGAAACATCCAGAAAAAACGGACAATCATGTGTACAAACGGCAAAATATACCAGGTGAGATACCCATCTGAAAGAGGTCTCACCTAACTTTTCCTGGGATGAGCAATGACTAGAAAAAAATGTGAAGAAAAACAAGAGAGCTACCTTCTCGGTCAGGGGTCGTTTCTCAGATTACCAAACTTTCTTGGATTTTTATCATAAAAAGGCAGAGTGGTAATCAGCACCTGACTCCACAGCGAGCCTCCGGCACTGAGCAGGTGTACACTGGTGACCCAAGGAGGAACTAGGTAGTCCTTGTAACAGTGAGACTCTGGAGTCAGACCTGTGTCTGAACCAGAGCGAACACCTCCTCTGCCACACCTCTCCGAGTCTCAGTTTGCCCATCTGTAAAATGGAGACAATGCTAGTATCTACTTCATCTGCATACTGTTGAAAGTTAAACAAAATAATCCATGTAAAGTTCTTAGCAGGGTGTTTTGCACATAATAAGCTCTAAATAAATGTTGATTTTATTATCATCATCATCACCATCATCATCATTATTATTATAAAAGATTAGCAGAATTGCACAATACAATTGATCAGAACGAAGGGTGGAAACTGCCTGCTCTTTACATTCTAGTTGTACTGGGTCACTTATCTGCAGTTTCTAGAATCATTTATAGCCATTGAATTTATTCAGCCAAAGTTTCTTCATTTTTTTTAATGCCTTAAAGAATGATGAAATTATAAATGTTTTATATAATGTGATAGTGAAGTAATTTAACCAGAGAATTATTTAGGTCTGCCGTCTCTCACTCAGCAGCATAACTCTTACAAAAGCCAGACTGTACTCTCATTTCAAATTTCACTTCCTCCCCCACCACCATGTTACTCATTCAGTTCCAATCTACTCAGAATATTAAACACGATTTATCAATCTCCAGGTGATCTCCCCTTAGTTAAAACAGAACCGGGGTCAATCGTTTTATTGTTTCTTAAAGAGATGCAGATGAATTCAAGATATCTTGAAAGAGAAACATTTCATTTTTCTGATAGTCCTGGTCTTCCTCCAAAAGAGACTAAACAAGTTTGCATGAAAACAGACTCTTTGTTTTTAAATAGAACATTGTTCAAGGTTTTCTAGAGGTGTCTGTTAGAAATAAAGAGGGTTACAGTTTAACTTCTTTACAGCTTTCAAAATAAAAACAAAAAGCCTGAGCTTAACTAAATGTGTTATATTTCTACTTTGAAAAGGTATCTTTCTTTATGTGAGCCAGGACTGATTTCTTGAAATGAAATTCCCCAGAAATTAGATTTCCTATGTTTATACAAAGTGTGCTTATGTAATGACACTACAGTGGTTTTTATTTTTTTTTTACATATAGTGTTTTATTTTTTTAAACACATGCCTCAGAGTGAATACAAGTGACTGTTACACCTCCATCCTGTCAAGTCCTCACACAATTCCTCTTTGAATATTGCTTACTCTGAGGAGTAATAACCATCTCGATGTATAAGTTCTAAGTTATCTGCTCATAAATTCAGAGCATTGAAGCTGAACCCAATCAATGGTCCCCAAGTTGTGAACTGTATCCCAAACTGTTCTAGGTTGCCTGGTTGGAACTTGTTAAGTGTCACGTTGTGGAAACAACGCCGGGTTCTAGGCAAGTCCCCAGAGCCGAGCTAATTCACATGATGAGTAACACACAATACCAATAACGGTTGAGAGCTCGGAGCGCTGCCTAGAAGTGAACATGGAAAGAGGGCTGACTTACAGCGAGTGCCGGGGACGCGTCTCCCCTGGCCCTGGTGAGATTGGTCCCCAATCTCCACTTCAGTGGTGGCTCCAGGGCCAGAGGCAGAGGCTACAAATTGGGCAAAAGTGAACTGAGGTTTCCTGGTTTAACTTTGCAGGGCAGTATTTCCCATATTATGTCTAATGGATCTGATCTGAGATCGTTCTGAATCACAAAGGGATCTGGTTAAACAAGTTCGAGAAACGCTATTGCTTTCCCCCTCCACTTTGGGGGTAATAAAGTGAACATTACCACGTGGAGACTCTGAGAAGCCCTACAGAAGAGAACTATGTTTAACGTGATATGACTGACCATGTTCCAGACATATGAGGTCCCTATGAATCCATCCCGCTTTTTTCTGTATCTTTTAACAAGATCTAACATTTATAAAAGCTTATGATGCGGCATGGACCGTTCTAAGCACTTGGCATACATGAACTCATTCAACGCCCACGACATCCCTTCGATGTAAAGGCTTAGATTAACCTTATTTATGGATGTGGAAACTGAGGCAAAGAGAGATGAGAGACTTCCAGAGTCACACAGAGACCCCTTTTGAATCATCATGCCAAAATAAACCCTGGAAACCAATCTCCTCGAAAGTCATGTTAGGAAAACCATCCCACAGGGAGGTCCAGGCCTGCCCCAGGTGCCCCATCACACCTTTCTTTTCCTTCACTCTCATGTCTTCGCCTGTGAGTCTCATTTCACTAAAATCAAGGTGTTAGCAGGATTGGCTCCTTTTGGAAGCTCTAGGGGAGACTCTAGTTCTTTACCTTTTCTAGATTCTAGATGCCGCCCACATTTCTTGCCTCCCGGCCATTTACGCTGACCTCTGCTTCTGTGGTCACATCTTCTCTCATTTTGACCCTCCTGTCTCTCTCGTATAAGGATCCCTGTAATTATATTGGGCCCACCGAGATAATCCAGGATAATCTCCCCATCTCAAGGTCCTTAATATATTTGCAAAATCAGTTTTGCTATGTAAGGTCATTCAGAACTTTGGGGGATTATGATGTGGTCATCTTTGCAGGGCCATTATTCAGCCTACGATACTGGCACTGCACTGATGCTGAGCTGCAGAGAAAAACAGGACCTGGAATTGACAGGCGGTGGAAGGGAGGAGATGAAGATTCCTCTGGGGCCCCCAGCTCCCACTGTAAGGGGGGAGGAAAGACATGGGATATGGGGTTCTTCCCTTCCTCACCTGCCACCTTTCCCATCACCAGTTCAGCTATGGTGGCCCCTGAACAGCAGAGGTGAGATGATAATGAAGGCAGGACTGCACTTCTCAAACAGGTGTGTCCATCCTCAAGGGGCCTGGCTTTATGCTGGGAACACCTGAATCCATAGATCATCCTGATTTATCATCTGGAGCAATAATTTTCCTTAATATGTTGATATTTTTAAAAGTGAAACAACTATTTTCATAATATTACAAGTACAGGTATACTGCTGGTTTTGCTTAAAAACAACACTTTTTAAATCTTCCTGGTTGGCAAAATATATGAGATAACACAATGCACTTCCAATGGTAATAGTGATGCTTAAATAAATAAATACCTATGCTGTGCTTAGATTTGTGCCTGGCATATAGGAAGCTCTCAATAAGTGCTAACTATTCAATTTGATTTTTGTTATTCCACCACTAAAACAATTATATAGTCATCTGTCAGGTGTTTTCAATACATTAGCTCCTTTTAACTTCACAACAACCCTATGAGATATGACTGTTATTTTCTCTGTTTTATAGACAATCAAATGAGGTGAGGTCCACAGTGTTTAAATGACTTGATTAGGTCACACATCTGACTCGCAAAGTTGAGATCCAAACTCAGTTTGCCTCAGAGCCCACAGTTTCAGCATTTCCATTTCTACTTCAAATCTGCTGCTCAGGTTCTTCTGGGGCCAGCAGAGCATGGCACAGTCAGGAGTTAAATCAGAGTTAGCAGAGCTTCTGAGTGAGTTCTTAAGGGGCTCTTGTTTGTAGGCTTTCTGAGTTATTTATTCTACAAAGAAATTCTGCTCTCTTCCTTGTTGCTGCTAGTATTTTAAAAGTGAGGGAACTAGAATTTGTGTCCCTCACTCTTCTCCACTGTCGCTATCTGATGACACACGACCTCCTTCATGAAATGGCCACAGCCTCTAGCTACTCAATACCTTCTTCTCAAAGCCTTTTAATGAACAGTATCAAAAGCGGCGTTGTCTAACTTTTCAACAATTGGAAAATTCTAGGAGTCAGAGTTTTGCTGGCTCTTCTCCAAACAGAAAACTTTGAACCAGTGATATTCGAACATGGCGGCTCTACATTTGGAAGAATACCTGATATACACACTTTGTGCTGCTTCTGAGGATGCTAGCTAAGCATACCACAGGGAGAAAAGAGAAAAAAAAAAACACCCTATTTCCCAAAATCTTCACAAAGGTGAAGAACAGGAAGCTTTGCACGTCCATGAGAGG
Source organism: Eonycteris spelaea (assembly GCA_003508835.1). Classification (NCBI taxonomy): domain Eukaryota; kingdom Metazoa; phylum Chordata; class Mammalia; order Chiroptera; family Pteropodidae; genus Eonycteris; species Eonycteris spelaea. The sequence continues at coordinate 10,580,721 of PUFA01000007.1, forward strand.
TGACAGTCGACTGGCTGACAAAGGCTGACCACCCATCCATCATTCATCTTTCTCTCTAGACGGGTTTCTCTCAGTTTTGTGAGCTAGAAGTAAGTGGTGGCTTTGAACTTCCAGCTCTGCCCTACAGACAACTGTCAAACTCTCCACGTTAATCCATGTGGGGTCAATCTGTAAGTGGCAGAGAGGGGATTTAGTCTCAGGTCAGAGTGTCTATAAACTTTGTTATTTTTTTTCCCGTGACAAGATATGGTGAAGAAGAATAGAAAAACTTGTTCAGCATTGTACAGTAGAAAGACTCTCTCATCAGAAACCAAGAGACCTGGGTTTTAAATCTGCCTCTGGATTATAAACAGTCCTGTCACCCGAGGCAACTTACTAAACTCTTATCTAGCTGTCCCTTCACCTGCCCATCAATGGGTAGAGTGCTAAGGTTCGTACTTTTTCCCCTCTGTCAATGTAATCTACCAACCTGAGATAACAGAGTTTAGCATATAAATTCCTTAATTTCTTTAGTGTCTGTCTCACTCTCCAAACTGTCAGCTTCATGAAGGGAGGCATTTTTGCCTTGGCTCTGTTTCCAACAGTCTGTCTTTTATTACATACTTGATAAATATTTATGGGATGCAACGACAAATTCTGAAGAGGGATCAAGGTATAGTGCAGTGGTTTACAAACGTTAGAGAGAATCAGAATCACCTGAAAGGCCCACTACAAAGTTCAACAGGTCCACGGTGGGGCCTGAGAATATGCATTTTATGAGAAGGCCTCAGGTGCTGCTGTCGATGTGGGTGGGTCCTGGGACCAGAGTTTGAGAAGCACTGGCTTCGTGGTAAAGAGCCAGCTCCTGCAGCAGACTTCCTTAGTTCAAATCCAGGCGATTAGCTTGATTTACCTGCATGCGTCAGCTTCTTCATCTGTAAAAATGCAGATAACAAAACCTACCTTGCAAACTTCCTGTATGTAAAACACTTCCAACAGGGCATTGTATCTGCTATCATTAAGAGATTATTCCTTCCTGCTTTGATGTTGAAGCCTGTGTTTATAGTGCTTCTTCCCACAAAGACATATATGTGTAATTGGAAATTCTGGACTTCACCCTAATAGTTACTCTGACACTGCTGGGGCTCACATTTTTCCCATTAAGATCTTTGTGGATTTGGGCCTTTGCTGAGGAACAGAAAGATTTCTCAGTTGGTAAGTCAATTACTCAGTAAATTTTTAAAGTGAGCGTCTTTATCTTCCAAATCAGGCAACTTCCAGGTTCCAGTGATAAATAAAGAAATCACCTCTTGCCTAGAGCAGTGTTCTCCAACCTTTTTGGCACCAGGGACCAGTGTTCCTATGCCTGATGATCTGAGGTGGCGCTGAGGCGGTGATGCTAGCGCTGGGGAGTGGTTGCAAATACAGATGAAGCTTTGCTCGTTCACCAGCTGCTCATCTCCTAACGTGCTGTGGGCAGGTACTGGTCCACGGCCTGGGGGTTGGGGACCCCTAGCCTAGGGAGTGTGGTCATGATAGCCATCCCTAAATGGTCAAGGTCATGATAGATACCACCTCGTGGAGATGCCTGGGCTGGCCGTGGGAGGTACAGAGAGTTTCGACTATTTAAGCTGAAGGAAATTAGTAGAGAAACAAATTAAAACAACAATCAGATTTAAGTGGCCTCTATCAGGAAATTAACTTTAATGGATATTGTCATCACCAGCCCTGCCTCAGAGTTGCTCTGCTCACAGCATTGGGATGCAATAAAAACCAGGGCCTAAACACCGATTTAGCCACCCACAACTCAGAATGGATTTTCTTTTTACTACCGTATGTTTTTAATATGTTCCTTTCCCTGTTCATTCAAGCTTTTCTATGATTCTATTAAACTGATTGCACACCTCTGCAAATGACTGCACACCTTACCTGAGACAGAAGCTCAAATGGGGACCAGGAGATTGATTCCTTGTTTGGTTACTTTCTCTTAAGTGAGACCTGAACGCTTCTCTTTCCTCCATCACATTCCTACCCTAGAATGGTGAGAGTGCTTGAAAGAGACTGCCTGGTTCCTAAGCCAGTCCTTTCCTTGCATGAGAATAAGCACCTGCCTTCTTATCTAGCCATGGCTACCTGATCTGGGCTCCTCTACATCAGCACTTACTTGGATTCTAAACTGAACTCCCCACCGCTACCCAGCTGGCCTAAAGGCAACCTTTCCGCTTCATTCTGCACTGAAATTCAGGCCTAGGGTTTGGCGGTCCTCTTTACTTGCTACTTTGGGATCAAGATCAAGAGATCAAGTGCAGTGCAAGGAAGGCAGAGGGAATCTGGTCTCATGGGAAGGATCTCTGGCTTGTTAATAAAATGAGCCTCTGGGGCCAAGGAGCAGGGACCTTGCAGGGAACAGAGGTGACAGGCCTGGACACCCAGTCCCTCTGATGGCATCACGTGCTGGGTAAGAGCGTGGACTCTGGAGCCGCACAACTGTGTTTAAATCTTTGTTTCACCACTTACTGGCTGGGCAAACTCTGGCAACCCTCTCTGGGCCTCAGTTTTCTCATCAGTATAACTAGAATCGTTATCGTTTTCTACCTCAAAGGATTATCATGGGGCTTAGTTAAAATATGTAAAACAGAATGGTCCTAACGCACATTAAGTGCTAGGTGTTCGTTAAGTGAACAAAATGTATTGAGCCCTATTATGTGTCAGAGATGACAAAGGAATGGCTTTTATTGGCAAAGAGCTCATGGTCTGGTAAAGGAGACAGACTTGTGTAGTAAGAGAGGTATGAGTGTGTGGGGAGTGATGAACTCTATCTGGAGGATAATTATAAAAGCTTCCATTTATTAAACACTTATTAGGTGCTTTCCACATTTGTCCTCTATTTAATCCCTGTAAGAGTCCTTCAACGTAGATATTATAGTCTCAAGTAACCTATGAAGAATAAGACTAAGAATGCTCAAGTTACTGAACTAAGAAGTCATAGCCAAGTGGCTGAGCTGGGCTTGGATGCAGAGATGCTTGACTTCAAAGTTCACACGCTTTCTCTTTATAAGATAAAGGGACAAGACACTAGGAAATCATGTGCTATGTGTCATGCATCCCAGTAGAAACAGGTAGCGACAGAGGGCGAGGGACTAGTGTTTTTGTTTTTTCTTTTCTCCTTTTTTTAACCCATGAATAGCTGTATGACTTCGGAGAAGTTACCAGTCTCCCCTGCGCTCCAACTTTCTTCAAGTATAAGATAGCACTAATCTGTGTCCTACCCACACTGCCTCGTTGGGTTATTGTGAGATCAACGGTGACAACCATGGTGGCTCTGAAACACATTTAGAATGTGAGAGAAAAACAGAAGGCTCCAACTCTAAACCTCGGCAGACAACAACCTTAACTGAATGATCTGCCCCGCTATCCTTCCTAAGCCATTACCATGTGGTCCTACCTTCTTACCCAGACTGTAACCTTAGGGGACAGGAACAGCTTCCGACCACCCCACCTGTATAATCTTGTGGCACTTTGTCACAGAAAAAGAACACACTGAACAGTTGTTCAGGAACAGGAATCCAACAAGGAAGATGACAGAATTGACAAAGATGACAAAATTTGTCTAAGAACTCATAGGAAGATACAGAGTTTAGTAAAACAAGTCAATTGAGACTAAAATGAATTGGCAAAGGAATGTTGTCTGGTTCCGAATTATCCTGGGTTCAGATAAACTCAGGTTAGGCCCTCGTACTTCCAGACTCAGAAAAGAACAAACACTCCAAACCTCTAAAGATCTGCCAATCACTAATTATATGGCAATTATTCTATTTTGGGCTTTTGCTAATGAGATCTGGGAAGTGTCTTAATTACCCAAAATTATGAAAATAATTTCAAACTTGACTCTAGGGCTCGTTTTACTCCACTTAGGAAGAAAAATATAAATGAATGTGCATGGGGTTATTTTTATTAAGAAATAGTTTGAATTTGGTGGCACTCTAGGCTCCAAGTCTACAGCAACCAACACCTTAAAATTTGAAGTTGCAGGTACATCTGCAGTGTCGTTATTATGTTTAATAGATTGCTGGTGGATTTGAGTAATTTCCAGGAAAATGCAATCTCTTTCAACTGTGGTGCTCTAGAAATCTTAGTCACTGTCAAAGGAAGAGAAGGTGAATAAATACTCTGCGCTCAAGGTGAGGGCCTAGGACACAGTATAGAAGTGGGAATATAGAGGGAAAGGCAAGCTTATTATGTAATATATAATATATGCTTCTCCTTGTGAATTGCTTCCTATAGATAAGTAAATGGGAATTTCCTCAGATAATATTACATCCTATTTGCATATACCTTTGCAATTTATGACCTGTTTTTGTGATGTCATAAGGGAATGGAGTTTAATATGGGAGGTAAAAGCACAATTCTTGGTCCTCTCATTAATTGTATTGCCTTAAGCAAGTTACTAAACATTTCTATGCCTCAGTTACCTCAGGTATAATTTAAGGTATTAACTGTTATCACCCGACAAGGTTAAGTAGAGGCAACACATGAAAAGCCTCGACATACCCTAGACCAGGGAGCAGCTAACTATGGCTTATAGGCCACATATGGCCCGGTGACCGTTTCTGTACAAAGTTCTGTTGGGACACAGCCACACCTATTCCTTTGCATATCATCTGTGGCTGTTTCCACACTGCAGAGTCGAGGTGCCACAGCGGGGACAAGATGGTATGCAAAGTCTAAGATATTTAATCTGCAGCCGTTTACACAAAAAGTTTCCCTACCCCTTTTCTAGACTCTAGAGCACTGAGTGAATGATGGCTGTGAGGGTGGTTGAAGAACAGATACGCTTATGGCTTTTTCCAGATTAAAAAAAAAAAAGCTCAATAGGGTCACATTCCTTACTTAAGGAAGCAAAGCTAGTCAGTGCCAGGCCGAGACTAAGCCTGACTCCCAGCCCAATGTTTTTTCCCACTACACTTTACTGACATGCTCATTTCACTTAATAAACATTCAGGGCTGAGTTGGCACTGCCATAAAATCAGTGGCTGAGGCCTTGCCTTTGGTTTCTATTTGGGGTATGCCTGCTTGGAAATCCTGTCAGCATGGTGCCACCGTAAGAATGCAGCCAAAGGATGCAAAGAAATCCCATTGCCGTCACATTTTCCAAAGTGTGTTCTGTGGAATGATAATAGGTCCTGGGTTAATTTAAAAACAGGGTGCTGTAGTCAAACACAATGGTGAAAGCTGAGTTAAAGAGGTTTCTTTACTACAGGACTTCTCAGAGCCTTTAGCGTATTAGCACATATTATGAATCTCCCAGAGAACTAACTAGTGAGCAGCACCTCCCAAATCGGTCTCCCCCCTCCCTTCTCATCCCATGAGTTACTCAGCAAGGACCGGTGGGCTTCAGAACACTCCTTTTTCAGCCTCAGAAATAATATTTCCCCATTTGTAGGAAGGGACTTTACCTCCTCATACCCAGATGACATATTTTTTAATTAATTTAAAGAAATTAAAACTAAGGAAATGCCCTTTTAATTACAACTGAAGCATTTACTGACCAAATAGTTCCCAGGAGTTATTACTAGAAACACATGCTTTCCAATGCCGCTGAGGAAAGATTTAAGTAGCTAGTTTATACTCCTTCTAATCTTCCCAGACTTTCATAATTCTGGGTTGACCGTGAAACAATCGAAATCATCTGTTCCATGTGGAAAATCAGAAATGGAACATGTGAGAGATCACATTTTTATACATTTGCCACGATCCCCTCTTACAGAACCAATCACTTCTAGAAACATCTGTAATGTATGAAGTACTTACAATTGACTACGATCTTGTGGTAATAGCTTAATTATGCCTCCAAAATATGCCCCCTCATCCCAGGAGGCTGGCAACAGATCTGTGATTCTGTGGTTCAGTCTATTATTTCTCTCCCACTTTGTCCTTTATTTTAATCCCAATTATAAAAGCGGGAAACATTTCTAAAGTTTTGGTCCCCAAATGCTGTTCCAGTGCCGTGATCTGCATTTTCTTGGTTCTTTTCTTTGTTACATGTTTCCTCAGTCCTGAGACCTCCTGAAATAAATGCTGGGGTTCCATCAGAGTCTCTAGCGCCCCATGCTTGCCCTCATATTTCCTACTTATCACTCTGAAACACTCACTGCCCTTGAATTGCTCCTTTACTGAAGTGTAAGTCCCCTGGGGCCAGTCTCGTTCACCACTGTATCCTTATAGCCTAGTCCAGTGCCTGGTGCTAGTAGGTGTAAAAGAAATATTTGTTTGTTGATCTCTGGCTCACTGAAATAACAGGCTGAAAGATGGCGCCTCGAGAGGGACCATTTCACGTATGTTCAAGATACCTGGGTTAAGCAGCATATAAGAATTGTTGGAAAGCTATGGAAGAAGGCAGGAAGAAGCAGGAAGAAGAGAGAAGCCCCCTCAAGCATGGCAGTTTAAGAAGAAAATCTTGAGATTTTGGAAGGGAGGAAAGATAGAAGACTAGTTTCCAGACAGAAATAATACATTGGGGATGTTTTAGAGAAAAAATAAATGGAGCCCAATTAATTACTATCTATGATGTGGATACTTCGTCACATGAAATCTGTGAGTATTTGGGGAATTATCACTGATAGGAAAAGAGTTTACAGAAGCAACAGAGAAATGTTTGCCGATGGCCTACTATGTATGAAGAAGTATGTCAGGGCAGCAGGACAAAGGGGAAAGAGACGAGATATCACTCCAGATATGACCAATTTCATGTCTGATAAGGGCACCAAACATGAAAACATTTTAAAACAATGTGATAAGCGTCGGCATTCATTCATTATTTAATCCATCAGCCGCACAACGAAGGTTACTGAGCACTCACTCTGTGTACAGGCTGGAGTGACCACCTCCTCCTGGGAGACTTCTTGCATATCATATGCAAGGTAACATTTCAGCTGACTGTCCATTGGGACTCTCTTTTTAAAAAAAAAAAAAAATGGTTATCACTGTTAAGCTTTGATTCTAACCTGTTTTGGATCTATAACTCAAGAAATTCCTCAGATGCAATATTAATATATCCCTTTGCTCACAGACACAGATTCCTAAAACCAACCCTCCACGCCTGCTTCTCCATCCACTCTGCTGGGGACTTAGTAGGAAATGATATATTTTAAAAAGTCATAAAACAAACAGCATTTATGATGACAAGATAGTAAAAATAATAGCAGTTATCACTAATGAGAGTTTCTTGTGTCAGGCACCAAGCAGAGTGTTTACATGCTGGATCTTATGACTTTAAGTACCAGTATCATCTCTAGTTCAAGCTGAAGCATTCGAGACTTAGCAAAGTTAAATAAATAACTTGTCCAAGGTCACCCAGCACAGGTGAGAGTCAAGCTCTGGTCTGCCTGACTTCCGGGTCAGTGTCCTGTCTCACTAAGCTCCTTTCACATTGTAAGTGGAGAGGAGGTAAGGGGAAGAAGGAAGGGCGTGAGGTAGGAAGGGAAAGAGACATAGAAAAGAGACAGAGGCTAACCATTTTCAAAATCTGGCATAGTATAGTGGAAAGTAGTGAGACTTTGTAGCCATATGGCTCTGGGTTCAAACTTTGTCTCTGCAGAATCAACTTAGGGAATAGGCAACGCTTTGTATACAGCTGGGGATGATAAATAGTAGACCCTCCCCTCTGGCACCTACTGTCTCAAGAGAATGATTAGGTTGATGGAGCTCTGCCTACTTGAAAACTATGAATCAGTGACATTTCTCACCAGAAGGAAGACTGCCTAATACTAGTGAATTTGTCTTAAGCAGGGATGAGCTCACCTTACGCTTCTCCCTAGCACCCAGGTGCTTGGAACTGTGCATTGCGCTCAATCCACGTTTGATGTATGGACAAATGCAAATTACTAAGGGATGCACGATATTCTGGAAAAACGACTATTTTCAAAGCAAAATACACATCTTTTTTGTGTTCTTGTCATCTTGTGAGAGTTACAGCAAAGCAATTATTTTGAAAGGAAACTGATTGAAGCTTTTCGTAATGAGTTAAAAAATAAGTAAAGAAACAAATTCACTGGGAAAGCCAAAAAGAAACTAAACAGGATGGAATCATAGTGTTAAGTGAAGAGTTTTCCCTTAAAGCACAAGGTAGAAAATATGAACTTGAGAGAGGCAACTGACCAGAGGTATAATTTGCATTCCACCTGCATTGTAAAGTAATGAAAATAAAGCCATGCGCTCTGAGCAGAGCTGTCACTGTCCATTGTTCCAAATTTTTTGCTTGTCTCACACAGTGCTTCAAACATATCAAACGCACTTCCCTTTCTGAATAAGCAGTCTATAACAAGAATGGAAATTAATAGTGGTTTCTGAATTGCTCTCAAACACACAAAACGTCATCCACTTTTTTTTTTCTTCCAGACGGGACACTTTTCCAAGATGATCTAACCCTATGATGGCTAAATCTATTTAAAATAAACATTCAGAATAAACTCACCTCATAGCCGACAAAAGAAATAAAACACGCATTTATGGTGATCCAAATATTATAAGTTAAGACTTAAAAATTAAATTAACTCTCTTGGAAAAACAGTCATTGTAATCTTAACTCCATTCCACTTTTCTTTTTGCTTTTATATCTGTACTTTTTGGTCTGTGCTGGTTTGTTGGACTTTTTCCCATTTGTTTAATTTATTCTAGTCAAAAAATATTTAAATCATTCAGTAATGCATCAAAACATTTAAAAAATCTTAGATACACTCATGACAGCATTAATTTCTTAAATACCCATAATCGTGTGTGACAAAGAACCAGCCCCTGTGCTACCTTAATTAAATAAATTTTGAAGATGTCCTCTGACTTTGTCACGACTTCTGGGAGTCAGTGATCACGCACATTGGGATGAAAGAACAGGACACACAGCAATTTCTTAACAGCAACTCCATTAATTTTTTTTTCCTCTTTGGGAATTGTGAAATTAAGTTTGGGGAAGATGTACAGTCCCTTTAAAGCTTCCATCTTCTCTATCGCTCTTTTCCCCTGACAACACCTATTCTAGGTGTTCAGTCATTGCCTAAATGACCTGTGACAAAGAGAAAATACAGGACGCAAAAACCAGGCTGGCCTCATTAAAATGTCCAGTGGGAGAACTCGGAAGATGAGAAAGGGCTCTCTCTGGGTGGGTAAGGCTGGCATAATGGAAAGACTGTTGGACCCTCTCCCACCAGGATAGAAACTAAGGCTCAAAGGGCTGACTTGATTTGCCGAAGACCTGTGACTCATACAGAGACCTAGATTCCACATTTTCTGACTCTTAGGCAAAGATCTTGCCATTCCTGAGTTCTCATCTAATCTGTCCCTAATTAAAATTTTTTTACTGTGGTAAAATATCCATAACACATGACTTACCATTTTACCATTTTTAAGCGCACAGTTCAGTAGCATTAAGTACATTCGCACTGTTGTGCAACCATCACCACCTTCCGTCTCCCCTTTTTATCTTCCCAAACTGAACATCTGTACCCATTAAACAATGACTCTGTTCCTCCCTCTTCCCCTAGCAATCACCTTTTACTTTCTACCTCTGTGAATCTGACTATGTATTTCATGCAAATAGAATCATACAACCTTTGTCCTTTTGTGTTTGTGTTTTGACTTAGCGTGTTTTCAAGGTTCATCCATGTTATAGCATGTGTCAGAATTTCCTTCCTTTTAAAGGCTGAATAATGTTTCATTGTGTGTATATCCATTTTAATTTATCCATTCACTTAGTGGTGGACACTTGGGTTGCTCCCACCTTTTGATTATTGTGAATAATGCTATTACGAACACAGATGTACAAATATCTGCTTGGGCTAAATAACCTTTAATCAAGAAATTTCTCCCTTCCCTAGGGTCACAAGTCTAAAATGATGGTAGAGGGATCTGTACCTTCTTGAGTACCCCATTTTCTATTAGCACGATCATTTCTCCATGGACCACCCAGTATTTCACTAAGCTGGTTGCATATAGGTGTTAATGCAGCCCAAATTTAGGTTGATACAAAATGAATAGCTTTGCAATCAAGGTTAAAAGTCTCGAGTTCCTTTTTGGCCCTGGGAATTCCAACTGTGTACAGAAAATGGGCTATGCTAGAGGATACTGGCAAGCTCCCTCTCCTACTCTCTCCTCCTATTGTTTCACCCACTGGGAATTCAGCCGGAACAAAGACTCCCAATTCGGCTCAAGCTGACAACCACTTACTGAGCACTTAGCTAGCACTGAGATCTATAGTAAGTATTCACAGGTTTGATCTTGGCATCACTAACATTATCTTTCTTTGGAGGATACTATGATAGAATGGCACATTTCTAAAAGTGCTAGCTGTTACACAGCTGACAAGAAGAAGAATATATTAACTCACTGCAAAGGAAAAAGAAAACAGTATATGTAAGCGGAAGAAACAAACATCCATCCATTCCCTGGCACTTTTGTTCATGTTTTCTTGCCTGATGAAGGCTTGACACTCGTCAGGATGCTACTCTTCCTCACAGGCAGGATTTAAAATACCTCCAGAGCCTGCTTGGCAAAGCAATTAGAGAGCCCCTTGTATATTTCAATCTGGCTAATGGTTTCCTAAGCCATCCCTACACTAAAGAAGTGGCAAACAGCAAAGGCAGGAGCACCCTTCCCATGCCACACTCCCATAATGGAAGAGAAGCGGCCTGATTTGCTTGCCAAGACTGTCAGAGCCCTCTTGGAGTCCCAGTCTAACGTGACTTTTTATGCCTAAGTTACTGATTTCCCTGAAAACATCGCCTTACAATGGAAATGTGGACATTTAACTCAAGTGCTCTTTTTGTAATGGTTTTGCATTAGCTGCTGAGGAGCAAGGCAGCCACAAAGTTAACATATTGTGTTTCCTGGCAGGGATGGAGGGAAGGAGGGAAAGAGAGGAAGAAGAAGCTGTTGAAAACAAGATGTCATGTTATTTGATAACATTCTAAAAGAACATTAGATTTGTACTCTGTGAGTTGGGCTGTATAAACACAGGGTCATTCTAGGCAGGCAGGCCAATATTTGTCAGGTGGGGGGTCTCCCTTCCCTGGAGCACCTGGCCTCAAGTCCTATCAGGTATGTATGTGATAGGGCCCAAAAGCTGTCCTCTTGGCCTGCTGCATGCCATGGAATTTCACGCAAGTCCAGAACTTCTGACAGTCTGATTTGATAAAAATCCCAAACCCACAGTAGCCCATTATGTGGGTAAACTATTCATTTTATATTCACCTCCTTGTCGTGTTAGTGCAGAGGTCATCTAAAGAGGAGGCCTAATTAATCAAACTGTCAGAGGCAATGAGGAGGAGCATGTTAATAGGACTTTTTATTTCACCCAGGAAAGCGGCAGCCTGACAGGGACCAGAAAATATGGCCTGGGTGTTGCTGTTTATTAGCAGTGCTGAGATCAGTGGTAATAGGAGCCAAGGAGTGTGTGGTTGATGAAGTGCAGCGTGTCAAGGAGCAGCAGCAACTCGAAATTAGACTGACAAGAGCCAGCACTCGGTGGATATTGATAGCCGATGAATAGAAAGCCTGATGCAGAGGGGCATATCGAAGACGGTGGCATAGCGAAGAGAGGTTTGTGCAGTTAGGCAGGGGCAAAGAGAAAAAGCAGAGTTGGGGTTCCATTCTCCGCTGACAGCTGAAAGGGTCTGCTTCACAAATGAATCTCTGCTTCAGCCAAGCAAGATTTCTGCAAAGGATCCTATGAGCCAGTCCCTGTCCCAGGTGCTGGGATGCAAAGATGCACGAGACGCCACCCCTCCTGGCTAGTGCAGTGCTGACCTGGGGGAGCAGACACCCTTAAATATGAAGAAAGCTATATATCTTCAAACCTGAAAATTCATATTTACACCAAAAATGCAGGATTAACAAACAATGTCAGGGGGTTTGCAGAACCGAAGCCCAGTCAGGAACATTTGCAGAGGGAACCCTGGCTAAGAGTCCCTCATCTGCTGTCACCATCTTGAGGGATTATTTTTAAGAGGTGAATGAGCATCATTTGGAGGGAGAATGAGATAAATCGCAAAGGCACCATTTTCGTAACAGGGATTTTCAATGAAGGACTGGAGAATGTCTTCACGTCATTCCTACTGAACCCCACCTCTTATGCTTCTGTAGCTGAGGCAAGTGTCGGGAAGCTCAGAGGAATTAGCCAGCATGGAATCAGCAGGGATGGGTTCTCAGACTCGATGGCACGAGAACAGCATCTGAAGGGTTCCTTCTTCCATAAACCTGGTGCTGATGCCAGGCGCCCGCCGGGCAGCCTCATTCTCTACCTCTGGGTGGAGGCCCCAGCTTCCGATTGCTTCACAGATTCCATAGATGATCGTGAGGTACACTAACATTTTATAGCTTTATACACTGATTCTTAAAACAGCCTTTAGGGAGGTTACCGCATGTGTCCAATTTGATCTATAAGGAAATGGACAGGCCATTTTATGCAACTTTCTTCCACGAGGATGAGATGCAAAGGGCTAACTTATTTGTTTTCAGAAAGCATTCTCTGACAGTTAGAAAAGCATTCCGTTATCATTTTAAAACCCCTCTCTATGATTCCTTCACAGGACTTACTCTAATTCATAACTGAATTTGTTTTATTTCTGTTTACCTGCTTGCTCTTCAGTCTCCCCCTGCCCTCGAGATTCAAGGTTACCACAGCAGGAACTGTGTATATTTTATGCCTAATATACATCCATTATTAAGCACAGAGCCTGGCACAATGCAGGTGCTCAACAAATTTGTGTGGAATGAATGAGTGATTGTACCTAAGCACAGCTTAAAATGAAATTGGTTAGTTAGAATGTAATGAATCTTATAGTTCTGCTGTGTTTGAAGATGATTTCATTACTTCACTACAAAATATTCACTAAGCACCTATTACTGCCAGGCTTTGTCAGACTTGGGGCTTCAATGAACAAAAGAGCCTTGACCCCCTACTCACACAGCTCTACAGTCTCACTCCTTGTCTAGAGCAGAATAAACAATAAATATAATGTCTGAAACACTATCAATTATAACAGGTGTGTTAAACTGGTCCTATATTCAGGTTGTACGAAGTAATTTGCACGTGTTATTTCTTTGATGCTCACAACCATCTTATAAATTAAATGTTGTTATGGGTCCTACTTTACAGATAGAGATATGAGCTCTGGAGAGGTAAAGTAACCTGTCAGTGTGACCGGCAAATGGGCACCGGGGTTTGACTCCAAAGCCTGGATTTGTAAGATCAGCAATAAGGCGTTTCTAAAATACCCGAACAACAAAGAGAAAAATAATAGCTACATATGTGAACTTCCTTGGACTCTATTCTGCACCCAGGTTTTGCAGCCAATAGTTTAATGGCATATGTCTTCCTGAGGTTTTTTAGTTTGGAAAGAATTTCCACATAAAATGACACATTTCACCCTCAGAAAAACTCTGTAAAAGGAAAGGGAGGGAATAGTACTTTCCAGAAGAGGTAACAGGCTCAGAAAAGGTATGGCTTGTGTCACACGGTTGGTAAGCAGTCGAGATAAGTCCTGAACTTGGTCTCCTGGCTCTCTGGGTTCCCAAGATCATTTTAATTTTTGCATTTAAAGGATTCATAAACTATCCCGGTGGATCCTTGAAGAACAATTTGGGGGCAGCACAGAATCGTGAGACAGAGTAGCAGCTCGGCAGGGCAGCAAGAGCCACCTGGGGTCTTCGTCTTGGCCTCAGCACTAACCAGCTGCGGGAGTGCGAGTGAACCTCCCTCTCTCTGGGCCTCGTCTTCTTATCCTGTGCATGGGGACCTTGATGACATGATCTGTAAGTTGTTTTCTAGCTCTGACATTCAATGGGAAGCTCCATTTTACTCATTTTTAATTTCTCAGTTTTTCGATTCCTTTCTTTATCTTTTAGCTGCTTTTATGACATTTGAGAATTAGATGTGACAAAGTTTGGCCCCCATGGCTCAGGACTCTGGCTGTCAGGTCTCAGAAATGCAACTGTCCCTGCTGACCTGACCCACATAAAGTGTGAAAAGGGGGCGCAGAGTAGGGAGGTGGTCTTAACCAGCAGGTAGCATTTGCCCTGATGGATAATGGAGAGTCCGAAAGCTCAATGTCCTCATATTTATCATTTAAAACAGGCTGATTTAGAAACTTTGTTACTGAGGAAACTTTACCTTAGGGCCACAAATTAGTCTATCTATAATCTTATCAGGAACCCCACCCTAACCCATCACTCTATGAGAGGTGCTATTTTAATGTTAAAAGAAGCCTGTTTCCACAAATGTCCATTTATCTTTGACCATTTTCATGTGTATTCCAACAGTGTTAGAGGGACTTTCAAAAGAATACAATGCTTTATGCAGTGGGCCTCATTATCACGGAATTTAAAGGGGCGAGAGTGGGATATGTTTTTAATCTCCCTGATTGACAGGCTGCACGGGGGTGGGTTGGAGATGTGGAGACGGGAGACCTGTGCCCCAGTTCCCGCTCTCCATGCAACTCGATGCAGTCGTGGGCAAGTCGTTTAACCTTGATTTCTTAAATTGAGAATGGAATCACAGCAATTAAGCCTGCCTCAAAGGAACTTGGGGAGTAGAAGGGAGCGGCGAGTTCCCATTTCCTGCCTCTTCTCATTTTGCCCTTTCTGCTCATTTAAGGCTGCCGCAAACCACCTCAATTGGTCACTATAGAATAAAAGCAGAAATCGTTTCACTTCTCTGCTTAAAATGTTCAAGAGCTTCTCACTGCCTAAGGATAAACCCCAAATTCTTGAGCTTCTCGCACAGAGTCCTGGCCTCCACCTAGTGCTCCGGCTGCACTGGCCTTCCTGCAACCTCTACCCTTTGGCCTTCGTCTCCTTGATCTTGTTATTTCCCGTTCCGAAGGCCTCTCTCTCTACCACTGCCAAGTGGCCAGAGCTGAGTCACCCTTAAAGGTCTGGCTTAAACATGACCCCCACCTAGGGGTCTATGGACCTGAGCCAGCCCCTCCTGTAGTATGAAACCTGCCCCTCTGTTCCTACAGCGCTCTGTGAGGACCTTTATTCAGGCAGTGTCTGTAGTATTTTAATTACTCATGTTTCTATGTCCTCCCACCTCACTACGTCAGTATTTCTCAAGGGGTCCTTACGTCAGGATTATCTGAGGTGCCTGTTAGAAATGAAGACTCCTGGGTCCCACGCAAACTCACCAAATCACAACCTCTGGAGGTGGGGTATGACTTGTGCACTAACGATGAGAATCATTTCACTAGAGCGTGAGCTCTCAGGGGCAGGAATCATGCCTGATTCACTGTATGCCTCCAGAGCTAAGCACGGTACCTGGCACATAATAGGCACTCAATGAGAAATTTGTGGATGAATAAGTAACTTATGCCCTTAGAACACAGGCAAGTGAAGTTCTTGTCTTGAGGGTTTGATTTGAAGATGCGCTTCCTTAGATGTCTCTAGAAACACGTTTTGTCTGGCAGCATGGGGCTATACAAGCTGCTATTAGGACGAAGGAGCTAAGACAGCACTGCCACTTTCCTTCACCAACGTTATTCTATGTGTTTCTGCAAAAGGGATGGTGTGAACTACAACAAAAGTAGGGACTAGGAAAGAAGGGCCTTGGGGGGCAGCCACAGATGGAGACCTTCCCAGCTGAGGATGCCCAGCACATACTGCACCTTATGCAAATATGATTCCTGGTGCAGTCAGCAAGCATTCCTTGCAAGGATATGCAATTCAGCTACATGGTGGGAGGGGGCTCTGACGGGAAACACAGCCTTCTTAACTGTTACTTTTTCCTACCTCGGAACATTAAAATAAATATGAGGCTAAACTACCAGCAACTAAAATTAAGCCTCTGGCGACAACCAAATAGAAGTAACAGATTCCCTAGGACCTTTTTCATTGAAAATTGAATTTGAGGTCCAAGCCTAAAGGGGTACACTGCCACGTCAAGCTGCAGACTCAGTCTGGGAAGCCTCCACATCTCAAAGGCATTTCAGGTCCAGAAAGACACAGGGAACCTGCTGAGGTGGATGAGCTGTTTCTGTGTTATCTGTTGGCCCTCGGCATCCTTTAATTTAGTCTTTTTCAAAACCATCTCTTTGAATTGAGGCTTTGCAGGGGCCCTAACAAAATGAAGATGGAAACCACTTTATTTCATTTTGGGGACAATCAAATTTCTCTCCAATAGGCAATTTCAAAACTGGCTAATTCTGTAAGCAGCGTACTGCAGCCCCAACAGTGATGCCACACTCTGCACACTTGCTTTTGGGCTGCCTATGGTGACATTCTCACTGAATTCGTTTCTTTAGATTTTCCCTTCCTATGGGGAAAATTGAGTGCACCGAAATTTCTGGTAATTTTCTACAGTTTGCTCTGTGATTTCAAAATGGCGGATTTCATTGGACACCTAGCGATAAGAACTAGCAAAGAAAACTTTTTCTTCTGCTCTGAGCTTCCCCACTGTCTCGAAAGGACAGATGTCTTCTTGCTAAGTCTAACTCACCACAGCTGGCCAGGGAGCTCAGACTTGGTCTCTCTGGGGCTGGCTTTGCCTTCCCTAAAGAGAGGACCACAGGGACAGCATTTTAATAACTTCTGTATACAGCAGGAGTCAACTAGGAAACTTCTGGGTGCTCTCCAGTGCTGCTGCTGCAGTCCACAAAAGAGGTTGGGGGAGTGTCATTTCTTCCCTCAAAGAGGTCATCTCTGATCTCGTCTCCATGCCACACACCTTTGTTTCACGCACTTCTTTGCACAAACAACTTCTTCACAAAATTCCTTTAAAACCAAAGGGGCTTCTTTTTATCTTGGCAAGGAGACTATTGTTGCTTGAAACAAAAGGGATCTGCACCTTAGTCCCTATGACATTGCTATAGGAACCTTATTTACAGTATGATAAAAACCTGTTCCATTCTTACAGCCTCATTAAAGCTAAGCCTCATTTAACTAGTAGGACATTTTTACAATGGGTTTACTGGCGTACTGTGATAAATGGCTGTCTAACATCCTTCAACAATAGCCAGGCTGCAGCCATAACCGCGATGTGTATAAACACAGCGTCAGTTTAACAATGCACAGGGCTGAATAGCAGGAAGCTAAGGCCAACATTTTCCTTGAACATGTGTGTGTGTGTGTGTGTGTGTGCGCGCGCAGTGGTTTGGGGGGGGGGGTGGAAAGCACTGGCGGGAAAATTTATAAAAATTTTTAACAAGTTTAATGTCTCTGCTGAAGAGAGACATTTGATGACCTTTGAAACTCATGACCTAATTAAAAAAGATTTCTGAAATTTGATAATTTGATCCCCGAAAGGTAAAAAAGGTTGGAAATAAAATGAAAATTACCTTGTTATCTCTCCTTTTAAAAATGTACCTGAAAAATGAATAGAATGATTTGTGAATATGTGCTAATTCTTCCAGAAGCTGAAGCCCAGCTTGCTTATTCAAGAATATGAGTTAGGTTCCTGGGTAAATCAAAACAACTAGTGCCAGGACAGATCCTGAAGACCAAGGCACTTTTTTTTTTTTTTTGGCCAGAGGGTCTAGAAATTCTGCATTTTTTTTCTCTTGATAAAGATTCTAACCATCACAGTCATATTAAACACCGTTCAGGCCTCTTCCTGGTACTTGGATGCCAAAGGGTGGAGAAGTATCATGTTTCTTAAATTAGGGGAGAAACTTCAATGTACTCAACACATTCAGATCCTACCCAGATCTGATCCTGGCCCCTTGATTTAATTTCACACCAAATGCTATTGCATAACTGGACAGAGCAAAACCTCTAGTATTTACACTGGAGACTAAGGTCTGACATTCTGTCTAAATGAAATTTCCCAGGTGTCCCAAGCAGTTTTTACCTGGTTTCCACGCTAGTAGTTTGAAATGTCACTACATATTGCTTCAATGACAGGTGAGCAAGAGCCAAAGTTAGCTTGGCTGGAGCTCAGAGCAAACAGTCCTCTGTCCCACTCCCTCCAGGGCACGGGCTCTCACTCTGTCCCACCAAGCAGCATGCCAAAGGGGACCCAAAAGCTTGCCAGTGACCCACTCAAAAGGCTAGTTAGGAAGGACCGTAGCCCACTATTATGGACAAAAGAACACTTAATCTCTCCTTCCCTCTCTAGGCTTTAAGAATAAAAGGCTACCTTTTGGGTGAATTTTGGCAATATCTCTATTTTTATTATCAGAATACACATTTAAAAGAAAAACTTAGTTTTCTATTAAACTAATTTTCATAATGTTAAACAAATTAAAAAGCTAAGTACATATCCTTAGGTTACTCCAATGTCTTGTTTTTTTTTCTTCTTGATACCAAAAGGCAGCTTCTGCAGCCTCCGCCTTCCTTCCCACATGGGATGGGAGGCAATCAGAAGGCATGTCTGCAGGCTTCATCAACAGTGTAAATCAATTAAGCATCACTATTCCCCTCAGGAAGTCATCCCTTTGCAGATCAGCCTGGCTTATCATGATGAGATATGGAGCTCCCCGCTCACAAAAGTAAAAATTCCTCACCTGGACAGTCCTGCCAAGATCAGAGCAGCCTCCGGGCACATCCAGAACTCATTAACCTGGCAGCCATTTTATTCTGCTCTTCCAGACTGATATACTGATGCTCTTACAAAAAGGCTCTGTGCCTCAGTTTCCCAACTCTAACCTAGGCTGCACGCTGGCCTGGTTAACGTTTCATCGCATCTTGAATTCAAAGCCTCTATACATTACTCTTGAAATAGAGCGTAATTTCTAAGAATTTAAAACTCTCTCCAGACATGGCATTAAGTTGCTCTTTATAAATATCATTTCTTTATAGGAAATTTGCACTTGTAGGCATCATGGAGGAAATCGCATAGCAATTCCTTTGGTATTGTTCGCCATTCCCCATAATAAGGAGCAAATAAAGAATCTGGGGAAAATTCACCCGGAGAAGAGACAACTAAGGAAATGACTAAATTCCCTTTGAATATCTGACAGGTAGACTAAGGCTTAGATGGATGTGGTTCAGCCAAAGGAGACTTGAGTAGAACATATGCCTGGCATGATGAATGGTCCTCAGTTGAGAAGAACAAAGGCACAGCAGTGTGAGAAGAAGGGGGACAGAGCACCCAACCAGCAAAATCAATCCTGACCATAGAGGGAATAACAAGTATCCTGGCCACATACTATGTACTACTTGGATGGTTAAGCAGAGAGTGGATGAATTCATCATTCTCATACTCTCTCTCTCTCTCTCTCTCTCTCTCTCTCTCTCTCTCTCGTGCGTGCATGCACATACATGTACATGTATGTTATATATGTATAGTAAGGTTTTGTTACTACAGAAGTACTGGATGGCTACATAAGCTTTAAGATATGTTGCAGTCCTGAGATTCTACAATCCTAAAAATCAAATGGAAACAGGAATAAAAAGAAATGGACTAGCCTCCACATCCTATATTTTTGCCTACTTTTTTTTTTGTAGATATAGTATATTTTAGGACTTACCAATTTCTTAAACAGTCATGACGGTTTCTTATATATATAAGACCCTTTACATGAGCACTGTCTTTCCAAGAAGGGTAGGCTCTATGTGAGCACTAATTATTCATGCAACCCCACAGCTAGCAATACGAACAAAAACTGTTTAGACTGAAATACACAGGAAAAGGCACTAATTCGCAGCTGGAAAAAAGTAATCTATACCCCTGTTAAAAATTACTATCTCATCACGAGGAACATGTCGTAGGAAGAAAATTCAGTGCCTAGCAGGAGTCAATCTTCTTAGTCTTCGTTTGATACATTTTATTCTGTCCTTTAAAGGACAGGAAGGAGTTCACTCATGCGGTTCAGTCTGCCTGTGAGAAGGACTCATCAGTATTTATGGAGTAAAGCAGCATGCTCCGAGAGTGCACAGCCGGCACTGCTCCCGGGCCATGTTCTAAAGGAAAACAAGGAAAGGTGGGACACAATGGGGAGAGGGTTTCTGCCCTGGTCTGTGACACAGTTCCGGATCCTCAGTGATGACATACGCCGGATGACATACACCCATGATAAGAAAGCTCAAAGGAGTTTCTCAGTCATATGTTAGTCTGACATTTCAACTTTCTAATTTTTCAAGACGGTCCTTTCTTTTTAAATTGCTGAAAGATGATATCCTCCTTAAGTCACGACAGTAACTTAAAACGATCCTTTGGTATTTTCAAATTGTTGATATATGCTCCAAGTTGGTAAAGTTTCAGAACCTAATCAAAGCAAAAAGTAAAAAAAAAAAAAAAAAAAAAAAAAAATCCATGGAAGAAAGCTAGCATTTAGTGTGTGTGTGTGTGTGTGTGTGTGTGTGTGTGTATGTGTGTGTGTATATATATGTATATATATATATATATAAAATCACCTTTAATCTGCAAACTATTTTACAACCTTTATGTTGATGAGGTTCACAGAGGTTAAGCAACTTGCTTAGGGTCCCACAGTTAGTAAATAACTGAACCAGACTTCAAACACACTTCTAAGTCCAAAGCAATGCTCTTTTCAACACGCTAGAGGATTGCAATAAAGTCTGCAGTACATGCTGTGTTGGCATTCTAGAGAGTAACGAGTCATATAGGGTTTATTTGTGGGCTGGCACACTTTTGGTGCTTAACTCAGAAGCTGTGTTCCCAGAGTGAAGATACAGTTTAATGACACAAATTAACCAAATACATATCAAACTCCTAATTTCCAAATGTCCAGTGGGAATTCTGATGCTGCAGCACCTAAATCATAGGAGGTATTCCTGGAAGGTAAGAAAAGGTAAGAAATGGAGCCCTGGACATGGCATGCAACTCATGTCAAATGGAAGGAACCCTAACTTTAGAGCTAAAGCCCTGAGTCTTATTCTGGCTCTTCCAGACCAACATCTGCCATTGCTTCTCAGTCTGTTTTCTCTTGTGCTAAATGAAATTTGAAGATTAGATGATCTCAAAGGTCCTTTTCGGTTCCATGCATGAGAAAATATTTTGAGGTTGAGAAAGAAAAAGTTAAAAAGTGAAATAAGGAACCATGAAATGTTAGAGGCTGAAAGAAACTCAGAAATGAATGAGTACAATATTTTCATTCTATACATGAAGAAAGCGAAGGCCGAAGGGACAAGGTGACATCCAAAATCGCACCACCAGGAAGTGAACCATGTATATGACTCGTGCTCCCTGAATTTCACATCAACTCTCCTCCAACAACACAGAGCGTACTGGGCTTAAAATGAAACACATAATTAAGGAAAAATATCCCAAAATCCGTATTTAACTATAACCCACGTCCCAGCCAAATTATCCATATCTCAACCAACACAGTTACTGAATTAACTGGCTTTTAATTTATTTTGCTCTCCACTGTTACAGGAAAGAGGCAGAAAGACGTCCCCACCAGGAGTCATTCTAGGAATAAATACACAGCCAACTCAAACTTCAAAGCCAGTTGTTTTCACATTTTAGTGGGCATAAAAATCACCCTGGGTGCTAAAGTACAGACTCCCCCACCCTGTCCCCAAAGGTTCTGATTCATGTCTAGGCAGGCCTGGCCCAGCACTGTATAAGTGAGAAATGAAGTCAAGGCTGAGACCTGTATTCTAAAGCTGGATGAATGGGGCCAATATGTTGTTAATAATGGTTACTTGAAGATAACAGGAGACCTTGACTTAAAATTATCAGGGTAATTTTGTACAGTTATTAAAATAAAAAAAGTTTTTGTTTAATCCTTAGAGATTTAAATTTAACCCAAACACTCCATCTACCAAAGATGCCTGCTATCAGTGTCGTGTTACTTTCTGTGCACAATGCCAGCACATTCATAAATAAACCCAATTTCCTAAAGAAGGGCTTTTATGAGACCATGGAATATCTGGTTTAAAATAAACAAAGTCACTATGACAACTCTAATTTTATAATAAGAAAACCCATCAACATCCCAGGAGAGAAAATAAAAGCTAAACATGGCGTTTGAAATGTTGCATCTCGTGAAGACTTAAAAATGTTCAAGTCTTCATAAGAAAGAAGGCTTTGCAGCCCTTTTAGTTCATGTTATAGGGAGAAGCCTTGACAAGGTAATAAAATATTCAGTATAGCAGTTTTCACATCGACAACGTTTTACGCAGAAGCTCTTTCTTGGTTCATAGTATTTCAAGATGTACCTCAATTAAGAGAGCTACATACAATTGGAAATAACAGTCTCCTGCCCCTTCCTCTTCACCTCAAACTTGCCATACGTGTGGTTAGGTTGGATTACATAGACCAGTATCAAACAGCTTTCTCCTCTTTGGAAATCCCGAGAAGAACATGTGTATTGTGGCAATTAGTTTTGCTCAAGGGTGGCCAACTGTTTTCAGAAAGCCAAACTGAGACTCTTTTCCCAGAAATGAAAAGACATGGTTTGAACCATCTGGAAGCCGACAGTGACTAGGAGTCTGTATTTGAGAGTCCGCCTGCTGTCTATTCCACTTTGTAGCCCACATGGCCACTTGTGTAGGAAAAAGAAAACACTGGGGGGTCAGCGGTTACAGAGGCACACAGGCGTTTTGTACTTGGCACAGCCAAGACCAGGTGTGCCCTAAAAGAAAGCAGTGATGGACAGATGAGAATTTCACACTCCGCATATAGCATTTTTCTCTTTAAATCCAGGGGATCCTGTATTTTTTTGTGAAAGCTGGCTTTTCTTCCTGTTTTCATTATGACATAGTTTTTATTTTTTCTTATCAACACACACACACACCACACACACAACGCACACACACACACATTTCTACTTCCTTGGGCCATAATATAAATGTGGAGTCCAACTCTCCCACACCCCTTAAAATGAAGGAAATCCCTTACCGACAAGAATCAGGAACACACAGTCCCCTATTTCTGGGTAAGTGGGGTGGGAATTTGTCTGCTCAAAAGAACTTGACAGATTGCTGGTGGGAATGTCAAATGGTACAGCTTCTATGGAAATGATATGGTAGTTTCTCAAAAAATCAAGCTTAGAATTACCAACTAGTCTGGTAATTTTATATGTAGCTCTATATTCAAAAGAAGTGAAAGCGGGACTCAAACAGATACCTGTACGCCTATGTTCACAGCAGCATTATTCACGAGTCAATAGGTGAAACAACCCAAGTGTCCTTTGATGGATGAATGGATAAACAAAATATGGTATATACATACAATGGATAAACCTTGACAACATTATGCTAAGTGAAATACGGCAAACTTAAAAGGACACATATATATGACTCCACTTATATGAGTACCTAGAGTGGTCATATTGATAGGGACAGAAAGTAGACTGGTGGTTGTCAGGGGCTGGAGGGAGAAGGAAGTGGCAGTTATTGTTTAATGGGTATAGAATTTCAGTTTGGGATGATGAAAAAGTTCTGCAGATGGTGCTGGAAATGGTTGAACAACAATATAATGCCACTAAATTATACGCTTAAAATGGTTAAAATGATCAACTTTATGTTATGTATATTATATCACAATAAAAGAAAAACCTAATAGGAAATGATGATGTTGAACCAGAGATGCCATTGAATGGGCCTGGGTTGGTACTTTATTTGTGAAACAGCGAAGTCGAGAGCCAGCAAATCTATCCCTGCAGGAGTGGAAAGGATGCTCTACCTTCTGCAACTCACACCCCAACATCGGGATCATTAGAAGACGCTCTGAAGACTGTTAGGGCTGCTTCAAGATTAAATTTTTTTTTTAAAAAAAGGTACTTCAGTACCTGAAGGCAGGCATACAATAAAAAGAACCTAAAAAAAGAGAGAGAATGTTCCTTGGAAATTGGCTAAATCTTCTTTATGAAGAGAAAAAGTTCTTTAAAATTTTTTCCACAAGCCTTATTTCAGATTCTGAATGTAAGCACCATATATTTCCTATCACGAATAGAAATTCAGGTTATGTTTCAAGAGATTATCCTATGTAAACATCCAGGCAGAGATGCTGGGCACTCACTGTCTTTTATATATTCATCTGATCGACTTAGCAATTGCGATTTGACAAGTTTGTCAGCCTCCCTCAAGTGTTGCCAGATTTAGAGAGTAGGGAAAGACCAGTTTCCAAAACAGCGATCTGCCCTAAAGAACTCAGAAAGCTCTCTCTGGTTCTGGGCACATTTTGCGAACATAAAACTGAAAAGTGCACACTCAACACCTGTTCTTCATTACCCTCTGCTTTCCAGGGCAAAGATGGTCCTGTTACGGGAAGTAATCAAAGACATAAACATTCCTTTAACATAACAATAATCTGAAAGCAGCAAAAAGCAAAATGCAAACAAAATCAACTCTAGAAGCACCAACTAACTCCCAGCATGAACTCATTTTTGCTATTCTATGACCCATTTGGAAAGAAAGTAAAAAAAAAAAAAAATCACCCAAGACCTACAGATCCAACTTGGGCATAAAGGAATAATAAGACTTCAATATGTTTTATATAAAAATCATTGTATAAATAATGCAAATAACTTAAAATATGTAAGGATACCAAGAGTCTTTTAAAACTACTCAGAAGTAGGAAAGGGAAATAAGTCACGTTTAAGTATTATTTTAAACAATGACTTCCTTCATTCGGGGAAAAAAATCCAGTTTCTATTTCTGTCCCTCTATCTATTTTCCTGGAGTGGATCTCTAAGAGAAGTTTACTAACATCCAAGCACTTGCAAACAAGGAATCCAATATATACCATTCCCATCCACTCTAACGTACACATAAATGATTAAATGAAAAGCTACTGTAGTAAGTTTAATTGAAGAAACTGAAATAGATGTATTTATTATTTTTGCCGACAGGGCAAAAAGTATGGAAAAAGGCACAGTCTCTATCATCTGGTATTTATTTGATAGATGAAAAGTTTAGAAAGAAATCTAAAAAGGCGCATATGAAGAGATTTTAAATCTGGAAAGAAAAGGGTCATATAGTAGGCAGCCGGCTGGGAAAAAGAGTATTAACTGTTGGAAGAAAGAAAAGATGCACTGTCCTAAAGAACCTATGGATTAGAAAAAAGACGAATACAATAGTTAAGACTAGTTGAGTGACTTTGGAATTGGATCTGTCAATTTTTATCCAAACGGTAAACTTATAAAAGAGAAGAGGTAAGAAATCTCTAACACATTTTCTTTTTTTTTGTATAGATTCATGTCATTCAGAAAGGTTTCTCTGCCATCTATTCAGGCCAATTCTGAAAGTTCAGTTTCAATATCATACTGAGAACCATTGAAGAAAATAAAGCACCAAATAGTTGTAATTATGTATAGGAAACAGACTTCAAAGGGGAGCTGTCCACTTCCTGTCCCCAGCAAAGAGCAGAGTGGACTTTTCGGAGTTGCTTTCCCAAGCTCTCCTCCATCCTCCCGCAGCCCTGAGCCCTGGCTTCCGTGTGGAGATCCATGGTAAGCTGACAAAACTTCACGCCTAGCAAGGTAGACTCTGAGACCTAGGCTAAGGCCGTGAGTGCCTGTCATTCTTTTGGTCCCGGTAATTGGTATGAGAGTGAAGATAAGACTCAAGTCAGCTGGCAGGATCAGCTGCAGGACTTTACTGAGTCTGCCTTTCCCCTACGTACATTCTCTTTTCCCCTTTTAGTTCCCCCAAACCACTGGCAGGCATTTGGAAAACATGAGGAAACACTATGCCTGAGAATGGAGCCAACCTGTAAGAAAAAAAAACCTCCTCTAAAGCCATATCTACCTTTGAATTTTTAATACGTGAGCCAAAACATTCATTAAATTAAATCCCCAAATGGAGGATGACTATAATTTCAGAATAAAGGATAGTTCTTCCCAAGAAGCTGATAACATACACAATACAATACATGCAAACAATGTCTTTTTTTTTTTCATTTTGCCACAGTATACTATGATAGTTTACCTTCCATTCCTTGATATACTTGAATCAGTTAACCATTTTGAAACTTAAGATTTTCAATAATTAATACTATTTCTCAATCATCTGGATAAACAGCATTACAGGTGTCTGTTCGGTACTACTGGCAAAAACCTGCTAATTTGAGGCTATTTTGCCTTAGAGAAGAGTCTTTGATCAAAAACAGAGAAAGATCTGGGAATATTCAAAGCTGTGACTTGTTGCTCATATTCAATCAATTCACTCTCATGGTTTATCATTTTATAAAATTATAATTTTTATAATTTATTTTATGCTTTACTTTCTATTATGTGGGTGCAAGGATTTGGGCAAGAAAATCCTCAAGGAATTTATTGGTTTTGGAAGCTAGACACCTGGATAACTCCAGGCTCTCTGGTGCACCCAACTGAGCTTAGAGCTCAGGTTTTGTATTAAGCAAACCGTGTCTGATTTCTATTTCTACTACTCACTCCATCTAGACGATTTTAGACAACTCACCTGTGGGTCTCATCTACAGGTTCTATACCATGAAGATTAGCATACCATCTTCACAAAGTTGTGAAGATGAAATAAAATGTTTAGCACAGTTTCTGGCACATGGAATACTATGCAAATTAAAAGTATCTCAAGTGGTCTGGGCTGAGATCTCATGTAGAGTTTATGCAGTTATGTTAATTAAGTAGGTGAAACTGGAATATTACAGCAATTGGAAAAAGTGATGGATCATACCTGTGCCACAGGAGACATTTAAACTCACTTATTTGTTTGGTTATTTGCTTAAGCAAAATAGTGTACGTGGAAAACAACACACTTGGTGTCCAAATGTAGCCCTGATTCCTAGTTTCGGGCCTTTGGAAGGTAAAATTTGAAAAGACAGTGAAAGAGGTGAAAGTTTCAGTGAATGGGGCCTTTGAAAGCTACATCCCAGCATGTAGTAATGATATAATGCCTTCCCTAAAGTAGCCATCACTAACACCCCTCTATTTTATTTCTGTGCGTGGCACTTCCTGGTATCTGAGAATCTCATTTTACATTATTTTTTATTTTTGGTCTGCCTATTTCTTGTTAGAATGGAAACTGCATGAGAGCACTGACTTTGCTCCTAAGCCTGAAAAAAGAAGGTGTTCCACAGATATTTGCTGACTGACTAAATGAAATTTATTATTTGGTCCTGTGAATTTCTACATAGAATCACTACTTTCAAATTAAGAATTTTATTAGTTTCTAAACTCCCCACTTTGAATGAGGACCCAGTCAGGAGAACAATGTGACAGGCAGGTAATTCAATGAAGGGATTACTAAATGGAGAATTAGTTTTAAAGGTGTTAGAAGAGAGCCTTATATTTAGCAATTGTAGAATGCCACTGCCCCACATGGAAGAGATGCTGTTGCTGGAGGCCAGGACTGCTCTGACAGCTGGAACCACAATGTCCCACCCAGAAGAAGCTGGGTCCACTGAGGAAACGGTTCTCCAGGGGAAGCCAGACTCCAGAAGCCTGCCGGAGGTTAGTTAGTAGAGGAGCCTGGGAATCCTCGCTGGCAGTAGTCAGTCGGCCCTGTGATGCAGATGAGCAGGGCAAGGGCTGGAACAGAGCTGAGTTGCAGAGCAAAGGATCAGCACAGCCTCTGAGTTTTAAAACATTAATATGAAGGGGCAATGACAGGCGTGGATCCAATCACAGGTCAGAGGCCTAGCTATTATCTTCCTTCTCTTTAAATGCTTTTGTGAATTCAACTGAAACAGGACTTTTTGGTGCCAAATACCTATTGAATGTTTGGATAAAATACACTTGAAAGAAATGATTATTAAGGCCTATACCACCATGACATTCTGATTCTTTACCTTCTGAGCTGACTCTATTTGGTAAGAATGGGAAACTATGTTTAATACTACACCTAACTGAGCACACTTCTCAGCCTCTGAATTGAATGTGAGTGTGTGTGTCTGTGTTTTATATTATAACAAATACTTTAAGCATATACGCATATTTCAAATTTTTACCGACACACATGACAGAATAGTTAACAGAAATATTAATCTCTGTTTGGTTTTCCTCTGTTTTTCTCTCCCTTATTCCAAGAAAGCCCTTGTGTTCCTTTGCCTCAGGGGTGTTTGTATATCATAGTTTAAATAGAAGTTGCCAGAAACACCACCTGCCCCCACCCTTCCTGGCTTTTGTTTTCACTGAGGGCTTGAAGCTAGGTCAACACACTGGGGAGGGGAGCCCGGTGAGTGCCCTTGGGGACAAGGTGGAAGTGAAGGATTACCAGAGGCAGTCAAGGTAAACTGGAAGGGAAATTTTTCTACAGTGAAACAGATGGACTGTCCGGAGTAGTGAGGCCTCAGCTGGAATTG
Organism: Eonycteris spelaea; assembly: GCA_003508835.1. Classification (NCBI taxonomy): domain Eukaryota; kingdom Metazoa; phylum Chordata; class Mammalia; order Chiroptera; family Pteropodidae; genus Eonycteris; species Eonycteris spelaea. Next base: position 10,608,877 of record PUFA01000007.1, read on the forward strand.
CTGGCAAGGGGCCTGGGTGGGTGGGGGAGTGACCAGCCCTCAGCCCTCAGCAAGACAGCTGTGTGATCGTCCCTCAGGAAGTCAAATCATGCCCTCACTCCCAGCTTGTCCAGCCCAAGTCAGGGAAAACAGAGACACCACCTGCTTTCAAGAGACCATGTAACGTCTACAAAGGGCCCCTTGAAAGCAGTGGACCAAAAGTCCCGGAAGCCCCCTCCAGAATATCTGGGAGCTCTCCAAGGCCCTGGGTTGGGAGCCAAGCAGAGTGACCCTTAATCATGAGTGACATCTACCTTCTTCTTACGTTACAGAGTAAGGGCTCAGATTTAGATTGATTTCAACTCTGAAAGCGAGCAAATAAGTTGACGTGAAATATCTTGCATCTGTATATCATAGTGGAATAATAGTCACACCTGCTACACGTTTAAACAGTTAAAAATTCAAGTTGCTGGTGCAGAGTTATAGCTCACGCCTTGGGCTTTCATCAGTAGGTGCAGCTGTGGAATTGTTGAGAGCGGAAGGGGCAGGTTATATTCGGAATCCTAACTTCAGACATGGACTTGCTGATGGTATGACAGAACCTCGGTATGACGGCACGGACGTCTCTTGGAAGAACCAACCCCACATTCTACAGAGAAAGCAACGGAGTTCCCCCAGAAGCCCTGGATTCACGTAAAAGATGCCACATATTATGATAGCATTTCCCAAGCTTCGGTTCTCATGTACTAGAGTCATGATTCATTTGCCACATCTGTGTACCACCTGTACTAATATTTACTGAATATTTCTCTACATATGGACTCACTTTATTTCTTAAAAAAATTTATTCTCACTCTAAAGAATGGTATCCATGAAATCACAAGTTTGGTGTGCTACACACACACACACACACACACACACACATACTTTTCAATATGCAGTCAATCAACACAAAATTACTAAAGAACGAATGTTCATTTCTGCACTAAGGTTATGTCACGCTTCATTAAGTGGCATAACTTAGCACAGTTTAGGGAACTGCGTCACATGCATTTCTATCAGAATTATGGTTGTCTGGATAGTCTGAAGGCATTTTCTCTTCCCTTTGATCCTAGTTTCCAGACTTTGATAACCTTCTGATGATGTCTGAATATAAAATGATACTGTGAGAGAGAGAGAGAGAGAGAGTGAGTGAGGTAGATGAAAGAAAGAAAAGGCAGGAGGAGAAGGGAGAGATGAAATAAGGGAGAGGAAAGGGAAGAAAAGAGAAAAGACGATGTCTGGGCGAGCTATCCAAACAAAAACATTAACAGCATAGGAACCTCTGTATTTGTGTATGTGTGCATGAGCAACGCAGTCGCGCCAGGAAGTCTGTTTATCAAAAACATGGTTACCTCATGAAGAGGCAGCATTATCCTGAACAATGACACATTGCTGGCCTCAAGCATAAAAGAGAAAATAGGAAGCATTGATGCTTGCGTCCTCCAGAGTCTTCCAGAGCCCCTGTTGTTCACCCTGCCACTTGATCTTTGCCTTTTTGCTCTGCGGAGACTTCCAGCTAGCCACCTAGCCAGCCCTCCCTCTACACCTTCCCCACTTACCTTGCTTATCAGCTCAGGAAGAAATTTCTGCAAAACTCTTCCTCTGGTCACTGATATCTCTGGGAACCAAACCCATTAAGATATTTTTGATCCTTACTCATGCTATTTTGAATGTCTGGTGCACAGGAAGGAACCGATAAAAATAGAATTACAATGCCCTCACCGCCAGTGGAGCAAAGGGGCTGATTAAGATTGATGTCTGAATAAATATACGATAGCAGGCCCTACATTTTAATAGCTGTGATGGAAGCAGGAAAAAAAGAGTGCAGTTTTCACTGACTGTAGGTATTTATATTTCTGCTCCCTTACCATGTATTTTTTTCTTAAAATGTGGCCCCTATTAAAAGGCATGTGGAATAATAATACGAAATAATAGCTAATATTCATTGAGCACTTACTAGATGACAGGCATGGTTTTGTGAAGCTTACAGGTACTGACACATCCTCACAGGGATGGGAAGATACTATTATTTCTTTTTTATACATGAGGAAAATTCAGAATCAGAGATGTAGCAATAGCACAGCAAAGAGATTCAAGCCCAGTCCTGCTTCTCCAAATAAATATATTAGCACAGGTGTTACTTAATCTCTCTTCACAGCCTCTTCTGTAGTTAGAGGTATCTAAGATGCAGGTTGCTATGAGGACTAAATGAGAGATACATAAAGTCCTTCAGAGAGTGCCTGCCACAGAGTAAGCATTCAAACACAATGCATCATCACCACCACCACCACCACCACCACCACCATCATCATCATCATCATCATCATCATCATCATCATCATCATCATCATCATTCCTTCTTCCATATCTTCCACTGATTAGGAGGAATATTAAGAGGAATCTCTCTCTGTGAGCCTATGAATCTGGTGATATAAAACAAGTAAATTTCAGCGAAAGAAGTACTGCCTAATCTTTACATTTTCTCCAAAGAAGGAGCTAAGTCTCATGGTCACTGGAGGGTACCTAGGGAACTCCATAAAGAGTTCCTCAGTCCAACTAGACTCGTGTCCTTTGACTAGTCACATTCAATTTATGGTCTGCACTCATTTCGACTCAAAGAGCCTTGCTTACCTGTGAGTGATTATACTTGTGCTTGGTGACTGAATTCTTTTAGCTGTCCATTTTAATAATTCTAGCCACTTTTATTTTAGCACATTCTTTTATGTAATTTTATTATATAACTTTAATATTTTACTCCTCAGGTATAAATAGAATGGTCCATTATGAAGTGTACAGCTAAGTGGTGCTATTCTGAACACAGATTTACTTAACTGTCATTTTATGTATATGGAGAACTTGTTCTTCAGATTGTGGACAGCCTTTCTTGCTTTGTAATAGCATCTTCTGAAGAGGAAACATTTTACATTTTGATAAAGTCCAATTTGTCATTTTTTTTTCTTTTATGGTTCATGCATTTTGTGTGTCCTATGAAGAAATCTTTGCCTATCTCAAAGTCGCAAAGATTTTTAGTTTCTTTTCTGGATGTGTTATAGAATTAGTTTTTATACTTCAGTGTAAAATCTATTTTATATTCATTTTTGCATATGGTGTGAGGCATGGGTCAAGGTTTTCCATACTGCTATTCATTTGTCCAAGTACCATTTATGAAGATTATTGTCTCTTAAACTGCCCTGGCCTTGCGTCAAAATTCATTTGACCATATCGTATACGCATGGGTCTGTTTCTGGCCTCATTTCCCTTTACCATTTATCTATGTGTCTACCTTTCACTATCACCACACTGTTTTGATTGCTAAAAGCTTTATAGTAAGTCTGGAAGTCAGATAATGTAAGTCCACAACCTTTTATTTTTTTAATTGCTTTTGGTTAGATCTTTTTCATTTTCAAATAAATATCAAAATCAGCTTGTTTATTTCCAAAAAAAAAGTCAAAAAGCCTGCTGAGATGTTCGACTCAATAGACTAAATTGAATCTACAGATCAATTTTGAGGAGAAATTATATCTTCATTTGTTTCTTTCAGCACTATTGTTTAATTTTCAGTCAAGAGACATTCCACATCTTATGTTACATATTTATTATATTTTTGCTTTTGTTTTTCTAAGCTATGATAATTAATATTTAAAAAATTCTTTTTCACTTCAGTCTGCTACTATACAAATATACATTTGCTTTTTGTATTTAGTCCTGTATTCTATAATCTTGTGAAATTCAATTCCTTCTAGATTGTCAGCAAATTCCTTAGAATTTTATTTTTTTTATAGATGCCTTAGAATTTTCTAAATTAACAACCATATCACATACAAAAAGACAATTCCTTTTTTCCTTCATAACATTTATTTATTTATTTAGTTAGTTAGTTAGTTAGTTATCTACTTATTTATTTAGTGCTTTATTATACTGTTTAGGGCCTCCAAAAAATTGGTGACCAGAAGTATGAGCCCAGGAATTCTTATCTTGCTCCCTATTTTAGTGTGAAAGCATTCAATATTTACCATACACTATGATGCTGATTGTAGGCTGTGGCCATATATCAGATTGATGAAGTTCCCTTGTACACCTAGTTGTTGAGAGTTTTTATTATGAACAGTGTTGAATTTATTTAAAGGCTTTTTATGGATCTATTGAAATGATGATCACATAGTTTTCTTCTTTTATTCTTTTGAGAGGGTGAATTACATTGATTTTTTTTTTTTTATGTTAAACCCATCTTGAATTCTCAGGATAAACCCAAATTGGTTATAATATATTAAGCTTTCTGTATGTTGTTGGATTTGATTGGCTAAATTTTGTCAAATGTTTTTGTGTATATTAATAAGGCATATTGGTATGAATTTTTAAAATAATGTCTTTGTTAGATTTTGGTATTAATGTTATACTGGTTATAAAATGAGTTGGAAAGTATTCCCTCTTTTAATTTCTGAAAGAGTCTGTAGAAGATTCGAATATTTCTTCTTTGAATGTTTTATAAAATTCATAGGTAAAGTCATCTGGGCCTGGAGTTTTCTTGTTGAGAAGGTTCTTGAGAATAAATTCTATTTCATTGTTATATATAAGCTATTCGAATTTAAATTTTATCTCATGCCCCTTTTAGTAAATTGTATTTTTAAAAACATTTATCTATTTCTTCTAAGTTTACTGGCATACGGTTGTTCATAACAGTCTCTTATATTTTTAATGTTTCTAAGATCTGTAGCGATAACTCTCATTCTTGATGTTGGTGATTTATATTCTCTCTTAATCATTAGTTAGAAGTCTATCAGTTTTGCTAATCTTTCCAAAGACTGAGTTTTAGCTTTCTTATTTTCTGTTTTCTACTTCACTGATTTATGCTCTTAACTTTGGTAATTCCTTCACTGGACTTATTCTGGAGTTGTTTTTGCTTTTCTTTCTCTAGTCTCCTAAGATGGAACCTTAATTAGTTGGCTTTAAGTCTGTATTCTAATATAAACATTAGAGCTAGAAATTCCCCTCTAAGCAGTGCTTTATCTGTATTCTGCAAATTGTAATGTGCTGTATTTTCATTACTATTCAATTTGAAATCATTCCTAAATTTGGGCATCCCTGACTTACTTAGAATTATTCGAATAGATCTTGTTATTGATTTCTAACTAAATTTGAGAGAATATACTCTATGATTTTAACGCTTTTAGATTTACTGGACTTTGTTTTATAGTCCAGCATATAGTCTACCTTGGTAAAAGTACCATGTGCACTTGAAAAGAATGTCATTTTTGGGTAAAGTGTTTCATGAATATCAGGTAGGTCTAGATGGTTAGTAATGCTGTTCAGATCCTCTATGTTTTATTAATTTTTATTAATTTTTGAGATTAATGAGAGACATGTTACAATCTATTATGATTATGGGATTGTCTATTTTTCCCTTAACATGTCAGTATTTGCTTTATGTATTTTGAAGGTCCAATGTTAAACACATATATATTTATGACTATTATGTCTTTCTGATGAACTGACCATTTTATCATTATGAGTGTCCCTCTTCATCTGTGGTAATACTCTTCTTCTTAAAGTATATTTTACCTGATATTAATATAGCCATTCTAACCTTTAGATGCTTTCATTTGCTTGGCACATCTTTTCCCATCTATTTACATCAGCTTATTTGTATCTAATATTTAGAGTGCAGCTTTAAAGTGTGTCTTTATATTTAAACTGTGTCTTTTATAGATAGCATATAGTGTTTTCTAATTTTTTCAAATAATCTCTGGCTTTTAAGTTAATGTAATTGTTCATGTGAGTAGATGTAGGTCAATTCTTAAATGTTTTTATCTTTCCTCTTTCTTCCTCTGTTTAGTTTGTCTGCCTTCTTTTCTATTAGTCAATTTTATTTTTTATTTTTTATTTTTTTTAGAATTCTGTCTTTTAAATTGGTTTTTAAAGCTTTATATTTTTTAGGGGTGTTCTAGGGTTGTTATACATCCTTAACATTTTGCAGCCATGTAAGAGTTAATACTGTGCTCTTTCACATAAAATGTAGATGTTGTGCAACTTTTTAAGTCTCTTCACACTAATATGTAACATAGTTGTCATATGTGTTACATCTAGGTTATAAGCACAAGATGTTATAATGTTTGCTTAGAACAGTCATAAGTATTTTTAAAAATAATTGGTGGGAAGGTAGGTTTTTATATATATCTTCACCCAGATATTCAGCATTTCTAATGCTCTTCATTCATTCCTGAAGACCCTGGTTCTCCTCCAGTCTCGTTTCTCTTCATCTTAAGGAACGTCCATTAGCACTGCTTGTGATGGGGATTTGGTAGCTATAAATTATCTTCAATCTGCAAATGTTATTTTGCTTTTATACTTTAAGGACATTTTCTGGCTGCAGAATCCTAGGTTTACAGGTGTTTTCTTTGTTTTTCCTTCAGCTCTTTAAAGATGTTCCACTGTTTTCTGCCTTTCATGGTTTCTGATGAGAAGTCTGATGCCTTCTAAGTCATTGTTCCTCTGTATGTAAAGTGTTGTTTTTCATCTGGCTGCCTTAACTATTTTCTCATTTTCTTTGTTTTTCAGAATTAGACTATGACATTCCTAGTCACAGTTGGCTGGATATTTTCCACTGAGCTTCTTAATTATAAATTTATGTTTTTCACCAAACTTGGGGACTTTGGGAGCATTATTTCTTCAAGTAATATTTTGGTTCTACTCTCCTCTGGTATCTTGAATTACTTATATATTAGACCTTTGATATTGCCCCATAGACCCCTGAGGTTAATTTTTCCATAATGTTTATTCCCTTCTTTAGATTGTATAATTTCTATTAATCTACAATCGAGTTCATCTACTCTTTTCTCTGTTAATCCATCTGCTAGTGAGCCCATAAAGTGAATAATACATTCAGGTATTATATTTTCTCAATTCCAAAATTTCCACTTGGTTCATTATTTTTAATATTGTGATATTTCCTACTTTCTATTCATTATAAATATATTTTTAATCTTCACAGCATAATTATAATAGCTGCCTCAAAATCCTTATCTGATATTTCTACTATCTTATTTATCTCAAGCTTGGCCTCTGTTGATTGTCTTTTTCCTTAATAATGAGTCACATCATCCTGGCTTTTCCCATGTCAAGTAATTCTACAAGTTTTCAATGTTATATTGTGGAGACTCTGGATTGTGGTACATTTCTCAGAAGAATGTTCATTATTTATTTCAGCAGGAAATTCATTTAGTTAGAATCAAACTGGTGGGCAGTAGTTCAGATCTCAGTTCAGAATGCTTTCAATCTGCCGATGCATACATACAGCCAGAGACTTGGGCAGAGTCTATACACATAATTCAGGTTCCCCTTATTTGGCTCTCTCTTTTTTTTTTTTTGGAATTCCCCTCACTCTCTGGTAGCTCTGGTTACTCTGAATTCCTTCAAATGGCTCCTTCTGCCAAAAAGAGTAAAGGCTCTCTGTTGGAATTTGAGCCACCCCATGCCATAACTCTGTTGCTACCCTCGGCACAAAACCCCAGAAATGGAAAACTCACTCTATGCCTGTTGCTGCCCCTAAGTTTCAACTCCCCTTTAAAAATCTCCCTGCTTGTGTTTATTCTACAAAGCCCTTAAGTATTATTTTTTGTTTGTTGGGATTTAAAGTTATTTGTGGGAAGTTCAATCTGCTAGAGCTTATTTCTCCATAACTAAAGCAAACCCATAATATTTTTAAAATAAAGTTCAAAACTAGTAGCCAGATACTGTTTATATATGTGTTAAGACAAATTTAAATAAAAAATAAAAATAAAAATAAAAAAATGATATGGACAAAACTTAAATTAATATACACCTGGAGAAGGAAGACAGAGGATAAGAGAGGAGAAAACACATTGATAAATAGAAATTATTGTCAGTGTTCTGGTGTTCTGGCTGTGTGCGGGCTAACGGCTGTTCGCCACATTATTCAGAAAAGGATAAATAATATGATAATAATAATGGCTATGCACAGACCAAGGATGGCAGTGTATCAATGAACCAAGGAATCTGATTAATTTAATTCTGTTCATCTGAAAACAAATATTCTCAGAGTCCTCATCTTGTTCCTAGACTCCCGAAAAGTCTCAATGCCAACAAGATTCTGAGAAGCTCTAGCCACAGGGTCTATGAAATGGTTAAGGATTTATGAGATTCATTTATAGGTAAAATTTATGGCCCATTTAAATTTAGGCACATCTTAGACACATGGTTAATCATGAGAACCCCACTAAATAATGTTGTCGTTTGAATGAGAAGGATAAAAAGACAAAACCAGGCATGTGTGTATTGTTTCTTTGTTCACAATACATACAGGCTATTTGACCCAGACAGGAAAAGTTCCCAAGGGTTTAGAAGCAAGGAATAAGAAGAAAAGAAACTGAATGCAAGAATGTTGAAGAATTCTCAAAGCAGGAGAAAACTTTAGCTTGCATGCTTAAAAGCATATCCACATGTCAAGGACCGTGGGACATTTTCCCAGAGGGGACTGGACAAGAAGCCTCTCTAGTCTTAGTATCTTAAACTAGGCTGAATGGAACACCAGGGAATATTATGCTGGAGGGAGGGAGATCGTACTGGCCAAAGGGGTGGAAAAAGTGATGCAATCACAGAGTTCTTTCCCATCTCTAATTTTATGACTCTCTGTAAAAAATAAGAATTTGAACTACTTCAAAATAAGATCACCGGGGAGACCTGGCTTTGAAGACTGGATTTAATGAGAAAGAAGTTGATAAAGATTTATCTTCCTGTTGATAATCACATACCATGCTAAAACACATCTCCACCTGACTACTGCTTCATAGCAAATACAGGGTAAATTTTTAAACAAGCACAGAGCATTTCTCCGGGAATTTGGAACAGTGGTGTGGTGATGGAGCGGGGGAGATAATCTACAAACAATAATATCACTCAAAAGTAAAGCTTCACTTCCCAATGACCAAAAGCTTGACAAATCATGCTCCGTATTTTATTTCTCAGGATATTTAAAAGAGCACAACAACTCTCTTCTAGCAGCTTGCTATCTGGTTTGATTTTAAGGAGTCCCAATGACAAATCTCTGGGAAAAAAAAGTACCATTAGATTTTTATTTTCTTATTTCATGTCATTAATAATAAATGATATACATTTTCCCAAGTCCAGGAAAAAAAAAAAACAACCCTCTTTTTTTGTTGCTTTCACTGAAACAGCCATAAAAACACATTTTTAAAAGCGATCTCTTATAAAAGTACACTTAAAAAGGGGGGGACAGAGAAATTTAATTGCTATAAAATCCAAATCTCCAATCCACCGAACATCCCCATGGGTGTGAGGAAATAGGGCCTCTTCGGAGAAAAATAATTCTAATTACGTGGCATGCTCAAGAGGCACCCAAGTTTATGTCAGTAGCAGATTCTGATAAGATATGCTCCAAAGGAATCGTGTCTGGACTGTTTCAACGGGAGAGTGTTGGTGTAATGTTGGTATTTAGCTGTGATCTAGAGGCCAGCAAAGGTTAGGTTGGACAAAGCAGAGCCTAATGAAGCTGCTAGTGTCTGGGGTGAAAGAGCCACAAAGCCTTTCAAATTAGCAGCTGAATCCTGACACTCATTAGTGATTATATATGCAAGGGCTGCAACTTAAGCCCCAACCAGTAAGACAGCCTAGATATTCGCACACACACAAAGGAAATAAAGTATGTACAAAAATAAAGAACTAGAACCTTTTCAATGTCTTCCTTTTCACATTTTGACATTTTTCTTTTTCGTTTCTTTCTCTTTTTTTAATATTAATGACAGGACTGCAGTTACTTACCTTCCAATTTAGTACTAAAATAATTACCACCGCGACTAGAATGAGACTTCATTTTTTTTTAATCAAGGAAGGTCTAGTCAGAAATTGCTTCTGCTAAGTTCTGTACAAGACATAATATACTCTTGTTAACTAACAAAACCAATAAATCAAGCTGAAGCACTTATTAAAGTATCTTACAGCACTAAATTTATCACTGATGACAAATTTAATTTGGGACTCTGACAGTTTGCTCCTTGCATATACAGTACTCTAACAGATTTCTTTATTTTGGGGGTGAGGAGAGTCAGTTTTTTCACAAGTAAGGAATGCTGAAATTTACCAGAAATTTTTATAGCTGTAAAAAGCGACTTCCAATAGAAAACTGTGTTTTTCCCACAGCTTTGCTATCCCTGGGAAAAGTTATGCATTAAAATTCTTTTCCAGAGATTCTATCCTTCACACATTACAGTTATCAGAATTTAAAAATGGTGATAATGAGCATTTTATGAAGCAATTTATAATCATCACTCAGTTAACCCACACTCTATCTCCAGTTAGGTCAGTGCTTGTCCCTTGATAATGAAGATAAGAAAATTGAGATACAGAGTTCTCCCTATCTAACAGGTAGAATAATTTCAATCTGTGGCAAGGTCTTTTGGCACAAGGGAGGGTGGAAAGAAAAAAAGTAATTCATAAAACTGTGTAGAGTCTTCTTATAATTACTCAATACTGTAACTAAAAGGACCATATTCCCACTCTAAGTATCAAATGAGAATTACATTTCAAATACACATAAAATTATTAATGGGCAACCTTTGCTTCACACCATACTTCTCGCTATATAATGTGAATAATGCCTTATTTTCTGTGCCAGTCAACTGCACTATGCAGCTTTGTACAACACAACTGGGCTACACAAGTTATATTTTCTATAAACTTTTCCTCCTCCTAAATCATAGCTCTACAATTCTACATTAGCATTTTCCTGCTGTCTTTTCAAACGGTATTTTCTTTCTGGACAATGCAATCAGCATATAAAAACCAAATTTCAGAGTCTGGTCCTGTTTAAGGCAAACCCAGCAGCCTAAACCACAGCCTGACAAGGGGAACGCATTAAGCTCTGGGACAAAAGCATCCAAGTCGACCTGTTTTGCAGACTAATAGAAACAAGCTCCAAGGACTAATCACAAGCCTGAGCCCTGTTTTGCAGATTAACAGAACAAAGACACAAGAGAGGAGGGGAGGTTACAGCACTGGAATACAAATAAGCAAAGGTAGGCATCAGGCTTTCCTCCACTGAAGTCACATCCTGTAAAGCCAGATCGCAGATCCCAAGTCCCAGAGTGTCACATTCGGGGATGAATCAAAATGTAGCACCAAAGAGGTCTGGGTTCCACCGGTCACCCCTGCACCAAATGAGCCATCTAGTTCCACTCGCTTTGGACATTCTGATGTAAAAGCAGAAACATTTTTCGGCAGAATGACACATGGCTCTGGATGCTCTCAGGGAATGCTTCCATTTCAGCCAGGCAAACCACAGCACTTGTTGATTACGACAGACACTTCCACATCCCCATCTTTTGCACTGACCTGTCACACAGGTTATCTGTGAAGTGTGTGTGTATATACAGGCTCACAAATATACAGGAACCATATGCACGATGATAGCATAAAGTGAGAAGCATCAATTTACAAACTGCTCCAAGACATAATTTTACATCAAGGAAATGTGGCCTTTATTCCTGAAGACCTACCCACTGTAGTAATATACAAAATCCAGAGAAACAGAATGAAAGAAAGAGAAAAATATTCATAGGAAAGAAGTCACTGTTATACTTGTGTGTATTACTTCTCAGTTTTCATTTTCTCTACAAATTTATATTCATTTTTTTTGTAATACAATGCACCCTTTGTATATTTTTGGTAGGGATATGGCTTTTGAAATGGTTACTGCTAAAAATATAAGAAGAAAAACATACCATTGCTCTCTGATGACCGATGCTAATTCCTGAATGTCTAAAACCAGGTGAATGAATAAATTTTTGCTGGAATTGTGAAATCTTGATCCATGTGATTATTTCGTTAACTGAAGAGAATTTACACAGCTTGGGAAACAATCTTTAGGAATCGCAATGTCTACTTTCTACTTGATTTCTATCCTTGATGGTTTTCTGCAGTAACTATTTCCTTTAACCTCTTTTTTTGTTCCTACTTGTAGAAACCCAGAAAATCAAGTTTTTTTGTCCCGTTCACAAGAAGATATTTGAGTCAATGGAGAGAGACAATGGATTTTCTCTGACACATCTGTATTCTGCTTTATCAATAATCCAAAGATTCTGTTTACTGCAACATCCAACCAAGGAAAAACACATTCATAATGAAAATCATAAATATCAACAGTTACAAAACCTCAGAATTGACTTAAGAGCACAGTTAAGCCTGTGGTTTTACAGGCTAGTCAAACTTCAAAATTTCCAAAGACGCGATCTTGTTTCTCTCAGGCTTTTCAGAATAGAGTTTAAACTCTACAGAAGGTAATTTTTATAGCAAATAACCTTAAAAACCAATACCCTCCTTGGTATCAGATTTTCCTTTCAAAAAGAATACTGAATAGCACATACAGTGTGTTTGAATGTAGGAAGGCACTCAGTACCCTGAAAATTCCCTCGCCTTTCATGGGCCTATCTCTGGAGCCGCTATGTAAACCTCCACCACACAGAATTTGCCTTAGCTAAGAGCTGTTTAAGAGCACAAAGGTCAGGGCCAGCACACACACACACACACACACACACACACACACACACACACACACACACACACAGGTTTCCCATTTTCCTATTCATTCTGCTGGACCAACAGGTAAATACTTCTCCTTAAATAATTATATCTTTTTTAAGGGAGCTAAATTTGGACAAGGAAAGAAATTAGTCTTTGCTGTTTCATCTGAAAAAAACAGGAAGCCTGAAAGAATGTTTAGAAACAGAGCCATCATAAACATGACCTAAATTTCTCATTCTCAAGTGCTTTCTCTGTATTAATCTATTTAAATAACGCAAAAGCAAACTCCATAAATTGAGTTTCTCAAACTTCCTTTTTCAGAGTTTTTTTTTTTTCCTTAAGTCAAAACACCAAAGGAAGTAAGTGAAAGAGTGGAGAGGTGGCCAATAATTGCCCAACGGCGTATTTCCAATGAGTTTTGCCATCAAAAATTTCTGATTAGGTTTTAGTCTAGCATCTTTTATTTGTACTGAAAGGATCAAAGCAAGAAGCCTTTTTCTACTGGTTCTTCATTCAAAATAAAAATAGAGGCCTGATTATGGCTAGTGGTTGGATTCTAAATCATTACGACAATGAAAATATTTTATTTTTTTTCTAGTTTCTGCCTTTGATAATCTTTCTAGAAGCAAGGTACTCCAAGCTATTTCCCATCGTTCATGAAGCCTTGTGTGGAACGAGCGTTTGGTACGTCTTACTGGATTTTGTTCAGACGATATGTCCCCAAATTTTAATACATATAGTAGCTTGAAATATAGTGAGAAAAACAGTAATCTTTAGTTATTAGGCCTGGCAGGCATCAGAGGTACTTAGTTTTATGCATCATCATTTTGTACATAATATGTAAAAGAGATTCATAACCAGTTTCAGGAAAGAATGCAATATCAATGTGTTGACTCTGACCTGTTTTTTTTTTTTCCCCCTTACAAATAGAGCCTTGGTTTTACTTAGTCTTCAATGCTGATTCACTGTAGGTTCATATAAAATTTCACGAAATTTTAGCAACACTTTTTTGTTGTCGTGCTGGTCTATACTAACTAAACCCACCACCAGACAATAGGCCTAAAGTATCTAAAATACCCATAAATATCACCAGCCCCTTCTGATGCTGTCTTGGGAAACTTTATCCTGGGAAGAAATTTAGGCTAGTTCTTACCACCTTTTAAAAACTGCCTTTTACATACCAAGTGCTTCTATTCATTGGCGTCTCATTTTTCGCTGTAAATTTCATACTTGGACATTACTAGTCATAGTAACTCTATGCACTTTAACCAAGCTGATCTTTCCTAATATTATAGCAAAATGGTCTTCCTAAATCTCTTGAATTAATGCAGATTTGTAACTCATCTTTTCTGCTCTTACAGAACGTAGACACATTCTGCTAACCCAGAGACTTTCAAATTTGCCACTAACTTCCTGTGTAAACAGTCCTCACGGAACATTCCACATTCAATTTACAATCCCGATCCAAGATTATCTTTATTTTTCCTGGGTGGAAATGCAGTATGAAGTATTATTTAGAGCTTTAAATTGCTATTCATGTAAATGACCTTAAAAATGTCCATATGTCTTCATTTAACAGACATTTATTCGCCCTTCTTCCATGTCTTTGGACCAAATGCAGCCGATATACAGGATTCCTTTCCTAAATGGTTTCCACTTATCCAGATCATAAGCAATTTGCCATGCACTGTACAATATTTACTTTTAAAAATTCTCGGTTTCTCTCCTCCTTCTTTCCCTCCCACCCCACACACACATTCACACACACATGAAAAAGGGTAACCATTTTTTTCTTAGTCTGAGTTTCTCATTTTTGCCCTTTTTTGTTTCTCCCCTTCTCCCTTGGCTTGCCATCATAAAAAAAGGAAAAAGAAAACAAACGAAACAAAAAAAAATTAGCCATTACAAAGTACACAATTGTTACCTTTCAGGGAAGAAAATAATACTTACTGATCATTTACTGAGTGCTAGGAACTTAACGTGCATCATCACATTTTAATCCCAGTAAAATATTACTGAATAGTGAAAAAAAATAAAGGCTTTGGGGTTGGACTTCCGGTTCTGCAACTCAGGAAATGAGTGTCCTTGGGTGAGTTCTTTAACTTCTATAACCTTCAATTTTATCTTCTCCCAAATGGGGGTAATATTACCTTCTTTATAGGGTTGCTGTGAGGCTTAAAAGCAATGTTATATGAAATACTTTTATATGTGGGTGATGCTCAATGAATAGTAGTTATTATTATTTCATACCTATTTGACCGATGAAACTGTGCAAGATGAAATAACCTGCTTAAGAAGGTATATGAGTTCTGAGTGATAAAATTGAGACTCAAGCTCGCTGCAGGCCGCTGCTTTTAAAGGCCAAAGACTGCGGCCTCTGTACCACACACTGCCTTCCCCCTTCAGTAGGTACAACAGAGTTGCAACCGTTTAAACTATATCCAGTCTGGGGATCAGACATTCAGGGTACGCCCAGAAGTTTGTTGATCTGAGGAACTGGTGGGTTAAGGGTAGAGGGAATCAGCGGAAGAGTTCAACCCAGTTTCAACAAAAACTTCATTGTCAGAGGGATGTCCCGGAACAAAATATGGTTTGGCCTGTCCCCCAACAAGCCTCTCGTGCGCTTATAGGTGAATCCTTAGGAGGGTGAGTCATGTCGTTCAGTGATGGCTCCCTCACAGAACAGCTTAGAAGGGCAGACCGCTTCTTCCTTGTCCAGCACAGAACACGGCACGGCTTTGAATCATGACTCTACTGTAACACACTTTGGCAGCATGGACACTCATTACAAGAGGCAGAACACACGTCCTGAGGCTGGCTAGGCAGAGGCTGTGTCTGGCAGCAGGGGAGCATCTGGTGGAAGTGGCAACCTCTTCACTGTGTGCTCCAAAGCCCATCTCATCTGCATCACAGATCATCGGGTGGATCAAAGGAACCCGTGTAGTTACCTGGACTTACTTGTGAGCGCATCTGAGCTATAGGGAGAAATATGCCACAGGAAGGCAGAGCAGCAGCAATGACTGAAAATCCAGGCAAATATGGGTCAAGACTGTTAAGGGGACCACAATGGACTATCTGGAAATATCTGGAGAAATTCATATCACACTTAGAGTTCAGAGTGAAAAATGAGAAATCCATGTTTGTCAAATAGCTTGAAAATAAATGGTACAGAATCCACATGACTTTCATTCAACCCTAAAAATTCAACCACTGAGAAAAAAGACAATACTAAATATTTGATAACAGGTTTCTAACGTCCAAAGACTCGCTGCAGGCCCACCTGGTCTAACCTACCTTTACACTCACTTCTTTTACTGCAGCTTACACAGGCAGTCTCCAAGGCTAACAGAACTTCCATAGCTGCTCATGACATGGAGATAAGGTATCTTAGGTAAAGAAAGGACAATTAAGAGCTTAAAAATACTGTCAGAGCCTTTCTTTGAAAACTCTCACTGCCTTCAAGTGAAGTGTGTTCAACCACTCTCATTCCTCACCTTTACTAAACCATATTCACCTGGAGAGATGCTGCTATGCTTTCCATATTTCCGAATGTTCAGGAAGGATCTAGATATGTTCATGAAGCTCATGGACATAATTTAGCACTTTGTTTGGTTTCACTATTGTCTACCATCTCTATTCCTCCTTATAGATCATGGCTATGGTAGGTTGTGTATTGGAAATAGTTCCCTTTTGCAATTGGAAGTCTCATCTGTGTAGACCTTTATTCCATCAGCCATAGACACATCTCTACCACCACTACCCTCATTCATTCATTCGTTCATTCAGCAGATGTGGACTGAGCATCCACTGTGTGCCAGTAGTGGGCTAGCCTAGGGGAGGCACATAGAACAAAGCTGGCAGGTTCCTGTCCTCATGGAGCTTTATAGCCACTGTATAATCTTCCATTCACCAGCAGTAACTCTGAGTTAAAAGTAGCCTGTCAATGCAACATGAAAAAATGAAAGAACATTCAGTAGCCAGCCAGTTAGGTCTCAACGTGAAGGCCCAGGTCTTCTTGGTAGCATGGTGCCTGGGCTCACGCCATGACTTCAGTGGGAGCATACGGCCAGCACTTCCTTCTTGGTGCATACTCCCAGAGTTGCTGTCTCTCTCACCTGCTACTTGGTGCTTCAGAGGGAAAAAGCAACATGCACCTAATACCTGCTCCCTGTGATAGGTGTGCAGAGGAAACGGAAGCTGTCTCCATGGAGCGGAAAGACCAAAAGGAGCTGATCCATGTGTTATGACACACTGAGATGTAGGTTTTTTATTTTTAAACACCTAGATTCTGGAGCATACCATATAAAAGATACTGGATCATTTCTTTCAACATTCCTGTTTTCTCCCTGCAAGCATCTTACCACTGAAATGCAAGAGCTTCTAAAAAGTACTGGCCTGGATTTCTGTAAGCCCTAAGCCCTTTTGATGAGTAGCTGGAAACAGCCATGTCTTCTAAGTGCAGGTCAAAGAGTAGAGCGACATCTGTGGTTACTAGGATATTCTGGTTTAGTCTAAAGAACTCATCAGCAAAGGAACCCGATTCTACTACCACTCCCCAAACTAACTCTGTGACTTTGGGCAAGTCATCTTCTCTGTCGAAAACTCTATCTTGGTCTTCTGTGTCAAAAGGAGGCAATGCCGAGTAGAAGATGATACAAAAACACTTGTAAATGCTGACTATTATTATTATTATTATTATTATTATTTATCTCTACTTATCTCAAATGTTTAGAATTTTATTTTTCCCATCAAGTGGAATCCACTTAGAGATTTACTTATTAGATAGCTTCTAACAGAGCAGGCACCATGCAAGCCCGCAGAGGGCCCTTGCCATGAACCCAAATAAGATTTGGTCAGGCTGGTGGGGTACCAGGGGCTTAGCTGGGGAAGAACACTATAGATGCCAAACTCAAACTGCGAAAGAAACTCGAGGCTCAACAGGGTTCCCGCCCATGACCTACCTACCCCACAGCAGACCTCTTTCTGGAAGCGTGTCTGACACACTAGAATTTTTAAATTTTAATTATTTAAAATTGTTGTGAAGCTCAAATGAGGTAATACATGTGGAAGTTCTCTAAGTGAAATATGCCATCTTTATGTAAGTTTATTGTTGTCATTTGCTACTGGAGTTTGTCTCTCAGAATGCACATGCGGGCAAAAATTTAAAGTTATGCCGATGGCTGATATTAAGTGTAACTGAACACACGTGAACACTTCTAGGCCACATATGTCTACACAACCACCACCACACATCAGATAAAGGTGCCACGACAGGCTTTACAGGTTTGGACAGAGTGGGTAGAAAGGGACTAGCTGGATCCAGCATCACAAGCTCTGCATAAACTGGCTTTCAAATTGGTTATTTACTGCTATGTCTATCAATGGGAGGTAGGAAGCAAAGTGATCGGATTTGCTTTCTCCCTTTTCAAACAAACAGGGCAGTTGTTAAACCAGAAGTGAATCTGATCCCGTGCGGCTTTCAGGGCAGTCGGCTGCACTCTGAAACAGGCAAAAAGGTAAACAGAGCCTGAAACTCTAGAGCAGGCAGAACAGCCATACGTTTCATAATGGAAGAGTCTACGGGTCCAGAGCCAAGAAAAATGAAATGATAGCCTGGGCCTTTAAACGGAATCATGTAAAAGCAGAGTGCATATTTGTTTAACACACACACACACGCGCACACACACACACACACGCACACACGCACACGCACACACACAACCTTTTTCTGTGCCAATACCTTTCTGAACGTTCCTGAATACAAGTCGGAGAACGCGGTACAGAACAAATATTGTTTGTATAGTTCTGTTCTTCAGTGTGAAAATACTTTTCCTATTGAGCATGGAGATGTTTTCTTTCTTTCTTCTTTCCTTTTTTTTTTTTTTTTTTGGCTTAAGTTAATTACAAAGTATGGCTGTGAAAATAAAATAAATGAGCTCATACCACCCATCCCCATATCTGAATTCTATCAGAGGAGTTGTCGATTGGTTTTCTAATCCTCTCACTCAATGTCTGCTGTTAATTTGTTTGCTATTTCAAGAACTTGAAGACTGTCAGCAAAATACATGATGCATTACAAAACTTATAATTGGAAATAAAAGCATCTGAAGTTTTTCTGACAGGGTAAACATAAGTACTATTGCACTGATCAGAACAAGGCAACATGAGCATCACTGTGCCTAGCGGTATGCGAGCACATCGTAAAGGCTGCGAGGGCAGAATCAACACTTAACTCCTACTTTGAAAAATGCTGAGAAAATTACATTTAAATGAATGAATGAACTCAACATCTTTAGGATCCTAAATGAGGGGAGGAACGGAGGGGGAAGAAATATATCCTGCTCACACTTTGAAAATGCAACTTAATGGGCTTTCCCTTGCTATTTCAGTCCTTTTTGAACAACACTGCCTAGGCCCAATCTAATTCTCCTGCTGCAGAAGTTAAGGCACTTCCTGCACAGTTACTAAATCTGACAAATTATACCTGGGTCTACTCTCACATGAAAAAGCATGCTCTTTGTTCCTGACCCCGTGGTCAGCACAGAGATCAAATTCTTAGACATTGGAAAGCCCCACTCATATTCATTAAAAGCCATGGGAGACCAGCTCTGCATTTCTGTTCGACAGAGGAATGAGGGGCAGGCTGTTGCTGGACAATACAACTGCTCTGCTCAGGTCTGAGAAATATAGACTTTTTAGTTTTTACAGCATGGCCGCTGATCTGTTAGTACCTAGATTTTTTTCCACACAGTATCTTAGTATCAAAAGAGCAGTAGTCGAAATCAGAAAAAAAAGAAAGGTGTAGTCGATATTTAAACACCAGTTCCCACCAGTGAGTTTACCAAAATCTTCTTGCACTAAAATGCTGGCTACAGATCAGTAACCAAAAATACAAAGATGACTTTAAAATTCCATGTCCTTTCTACCGTGGCCAGACAAGCAGTTAATTACCACAGTGGCTAATATTTGACAGATTAGAATTTTGTCTCCTCTTTCTAACGTACTTAAACCTTGGAAAAGAGGAGATGAGGAACAATCCTGCGGAGAGTATCAACTCAGGGGACACAAGAAATCCAAAAGCTTTCCTTTTGTGACAGCAAAGACCTGGGCAGACCTAACTGCCTGGAAACTCAAGACCCTTTTCTTCTGTCCCCCTAAGAGGGAAAGAAAAACATAACAGCAGAAGTTAAGAAAAAGTATGACTGGACTGCTATTCCCAGAGATGACACTACATCACACCTGAGTCCTTCCTTCAAGATTCTTGGAAAAACGAGATGGTGAAGGATACATACAGAAGTCACAGAGCCTGCCATAAGTCCTGAGGGGCAGGGGTAGCCTCTAGGATATGTTCAACTCTTGGGCCCCTTTCTTCCAAGGGAGCATCTTAATTCTAGGACAACGCATCCCACTTACAACTTCTTCAGTGGAGACCACTGAATTTTCCCGGACCCATCAAAGCACATCCAAATCCTCTTCCTTGGGGAAGACCACAGTGCACCCCAACTGTAAACACACATGAATGCTCTGGAGTGTCAGTTATTTTCCACATACAAATTCCTGCTAAATTCTAAATTAAGAGATACCGCTTTAATTCTCTCTGATCTTTAGGAAGCTTTCAGCCTTGCTACACGTTACAAACATGTAATGAATATGGACTAATATTCCTTTTCTATATTGAGACCAAGTGACAATCCACATTTTTTTACATACATGAGTTACAGCTATCAATTACTTTTGGGAAACTTACGACAGAATGGAAATCTTTAGCATCAAGGTTATTTTGATTTGTTTTTAAATTAAAACCACTAGCAATATGAGCTAATCAGAACTTACCATTTCCTCCAAAAAAGTCATTGGAAAAGCATGGAAATTAAACTTAAATTTTGGCTTACGTTATTTTGGGGTTGCAATCTCTAATGATTTACTATGAGCGAATCTCGGGATGGAAAAACTTAACTTCTGAAGGGAGAAAAGTGGTAGCTTGGCTTCTAGTCAAATTCTTAATAGTCAGAGAGGTTAAAAATTGCACAAAATCTTAAAACAATCGAGCATGCTTGCAAATATGTTTACTCTGAAGATTCTGATTTGATGACCATTTAAGTGAGTGCTATATGAGAGGGACTTAGGCGGATCTCATTGCCCCTGTGTTTACCAAGAGAGAAGTTAAGTAATTCACCTATGTCACCCAATCAGCAGAAGCTAACCAGGAGTAGAACCCACCCCACCTGACTCAGAGTACAACAGTCTTCATATGAAGAGAAAGGTGTAAAGTATAAATTAGTAATAGCTAACACTTCTCACATACTTTATGCCAGGAAGTCTTCTGCATGCTGTGCATTAACACATTTTTCTTCCTAACAACCGTGTGAGGGAAGTAACGTCGCTATCTCCCACTTTTAAGATGAGAAAACAGATGTATGGAGCTCTTCAGAAAAGTACTCCAGGTCCCACAGCTGAATAAGTGAGAGAGCTGGGAAAATCTGTCCTCTCTGCACAGAAATGCTAATACAGGCACTCTTAAGTTATCGCTCAGATTATGAGCAGTCCTGGGAATATTAATTTTAACAAAAGAACTTATAGGGTGAGATCTAAACTACTGATGCCTCCAAAATATAGGAGGAAACGGAAATTTCCTTTTCATCAACCTCTCTATTCTTGGCCAAAAGACAAAGTAGCAACAACTCCAACGGGTGAGACAAATTTCCTGTAAGGATCTCCCTCATCCTAAGGAGGTGCTAGGCAAGAAACAGTTCAAATCCCAACAAATTACGTATAAAGAGAACTTTGGGGTCACATTTCAGATGACTAATGCGGCCTAATTTTTTGACTGTACCACCCTTCTCAATATTAAAATTAAAAATTTATGAATGATGTAAATCCAGCCCAGACATAAACGTTGCCCAAAGTTTATAACACCACCAAAAATGAATTATCTCCCACCACATCACATATTTAAATTACTATGCCTTTTTTTTTTAATTTCTTGAGATGCTGCAAGATCTGCCCAGTATCCAAAATCGCTCCCTCATTCATCACAGTCGTCATCCGATTTAGATAAACCAGCCCCTAAACATGTTTGAATATGCTCAGATAATGGAGGAAGTTTGTCTGCTGTCATCACTTTGGCGACTATCAATCCAGGGATCTCAGAAAGTCCTACTTGTTCAGGAAGAGCCTTCAATCTTCTGTGCCCTTTGAAGAGTTTTCAAAAACCATCTGAAGTTAATGAAAAAATAATCGTAACTCCACGTAGAGCTTCTCTGCCAATCAGAGGACGTCCTCAACACAAGGCAGCCATAAGAAACAGCCATAAAGCTGGAAAAGCTCATTCCCTCCTGCCTTTACCCACAAACGCTTATAAAAACATCCTACACTACCCTGAGATCTGTTTTCAGATATCTGTTTGATAAGACTAATTTCTGTTTCTATCTCTTCTCCTTTTACCACCTTTTCACATATAAAAAAATTAACCGACATATGTTAATAAAGCTGGATATAACCACAGCAGACGATAACCCCCAGTTACCACACCACCACCACCACCACCACCACCATCACCACCATCTCTGTCATGTCCTGTACGGCCATCGGACTCCACTTAGAACGCTACCATTTAGTATCTGTGTGATTCCTGGGGAGTTACTTAACCTTTCTGTGTCTAAGTTTTCTCATCTGCCAAATGAGAATCCTAATAGTACCCATTTCTTAAAGGTATTTTTAAGAAAATGAGACGATAGCTATAAAGGACTTAGAATAGTGTTGGGCACAAAGTAAAGACTCAATTAAGAGTTCACAATCATTGCCAGGTTGATTGTAAACACAAATGCACTTCCTGTAAAGCCAGAAAAATATTTACAGAAAATAGTTCAACTTTCTATTCTACAGAGGGTGAAACAAACTGTTGAATTGGGTGGCCAATCTGGATTTACTCTGCCTTCCTCCAGCTTTATCTAAAATGCGTAGGGCAGGACTGGGATACTTTTCCAGGTTGGGTGAGTAAAAGTTAATATAGAGCTCTCAAAAAGCAAATAAATAAATAAATAGAAAGATAGATAGATAGATAGATAGATAGATAAAATAAGTAGAAATCCAAGACTTCTTTTATATTGCTCTTCTAACAGTACCATTTTAAAGATGAAAAAAAACTGGCTCTGGAGGCTCAAGTTCACAAATACTTAGTGACACAGCCGAGGCCAGAAAGAGCAGTAATGAAGCAAACCTCAAGGTACTCTTTTAAACCCATTGCAAACATCATCTAATTTCATCCTCATAATAACCCTCTAAAGTAAGCATTATTTTCACTCTCTCAGAGATGCAGAAACTGAGGCTCATCCTCTTTGAATTAACTTCTTCATAACCAAACAATTAACAACTGATAAAGCCAAGACAAAAATGTCTAGCTCCCCAAAATATGCACCTGCTTCAAGTTTTCTAGAGCTCAGTGCTGAGAACTCCAGTACTGAGCTCTCGACCTGTGACTTCCACACTGTCTGTGCCTCATTCTCCTCTGGGGAGCTTTGAAAAAGATGGACTACTCGGCTTCGCCTCAGGAAGAAGAATCAGAGTCTCAGAGGACAGGGCTTCAAAATCTGTATGTCTTCAGTTGGTCAGGCGATTCTGAAGTGTAGCCAGAATGGAGAAACCTTATCTAAGAAAGGCATTTTATGAGACTTCCACCATAAAATGGGAGGGAAATGAGTTACTTAAGGTTGATGTAATGTTCAGAGTAGCTAAATCTTCTTGAAGGGGAACAGTGGTGATGGTCCCTCCAGTCCTGCGGTGTCCCACAAACCCATGCAGCCCCACGCACATCTGCCAAAGTCCTACTTGCCTAAACACATCTGCATCACAATGAAAACAAGCACTGCACTTTGCAGCGGCGCCGGACTGACTATGTGTTATGCTGGAAATACAGCAATAATGTTTCATTCAGCCTTATCCTTGTCATTTGAAGCACCTAAGTCTACAACATGCTTTCTTAGTCCTGAGCGGGAAAGAAACGAAGGGAAAGACTGTTGGAATGAACACTTACCAAGGTGCACCGTATATCCTGAATCCCTTCACTGTTACCTCCGAGTCTTGTAAGTAAATACTGTTTGTCAGGAGGGACTGAACGTTGTCAAAGTCCTCTGGTTTCAATTTGGACACAGAGGGGAAACGGTAGTAGTCCTGTTTAACAAGGTCTGCCATGAATTCCTTATCAAATGTCAGTTCATGATTCCCAGCAATCACTATTTTATATTCATATGGCAGGTTTCCTGAAATAAGAAAAGAGAGCACCAATTAGCACGTTCATTTCCCATCATGAAGAACAGCCGCGGAGACTGTGTGATTAGCAGACGGTATACACAAATGAAATAGCTCATGCATTCCTTTATATTTCCATGGGAACCAAAATTTATGACTATTCCTTTTGCTAACAAAAATGACAATAAACAGGAGATGGAAAGCCGCTAAGAAGCTAAAAAGCTACTAAGAAGACATTAAGTTTTCTAGTTCCATTTCTCTCTTCTGTATACTAGAGATTCACTGTGCTGAATCCACACTGTGATGAATCCGGCAAAAAAGCACATGAATCATGATCTTTAAAAAAGATCTGGACTTGGTTTGGTCCTCAAAAAATAAGCTGATCACATCGTAAGGCATATAAATATAGAACTATCATGTTGTACATCTGAAACTAATATAATATCATACCATCTACACTTTAATAAAAAAAATAAGCCAACAGACTATTCTTAACAACGCAGATAACTGCTAGATTTTTAGTATATCCTTCATACAAAAAGACATGGCATAGCCAAGCATTCCACAATTCACGTAAATTCAGGACTGCAATTTCATACTGCAAGTTAAAGTTTACCTTTTGGCTTATGAATAAAAAAACATGAATACTGCTTCCTCCCCCCATTAGAAGGCTAACTTTCCATCCATTGGGGATGGGAAAAGAAAGTGTAAAGCTTAACCCCCTTTTAATATTTATGGTATGGAAATGTGAGTTCTCGATGTGTGCTTTTTATGCAAAAGTTTCCCGATCAAAATGAGATAATTCTGGGAAGAAGAATGAAAGCTATAAAGGAAAACCCAAACACCAGACTTCTGCATAGATTTATAATGTTTGAATAAAGTACAGATCATACATATTAATAACTCACCGTGATGCTATAAGAACCAAAATCCAAAGGGAGATAGTGCCGGGCAGCTGTCCCCATCCTGAAATTAATGCCCTTTTCTATTCATTTTCATTATCCATCCCTCAAGCCTTACCGCTGGGCTGCTGCTCATTTTATTTCATTTCATTTCATTTTATTTTGAGAGGAAAAAGGGCAGGACAATGATGCCTATAATTCCAGCTTCCCGAGACTCCTGGGTCCAACTCAAAATTAATGTTTCCTATTATTCCAGGAAGAATAAAAGTTACCACTAGCAGGAATCTGGATACACTTGTAAGAACTGGTCCTTACCAGCAAGTCAGAGTCAATGATTTAATTGATGAAGCTTAGTGGGGAAGAGAATTATATTTTGGGGGTAGAGGCAAATTTTGTCATAAATCCACTTAGATTTTAGCAATGCAAACTACAGAGATTACACTGTGAGGTCCACAATCCCAGCAGCACACTGCAAACGTATCTGCTAACACTGAAGCGATTTTTAAGATTGCCAGAATATGCCTTGTGATGCTGCTGCTTTTTCTTTAGCTTTCACTTTTTAGGTTTCTAATGGTAATAAAATTGCATATATAGCAATGCCAGTTAATGGGGAGGCTGAAGAGAGACATTAAAGCAATCAGAGAATAACACTGTAGAACAATGAAACTGAAAATACTGTGGCCAAATGTCAATGGGTATCCTTGACTGCTAGCCCACGATGTTGTGTGACATGCTTTTGGTCTCAGTTATTTGCAAGGTGAACAGCTCATGGAAAACAGGAAGCTTCTCTCAAAAGCATGTCTATGTGAGTTTACAATTTTCACCAGCATAAGTCAGTAAGAAGTGTGATTACATTGCAAGCTACTGGGATAGAATGGTATTTTGCACAATTCCCTGCACTTAAAATACAGGTGAAAGATGTATTAACAGGATGCAAATTCCCAGCACTGCACATGCTGGCAATTTGTGAGATGCCCCACAACTCTAATATCATGGCTCCGTGACCCCACCGGCTTAATAGCTCGCCCCAAGATTCACCTGTGCTCCCAAGGCCAGAATGGGCTGAAACATTTTTCCTAGACAGTAATCTGTTCCAAGCAGGTCCTACCAGCGTGAATCTTTCAGCAACTCTATTTGTACAAGTCACGCTGTAGCTGCCCGGTTCCCTTTTAATCATTCATGATGATAGACTCACTGTAAACCATTGCTTTATGCACCACTGCTCTTGCAAGAGGGCTTGGCTTCTTGCTTTTTCCATTTTAGAGCTTTGCTTCAGAAATGGCATGGGTGAGACTGGGAAATAGGGGAAAGGAAGTAAATGTTCCCCCTTCAGACCAATTTAAAAAAAAAAAAAAGTAAAACTGCTGCAAAGTAAATCTTCCTCAGGAAGACAGGGCTCCTCGGTGTCTTTAAATCAAATTTGGACACTTGACATAAAGAAGTAGCCACCAAAATGAACAGCCACAGAAACAGTGATGATATTTACACATTGCCAACAAACTCATCTCTTTCCGAGAATCCAATAGTAGTTTCCGACTTCCATTTTCTGTTACCTATGTTATGAGATTGTCTGACATGTTTTCTTTTCTGCTGAACTGACCTTTCATCTATAATCTGCCAACCTTTATGTTTTATATGAAAAGTGTAAGCAGGGCAGCTGACAAATCTCCTGTTACTTGATGGCATTTTAGCTTTTTTTTTCCCCAGACTAGATTAATTTGGAAGGCTCTGCAGTAAAGCTCCAAACTTCTTGGTATTCGAATAGTATCATTTAAAATTGTCAAAGAGGTGCCTGCTTTTATCCATTTTGATCAGATCAACCATGGACGCCAACCTGCCTGAATAAAAAAAAAATCAAAGCCATATTACAATTTTTCCAGCATGGAAAAATTCTTGCTCCTAATGACCTAAAGAACTATACAGCTAACCAGTTTCATTTTTCCCAAGATATGATATATATTCTATTGGTGATATACAAGATCATTTTAGGTGAAATAGAGATGAAC
Source organism: Eonycteris spelaea (assembly GCA_003508835.1). NCBI lineage: Eukaryota > Metazoa > Chordata > Mammalia > Chiroptera > Pteropodidae > Eonycteris > Eonycteris spelaea. The sequence goes on from PUFA01000007.1 coordinate 10,635,605, forward strand.
TTTTGGCAAAATGTCAAATAGTTTTATATGCTTTAAAAACACATATTTGAAAAAAATACAATATAACAGCGCAAGTAATGATACATAGCTTCATTTTTCTATTTTTCATTTCTATTTTCACTTTTCTATTTTTATATAGAAAATGAGATGATTTAAAGAAAAATAGTGAGCAAATAATTGTACAGATAATTCACAGATAGGCCAAAGTGATGACTGTAGCAAATGAATGAATATATGTGGCAAACTAGCCCATCAGTTCAAGTTAGAGCTATAGACCATAAGTGAGACCATGAGCTCTTCGAGGCAACAATTAAGTCTTATTCTAAACTGTCTCTTCTACTATATCTGCATTGCCTAGTGGTGTCACATAAATAGATGCTCACTTAAAAACTGAAGGATAATGAAAGTCAACTGGGTTTTCACTGCTACTCTACATTTCTAATCATCCCACACTCTTGCCACTGACTATGCTCCAAGCAGCCATCACAAAACTTTTCCGGGTCCTTGTCTAGCTCCCAGTCTCCTTTCGACTCCTGACTGGCATACAATGTGTCCTCTACCTCATGGTAGTCTCTCTTTACTTCTTCATGTTTACTTTCCTATCACTCCGTCTGTTTGTATCTTCTCATCTTTCTAATAATTGGCCTCGATCCCACTCCTCCCATTCCCACTGGCATTTTCCTTTTCCAGACGTCACTCTGACATTTTGGATCTCTCTCTCTCTATTTAAGCCTCCTCCTTCATGAGTTTATGTTTATCCACCCCAAGGAAACAAAAATAAGCCGCCCCCCCCCCCAACACACACACCTTATATACAATTCTAAACCATCCCTAACCTTTCTTCTTCTTTGAAATGCTTCCTCATTTCACTTCTAAACTTCTGGAAAGAGGATTCCAGAATCTTGTAGCTGGTAAGCCAAATTTGCCCCACAGATATATTATAGTTAGCTTTCGACTGTGCTTATTAAAAAAAAAAAATGAACTAAGTTTTAGAAATCAGAGGATACCACACAAAAAATTCCAGGTTTCTAATTTCCTTGGAAAATCAAAAGATCAGGCAATACCGGCCTCCAATCTGCCACAGACCTCCCCAATCCTTATTACTTCTCACACACAACCCACTTGTCATATCTGTGTTGCCCGAGGGCACTCTATTATTTGAATTAGCAACTAAGGGACAAATAGTTACTCGGAATCTACCAAATAACAATTTGGCTTCTGTTTCTATTCTCTTCTAAAAGCTTTCCTGGAATGTCGATTATAAACTTCCTAATAGCCAAACCAAGACTTCAGTTCTCATCTCCAATAATCACACCACAGTGACATCCTTGTCCTCTAAGTACCCATTCCCCTGATCATTGATGCTGTACTCTCCAGTTTCCCTCTCCTCTCTGATAGTAGTTCCTTTCCTCTCTTTTCTTCCTCAGCTCCTTTTGCATCCCAGCTGACTCAGTACACTCTCTCTCTTTATCTTTACTTCTATGGGTATTATTTAATATTTTCTTACCGTATGTCTCACATTTCTCATCTTCATGATTCCATTTTTAAACTATTATAATATAAATCATGGAGGCAGCATGAGGTTAAGAGTGGGGACTTTGCAGGCTTTGCCACGTGACCTTGGTGATGACCTTAGCTGCACGGCCTCGGATTGAGTCCTTATGATCTCTAAAGCTTGCTAACAACAAATGGAGGTAATAACTGCACACACATCAGAGGTTGTGTTCAAGATAAAAATGAGAAAAAGCTTCTAAAGCTCAGGCATGGTGTGGAGTAAACAATGAGTGCATGTTAATTATTTTTTTACTCCATCTTTTTCGTTTTGCTTTTTTCAGATGACTTGTCTACCCCTAGACTACGAGGTCTTTGAAGGCATGGATCATGGCTTATGGTTCCTTGTTTGACCCAAAGTACTCCATTCAATACTTTCTAAATGGCAGACACACAACTACTATCAAATAAATATGTGAAGGAATGAATGAACCTCTGCAAGAGTTGCCTGGAACTTCCCTGGGAGAATTCTAGGAATTGAGCTTGCCATCTAGGAATCGGTATCTCACTGTCCTCCTGAAATGTCCTATTCTCTGTCCACAAATGCATCCTAGCCAAATAATCTCCAACGACCTCTTTTTAAACTATGGTTTCCTGAAATATAAATGGGAAAATACTACTACCCCTAAGGTTTGGTGTGCATTAAACAATAGTGCATGTAAAGAATCTCCCGTTTTTAACACTTCATAATCACTCAGTAGCTGTGTTATAATAATTTTTATAATGATGAACCTTTCTCAGCCACTATCCAAGAAAATATTAGTTTATCCACAAATTGGATCACTGGCTGGTCACAATGACACAATGTCACTATTCTCAAAGAAAGACATCTGAAGATAGAAAAGAAAACTTTGATTTTCCAAGGGCAGAAACTAGCACGCTCCAAGATGTCCTTCAAGTTAACAAAAGTATTATTAAGGTTTAAGGCATCTGGATCTAGAGGTGGGCCTATGAGGCTTTCGAGCTGTAAATGGTGCAAACCCAGACACTTCGGTCAAGGTAATTCTAACTTTGCAAAATGTGTACCTTGAACACACCACTTCTTTCCTCTTTCTGTTGTCCAGCCCCCATCTCTTCTAATATTTATTCAATACCAAAAAACGCCAAGATAGGCTTCTCATCCACAGCGAATAAAAAACCTGTGATTCATAACATCCCAATTCTACTTCTCTCAACAGCGATTATCCATTTGAAATGTCCCTAATATTGTCATAGAATCTGATGGCGGGGGGGGTACTCTACTATGAGTGTGTATAGAGAAATAGAATATTTAGACAAGTTTAATATTTTGAGGTATGCACATGTCTGATAAGTCCATAACAACTTTAAAGCAGAAACATAATAAATTGTGTCAAGGTCAGCCTCCTGTCTTTAAAACAAATTCTGGACATTTAATGTGTCACTTAAAGTGGCTCCTATGAATCATGGAACACGAATCCAGAAGTATCCTCAGGGACAACCTGACCTAGTGCTTTGAAAGCTGTGCTCCGTGAGACTCCCACGGCTGGAGCAGGGCTGCATGAGGAAAGTGACAAAGGCAGAGGGGAGAACCCTGTCCCCCTGTTCATCACAGCAGCACCGTTTTCCTTTATTTTACAATTTGGGGAAAGCTTTCATTTGAAGAAAATTATCCCTGACTTAAAAATATTTTTAAAAGTCAATAATTGATCTACTTCCATGTCATTGATGAAGAAACCGAGTGCCGGGGGGTGCTGCCACTCAACTAAGCAAAGTCACAGGCCACATTCGTGGCACAAGTGGGACAAGAATACCTCTTCTGCATCCTGTCTGAGTCATCCCTTCAGGTGATTCCAAGTCCCCCACCGCCTTATGAAGTCTGACTGAAGACCTGAAGACCTACCTCTCAATATCATACCATCCTCCACCTACAGTGATCTCTTCTCGAGCTCTAGGCAGCCGTGGCCATTTTTGTTTTTATTGTGAAATAGAACCCCCCATTTTAGATGTTCCTCGGCTGTATCATGGATTTCTCCTCCAGGGGACATCAAGCCTCGCACTATGACAACACACAACCTGGCTCAATTAAGGCATTCTCCAAACGCTGCTGCCGTGGGTGTAATTTCTTACCTGCTGGCTCCCAGAAGAATTTGGGAACTGACCCAAGGAGGAGAAGGTCACAGGAAGGTCACAAGGAGAAGGAAAAAAGCTCCTCAGCCCAACTTTATTCAGAGTCTCAGAATTTAAAAATGTGTTGGCTCCATTATGAGAACTAAGAGGAGGCTTTGACAAGAAAATATAAGTTCCAGATAATAAGTCCAAATGCCTACAGGAACCAGAAGGGTGAAATGAAAATGTGAACTGGACTGTAATAGAGAGCAGTGAGGACTAGAGCACACGTGCATCACCACTGGAAAATAAACATACAAGCACTGCTTTGGCCAAACAGGATTACTTGTGAGCTTGTCCCCCACTACATGTCACCATTAAAAGTTAATGTGCCTCAAAATTAAGTATTATACAACTGTAATATATTTTTCTGCCATAAATAATTACAGAACGTATTCCTCTAGAAAACTCAAGTTCAGGCCAAATCAAAATCCAAGGTCAATTTCAAGATAGTCACTTTTCTTGGGAATCTTCCTGCCACTTGCTAGAAGGTGGCTCTTGCACCATACTCCTCATTGCAACCAGAAGGCCATCAGGCTGTGACTAATGACAAATACCAACTGACTGCTATCTCCTCTTTATTCTGCTAAAACCAAGAGAAAAAGGCAAAACAAACCCAAAGTACAACAGTAGTTATTCCTCTCAAAGCAAACCTGGCTTGCCAGGTCTTCTGGGTAAAAGAAAACCTAGTTATATAAAGATGACAAATTTCAAGATCTCCAATCCCTAAGCCCACTCTCCTCCAGACTCTTATAGACTTTGAAAATAAATGAGAAAAAAAAACAAAAAATGTTTGTGGCCTAACACTCATTAAACAAAGCTCACCATGTAGAAAGAAGAAAGTAACGCAGAGATGACAAGACAGGAGAACCGGCTATGGCTCGCAGATGCCCAGGAAAACCAAACTCACAAGGCACAAGCTTCGGGCTCACTTGCCCTTGCCGATGTGCTAGAAATAAACTAACTTTCTGAGATTAAAAAAGATAAAACAGATATATAGCTGGATCTATCATTATGGAATGTTTCTAACCAAAAGAGCTATACTACAATTCGATCTCATGGCCGAAACCTTTAGCCTACCCGGGGCAGTGCCAGGGCCCTGTTTTAAAACACTGTTCCTTAAGCCAGTGTTCTAAAGGGACCTTGTTCTATCCCCAAGGTGGATGAAAGAAAGCAATTTTTTTTTCTGTTTAAAATGATCATATTTTAAATATTGTGACTAGCAGAGAGGGAAAATGTTCAAACTCTTGAAGTCTCTGTATTCCACTTAGGACTGAGTCAGACTGACTTGAGACTGAAAACTGGCCAAGCAGAAAATTTTGCAAGAGTATGAAAAGAAAAGAAAACAACAACAACAATAATAACGGCATCGAGGACGAAGAACTATGAGGCTGCGGATGGACTAAGGAGATACGGCATCTAGATTCCTTGCTGGGGGGTAAGAGCAGAGAAAAGCTAGGTCCGGCCTGGAGGCAGAGGGAGGGCCCCCTCTACTATAAGTGGGCAGAGCCCACCTTTCCCTGCTAATCTCCCAGCACCTAGGAAGATGCTTGGCATTTAGTTGGTGCCCACTACCTACTCGTTAAATGAATGAATGAACTTCCAGCAATCCCTCTTGGCTCCACGGTTTGCATTCACTTGCCTGGGCTGCAAAGCCACCAGAAACATTCTATCAGGGCAAGCTCTGTCTCTGACCTCAGTCTGTCCCCCGTCAGGCTCCATTAATTTTCACAAGTCCTGACAGCTCTAACGTTAATACTCACACTTGCTGATGGAGCCACACAGCAGGTTCAGACTGCTACCTTCTCCTCTGAAACTCATGCATTAGGGTTTCTTCCATGCTTGCAATGGGAAACCAAGTCTAAGAAATATTAAACACAGAAAACTATATTACAATAATGTCAGGGCTGAGCCAGAAACCCAGGAGAAAGTAAGGAATACTGAGTGAAAGCCCAGTGGTCCGCTGCGGGAATTAGGGCTAGTATAAGAAACCATAGCTGAAACGCTCCATAAAAAGAATCCCAAGGCACCACGAGATATTATAAGCCTTTCTCTACACAAAGGAGACAAAGGTCTATCCCCCGCCCAGGAAAGCAAATTCCCTCTGGACCTGAGTAGTCACATAACTAAGAAGCGCAAACCACGAGGGAGCAGGCTGTTAGTACCCATAATTATTAGGAATTTGAAAACAACTCAGAGATTTCTGTTGCTTGGCAGCAACTTGTTTGCATGCATTCTTGTCTCCACCATCACCTTCCAACATAACTTTTCATGACTTAAATATATTCATATTGTCAGTCATTTTAAAAGACAGCCATAAGGTAGTAAAAATGAAAGAGAGTGTCCTCTTCATTTCCCTAAGTCGCCACCCAGAACAACACGGCATGTTCTGCATGTGAAGCTGTGGTGGGTGGTGGTTAAGTGCCCACTGCAGCATGCTCCAATCATATTTAAATAGTGTCACCTGGATGGATAACTGGAACCATACATACTCTCTTCAATATTTATCTTGTCCAATATCTTCCTTAGGAAGGAGGGCCTTGCCTTGTTGAGAAAGATTTATATCCCATACAACAAGTTCTATTTAACAATCAGACTGGCTCTGAAAGACTCTTCGATCTACTTCCTCAAACTTCAGAAAACTGGATCCAAATCAGGGTTTCACTGGAGAGTCACAATAAGAATTGGTAAAGAACTGTCGAGTCTGCTCTCAACCAGCTCTGTGCATGTCTGTATCGCTCAAACATACTGGAATGTAGGCATATATGGCATGAGGAAAAGATCAAGGACTTTGGAGTCAGATTTGGGACCAAATTTCTCGTCTGGTTATTTATTACATGTGAAATTCAAACTGAAAACATGCTGTTTAACCCTATTGTTAGTCACCAGAAAAAAAAAAAATGACGATAATAGTGGAACCTGCATTACAGAGTGGATATGGAGGCTGAGTAAGATCAGTAAAGGACCTAATGCAAACCTGACATATAAAAGATGACTGTTGTTATTATTTTTATTGTGTCCTGTTTTGCACTGTAACTTCATTCAGGATAAGGCACCTATCTCCTACTTCCTACCACCATACAAGAGTATTCAGTCTGTATCTTTAATAAACCAATACTGTTAACTGACAAAGTCTATGGTGAGCTGAAGGATAATATGTTGTCATTTTATCCCCACAAAGCCTTTAAAAAGCAACTGAGAAAAGATGTTCCTTCCAGGAATAATTATAAAACAAGTGGCAATTATTCTACAGAATAATTAGAAGAACGAATGCAAATCCTATGTGTTTGCATTTTAAACCAGTAAGTATGGTGAAAATCAAATTAAGTAAAAATAACACAGGTATAAAGGCCATATTCTTTAAAATAAAGTAATGATTTTGAGGTGTTTTAGATTTTTCTTCTCACCTTAACCCTGTAAATAGTAATAAAAGATCTTCCGGTGCTAACTACTATTATTTTTGCATGTTGAAACAGTGTTTGGGCAAATGAATGGAGGATTTCAGTGTGCAGTTATTCCAAGGGGCTGGTTCACCGAAGCCAGAACAGAAGGTTGACAATGGAAATAAAATCTCTGCCTTAACAGTGCCACTGGGGCTAGATGAAAATGGTCTTCTAGAACTTGATTAAAACTAAATTGAAAAAGAACATATTTGGCTAATATTACATTAGACTAAAATATAGAAATGAACCCTAATACTCTTGAAATCTAATAAGAAAAAGCCATCTCAATTTCCAAACTTTCAAAAGCATCTCCTTTAAATGCATCACAGATCAATTTACATGGTACTTTTGCCAATAAGCAAAACCAAATCACAGGTTCCAATTGGCTTATATTGGAAAGTGTGAGAGCAAATGCTAGAAAATGCAATTACTGCAAACAAACTCCATTTTCTCCGCTCTGAAGGGAATTTCAGAGAATATTTTATTGCCATCAAATAATATTTCAGAAGGCATCAATACACAATTCTATTTTCTTTTCAGAGTCTCTACTCACTGTATAATCTAATCCACTCTACAGAATATCTTGAAATTTAGTGAAGAGCCTACGAAAGGGGATATTACCTTGCACACGCGTCCTATGTCAATTTTAATAATTTGCACTCTGGACAGGAAGCCGCATAGAGCAAAGTTTAGGAGCCAATAAAATTGACTTTTCCCATTTTATAACTCAAAATTTTAATGAAGCATTTCGAGAATAAAAATTTAAAAGAAATCTCTCAGGGAAGGTTGTTTTGATCAGTAGTGACAGCAATGAGATGAAGGGACTAGAGACCACATTTGTTTCCTCTTCCATTTTTGCTTCTCCTTCACCCCTCAACTGGCAAAATTTTCTAAGAAGAACTCCAGATAATCAGGAGCTACAAAGAAGACTTCCTGAGGGGCGTAAAATCATAAAGGCTCCTGCTGGTAAGGTTTTGGTTTCACTGAAACACCAGTTCCAACAGTCTCTGATCTCTTTCCTTGGAAACAGCTTTGTTGCCCAATACTGCCAGCCATCCCTCTAGAGAGAAACAGTACAAAGCATTTAGTATAATTCCTCAGGAAGAAGGGATTTCTGCAAAGTTTACCATGACCCTTGAGGTCTGAGGTTCCAGGAAGTGGAGCTGAAGGTCTATTTCCCTTTCTACATTTTTATTCCTTACCTGTATGTTATGGACTGAATGTGTGTGTCCCCCTAAAATTCATATGTTGAAATCCTAATCCCCAATGTGATGATATTTGAAGGTGGGACCCCTGGGAGGTGATTAGGTCATGAGGTTGGAGACCCCATGAGCGAGGTTAGTGCCCTCATAAATGAGACCCCAAAGGATTTCCTTGCCTTCTACCATGTAAAGGCACAGCAAGAAGACATCATCTATGAACCAGGAAGAGCCACCTTGATTTTGGACTTCCCAGCCTTTAGAACTGTGGGAAATAAATTTTATTGTATACAAGCCACCCAGTCTGTGGTATTTTGTTAGAACAACCTGAATGGCTAAGAATCATGAGGATATGAGTAGCTAGTACCTCAATTTTAGATTCCAGATGGCTTTAAAGTGTTACAAATCTTATTTTTATTTTATCCTAGGATGGCATCAATTATATATGTCACAAGGTATACTATACTATTCATTTGCAATTGAGTGACTGCATCTGATTTAAGAAATCTGTTATAAGGGGATTTTTTGTTGGGGAAGACAGATGGAGGCAAAGATATTGGCTTGCAATAATAACTCAATTTTGTTGAAAGTGAACAAATGAATAAATAAATGAATAAATGAACTATATGCCTCACACAAATAATGTGTTTTAATTTCAAAAGAAAAAGAAATTACTGTTGTTGCATGGTTAACATTACTCATTTAAAGATTTTTACAGCCTTGTTCCCAGAATTGGGTAGCTCAGAGGAGATAATCAATAGTGAAGTTAATGGAATAGCCATTCATTATTTGAAGAAGGTGCCTGTATTTCTTCTTCCTTGTATCCTTTCATCTGCAACTTTTCACCCCTCGGCCTCTCAGGCAAATCACTGCTGTTTTGACAGCTGGCTTTGCAGAGGCCACTCTTTACAAATGAGCCTACTGCCCAGGCCAAACAGGACATGTGCGTGCATCTTCTCAGGCCCCCAAGTCACTGGGTCAGATGAAAGAATCCAGCTAACATACTTATAGGGCCAGCTTTGTCCTTTTGCTTCCAACAAAAAAATCAAGAGACAGCAGGATGCCCTTGACCTCTTATCCTCTAATTCCAAGCGCAATGACATTCCAACCTAGGAGAGTCCTCAGAGATCAGAATCATTCTTTGTATGAACTGGGAAACGAAGGCCCAGCAAGGCTACATGACGTCTCGAAGGTCACCCAGTAAATTAGCTGCAAGGTGGAATTCTTGTTTTTCCAGCCCAATCCTCTCTTCCTTTACCATGTTATTCAATTACATAGTCAGAGTTTTTGAGATGAAGAGAATTTAAATGATTTATCATAGATCAGGAAATTTAGGTTCAGAAAAACTGAGAGGCTTTTCTGAAGACTGTGCCTACAATCATGAATCCTGACTCCTAAAACCAATCTGCTACTACCTGTAAGTCCCATCCAATAACCCCCTAGGACATATGGTTACTCATTTTTTCATACCTCACAGACATTCAGGATGGCTCAAGTTCATCCTACTATTATAGTCTAAGGCCATTTTGTTTCATTTGACCTATGGAAGGCATCTGTTTAGCAACCTTAACTGTGAGCTTAAATCAGTTATTAACTTAAAATACTAGAAATGACCTCTCTGGATCCAGGTACTATCCTTCCAAACTTTCCTTCCATTTCTGACACTACTACTGAAGTGCCTTTGATGAAATGCAATGGTAAAGTTCCTCTATAAGGCCAACATCCCAATTTTTACTCATTTTTTCCCATCAGTAACTAAGTGGCTATGTTTACTATGTTTGCTTATTCTCAGCCAGCATGGCACCCCTTTTTCATATCAAACACCTAGATAGTTTCTCAAGGTTCTAAACAAAAGATTTTCTTGACCAATATCTCCTTATAATAACATAGGTTCATCTCAACCACAGTATTTCATTTCTGCCTATATCTGAAGTACCAGCATTTTTCACTAGGATTATTCTCCTCAGAGTGGGAGGTAAGGCCAGTATAATTGATTCTTGAGGAGCTGAAAATGGAGGTCAAATTTTTTGAAAAAGACTCCATTTTTAAAAAATGAATTCCTCTGGAGTGTTTTGGCTAGAAACTGGAGATTAGATACATAAGTAGGAAAACAAGTTATTTTTGCAGGGTCAAACGTAATTCTCTACAACTGGGAACTCCAACCACTTCTATTCAAACCCATCCAAAGGCTTGTGAAGTTGATTCCTTACTAGAAAGGTCTGGCCAGACTTCAATGCTTTGGGTTAAACTGTTTTTACTTTTTAACTGTCACGTGTCATCTCACTTTCAAGTCCACATACTCAGAGTCACCCACTTTGTGGTTTCCTTCCCCTTTCGGCTCATTTCAAAGCTCTTGCAAAGTCAGGTCACAACCTAATTTTCTAATCCAGCACCCCTGGGGGGAAAAAAATCTTATTAGATCCCATTAAATCTCATTAGATCCCTGACCCTCTCAAAAGTCAGAATGCAATCTGATAATGCAATAGGGTCCCAGAATGCCCATGGAAAGATCATAGTCTTTCTACAACATTCAGTAACTATTCCATGGGGTCCCAGGGTGAGACTGGCCATATGCTGGGGTCTGGCTGAGAATATAATGAATACACAAAATAGAAAAGAATCTCTGCCCTTAAGAAGCTTATACTCAGTTGGAAGCAATAGACAATAAAGAAGTAAATACCTACTAACAAAACTCAGATTATGATCATTGCTAGGAAGGGAAATAGATACTGTGAAAGAATAGTAACAGAAGAAATCTACTGAAATAGGGTGATCATGAAAAGTGTCTTCAAAAGGGATCAGTCAACATTTTCAGTCTACCCATCTCCTTATTAATAATCAGTTAAATATGCAAAAAAAAACCAGATTTCCCTGATTACGTGTGACATAACATGAGGCAGGAAGCACACATACATGCGAGTGCACCCACACACACATATACCCCAGACGTGTTTACAACAAGAGAAAAAGGAATTCCATACAGGAAAAGAAGAGAAAATTTTCAAGATGGAAATCGGAAACAGGTAATAAATATGGTATTTTAAAGCATCACTCAAGGCTGTCTCAGTCACTAGCCAAGCCACAACACTGTGGTTATCCCTTGAATCTCAGCAAGTTATACTAAGTGAACTCCATTCATAAAAACAATAGTAGACTACTCTCTCTAAGGTACCATGCAAAGATATTTCATTACCAGACTCATAGAGCAGAGTTGATGGTCTACTCCACCCCAGCTTTTCATGATAGCACAGCCTCCAATTTCATTCATGTATTCATCGCCCCATGAAGCCAAGTCCTCAAGAAAGGTGTGCCTATTCTTAGACCCAGGTGAGTGGATCTTGATCAATCACTAATTGTATTTCCCTTGCCAGTGATCAGTTTAAAGACGTGCATGTCGCCCAACTGAGACAGGAGGGGCTGCCTGCTGACAGGCTTCTCGGAAATGGTCCTGACTATACAGACAGACATACAAAGAGGAAATGGCTCTCTCTTTCCATGGAATAATGTCGTGCCTTTGCGTTAAGCCTGGAACTTCAGCACATTTTATAACCTTAAGGGTTAAGGTTAACATGTGAGACTAGGAAAAGGAATACTGAAAGAACTTGGGTTCCTGATAATCATCATCGGTATCTGAATTACCATATCCTGCAAAATGCTTTATTCTTCCCAGTCTTCTTATTATATGAGATAATAAATCCCTTGTTATTTAAGCCATCTCGTTTCTTATTTTAATGCAGTATATTTACATTTTTACATGTTCAATTAATAAAATAACGTTTCTACCAAACAGTGCTATTCGTATACCTTCTACTCCTTACAACAGCCTAGTAAGAGATTCTGAATCATGATTTGCTGCCTCTGGCAACGATACTCAGAGTCCCTGTAAACAAAATCAAATGATGATGACAATTATGAGGCTTAGAACCAACACAAACAATACTTAACTTCTGTTGTCCTAAAAAAATTTATACATTAATTTGCTTAATCCTTTCTTACAACAACTCTTTGAATAAAGAACTATTACCCCATTTTACAGATGAGGTAACTAAAGTACACATAGGTCACAATGGAAAAGAAGGCCTTGTTAGGGTGGTGAAAGTATGCAGAATAAACCCTGAATTTGACAACCTATATTGTCATGAGGAAGAACAGCGCATTGAACTGGCAGGAGAGCCACAGAAGAACTCATTAAAGCTCCAATTATTTGGTTCCCACCAGTAGAGAACCTGATTCAATAGGTCTGAAATAGATTCCAGGAATTTGAATTTTTAACCACCTGCCTGATAAGCAGTCAGGTTTAGAAGATAGGAACTTGAAACTAGAGAAAAACGAGCTGCCCAAGATTTGGGGGCATATTAGGATAGCTGAGTTGATCTATTAACTCTTTTTCAAGTAAGAATATAAAATGCTTCAAAAGTTAACTCCCATCGGAGTGGTTAGATAACCTTAATTTTTTATACATCAGGAATTAAAATTAACTTGCTTCCTAAATCCAACAGGATGCAGAGAGTTTTGTGTGTTTTGTCTCCTGGACTGCCAGAGTCATACACTAGCCCCAACTTGCCTCACAGATATGCCAAGAACTTCATGCAAAAGATATGGAACAGCCTACCATGTCAAGTCAACTTAAACATCCCACCAAGCCAAGGTCACAGTCATTTCGAGAACTTTCCAAAACAAATACTTTAAAGTCTGGATTGGCCATAAAGGTTTAACATGAAGCAGACATATCTTTTCACTATGGCAATTTCCTGTCCACCGAAGTCAGAGAGTATGAATGTGACCAAAGGCGAATGACATTAAACTGAACTGCAAATGCATGGTATATGAGTAACCACCTCCCCACCCTACAATATGGCAGCCATTGCTAATCAATCAACATCTTTCCCACCAAGTCTGGATGTGGCATGAAGATCTTTCTTAACAAAATGCTACAAGCTGTGAAGCTCCCTCAGGATATGAACAAAAATTAAGACCTCTCATTACTAGAAGGAAAAAATTGCAAAAAAAAATTATTGCATGTTCATTTCCCAGACACTCTCTGGTACATTCAAGACTTATTATTTCTATAGCTCTTCATTTCTTGTTCATAAAGGGCATTTGGATAAATGTTTGCTGAATTTCATTAGTTTTTTTTCCTTACTAGTTTGGCCAAAGGATTTAACATTTCCCTAACATGAATATTAAACTCAGCATAGCCCATGAAGCACTAGGACCAAAACAGTTAATTAGCAAGTCACCAAGACTGTAGCAAGAAGCAGGACGCATGGCTTAGGAGCTGCCCATTTTTATTGTAATAAGGAAAATAAAGACAGTAATTCTAAGAACATAGTTTTTAACCTCCCCCCCCCCAGTATGGGTAATTGCTGTCAGATATGAGTCTGTCAGTCTTGCATTAACATAAGCTACTACATCTTGGTTTTCAATGGCACAGTAATGCCCATGATACTGCAGATAAGTGCTAACGCTGGAGTTTTGAGATCCAAGCTCTGTGTCCAGCAAAGGCTTTTAAAAGAATTTCACTCTCAATGGTTGCTTGCCTAGAAGAAATTCATTTTATGTTAAAAAAAAAAAAAAGAACAGTAAGAAAGAAAACAAGGAGGCATTCAATTGAGCAAGCATTTTCTTAACTCATTTTAAGATAATCTCTTGCATTTACTAACAGTTTCTCCAATGAGTAGAACCACAGAAAGATACCTTGTACGGTTTGGCTGCATGCTCCATTTTATATTCTTAGATGACCTAAAATATGGAATGACGATAAAACAAAAAAAGAAAGGTTTTATAATAGTCGGGATACGCCGATCAATTTTAAATTGAATTACACAGCCTGCTAATCTTTATGATTGGATAAAATTTCTTTCAACATTATGCATTATACTAAATTTTGCAGTGCTTCCCCCTCCTCACTTCTTGAGCTGAAAGCCCTCTGCCCACACACACACACACACACACACACACACCCCTCCCCAATGATAAAGCTTCTCTTTGACCCTAAAAGCATTGTTCCTGCTGACTGGGAAGACTTCATTTTTATAGCTATTGTTAGTTGGTGGGTATCTATATCTCACACCAGGGTATGCACAGACAATATTACAAACACTGGGCCTGTTTTCCTAATCCCATAAGCACACAATTTAAAAAAAATGGATAGGTTCAAGCATACACATATGACCAAAGAGATTTTTAAAACCGACACTATCAAGGAGCTTTGTTAAATTTTAAAAACAGATGTGCGAAACACTGCACACTGCATATTTGATGAAGCAAGCACACTTCCGAAACTCTGAACTACCCAGGTCTCGAGTGATAGTAGCCTCACTGAAGTAGGAGCCTGTCTGTCTGGGCTGTGGTCTTGCTCACTTGGTGTGATGGAGCAGGGTGCTAATGCGAGGGGAAAGAGCTTGTTCTGTAAGCACAGATAAGCTCAGACTTCAACTCCTCTAACCTTAATGAAGACAACTAAGAGAGGACAACAAGAACTGCCTTAACAATTTCCTGATCTTTCTTCCTCCTGTCATCAGAAGGGAAGTTTCTGAATTTACCTTACAAAAACTGTGTATGTATTTTTCTACGAGAAATGACTCTTCTTAAAATTTAAGCCCCTTCCTGATACCTTAGACTATGGGATCGTACTCTGTGATACATTTTGGTTTATTTATAATGAAAGTGAAAAGATCCACCCATTTACACTGACTTGTGAACAAATTCATGTTCCTTCTCACTGAGCTACATTTATGATTTTTTTTTTTAACATGTGCAAGGCAGCCAAAGAGACCATATATAAGAATGAAAACTTAGGTCTGAGAATCACCGTAAGAGCATATAGCAAATTATCAGCTACAGAACAACTCCCAGAAACCACACATAGTTTCTGTTTCAGATCTTTCTAGATATGCTAGATGCTCTTTTAACTGACACTGCAGTCCCTCTGAGACACATACCAACTGCTGCCCACAACGCACTGACTAATGACAGTCACAATTATCCCTGCTGACATCTACGCACTCTGCTCCCATGTATAGCAACCCAGAGCCACTTGCATTTATCCGCACACAGTTTATGCCAACTATACCTTGTACCATGATTACCTAGGGTAATTATACATTACTTAAAATGACTAATATTCAAAGAGTGTATAACTTTGCTGCTACAGGAGGAAACGACACCGCTTTAAAAAGGGGAAAGAATCATAAAAATCCAGATGTATTCTACACTCAGATTGTTTCGCAAGCATCTTTACATTTTGACTCTCCAGTAAATAAACTAAAATCGAAGTGTGATAAATATGAGACATTGTTGACAAAATGATAAATTATATATGTGTGATTGACCCAGGAAAGATAGTGCTGATCTCTAATCACTGTGAGCAAAGAAAAAGCTTCAATACTACCTCAGAAGACTGGCCAAAACATGCACATCTGTATGCTCCAAGTGAAAATAAAAATATTTTGCTACATGTTTATCACTGTTATGGTTTCCCACTGAGCTGACTTTTTGATTAATTGTGCGCTTTCCAGTCCCTGTCACATTGGATAAGAGGGCTTTGGCTGGAGTAGCAGTTACACGCACACGCTGTAGCTGTGAATGTGGAAGGCAGGGCTTTCACCATCCCCAACCCTGATGCGACGTTATCAAGAACAAAACGTACAGAAACCAAAGCTCTATCTGCTCTACGAAAGACACAAATGTACTTTTGGTTTCTATCTTTTTTTTTTATAGGAGAAGCCTAAGTTTTCTCATTTTCACAGTGTTAAGTATACAAATTTAAAGATTCATTTGTCGATTCATATTTAAGTCACGTTTAGGCTTTGTGGTTACATTGCTTTCGAATCCAGGCTTTCTATGAAGAAAGGATTCATAAAATGAAGGATAGAAAAAATATGCAATGAAAATATCAGCTTGGTTTCCTAAATCCCCAAGGACCTCATAAATGACAGCTAAGTAAACTAGTATTCCTACTAGCATCACGAGTCCTACCATATCACTACCACCTCCAGGACTATTACTATATGCTCTTGTTTGATTTTCAATTACAAATTCAGGTGACGAAAGGAAATAAATGCATGTGGCGTTGATGTACCATGGGCACTGAATCACAAAAGACTATGTTCTATGAAATAATTTAGAGTCAGCGGGTAAAACACTACACAACCTTGTTCTCAACATTTCACGAGAAATCAAAGCTCAGATATTATATATTTTCTAGTCAGAAGTCTATTCTCACAGGCAAGTTTAGTCTCCTCAAAATAAAAAAAAAAAATTACCTTTTGACTTTATTTTGAAACAAAAGAGAAAAATACAAAATAGAGGATAGATGAGATTCATATAAATGACAGGGAGAAGGGGGACAACACAGTTTAATTGAAATTAGAAGGGAAAAAAATGTGCTGTTTCTTTCCTGTTCCTGAAATTTCAACAAAATTTAAGGAACACTGGGGAAAAAGTTCATTTCAGTTTCATAATGCACACAAAACTTGCCGCAATAACATCTAAATTTGGTAGATCAATAATGTATGATTTAGTTAGCTGCTTAATTATTCATTTTGGAGGTACCAAATAGGGTTTTAAAACAAATTCCAGATGTGAAAAGCTCTAGGAAGTACAGGCGGTATAATCAAAAATAAGTCATTTTTTTCCCCAATGTAATTATTTTCTGAAACATCAGAAAACTTCCCTCTAATTTTCAAAATGAGAGACATTTTGATTAAAACTTTATTATGTGTTTTATAAACTTTACAAATGCTGAAATCAAAGGCTCTAAATACCCCATTTCAAAACACTATACATAAAAATAGCATATATCAGAGTATCAAAAGGTCATGAGGTGACAAATAAAAGTAGACGGTAGCATAAGAACAGTAAGCAAAGATAAGTAAAAAAAAAAAAAGCAAACAAAAAGAATGTTTATTAAGGAACAGAATAGAAGACTAAAGAATATTGTATATGGTTGCAAAGGTTGTTGACTGCATAAGAACAGCAGCCCAGGGGGTGAATGGGAGCTTGTGCCATTCGACAAACATGTACCCATCAGGTCTAGGGGACATCTAGTTACACTTTGTACAAAAGCACCTTACGGGCAAACGGCAGCACTAATCAGGAATAATGTATTGGAAAAGCTGAAAAATTTTAAATGAAAATGCAAAACAAGTTCCATTTTCTTCCCTGAGTTAATAAAATAGGAAAAAGAAGTGTATAGGGGTCTAATTGTGAGTTTCAAAATGAATTTCTGCTTTCAGACTAAACTGTGAAAGTGTACGACCAACTGTGTGTAGGAGCCTTCAGTCCACAGCTCCAGAATGTGCCTTCACGTTTCCACAAGGACTAACTTAGCCGGGCCAGAAACATGCAGAGAATGTGAGTGTGCAAGTTTCCAGTACCACTGGACAGGTTATCAAAAGGTTCTTTTGATCTCTTATCACATTCCAGCTAGCAATGAGCAGCCTTCCATCAGACAAACCTAGTTTATCTGACAGTAGGTGAGATACTAGGCAGTATCTCTTAGAGAAAAAAAAAAATGTGTTAGGTAACTTTCTAAGGTAAGTAAATTGTCTGGTCCTTGTGAGGACAATGTAAAACCCAGAAAAGAAAAAAATGTATCATCATTCAATTCCCCATTACCACAAATCTCTAGATTCTGGAGTCCCACCATTCCTGTATGCCACAGAAAATGCAGGATTCAGAGCACAGATACTGCCTCTTAGAGCAATGTGACCTGGGGTACAGTAGGTACAGAATCTGTAGCTTCAGGTCAAGAATAATTTCTTTGTATGTTTGCTGGAGGATGCAATGAATAACAAATATGTTTACAAAATCCCCATGGTAATCGTGTTACTTGATATATGGTTCTTCTTGTAATTATTATTTAGAAAATGTAGGTATAAATCATAATGCTAATTTTATGGGATTGAGTTTCCATTATAACCCCTCACTCTTTAAGGGTAAGAAAGTGAGGAACAGTATTTTAGTTTAGTTTGATTTGGTTTGATTTTTTAAATTGTTTGCAATAAACGACTGCATCCAGAAGAAAAAAAAAATTGTTATAAAAGACATTATTAGGACACTTCGCAAAAAACTGAAAAAGTCTGTAGATTAAACAATAAGATTGTATCAATTTATATTTGATTTTTAAAACTACAGTAGACCAATATAAATGAATATCCATGTTCTTAGGAAAGATGTTGAAATAAAGGGGTATAATGTCTATAGCTTCAGAAATGTCTCAAACGCTTCAGAAAAAAAAAGATATATATATAATTTTACTTGCATTATATATATATATAAATATAAATAGAGAGAGAGAATGATAAAGCAAATGTAGCAAAATTTTAACAACTGGGGATTGGGTTGTACAGTACATAGAGTTCACTGCATTATTTTTGTAACTTTCTAAACTTGAAATTAGATTCAAAGTAAGTATGAAAATGTTAATTGAAAAATCATTCATCAACTAGGGTTGCCCATTGGTGTAAGAGAGCTCTTTACACACGAATAGTCCTTCCTGGACTCCACTTCGCTTTCCGCACCCTCGGCTAGCGGCCTGCCCTGCGGGCAGGAATGGACTGCACAGAACTACGTGGCCAGCGCTACAATTACGTCCTCTTCTCTTCCATCCTCCTTGCACTACTCCAAGTGAGCATGTGTAGGGCGACTAATGATTTGCTACGTATCTCTGATGAGTACTATATTATTTGCATCATAATATTTTCACTTCTTCCCCCTGCACATAATGCCACGTTGACAGCAAGGTCAGTTAAGTTACTATAAGGGATTTTTAATGAAAACAATTATAAATTTAAAATAACTGTGTTTAAAGCATTTAACAGTCACTAGGGTCAAGTGATTACAGCAGTTACAAGACCCGTGGGACGTGTTCGCACCAAAACAAAGTGAATAAATTACCTCAGCTGGCGCATGTAATCACTAAGTGACCACAGGGGTCAGGCAGAGTGGAACCCTGAAGACTTTCACGCAAAACCAATAATGAAAATTTATCAGTCAAAAGGTGGGGGGGGGGGGGACATCGAGAATTAGTGAGTTGAATCATAGACTGGAAGCAGAACGGACTCTCTGTGCAACTTGAAAGGCAGGGAAAATGACATTCAAAAACCCAGGGGACAGCTGGAAAAAAAACTCCAGGAAACAATACGCAGGCAGGCTAGGAGGATATGGAAGTGATCTATGCAGTATCGGCGAGTTAAAAGCCAAACCAAGGGCTACTTTGGTATAAGAATGTCTGTTCAGAAGCCTGTGGTGGTCTGGAAATCTATTCAGAGGTCTAGGATGAAAGACAGTGAGGTGTGTGATGTTAACAATAAAATGATCACCTCTAACATTTACATGGCACTTGACATCTTCTGAGGATGCTCCTCAAACTTCACCATCACAGCTCTGTGACTATTCCTCCTTGCTGTACAGAAGAGGTAGCTGAAGATCAGGGAAGCAACACATTTTGTTCATGGAAGTACAACCAAAAAGCGAAGAAAGCCAAACATTTACTAAAGAGTCCCTATCTGCTAAACACTGCTGGGAATGTCATCTCAGGAGACTCATAATTAAAAGAGGAGACCAGAAGCCTCAAGGTAATGTTTGCTAATGGTCTGAAATTAGAATGGAGGGGAGAAAGAGATGATGACCAATTAGGGAGGCAGGGGCAGTTATCTAACAGAGGCAATCTTTGAATAAGGCCTTAAAGAATGAACAAGAGTTCACAGAAGAAAGGGAACGAGACTGGCAGGCTGACAGGGGACCAACAGGCGCAAATATTCAGTTACTCAGCAAATGACTGAATGCTTTCCACACACACACTGCTGTGCTTGTGACCTCACCAAACAGAAAGAGAGAGACACCCCTGTTCTCATGGAGCTTGCTTTCATTCATCTATCTGTTCACTCAATGCACATTTTCAAGCAGTGCCTATGAGTCAGGCACGGTTGCAGGTACAGAGGATACAGTGCTTAACAGCATAAGCCCAGACCCTCATGAAGCTTGCCTTCAGCAGAGAAAAACTGATGATAAATAGGAAGACACAGATGTAGAAAAAGTAAGATCTCACCAAGGAGATGGTGTTTTGAGCAGAGGCCTATAGCCTGAGGAAATGGATAAGAACAAAGGTTCAAGCTGAGAATGACCTTGGACCAGAATGTTGCTGTGTCTGAAGGAGAAGTTGCAAGGGAAAAATAATAAGACATAAACCCTAAGGTCTAAGGAGACGGTAGAGACAAACGCAGTGGGAAGTGAAGCTGGAGAGATTGGACCTGGTCATGAAGAGCTTTGAATGCCACAGTAGACCTCGTTCCATCAGTAAACAGTGCCTAAAAGGCATTCCACAAAATCTCAGTCTGATGGGACGTCCCGGAAAAAGGGACCTGGGCCTGAATTTCTTCATCTGTAAAAATGGTGGTAACTGCATCAAACAACCAGAAAGTTGTGAGGATTAAATGAGTTAATTCTCATAAAGTCAGGCAATAACGAGTGCTCAGCAATTGTTAGTTTTTATTAAATGATTCCAGGAAAGATGAATAGCAGGCTAGTCTTGCCAGTTTCTTTAAGAGCAACCGAGACCCAAAAGAACTCAAGAAGTAAAGCTGACAAAACAAGTCCTAGACAGAGGAGGTCTAAGAGCCTGGGTTAAGGTCATGTGAATCAGAAGATGGACTGAAGAGAATGAGCAGTATTTAGAGGAGATATTAACTCTGAGATAAACTGGTTTTGAGGTATCTTTGTACCTTCCACCATCTATGGCAAAAGACCTAGTCTCCAGTTAGATGCAAATATCTCAAGAGAAAGAGAGATTGAGAAAAAATCAGTATTCCATTCCATAAATCAAACCTCAAAAAATGAAAATAATCTCTGAGGTTTTGATATGCAGAATTAGCATAGGATGAGAAATGGCAATACACCCAGGCAGTAGACAAAGCCATTAGTCCTGGGCCCTCCACTAACAAATCTGTGTGCAGTTGGCTAAGACACTGAAACTCTCTGAGTTCTCATAGAAGAGATAATACTGACAATCAGAGGCTGGATGCTAAGTGCAGTGATACTGCTCTCATTCCCTTCTGGATTCTCAGTGCCTTCCACAAGCAAGACCTGGCCCTCAGAAGACACTTAGATCATATGCAAAGAATCTTTTGAGACAGTCCCTTTATGCTCTAGTATACAAGGATTCTGCTCCATGATTTAGGATTACATAGTTCGGGGCTTCAATTTTCCCTCTTGGACCAGATGACTTGGAAACTTGGTGACTCTGCCATTTCCAAAGAACTCTGTTTTTATTTTATTTATTAATTTTAATAGTGATATAATTTTCATGCAGTAAAACACAAAAAAGAGTCACACTTTTCAGAAAATTGTTACCTGGCTTTCTCTGCGTTAAGCTTGATGAGTCAGTAACAGTTAATATGTCTTGCCCATGTCTATTTCTCTTTAGGAAATGGGTATTTCAGCAAAGGAGAAAAGGGAGAAGCTTGAGAATTTGAGGACTGGAAAACTGCAGGCAAATGTCCAGTGATTTTAGCCTTTTCTGTCCTCAGCTCTTGCACTGGCTCACAATATGGACCCCGGTCTATCCTCCACCTTTCCGGATCCCTATCCATCCATCAGCAAGACAAGGATAATACTGTCTGCCCATATCAACTTCCCTGCACCGTTAGAAGCATTAATGGACTAATATACTCAAAGTACTTTGAGTCCTTTGGAGGAAAGACGTCATATAAATTAGAGGCATTATAATTAATGTAATTTAAGAAAATGGCTAGCCATAGCAAAGAGGATTAGGTTCACATGGATCACAAACGACCTAGTCATCATGTCCTCAGGTCACTAACGATCCTTTCTAATGGAACAAAATCCAACCTTACTTTTTTGAGCATATTCAGCTATTCTGTATTTGGGTCCCCCCCCCCCCGCCAAGTATTTTATTTAATTCTTATCAAAATTGAGCTACATTTCAAAGTTAATTTTTCCTTACTGGGAAAAAATATTTATATATGAATTAAACCAGAAGTAATTCACTTTAGGGTAAAAAGTTCGTCAATGTAAAGAAGGACAAGCAGATAATAAACATGAATCTAACTTTTATTTTTATTAAGCAAATACTCATACTATTACAGACAAAAAAAAAAAAACAGATGTTTGTATCCAAAAGACTGGATATATAGGCAACTCACAGACATTTTTTGAAATTCTACAATCACATACTAAGACGAAAACACCCTAAGTAATTGCTTGAAATTGAAAGAGAAACTATTAAATAAATTATAAGTCTAGGATGGTAATTGGGAAAATCAAATTACGAATCAAAAACTGAAAAGTACAGCATGTCAGATATTGTTTTTCTGAGCAAGCTGAAAATTAAGAAACCTCTTTGATATTAAACTCCAGGCAATTAGAATCAAGGAATTCTAGGCTCTGAGGAACTCTGTGCACATTCTCCTCTGTGTCATGGGAAAAGCCATCTTGTTCGTCCTTCTTAAAGCTTCGTGCCTTTGCCTCTTTATTAGATATGACTATTAAGTGGTCATAAAGTTGTATCGCTGTCAGCACTCCAGTGAGTTCCCCCTGCTCAAATCATTTCTGAAGCTTTTCTCTGGAAAATGTTAGACACCTGATAAGAGAAGCAGTTTCTATTTTGTCACATCATGTTTTTTTATTCACAATGTTCTATCCCCACTGGCCTACTTCGCAAGTTCCAGCTCCTAATCATTTTGTACTATTTCAAAAAATCAGAAGCCTTCAATGTGCAAACCATATCTGGAAAAATTTTGTGTGTCAAGTTATTTCAAAAATAACTTGAAATCTGACAAAAGTCTGGTATGCTGGTTTGTAAGACGGGAGCTAGCGTGCAGAGATCGGTGTCCAGAGCAGGGGTGGTGACAGTGTGAGGAAGAATGAGTGAGTCAGATTAAACATGGGGGACAGGAGGGAGGTAACAGGAGATCGAAGAGAGGGACAGGGAAAGAGGATGCCTAGGTCCCCTCAGACATATGGTTAATTAGAACCCAAGGAGACGTCTATGTGCGTTCGGTCCGGGAAGCGTGGAAGGGAGACAGTGCCCGGTTGCTGGTGGCCAGGCAGGGCCATGGTGCTCAGCCTTTCATCTGCTCCACAGGCAAAATGGGCCACGGGCCATTAGGTCACTGTGGCACAAAGGACTGTAAGGCCACCTTCCCTAAGTTCTGCCTGACCATGGAGTAAGAAAAAGTCACCAACAGGGCAGGAAGGAGTAGTCATGTACTGGAATACTTGGATAATGGAATTAGCAGCAAGTAACATTTACTGACCATTCATTGCCTGTACACACTGGATATCCATTATCTTGTGTAACCTCACAAAAATCCTGTAGGTTAAATATGTTAAGCATGAATAATTCTTTTACAGATGAATAAATTGAATATCACGGAATGAACAAAGTCAAACCCAGAATTTAAATTAAAAAACCAGTGCTTATGCTCTTAACCTTATAATATAATGTCCTTTTATTCAGTACACACACAGGCACTCACACACGACACAGTAGGAAACACCCGCTGTTAATAGGAGGTACCAGTGAATTGTAGGACACACTGGTGACCTTAGTGTTTTTCTGTACAATTAATTTTGTTTTTTCACAAAGAATATGTAAGCTTCATAATTAGAAAAAGGTTTTAGTCATTTTTAAAGGGCCCTTGAAGGATGAAAATTTTCGGCCACTAGGATATTTAAATATATATGTGACAGACACTCTCTCTTAAATACTACTGAGATTATTACATATAAATTACAATCTTTAGAGGGAAATTTGACAATATATAATAAAACATTTTTAAAGACGTATGTACCATTTGCAGCAACAAGTGTAATTCTAGGAAGATGACCTATAAATATAATTAAAGATGTTTGCCACGAGAGAGAAAGAAGGATGTTTATCACACCTGTGCAGATAATAATAAAGGAATGAAAACACCTCAAGTGCTCAGTAATAGAGATGGCTAAATAAATTAGTGCACTCATACAACAGACTACAACGCTGACACAGAGTATGATGTGCTAATTTTTTTGAAGTTACAGGATAATATGCATAGATTAATTTTTTAAAAATAGTAATTAAGCAAAGTCCTTAAAGCAAGAAGATTGCTGCTAATGAGAATATTAAAAATAAAAATGGAAAGTAGAAAAATTTCTCAAATGCTATACACCAAATAGCAATTATTCTGAAAATAAGATTATGATGAATGGATATTTTCTACTTTGCACATGTCGAATACTAGAATTTTTATAATGTCTGTATATATTATTTATATTGAAAATATTCTTTCTAGAGAAAAAGTCTTTTAGCCATATTTACTGATGTAGAAAGTTGTTCACAATATATTGTTAAGATGAAAAACAGACTATAAATGTTATTACTGTAAGACCTCTACTTTGGTTAGATGCATATGTGTGTATACATATGCATCAGCAGAAAACACTTCATAAAGAGTCACACTAAAATGTTAACAGTGGTTATCTCTGGCCACAGACAATCTTATTTTCTTCTTTTGCTTATCTCTATTTTCTAAGTTTCCAAGAATGAACATGTATTATGAAAGTAAAATAAGGAGCTCAGGCTGTGAAAGCTTTTCCTAAAGACTGGCCCCAAAACTTTGGGCCAACAGCAAGATCACAGGAAAAAACACAGTCTCCTAATATGACTATTGTGAAAGGGGCAAAAATTGATTTGTGTATCTGTGACCTGGGACTTTTTTATAGTCACACTCCGTTATAACCACGTCTGATACAATGCTCCTACAAATACGAATAACCCTTTTCCCAAAATTTTCCATGGAAGCATTGCTTTCTTTCTTTCTTTCTTTTAGGCCTGGAGGAAATGAAGCTCAGAGCTATTAAATGACAACCGAGACCAAAGAAAAGCCATAATTAAAAGTGCATGGCATTGGTGCTATGTTAAAAGGGATTTTAACTGACTAGATTGCTATATTAAAACTTTCTGCTGAAAGAATAGGCCACCCAAAAACATGGCCTTTTAGTTATAATTCAGGAAACAAAACAACAACAACAACAAATCCTTTTTAAGTATTTCTACACACATATAGAAATTACTAACAATAGCCAACTGGCTGTTATAAATACTTTGAGGAGAAAAAGAAAAGGAGGGAAGAAAAAGGAAAAGTAAAGAAAGAAAAGGAAAGAAAGGTAAGATATTTTATACACTGCATAATTTTAAAGTTTGGGTCAAAATTGCAGGCAGAAAAAGATTTTTGTACTTTATGTTCATTTATTCATTCAGATTCAACAACCATTTGTGTGCACCAACTATGTTTCAGGCCCCTGAACTGGGTATACCAAGAGCACTCGTTAGGGACCTACTGGTGTCTGGTGAGAGAGACACAAGTGAGCAATTATATAACAACCATCAGAAAGGCTGTATGGACGCCTGACCAACATGTTACCAGAAGCAACCAACTCTGAAGGAGCATCAGGCATAAGAGATGAATGAGTTCTCCTGAAGGAGAGGGTCACAGCAAGAAAAGGAAACTGGGTTTTTTTGCAAAGAGAAAGAAGCGTGAAAGGACATGTGCATTTGGGGAATGGGAGGAATTTTGGTGTGGGTGCAACTGAAAGTTGTAACTAGCAGGTGGACGTGCAATCAAATGATGAGATTCCCTAATGCTCATCTGTGCTGCATTCGTGGATATATATATATGCAACATGCAAGGAGAAAGCTTTCAAAAATGTCCTGAAAATGAGAGGACAGTAGGGATGAAGACAAGGGAACAGTAAAGAATATCAAAGAGGCACACGCTAGACAAACAGGCAAAGTGAAGGATGACCACACACGGCCCAATGCCTCACAAAACGTACCTTCAGGCACAGCAGTGCTGTTAGAAAGTACTGGAGTTCAGAATTTACTGAAAAGCAATAAAAATAATCGCATTTTCACTGGCTAGTAATCCATATTTGGCAAGTTTATTTTTTTGCCAAGTCCATGATTGTGATGCATTTTTTGCCAAGATAAAAAAGAAAGTGTTATAATGGTCGAGTGGCTAGGACCCCACCCTAGGTCAACTCACCAAAGCGTATTTGTGACATACTTCTAGCGTACCTGAGCTCACATATTAATGGGACGATAGGATTTAACTATCACTTTAAAAAGTACTTCTTTGGGGGAGATTTGACTGTGCCTCTTTCCTGTATCTCTGTAGTCCCTGGCAATCAGAAGCCCTGGGCTGGTTCCTGTGAAAACAGCCCCACACAGCTCTGTTTGTGAGACAAAGATGGGGATGTGTGATCAGCCAGACTTGGGGAGAAGTGGAAAACGGGGATTCTGGTGGCTCCCTCAGGGTGGCAGAGACAGAGGTTTAAAGTTTCATTCCCCAATCCATGGCAGAAATTGCAGAGGGAAGGGGTCACTAGGGCAATAACAGCAGCTATTAGAATACACTGATTATTTGTAATTCAAGTGTTTGCAAGTGGGAGAGACCTACCCACAGAAGACAAGATTTTTCAGGCTCTCATCAGCTGTTGTTCACGTCAAGGACGGAAATAAGTGCAATGAAATGCTAATGTCACAACGTAATTTAAACTATCCCTTGGAGCTTATGTGACTGGCTGTGTTTTTAGTGTTCTTTATAGATATTTACTCTCTTGTAATTCATGACCATTGGAACTGTCCACACCAAATTCGCAACCTCATAATGCACTCCCATCAGCCCACTCACACACAGAGGTTGTGCCATTAAAAATGCTTCAGTGTAACATAAACCCACCATAGACTGGAAGCACACACATATGTAAGCGTATGTGTTAAAGGAGGCAGTTATTCAAAACACCACCACCTAACCCAGGATATAGTCCCTCCAGCAGGGATCCCAGGCCCTGGACTAGGAATAAAGATAGGAGAACACACTTAGGAAGTGAAGTCTTGATGGACCCAAGTTCAGATTCTGAGGTCACCTCCCAGTCATGTGATCTGAGGTAAGTTAACTTTACCAAGGCTATTTCCTCCTCAGTAAAAATAAGAAGCTAGTACCTACTTCACAAGTTATCGTGAGAACTGGATGAAATGGTACCTATAATTGGGGAGGTGAGGAGGAAGCAGAGAGTCTAGGCCCTACCACCTATAGACATAACATGTCAGTTCAACGTCCCTTCATCCAAGTTCCAGTGCGACTTGGCCATTCATTATCTGAGTGGCCCTGGGTAAGTCATTTGATCTCTCCAGCCTCAGCGTCCCTTCTATCAAGTTCAGAGATGGGACCTCCAAGGCCTCTTACCATCCTAACCAACACTGTGTACAATTATTGTAATTATTTAGAGGGAGCCTTGTTTTCAGTCTCTATTCTTGTATCTTTCGACGCTCTCGCTTACACTCTAAATCATTCTTTAAATCTAGAGTTCCAAAACTTTCTAGCTCCTGCCTTTTGGATTCTATGACACTAGCTCTGTCATCTCCCTCCACACCATTTGTCGACAGTCTTCTATAGGCCAGGGACTGTGTTAAGAATGATATAAGCTTTATCACAGAGTATGTCCTCACAATAATCATAGGGTATATTATTTTTTATTTTTTTTACTAGTACTAGTACTAGTACTAGTACTAGTACTACTACTACTACTACGTCCATTTTGCAAATGAAGAAATCAAGGCTCAAGATATTAAACAATTATCAACGTATGAAATTTAAAGCTGTTCTTCTCAGCTGCTCCTAACTGTTATATTCTACACTACCTTCCATCCTCTGACTGTATCTTGTTGGAGTTCTCTCTTCTTTTGACTCTGTGCAGTACAAGCTTATCTCATAAATTACTTTATATTAATAACTTTATGTGCTACACCTGCCAGGTGACATATGTCCAAAGTAACGAGGACCCATCATCTCTGAACCAACAGGGAACTCATGATGGGATTCTCAGGCCTCGCAGCTGGTAGGTCAGGGTGAGATTTAAGGCAGGCAGGGCTTAAATATATCTTTTGAGTAAGAGCACATGGTCAAATAGCTACTTAACTTCCACATGAAACTGCCAGAAGCCAGCTCAAGCTTAAACTATGGGAGTTTCCCAACTGCCATAAGCCCACTCATAATATCACAGAATAGTGAAGGAAAAGCACTCACACTTTGGGGTAATACAACCCCAGGTTTACCAGTCAAGTGCACTTGGGTGGATTAGCCTTTCTGAGCTCCCTATCCACTAAATGAGCTTGGGTAAGGTAACCCAACTGAGCTTCAGGTTCCTCATCCATAAAATGCTGATAATATGAGCAACCTTAGAGGGATGCCCTAGGGACAGGAGTGCCTGGCCTGTAGTAGAAACAGCTTACCCTGCTGGGAGAGTCAAGGAGCTTGGGAGGATGATTAAGCTGTTTCCAGTAATCACGGTGGTCTAGACTAGAGCAGAAAGAAGGAAATCAGAAGATCATTGAACTCTAAGCGCCTGCCAAACTCACGCACGTGGGAAGTGGATGCCCCATGATGGCAAGAGCCCCAGACTGATTTGAACTTTGACTCCACTCCACTCTGCTGTTGCTAGAGGCACTTTTTTCAGGTGAGAGGTTCCCCAGTGATCCAAGAGTGTAATCTTATACCATCTCTTGCCCGCTGAGCACCATGAGGCTGCAGGGGTAACTGAGCTATTCTGGGCCTTCCCCTATGGGATCCCAACTTCCCTATCCATATCCCAAGGGCTCTCTTCTGAGCCCCCTGCTCAGAACTCTTCCTCCTACCTCAGACTATCAGAGAGAAAATGGAAATAGAAGAAACTGACCACACTCCTGGCACTTAGCATTTTATTTCCTTATCATTGTATTTCCTTAGTTACGGCACATTTCCATTTATGGAGTAATTCCTTTTATAAAATCTCCCAGTGTTTACCTCTAACCTACTAAATAATTCCTCTGACCTCTTCCTGTTTTTACCCTTTAAATATCTGTTGATGGTTCATTCACCACATTCCCCATTCAGTTATTAATGGTCCACAGAAACTTACTAGCAGCAATCATTTACTGATTAATCTGCACAACGATCCAGAAAGACAGGTAGTATTAATCCTTAGTTCTGCACAGGGAAACCAAGGGGAAAAAAGAGGTTAACTTAGCTGCCCAAGGTCAGCAGCTAAACAAGATTAAAACCAGGATCTATTCTATCTTGTATTTCTGTGAACACTTCCCACAGTGTTATTCCCTTTACAAATTATCAATGCTAGATCATTTCTGTGTGGCGATTCAGTTGTTACAAAAGTTTGAAGTGCCAAAATTCAACCCAAATAATTTTGCTTGCTGATAGTTCATAAATAAAAGTGGCTAAAATGAAGAGATAAAAGTACTTGAAAGTTAATTGTAGAGTCAAGAGAAGTGAAAAAATGTGGATTATAGACCCAGCTCTGCCATAAGGAGACACTGAGCAAATCACTTAACTTCCCTGCAACTCTGAGTCATCCGTGAAAATGAGATTATGCTGAATGATATTTAACATATCTTGCTGTTTTAAATGAGATGACTGAATACCTACTAAAGCAGAGCAAAATATAAAGCTCCAATATCCATGCTGCCAAGATCGTGGTAAAATCCGTATATTCATTCACTGTAAATGAAGTACATGGCTACAACCCCCTTGGAAAGAAAGATGCCAGCAGACAAGAGGAACCATAAAGAATTTCATATCCCTTGACTCAGTAATTTAATTCATAATATATTTTACCCTATGGAAGCAAAAAGACACATACAAACAAAAATGCACATTTCAGTGCTAGCCATCAGAGGAAAAATGACCAATTTAAATGTTCATTTTAGAGGGACATCTTATTAAGTAAAAGCACAGAACACAATATGAATGTCATGTTGCTATTAAAAAAAGTTAAATATATAAATTATGCAAAATCATTTAAAATCTTACCAATATTATTAAATGAAAATAACCAAAAGTAAAAGAGTAGATATGTGCTCTGATGTCAACTATACAAAATGTGGATGGATGTGCAAGATCACAGAAAAACTCAAAACAGTTATATTATTAGTTAGCCTTACTTTTTAAAAAAAAAAAAGTCGTGTTTTCAGTGAATATTATTTTTCCATTAACACATACATTTGATCAATTGTTTAAAAATTTCTCAAATGCTGATTCAAAGTTTCTGCCTAAACTATCCGAGTAGTTTTTCTTGGCTGACATATTACTCATGACGTTATTCTTCCAGAGAGATTTCTGCTCCCTGCTATACAATTCTTTAGTATCTTTAGAGATTCTAAAGTCTCGGAAACTTTGCACTTCTTTCCCTCACCTAAGAGAGTTCTTAAAAAGATCTGTCGTCTAATCTAGCTATGAACAACCCCACGATTGCCCTCTAATGCTAATTAGAATGATGGGCAAAGTCTGACTCAGGAGTGATAATTTTTTGGATAACCCCGACCCACTGATGCCTCTACAGTAATCACAGAGTTGCCATGTTACTTTTCACGGTGTACAGGGTGGTTTCAAATTCCAAGTTTTAAGAGCTTTACAGAAGGGTAGCTTATATTTTCAGGGGTCTTAGGACACCCTTCCTTCTGGTTTACTTAGAAAAGCTGCTCTCAAGCAGCACTATGCTGGGACCCGCCCTTCACAGTAGGACTTTTACATGCTCTTCATTTCTTAGAAATGTTCTCTTACTAGTAGGTCATTTGTACATCTTTGCTCATAATATCTGGGAAAGACTGCAGAGCCAATGAATTAAAAATATGATTCTAGGTCTCATGTGTGCCAATGAATGCCCTCATTAAAGCAGAATGAGTGAGATGAGATGAGTTTCAAAGCTTTCCATCCCTTTGCCCCAGAGCCACCGAGGCCAGGCAGTGAAAGGATGCACAGTAAAATTAAATATCTAAAAATTCATCTTTAATTAACAGAATTGGATTAAAGCTAGACACCACCGCATATCATACGAGAAATGGCTGAGCTGGCTTCCAAGTGCTCTAATTCAATTAGGACGCAGTGAGTGACACTCGGACGGGAAAGGTTAATTGGGGGCGCCAGAACGCAATCATTCCTTACCTAACCAGTCATTAAACTTCTTAACCTCTGAGGGCAGTCCCAGCTCGGTGAAATCGCCTGTGTGGAGAAGGATGTCCCCATAAGGCATCTGGATACCATCTGTTCTGGAGTGTGTGTCTGAGATGCAGACAAACCGCGTGTGGCCCGCTGGTTTTGGAGTGTCATATGGGATGGGGTCGACCCTAAAGTAGACATAACAGATCCCATAACAGTTAAATATATTAGAACCCTCGTAATTGTCATCGCACATACATATTGATTGTTATCCATGAATGCACCCAGACAAACTGATGCAAAGGCAGAAGGGACACTTTTGGGTACAGAGGAGACTGCATTACCCATCTATAACCCCAATGGGCAAATTCAAAAGCCTTACTTACCTGGTACGAAAATTAAAAAGAATATTGTACATGCAGAGTCGGAAATAACACAGGAAACTGATGGAGTGATTAATGGTGAAGTTTAGGGATACCGAACCCCAACTGGGGAAGCAAAATTATGCTATTTTTTCTCTCATCATGCTCCAATTGATCCCACTACTCATTAGGAAATGAATAACTAATTTATTCCTTCTTAAACATGCATAAGTTAAGCAATGAACTAATTTACAGAGAACACTGCACATGATTTGCCAAGTGAGATGTAGAGAGATGTAGATAGTACTAATATTTAATATCCTTTCCAGAACCATTCAGCACCCGTATCTCCTTGGTTTTGCTGAGAGTCTCAAATTGTAAGAAGGAAAGGTGATGCCAAAACAATGGAGCTTTTAAAAAAATCATTGGGTGTTAAAAGAAACAACTTTGTCAAGCTCCTTTTTACCTCAATGAATTATCTGCAGTCTCAGTACACCTTAGGTTACTTGGAATGCCTGGGGCAAACATTCCATTCTGTACAAATAGTAAGACTTTTAATGGGTGTCTATATATCTACATATGCATTAATATATGTATAGTTTTAGAGACCTAAGCACTGTGAAATTACACCAGGGCATAAGTATCAAAAGGCAAAATGATCAACCCTAAGCAAAGAAAATGAAACAGAACATTCTCATTTAATTGAGTGTAACAAAGTGTGCTAAATAAACTTGGTAAAGAAATGCAAATCTGACTCTTCAAGCATACAGTTTTAATTATTTAAGGGGTTGGTAACATAGTTAAGGATGCTTTAACTATATTAACTCTATACTGACAACTTCCGTTAATTTCTCTGTAGAAGTGCATTTATTTTAGATTATGGGTGAAAAGGAGCAGTTATAAATGCAAAGAGAAGGTCACAAGAAAAGCAAACACGTAATGTGGAGATTACAGTGTAGAACATTTAATAAGGAACAATATTTCATGTCACAGTTCCGCCCTTGACAGTTACGCAGCAGAGAACATACTGAAATCTCAACACAAGATTCCCTATATATCTTGCCTCTATAGGCTTTGCTGAATTTTCTTTCCTTTTCCCACTTTTTAAAAAGAAACAATCTATTTTAACAATGGCAATTGTAGTGAGGAAAATTAATACATCAGTATATAACCTGGCTAATCTTGCATTTCTTTCCTGGTTAATCTTTTAATTTTATTTTTATCTTTCACAGAGAAGAAGGAAAGTAAGGAAGAAGAAAGAAGAGCTAAAAGAGAGAAAGGAGGACGGAGGGACGATGAACTCTTTAACACAGTGGGTCTAACTGGAAACCCAGAAGGAAAGTTTACCTTCTGCAAGAAGTTAATGGAGTTTTCTTGTAAAGGTGAGTAATTCATAGTGTTGTTACCATGGAGGAAATTCACTAATCCACTGAGATTTCATGAGTAACCTGGAAACCCTCCTGATTATATCCAATGTTGACTTATTTTTGAATATGTGAAAAAGTTTAGTATCTTCCTTTCCATTTCTGAGACTATTACAAACAGTCTAAGTGGTTCTAATCTTATCAATTTCTCCTGTCTTTTAATAGTAGTTGTCCCAAAGGATGAATGATCATCCCCTCTGCAGCAAACTGTGTCATCCACTGAAAGTGATAATATTCTATTCCTGTACCTGAAGTTAAGGTGCTCCCTAGAATGGGACTATACACGTTTATACTTGGTCACCAACATCTGAATGAAAATTAAATAAATTAACCACTGAACTTTAAATATGTAAATAAATTCAGTATTATCTACATGTGTATATACGCATACCTTTATTTTCCAGTTCTCGTCCTAATAATCATGTATAGACACAGCCCCCATTTCTTCCTTTCTGTAACTGAGCTAAGCTACTACATGAAAATCTTTTAGAAGTCCATCCAAATTTATCAGAGGGACATCACAGTTATAAGTATGAATTTATGAAACGTAAAGCAGCACAGATATAAACCCCTATTCTATGAATCTACTCAACTTAAGCAAATCATCACATGGTACATAATTTATTTCCCATCTTGGCTCCATACTGGGCAATAACTTTCTAAGACTATTGGAATGCTAGTCAGCTTTTGAATGGCTGCAACTTCCTTCCCTACTCTATCACTTCCTCCAGAAAAAAAAAAAAAAAACACATTTCAATATCCAACAGAGATAATGTGACATAAAGGCCACAAAATAGAAAAACAGAGGGGACCGGAAATAAGAAGAAAACATGTCTGTTTAGCTTTGAGCCAAAATAAAATGATTCAGAAATACACAGAAACAACGCCAGAGAAGGCTCACGCAATAACACCACCAACTTGATGTCATCAAAGAGAAACAATCTGTAGGCATTTGGCAGAGATATGGAGGACTGATTCAAGGTAGAGGACTGGGGAAGAGGGAGACACAAATGCAGAAATGACATACATCGCCTGCCCCAGACACACTGGTGTCCTTTGTTACCCACAGCACTAAGCACAAGTAGATATGACGGAGCAACACATCAGAGCCATGCTGCAGGGTAACATGACAAATAACATCTGGGGGTCACAGGAAGAAGGCTTTTCCACCTAAAGGCATTCAGAGTTGAAAATAAGACATCTAGTAAAATAGGCAAGTTGCAGTGGATATAATCAAAGTTGAGACAACCCTAGGAGAACCACTATTCCCAAACTGGGCCTTTGGTGAACACTTTGCAAAGTCAAAACAAACACTGTCACTATAAAAGCGTATTCAAGGAGACCCTGACAACAACTGGAAGATCTACCTCCTCACGTGGTGTGAAGACACTCACGCTCATTTTCCCTCTTAGTTAACAACTTTAATGCTTACCCTTGATGCTGCTGACTTCTCAAATGACCTAACATTCCCCCCAAGGAATCATGTTAAATTTCCTAGCAAGCGAGTCTCTTACCAAAGCAATCTAACCCCTAGAGCCAGATTCAAATATCAGAGCGAGATTTGCACGTACATTGGAGTACACCCTGGGGAAAACAAGACGACATGGGAAGATGAGAGGAAGACACAGAATCATAAAACCCCAGAGCTGGACAAAACCTTAGGGGGCATTGCTTTGTATAAAGCTTGAATCCCTTCTACTCCTTTCCTGTCTACCAGACATAAATTTTCTTTCCAAGGTTTCCAGAGAAAGGGAGCTTTTGAGTCCCTTCCCTTCCCCCAAGGCAGCCCATTTGGGTTTTTCATAGCTCTACTTGCTGGAAACTTTCTGACCCAGAGTCCGCACCTCTGAGAAAGCTGAGCATGGGCCAAAGAGAGCTGGCCTGGAGCCTGCAGACTGAGTAACAATTTTGGCTGAGTTATCCACTTTGGATGAGTTATTCATTCGTATGGTCTTCATTTTTTTCTCTCATTTGTAAAATGGGAATAATAATCCCTAATCTGCTAAGTTGTTATGAGGATATAAATTGTCAAGTACTGGGTCTGGCACATGGCACATGCTCAGAAAGTAGAGATGCAGAATGACATAAGGGTAAAGCATGTTTGGCTATACAGCCAGACTATGTGGTACTGAGTCTCACACCATATTTATATACAGTGTGACACCCAGCAAGGCACTTTAACTTCTATGCCTTGGTTTCCTCACCTGTCAAATGAATATAAAAAATAGTACCTATTTGTTGTGAAGATGAGAAGGAATAATGTGCTCAAACACGCACCACAGTAGACACTCGACAGTGTTTTTCCCCCCCCCATGAATTAGTAGTATTTTTACTACTATTAGTAGCAATAGCAGTAGTAGTGGTATCCTTTAATTTCTCTAACCTTCATCTGTCCTTCTGTTACCAAGACATTAATTATAATTACCACACAGGGATGTTATGAGAATTCAAAGAGATTACACACGCAATTACCTAGCCACAGAACTGGGCACACAGAACACGGTCAATAAATACATTTCCTTCCTTCCTGTGATGACCTTTGTAATCCCAGTTCTGCACTCCAAAAGTGAAAAGAAGAAGAATTCAGTCCCTTTTCCATTGGATAGTTCTTCAAATATTGGAGGACATGTATTATAAGCCCCTATAATCTTCTCTTTCCAAACTGAGGAGCCGCAGATTCTTCAGTCTTTCATTGTATGATAGGGTTTCTAGTGCCCTCAGAATCCTGGTGATCTCCTAGGTACAATTCTGCCGCTATGACTCCCTCCACTTGCAGTGTCAGAGAGTTTCCGGGCCATGTGAATTCAGGGACCAGTCAGCTGTGAAAGACAAACGCCAGCACCGGCGGCAGAAAGCCGACGGTGCGGGACACCCAGGCTGACGTGCCTCGACGCCTGCACTTTCATCATAAACCATTTTCTGACTAGATCTCCAGGTTTTGTGCCAAGTCTCAAATCTTGTTCTTGAAACTTGATTCTCAAATGTTTACATATCTCGCTGCATATTCAAACAAATAAACCATTCCCATTTATTCAATCTTGGCACAGTAGAGTTCTTTGCCCGTAAAAAAAAAAAATTACAGTATTATTGCTCCCACTATGGAATCCTCTTCTGGCCAGATGTGTTATTTTTTCCAATAACAAATTCATACAGCATCGCAAGTTCCATTGATAGATCTTCAGAAAAGCTGTTATCATGTGGTTTGTTATGACATGGATTTCTTTTTTAGGCCACATGTGCAGTAAAAGCCTTATGTTCATAATTCAGTGTCGGAATAGAGTTGAACCCTTACAAAGTATTTTAATGGGATCTGAATGTATTTACCATCCCCCTTCCACTTGAAAATAGTGATGTTATGATTATGCATTCCACTGACTCTATCTCTAAAAAGTTTTCCAGTGTGACATTTAAGCTTTCATTTTACCTAGAAAATTTGGATGGCATAAAAGCTAATAAAACTGTCTGTGTTGTCACGCATCCACCCTAGAGGTACTACTTGATGAAGATATGCACAATCCACTGGCAAAACGATGAATACATACCAGGCTTAAATTAGTAGAATTATAGACTTTTTATATGAAAGGAAGCTTACAGATGATCTAATCTGTGTTTCACTTCTTTGACTATCCTCTTCATGGTTTTTGCCTTTCTCATGTATACTATTATTTAATGTTTGTTGTGTCTTATAATTTTTATACAACTTTTTTTAGTTTTGCCCTAAAAAAATGTCATCTATCAAGTCATAGATTAGATACTCTGGTTTATTTTCAACTACATAATAAAATAAATATATAACTATTAAAATTCTGTTTAAGGTTTGTCCACTCTAAAAAACTAGAACTCAAGATCTTCTAACTTCCAATTGACCTGTATTTCTACTCACTTAACATTGGAAGCGAACATGATGCCTGAACTTGGAGGGGAAAAAATGGTAAAATTTACAAAATGCCAGTAAATCAATAGCTTAAACTCTTCTAGCCATTAATATCTAGAGAGACTGCTCAGAATTATTGGAATTTGCTGTCAAAAATATCTAAGTTTTAGTGTTTCATACATTGACCCCTCTATTCTCATGTACATTATCCAGTCAAATGGAGTCTCTAAAACTTCAAAAATAAACAAACAAACAAACAAACAAACAAATATTGCAGTTCATTGAGTGAGTGGGCAATATAAAAGCTTGATTTTTATAGTACTGATAAAGATAAAAAGTGTTCCTCATTCTCAAGGACGTCGTCACATGTGCAAATTGACTGCAAACATTTCCAAACACAGTGTCCTTAGAGGGACTACTTTAGTTAACAGAAAAGCATCATTAAGAGAGTCTTGCTTGGATAAAGAAGCTGTGGTACATACGTACAATGGAATATTACTCAGCCATAAAAAGAGATGAAATACTGCCATTTGTGACAACATTGATGGAACTCGAGATAATCATGCTAAGTGAAATAAGCCAGACAGAAAAAGTTGAAAATCACATGATATCACTTATATGTGAGATACAAACCTAAAAGCAACAAATGAGAAGGACAAACAAACAGAGACTCATGGACACGGACTATAGACTCGTAGCTACTGGATGTCTATAGACTAGTGGTTATTAATGGGATGGAAGAGGAGTAGGAGGTAGGCGAGATAAAGGGGGTCAAATATAGGGTTTAAGAGGAGGGTGAAATGGGTAAAGGGAATCAAATATATGGTAGCTGAATGAAACTGGACTTTGGGTGGTAAACACACAATAGAATATACAGATGTCAAATGATAATGTACACCTGAAAATTATATAATTGTATTAACCAATGTTACCTCAATAGACTTAATAGAAATTTTAAAAAGAGCCCTGCTTGTGGAGCCAGGGCTTCCTGCACTCTTAGCACACTGTCATCCATCAGCACTGTGACCCTGCGCAAGGCCCTTCCCCATTTCTAGCCTCCATTCCTCAAGTGTTTGCAAAGAGGAGCAAATGATCCCCAAACGATTAGCTGCATGGTTTCTAGGCCACTATCAACATGTACAAGACGTGAGAAACAATTCAGTCCCTTAATCAGCTTAAAACATGTCATGTTCTTTCTCTTGCAATTTTATTTTCTGCTTTCCAGACAATGCAAAGATAAACGCAGTCCATATCCATCCAAATATAATCAGGATTAGTAAGACTTTATATAGAACGACACATGAAACTGCAAGTTAGGACTCAGAGCTTCCATGTGTATCTAGAGTAAAGAGAACAAAGCCGGAATTCCAGTTACCACAATGAAACAAAAATTTTAAAACATGCGATTTAACTACTTGCTTCAGGAATGTAGCTATTCTCATTTTTCTAAAAGTATGAGTTGGTGAAATTCTCCTAGCTTAGCCCTAATGCCCCAGAACAGAAACAGTGCTGAAACACAGTAAGCATAACAGAACCCGATATATAAATATATTCACATTTGTACCAAGGGCACTACCTTCCTTTAACTGCTGAACTGCTGTATCAACACTGTTCTATCACCAACTAATTATAGCTAACAAAACCCACTGCACGGAGTGTGTCTCGTCTATTTTCCTAGTACAAAAGTACAGTGCTGACATTCAATGAATATTAAGTGGAAACAATTTAATTCTTTGAACACTGCATGTGATATGAATTCATGGTCCTAGTACGAGTCCCACTTGAGATGTTTTGGTGCCCGTCAGGCTAGCTGCTGCGTGAGCCACTGAAGCCTCTCAGATGGCATATTGTTAGGTCATAAATATCTCACTGGAGATGCACTGTCTAGGATTAAATGTTTACCACTCTTTTAACCTAATAACAAAGTTAATTGGCTTACAAGGCCTTGTATTTGAGAAAAGAAGCCTGTGACACTGTGTCTGTTATTCCACACCGTCAGTCCGTCCGTCAACAATTGCTTAAGCACCTACCTGTGTGCCAGGTGACATGGTAGGTTCTGGAAGACAAAGAAGCAACAATGGTGTTGGTTCCTTCAGGGATTTTGCAGCTGATCTGTCAATTCATTGTTCAACAAATGCTTACTGGCATGACTGGTTTCTGCTCAGTCATTTAGTCATTTTGCAAGCATCTAATAAGGACCTTTTATGAACCAGAGATTGTGCTAGGTGCTAGGGTGACAGCTCTAACCAAATCAGAGATGGTCCCTGTGATGTGTACACAGACGATTCACAAA
Source organism: Eonycteris spelaea (assembly GCA_003508835.1). Classification (NCBI taxonomy): domain Eukaryota; kingdom Metazoa; phylum Chordata; class Mammalia; order Chiroptera; family Pteropodidae; genus Eonycteris; species Eonycteris spelaea. Next base: position 10,674,872 of record PUFA01000007.1, read on the forward strand.
ACCACACGCCAAGTGTTTAATCAAGGATGTGTGAGGGGCTGTGGGGTAAAGAAAAACATGTCTCTGGCGTTGTTTGAGGGCTAGGAAGAACAGAGGAAAATACAGTGGGCGCAGAACATAAGTAGTGTGTCAACGTCACATGCTTGGGACAATGAGAATGGTTTGAAGCTAGAACTTGAATTAAAATGTAAACAAGTACCGGGCTTGGAAAATCAGGCAGAAAGGAAGAGTTGTTCAGGCAACTGCGGGAGAGGTATGAAAGCCTGTAGCATATTTAGGGACCTGTAAGGAAAGAGGTGTGGCTGGAGCAGAGTCACTATGACAGAGCAGTGGAAGGTTTTAAAAGCTGGCGGGACTGGAGCCAGACCACACAGAGCCAGACTGTGGGGCCTGAACCAGCCCTGGAGGCAGTGAAAAACATCCTCCTCCCTCACCCATAGAAAGGTGCAGACGGCCACAAAGAAAGCTGGCTTTCAAGACAACCCTTGTGGCTCCGTGCAGGATATGGGGGTGGCTGGGGAGGGGTGGGAGGGCACTAAGAATGGAAGCCAGCCAAAATCTACGCCTAGGATAAAGCCGAGCCCATTCAAACGAAAATAGATAGAAAGTGAGGATATGAAGGAAAGGCAGTAGAAACCTGATGATAATATTATAAACAAAACATCGTCATAATTCAATAAATAAGGATTTGAAAAGTAGTCAAAAATGAACAACATAGTACACTATTAAGTCTCCTGTGCAGCCCCATCTTGTCCCCATTTTCAGCACTGATTTGGTGCTATGGACTGAATGTTTGTGCCCTCCCCTAAAACTCCTATGTTGAAGCCCCAACCCCCAATGTGATGGTATTTGGAAGTGGAGCCTTTGGAAGATAATTAGGTCACGAGGGTGGAGCACTTAGAAATGGGATTAGTGGCTTTATAAAAGAGAGACAAAATGAAGATAATCTCTGTCTCCACAGGAGGACATAGCAGGAAGGTGGCCATCCACATGCCAGGAAGTGGGCTTTCAAAGTGAACCAAACTGCCTGGCACCTCGATCATGGACCTCCCAGGCTCCGGAACTATAAGAAACAAATGTTTGTTGTTGAAGTCAGCCAGTCTACAGTATTTACTGTAGCAGCCCCAACTAAGATATCTGGACACCGACACAGAATTTTTTTGGCTGAAAATTATAATGGTAATGATGAGGAACGATGGCAACAATTTTTCTTTAGAAGCCAGGTGCTGTACGATGCCCCTTACAGGAAGTGTTTTCATTTAACCTTTACAGCAAATAGGCCCTGTCTTGGTCCCAATTTACAATTGGGGAAACTGAAACACAGAGAGATTAAACAATGTGGCAAAGGCGCAAGGCTAGTCAGGGGGTTCTGCCCCAAGCCCACTGCCCAGTGCCTGCTCTGTCTGCCGTCCACCAGCTATACGACTTCCTCTTACACAGCACAACACACCCGAAGTATGAGCAGATTCTGTCCTAATATGGGGAACACAGTGTTTTTAAGTCATTAATTACAATTACAAATTCAAGAACAAAATGTGGATTTTTCAAACACTGGCCACTGAAAACAGTAGAAAGAAAATTATAGGACATCGAAAACATAAGCATTTAATTCTTTATTCATGAAGAGGTGTTCATCTGATTAAACAAGATTTTATTTTTGTATTCAAACTTTGTCAAAGGAGGACAGATTCTACTGTCTTTCACTACTTTTCCAACCCATCAAAGCCAAGTTTTCTAATGCTTAATGTCCCACAAGTAGTTGTTAATGGCATTCATTGTTTAGTTAATTGTGCTTATCAGAAGTGCAGGTAACTTCAGATTTGCATGGCTAATGAGCCTTCTTTAAAGTGTGTGCCATTTCGGTTGGGTTTTAATGGTCTATAATGTTTTTTTCTGACTTTGGGTTGAGTTGATTGACTTCACTTTCAAAAAACCAGTCACGCCTCAGGCAAAACGACCATTTTTAGCTGTATATGAGGTCATCATGTAAGTACATTTCAAGACCAATGTTTATATGTAAGTCCACTTAACATGATGCCAACATCTAATGACCTTGTAAAATTAACGTAATAGAATAATGTTCAGATTATCCCTTGCCGAAATGGCTAGCCCACTATTCAACCATAAAAATTACATAGTTTCTACACAATGAGAAATCCATTTAATACTTACTATTTTTTTCCCCTCTGGGAATGAAGACTTACTACTTTGGTTGAGTATTTCGTAGTTTATATTTCCCCATGATTTTCACAGGGTTGGGGGTAACTAAGGCACAGACCTAGCAGGTGACTTGCCCGTGATCACCAGCTAGTATGTGGTTGAAAAGAGACTCTGCAATTCCAGTGATCTATTTACTTGGAATAACAACAAAGAGAAAATACCCTTTACCAAGTTACAGCTTCGGATTAGCACTGGCCAAATTCCGCCCAGGTTTCTCTGTTGCGTGACACCGGTAAGATCTACCAAATGGTAAAACTAGAAATTAGTTCTCTGCCCCAAACTTTTCAATTGCCAACTTAATCATTTAGTCCAGGAGTAGCAAGCTACAACCCATAGGCAAAATCAGCCAATGTATGTTTTTAGAAAGAAAGTTTTACTAAAACACAACTACGTGCATTTGTTCAAATATTGTCTATGGTTATTTTTGAGCTATAGTAGCAGAATTTCAGAGTTGTAACAGACTCCATGTGGACTGCAAAGCCTAAAATATTTGCTTTCTGGACCTTTACAGGAAAGTTTGTGTACTTCTGATTTTGTCACTTAACAAAGATTTATGAAGCAAAATATATGTTAGATACTTTATTACTAATAATCATATTTGATATTTAGCAGCATCTACTACATGTCAGGGGTTTTTCCTGTATTATTATATTTAATCCTCTAAAGATCTCTATAGGGTGTGTGTGTGTGTGTGTGTGTGTGTGTGTGTGTGTGTGTGTGCGTGGCGTGCATGTATGTGCTTTTTTTACCTTCTCCAAATTTTGCTCAAGGTCACCCATAAGCTTGAGACTTGAATTTGTAGCCTATCTAAACCATGACTTTCTGCCATTTGCTATGCAATAGTGTTTCTCAGATGTTTGGGGGAAAACTTAAGACTTTGGAATGAGCATCCAAATAGAATGCTGAAGCCTCAAGCCTTAGCTAGTCCCATACGGATATAGACCTTAACTTATAGATAACTTAAAGCAATACAAATAATGCTTAACTATAGGTTCAAATAAATTCTGTCCAGCGGAAGTTCAACTGACTCCCCTTATAGTTTTGTATCCATCCATAAATTCATTTCAACATTTTTTTATTCCATATAAACATGAGTTTCTCCTAAGAACTTGTTATAACAAATGTCTTGGTTCCCTCATTAATTAATGAGTTAAATAAATAATTTTTAACAAACTGCTCATTTTAAATCTGTATGTCAGGATTTTAAAGAATGATTGTTAATTATTGCTATAGATGTTAACAAGATGCCATTTTTACCATCTCGAATCTCACATTTAACTTGGGAGGGCATCTATATCAAACTGTAATCATGTGACCATTTTTCACACACACACACACACACACACACACACACACACATATGAAGAGGAGAGTAAGAGAATATATGAGGTAACGTCGCCAACCAGACAGCTAAGGTAATGTCATTAACATAAAAGAAAAAGTATTTAAAAAAATAGCGAGAGGTATGAAGGTGAGAAAGGTGAGTCAGAGTACCAAACTAACAAGAAGGTAATTCCCTGATATGTGCTGCATTTGTAAGTTGTTGAAGCTTGTATCTCTCTACTTCACAGTTGTATTGCTAAATCCAAGTAAGAATGTATTATCCAGATACCAATTTTCACAAAATCTGGATACCAAATCATTGTGACTACAGGTCAGGTACCCATCAGGCACAAGTGGCTAATTTATTCCAAATTTTATAAAAATAATTAAAAATGTTAAACAAGAATAACTGAGCCCAACGTACAGGCCACATTTTATAGAGGCCAAACTTCATGCAACGTACTTTAAACTTACATTCAAGTCAGTTCAGTCTGTCAGTCTATCTGTCTGTCTGTCTCTTTCTCTCTCCCCCACCATTCACCCACAAAAATAACACACAAATCCAATTATACCCTGAGTCTTATCCCGGCCAGATCTAATTTCTTTCAGCGCCTGGTTATATGTCATTTCTACATTCCTTTATTGGTCTCATGATAGTTCAGATATACAATTATCTTGTTCTATTTCAAATCAGCGACTTTCCTACATACTTTGGATAAGGAGAATAAACTTCAGATAATTCTCAGTTCTGCATCAACGTTTGCTAAAAGTTTACTAGAAAGTCTTCATCCACCGTGTCTGCATAATTCTGTCTGCTCCTTTTCACTCTTGCATACACCCATTCGAATGCTAAACTGTAGAGGACCGTTTTCTGGAGTGTTCATTCTGCAAAATCACCTATCATAGTGCTTTACAGGCCTGCTAAGACTCAGGCACGTCAGCTATCTCTTTCTGCTAGAGCACTGATGAATAAGATGAAAAGGAGGTTAGACCACTTTAATTTTTTGGCAGGATGATAACTTCCTCAAAAAGCCACCTCCTTTAAAAAAAAAAAAAAAAAAAAACCTTACAGGTACTCCCAGTGCCCTACTCTCCGATATCATCCCACCTCCATCTCAGGAGGTTCTGCTGTGTGATTCTTTCAAGCTCTCTTCCTCATGAAGAGGTGAACACGTGACTACTGCCATCCATAAAGGCTGAAGTGAGTGTACTTAGCTAAAGGGCATTGCAATAATTTTTCTCTTCCACGTGAGAAAGTTAGCCTTGAAAATTCTCTGGCTCACTGCCTGTTTTTAAATCATCTTTTAGAGAGGGGTAGCCAAGGGGGCATGTTAAGTTCGAACAAGTCTCCTTCTCAATCCCATATCAATTACTTTTTAAAATAACAAAAGAACAACAATAATAGTAACAATAAAAATAAGGTATACCTATCATGTCTTTAATTTGCTTTTAAGGCAGTGCTAAAGACTGGATACTTTAATAGGCAATGCCTCCAAATGCCCAATTTGAAAAAGGAGCCCTGGCTGACAGATTAAACTTGATTACATCGGGGCTGGCACTGTTCTGTACAGACGTGATTCTTCTGGAATCTAGAATAAACAGTGGCCTGAGAAAGTTACCAAAAAGGTTAACTACAAATCAGCTTCAGATTCCAAAGAAATTCTTATCTCTTTCACCCATGTTGTAGCATGCACAGTACTAGCAAACATAGTGAAAATCATGAGCCCGTTTTAATAACAGAAGCGGGTCTAGAATACAACTTCTCTTCCTTGTCCTGACTCTTAACTGTTTGCTACAAGACCCACCACAGGGCTGTATTCCCATTATGGTCTGGCAGAGGGGATGTGAGCGGGAATTCTGAGGTGGGTTTGCCAAAGCAAAACTTCACAAGTGCTATGGCAACCTAACACACAGATCATTTTTATAAGCACCTGGCCTAAGAGGTATCGACAAGCTCACATGCATCTATCTGCACTTGCTGTTTCCCATAGTTTGTCAGGCTGAAGTAATGGGCTTTCCTGTTCCTCTTCTTGCTCTCTGGTGAAAGAGGAAGCCTCAAGCTGGCCCGTCGGGGAATGCCCGGGTAACCAAAGGCACAGCCCTCACCTGGGAAAGGATGCAGTAAGACCTCCCGTAAGGTCCGTTTCCGGGCTGGCCCTTTCCTAATGAGAGGGCACAAATCAGGTGAATCTGTGAATATTGCTGCTAGGTTTCTGGGTTAAAGCTTTTTTTTTTTTTTCCACCAGAGATTAAGTCTAACTCACTCAACTTGTTCTCTGCAAACTGGATTCCTGTGGGAAAGTTGCAGTTATAACAAACTCAAGTACTTTGCCCTTTCTGATTTGCCTACTATTTCCTTCATCTTTTAACTTGTACGTTGGTACAACCTTCCACATTTTTCCAAAAAGCTGCTTCATATACAATCTGATTTCATCCTCATCTTATAGGTGAAAAAGGTAGTGTTATTATTACTACTGGAATCTAAGCTTCAGACTGACCTGCTCACATCCAGTGTCTGCAACAGAATGGATCTAGGCTCATACTTCCCCACTCCTAGCAATAAAAACAATGGCTACTGTCAGTGAACGCTACTTACCATGCATCAGGCGCTGGGCCAGGCCCTTTGTGAGTACTACCTCATCTATTCCCTGCAAGAACCCTATAAGGTAGGTATTATTAATCCCATTTTACAGATGAGTAATACTGGGTTTATGAGGTTAAATAATTTCCCCAATGTCAGTGATGCCATAAACAGTGAAGTTTCAGTTACAAAGAGAATCTGCCTGACTCCTGGCTTAATCACTGTTATACCGATACCCAGTCCAATCCTTGTTTCTACACAAACCCAATGTTAAATGGAAGAAGTATAGGTTTTCTCCAGATCTAAAGATTTAAAATATTAGCTATTACTTTTAAATATCTAACAAACTTTTGAAGTTGCAGTTTTGCCCACTTCAATACCTTTCTACAGAAAACACTCTAAAACTATAAAATGCCATCTTTGGTCAGGTGTTTTCACTGGTCCAAGTATCACTTGCTTCCATCCCTTAGCTCATTTCAAAGAAAAACAGATGTTCAATATAAATTCCTGCATGAAATACTAGAATCCCCCAGAAAACTTTATGAGCGTAAGAAGTTCTCAAGACAAACAGCACCTATTCAAATCCCAAATATACAAAGTGACAATCTCTGGAACGTGGGCAAGTTACTGAACCTCGGGCTTCAGTTTTCTCATATTTATGTTAGGGATAAAAACACTTACCTCCCAGAGATGTTATGATAAAGTAATGAGAATGCACTGAGGACCAGACAATGATTATCGTTTTGCAGTTACTTCTATCCCTGCAAAATCTCCCAGGATTGCCTTAATTTTACTAGGCTGACAAATCTTGACTCCTCTCCTTAATGAAGTATTCTGATACTGATTATAAAGCACCCTATCCCCTAACTGGGAAACAACATATCATTTCGTAACTCATAAAATTCAATTCCATCTCTTAAAATTATTATTCACTGGGTACTATTAAAACTGTCAAGTCTTCTAGGTCACCTAAGTACTCATTTCGAATAGGTGTTACTTTACACATTTCAGTCAAAGAAGAGTCACCAGAATCACAACGGACAAGCCAATTTCCCTGATCCACAAAGGTGATTTTCCCCAGAATATGAGAAATTATTATTTTACTGTGAAAAAAAATGCTTTTTTTTCCACCTAATTATAAATATACATGCTTACTAAAGTTACAGATAACTAACATTAGAATTAAGAACACATGCATAAAAAGCAAAGAAAGATAAACCCATATTCACTTACCCAAAGATAGATACTAGTAACATTTTGGTAGCTTTCCATTTTGTCTTTTCGCTATGCATTTTTAAAACATAACTGGGATCATTCTGCACTCAAAATGTTATATTCTGGGTTTTTTTTCCCCTCTCCACTTAAACCATTATTACGTCAGCATTTTCGATGTTACTGCAGACTCTTTATAAACGTTTTCACTGGCTGCAGGATATTTCATGGGTTAGTGTTGTCATAATTTTCTTAACCGTTTCCCTTTGCTGAACTCCCCCAAAAGGCTTTTAAGCTGTCAAGCCCAGACAAGATTTCTAGACGCACAGCCTTAACAATGGGGCCTGCCTGTGGTCATGAACTGGGCCATTTTGGGAACGAGAGCTCATAACTTCTCACCGTAAGTGAGAAACATCGTGGGTCCTGCTCTTTAAACGCCAACAGACCAGGAGTTCAGGGATGTGTGAACCCCAAATGCCAGTAGTTCCGGGCGCAATTACAGCAAGTCCTAGAAGATAAATAAAATAATGTTTTCCACCATCCTGGCCACCCACAGTGAGCAGAGAGAGCACAAACACCTCCTCCGCATTTGTAGCATGCGCTCCAATGCAAACACAGGGCACAGATGTATCTGCTTTTCTCCTCTTCCCCTACACAGTTTATTTCCAAAAATCACTGTTCCATCACCACTCGACACCATTCGCCGTGGACTGCACCATAAAACTATTTTTTTAAGACCTGCATCATGTTCATTATATTTTCTTTCAGAAAAAAAAAAAAGGAAAAAAAATTGTAACTGTGTGGTGACGGATGGTAACTAAACTTATTGTGGTAATCATTTTGTACTATATACATATATGAAATCATCGGGCTATATATCTAAAACTAACACAATATTTTATGGCACTTGTATTTCAATTCAATAAATAAAAATACATAAAATATTTCCCAAGAAGAAAAAACAGGGCTGGGGGAAGAGAGGCAGAAGGAGCAAGTATTTTGTAAGGAAAAAAAAACAAGGTAGATCTTGCTTATAGTCACAGAATTAACACTGTAGTCATAAAATATTATTATCAATGCTCACTCATTACCTTCACATTCATACATGACCATCATCTTCAGATTCAAAATTCACTGCCAGACCTTTCAATTTAGGAAGGGAGGCGTGGTCTCAAGAAACAACTTGTGAATTAATTACATTTGCATCTCCAACAGTTAAAATGAACAAACAAACAAGGATTTTTGTTTGAAGCGTGAAAAGTTAAACAAAGAGAAGACAACATTTGTGCATTTGGAGACACAGTAGCTAGAGTTTTGAACATCTTCATCGTTCCTGTTAAAAACAAGACTGAGAAACAGGAAAGAAGTCACAATCTCAAGTTGAAAGTCAGGATGGCCTAGTGGAAAAGAATGGGCTTTGTCACAAGAAGAGCTGGGTTCCATTTCTGATTCAAGCCTCATGAAGGAGGGATAAACAGCCAATTCAGAGGTTTCTTTGAGTATTAAATATGGTATCTACAACTCCAAGCACCATCTCTCTCTCTCTCTTTTTTTTTTTTCCTTCTTTAACCATATAAAGCAAACTAGGAACTAGGGAGGAAAAGCATATCCTGCCTAGACCTCTTGGTTTGTCTTGGGACAGTCTGCCCAACACTGGGTCCTCCCCACACTTTATAAATTTCCCAATAACTACAGAGCAGTGATCCCTGCCCCCATGTCAGTCCCCTACCCAGGGCTACAGTAGCTTTATGTTGACCACTCAGCTCAGTCCCAGGACAGACTTCTGAACTGACCATGACCAACTCTGACCACAGATAGCATTCGAAAAATCCTAATCCGTGCCTTAAGCCATTCAGACATCTCCCTTTGCTTTGCCTTTCACTTCAATTCTAGTAAATGTACTTCTGCCCCCTTTTCGCTCTGAGCCTTCATAACCTACCACAATTCCAGGCACTGCAATCCATTGGACCTTGCCCTGGTTCCTTTAAAGCTAAGCTTTGATTTTTAAACTTCTGCCCCCAAACTCAAGAATATACACTAGAGATCTGCCACATGTTGCCACACTTTTGGGTTAGAGGATCGAAGCCTAACATCACCTGCTAGCCTCCCTGACATTTGTTCACTGGTACTCAGCTCCACACAGCCACGGGACCTCTTGTCCTTTTAAGACCTGCAGCTCACATCAACCCCAAATGCAAACAGTCTCTGGGACTCCACCGAATGTTGGACTGAAAGATCTGGTCTCCTCCATCATTTCCTAGATGCCACTGTATACGACAGCAGAATTATCATCAGCTATTTAACTCATCCAAGAGGACAATCATTCTCACTCAACTGCTTACCGATTTTTTTTAAGGTTGTACTTTTCTTCTTCCTGCCCACAGGAACGACCTCAGTCCAGGTCCACCAAATCAGTCATTTAGCCGTAACTCACGTCACTCAGGAGCCAGGTCACTCCAAAAACTGCCTTGATATTGTCACTCTCTTGCTTTAGTGACATCAACGGATATACTGATGTTTAGCACCAGAAAGCAGTTTGGGGGACCTACTTTACATCTTACAGATAAGGAAACAAGGCTCAGATATTGAAAGATTTGTCTAATATCAAAGCGTGAGCCAGTGGCCATTCTGACACTAGAGGCTCCCAGACCTGGAATCTCTCAGGCCACTGACATCATCTTAGATAAATATGTCCATGAACTAGTGAAGAAATTCTTTCACACTTCTTGGAATCTCAAAACCTTCACTCCAGTCAGTAAAGGGCCTGGTCTCCACATCATTATTTCATACTTCCATACTAATGTGTTCTTTTCAGGAAATTTCTTTCTTCCACAGACCCCCAAATATACCTCCGGTAGAAAAAAAAAATCTTTTTCTTTCAAAATCTTCACACTGTTTAGGGTGTTTAGCTAAAGGGGTTACTAGGCTTGCATGGAATCTCCTGACCTGTGAGTGTGACGTTTCCAGGTGTAACTCTCCCCTGAATTATCATCCAACCCCAGTGGCCCTGGAGTGAAAAGTTCAGGAACTAACACAAGGAATTTGAGTAACTTTGGTCTACAATCTTAGAATGCTTGACATGTGAGCATTCCTGGAGACCATCTGCTCTAACCACTCTTAGTTTCACTTTACAGATGAGGAAGCTAAGACCTACATCATCTGATCTCAATCCAATATGCTTTTCTCCATGCATCCTCTCAGCCTCCTAAGAATGAATTCCTACATGTTTCTGTTTCTATGTGAGTGAAAAAGTCATCTTGGGTCATGCTTCTCTATAGAGCCTCAATCAGTGGAACTATTCCAAAAATATGTTTGTGGATCTGGACTGCATTTACTTGATGCTTCTTCATGACTTCAGTTCCATATGTTTTTTTCATGGACAAGAAAACAGTCAAAGTCCAAATCTTTAATCCATGGGACTGTTGGTGCCTCCGTGACAGAATAGCAAGACCCACAGACTCAGGCAAACTTATGTTTCAGTGACCAACTGTGAAATACCGGTCACTTTAGGCAGCTTCTTTTAGCCTTGATTTTCTTATCTGCAAAATGAGAATACTACTATCTACTTCCGAGGTATGGTGAAAATTAAATAAGAACATACTGAAGCAGTCAGCACGTAGCTTGGTACATAACAAGCATTCAGTAGACGGCAGACATTCTTTTGTTATTTCTGTGGATTCTGTCTTGTTCTGTCTGGCTTGCCTCTTTTTACCTGGTTTCCTTGATCTCACTTAGCCTCTATGCCCTGCATTCTGGAGGATTTAAGATTAAAGAAAAGAGGAAAAGGGCCTTCCCAAAAGTAGTGCTCAACCCAGGTAAAACAATAAAATGACGGAAAATACATCAGAAGGGAAAAATAATCAAAATAGTAAGGGTTAGTTTTATACTCTAGGCTAGGGCAAATGTTCTATCAAGGCTGACACAGATCATTAATGGGCATTACATTGAATCATTTTCCCCATAATAAATTTATGGCATTATCGTTTCAATTTGCTACACAGTCCCAGACTCAGGCAGTTTGCTTACCTGGAACACAGCAGGAATTCAATAAATATTTGAATTAGTGAATAAATAAAAAATGACCATGCCAAATAAGAAAATACATAACAGAATTTTGACACAGTTATATTTGCTCTTCTATTTATAAGGCTAAGTAAGTTTTAAAATATTACTATCTTAACTAGAAATATCAATCCAAGCTTTTTTGTTGGAGACAATGTATAATTTTATATAATCAAAATATAAGATTTTAAATGTATTTTTGGAAATTTATGTGTATTTTCACTTATCTGTGATTCTGATAGCCCAAGGGCACCTATAATAACAAGACCAATTATCAGCTTTCACTACAGTATAAAAACTGAGCTATAATTCAGGTTCATTTGGAAATATTCTTCCTTAGTTATTGGGAGATTTAACAGACATACGTAGCCACATAATCTATTACAATTGTTCGTTTCCTTTAAAAAAAAAAAGAATGGCTACTTGTTAAGTAATCAATTAATAAACATCTCTAATCAGCCATCTTAGTCACCTAAACAACAGAATGTGCAATTATTTCAGTCTCGAAGCTGACAGACCATATTCCCACTTGTACAGGATCATTTGGATCAACTGTTACCAACCTTGCAGTAGTCAGTCCAATACCTTTGTGGACAAGCAGAAAGTTGATGTAGTACGATGACAGTAAGTCAAAATACACATGACTATGTATATATTCATGGCAGTAACCATGAGGGCAGCCTATCCAAAGAAAACGTTTAGCCTGGTGAAATCTAACGTGTCCTGTAACTAGAGTAAGAAAGTGAAAGGTGAAAACTTGCTAATGAATGGTACTCCTTGGGCATGCTGAACTGGCACCATTAGGGCCTCTCCAGGAAGGTGTGAATGCGTACACGGGTGGAGATGATTTCTGTAGCTTGGAACATATAGAGAACTCTTTCCTTATTTGCCCATGGACATGCTCCAAAGACAACTCCTAAAGAAATTGTTTCAGAATTTTTTCTCAGCAGTATAGGTAGGCTAGGAATAGGTGGTAACACCACCGAACAGAACAAACACACATACATGTACATGCATGTATGCATTTTGTTATATTTTATTTATTCCAGTGAATTTATTAAAAAGAAACAAAAAATCTGGATCAGTACAGTTTACAGTCATACTTCAAGCCTGACAGACTTTCTCAGGCTGAACTTTTGGGGTCATCCTTTACCCTTCTCTTTCCTCCAAAGCTAAAGTTAAGTTATTCCCAGATAAAAGCTGTCTTTCTTATATGTACATTGTAAATTGCTTTTGCCTCTCTTTTTCTTGGTACTTCCTTCTTTCCTCCCACCCTCCTTCCTTGTTTCTTTTCTTCTTCTTTTCATTTTTCCTAGTTGGTAACAAACCAAAATGTGAAGAGAAAAAAACAAAAGCATAAAAATGCGTTACAGTCACAACCAATTCTTTTCAAAGAGTTAGCAAACCTGGTCTTCCTCATTTGGACAATTACAGTCAAATGAAGGATCTAGTTTCAAAGTGCAGCTGCTCATTTGAAGTGGGATAGGCATGGTTAATTTTTCCAATGAGAAAATGGTGATGAATGGAATAGAAAATAAAGATATCTTTAAAGCTAGACTAAAAGAAATTACTTTAACTCAAGAAGGTTGTCAATTTGGAAATATTATCCAGAGAATTTTCAAATCACAGAGAGGAGCTTTCAGAAAACCTTAAGTGACTACAAATGAAAACTGTGCCTTGGAGATGTTTAAATAAAAGTCACAGTAGTCACACAAGCAACTCTAAACCCTGCAACATCCAGCTGCAGAGGACTCTTAGGGAGGCCACTGGGATCCCAACCCACACAATTATCTTCTTTGTAACCCACATAGCAATAGTAACAAAGGCCTCTACGATTTTTATTAATAAAAGTTTATTGCAGATTGTGATAATATTTAAATTCTTATGACTTTGAAATATCATTTTGCAGACTAAAACAAATGATCTTTAAAACTATATCCCATACTGGTCACACAAGTACGTTTCTTTTGTGAATATTCATTCAGTCAAATATGGTTAATTTGTACACTTCTCTGCATGTATGCTATGTTTCAAGTTTACTAATTCGAAAGAAGTTATACACAATCACCTCCTTCCATATAAAGTGCTTCTCCTAAATACAGTTGTTTGAATAATATGATAACACAAAACTGCACATCTCCTTCAAAGCCTTATTGCAAAAAAACTGTAAGCTATTTAGGAATGTTACTTCTTCTTTTGGGCTTAGAATCCTTAAGTCTTTTCTTTAGATAGAAAGAAAAGAAATCTGCCTTCTCATATTTTAATTTCCCACTCATCACATTTAATTCTTTCCATTTCTCTCTACTAATACCTTTACAAATAACCAAAGATCATCACTGGTTGGTGTATCACTGTAACTGGCATGTTTCTTCTTTTCGAAAGTAGTCTTCACATTTATCGAAGGACAGAATCAGCACTATAGCTGCCTGCTGCCTTGTGGGATTTTATCAATAATGTAGTTAATAAACAGAGGTTTTGTGGATAACCACACTGTTACAGGTTATCTAAGAACTCATACCTTCCCTTTGACTTCCATCTTAAAAATTCATGAATTAAGAAAACCTCAGTGGAGGGTAGAACTGATCTGTGAAATTGGGCATTCTCATTTGTCACTGAAATTACTAACTTTTGAAGTCAGCAATTATTATTGTTGTGTTAAATTATTAATTTTCAAGGAAATAGCAGGGGAATCTCAAAAGGACATTTAAGGCATCTGCCTTAAGGGTATTTTTTAAATATAGCCATAAAGATATGTATTTTATATTGATCACTCAAAACATGGTGAGGAACTGAAGTTTTTTGTTTATTTGTTTTATGTAAACCATTTTCTGTAGCCAACTGCCTGAAAAGCTTCAGATTGCTTTATGCTTTCAACCAACAGTGACTGGCATTTACTCTTAGTAAGCAGAAGTTGTCACAAACGACAGAAAGTGATTAGCAATCACTTGCTACACGACAGGAGATAGTCTTAAAACTCCCATTTACCCCCTACTGAACCAATATCTTAGCTCATTTTAGAGAATGCAAACGAGTATTTCTCCAGCAACTAACATAAGTGAAAATATGAGCCCCAGCTCTGTAGAATGCAACAAATTTGGTCACAAAGGAAAATGAAAGCAAGCACCCTAATACTAACTCAAGACACTTTCGTTGGAGAAAAACAGCCTGCATCCCATAACATTTTATGATAGCAAATGAGATGCAGGCAATGTAATTTCACTTATGTGATTCACTTACAAGCAATGCAAATGCAATCTTGCTGATTACACTTAAAACAAAAGACTGAATCTGCTTATTTGTAGAGCAGACCCTAGTCATGCAAACATCATGCTACCCCCCAGTGGGTGTAGAACAAAAAGAAAATCTGGCTGAAGACCTTTCCATCTTCACAGAAAGAAAAACAATGTTAAGATGAACTCTGGGTTGACCCAATATGCTTAATAATGTAGCTCCTCAGTGCCCTCAATAGAAAACAAGGGTCAAATGTGAGAATAATGTTAGCTGAGGTGTTCAACCCATGTGTAAACAATGGCCAATGTTTATTTGTTTTTTCGATGGTCATAAGAAGTGTTCAGTGAGCACTTGCATCTACATTTAATTTTAAACCACCATTTACTGGTGGGTGTGTGTGCATGTGTACACACACAGATCTGTGGATAGACAATAGAGATGTATAATTTCTACAGCGAAATGTAGCCTGCTACAACCAATAGTCACAAACTGCACTCCTCACAATGCATATACTATGAACTTCACTGCCGTGTAAGTTGGAGTTTTGAGTGTTCCGGAACTACTGATTTTAATCATTATCATAAACTAGAACTTTTACTGGTTACTTTTTCTATTATGAAGTTCAACAGTTAGAACTCAATGTGAAAGCTGCTGTCCAATGCCATCTCTAAACTTGCCGGAAAAGCAAAGCTGGAAAAATTCTCTACGTCCTGTGATAGTTTTTAAGGATCTAACAGGTACTTCTGGCTCATGATCAGCGAGTGAACCAATGCCCAGCTGCCAGCCACTGCACCAACACCCGAGGCATTTGGCTAGAATCTCACTGATAGCTAGATCTGTAGCACCCTAGGCCAAGCCAACGTGGGCCCAGCTGCAGTTTTAACAATAAAGAAGTTTAATGTGATACCTCACACCTTCCACAGAGCATTTTCCAAGAGGGAAATTGCATATGACTGGAAATGCTTCTTGTGGATTGCGACCCTAGGGTTTCTCAATCTTAATGAAGAAGGCACACGTCTACCAAGAGATGCCAGTACCAATTATAGATAACAAAAGCTATTTTCTATGCAATAACAACACTTCTTTTTGGTCAGAGACATCATTTCCAACTAGTAGCCTCTATGAAATTCTCAAACTTCTTGAAGGTCTCAAGAACTTTGTTTTTGATATTCAACCACAGTCAGGTCTCAGAACGGTACTCAAGTTTAACTTGTTAAAATTTATTATGTTGAAGAATCCAACCTTCTATCTTTATGTTTCCAAGTGGAAAAGACCTAGAAGCTTAGTACAGGTTTGCTCATTTCCACACAGCACAAGCAGTGGGCCAGAAACCATTTCACTTGCTTGGAATGTGAGCCATTATCCAAGCCCACGGCATATGGTTGCACACTCCTCGACTCCCACATCCCAGGAAAAATCCAACTGCTATCCAAGTGTGCATAGTCTCTGAGCAGGAAATGGCAGTGGTTTCTGGAACCCTGGGGTCCAGAAGCGACTGCCAGACTTGACAGGAACCAAGGGACACAAGCGTGGTAAGAACGGGAGGAAAGAGTATGAAATGAATGCAGAGTGGGATCCTCCAGGGCAGACAATAGCTGCTCCTGTTTATTTTATAAATACTTTCCATTGCATGGCGCCTCCTACAGAGAGCATACCTTTTTTCATCTTTGGGACAAGAATCAGACCTTAAGACATTTTGACTGACCTAAAGTCTGTCTACAGAGAAAAATTAGGAAATAAAATTGGAAAGGAATTTAACAGAATTAAGTCAGATACCAGAAAAAGTCTTATTTCAGACGTGTGCTTGAAGAATTCCCCCTTGTTTCTCTTACTTGGTTAGGATTTATTAACTGCCCCCAAAACTGTACATTCCACAAGCATTTCTGCTTATTAAGGGTCAAAAAAAGATACACATTATACTGTAAACCAGCAGTTCTGTGTGACCTTTATCAGGTCACTCAACTCCCTGGGTGGCCAATTGGACACAGCAAAATTTTCTACAAGTGTTTCCCCCACAATGAGCACCAAAACACGAGGATACAAAAATACACCTTGATAGTCGATTAATAATCATACACACAATTATTTTATTAAATATTATTTAATTCAGGCACATCTGATTGTCTCCCTAAATAGGCAAAACACCCTAGCAGATGAAGACTGCATGGTTTATAGTTCTACATTATTCTGATTGCTAGACCTAAAAAGACATTCGTGTATTCATTTCATTATCGATAACTTTTTTTTTTTTTTTTTTTTTTTTTTTTTTTTTTTTTTGGTGGAAGCCACTGTGTTTTGTACTGGGGATAAAACGACAGGCAAAACAGCCATGATCTCTACCCCCAATGCGACTTTCCAGTAAATACTTATTGATTCATGGATTGAAACGTTTTCAGTGGGCCCCCCGTACCCCCACTCATCTTCCTCACGTCGTCGCCATTCTACAGATGGTTTCTGAGACTCCCAACAAGCCAAACAGCTCTTTCCTTTATTCGAATATTTTAGAAGTTCTCATATCCCAGTGAAGGTGTAACAGGACTATAGAATCATACAGGAGGCCCCAATCACTTAATGCCAACTGACAACAAACCATCCTTCAGATATTGGTAAGAGAGTGACAGGACGTAGCAGGGTATTGTCAGCAAACTGTAAGGAAGAACACTGAAGCAAGCAATGCTGGCAATAACTAGTGCCTGGGTGAACATGAGAACAACAGTGACGACTCTCTAAAGAGGATGAGAATGTGCTAAGTTTAAAGAGAAGTTACCATGAGGACAAAAATGCCAGAAGAACTATGCAAGGGTGGTTGCTGATTTGTTGAAGCTGTATTGAATTACCGAGCCCAATGGCACTGCAGAGGATTCAAGATAAACCAGCATCAGCCCTGCCCTGACAGAGCTTCTAGTCTAGGAAGAGAAATATTAACATCTTGGCTCTCTCCCCTCGTATTGCACGTATAACTTTCAAAGTGAAGGTAACTGGTGCTGGAACGTTTGGGAATTTAAGTCACGTGATACCGCATAAGGCTGCTCTTTTAATCTTTCTCCTACACGAAGCATTGTTCTGGGACTAGGCTCTGAGAAACTGGGGAAGGAAGGAGATGGATGTTACAGACACTTTCTTTTCTACCCTGGCCAGAGGAAAGCTGCCTCGCTCTTCCTATTTCTTACCCTTTCCCTAAGATCCCATGGTTCTTTCCCTGGGTTATGCGGACCAGAAAGATACACATCTACTAAGTATTTTATATCTTTAATGGCTTTTCCCAATTCATTCCAAGTAATTATTCCTGACGTTGCTGGCTTTCAGGCTCATGTACGCATCCACTCAAGCACACATATACTTATGAACTCAGTCTCTGAATGTGCCATACCTCGTCAAAGAAGGTGCTCTACCTCCAATAATAATGATACCAATGTGAGCAAACATTCTGATAGGTCTTAATGTGTCCCAGGAAATGTTCTAGGTACTATACATAAATCAACCAATTTAACACTCCTAACAGTTCCACGAGGTAGGTACTATTTTCCCCACTCATTTGCAGATGAGAACACAGAGAGGTTACAAAACTTGCCCAAGTCACACAGCAAGCAAGACACAGACCAAGACTCGAACCCTGGCAACCTGGTTCTAGAATCCATGTTCTTAAACACTACACACTACTGTTCTCTATCTTCTCACAGTGAAGCTGAGGAATATATTCCAGACAATTAGGCATTTATTCCAAAACTATTTATCAAAACCTTGTATGTTAATGTCGACTACGTTTTCTTAATTTACTAATTGTTAACACTCATTTTTAAAATCTAACTAAGATCAAAAAGAGGGAAAATGGTAGAAATAAATGTCCCCAACTCTATGTGCACTGAATGTGCTCAGAGCCTCCTAATCTGACTCCATATGTGAGCAAACAAGATACATAAATCTGAGTAGATTGGTTGTTCATATAAACAATTCCGAGCCTTATCATGCCTCTCTGAACTGACTCCAATTCATCAAAAATGTAGGAGCAGGTTAGATATGGCACCCTCCATTAACTGAAACACACCCATAAATTTCCAAAATGTAGGACTCAGCACCAAAAGGAAAAAAAAAAATTATTTATATAGATGGAGAAATCCCTCCATCTACTGCAGAACTCCATGCAGCTTGCGTCTCCTCGGTGCAGTCTGGAATCATGCATAATGCAACACCGCAACTGCTAACAGCAGGCGCGCACCAGATAATTTACACTTGTTTTTATGGACACGAGGAACTGATCTTTGAAGCTGTCCCTAATGAGATTCCGCTTGGCCCTAACAGCATCCTGAGAGAGTGTTCCGGTTTTCTACTTGGCATCCGGTGCATATTTATAATGCAGAATACAAGCTCATTTAAATTGCACATGTGGATTTTGGTGTCTTCCCTATTTTAAAGAAAGATTTTCACGTAGTAAGGAACAGTGACTTCTCAATTACTGAACCATCCTTTACCTAAATAATGTCACTGCCAGTCGCTACGGGTACTTATCAGAGAGGAAAGTCCATCAGAGGGCTTCAACCTATAGTCTAATAATATCACCCCAGTTCTAGTCTGGCACTCAAATTCAGAAACTTAGCTAGGTCCTCAGCCAACGGACGTCTCTGGAAAGCTTAATTTTGCAACACCTTCCTTAACAAACACAGTCACAAGGACAGTTAGGGAGAAAACCTGAAGTCTGCCACCTAAATTAAAAATTTCCTTCCCCAAAGTGTCTGCAATGCAAATCTCTCCTTTTTATTATATACCTTCTTTTAAGTTCTGCTTCGTGTAAAATTCTGAAGCTTGGCACTTCATACAGAATTTTTTTTTTCATTTGGTTTTCAAGAGGTTTATAGTCATCCATAATTGGAACTTCAATACAGACTACCTTTAAATTTCATGTGTATTACTTTTAAATCAAAAAATTTTTAAAGGTTTTCAATCACTATATAACAACAGTGTTGTTATGATGGTATTATCTGTACTTAACACAAATCACATATTTCTGTCAAAATAATTATTCTGTAAGAGCTTAAAAAGTTAACTGTTTCAAAAGAAAAAAAGTAAAGTTATTAAAAACATACAAGTACAGAATAAAATTGGTTCACCTCATGCAAAATGCATGATTCTTATGATAACAGATGACCCATTTTCATGGTCTTCATTTCAGGTAAGCTCACATATTGGGGGTAGTTGTCAGACTCCTGGTAATCGGGCTCAGATGTATCCTAATTAATTTCATGCTTCTCACCAATAATTGCTAACTCCACATAGGATCAATATATGAGCATTTTACCCGGAGTTTAAACAATATACTTCCTAATGCCTCAGTTTTTTTAATTAGAGAGTATAGAAACCCAAATCTTTTGGGTCCAGCTGTAAGTGAAACTTGGATGTTTTTCTTATATTAGAAATGAGAGTTTACTACTGTCAATGTAAAAGTCAGCCGAAGGCAGGACAGATTATAGCACTGGCGTTGGAGTATCAGAAATACTCACTCTGAGTTTCATCCAGCTCCATCCTGAAAAAAACACGGGAGACTTATATAAGTTACCCTTTTTAAAGTCAAGGATACCTTCAAGTCTAAACACATGCTCTCAAAATGAACGAATGATTACAAGGGAGCACACACTTCTTGGGGAAGCACATAGTAAGAGAATACTGAATCCTTGCAAACTCAACTTTCATTCATTCAACAGGTTTTTGGAGTGTGTGTAGAATCCACCTGGAGCTGTGACAGGTGCTGTCAGTGGAGACAGGCAAAAAAATAAAATAAAATAAAAGTAAAAAGATAGAGTTGCTGCCTTCGTATAGTACAGAGCCTAGTGTAAGATGGTTATTTCACAATTAGAAAATACATGATGATTAAGTGTGACCAAGGGAAAGCATTACTTGTAAGTACTCTGAATACATATAAAGGGTTCACCAAATCCAGAAATAGGGTGGGGAACCCCTAAAGAAGTAACAAAGGTGGAGGGAGGGAGGAAAGAGGACTTAGGGGGCAGGGCTGCCGACATCATTCTGAGCCTCAAAAGTTAGGGCAGTGGACCTGCCTGCTGGCTCTCCCGGCTCCTCTCAGTACTTCTCCACTTGGAAATTTTAAAAACACAAAATTCAGGGGCACGCCTAGAAAGCTGGATTCACAATATATCTTCCCTTCAACGTCAGCACCAAATCCAGACGAGGATGGAAGACCTTGAGAAAAATCGGTGGACAGATCACCGAAGTTGGCACTAACTGCTGCCAACTGTCTGGCTGGCACCAAGGTACAGGCTCAATTGGCCATAAAGACTTCACTGGAGTCTTAACTCCTCTCAAAGGAAATCATTTTGCAATCCACAGTGGGGCTCACCCAGAGGCCAGTCTTCGGGGATGCCTTGAATTTGGAGCTTAACTCAATTGCATGGTTTAGGGCAAGAGTTTCATGTTTCAGATGTGCAGTCAGGTAATCTGATCCCATCCGAGTTTTAATGGCTTCTAAGAAATCCAAAGTGTTAAACTCTTTCCCAGCCTCCCCCTGAGCAGTCTAAGGTGCTTTTTTTCCAACCTCCATTCCCCTCCCCCACAGTCGTCTCTTATTCTCATACACTGTTACTAAATCTGAGACACTAATTTAATACTCAATTCTTAATCCGAAAGTCTGATCGTAATCTGTGTCCTAAAGCAGAGCACACGAACCCTACCCGTTTCCCTTTAAAAAAACAGAGAGAGAAAATAAAAGAATGATGGCGTGGAATAATAGCAACGATGCTTAATTTAAGGGACGATACTATGATGTGTTCTTATGAGCCTAGAAAGAACGTTATCTGGTTCTGTGGACACCGAAGGCAGCAGACCCAAGCCAATTCCACAACTTCAGTGAAAGGCACATCTCTGAGAGCTCCCCAGCAGCAGGCAGGGAGCTAAGTGTTTATTAAGTCTGCGCCCTGACTATCAGTAGGTTAACACATGCTCAATCCTTCCCTCAGTGTGGCAATGGTTTGGGAGACAGTACAACCCTACAGACTTTAAAAACCGGAGGAAAAAAAACCAAAAACAGAAACTTCTCAACAAGAATGAAACAGACATGGCAAACTTAATGGCAATTATTATTAATTATTATAATTCATGATAATAGCTACCATGCATTGAGCATTGAGATACTGTGCTCAGTTCTTTCACACGCACTAAGCAAGATCTAGCACAACCTTTACTATTACCTATTGAAGCATATGTTGTTATGATCGCCATGGTAAAGATGTGACACTGGTTTAGTAGAGAATATAAATGAACAAATGCAAGGGGCCCGGGTATGGATGGACAGACCGGATTCTGGCTATACTTTTTTTGGTGGGGGGAACTTTTCATATGATATCTTTTCAAAATATTTTTAAATGTGCTTACATGTCTGCTTAGCAACCACCACTCCACTCCCGAAACTCTCCCTCCAAAATACATGCGTTCATTCTTTCTCTCTCTCATGGTGTCCTGTTTATGGTTTTATGAAGATATTAAGTCCAGTGGTGGTTCTTGCAGCCCATGGTACAGCATCTCCTAAAACAGTGCTATTTGTTTATAAGGTGACACAACCTTCCCTGCAGAGTGTGGGGGCATGATTAAAATCTACCAATAGCCAGAAAGCTCATTTTAATTCTACACTTGACAAAATAAACACCTCGTAAAGGCAAGTAAGCAGAAGCTACTTTTCACTCTGGATGGCTCTGTCTTAATAATCTTTAAAAGGGAAGAACCAACAGCAGGGAACAGGCTCTCCTCACACACACAAAACACAATTATGGCACAAAGAGATTGCAAAACCCCTTACGTAAAGTTAAATTATTTTTTTTTCCTCGAAAGGATGTACCTCTCATAAATATAGACCGTTGCTAAATTGCAAAGGTTCTTTCAGTGGAAATTCTGGCTGCATTAGCGGGATCTAACTGAGCCTGTCTGAAAAGCCAGAGCATTTGATTTCTCTGCAACCGATTCCCAAAAGGGCTGATTTTTTTTCCCCTCTTTTGTCCACAGCAAATGAAGCTCCACTTACATGTTGGAGGAAATATTTCAAAACATTCTCTTTTTTCTCAAAGTGCAGAATTTATGGTAACAGATAATTAACAACAAATGACAAACAATCTGAGTAGTAAAGGTCCCAGTTTGGTTGCCAAGATGATGGTATCAAATTCCAAGATAAACAGTGGAGCGTGCCGGCTGCCATTAATGTGGTGGAGGGGTCGAGATGGAGAGATGCAAAACAGACTAGCCATCCGCCACCAAGGGCACAGTGTGGAGCAAACAACCTCCCACGGGGTTATTATTTCCCTTCTGAATTCCCCAGAGTGTCACTGGGTGAGGGGGTAGGACAGGGCTCACCCCACTGTACTGAACAGGACACCCAAGCCTTTATATTTCGCATGGGGAAAACATTCGATTCTTCTTTGAACTGCATTAGGGAAGGATCAAGAATTAATATCGTTTAGGAGTTAACACCTCCTTCCTATTCGGTTGGTTCTTCCCAAAGATTTGCCCCTCCCCTTTCTTCTTTTCTCTAAGTATGAGTCAAAATAGCTTTCAGAGCTACCAGCTGTGCCCAAAATGTGAGGGTTAAGAACAAAGTGAAAACAAGTTAACCTGTAAAAGTCAGAATCTGAGCACAACATATGGTAAGTCTCCTAGCTACTCACAGATGGCAAACCTTGGGAAATTGCAAATTCAGATATTCTTATATTTCTCAAAAGCCAGTTCAGAGTTCGCTATTTGTCAAGTGGACTTTTTTTTTTTTTTAATTAAAACACAAACCTAAAGTTTTGAATTACCTAAAAAGGCCTGACAGATTGTTCCTTCTCAGAGATCAAAACAAGTCAGTGTATCAAGAATTCCTATTCAATCTTTTCAAATGCTAGATTCACTGGTATCTAGGATTGGCATGCACACTCCAGAAAGCTAAGGTGTAATCTGTCTTATGTCCTTCCTGACTGATGTTTAGGGATGTTGACACCCCCTGGTGTTACAGTCAAGCCCACGTCCAGGGACATCATAAACGCAAGAAAGAGAATTATGATCTAACAAATATGTCTGCTAGGGCCTTCCTCTTCCTCCCCTCTTCCTTCACATAAATCCCCATTTTTCCTCTTTTTATCTATAAAACATGCATTCCTCATTATATATGCCCTACCTACCCATGCGGGACCAGTAGGTGAAATTTGGTAATAAAAAAAAAAAAAAAAGGAATACATTAAACATAAGGTAGAACCATGAGTAATGGATACATATTTATGATTAAAAAATATCTAATAGTCTGATAGATTCTGTAGTTATCTTTGAAGTCCTAAGGCCAAGAAAAGTAAAACAAAAGAGAGAAAATCTTCCCAAAACTCAGGACCAAAACAGAGCTGATAAAATATCCATGTCATAGCAAAAGGCTAAATCTTTCAGGAAATTAGAGAAACAGGCTGAGGTTGCTTAGTTGGTGGGAGAGTTAATCTTTTTTCTTGATTTCAGTTTTAAGTCTTTGTGCAAAACACATTTTAAACTACGTGTACAATATGTAAACAGTTTGAAACTCGGGCTATGGCCCAAATACCTAAAACCAAATAGCACAAGCGAGCCACTTCTCTTAGCCAATCAGCATAAATGCCAAAATAGCCCACCGCAAGATGGGAAAAGACATTTTTCCAATCCAAGAATTATCGAATCATTGAGCTGGAAGGTTTCAGAAACTGTCTGCACAGAAAAAGAAATGGGTTGAAGTAAAGTCTACCATATGATGTAGGGCCCTGCAGTCTTTTAAGGAAGCCACTACCAACAGAGAAACTTCAAGAAAGATTTAATTCTCACTTGGAATTTGAAAGCTCAATAATATCAAGTACTGAAAATTTACCTGTTTGTTTTATTAAAAGGAATTAATTCCTCTTTTGCTTTTTTTTTTTTTCAACTAGTGTCAAGGGCGTTAGTACTTAATATAAAACTGCACAAAATTTAAACCAACTAGAAGAGCTTATATTCTTGATTTGGGTAAAGAAGAAAAAAAAAAAAAGCTGCAAAAATACATTTTCTTATTTTTATGTATTTTACCCCTCTACTGTAACAGAATTGGGCAAAAAAAAAATCTTCAAAGCAAAATAGAAATATGCAGACCCAAATACTGCAAGGGCCAATAAATCCAACAGTTTCCTCTTTGCAGAGTTAGTGTTTCTACATAGACAAAGCCTCCAAGTGTACTTTTTACATTTAAAAAAAAAGAAGGCAGACTAACATGGTGGTCTGCAAAAGTGTGGTAGTTTTACCTATACTGATATTGAAATAATAGCCTAATCATGCCAGGACAGCTACTAAAACATCTAGTTTTCATATGCTGTGAAAGTCTAAAAGGGAAAAAGCCATGAGAAGGCCAGAGCTAAAGAAACACTGCAAAGAAATAAAAACACGCTGATGGATATTCTGAGAGACTCGGTGAGCTTTTTCTCCCTTGAAAACAGTTAGGAACTACCAAGAGTTTGTTATACAAGATGTGGTAGAGTCAGCAGCACTAGCTTTGTTTTTACATCTTAAAATCTACATCTTCATAAGCTCTACGATCTCAGAATTAAAATCAAATGTCTCAGATACAATCTATTACATTACTTCCTTTTTAGCTTGCTTTGCATTTTGTATATTTTTATCAAAACTGTATTTACAGCAGGAGACAGATTCAGTCCAAAGGAGAGGTGGTGATCTGATGGTTTCCCAGTTTCAGGATATGTATATCCACTGACTGTGGCCACTTTCCCTACGAATCTTTCTTTATCTCTATAAATGTAAGTATTTCAGGGTTTGAAATTCAGGAATACCATCCTACAGAGGATCTGCTTTATTTGTGAAAATTTTTTACCATCTCAGAGAATTAAGTAACTAAAATACAAACAAACAAAAAATACTACCCAGTTAGGCAATGTACAGTTACGGGTCTAAGAACAAATCCATATGGACCAAAAAAAAAATCTAATTTTAGGTTGCCTTTTTAATGCTCGAATGCAAACAAAGAAATCTACAGAATAGGAAAAAAGTCAGGTCTAAAACGAAGTCAAACTGTCACGGACCACAAGACTAGTACCCTCAGGGAGGGTATAGGAAAAAGAACTTATTTTAAAAAAGAAATGAGAGAGGAGAAGAAAAATACCCTGTGTTTATACATGAGTGCAAACTAAAAGGGCCATTCAACATCTCCACGACGAATTTCAGATTGAAAACATTAACAAAAATTATGGCCATGCTAATGCACAGGCCCGTGATAAATTTGTAATGAGAATGAGAAAGTGGCTTACCAAGGGAAAAATGTTTAGAATTTTTTTAAAGAGCTAATGCAGCCCAGCTCTGTAACAAAGTATGAATTTCTACCTTGTTAGTAAAGGCAATTTTACAGAGCCCCAGACATTCATTCATTCACAGATATTACTCTTCCTCTGTGTGAGAGTTAGGGGTCATTTCTCTTCTCCCTCCACCATCTCCCCATGATGTCTCCCTATTATATTCTTTCCCTACACATGAAGGATTTGTGCTCTTAATTTCAAATAAACAAAAGAAAAGATAAGAAATAGGAGAAATCCTTGGCTGGAAGTGAGAAGGAATGATGCTAAAAGGCATCGAGTCCAATAGGTGATGAGAAACTTGAAATTCAAAGAGGCTCAACTTGCTAGGATCATGGGCCTAATTCGTGACCAAGCTAGGACTAGAATGCAAGTTCCCTGAAGAACTGTCAAGTAGTCTCCCACAGCAAGCCATTTATTTACTGACACTGCATATAATCTGTTGGATTCCAAAAAAGAATTTGAAGATACTTCTTTAAAAATTCCCCTTCAGGTATAGGACCAAGAAGTAGGCAGCATTCTTGGCATTGCTCTCATCTTCCCACACATGAACAAGCTGAATTATATTGAACCAGCGAACAGCCTTTGGTCTATTTCTTAAAACAGAACATAAAAACAGAAGAAGAGGCCACCCAAGGAAGCTAGGCTCAAAGAAAGTATAGATTTGCAGCCGAGTGAACCTTGAATGCAAATCTTAATGCATATAAAGCAGAAAGACTAATAACAAATTATTTTATCATTAAAAAATGCTTTTATCATAAAAGTATTACAGTTACGTGTATAAACGGAATACCGAAAGGTCTTTACCTAACACTCCCTCCCCAAAATTTAGTTCAGAAATAATCAACGATAATATTGGTATTTATCTTTCTACACGTTTATATATTTTTTCAACCAAATGGCACCATTCTTTAACACTCTCCTATAACTTTGTTTTTGTACCTAAGGATACCTAGTACAGCCCTGAGATAAACATTGACTTCCAACCACATAAAAATGAAACTTCAGATCAAACAAACAAAATCCTGTAAGAATTTGGCATGGAATGATCGCCCAGATACCCTAAACACTTCAGATCATTTTTGATTAGCAATGTCCAAGCAGACAACGACAAGCACAGATGCTATACAATGCAGCAAAGCAACGAGAACACAAGTTAGACTTTTCAGGTTTGATACGGCCAAGCAGTTTAAAAAGGAAAATGTTAATATTTATCTCATGCTCACCAGCAAATAGATAAGACCATAAATATTATCCCAACAACTACTTATCAAGTGCTATCTTTTAGGCACTACGTCATATACTTCATCACATTTAATGCTCACAACCATTTCAAAGGGTCATTAAACCAATTTACAGAAGAGAAGACTGAGGTTCAGTAATTTGTCCATCATTACCCAGCCAAGCCAGTATTTGTATAGAGAGATCTGATTTCAGACCACCTTCTCAGCTTCCCTGTGAATCCTGTCCTCATTCCCCAGCCCAATCTGTGCCCTTTGCATTCAACCCTGGTTCATTACGGTTAACTCTTGATGCTTCTACTTTAATCACCACCAAGAGGAGAGAAGGCCACTGTGATGCCCTAGAGAACAACCAGGCAACCCTTACCTCACGGGATTCCTTCCTCATAGACTGTCACTTCCATGGAGAAACTGGAGGTAGGTGAGACACTCCTAAACTGTCTATGATCTTGACAAACACTAAAGTCAGGACACCTGCCAACCCTGACAGCCAAAAATCCCACCTGAAAGTTTGCTGGACCAAACTTACCAAGGAGTGATTTTTATCATGAATTCATTTATTTATACTCCGCTGATTCTCAAAACAAATTGAGACAGCTTAGAAAAAAAATATATATATATGGAATCAATAAAACAATTATTAATAACATCTAACACTTATTGAGTATAGACCACATTCTAAGCACTCCTCTAGGTAAAAGTAATACTGTTTTTAACCTTCACAACAACCTTTTGAGATAGACACTACTTTTATTGTCCACATTTTACAAACGGAAAAAGAAAACACTGAGAAATTAATACATTTCTCCACGGTTGGTTACAGCAAGTGGTGCAACCAGGTTTTAAATCCAACAATCTGATTCCAGTGGTGACATCAACTACCACGCTGTGCGGTCTCCCAAATACAGGTGTAAAAGAACCAGAGCTAAGTAAGGCTCCAGGGATGCTGACAACCGAGGCTACGGACAAGCACAGTGACTAAACTGAAAATAAAATTTGATTTAGGCTTCCTAACAGCCAACCCTTAAAGAAAAAGGTGAGGAATTAACCTCGGTAGGGTGACCAACTGTCCTGGGTAACGTGAGACTAACGGGTCTCCGAGAACATGGGACTTCTAACGCAAAAAACCGAGATGGTTGGATACCAGTTTCGTAATATTTTATTAGGCTTCAAATAATTTTTAAAAAACAACAAAATTTTATGGTGTTTTCAAACCTCCAGTAGCTCCTTCAGCACCTCCTCCTACCCTCATTAAATTTACTAAATAATTTTCTCAACAGTCTTCCTGGGAAAGATGAAAGATTGTAGAAAAATGAAGGCATATTAATTGTTGGTTTTCAATCACCACATCTATTAGTGTGTTCAAGAGCCTGGGTAAGAGGGACACACAAATTCTAGGTTACATTCTACCCTGCCATCTCCAGCTGTACTTTAATTTTCTTTCTCAAGGTCATACAAAATTGCTTTCTTTAAAAAAAAAAAAAAACTTCCCTGAGTCTAAGGCAGAGATACAAGCAAGTGGTTCTTAGAAAGCTTGGTTAGAAGTCACAAATGAAACCAAACCAAGACAAAGCAATAAACCTCTTAAAGCCAGTTGAACAACAGCTCCTAAATCAATGATGAATTTCATGAAAATAGGGGCCAGGTCATATAAATCTGTTCCCCCCGCTACACCATCTTGCAAATGAATATTGTCTTACTTGCAATCTTAACCTTAGTATGTTAGAGTTAAAATATCCATAACTATCATTTGGTGCAAACCTTCGCAGATGAGTCAACTGAGGCCTGGAGAAAGGAAGTGAATTGCCCAAGGTGGGTCACAAAGCTGAGGTGAGACTAACTGAATTAAATGTGAAATGAGCTATTTCTTCACTACAGTGAGAAAACTCCAACTAGGTTATATAAAAGAAAACAATGGATCATTTAGGGAGCAGGATTTTAACTCCAATCCAGAAGATCTGTTCCGGGTATTCACAGACCTCAGTTGTAGTTAAAAAGGAAAACACATGTTTTAAAAATCCCATGCAAAATAAATGAGCAACTAATCAAGTGAAAAAGACAAAATACCTTCAGGGACAGAAGCAACGTTCTGTACAACATGTTGGAAATTTCGGAAAAACTAAAAATTTTAGACTAATTATTTTATGAATACTTTCCAGCCAATTTAAATTTCTATAAGACTAAGTGTGCTTAAAAAAAAAATAACAGAAATAGAACATGATTGCATTTCATATACTTGAATGCCTAGAATGAACAGTCACTATGCGAAGGCATCAAGCATGGAAAAGTCAAGGCAAGGAAAAGGTGAGCCAGTATCTTGATAATATACATGCACCTTCATACGAACACTCACAATGTTAAAATAGCTCAAGAAATTTCCAGTGAAACTCTCCAAATCTCAAACATAATTCCTCATCTCGATGCACAATCAAATTAATGGATGGGTCAATCAATCAGTATTTCTAAGCACCTGCCACCTGCTCAATCTCTGCCTTTAAGAAACAGAGAGAGAGAGAGAGAGAGAGAGAGAGAGAGAGAGAGAGAGAGAGAGAGAGAAGATAATGGCGGTGGTATGGTCTGAAGTCAATGATTGCCCAGTGACTAAGGGTACTGTGCTGGGGGTGCACAGTCAGTTTGGACTGGGAAAGACAGAAGATGTTTCACAACGTAGAAGAGCCTGAACTGGCTCTGAGGCGTTTGATGAGCAGAACATAAACGTGAGTGTCTCCACTGTGAGAAACACTGAAGGCAGGGGCACTAAGATGGAAAGGCTCAAGGCGTGCTCAGGTGACAGTGAGCCAACCTGTGTAGCTGGAGCAAAGGGTTCAGGTAGGAAGCCCTCAGTGGGTGATGAATGCAAAAAAGCAAGCTCGACTCAGACCATGAAAGAATCCTCTACTCCAAGGTAGGAAGGATGTCTGGTAAAAGCCCATTTTTCAAGGCTTTTTTTCCAAAAAAAAAAAAAAAAGGTATAATTTGATCTGAACTTTTCATGGTTGGATCTAAGCAGATCAGTTCTACGGTTACATGATTTTAAAAATATCTTTGCACATTCACAGTTCACGAGTGGAATCTATGGCAACGAACAAGTGAGGACTAAGCTGAGATTCCCTATCGGTCATTTCGCCAAGGAGTCTGGGGCAAAATATACTTTTAACTGAGAGGAAACAGAATCCACAAAGTTCTTTGCGATTCTTTAATACAAAATGTCACCTCAGCAAAACAGAGCTAAAAGTATCCTAAGTCCACCTGCACAAATTCTATACAACATGTTTGAAAAAAAAGAAATTACGAAAAGCAGAGTAAAATAAATATATGTAACAAACACATAGTATCGTTCAGAAAAGCCATTTTAACAAAGAAAATTCTTATCTACCTTAAAAGCTTTTCCTTAAAATCATGTTAGCGACACTTCATAATCATGAATAGCCTGATTTAAAGAAAGTATAAAATAGTCTTAGAAATAGTTTAGCACTAACCATTTGCAAGGATTTTTTTTTTCTTTCTTTTTAAGAACTCTCATCACAGTAACTGCATGGCTCTATTGAATATACTTGCAAAGTAACATCCTAGTTTTTACACTAATACACAGGCAGTCAAGAGAAAGATCGTTTTGTTTAATTAGTGTTTCTAAGTTTGAGGGAGGTTTGTTTGTGTGTGTGTATGTATGTATGTGTATTGGGAAGGGTGACCCCACTATTTTGTAAATGCCCAAATAAAACAATTACTAAAAAAAAGAGCTTGTGACTTGGACATGCCCCTAGTTCAGTTTTGCAAGGAATGGTAAAAACAGTCAACAGAGCTCTAACCTCCTTTCTCTCTTGACTATACAATAGTCTTCAAAGAGGTTCAGTCCTACTATGAAAGACTCGTGTTAGACATTGGAAGCGTCTAATAGAGAATGAGCACCGGGCCTTGAATAAACAAGGGAGAGGGTGACCTTTTGCCCCATCTGCTGAAAGCCCAGCACATCCTGTAGCAAAGGAACAGAAAAAAGCTGGTGTGCATCCAGGTGCTGCAAAATCCTTGCCTCTTGATTTCTCCCACACTTTGTTCCTTAAACAGTTTAAATGGCAACATGACTTCAATGGTATTAGGGAGTGAGAGAAAAGTACAATTCCTGGAACCAAGTGTTCCACTGTCCCTTAATCCTTTGTTCCCCATATTGTTCAAACTATGCAGCATGCAGCACACGTCCCACGAGCAACAGGCAAGACAATGGGTTTAGCAGTGGCTAAACAATTAGTCCTAATTAGGCCTATTTCCCAGCTGAATGTAAAGGGGTAGTGGGGTGAGGTGACGGGAAATAAAACTATAGAGATTTTCAAGAATTATTTGATCATGGAGGCAAGAAATACAATTCAAAGCAAACTGAACAAAGGGTCAAGAAACTGTGCCAAAATTCACTGCGTGACATTAGGCAAATACCTTAACCTCTCTGTTGTTATCCATGGAATGTGGGTAACCTACCACCACCCCTCAGAGGCTCTGAAGATCAAATGTTAAATTGCAGTTGAAAGGACTCTGAAAATCTGAAGTGTCACACAGATGTGAGGGATTCCTCAGAGCATATTTGAAAGCACAGATAGCCCACCTGTTTTGAGAATCATTTACTTTTTATTCTCCCTGGCATTAGTCATTAGTAACTTCCTTATTTTAGATTTTTTTCTGATTGCTAGTTTTTTTGTTTTGTTTTGTTTTGTTTTTATGTTCATGAGCGATACTTACATATGTACATGTGGCGGCTGGAATCGGCTCTGGTTGATGTTGTAGTGCGTGAATGCCTGGGTGGGTTGGAGCTGTACTCATCCACCGTTATGGTAACTTTGCCTTGAGAAGGAATCCCATGTGCCATCCTTCCTCCCTATAGGCATGAGCAACTCACAACTTTCCAGAGCGAAGGATGGAAGCAGGCATGGTGCGTTTCAGCCAAACTCTGAACCCAAGGATTTGCTCATCAATACCACTGTGCAATTCTGGAGGAAAAAAATATATATAAAATGAGAACAAAGAAAAAGAGGGTGTTCTAAGAGATGTCAAATGTGACACCTAGATATGAAAAGTGGTTCACGAAAAAAATCTTATGTGTGTTGCTGCCTCGTGGATACAACCTTTCCCTACTCTCTATCCTGCAAGGACTTCAGAGTGGACATTACACTCCGTATGACACTGCTGGCTGCTAGCAAATCATTTCAATGGCATTCAAACTAAGATTCCCTCTTTAATTATAATTAAAGCACTTAACATGAATTACAGAAAGGCCATCTTCACAGTTGCCATGGTGTCTAACTATAAATGGTTTGTGCTCAAAGTGGACACTCTTCCAAACCTTCCCTGCTAATTGGAATATTTGGTCTGTACAAGTTGATGTCATATAATAATTTGAAATCTCAATGCTTAACACAGCCGTACAATGCAATGACAAATGCAAATGTAAAATGCTATGTTCATAACAATACCAGTGTGTACCTATATTACACATCGTGTATGCACATTTTATATGTAATTTT
Organism: Eonycteris spelaea; assembly: GCA_003508835.1. Classification (NCBI taxonomy): domain Eukaryota; kingdom Metazoa; phylum Chordata; class Mammalia; order Chiroptera; family Pteropodidae; genus Eonycteris; species Eonycteris spelaea. The sequence continues at coordinate 10,707,573 of PUFA01000007.1, forward strand.
TTCTTTCATAAGCAGTCCCCCAAATACATAGGTACTCAACGCCTGGTATACAAATGCATCCCATTCTGGCCAAGAACTTTATGGCAAGGCAAATCCCTCTTGGTAAACGTCATATAATTTCTTTAAAGACTATAGTCATTCAGAGAGGAAAGTCCAACATATCCAAGCTTGGCCCACCACTTTGGATGCATTCATTACCGACCCTCTTTGAGCCAGAGGGAGCAGTAAAGGAGGGCAGCCATTACATCTACCTCCTCGTTCTTGCTTGCTGCTATATAAATCTCGGTAGTGGGTTTCCTTTCTTTTTCTTTTTCTTTTTTTTTTTTTTTAAGTTTCCACTAGGTTTGAATCTTTTTTTAAATGTCAATATGTGGTTTGCTGCAGTGGGTTCAAAAGGAGGATATTTACTGTTATAGAAGGTGTGCAAAGACAGAGGAAAGCACATCCCTGCATCTGGGCTGTTGCGAGTGATGGGTGCAGCAGGGAGCAGCAGCAGCGAGCAGCACAGTCCTCAGGTAACCCCTGGGTAACCTACACTTTTACTTTGAGTGCTCCACATCAGAATATGTTTGCCATGTGCACCATTAAGCTCCGGAGTCTTAGCTGCTATCTCAAATAAAAATATTTAGAATAATAAGATTAGATTTAAATTTGGCAGGAAACACCTTAAATATCAAGCAAAAGGCAGATGGCCTGCTATAGGCCATTTATTTTATTATTTTACAACCCGGGGCTCGTGTAGACCTCCATATGCTAGCCAGGCTAAGAAATTCCACAGCGTTCTACTCAAATCACTGCCTTCTTCATCTTAGCAAAGCGAGCTAAACACCCACCTTGCCTGAATTCCTCATGTACAAAGGCACTGCCAAGAGATGACTCCCTGGGGCGCTGGCATTTCAAACAAAGTGTCCCTTTGGGTTCTCTTTCTTCTTCCTGCCTTCATGGGAGGTAGGAGTCCTTTAAGCACCAGTTGATAGAACAACCAGGCCAGTAGGATTAACGAAATTAAAATCTTTCCCTGTTCCTCTGATGTGAGATGTCTATACGAACTGCTTACAAATCATAATGCAGCAGTTTTCGTACCAAGTTTGCAGCTGTTTCCTTAATTTCTCCCACAATTATATTTTACTGTTATTTTGCATAACAGTAAAACACAACACCTGCTTCAAATTGCAGTCCTGTTCTAAGTACTGTAATTCTCTTTTGAGACACAAAGTACCGAGACACTACTGAAGCGCAAAACTGCATAATTGCGCCACGCTGAAAAGTAAATACAAATGAAAACATCTTCCTGTTATAGAAATGACTATCATTAAAAAGAATGTTAGCCATCAAAGCGCAGAGGGAAAAAAACACACATTTTCAGACTGCAAGAACTTAGTGTTTGCACAAATTAGAGACTGGTGTAAAAATGAGATGTCAATTCTTATGTTCCTGCCATCAATGTCTATTGTGCGAAATACAGAACACCAAGAGGCAGAGGAAACAAAATTCACGTCTAGACCTCTGCGGTCTCTCAGTGACAATATCTGCACCCTATGCCAGAGACAGTGTAAATGTTTCTGGAGCAAACTTGCTAATTAAACTAAGCAAAATGCCCTAGAAATAAAACATACATCCCTATTACATAAATATCTGTGCAATGACTTATAGGAGTTAACGCTAGACCCTCCCATTGGAAGCCTAGAAGAGATTGAATTTGGAAGTGATCAATTTGCACTCCTAAATGGTCCACTCTATCCTAAAGTCAATGTAGGATTGCCTTTACGATCAAGTGGACATCTGTGCCTCTCTGCACCTTTGCCCCAGCGAGACGAATAGAACGTCTTTTCATCAGCAAGCACAGGCCCCTGTAACTCTGAAGGGCTAAATGGGTGGCTGGCACCTCATTTGAATTCATCTTTACCATGTTCTCTTTCAAATGTTTTATCGAAACAGTGCACCTGCAGCTTCTATCTTCTTTAATCTGGAGTCCTTTGATGGAAAATGTCAGACTGAAGCAGAGAGCTTCCCAAAACCTTTCACCAGGAACCTTTACAGACGAGTCAAGAAAAGACTTATTTTTTAGAATACTATGTTCAGCCCCACTCACATCACAAAATGAATGCATCCTAAGAATATTAAACACTAACACATGGTTAAGGCCTTTATTTGGTAAACTCTCAGAAACATGGGACAGTGGTCCCTTCCTCTAATCTGAAAAATTTGAAAAAAAGGCATGAAACAAGACAGAATGACCTACTACCTAAAACAATCAGGAAGCTGCATCACCTTGCTTCACATATTTAGGCAGTAAAACCTTCCAAATGATCAGATTTTGGAACATCTCATCTAATCACACTTGTATTACTTTTTACATATAACATTTAAAGAGGCCAGTATTCTTTTTAAAATTTTTTCATTTTAAACTTCACAAAACAAAGGAACCCAGTATTAAATGCCAGGAATCCTGAAGAAAAATCTGAAAGGGACTGACACTACCAAACATTCACACTGTACTAGTTTGATTTTCTTAAAAAAAAAAATCATATGAGCATATTTTGCATTTCCTAGACAGCAATCACCTCTCTCGTCCCTTAAACTGTGCAACTTTCATTTTTTTTTTTTCACGAATCTGGTTGGAAAACCTTTTAAAGTTTGTTGGCAATGAAAGGATTGAAAGCTGAGGAATTAAATAACTGTCTCCACCTGTTAGTCATCAGAAGTCCAATTTACTGAAAGTTTCAAAGCAACAAATGACCTCTCTACCCAAGCACTATACGGCATAGCCTATGAGAAAGGAGCCCGTGATTTCGTCGTTTAAACAAGGATGCTCATTTTATTCACTTGCCCTAAGAAGATCGCTGGACCGCCAGACCAGACTTTGGACCTGCCGGCTCCAGCTCCTCCAAATTCCACTTGCCTCCCTCTGCCGCACAGATTGAGAGATTTCTCAACACACGCCCCTACTCTTTTATGCCCACCTCCAGTTACTCATCCCTGCCTCCCGGAGCGATGCTGACAAACCTTCCCGGAAACTTCTCCGCCAGGGAGTTTGGAGGGATCCACGTGCCTCTGTCCACAGAGCGCCCTCTCTCCCGCCTCACTTACACCTGAACTTGTCTCCAGCACTGCGGACACCCGGCTGGCACATTCTTTCGGAGAGGAAGGGCAGGACTTTTCTCCTGAGCCTCTGGCTACGCGGAGAGTCTATATACGTGGGGCGGGGGGGCGCGGGATTCTCTACTTTGGATTGGTGTATTTGTTTTAAATCAGGGGGAGGGGGAATTCACCAACTACACACACACACACACACACACACACACGCACACACACGCGCACGCACGCCCTGCCTGCCCCGCTCAAGGCCCGCTCGTCCGAGCTACAGCTCCCCCTTCCTTCCTGGAGCACTAGCTCGCCTTACTCGCTCAGTTCCCCCGTTGCCACTGCCGCCGCCTCCGCTGCCGCCGCCGCTGGCACTGCTGGCTGGCGCTGGCGCTCGCGGCCCTGGGTTCCGCTGGGCGCCTGTCTTTCTGTCCCTCCCTCTCCCCCAGTCCCATATTGATTGATGACCACCGGTGGCCAAAGGCCCTGACAACGCGCCATCCTCGCTGAGGCATCGTAGCCCCACGCCCCGACGTCAGCCTCCCGGGAGCGTTGGCATCCCCGAACCCTCGGAGCGGAGCTCGCGTCCGGAGCCGCCGCTGTCGCCTCCCAGTTCTCTCCGCCCGGGAGCTGCCGGGCTGCTTCCCTGGAGCGGCTGAGAAAGGGAGGGGACCGACGAGCACTGGAAGGGGTTGTGGAGGGCACGGACACCCCCCCCCCTTGTAAATCTTTTCTTTCATTTAAAGTTTTGTTTTGTTTTGTTTTTTCGACCTGACCTGTTTGTGTTTGCAGCATCTCAAATCAATTACACATTTTCATGGTCCGCATTTGCACTTAATTTGGGGTGTGTTTGCGGAGGGGGAGGGTAAAGGTGCTATAAAGCTATCCCCACTGGGCATCCTTAATTTCTTTTCTTGGTGGTAAAATCTAACCCCTCCCCAATCTCCATTAAAAAAAAAATCGCCCTTCACCTCCTAGGCCGCAAAACCCCGGAATTCAAAGCCTTTACAAAGATAACCCTGTTACGTGTAAATAGCAAAGAAACTCCTGCCTCTCTCCAGAAGAAATCGGGCGTCAACGGTTACTTTTTCTCGCCGCTCGTCCCTGCCGCCAAGCCTGGGTCACTAGCTCGCTCTGCAGGCTGCGATCGTGAAGACCGGAGGCGGCAGGGGAGAGCGAGGTCGGGGCGCGGGGACAGGGTGAGAAGAGCCCCGCGCGGGAGCGGAGCGCGCGCGCAGGCGGTCCCGCGGGCGGTCGTGGAGCGCAGCCGGAGCACAAAGCTACGCGGCGCCTTCCCGGCCACCGCACCTCGCTCCGGCCGCCGCAGGCGCCCGGGGCTCGAGCCAACACAATGCACCCGGGCCTAGGCCGGGGCTGCTCGAACACACAACCCCAGGACTTTCTAGTAAACAGCTCGCCTTGCCTTCGTCCCCACCCCCATCCCCGCCACCCGGCTTTTGCCATTGCCCCTCGCCGACACCTTTCCTCCCCTCCTAAGAAATCCCCGCGGAGGAGGGGGCGGGGACGTGGGGACCCCGAGAGGTCGCGGGCCGAGGACTTGGGGGGAGGGGAGAGAGCAGAGGGGCAAGCTACGGAGTGAGAGGGAGACAGCTCCTAAAAAAGAATTCGCTTTCGCTCGGGGGTAGAAAATAAGCCCTCCTCGGTTCCGAATTGCCAGGGAAGCGTCCGCTCGTGCAAATGTCAGGGACACCGGGGCAGCCGCGGTCCGCAGCCTCTGAACCCCAGCACGCGCCTCTGACAAGGCACCTCTCACCCGGGCTCCGCTTTGTGTGTGCATTTTTTTTTCCCTTCCTCCTGCGCTCGGCACCCGGCGCCCGGCCGCCTCCTCCCCCTCCCCCGCCCTCTGCCTCCCTTCCCGGGGCGGATTACCTTTCCCGGGCTGCGCTCCGGGTCCCGGGGATGCCTTCAGCGTCGGGCGAGCTGGCGATCCATCGCGGAGCCGGCGGGAGGCGCGCCGGGGGCGCGCGGGGGCGGCAAGGGGCGCCGGCGGGCCAGAACCTTCGACCTCGGAGGTCCCGCTGCGGGCTGGGGCGGGGGGCTAGGGGGCGCGGCGCGAGAGGAAGGCGGGGGAGAAAGGACGAGAGCAGCCTCGATCTGGGGAGAGAGCGAGCGAGGGGGCGAGGAGAGGGAGCGAGGGCGCGGCGAACCGGAGGGAGCACGAGCAGTGCAGTGACAGGGACTGCCACTGGGGTCAAAGGAGCACAGCTCCAGGAAGCAGGGCGGCCAAGGCGCCGCTCCGTGCGCGCTCCCCGGCGGGACCCCGCGCCCTCGTGCGTGCCTCCTGCAGCCCCGGCCCACTCGAATCCCCTCCGGCGCCCCGAGGCCTCGGGGTTGCGAGAGGAGGAGGGAACTCAGGGCGAGGCCAGCAGCCTGCTGGTGCTCCTGGGTCAAGCAGGCGGCAGGAAGCTGAGCTGCAAGTTTCATCATCATGAGTGTGATCAGCGTAAAAATTGTAGGAGGCCAGGGAGGGGGTTGTTACGGAGCCCCAGGACAATAAAGGGAGTTTTCCCTCCAAATGAGAGTCTTCTGCAACGAGAACACCCAGCTTCCCCCCTCCCCCTCCAACCGACCTGCCAGGCACTGTCTGGAGTCCTGGCACAGCTCCAGGGCGCAGAGCTCGCTGCTGGGGCAAGAAGAGGGGCTCCAGCGCTGAGCTCAGACCAGATAAGGCGACCTTGGGTCCCCTCCCATCTGCTGAGCTTAGGCTTCCAGGGGAGAGCTATGAACCCTTTCCTTAAGCCTTTCAACTCGCCAGATACACACACACACATACACCTTTTTCTCTGCAATGTTGTATCTAAGAAAGAAAAGGCCAACCCAACTGATAATTTTTTTCACCTCCACGAATTAAGGCAGGTTCAGGATAGGGAGGTGAAGAGAAGCAGACTCTAATGTTTTCGTTTTTTGTCTTTGGGTCACTGTTTTCTCCAAAAGAGAAGCCCTCCACGAACGTTTAAAAAATTAACTTAGTCCCCTTTTCTCTGGGGGGAGAAAAAGGTTTTTAGAATTGTATGCAAACAACATAAGGAAAGAGAAACACACTGAAATGCTAGAAGACAAGACAAGGAAGAGAAGGCTTTTAGAAAACTTGGTTGGCAAAGCTGCCTGTGAAAGATGAGGTGGCCCTGTGATGTTATGCCATTGTCAGAGCTGAAGGATTTGGACGGCAACCAGATCTAATTCCTTTCCAGGAGTCAGACTCAAAGATCTAGGCATTTTCCAAAGGGAAATCCAATGGATGTCTGTGTGAGAAAGAAGTGTGCTAAGTGTACTTTGTGACAAGTGACTAGACATCCTGGCTGAAATTATACCCCCTAAAAATAAAAAGGAACCATTTCAAACCTGGTCTGTGGCCTCCGTGCTGAGACTAATTGGTTTCCAGGGTCTGAGGAGGAAGGGAGAGAGGCTGGTAGCAGCCCCTATAAAAAAAGATCAAACGGAATTCACTTGAAAATATTTCCCTTCTACAATAGGCTTTGCTGGCACTTGAATTTTAAGTAACCTATCTCTTATGCCTGGGTTGAAATGAAGGGGGAAATGGTTTTGCTAATGTATTTATTTGTTGTACAGTATGCCAGAGTGCCGAGTTGGTACTTGTCAAATGTGCTGGGATCAAGGGACAGTGACTACTCTTGCACAGCACAGATCACAGCAAGTGGCACTGACATTAAAGAATACCAAAAATAGGTTGGGGGCAACTTTTTAATTTTGTTTTTGTTTTTCAGCCCAGCAGCAAACACTGACTAGACTCATGTTTTTGAAGAAATACTTGGTTTGTTTTCTTTATCCTATGAGTTAAAGTATAATCTTCTCATGTAAAAGGTTTGAGTTTTTAGACTGAGTTAGGATGATTTAATCAGTCCCCCCCCAAAAAAAAAATCAGCACCAGTCAAATAACTTCTTTGGTTTTCTAACCTTTTCTTTCTTGTTTTTAGAAACTGACTGGCAATCAATCAAAACAGTCAAACTAGTTTGTACATGATCCTAAATCTATGTGCACACACACAATAAATAATAATGCCTTCTACTTTAGTGGTACATTTAAAAGAATATTTAATGCTATAAGAAATCAAGTGAGTGATCCTTTACAGAGTTGACGAAAAATTATATATCATTTTGCAGACTGGGGAAAAAATTGAGGCAAAAAAAAGCTTAAAATCGTAACTTGTGCTGTAGGAAGAAGTCAGCCTCTACTGTGTCCCTGCTGATTAATTATATATGGAGAAGAGGTAGTGATCAAGCTGTATAAGGGTTCTAAAATTTTATTTCTATTGGGCTACCAAAAGAAAGAAACTGGAGAAACTTAAGTGAATTTAAATAAATCAGGAACAAAAGGGATTTGTTTTTCAAATAATTCTCATTACACAAATTTGAACATATTGCATTTTGTTAAATCATATAGTCACCAACACTAAAAGCTTGTTTAAAATGATTAGATGTGAACCATGTCTGTCCCCTGACATCAGCTTTGAAATATCAAGCCTCATTATACCAGATTTTAAATGCTATAGGCTGGAACCTTTATTTATTTTTTATTTATTATTTTTTAAGATAAGTGAGCCTATAAGTTCTATTTTTTGTTATTGTTGGTAAATTCAATTTTTATTGTTTATGATGGAAAACAAAAGAAGGATAAATATCAAATGCCAAGTTTATGATGCTTCTATGCAAATACTGCAAATTTTTTTCTTTAATGGAATGTAAATCTGGACCCTTTCTCCAGTGATTTCATCGAAGGAACTGGCAAATATGCTTCCTGAGCTTGCTGCAATATCTTTTAAAATAACGTTTTAGAACGTATTTCGGAAAGAAAATGAGAAGAAGAATGTGGGAGAACTTTAGATGGAAGCTTGGAAAGTGAATACTGCTTTTCTTGAAATCCCAATACTTTCTTTGGAGTTGACTTTCATTATCCCTGTAATAGGTTTTTCAATAATTCAGGGATACTTGTGTGTACCTTAAAACTTGGTTCAATACTATGGTTCTTCTTCAGAAAAAAATTCATTGAAACTATTTCATTTTGTTGAATTTTTTTTTTTTTGACATTATATACACCAATCTAACTCTAGGAACAAACAGCAACTATTCACCTCTTTTTTTTTTTCTTTAAATTGTCTGCATTTTTGTCATTTCCAAGCAAAGGCTAAGGTGCATACTATGGGAAATTAGAGCCTGTTGATAGAACTATTATTATGATGCAATTAGAAAATAATCTGAGCTAACAAACACCTTTATTCTAAATTCCTACAGTCTTTACACTTTTGACTTGTTTCAAATATTTTCTTGTAGCCCCTTCAAATTTGAGAACTACAGCCTATATTTCTTTGTGTCCTTAAGTTCTATTCACGTAGCAGACAATTGGAAATATTTGTTAAACAATTGTATGGTTCAATAAGTGAGAAAATGAGTAAGAGAATGCATGAGTGAATGAGACAGTGAAGGAAAATCCATTCCAGATCTTCAGAAACGGAAGTGATGTCATGAGACCAGTGTCAGAGGATAAGAGCTAAGGACTTTCCATTGAGTTCAAATAGCACATTTAAAGGGGTTTGCTAATGTATTTAGAAACATGAAATAATACATAAGAATGTTTCGGAATTTATATTCTCATTGAGAAACTAAGGTTTGTTTGTGTATCACATCTGTTTTAAGGCATTCTTCTTTTTAAATACAGTAGGATGCAAAAAAATTCTGAGTAAAATTTATCTTAAAACTTACAGGAATACCATACCAAGATATAGTATCAAAAGAAACACATATGATTAACCTGATCCTTTTTGAAGTCCTCAAAATAAATCATCTATTTAATAAATCAAATAAATCAAAATACATAAATGATTTTTTTGTCCTTTATATTTAAAATTTCCTATTGGTAAACTGATAAAAATGTTTATGGATAAAAAAGATTTAGGAAGCACTAGAACTGACAAAATTTTATTTCATAAAATAAATTATATAGGCTTATCTTAGACTAAATTCGATTCAGCTTTGCCAGCAGCTTAAATAATAAACATAGAAGGCGTGAAAATCTTACAATTATGCAAAACACTCACTAATTTTTACTCCACTTACTAGCTAATATCTAGTATGTATCAACAAGTCAGATAAGTATTATTTATACAATAATAATTTTAATAATTAATTTTAAAAATCTGAACAGGATGCTAAGCATGTATAAGTGTGTTATTCATCCTGATAGACTTGCATAATCTCTGTTATCAATTAATGTTGGCTGAGTTTTTCCCCATATCATGGTTCCAATTCTGGAAAAGTAGTAGAATTTAGTGGTACTTGGGATCATCTTGTTATGGTGGAAGATTATGCTCATTAAAGTAAAAGCCAAAGTTATCTCTGTTGAAAGATGGGCACCGTGGAAGACCCATAATAACCTGATTTTTAAGAAATATATGGGGGAGTTTTCAAGTTTAATAATTCAATTTGACAAACTAGCATAAGCTATATCAATATTTTGAGTAAGCAATGTATAGTGTAATTTTACTTCTCAGCAAAAATAAATAAATATATTTTTAAAAAGTTGAGTTTGATTCACAAATATAGTGGACAATTTGGTGACAGACAGAGGGGAGGAGAGTTGAGGGGCTGGGAGAATAGGGTAGAGGATTAAAGAAGTACAAATTAGTAGTTGATAGTTATGCACGGGGATGGGAAGCACAGGGAATGCAGTTAGCATTAATGTGATGGCCAAGCGGAGGGAGGAAGCAATTGGAGGAATCATTTTATGAACAATATAGATGTCTAACCAATGTATTGTATACTTGAAGCTAATTTAAATAAATAAATTTATTTTTTAAAAATTGAGCTTGAGAGACCAGCAGAATCTAAAACTCATTTTTCTTTGTATTATTTAATGTAATAGTTACATTCATTTTTCAAGAAATATTTTTGTAAGCTCTGCTTTGTGCCAGGCAGAGTACTTAAACCATGATGAAGGTATAATGACTCAAAAAACAGAGGTTTCCTCCATATTATGAAGTTTGTGATCTTGTGAACCTAGGGGAAGACTTGACTTTAAATAATTCACACAAATAAATAAAAATTATATTTATGAAAAGGAGAGAGGCACCCAGTTCAAAGAAAACACACAATAGGGAGACTTTTTATTCTCTGAGGTTGAACGAAGACTTTCTTTCTGGAGGAAAAGAATATGAGGATATCAAAGGAAAGAGAGGGGCAGGGGGTGTGGGTAAGGAATTACATGGTGCAAGTGAAAGGGGTTTAGATACAGATCTGTAAGCAGAGGCCAGAACTGAAGGGCCACATTAAAAGATGTTTGAAAGTCACAGCTAATGCCCTGTTCAAGATGTTTGACTTTATTATGAGGGCAATCGAAGCTCTTTAAGGATCTTAAGTAGAAAAGCTAACATGATTAGATTTATGTTTTGAAAAGGTCATTCTTCCTCCAGAATGGAGAATGGATTTTGGGGGGCCTAGAGTGAACATTGGGAGGCCATTTGGGAACAATTGCTTTCACTGGTTTGGAGGTGATGGTAGCCCTCAGCAGGACACTCTGGAGGAGATGAAACGTGGAGAGGCATGAATGGATTCGAAATTTGAATAAATTTTTTGTAATAAAAACAAAAATTGTCAGAATCTTGAAATAATGGCTGAAGACATGGTAATACCCAGCCAGAGAGCCTGAGAGCCATACTTACTTAATGAATCCCTTTCTTAATCCTCTCACTCCATGCCACTCACAGGCCAGCCTTCCTATAACTCCCAGCTATCTTCATTCAATTCTACACTCACCTTTTGGAATGCCATCTTGTAATGAAGAACCGCAGCATTAAATACAACACTGGCATAAAATGTCTCTCACTTTTTGAAAATATACAGATCCTGAAACTTTATCCCTCATTTAACGTCCCACACCTATTTTTGGCCCACATATGGACTTGTTCTTATTTCTTATAAAATAAGAATCCTATAGGTAAATGTATTTCTGTTTTCTTTTAAAGATTTTAGATGCTACATTAATTTTATGTCTGTCCTCATCAGAACTAGTTCACCTATATTTAACATTCCAAACAATATTCTAAAGGATTCTTAAGAGTTCTTTTTTAAGTGAAATCTTCAAAGAAATAGATATACTCTCAGAGAAAATACATGGACACTGGTTACAAGTAAGAATATTGTTCTCTTGGTGCAGGATTATTCCATGTGGACTCAATTGGTTTTCACAAACCCATTGTAAGAAAGAATTTCTAGGTGCTGGGCTCCTTATTGGTACAAGCTAAGTCACTATGGCCCTGCTTAGTGACTCAGACTGCCAAGAAAAGGTGCAATGGACATATATACGAACATTTTAGGACTTGTATAATGGCAATTATGGTTTCTAACTTTACCCCTTTCTTGGTATTTCTACATTTTGAAGATTCCATTGGTTTCTTCGTCTGTTCTCATGATTCCCCATACTGACCATCTATAAGCAAAGTAAAATTTGCACACAAGAGAACAGTTAAACAGCTGAGATTTAGGACACATGATTTTACTAGATGCTAAAATAAAAGGAAAGTTTACTGGAGGTGAACCCTATTTTACATTTAGTGCAGAAGGAAATTTAAATTTTTTATTTGTTTCCAATTTTTTCCTTTTTCTGTTTATTGTTTTGCGAAAATTAGAAAATACAGACAAGCAAAAGAAAAAAATAAAAATTAGCTGTTATTTCATCATTCAGAAATAGCCAGTTGACATTTCTTTGTGCAGTTTTTCCAATAAAATGTATTTTACAAAAATGGAATAAAATTGGGGATGCAGGTAAGTGTATAATATAGTAGCAGAGAGGAAAGTAGGGCTAGAATTCATCTCTGCCTCTTACTACCTGTGTGACCTTGGGTAACTTGCTTAAATCCTCTGTGTCTTGGTTTCCTCTTATAAAAATCAAGATAGTGCATGTATTTACTTGTACCAACCTACCTAGAGTTGTTACAAGTATTAAATGAATTAATATTTTTAATAAAAAATTAACACATTCATTGTAAATAAATTAAATACAAATGTACATTAAGAAGTAAAAGCTCTCCTTTTTCTCCCTCATATCCCATCACCTATATAACCTATTCTTTCAAATAAATAGAATACTATAAACATCTTTCCATATCATTAAACATGTTCTGAGGCTTTATAGACTAGAATTTTCACTAAAGGAAGTGCTGTGTATATTATGAGTTCAGAATACCCAACAGTCCATATTTCATTTCAGGATACTGCACACACAGTACAATCAGAGATTGTACTTTTAAAGATGCTCCCTTAAGAATCCAGTAGTTCTAAAAAGTATTAAGGAAATCCTTCTGATATTATTCATATTTATGGGAATGATTAAATTGACCTTTGAAAGACCCCCAAATTTACAATTTTATCAGTTTATTAATTCTCTTCACTCCTCCTTATGAGGCATAAATATTCTAAAAAGCAAATTAAAAGTTTTATGTTCTGCTAGCTACAGTTAGCTTTGGGTTATTTATGCAGTTCAAATTTATTAGCAAAACAAGTCAGATGATAGTTTATTGAGAAGAGATGACTAATTGATACACCAATTATTGATATAACACTTATTTACATACTTCAGGGTTGGCAAGAATATAGAACAGGCTCTTATCTGTAGCATTCACTTAGCAGGAAGTTCCAGATGCGATGGCAATACCATGGGAAAGTTGTAAAATTTAGGGAAGGAAGGATTTAAGAATTTTTTGAAACTTGGCAGTTCTTTGGCAAGTTGTATGGCTGCTGCTTTTCCACCAGCTGGGATATGAAGTATATGGAAGTGTATATGGCCAGTGTTTATTTTATCATAAGATTTGCACATTGGAATTACACAGTCTGTGGTAATTCTCAACCTTCACCATTGCACACAGGCTAATCTACTTAAACAAACATGAGTGTTTTGGGGTGTCAAGGGGTTGGCCTGATGGATTCTAGTATTTTCATTTTAGAAAAGGCTGTACTAAGAGAAAAATGTGTTCAACAGCATCTAGTATCTGGTATCTGAATTTGCTATTGGCAAAACTGGTCCTTGCATGTCTTTGAGGCATATGGAAATTGATGATGAAAGTGCCTAGTGTAACCAGAAGTATAATTTGATGAAAACTGAAGCAGTGAACTGTGAAAAACTGTTAAACCGGTGTCATCAAACAGTGCTTCAAAAATAATGAAACAAAACTACTAGCCCTTTATGAGTAATATTGGGTAAAAATGAGAAAAGCACATGGTATGTGCAAAAAGTTTAAATATATGAGGTAATGCTCTTTTTAATTACTATTATTACAAAGACCACTCCAAAAGTCTACACCCAGACTCCTTTCCATTTATCTCTAAGTAGACAATGACATCACGTCTCTTCTAAATTATTCAGACTCAGGGGATGGAATTGGCTCATTCAATAGGGAATGCCATGTTTAGTGTTGGCACGATACTTAAAGCCTCCCTCTACATTATCCCTAAAGTGAAAAGCACATTTGATGGTGGCCAAATGATTAAAAAATTGTTTTCCTGTAGACTTTAAGCACTCAGAAAATCATGAAGAACAAAAATAAAACTGCACTGTAGGTATAATCGTAAAACGTCATAGAAGGAGGAAACTTAAAAAGTGAAAACTGTTCCAGTCATTTGAAGGCCAGCAGTTCGTGCAGTCATTAGAAGTCGTTCCGTACAGGCTGAGTTTGAGGAAAAGCCAGAGGTTGCTTTGTTCTTGACTCTGAGTGAAATCAAAACCTACCCAGACTATACAAAGGCAACCTTGGTCCGCCTTTTACTTGCTTGGTATATGCACTAAACACACGTAAATGACTTATATTCAGAAAAGTCTCTGATTTTGTTCATATTAATCCATGTCTCAGCCTGGCAAAATGCCCAAGTACAATCAAAGAGGTAGGGTATAAGCCTGCCTTTTCAAACAGGCTAGAAAATTTGTACCAAAAGATCACAGGGTGACAGAGACAGCTGGAAAAATTGGAGCTGGGGCTCTGATTTTTGTGCCAGTGGTACACCTAATGCAAAGGGAATGCAATGCAGATGACAGATTGAGAGTTATGTATGCTGTTTAGTTCCGCAATACTGTACTTACACAGAGGTAAAAATGTAACATTCTAAAAGTAATACTGTACTGTAACAGAACACAAAAATCCCTTGCTGTTGCAAAGAATTAATACATCAGAATCCAGCAACAAGTTGCTAGTAAATAAGATAAACACGTACAAAGAAAAGGGTGAAGCAGTTACTCCAAACAGTTGATTAAAAAGGTAACATCCCTTAATAATCGTTTATTTGGAAAAATAATTCTAACAAGTGTTTTTATATATATAGAATATTCTCCAAGTTGGCTTAAAATGCTTGGGTCACAAAGGGTTTTCAAATTAAAGGTTATAGGATATTTTAAGGAACGTGTATGATTTTTCTTTTTTTTAGTAGTGATTTTATTCATAATGGAAAGTAAAAAAAGTATTAGCTATAATTCTCTATATCACTTCTATTTGAATAAACCTTTTAATTAAAGGTGCTATTCAACATAATTTTGGTCAGATGAAGGGTGTCATCCACAACTGGAATGCTGTCTATAAAATGAAGATCGTTGAAAGTTTTATTGAGTTGTGTTGAAAGTCTCTGGAGTTCATGCTGATTCAGGCTGTGTTTTCAGACTCTGACACTCTGTGGCCTTTGACAGGCTTGAAGACAAGCAAGACTAAAACGGCTCTCACAACTCAGCCGGTGGTCACAAAGAACAGCCCATGGAGATGTCCGTTGCTGAAAAAAGCAGCCTCTGGAAGACAACCAAAAGGGGAAAAGAGAAGGAAATAGTGTGTGTGTGTGTGTGTGTGTGTGTGTGTGTGTGTGTGTGAGAGAGAGAGAGAGAGAGAGAGAGAGAGAGAGAGAGAGAGAGAGAGAGAGAGAGAGAGAGAATGAAGATTGAGAATGATGAAAATATAATATTTGAACATTGAAGGTAAAAATTAAATCTTGAAAAATATCGATGGCTGGAATTACAGGCATATATTTTCCTCTTCTTTTCCATCTCCAACAACTTTATTAATTAGAGTTTGAAAGTATAGATTGTCAATCACACAAAAACGTCCAAAAAATCTGCTAGAACCTTCTGGCATCTTAAGGAAATTGGCTAATAAGTTCCAGAAAGAGGAATGAAATATTCCTAGAAACAAACGTATTCTCTTGCTTCATTATTTATTTTAACTTTTTCATCTTTAGTAAAGCAACATCATATTCTACATATCAATTATATCATTTGCTATTTCTCTAATTTGTTTTTCTGACATTCATGTGCTCTTATGTTATTTTTTTTTCTTTTTAAGGAGATATTTTGATGACTGACTGATGATATTTATTAGAGTATACATTTTTGCTTTAAATGTGTACACATGCCCTGAAGTTTTTTTTAAAAAAAAAAGGATTAAAATACTCAAAACACATATACACATAAACTCAGGCACCACTAATATGTAAAGTCTTCAAACAAGCCAGGTTAAGATAAAATCATAAGCTAATATGTAGCTAGGCTTCTGTCCTGCCATTCTCTTACCACTTTTTCCCCCCTGGTTTTCCAAATAAACATTAGGCCCTAAGGGCTCTTTGAACTCACTAGAGTGTTTAACACCAGCAATCACTGCTTCGTGTAGCTTATCTTTTCTGGTATTTCTATGTGATGTAATAATTCTAGCCTGGCCGAGAGAATGAAAACTTCTGGGTCTGTTTCTGGAAGCACTGCACTCCCCATTGCCATCTGCGATAAACCAATACCCTTTCTCTGCCTCAGCCATTTTCTTATAATCGTGTCTATTTTGCAGCAATGAAGAGAAGCTTGATAAAATAGTTGGAGGAGTCCACCAGGGAAGCACAGGCTTCTGAGTCATGCAGGTGTGTCTGGTAATTAAGTAATGAATAAGGACCAACCTCTTGATGGCGATATTAATTAAATATCCAACATTAAAGTGGCACTTCATTGCCAAGGGATTAATAAAACAGATCCTTACTCTATTAGGTTGGGATTCTTTAGTTATAAGTAATAGAATCTGACCCTAGCTAAGATCAGCAGCAGGGAGTATATTGAAAAGTGACAGGATTACATCAATCGGAAGACTCGGGATGGGGGATTAAATCTTCTGGAAATGATTGTACCAATATATATTCTATACCACATGTTCTTTTAGCCATGTGGTTTTGACTAAACTTACTTGAACGTGGCTGGACTTTTACAGTGCTTCAACCAAGAATGCCACAGAAGGGAGACCTCATGATTTTGGACGCTACATCATCAAAAGAGATTGGGCTTCTGCATTGACCTTTCTGGAGAGGTGAATCTTTGGATCCCTAAACTTCACGTAAGAAGTCTGGTCACCCTAAGGCACCATGCAAGATCGACCACATAAAAATTTTGAGAGATGTCCAAGGAGACCCATCTATTCTTGTCCCCAGCTGTTCCAGTCTTCCCTGACCTGGTGCCAGACATGTGAGCAAGACTTCAAGCCTTGCCTTTAAGCAACCCCAGGAAATATATGAGTAGAAGAGGAACAAGCTGTCCCTGCTGAAGACTTCCCAGACTGCAGTCTTAAGCAAAATAGATGTTGTTGTGGTTTCAAACCATTAAATTGGGGTGGATTGTAGCACAGCCTTAGTAACTACAACATTTGGGCAAGAAGCAGGAATCAAGGAGTGAGGTTACAGAGAGCTGGAAACCAGGAGCTAGAGAAATATCTGGTAGCATTAGTAGTGTGGTTGTGCTATTGCCACCAGGATGACTCCACACCAAATGTCTCTTCAATCCTGTACCTCTTGCTTAAGAGTCAGTGTTCTGGAGGCCACATCCACAGAACAGGCCGAGACTGTAAATCCACCTCCCGCCTGTACCTGAGTGATGCAGGATTGATTTGATAGAAAGAGACTCCACAGGCTGCAGTGACTCTCCAGTAAGAAGGCAGGCACAGGGTTTCTCATCCCCATCAAGACTATAACATGGGGGAAAAGAAAATGGAGTGTTTTTCAGAATGGCAAATGAACGACAGAGGTCAAAAAACAGAGTCCACTGAGACCACATTTCATTCTACTTAAATAATTCTTAGTTCTAGTACAAATTCATTGCAAGTAAAATGTACGTTTTGTCTGCTAATGGTGTTTTTTAATAAAGTTGTTGAAATAGTCTTCAAGATAAAGTAATTTACTGGGTGTTAGAAGATATCAAACTCCTTTCCCTCTTATTAATGATCTTAAATAATTTCATTTTTAGCACCCAGTTTACAAAGTTTTCACAAACATAAAACAAGAGGTTGCAGATTATAAAAATACTCAGACTTGCCTTAAACCTTTTTTGGAGGAATAAACAAATAATAAGTCAATAAAATTCTAAGAAAAAATGTTTAGGGCCATTGTTTCTAGAACCACAGTTCTTTTTCACTTGTATTTCATCTGTATCAGATGTGGTGGCCCAACACACACATGCACGCACACACACACACACACACACATGCACACACACACAATTGCCTCAATCATTTTCAATTAAATAAGCTGCTCAATTTTTTTTAAATAGTAAGACTCACTGATTGTTCGACTGGATCGGAGGTTTATTTGACTGAATTGAAAAGCCATTGATCCAGTGGCCCCATGGATAGAAAATGTAAAGGATCATTTTTTCTTACTGCCATTGTTCATTCAAGTTTTAATTTGTTTTAGTTATTTAACCAGAGACATTGTTCTCTTTTAAATGACATTGCACACAGTGGAAAAAATGATTCTTTATCATTGAGATTTCTCTGTAATTTTAAGCAAGAGAAATAAAGACATTCTTTAAACCAGGATGCTTTCTTTTCTGTAGAAAAGACATCTGTAGAAGACTCATAATTTTCCCAAGGATTTTAAAACAGATTACATATGTTAAGACACAATATATACTGCAACAATACATCACTGCTAAGATAGTTTATTGTAATTTTCTTGAACATGCATAAAATACACTTGGGAATGCAACAAAATATGAAGCCTGGCAGTCTTGCATAGTGTCAGAATTTATTGTGAAATTATTTAATAGATGGTAGAGAGATGATAGTCAGAGATGGATAGATGATAGATAGATGATAGATAGATAGATAGATAGATAGATAGATAGATAGATAGAGATATAGTTACAGGTGTCTCAGGAATTAAAATTCCAAAATTCTGTTTTGAAGTTGAAGTGATGTTTTTTCTTGTTTCTCTTTCTCATTTTTCTACTACTTCTACTTATTTGTAGCTTGATTTGGCCAGTGAAATCTGGTGAAATCATGAAAGTGGCTTGAATAGGGAAATGGTGCAAAAGTATAAAGGCCAGATCACTTCACAGTCTCTTACTGTTATTCTTTCAATATTTTGCAAAAGCAAGATTTCTCAAACTCCGTACTATTGACATATAGACTAGAAAATTCTTTGCTGCAGGAGCTGGCCTGTACATTGTAGGGTGTTAGCAGCATCCCTGGCTTCTGCCCATCAGATACTAGAAGCAGTTCAGTCTTCTTTTTAATGGTAGTAAAATATGTATTACATAAAATTTAAGATTAATAATTTTTAAGTGTGCAGTTCAATGGCATTAAATACAGTCACTTTGTGTGCAACCATTGCCAGCACCCATTTTCAGAACTTTTTGTCTTTCTAAACTGAAGCTTTATGCATATTAAACAATAAATTACCTTTCCCGCCTCCTCCTTAGCCCCTGGTAACCTCTATTCTACTTTCCATTTCTGTGAATCTGACTGCTCTAGGTACCTTGTGTAAATGGAACTGCATAATGTCTGTCCTCTTGTGACTAGTTTATTTCACGTAGTGTAATGCCTTCAAAGTTTATTCGTGTTATAGCATGCCATAATTTCCTCCCTTTTTAAGGCTGAATAACATACCATTGTATGAATATGCCACATTTTGTTTGTCCACTCGTCTGTCAATGATTCTACCTTTTGACTATTGTGAATAATAGTGCTATGAGCGTGGGTATATATAAATAGATGTTTCCTAAGGTAGGAGACATCTGGGCACATTGAAGACAAAGGATGGTCTACATGAGGAGTGTGTCTGGGAGTGAGGAAGCAATTAAGTGAAGGAGTCTGCCTTAACAAGAGGGCACTGAGACTCAGATATCAGAAGGTGGCGATGGGTGATGTGTTTGAGTAAAAAATACGGCTAACACTGGGTAAGATGATAAACCAGTTATCCCACTGGGATGTGAGCCTCCTGGGGAGTGTGTATGTGTATGTGCATGTGTGTGTGTATGTGTGCATGCACTTTCTTGCCTGTGCGTATGAGTGACTTAGAAACTATAATAATTTGGGGTTATTAATAGGGATACAACTAACATGAATTAAATCAGGAGTGGTATGAATACATTCCATGACTTATTTTAGTTAATATTAACAGCAGCACTATTAGATATTATTGTTATTATTATAATAATTATTATTATTAATCTATTTTTAAATAAAAGAAAGGAATAAGGTTGAATAGTTAGATTGGGATTGGAACTCAAGTCGTGTGGATCCAGAGCCCTCTCATCTAATTTGATTCTTAAAAGCATGTCCATGTTGGAGTGTACCGCAGTAGGAGATGAGTTCTCTGCTCTAACACATAGGGGATCAGTTGTGAAAATGAAAAGGCTCTGGCTGGATTGCCATACCTCCATTTCCCAGTCAGCAGTAGCTGTAAATTCCCCCCACATCCAGCCCTGAACCAGGCATCCAGCCTTAAGACTAGTTGTGTAAGTGATGAAAAAGACCTCTGAGGATTAGAAATATATTTGGGCAATGAATTTCATTGGAAGACTTGACTCTGTTAAGTCGAGTGAAGGGAATTTCTCTTGTGGAAGGATATTGGAATATTAATGCAAAGGGAACCGAATTTCAACTTATGGCTAATAAAGTCTAGAATATTCTGGTTCTACGAAGTTTATCCAGCTTATCTTTGCTCTTCGTTTTCATAATGATATTAATACTGCAACTCCAATCCTGAGCCTTTTGTATGGAAGTTGAAGCCACTCCTCTAAACTGATTTTACTTCTCGTTTCTATTAACATAGGACTGAAACTGTCCAAACTGAGCCTCATTGACCTTACTTAATCACAGTTCCCAAAAATCTCCAAAGTTTTCCTGCAGTGCTAGTCATGCTGATAGTCTTATTGTTCCCAAACTCCTGTGCCTTCCTACTTTAGTGCATATTGCTTGGCCAAAATCATCTTACCTATTTTATTCCACTTTTAAAGCCCATTTGTATATCCTTCCATAAAGATATTTCTTGAAAGCCTCTTCCTTTCTAGATTCTCCTTGTCTGTATGATGCAGGTTTTGCACGTGGTTGTATTTATTCTTAATTATATACTGTTTTGGTTTTTCCCTAAACTTTTGGTGTGGAGTTCCTAAAGGTGTGACAGAAACTCCTGGTAGACAGAGGAGACTTCAGGTGGCTCTATCGAAGTAGCAGTGAATAGCATCATTTCACATTGTGAGAAATATTTTTCCTCTTCAATTCTCAATAATTGAGATTAGAACAAGTGAAAGTATTTGTTTCTTACTAGTATGTATTTAATCCCTCCATAACACTCAAGCCTCCCTCTATGGAAATGAAAATCTTTTAGTACCTGGATAGAATATAATAAAATATTTTGCTTTCACTGTATTTATTTTTATAAACATAGGCAAATAAACCATTTATTATAGTAATATACTTTTTAGATAAATAGATTAAATACAAATATGAGTAAATTTTAAAAATTAAATAACTGTTAGTGTAGTCTGTGTGTAGATGTGATGGAATACATGAAAGCCTGCAGGAAAATTCTGGTTTCATGAATATTAGTGCTTTGTCACCATGAAGCATATAATTCACTGAGGTAATGATATTCTTAAGAAGAAATGGTGGACAATAAAAAGAACATTGATGTGGATAGTGGGGAACCTTAGTTCTGGCTTTGGCAATGAGGGCTTAAGAGAACAAATTTAGAAGTCATGTCACCTACATTTGAGTTCTAGTTCTACCATTTGTTAACTGTAATAACTTAGATGATTACTTAGACTTGAAGGTAGCAACAACTAATAGAACTTTCTGTCGTGACGTTATATGTTCTATAATTTGAGGTGAACAATACAGCTCTTGAGCACTTGAAGTTTGGTCTGTGTAATTGAGAAACTGAACTTTAAATTTAATTTAACTTAATTTAAATAACTACATGTGGCTGGTGGCTACTTATTGGACAGGGCGACTTCAAGACTCAGTTTCTCATCTATAAAATAAGATAATTAGAATATTTGCTTCAGGATAGATAGTTTGAGAATAAAAGAGATAATGCACATAAAATACTTAGCTTAGTACCTGGCACAGAAAAAAATAACTTAATAATATTAGTAATATATTTAGGCAGCTTTATAGGTCCCTCGTTTCATATCTCTGAAACTCAGTTGCTTCTTCTGTGTTTTCATTTTATGATGTCTACCTATCTTTCCTCTACAGCACATCACATCTCTACAAGCACATCTAATGAAGTTATGATAGCCGTTCAATCATTATATGATCCAATTAGCTTATAGTTTGATTTCCTCTGAATCCATATAATTCTTTAGAGTTCTTTTCCAAAGCTATTGCTAAGGATTATCATTTTGTTTGTATGTTTTGGAGGGTCCTGCTATAAATGCTAGAAAAGATATTACTAAGATATAGCTATAGCTTTTATAGTTAACATTTGTTGGCAATTAACCAGAATCAGGATCTAAGTGCTTTACTTGGAATATCACATTTAATCCCAATCTTATACATGTCATTCTTATAATCATTTTATTGACAAGTAAACTGGGACACAGAGGGCAAACAATTTATCTATATGACAGCAACAACCAGACCACACTGTTCTAGTTACTGGTAGTACTGGTGTAAAGTCTGAGTATAGGTTAGTACCTGTATGTGTGCAATGCACACAGGGATTTCTCTAGAAGCTTCTATGTCATTACCTGAATCTTTTTGTCGCCTCCCTCATAATACTTTTCTTCTTCATGCCTTTGCTTTGGTTGACTTTTTGTATTTCTAAATTCCTATTCCTTTTTTATCTGATTATTTTTATGGTTGGAAGACTTACTTTAGGAAATGTGTAAGTTTGATGCCAAAAAAGAATATATATATATTTATATTGACTGGAAGAGTTAACTTTCAAAGCACTTGGAACAGAAAACTGTTATGTGAATTCAATAAGCAAAGAAGTCCAAATCTCAGCTTCGCCTTCATTTTAGCCAATGTAGTTTTGAAGTGGTTATAGAAAAAACATCTATGTTGTACTAAAGCTCTAATATTTTATTTTCTCCTAAGAGAGATTGGTTAAAAAAAAATCCATGTAACTTTTAGCTTCTAAAAAAATTGTAGTTCTCAGAACTACAATATTTAGGGATAATAATGAGAAATAACCAAGGGAAATACTAATCATTTTCTGTGTCAAGGAAAAGATATTCCTGGGTTGTAAGTGGGCCAAATTATGAGAATTATTCACAGACTTTTTTTAATAGCACTTAGCAGAGCAGTTAGGATAATCTATGCTCTATTGCATCATGTGGTATGTTCAGGATTTGGCATTTAAGTATGATACATATTAAATTGAAAATATCCACTTGTTAAAAAGAAAAAGTAAGAGGATTCTATGAGTGGTTTTTCACTTGTCAGAGGTTATCGGAAGCTGTAATTCAGGAAAAAATAAAAAGAAAAGATGTAGGTTACTCAATAAGCTATACTACTTAGTGAACATCCATCCTCCTCAGTGCGGTTTCCAGCTGATGGTCAAGGAAGTGACATACATAGATGATGACAGTCATGAGAAAACACTGTGAAGACGTTCAAATAGTATGTAGAATGTGTACAGAGTATACAAAATTTGTAGAATTTGTACAGAATAGTACAGAATATTTAACACAACCCCCAGCTAACCTTAATCAATAGTGTCTTTTTTCCATGATGAAAAAAAAAATAATGATGATGCTACTTGCTGAACTCTATCATTTTTAAGTTTATGTGAGAATTTATATTTATTCTAACAACTGCTTTGGGCTCATGCTCTGAGGTTCTATAAACTGTAAGTCTCTATGTTTCTGCAAGCTATGAGATTTCATCAGGGAAAAAAATAATATATAATAGGCAATATGAGTCATATTTTTATCTGATGTCAGCATTACAGGAACTATGTTGATTTTAAAAGGGGAAACCATATGAAATTGTCAATATTTCACTGTTGTTGATCTACAAAATGTCAATTTTATATGTTTCAGCCTAATATTTCAAGATGTGAATAAACCACAAAGCAAAAATATTATTTTTGGATTCTAACAATAACTGGATTTGCACTGGAATTTGTTCCAGTTTACAGAAGCTACGGCAATTTGAACATTTTTACTTTATGATTGCATTTTGAAGTGATAGACTGAAAATAAATAAAGTTTAAAGTGTCCTCTAACATTTTTAAATATTATATCAGGTTTCTTCAACACATCAGGCACTTTCAAAATTATAGTAAACCCAAACAAACAAATCATAAATAGATAATGCAAAACATCTAATTGGGTGAGAGCTTTCTGTATCAACCTGAATAGCAATTAAATGGCAAAGAGAAGGGAACTCTACAGCAATAGAATGGGTCCCTTGCTTATATAAAAATAATTAGGGAATTAAAACAATAAGAATATATGCCACTGTACATTAGGAAATACTTAAGACCTTGGTCCCTTGATTTAGACATATGGAATTTACTCTGTCATTTAAACTGTAGAAGGACCTCTCCACGGATGAAAATAAAGTGACTCATTAAAATTACTGAGACAAAAAATCAAATATCAAGCTAATTCCTAGAAAGAAAAATTGCAAAGTAGCAATTTTTTTTTTTATTTTGAAGTATTTCAAACCTGTAGGAAAGTTTCAAGACAGTATAATGATTATCCACGTACTCATCTAGATTTACCAATTGTTCAATTGTTACTATTTTGTCCTCCTTGTCCACCTTCTTCTTTTCTGCAATTGTTCTATCTATTCTGACAGTAAGAAAGAAGTGAAGATATATTTCAAGGTGATTTTCAAGGATCTTTGTATGCTCTTCCTATTAGATGTGAATCTTTCCCTTTCCCTAGTTTAACCAATGTGTCAAAGATTCACAGATAGGACCTGTCTTTGAAAAGTACCAAGTTACCTCAGGAATTCACTTGTAATTCAGCCCTGTCCATACCCCAGAGTTCTAAAGTTCACTCCTTCAAGAAAGAGGAAGCGGGGATGGTAATTTTATCATTTACCCACAGCACATGTAGGTGACAAGCGATATATTCACTTGGTACCCTCAGCAAAAAAACAAAGCTCAGACAAATCAGTTGAAAGGGAAAAAAGATTACATTACCTTCCTCCTATCAAAGCAAGGTCTAACTTTGACAGCTAAATCCTTTGGGGAGTTTATATGTTCTTCTCACCTGATCTTGTGCCTCTCTTGGAATAACCTGCTAATTGATCTCCCTGCCTCCGGTTTCTTACTCCACTCTCTAACTCATCCTGCACACAGCTGCCAGTTCAACCTCCTGGAAACTCTACTTTGATCTTGTCATTCTCCTTGCCATAAATTGTCGCTGATGTCCTATGTCTAACAAGTTAGAGTTCAAACTTAGTCTAAGACTGATATTCAGCTAGTAGGACCTGGTATATCTGCATCAGTTGTTAAAATACTTACATACTTTCATACTGGTTGGTAAAATGAAATACTCTACTAATTATAATTTTTTATCTGATCTAGTCCAGCAGCAACTATGGCAGAGAGTAATGGGGCTTGGGAGTTGTGCTGCCATGAAGGTGGGTGGTTGGTGGTGATTGCTAAGGGTTAAAGGTAATAGAAGCGGTGTTAATGGTGGTGGCCTGCCTCATCTCCAAACCAAGATCTCGTCCTTGTTTTAGGTCTTATTTTAGAACTACACATTCAGTTCATTAAAAATAAATAAACAGATAAAAAAAAAAATCTGTTTATGTCTCACCGTCAGCAGCACCACAATCTAGTCCAGCCCTCTATAAGTTCAGTTGTCACATCAATACATCATTCTCCATTGGTCAGCCAGAGTGATCCTAATGCTTGAGTCAAGACATTAGTGGGAAAATAGAGAAAGAAGAGGTGGTATATATATGTGTGTGTGTGTGTGTGTGTGTGTGTGTGTGTGTGTGTGTGTGTGTGTAATGGAATATTACTCAGCCATAACAAAGAATAAAATCTTGCTATTTGCGACAACATGGATGGACCTAGAGGGTATTACTCTAAGTGAAATAAGTCAGAAAAAGAAAGACAACACTACATGATTTAACTTAAATGTAGAATCTAAAAGACAAAGTAAATAAACAGGCAAAACAGAAACAGACCCATGGAAACAGAGACCTAAAAGATAATTACCATAAGGGAGGGGGTGGCAGGAACAGTGAAAAGGGGAAGAGGACTATAATAAAAAATATAAGTTTACATGGCGACAGGTTATTACTAGAATTGGTGGGGTGATTACATTGTAGGGTATACTAATATTGAATCATTATAGTATACACCTGAAACTAATCCAACAAACATAAGATTGTATACTAATTATATTTGAATAACAAAATAAATTAACCAAACAAAACATACCAGAGCGGTGCTTAAAATTCCCAGTGGCTTCCTTGCACATGACAGCCAAATACCCAACATCCTGATCATGGTCTACAATGCCATAGAGGTCCTACCTACTCTGTAAGCTCATCTTCTTCTACTTTTCCCTGGCTCTACTCACACTGACCTAACTTCCATCCTTTGATTATGCCCAACTTGTAGCCATGTCAGCATCCTTAGCATTTGTTCTTCTTTTCACTTGGAACAAACTTCATACATTTTGCTTCATGACTGCTGTCTCCTAAGCCATGACTTTATCGAGAATTACTTCCTCAGAGAATCCTTCCTAGACCAGTTTGAAGACTCTTTATTTCCCCTATTCTAGTCATTCTCTACTTTATTACCCCGTTTTAAAAATTATATCACAGAACATTGAAATCTTCTTATGTCTCCTACTTTTTACACATTTATTTTTAATTTCCCACTACTGGCCTCTAAGTTTCTAGAAGGCAGGGCCCTCTGTCTTGTCATTGCTTTATACCAGCACGTAGAAAGGTGCCTGGCCTAACACATGGTTGTTGACTGTCTGGTTGACAACAGCACCTAGTACAGTGCCTGGCACATTGTAGATACTCAATATCTGTTAGCTATTTTATCATCACAGTGTTCTATTTAGTTATATATTTGTTGGCTTCTCCTGCATTTTTTGGTCCCATCTCGCTCACTTTTATATACCAGCACCAGCAACACGCTTGGCACTAAACTGATTTTTTTAAATCTATTTTATATTTTTATTACAATAAATAAAGTCAACTTGTAATAGAGCTCAGACAGAGATTTCTTAGGGTAGCTTTATCTTTTTGTTTCTCTCGAGTTTGACTTTGAGAAAAGAAGAATCAGATTTTTTGAAAAAATTGGTTATAAGTTTCTCAAGTTATGCATATTTCCTATAAAACAAATGTAAACTGGCAGCATGAGGGTTCAACATAGCACTTGAATGTAATTTGTTTTTCTCAGCAGCATATTAAAGTTTTTCAGTGTACATTTAAAAATCAAAAGTGTTCACATTTCACTTGGAAAAAAGAAATTATATTTTCATTTTCCCTTTTTTTTTTAAAAAAAAAGAATATATGGATATAGTGAGATCAATTTTATGCCACAGTTAGCTAGAGATGAGTAACATAATGGATGGAGGAGGGGAGCAGGTAGGCAAACCTTGTAGGACAAGACATTTGTACAACTGTCTGGACCCTCATATATATTATATTATAATATTATATTATATTATATATATTAGAATATATATTATAAATTTTTTAAAATAGGATTTTCCCCTGGGCATTAGAAGAGGCTGAAGCAAGAGTGAGGCCCGGAGGTTTAAGAACCATTAGCTCCATTGTAAATCCACCTCCAATTGGAGTGAGGAAGAAGATGGCAAGCTTTATACATAATTATTTAGATGATAAACATCTGTGTTTCCTACAGTATCAGACATGAAACTGAAGATTTTACTAGTTCATAATGTGGCATAATTACAAAGTAAAAAGCAACATTACAAAAATAGAAGGTTCTATGTCGGAGGCTTGATAAAATATAGGATTAGCAATATATCAAATAATTTCTGAAACACATCTTAAATTTCAGGAAATTATCAAACGAATACTCATTTATCGCTACTTCAAAACAGAACAATTCAGAGTGTGTAGGTTATTTGAAAGGCTAATATCTTACTTCTCTGTTTACTAAATGAAGTTGCAAAATGTTACAGGTGTCATTTTAGCTACCAGCTGAATTCTGTGACATGAAAACTAAATTTGGATTAATGCCACACTTGAGATCAGCAAATCATTTCCTGTTGTGTCTCAAGAGAAAAAAAATAATGTTTCAGGTAGTAAGAGAGACCTAATTATGTCTTGGCTAAAAATAAACAAAAGAAAAACAAACACATTCCAATAGCAAAAAAAATAATGAAGGGTAGACAGAAAGGTAAAATATCATAAAATATTCAAAAGTTCAGTGGTCACTACTTTGTGCACTGCCAGACTTGTAGCATATCTGACAATACTGATACTCCCTAACAAATGCTTGTGTTTCAGAAATTTGTTTCTAGGGCAGCTATGTGTAATCATAAATAACTTTGTTAATTTAAGCAAGTTATAAATGATGTTTGAGGTCTAAGTTTAGGACAGAGAAATCTATTTAATAGTTAATAACTTGAAAATATAAATATATTGTAGAATAATCACTACTGATAACATTGTTTTCTAGAAGACATTCTATTTTCTTCCTTAGAAATCTAGAAACACAGTTTCCTTAATTGGGAAAGTGGCCTTCACAGTCTTCTAGGGTTAGGGAGAAATGAAGAACAGGTCTCAAACTAGGGGAACAAAGAGAGACAGGGAATTGCAGAGGGTAGGACTGTGGTAGGACAGTAAAAGTAGCAACCACGAATGTGAATAGAATTATTGAGTGGTGTTTCCATAAAGTCTCTTTAGAGGAGACTAATTCAGCTGAGGCAAACATTCTATTTGCTCTTCTTTGTTTTTTCTACCCAGAGTTCAAATGTGATGGCTAGAATCTCAGTGGCCAACTTGTAGTCATGAGCTGACTTTAAGCATAGAAGTCATGTACCAAAAATGAAGAAGAAGAAGAGAACGATCCTGGTAAATTTGTAATCGTGGGAGTGGTTTTACCAGTCTAAACCTGCCTGTCTGCAAACTTCATCATAAGAGATAAAATAAGCATGAATTTGTTTAAGAGCCTCATATTTTGGATCCTTTTTCCTAGTAACAAAATTCTATTTATAAGTGATACAAGGGACATAAGGAAAATTTACTGAGAGTTTTCTATTTGCCAGGCAGGGTTATGAGGATAATAAACAGAAGACATTACTCTTACTTTCAAAGTACTTAGTCTACAGCAAGCAAAGAGGTGATTGTAATAATGTGTGATGAGTGCTAGTATGTTACGAGAACACTTAGGATAGACAACCAGTCTCACCTGGGACATTCTTGTAGTTCAATAATAAAAAAAAAAATCTTATATTATTTGGGGATAATGCTGATTTAGCGAAAAATTTTTAGTTTTGCCCAGCTGTATAATGCTGGAAGGATTAGATTCTCACTTCTCACTAATCCTTCCCAGTTTTCTTCATCTCAATGAATGGCATCCCTCCCCCAATTTAACTTTTCATTTTGTCTTTGGTGATGTGTTTGGCTGTGAAATATTTGTACTTATCCTCTTGGGATTAGTTTGAATTTTTGAATCTGTGAATTGACATCTTTCATTGGGTTTGAAAATTTCTTGATCATTTTCTCCAAATGTTCTTCTGCTTATTATCTCCTTTGTATTATCCTGACTGCAGTTAAATACGTATTAAACCTCTCCTTGTCTACTCTGTCATTTATGCCCTCTTCTACAGTTTCTATCCTGAGTCTTTCCCTACTTCACTATGATTATTTTCTTCTAGTTTAGTAATTATCTCTTCAACAATGTCAACTGTTTATTGAATTCTTAATTTTGATGTTATAGTTTTTAGTTATTAAATTTTGATTTCTATTTGGTTTCTTCTCTTCTGTTTTGTCACTTTTTAAGAGTTTCTGATTCCTCACTTGAAATTATTAAGACTGAATTTTATCTTCTTGAAGATGGTTGATTTACAGTCTGTGATTGAAAATTACAGGATTGAGAACGTTAATTGGTCTATTTCCATTAGCTTTTACATCTACTGGTTTTGTATTCTCAACATGTATCTAAACTGATATGGTTTTATGCTGGGCTTGAAACAATATTTGCAAAAAAAAAAAATGTGGAGGACATTTTTTCTCTAGAGATTTTTTTTTTGGTCTTAGGCACTTGTGCATTAATAATTAAAAATCACCTAATCCAATTTCCATGCCTGAAAATTTTCTAGGTCTCCCTAGAAAATTAGTAGCTGATGATTGGTAGTTGGTGCCATCTGTACAAGGGCTGATTTGCTTCCAATTCACTTAACTCTCATGATTCAGCTTTTCGGGGTCCCAGGCTTAGGTGGAAGTATCTCAGATGAGTTCCCACTCTCGCCAAACTTTAGACTCTTTTATTCTCTAAGATTTTGAGGATGTTAAAAGAACAACTCAATTTCTGGACCTCTTCTCCTGGATGGGCAAACACAGTGCAAAAAGAACTTTGAATGCTGGGCTTACATCTTTAAATCGTCATCTTGGTTTGATGTTAGTCTATTAATTTCTCGCTTACTTATTAGCTGTTTGGTTTTCTCTAAAAGACCAAAACAAAATGTGTATTCTACCTTTACTAGTAGTCTTCAGTAATGATTTGAATGATTTAATCTGCCATTACCAAAGCTAAAATCTAGTTCCTCAATTTCTCTCTAAACTATGTCTGGAATCCATCCAAATATCTCCATTTCACTACTGACATCATAAACACCTTTATTTCTTACCTAGACCACTGAAATAGTCATGTAATTTACCTGCGTTCTCAATTGACTCCTTGAATCTAATGTTTCTCATCCTCAGCACTATGGCCATTTTGGGCAGAATGATGCTTTGATGTGGACTGGAGCAGGTGGCGGGAGGAGTTGTCCTGGGCATCTCTAGTCTCTATGTGCTAATAACATCGTTCCTCTTCCCTCGCAGTTATGACAACCAAAAATGTCTGTAGACATTGCTAAATGTCCCCTCAGAGACAAGGTCACCCTTTATTGAGATCCACCATTTTAATCTATTCATTACACAGAGACAAAAGTAAACTTAAAATATATGTAAGTTGTTAGTTCCCCATCATTGAAAGTCCTTTAATGGCTAAGAAAATAATTCAAACTTCTTATGAAGCCTTTCAAGGCCTTTCATGCAAGGGTTTCTGCTTAAAATCCTAACCATATCTCATGTCAATTTTCTATTCAAACTTTATATTGTATCCACATTGATCTATTTTCCTCCTCAAAAGTTTTTATACCTATAAAGCCTTGCATATGATGATCCCTTTGCTTCTCAGCCTGTAGGTCTCAGCTTAATTGCTCTTTCCTCAAATAGATATTTTGTTGATTGAATTAATAAATAAATGAATGAAACAATTTGATTTCTAGGTTGGCTGCTATCTTAAATAAAATACATTATTCAAGACACTTTTACCAAAACAAGACAAGCCAAAACAAACAAACCTAAACCTATCAACTACTCTTACCTTCTCTACCAAAGTAACTTCCGATTTTCTCTTGATTTTCTGAGTCCCAGGAAACAGAGATCCAGAAAACACCATTAGCAGGACTTTTCTGCTCATTTTTATCCCCCAATACTATGCCTCAGATGGTTTCATGATCCTATGGTTTGTGACCAAACTAATGGCTCCTAAAGGGATTAAAAACAAACCAAGTTCCTTTTTTTTTCTTTTGTAGTTCCTCTACCCTTTCTCCATATTCCTACAAACTGCCATGTTAAAGCACACACTGAAATTATACATATCATGTTTCTCAAAGGAAATTATATCAAATGTGATTTATTATTATTTTTTACATAAAGATATTAATTCAACTTCAAATTTCTTTTATGTTTAGGTCTGGGAGAATGTTAAGTGACAAGATTTCTAGTTAGCCCATTATCTCAAGTTTCAACATAATGACCTTTGCCTTAAGGTAGAGGTTAGCTTAATTCCTCAAATATCAGTTGAAAGAATTCTGAAGCACTCTATTCAAATCTCCAGACATTTACATTAACTAGCATCCTGTTGGAGGATAGTCTGCAGATGCTGAATGAGGAGGTAGGAAATAATGCCCATTCACAACATTTTCCCACTATTTTTTGCTACAACTGAGATAATAAAAGATAGAATGTTAACGTCACTAAAAGAGAGTTTAAAATGACAAGACTTGTAGAAAATATTTTGAAACAGTACACCATCTTTTCATATGTACAGTTTATCATCATTATTTATATCTATGAGAAACAGATGTAAGATGTTTGTAGTTTTCTCCAGGGAGAAATAAGTAATACTAATGAAATACAGATTACACTTAAACAGATAATCAAAAATTAAAATTTATGGCACTGAACAACTCTTGGCATGGAAATGATCTACTTGAAACTTCTGAAGACAGTATGTACCTGAGAAGAAGTATCAGATACACTGTAAAGAGAAAAGGGGTACTTGAACTGTACACTCCTGAAATATTAAGATGCGGCCATAGGAAAATTCTGAAATACAAATGAGTCTAATTCCCATTTTCTCAATATGAATAATACATATAGCATTAATCAGGATGTAAGTAGAAGAACATTTGGGAAGTTATGATTCACTTATGACAGAGTAAGTCAGATTCTATGAAGGAGAGGGCACATGATGAATTAATATTTTATCTATACTTTCAGGATAAGAAACAAAAATAAAAACTGACAGAAGAATGGGAGCCTGGTCTAATGGGAATATGCTGGACTGAGAAACAGGAGCTCTAGTTTCAAATATTTGCTCTGGCTCTGTGATCTTGGATAAGTCATTTAATTTTTTCCACTCAATAAAGTTTATTTTTTTTAGAGCAATTTTAGGTTCATGACAAAATTGAGCAGAAAGCACAGAGAGTTTCCATATACCCACTGTTGCTACAGATGCACAATGCTCCTGGCTATCAACATCCCATGCTAGAGTGGTACACTTGTTACAGTGGATGAACCTTCACACATTATTATCGCCCAACGTCCCTAGTTGACCTTGAGGTTCACGCTTTTTGTTGTACATTTCTATGGGTTTTGACAAATGTGCAGTGATGTGTATCCACCATCGTGGTACAGCAGTATAGTACGAAATAGTTTCACTGTCCTAAAAGTCCTATGTGCTCTGCCTGACAATCCTTCCTTCCCTACCAACTCCTGGCAACTGCTGAACTTTCATTGTCTCCATAGCTTTGCCTTTTCCAGAATATCATATAGTTGGACTCATAAAGTATGTAGGCTTTCAAATTGGCTTCTTTCACTTAGTAATATACATTTATGTTTTCTCCATGTCTTTTCATGGCTTGAGAGATCTTTTTTTTTTTTTTTTTTTTTGTGCTGATAAATGTTCCATTGCTTGGAATATTGTTTGTTTGTCTAATGAAGGTTGCTTTCAAGTTTTGGCAATTTGGGAAAAAGTTGTTATAAACATCTATGTGCAGGTTTTTGAGTAGAAATAAGTTTTCAACTCCTTTAGGTAAATACCAAGTAGTGTGATTACTAGATTGAATGGTTATTAATAATTGATTTAATTTCTTTAATAGACATAGGTTTATTCAGATTGTCCATTTCTTCTTATGTGAAGTTTTACAGAGTGTCTTTCAAGGAATTGGTTTATTTTATCCAGGTTATCAAATTTGTGGGCATAGAGTCATTCATAATATTTGAGATTTTATCCTTTTAATGTCCATGGATTCTGTATTAATGTTCTCGCTTTTCATTCCTGGTTTTTAGTAATTTGCATCTTCTTTTATCTTAGTCAACCTAGAAGCTTACCAATTTTGCAGATCTTTTCAAAGAACCAGCTTTTGATTTTGTTGATTTTCTCTATTGATTTCCATTTTCAATTGATTTATGTTCTAATTTTTATTATTCTTTGTTTTCTATTTACCTATAATAAAAACTTAGATCATTAATTTTAGATTTTCTTCCTTTTTAATAAAAGAGATTAATGCTATAAATTTCCCTTTAAGCACTGCATCTTACATAATATTGATAACTTGCATTTTTTATTCATTTAGTTAAAAATATTTTTAAATTTCTCTTAAGATTTCTTTTTTAACCCATGTATGATTAGGTGTGTTATTTAAATTCCAAATATTTTGTAATACTCCAGCTATTGTTCTGTTATTGATTTCTAGTTTAATTCCTTTTCTGTCTAGGAGCAGATATTGTATAATTTCTCTCTCTTTAAATTTGTTAAGATGTATTTTATGCCCCACAGTGTGTTTTTTCTTGATGAATGTTTCATGAGAGCTTGAAAAGAATCTGTATTCTGCTGCTGTTGTTAGGTGAAGTAGTCTAGAGATGTCAATTATATATTCTGTTGATTGATGTTGCTGATGAATTTAACTATGTCCTTACTGATTTTCTTCCTATTGGGTCTGTCCATTTCTGATAAAGGAGTGTTGATGTCTCCAGCTATAATAGTGTATTCATCTATTTCTCTTTGCGGTTCTATCAACTTTTGCCTCATGAATTTTGATGCTCTGTTTTTAGACACATACACATTAAAGATTATCATGTCTTCTTGGAATATTGACCTCTTTATCAATACATAATGCCTCTCCTTATCCTCAATAACTTTCCTTCCTCTGAAGTTTTCTCTGTCTGAAATTAATGTATTTGCTCCTGTTTTCTTTTATTAGTGTTAGCATGATATATCTATCTTTCTCTACCCATTTACTTTTAATCTATGTGTGTCTTTACATTTAAAGTGAGTTTTGCTAGACAACATATAGTTAAGTATTGTTTTTTGATCTACTCTGACAATCTCTATCTTTAAAGTGTATACTTAAGCAATTGCCATTTAAGATGATTATTGATATAGTTGAATTAATATCTACTATATTTGCTATTCTTTTCTATTTGTTGTCATTGTCCTTTGTTGTTATTGGTTTTTCAGTTTGTTTAATTTTTTTATTTGTTGTTAGGGTGAAGACTTTTAACTTCTTTACAGGCTAGACCAGAAACAGAAGTCAAGTTGTTTACTTTACAGAGGCTCAGTTTCATTGTGTGTAAATGATTGAGTCTGCACTCAGTAGTAATCAACTTTTTTAAAGTAAAAGGGCCATTCATTAAAAAGTCATGTGAAAAAGACATGCTTGTTTTTTATTCAGAATGAAAATTATTTTATCACATCTCATTGAAATGTATACATTTATAATTTAAACTGAATACACTAAATATAGAAGTGCTTTTCTAGTCATTCATGCTGAAATTAGACCTTAGATCCCACAGAGAAGTTTGTGAGAGAGTTCATTCTCTGAGACCAATAGTAGCTCATCAAAGGGCTGTATTCATTCGAGACCTAAAATTATTATAAATGCTAAAATTTTATTTGATCCTACCACTCATTATAAGATATTTATACTATAAGAAGATAAAATATTGGTGCTATTTTAAGGGATGGATAAATTATATAGACAGTTAATTGTATAGTAAGTCACAGTGAAAGATTCTTAGAAAACAGAGAACTGAGAAGGTAGTTCACTTTTTTAACTCTTTTTAAAATCAGTTTCTGAAGAATATCAATTTGTCCATGAGCAAAAAATAAAAAGAACAACAACAGCAAGAAAAAAAAACCACTAAAATGAGACATGAACATAGGCAAGCTCCAAAGATACTGTATAAACTAAAGAACTCATCAGTTCCTCATGAAAAACCTGAGAATATGTCAGACCTTCACAGAAACCTTCTGCAAGTATGAGTGAGAAAGAAGGATGGAAGCATGAATGGCTGCTGGGCTTTTAAAGGAGAAGGTTGGTGGGGTTAAGATTTATTCTAAGTGTTGAATGGAGCCAAAGGACATGGAAGACAATAAGCATCTCACTGCGACAGAAGAACTAAAAGGATTTCTTGAAGATTATGGGTCAAGGGAATGAAATAGATGTGAGAACTTTTGAATTTATATTGGCATCAGTTGTTGAAGAGTTTGCATTTCACATATTGCTTAAAGGGGCTTGCTAATGTAATGCATCTCTTACTTTTGGAAGACTAGGGAGTATATCCTAATTTTTATACAGAAGAAAACAGATGGAGGTGATATAGACATCCAAGTGATGGATGTATTGGAAATCTTTTATCCTCCCCAACACATTCAATGTCCATTCTCTTCTCAAAGGAACTGTCTAACTTTCAGCTCACTATTTTCCTAGTTATTTGGGATAAGAAATTAATTATCCTCAGAGATTGCATTTCAACTCCTCAAGGAAAATATGTCAGCAAACTTAGATAGAATAAGGGTTTCCCTTCCAAATCCCCAAATACTTGTGTGCCATAGCCCTTATCAGTCTGTATGGCCATGGATCTCAACTTTTTGGCTTTTGAAACATAAAATTTTTGGCAGAGTATTCAAAGGCATTAACTCATGTCTATCAACATCACTGTGCCTATTGAGCTGTACTTCAGCCTTGTGTTGCTATTTGGGAGGGATGTTTAACACACTGACTGATGCACTCAGGAGGCAACTTTTCAAGTTTTTCAGTAAATGTACAACTTCTCAACAGTTATGAGTTAATAATGCATCTTTAACACCTCATGATTTTTATCCTGCAATACACCACATTACATAAGGTTGTTCAATTTCTCATTCGATCTCATTGTATGTATCTTACTTTGTAATAAATGTCATTTTCCAAGTGATTCAAATGATCAAAATTTGTCACATGTCTGCAGAAGATTTGAAATATATGGTGGTCG
Organism: Eonycteris spelaea; assembly: GCA_003508835.1. NCBI lineage: Eukaryota > Metazoa > Chordata > Mammalia > Chiroptera > Pteropodidae > Eonycteris > Eonycteris spelaea. Next base: position 10,743,689 of record PUFA01000007.1, read on the forward strand.
AGAGCTACTACCTTATGAAAGTGGTGGTTGTTGTTTTGACTAGTTATTGTGATTAAATGAGTGATTCAAATTGAGCATAAGATACTATAAATGTTAACTCTTTGTATTACAAATAGAGGAACCTAAGGGACTTTAAAAAATATTCCTTATGTTCTAAAATTTGAGCATTTAGGTTTTTTTAGTCCTGTAATTCTTTGACCTAAGCCACAACTAATTTTCAGAACTTTCATATAAAAATTTAGCAAACATGCTTGCTCTTTTTTCTTTTATCCTGGTTTGTTCCTTGTCTTTTGTTTGGCACAAATGAAACATCCCTTGGTTCTACCCTAAAATTTCAGTAAAACTCAGAAGTTACATAAACCTCAGCATGAGAAACTTCAAAACATTAAACTTTTTTTTTTTAAGCCAAAGAATGTATTTTATGGAGTCTGCCCAGGAGAGTTCATTATTACAAAGCTGGTTGTGCAACCAAAATAATTAACCTGTAACCAATATACATGTGAAATTACTGCCTTAAGCTCACTTTGGTGACTGTTTGCCATTAAATTAGTAAGATAAATAATTTATGCCAAAATATAGGCCTGAGATAACACCATTAAGACTGATGACATTTGTTCATTCATTGTAGAAAATTAGATGAAACAATTCCCCAAATGCAAGCTATCCTGTGGCACAAACTGTGTGTATAGTTGCATAGAGGAATAGATGGGGATCCTGGAACTGCTCAGCTGATACAATGTGTATTGTGCCAAATATACATGGAAGAAAAAGTGAGTATCTTTGTGGAGCTTTGCAATTATTAGAAGCAAGCACATAAGAGCAAAAAATTTCTTGGGCAGAAAAAATAAAACTACTTATTTTTGTTCTCAGTTTATGGCAACGGTTCTTGAACTTTTTTTTGGTGTAAAATCATCAAGAGTACCACCCCAGAGAACATATGATTCAATAGGTCTATGGTGGAGCCCAAGAATATTCCTCTTAAAGAAGATGCAAGTGGTTGGTGGACCAAATTTTAACAAGCACCGTTCTGCGCAATTTGGTGGGTTTGACCATCTTGTCAGCACAGTCCCTGCCTTATTTACTTGCTCAGCTCTAGCACTTAGCTTAGTGCCTTTATTCAATAAATATCACTTCTCCAAAGAGTGCTTTGTGCCTGGCTCTGTGCATAAAGTGGTCAATAAAGCAGATCAGTTTTGATTGCTTGATAGAAGGAGCAGTTTTTATCACTTACCTCTTAGTCCATTCTCTCAGAGCAGCTCTTTTGCAACAATTTTAAAAGCAATATATTGACATGCTAAAAGATGTCAAAGAAAGCATTCTAAACCAAGAGGTAGACTGTTCAGTGCATAACAGAAATAGTGCTCACATGGTGAGGGTCTTAGTCTGTTTGATCACTATAACAAAATACCAAAGACTGGGTTGTTTAAACAACATAAATTCATTTATCACAGTTTTAGAGGTTGAGAAGTACAAGATCAAGGTATCAGCATGGACCGATGAGGGCCTCCTTCCTTATTCATAATCAATTACTTTTTGATGTATCCTCACATGGTGGACAGGGGTGTAAAAGAGAAACTCACTTCTTCTGTGTCTCTCCATCATCCTGACACTACTACCATAGTCACACTTCTGACACAAAATATATCGTTCCCCAATCCCCCACCCCACCCCTCCCATACGCACCATGCAATTCTCTGTGACACCACCTAAGTGTCCCACAATTCAATTCAATTCTGACGCTAATTGCATGAGCATAGATTCTGTAGGTTAAAAATACAGGCCCACGAGACTGTCCCCACTTCAGATAGCAATCATAAGGAATAGGTTCCCAGGTCATCCACAACTTCTGTCTGACTTGGTTACAAATCGGAGGTTCCCATGATCCCCTTTTCTTGGATTCGATTATTTGTTCGAGAGCTCATTGAACTCAGGGAAACACTTAGGTTTACCAAGTTATTATAGAATAAAGGATATAGTAAAAGATACAGATAAACAGCTAAAGAAGAGAGATGTACAATAAGGTCTGGAATGGTCTCAAGTGCAAGAGCTTCTGTCCCCGTTGAGTTGGAGTGCTTCACCATCCCTGTACATGGATGTGTTCACCGACTTGAAAGCTCCTTGAAGCCTGTATTTCTGAGATTTTAATGGAGGCCCCATCATGTAGGCATGATCAATCATTAATTCATATTCTAGCCCCTTTCCCCTTTACAGAGAGTAGGGTGTAAAGCTGAAAGTTTCAAACTTCTATCATGGTCTTTCTGGTTACCAGCTCTCTTCCTGAAGCTGTTCAGAAACCTGCCATGAATCCCCTTATTGGAACAAAAGACACTCCTGTCACCCAGGATATCATAAGGGATTTAGGAGCTCCATGTCAGAAACCAAGGTAAAACTAAATATTAGAGCAAAGGATGCTCTTAGAGCTCTTATCACTTAGGAAATTAAAAGGATTTTAGGAGCTATGCTGAGAACCAGGGCCAGAGACTAATACATATATTTTCTTTTATTTCACAGGGGGTTAGCAAACTTTCTGGAGCCTTTTTTTTTTTTTTTTAATATAAAGCACTGATCCCATTCACAAAGGCTCCATTCTTATGACCTAAGCACCTCCTTAAGACCCTACTTCCTAATATCATCACACTGTACACTAGGATTTCAACATTGGGTGTTAGAGAGACATAGACATCAGATCATAACTGTGAGGATGGATAGAAAAGAGTTGTGTTGTATTCTTTATATTTAGCTCCCACACAAGCCAACCAGGCTGACCTTGTTTCCTGGCCTAGACTCTCCCCAAGAATTTTTTTTGTTGTTGTTGTTAGAACTGAGGGATACCCCAGCCTAGTGGAGAATACAACATTGAACAGATAGATTTTAGTCTGATATACGTATTACATACAAGATAGTAAGTGAGCACATTACAAGAGTTGCTGACTTAGTCTGAGGTGGTCAGTCTGGGGTGGTTGTTGAGGAATTGTTTAAGTTGATAATTAAATACTCAGTAAAATTTAGCTAAGCAAAGAGTATGGGAGTGGGGATGGGTGGGGGAATTTTTCATGGAAAGCCAACTGAGTGTGTGGTGGAATAACTATGAGGAAGAAACTTAATTTGTAACAAAAGCTGAAAAACCAGTAAGGCTGGATCCCTAGAGAGTGATGGGAGATAGTCTGGAAAGATAAGCAGAGGTTAGATCAAGGAGAACTTTGCAACTCACTGAAGTCTTAAACTGAGTGACTAGACACTTAATAGATGTGATTGAACATCACAATAATCTCAAAGTTGAGAAATAATCTTGAACTTCATAAATTTCCTTGAACTTTGATATGAAGAGCCTGCTTTCATGGTAACATAACTCCAGTTGGTTTGAGGGTAGCAACATACTTAGGCCCAGGGGATGAAGCAACATAGATCTAATCCAGTCATGTCTATTTTCTTCCTGTTTGCTAGTTACTTATTACCCCAGCCTCCCTTGTGTTGAGGAATGGTCTATATATAGCCCACATCTGGCCAATCAGATGTAAAGGAAAGTATGCTGAGGGTTTGTATTCGTTTCCTACAGATGCTAAAACAAATTACAACAAACTAAGTGCCTTAACACACAAACATATTCTCCTAAAGTTCTAGGGGCTGGAATTCCAAAATTAGTCCCATTGGACTAAAATTGAGTTAACTCTAGGAGAGAATGTTTCCTTGCCTTTTCTATCTTCTAGAGACCACTTGCATTCTTGGCTCATGATCCTCACATCACTCCAACCTCCTGCCAGTCATTACGTCACCTACTACTTTTCTGTGTCAAATCTTCCTGTGTCTCTCTCTTATTAGGACTTTGGTGATAACATTTAAGCCCCACTCAAATAATCTAGAATAATCTCTCATCTCAAAATTCTTAATTCGGTCACATCTACAAAGTCCTTTTCTCTTATAAAGTAATATTCTCAGGCTCTGGGAACTAATATGGTAGCCATTATTCAGCCTTTTGGCAAATAAAAATTATATGTACTTAGGTTGTACAATTTCATGTGACATGTGATACATGTACATTGTGAAATGATTACCAAGTTAATTAATACATCTATTATCTCATATAGTGACTTTGTGTGTTTATGTGTATGTGTGTGTGAATTAGAACACTTAAGAACTGCTATCTTAGCAAATTTCAAGTATACAATATGCTATTATTAACTATAATCACCAGAACTTAATCATCTTATAAAAATTTGTACCCTAAACGAGCATCTCTTCACTCCCCCCACCTGGCCCCCTGCCACTGACAATCACCATTCTACTCTAGGATTCTTTTGAGTATGACTTCTTAAATTCTACATGTAAGTGAGATCATATAGTACTTTTATTTCTCTGCCTGGCTTTTCTCACTTAGCATAATGTCCTCTAGGTTCATCTTTGTCGAGGCTTTGATGCTTAGAGGTACTGCAGCCATTTTATAACCAGTAAGTGACATCAAAGAATGAAAATCTCACATGCCAAGGACAGAAAGAACCTGTGTTCTTGACAGCAGTGCTGAGCTGCTGTACAGAACCTTGAACTATATACCTCCAAATTTCCTGTTAGGTAAGATCATTAACTGCCTTTTCTGTTTATGCCACAGTTAGTTCATACTGTGACTTGCATTTAAATACATTCTCACTGCTCCACTTGACAAACGAAGTTTGGTGCTCTTTGCATCCAGGAAAATGTTATGCTCAAGACCTTAAAATTGATATAGAAACAGACTTCCAGAGATAGAAGAGAATAAAGACAACATTGGGATCAACCTCTTTATTTTAAAGATTTCTTATTCGAGGCTCTGAGAGGTAATAGATTTCTGCAAAACCAACAGCCAAAATTAGTTCACGGCTGCGATTATAATTTTATCTCCTGGCTCCTGGTTCAATAATATCCCCCATGAAGACTTGGAACAATTGAAATGATAGCTTCGAGGGAACAAAAGGCAAAGAACAAACATGTTACGCTTTTCCTGGGACACAAGCTTTACCCAGGTTTCTAGTTCTTCTAGTATAATATAATGTAATGGGGGAGAGCTCTTGACATTAAGAGGCAAAATTTATATTTAAAAGGCTGAGATCATGGTATATTAAAGCACTCTAAGGATTTTGGCAATGAATACCAAGAGTAACTGATGGTTGTTATTATACAAGAACAAAGAAGTTGATTCTCTGGAATTAAAGGTGGTTCAGTGTCATTGTTGCCTGGGGGGAGGAGTAGGCACCTGGATTTCTTTTTTTCTCAGGACAGCTTTATCCAAATAAAACACGGTGTGTTTCATCACCCATAATGGAAAGTGCCCGTCACTCCTTGAACATCATCATATGGTTGGTGGCCGGTGGATAATGGAGCACTGAGTGTCAAGGTGACTGGCTTTCAATGCACACAAAACTAAAAATTATAGACCTGTCATTCCAGAGGCAGGCCACAATTAGCTGTCTATGCAACTTGAAATTTCCATTTTGCCAGCTGAGTAATCAGTTGACTGGAGTTTCTCATTTTGGATGCATTTCTAAGCCTTTTGTGTGCCAGTCTTTTAAAATCTGGATTCTAAAGTAAATAAACAATGCACTTAATCAGATGTATTTTTTTAGAAACACCCTTTCCCCAAACATACTGGCAAACCCCAACATTGTTACAGTAGTAACAATAATAGTGTGACAAAACAATATAAGCCTTAGGTATTTTATTTAGGAATAGTAAAAGTTCAAGCTGAAAAACGGAGATCATGCCTTAACATCTGGGAGTCCAGGGTAGAGAAGGAGAAACTGAGATTTTGGCAGTTGGTAAATTGATAAGGTCACCAAGTAAGGAGTAAAATCAGTAGTAGAAGTCAAAATTTTTGAAAATTTTGGTCTTAAAAACACTCACTCACTCAAAACTGTCCATTTACCTATTTTTTTTAAATCTAGATTTGGTTTCTAATTATATATCCGATTTTTATCTTTTCTCTACCCTAGTCTTTTAGAGCTAAAGAAAAAGATATCAAAGTGAGGTCTTTTGGAAAATTGTATTGCAATTTCCATTCAGTTGCTATAAATCCAGTAATCTCTAGGACTGTATAATCTCAAATCAGATTCTGGACCTTCTAGTTGAACCTGGATCTTCTCTGCCCTCCTTGTCCCATGTCCCCGAGCCACATTAATCTCTCCCTCACTAGGGTGACCCTGGTCTAAATTTAAATTGCCAAGCCAGGCAGACACAAGTGAAGTTGACAATTGATAGAAATTAAAGAAAATATCGGAAGTCTGAGATCAGAAGTCTTTGAGGGAAATTTTCTCTGCAAGTCTTGGAAATCTTGTGATATTATTTAGCTTTTCATTATGGTTTTGACTATTGGGAATGTTAGGCAAATTCACCCAGAATAGATTTGCCTGGCACAGTAAAAAAGCTAAATTTGTATTGTATTGAAATAGGTCCTAACTAGACTGTTGATGGTGAAATATTGACTACTCTATTGTTTTGAATAATCAAATGTTATATTTGAGTGTGAATTGATTTCTGAGCCTCAGTCAAGGAATGATTGAATTTGCAATTAGAGTCACTCTTTTGTGTAACTCAGATTACGTAAAGATCATTCTGAAATAGCACCTGAGCTATAACTCAGGATTTGGTGCACGGTTTCTCTTTAATTTCTCAGTTTTGGGGATGTATATTCAGCTTTTAAAGGACTCAAAGCTTTTTTTTTACATCTCTCTAGAAAAAAAGAAAAGGCATAATCTAGGATTACAGGAGGCTTGACTCTCTGTTTTATAAGAACCTAAACCTAGCAATTGGTTAGTATTCTGTCTTTTATTTAGAAAAATAGTAAGCGTTGTCATTGATTCCTAATGATTAGCACAAAAAGGGGAAGGCTTTTCAAAACCAAGATAGAATCTCTTTAATTCCAAAAGTGTTCAATTTAAGAGAAATATAAACTGTGAAGATAAGCAAAAGCTATTTTCTCTCAAGAAAAGCATTTTCAAATGAACAGAACAAGCAAATGTGGACATAATTAGGTGGAGTTAGATAGCTATTAATTATTCACCTTTGCAGAGTGAGAATGGCATTGTTGCTAACGAAATGAAATAAGTCATGCTATTGGCTTCCCGCCCCCCCCCCCACCTTGCTGTTGCTGCTGCTCTGAACTGAACCGGTTGGAGACGTGACAGCAGGAGGACAGAATGAAAACATGCCCTTCGCCTCACAACTGGGCGTGGATTGTCTTTGGAAGCCGTAGTATCTTCTACTGAAACAAAGTGTTGACCCTCTGCTGTGAGACGTAGAAAACCTTCTTATGTCTGGAATATACACATACTCAACTATTGTAGTCGTTTTAGCACTTTAAAAATGGTTAAATAAAGTTTATTCTCATTTTCAGATTTCTGTACAGTCTAGGCATGAGGGCAGTAGCCAAACTGGGCAATAATTCATATTGTTGATAATTACGCAAGGACTGAATCTGTTTACTTTCGCAGTCTTTTTAAAAAACATTTGTTAAGCATCTGTTCACTTAACCAGGTACAATTGCATGTTGCACATGAAATCTACCGATGAAAGAATCTTAACATCAGTGCAGTAAGCAATCAACACTTATTGGAATACAAAAAAAAAAAAAAAAACCCATATTCGTTCCAAGTGGCAAAAAGTGGAGTCCAGAGGAACCTAAGGATAAGATTTAGCAAATCTGGGTTCTAGTCCTGACGTCAATAGTGACTGCATGTTACCTTCCTCTCACTATTGATTAAAATATTTGTCACTGTGTATACACATGTTGGGTGGTGGTGAAAGTGTGTGACAGGATAGGGCTGGAGGGACTAGAGGCAGAGAGAACCTCACCAAACTTGAATAGTGCTTCTAAGAAATGAAATGACTCTGTTACCATGTCTAAATTCGAATTCTATTTGTGCTCTATACACTTTTAATTCTTTAGGCAACTGCATGTTCACTGCCTTTTGCAGCTGAGGCAACCAATACCCATGAAGACAAAGTGACTTGGCCCAGATTGGACAGCTTGTCAATAGCAAAGCTGGAATCAGACTCTAAGTCTCTGATTTCCTGTGTCAGATACATTTTTTCCTACATGAGTTATTTTAACCATGGGACTCTGAAAATAAGCAACCTTTTCAAAGTAGGACTGCGTTCTTATGTGTTGTTTCAAATAGGTCTTTTAAAAGTTGAAATAACTATATCATCCAAATGAGTCTATTACAAATTTTGATCCTGCATAGAAAAATATGACTTATTTATATGTTAATCAAATCATCATTTAAATGCCATGGCTATAAAAGAATTGTAGGTATGTAGGGTAAGAGTCCATTCTTTATTTTAAAATGTATTTTGTTGAGGGAGAGGTATGCAAAGAATAGAACAGGAGTCAAAAACACCAAATCAACTTGTACAGTGGCTGCTTAGGTATTATTCTTTGGTAGACCTAGAAACTGTTCAAAGAAATATGTATTTGTAGACAAGTGGCAAAAGTTTGCTTTAAACTCAAATCAGCTGATATTATTTTTTAAAACAGTATTCTTTTTGGTAAAGTTTATGAATCATATAACAAAATGTCTCTTTCTTTGGGAGAGGAGTCAAATTAGAATCCCGTTTTCTTAAATGATTGAAAGATTTATGAAAAACACTGTGAATCACAATAGATAAACATTCTATTTATACTAAATATAATAGACTTTCAGTCTCTAAATTAAGAAAAATTTCAATACACTTTAGTAAATATATTTTTTCATATCAGGTCCCGCATTTGTAAGAATGGTGGGTACTTCAGAAAGAAAATTAATGCTATAGGGAAGGTTATTTATGGACAAATGTAATGAATAAATTGAACTCCAAATTAGTTCAGTCCTAATAATGCATTCTCCTTCTCTTCCAAATCTCAATTTATTACTATTTTGTAACAGACTTTCTGCATATTATAACTCGCTGATGCTGTGGTGTTGTTTTTCAGGGGAAAAGTACTGTGTTTCTTTTATTCCCGGATGGAATAGAGGTTAACCAAATTTTATAGCTAAGTAAAACTATTTTTTTTTTGCAGATCCAGAATATTCTATTATGCCATTATTATAAATTATCTTAAAATTATATGTACATAAAGATTGGCCATTTAATGAATGTATTATTCTTTGTTAAGATTATAGGTGGGCTTGTATCCCACGCTAAAGTGGTCATAAATAATATAGTGACTGCTAAGTCAGGTTAATATTAAAAGCAGAGTTTTGTAGTGCATCTTAAACACCATTATTCTCAGTCCTCTAGTTAAAAAACAAAGTCTTGTGGCAGTAGTTTCTCTCTCCCCACCACCGTCAACCCCCCAATTCATCTGGCTAAGTTTTGTGGGGCTCTTTCTTTTCGTGAAAATTATTCTGTCACATCGCGTGCGTGTATCTGTCACTGAATCTGAATTGCATGTGAATTACACCTTGAATAGATTCCCCAAACTGGAGAAGCAAAAATGTTCTCCTTCTGAATATTTTAGACTTGTATGAGTTCTCTAATATTTTTGTTTTTGTGCAAGGCCTCTTGTAAGGCGGCCTTGAGCCTTGAATGCTGACAGCCTCCATTAGCATTAATGCTGTTCTCTTATCTCCCCTCGCTCTCCTCTGCTCCCCCCTCGCTCTTTCTTGTCTGACGGTTCCCTGACATCGTTGACAAGGCTGACACCACCAATCAGCTTCGACTCAGCAAGGTCACTGTTCAGACTTGACTCGTGATTGGCTGCTGCGCTTCAGCGTGTTATTACTGTCTGATTTGATCGGAGGCAGGGGGTGGTCTCCAATCAAACAGAGAAAAGGTCCTAGAGAAGGTAATTAAATCCTGTCAGAGGCAATTATCGGTTCCAGGGCCATGACTCTGGCCCTGAAATGCAGATGATCTGAAACTGTATTCTTGTAGAAATTCAAGAGGGCTCCTGGCATGGTTCAGCTAGGCATAAAGGAAGCAGCAGGCTTTCTGCAAACAATGCAGCTCTGTATTTTCAACCTTTCTGCCTTTTCCCCCCTTTACCCGAAGACTTCTGTTTTCACTGATCAAAAATATTCCTTTTCAGGTCACATTCTAATTAATTTAATAGACAAGGTTTTCCTTTCTTGTACATAAATAATGACAAGTTTTAGCGAAGAACTTCTGCCCCCAACACGGCTGTAACAAACAGCCTTTATCAAGGCAAACCAAAGCATTTAATGAAAGGACACCAATCTGCAGTTTAGACCACAGAGAAAAAAATTTAAGCCTCTAACATGTATATTTCGCCTGTGGTGGACCCTGCTCTGTCTGTTTATTCCTTACAATACACATGATCGAGTTTGCTGCTGTGGCAAATCTAGAAGTTTCTCCAAGGTACTCTAGTAATGGCAGTTTTCATTTAATGGCTACAGTTTTTAAAGGACAGAGAAAAGCTTCAGCAGATTTTAGTGTGTGGGGAAAATGCCTTTCCCTCCCCCACGACCCAAATACTTAAGAGAGTTAAAATTTTAAACTGAGGCCTGGAAAATAAAAACAGAAAGACATGAACGCTATATCTTTAATTGGGAAGGAAAAGCAAGGACCAACTACATAGGTGCATTCTTGCTCAAATAGATGGAAGACTTCCCGAGAAGGCTCTTGTGTGATTTCTGTTAAACTGTTATTAAATATGCTTTGCGATGTGGTTTTTGTCCAAGAACCGAGCAATAATATGTAAACCTCTCTCCAGATTCTGAATAATATTATTTGTTCTCAGTAGTATCAATAAGGTTAGCTTGAAAAATATTCAATCCATTGTAAAGGTACATCATAAAGTTTTGAGACCCTCATTCTCTTGGCTTGAATAGACTTTATGAAATATTGCCCTCAATAAATGTAAGCTTCCCAAATGGAGAGGCTTGACCCTGCCACTTGTGTTTTATAAGCATGGGTATTATTTTTTCAAGAATTAAGATGTTCAAAACACCATTAAACCGATTTCTGTATTGTTGCTGATGAAACAGTTTAACCACTAGGGTTTCTCCCAAGGGAGCTGTTAACTTTCCTCTAATCTTGGTTGTTTTCTTTGTTTCTAAAACATTATATTCCTTAATATGCCTGTCTTTATTTGTTTTGTGGAAACATAAACAGATGCTTTAAGCAAAACATCATTTAAAAAAAAAAGTAATCCTTGCTACTAGTCCATTGATCAGGGTGAGATATCAGGCTGGGAAAGGAATTGGTGGGAGAAGATGTTAATAATAGTGAAAACTGCTTTGGACACTGGTTGGCTGGATTAAAAAAAAAAAATCCCAAGTCCAAATTTGCACACATGACTGTGAAAATGATGTTTAATTCATCCCATATTGTGTTTTTGGAACATCAAAGGCTTCGTCAACTTCCTAATAAAGACAAAATAGATAAGTAGATAAAGGCAAACTGCTTGTGAATCTGGCAGCATAGTTTAGAACATTTTAGAAATAAGGTTCACTGCTAGTACAGAACTATTTGCTTTTCCTCCATCTGAGTGACAGCTCTGTTTCATTTTTGAGCTAGAGTGTTTATTTTTCTTTGACCAATCATTGTATATTATTGTGTGCTTAAATTTTTTGCTTTGGTTTCATTTTATATTGAAAAGGTAGCTGTTTTATTGAAGACACCTCTTCTGAAAGAAATCTTTATCTGTGAAGAAAAGAAACAGTTTTTGTAAGCAAAAAAAAAAAAAAAAAAAAAAAAAAAAAAAAACTTCGTATGTTTTCCCCTAGTGGTTAAGCTCAGTGCTCCCAAAAGAGAAAAGAAAAAAGAAAGAAAATAAGAATCATGTATGTGCAATTTACTGAAGAGTCCTTTGTACTCAAGGCTGTATCCATCATCTTCTTTGCCCAGATACATCTTTCAAGCTACCTCTCTAGAGTGGAGATACTTGAGGGCAGGAATGGTGTCTTACTTCATCTGATATGTTGCCAGAAAACCAATAAATAGAAGACTGTATTGTGTCAGACATTTATTAAGACACCCACATGGGCCTCTGTGAGGTGGGACCACTCCCAAGTTGAAATCCTGGAAATGATCAGTAACTGTATAGTAATATTGTTTAATCAGAGAAGAGGGCTAACTCAGACGTCTTGTTAGGGAGTGGACTCCGATCTGACAGCTGTTATTTAAGTTTAATTCGTGTTTTAAATAAGATGGAAGCTTCTTTATGCTGTTATTTAATTCTATGACCATTTAAGCACCAACCATTAGAACTGCCTTAATGCAAAAGATCTGCAGTCATTAGAATTATGAAGGTGTCTGCACGATGTGTCTTTAAAAGGTTTGTAAACAGAACCCTCCAGGGGACAGTATGTTGTGTTCAATATTAAAATGTATTTTAAAATTTACAATGTTTATGCAAAACACGGAAAATAACTCATATTTATCTCCTTCTGTTCAGTTACTTTGGTCAGCGTTATTGGAATGGGAAGAGAGGATTTGCCTTTTAATTGGTCTTTTCTAGATTTCTCATGAGAGTCCTACTACCACGCTGCAGAAGTATACTACCAAACAAAGCCTGTTGAGGTACATTTTCAGGATGGTGCGTATGGGAACAATAATTTATGAACAGTAATAGGAGCTGGGTATGCAATTCGCTGCCCAGCACCAGAGTAAGTGTACCCCACTGATTACTGAGTGCACTGAAAATACTTAAGTAAATAAGATAAAAGCCATCTTCAGTCCCTTACTTTTAAGTTGGAAATCATGAAAATGACTATTAAACAATATGTACTAAGAACTATATATATTTTAAAAGGGGAATTGGCAGTGAAAAATTAGCTGGTCCTTACCTCATAAGAAAAAATTAACTTTCACTGTTCTGTGATGTTGCTGTGAATTTGCTGCGTTGCAAGCTGCATATTTACCCCTCAAGGGACCTGAAAACTTATCAGATTTTATTAATTTATTGGCTCTGTGCTGAGGTGTACTGTAAACTAATTTTAAGTACTTCATTTTGGTATTTATTCACTGCATACTGAAAGAAGCAATGTCTCCTACAAACCTTTAGGGTTTCCATAGTCAGTTATATTGTGGCTTTCTTCCATCTGAAGATCTGAAATCTAAATACATTTAAATATTTCATTTGATGTTTCTTTTCTTTTTTTTTTTTTTAATTTATGCCTACAGCATTCTGGTCTTGCTAGGTGGTCTCCCATCCAAGTGCTAACTAGGCCCGATCCTGTTTAGCTTCCAAGATCAGACATTGGGCTTGTTCAGGGTGGCATGGCTGTAGATCATGGACCATGGCTCCACTGGGGCACTAACCCAGGACCTTCTGCATGTAAAGCAGACGTGCTAACCATACACTATGGAACCACGTCCAATTTGATGTTTCTTAAAGGGCATCACCTTCATTACTGATTTTCAAAATTAGGGACACAGTCTTGCAGCAGCAGCAGCAGCAGCAGGGCTGTGGCATCTGGAAATGTAGATAGTAGAAATGTTAATTTTACAATGAGCATGAGGTTAACCAACAGGGTCATAGAAGGATGGGGAGAAGGGGTGAGCCATGATTTGGACCCAGGAGATCTGAAGGCCAAGAAATGGGAAGGAAAAATGAGAGTAATGGGAGACTGCTGGAAGAAAGGTAAAGTTGAAAGGGGAGAGAAGAAAATGAAAACCTCTTTGGTAAATGGAAGGAATGAGGGGCACCCGACTAAAAGTCACAAAACTTGATTCTAGATCAGGTACCAGGATATATAGCCGCCAGGAATGTTAGTTGTCATAAGTCCTGCTCAGCATCTGCTCCATTTCCTTCCTTCTCTCCAGAGTTGACAGATAAAATACAGGACCCTTAGTTAGATCTGAATATCAGACAAATAATGAAATATATTTTAGTAAAAATATGTCCTGAGTATTGCTTTAGCCATACTAAAAAAATCATTCCATGTTTATGTGAGATTCAAATTTTATTGGTGGTTTTCTTTGCTAATCTGGCAACTCTACCTACCTGAACAGCAGCGATGACAGCAGCGATACATGCAGCCTAGTGCAGCCAGGTGTGGAGGTTCTCAAATGTGGGGCCAGTATCATATTGCCCCTCGATCAAATTTGTGCTAAGAACTTTAAGGTTAGTGCATTTCTTGCCTCTTACCTCTGTCGTCTTTAGATACCTCTGCAAATATTTTCTCTTTCATGTTCTAATACCTAAATCGTCTGTCTACTTCCCCCCAAGTAATCATTCTCTTCCTTTCTTTCTTCCAGCTGCTTGCACAGTATCCCCAGGAGTCCATCCACAGTCCTTCCTGACAAAGTCCTCTTTATCTAAAGAGGACTGCGTCTCCTCCTCTCAATGGAAACCCTGTTCTTCATTTGTAGCTGTCTTGAGTGGAGGCTACTCTTTGTGAGATACTCCAGGGAAGCAGGGGGCAAATTCTCATTGTTACTTCCAAACCTCAGGCAAATTCTGTCTCTTTCTGTCTCAGTCTCTCTGTCTCTCTATCTGTCTCCTTTTCTCCCTGTCTCTCTCTCTCTCCTTGCCCCAGCCCTGTGTTTTTTCTCTTCTTTTTTCCCCTAGCGGAACTGCAAAACAGCTATAAAAATCAGTGATTCTCCATCTAGGCCAGAAGAGCTGCTCTAGCCTTTTTGGTCATCTCATCCAACACACAGAACATGAGCTACATAATAATAAACATTTGTGGTTTCTGCCTCTAAGTTATGGGGTGATTCAGTAACAAAATTTAGGTGAACACTTTGGTATCTGGCTCACCTTTTTCTTCTTATGTATGAATTCTACCATTGTCCTTGAGAAATTTCATCGCCCATATAGAGTTTTACCGACACCCTTTCCTTACATGATTTGGCTTCTTCATCTTTGAAGAAGTTCACCTTCATCTTAAAAAAAAAATTAGCTAACATTAATGATTAGGATATAAACAAGATAAAGGGGAGTAAGACCAAGTCTCCAGGTTGCGATCTACAGAGGTGAAACCCTTTTTGGATTGACAGCAAGTGGGAAACCTTCTGTTAAAGGAATTACAAGTCTAAGGCAATTTAATCAAACTTCTATCTAAGAATAATCTTCCCCCAAATCTGCCATGGGTCATATTCCCCCCAGATAAAAACTTGAGAGAAAGAACTGGATGATTTTGGTTAAGGTTTGATTCAACCAGCTTATAGTTAAAATGTTTACAATTACAGGGTCTCAAAACAATCTAACAATTGTGTGATAACAGTGATTTTTTTTTCAGTTAATTGATACCTTGAGATCCAAGAAAATAAGGTGTCAACAGATATATTTCAATGACTTCCTGGGAATAGATGAGAGTGATGAGCCCTGAGTGGTAGAAGTTATAAAAAGTAGGAAATAATATGAGGATGATGGGAACCTGGAGGTAAATTTTGGGAGCTAGTAACCTGATGAAGAATAGTCATTAACAGTGGAAGAAGATGATGAAGGAGAATGGGTACACCTGGGCATTTGATTAATCTCATGAAGCAGCAAATCCAACTCTCTGGGCCTCCCTGTTCTCCTCTGTAAAATCAATAGGAGGAATTAAAGCTGGGACGGCAAATTTTTGACATATTTACCACCACTTTCCCTTTCCCTGGCCAGCCAGACTTTAATAATCAATTCTATCCCACTGTCCTGTTCAGTGTGTATGTGGCTTCTGAATCTCTTTCAGTCCAGCAGTCCAGGCAACTCAATTAATACATTAGAGGTGACATATTAGATAGAAACCTATTTCTGGGCTAGGTTATCTCAAACAACCTTTGCAGTAGTAAAGTTAGTCTATGCTTAATGTGGAAAATTTAAATGCTTCCCTTTATCTCTGCTTTAGGAAATGATACAAACTGTGGCATATTATAATGTAAACACTTACATCGAATGACTTGAGGTTCTAGAAAAAACAAGTAAGCATAGATATGTGTTCTATTTAATCTATTTTTCAAAATTCTAAATATCGCAAAATGAAAAAGACATTTAAACCTAATTTTATCAAGATGAAGGGGAAAATTGATTTTTGACATGTCTAACCATCACATTATCTGATATATGGATTTCAAGGACCCAACATTCAATTTTGTGAGCTTCCTTCTTGCTGATATATGTCATGTTATAAATCCATTTTGAAGATGTAACAGTTTTTGTTCTTGTTTCATTGGATTTTTCTTAAAGCAGAACCCAAATCTAGCCTTGAAAGCAGAACAAAAGTCTCCTCCAAACACAAACCCAACCTTTCTCTCAAAGATCATCTGCATTTCTCCTCTTTGTTCTGACAGAAAGTAGCACTTCCCAAATTAGGTGTGTTGGAAAATTGTAGAGCAGGGCGACACTCAGTTTTTAATAAAAGCTTATTAACATATCTTGAATATTCTTACCCTCTTCCTATGACATCAAAGGTTGCAGAAATGTAGGATGCCATGTTTTGAATTTTATTCTGCCAAACAACCTTGAGAAAAGCCAATATTGAATATATATTGAATATATAGTTAAATTATGAAAAAATGTCTTCCTAAGCTCATGCTTTTCTGGTCATTTTATACCATTTAAAAATATGTTCCACATTGAACAATCAATGCTCAATGTGGAAAACTTGGAAAACACAGAAAACACAAAGGGAAAAATGACTCATATTTCTTCCACCCCAAAATCGTTTATCATACTTTTGTGTCCTTTAGTCCTTCCTTTTCCCTCTCCCCTCCTCTATCCCTCCCTCGTTCTTTCCCTTCTTACTTCTCTCTGACTTCATAAATCATCTATTGTTTTTTATTGTCTCTGTTTTAACTTTAGCAACATGCTATGAAAATGCTTCAACATAAATGTATATTCTTTCTCAATAACTTTTTTTATTGAGGCAAATCTTACAGTGAAATGCCCTGTAAAATTTTATGTGTTTTATAAATGTATGCAACCACGTGACCAACACTGCAATCCAGATATAGAACTACCCCAGCTCTCTGTCCACTCCCCACCCTAACATAATTCCCGACACTGACTCCGATGCAGCTAATGTTTAGTTTTGCTTGTCTCACTTATTTTAATGGAATCATGTAGTATGCAGTCTTTTGGATTTGACTTCTTTTGCTCAGCATAATGCTTTTGAGATTTGTTCATGTTGCCACACAAAGTAGTTTAATCTTTTTTAACCCCTGAGCAGAATTTCATTGTATGCCACAATTTAGTTAGATTCTCTTTTCTCCTATTGATAAATACTTGATTTATTTCCAATTTTTGGCTATTTTGACTAAAGCTGCTGGAAACATTCTTGCCCAAGTATTTTTGGTTTGTTGTTTGTTTTGAAATACATGATCTTTGGTGACGGCATAGTATAGTATTGAATTTATATAAAACATATACCTTAACTTAACCACCATGTTGGTTGCTGCATTAGTCCCTGTTTCACTATCATAAAGAATGCTGCAGTGGAAATCTTCTTGTTTTGCCTCTTTTTTATTATGATAAAATACACATAATGTAAATTTTGTCACAACCATTTTTGAGTGTAGTCCATGGCAAATTGTTGTGCAGCCAGCAGCACTATCCTTCTCTGCAAAGTTTTCAGCATGCCAAACTGAAACTATACCCTTTAATAACAACCCCTGATTCACCTCTTCCCCGAACTGCTGGTAATTACTGTTTTACTTTTTTTTTTTTAATCAAGGAATTGAGCTACTAGCTATCTCATGTGAGACCATATAATATTTGTTCTTTAGTGTCTGCTCGTGTCTGTCTTATTTCACTTAACAGTGTTTTCAAGGTTCATTCATTTATAGCATGTATCAGAATTTAATTCCTTTTCAAAACTGAATAATATTCTATTATATGTAAATATCGCATTTATCCATTCATCTGTGGATGGGTCATTTCTCTTTTTTGGCTATGGTGACTAGTGCTTCTATGAATGAATATTGGTGTACAAATATCTGTTTAAGACTCTGCTTTCAATGCTTTTGCATATATACCTGGAAATGAAATTGTTAGGTCATATGGAATTCTATGTTTAATTTTTTGAGGAACCTCTATACCTTTTCCACAGTGGTTATACCATTTTACTTCCCCACCCAGTAAAATACACAAGGGTTCCAATTTCTCCACATCTTTGCCAATACATTATTATTATTGTTATTATTATTATTATTATTATTATTATTAATCATTAGGAGGAGGAGGAGTAGAAGAAAAGGAATAGCCATCCTAATGGGTGGAAAGTAGTATCTCAATGTGATTTGACTTCGTGAGTTTTTGTACGTAAGTTTGGATGTATCCCTGATTATGTGTTCAGGTAACCTTTCTAAAAACGTAGTTTCTGTCTACAAAGTTACGTACATTCTGAAGTCTCCTGATATGCATAGCCACATTTCACTCAAGAAAGGTCATGCTGATTTATTCTGTCATCAGTGATATAAATCCTGTTTAGTTTGGTTTGCAATGTTTTTTTTAGACAAGTCAAAATTATTCTAAATCATTTGCTTGGTTTCTAACATCTGGATGTTTTTGCCTTTATTGTGGCAATTATTCCGTTATTTAGTAATATGCTCATATTTTGCATACTGGTGACCATGTATGGTTGTATTAATGCCCACTAATTAACTACTATCTATCTTATTTGAAACCTTTTATCGAGTATTATTTATCCATATTTTATAAATTGTGTCTACCTTGTTCTCCCTGTTCTCCATGTAGCACTTTGTCTTCCTAAGGGCTTGGTGAATAACGGTGACAATAATTATTCCTTTTATCTGCATAGGATTTTAACTATTTAAACTCTTTCACACACATCGTGTTCCTGAAGTGTCGGTAGGTAGGAAATGTATTCTCATTCTCATTATTATAGGTGAAGAAACAGATGCAGAGAAGTTAACTATAAGGCCAGCTATCTGGTTAGTGGCAGAGCCCAGGTAGAGACTGAGTAACTCAATCTCTATTCAAAGCTGTATCTTGGACACTACACAATCTTCTATAAAGAGTCTTAAAAACACACCATATGTATAACATTTAATATAAAAAAGTGAGCTCAAAGAGAACTTGCCACTTCATCAGGCTCAACACATATAATTTTGATTTGATGCCAGGATCTAATGAGGATAGTCATATAATTTCATCATTACATTGAAAATAGACATTTCAAAGCAAGGAAAGTGGACAAATTAACTCATCATGGACAGATGATAGTTGTTATTTTCAATTACTTTGTGAGTTCTTATTTCAATAATATCATACAGTTGCAACTGTAAGATGTTTGACTTCTAGGGCAGAAAAAAAGTCTCTGTGACACTTTTCTAATCATGAAAAATTTATTAACATGAATATTGTCATGCTTTTCAAAATCAGAGTAAGAAATGAAAAAAAATAGAATACAAAATTTTAAATTTACGCTATCTCAATATGAACAAAAGTAAGAGTTTTCCAAATCCTGACTCTAGCTGCTTTCTGTAGAAATGATATTCCTGCACATGCAGGTGTCTGTTGACTCAGTCTCAGCTTTAGAATGAAAACCCCGCAGAGGTAAAGAAATTCCTAGCTCATGGCTGTTAATCACATTAAATCATTTTTTAAAATTAAATTTTTTTTTAGAACTCCAGTATATGAAATGGAGAAACATTGTTAAAATAGGAGAGGAGGCTGAATCCCTATGCACAACAAGGTTTATTCATATTCATTCATTCGTTCTTGAGCATCTGTTGTGGTTAGTGATGATAACCCATGGGAGGTCAAAAAGAAACAAGGTCTCTGCTCTTTAGCTTTCAGTCTGGTAGAGGATATTAATCAGATAATCACGCTATCAAGTGTAAAATTACAACTCTGACTATAACGCACAGAAGATGTACAAAGAGCTATAGTAAATGATAATGGAAGGAATGGTAGAGTTGAAGAAGTCAGGGAAGTCTTCTCTAAGGAAGTCGTGTTAGGGCTTGCCTCTGAAAGACTAATAGAAATTTTCTAAGTAAAGACTGGAATTAATAGTATGCTCGAGGAAGTGGAAAAAGTATGTGCAAAGGTCTGTGCTCAGAGGTTAGAGGAACTGGGTGAGGGGCAAGAGAGAGAGGGATGCAGAGTGAAATGAGGATAGAGGGGCACAGAAATGTCAAACCATGTAGAGTATGGCTAGCCGTGTTATGGAATTTTTTCATTGTCTTAAGAACAATGAAATGCATGTTTCAATTTCTATTTTGAGATCACTCTGTTGTGGTGCATAGAATTTGGGGGAGGGGACTTACAGTGGATGTGAGTAGACAAGTCACTGGCCTTAGGTAGTGAAGAGGACAAAAGGAATAGTGGAGGAAATGCAGAGGAGTGGATGGATGAGAGTTGTTAAAGAAGTTAATTTGCAGGACTGAGAGGATATTAGGGAAGAGTTGTGAGGGGGCGTTAGAGGTTAAGAACAGGTTTCTGGCTGGTGTAATAGGTACTGGCAACTGATGAGGTGGGAGAGTCATTCCTCTAGAGTAGTGGTCAGCAAACTATGGCTCATGGGCCAAATCTTGCCCACTGCTTGTTTTTGAAAGTAAAGTTTGACTGGAACACAGCCACACTCATTTGTTTTTGTATCATATATGGCTGCTTTTGTGCTATAAATGCAGAATTGAGTAGTGATACTGGCTCACGAAGCCTAAAATGTTTATTATTTGGGCCTCTACAGAAAAAGTTTGCTGACCCTAACATTAGAGAGGGAATACTGGAAAAAAGACATGAGATAGGAAGATAATGAATTTGATTTGGTACATGTATTTTTGAAGTACTTTGAAAAAGCCAAGAGATGAAGTCAAGTAGGAAGTTACAGAAGGGACTTTAGAGGTAGTGTAAATGTATGAGTCAGCCTTATGAAGCTTGTAATGAAAATCACGAATAGGAATGAGGTCAGCCAGGGGGAAGTTAAAGTGAGAAAAAGAAAACATCTAGGATCGAGCGTAGAGAAACTCCATCATTTGCTGGCCAGGTAGAATACTGGTTAGAGACCGTGTGACTTTAAAGAATGTGGCATACAGAAGTTAGGTGTATTAATTTCTTAAGGCTGCTACAACAATATGCCACAACTGTGTGGCTTAAAATAACAAAATTTTCTCTCACAGTTCAGGAGGCCAGAAGTCTGAAAACAAAGTGTCGACAGGGTTGGTTCTTTCTAAGGGTCTCCGAGAGAAAATCTGTTCATACCTGTTTCTTGACTTGTAGTGTTGCCAACAATCTTTGGCGCCCCTTGGCTGTTAGATAGCATGACTCTTTCCTCTACCTCTATTGTCACATGGAGTTCTCCCTATATGCTTTTGTCTCTGTGTCTCTTTTCCTCATCTTATACCAGTCATCTTGAATTAAGGGTCCACACTACTCCAGTAAAACTACTTTATCTTAACTAATTACATCTGCAATGAATCTATTTCCAAATAAGATCACATTTTGAGGGTTGAGGTATACACAACTTTTAGGGGATGCTGTTCAACCCAATATCCAGGGAAAAAGAAAGTTCCAAAAGGAGTCAGTTTCAACAACATCTGATGCGGAGAGGTCTGGAGAATGGCTTCAAACTTGCCTTAGTTTATTGGAAAGTAGAGACCTGAAGACAGAATTTAAGTAGATTACACTTAAATCTGAATGTGCAGATTCCCTTTTTTCCAGTCATCCTGGAGTTTTATTGATGACTTGTACAGGAGAGTTCATCTTTATCTTTGAGAGATGGCCCAGTTGGTGTCTCTCGTGTGGTGCAGGGGTCCTGGCTCTGGAGTGATGTGAGTGTACAGATGCCACCTTCAGAATTTTTCTTTTTGATCTCTGCAATCACTTGATTTCCCTGGGAGATTTTTCCTTAAGTAATACCTAAGCCCTCTCCTATTTAGAGTGCACTAGGGCTAATGGAATCACTAGCCGAGGTGAAATGGTTGCAGATGGTAATGTGAAGACTAATTTATTTTCAGAGGCTTTTAGGAATTCATGTGCTTTTAATGATAGCTTACTATAACCACAAATCCCTCATTTTCATTCTTTAAAAGGAGAGGATATTGGCCATTATTAACAACAGAGGAAGATAGAGTAGGCAGCTAATTGACCCAGGGAAGCTGACACAATTGTGGTGGGGTTATGAAAGCTGAAGAGTTTTACTATGCTCCCAGGACTTTTGTCTCATTTTTTATATCGGGGGTTTTTTTTGTTTGTTTGTTGTTTTACCTATTCCCAAGCCATTTTCACCTGCTTGTTTCTCTTCTTCAGTCAAACTTCCATCTGGCAGGTCCACAGTGAGGTCAGTTTTCTATGATCCTTATTTTCATCATAAAGTTAATGCTGCCTTGCGCCCCAGCCAATGAGATGGCGACTTTTTCTTGGAGCCGGCAAAAATAGGTGGGGTTACTTCCTGTCCATTGCTCTGCTCTGCGCGTCTCATTAAATGCTTCTTCTTAAGCAAAGGGTTGAGAATGACGTGTTGGTTGTCACAGTCTAGTAGGAAGACGGAGGGAAATTGGTGGGGGGGAGGGTGTAGATAGGAATAAATAGATATATAGTCTTCGATTTTGACATGCAGGGAGAAAAAAAGTCTTCCATAGTCATAAATCATTCATTTTAGAAGAGAAAATGTTGGTTCCTTCCATGGCCCTTTAAGCCAGCTGGACTCGGTGACCCCACATACCTACAATTCATAAGGGCCAGAGGGCCTGAGACAGTGCCAGGCATGGCCAGGAATCTCCTTGCCAAAAGCTTCTCCTTCTACCACCACCTTCTCCACTCATGTTGGATTTTTGAGTCTTCTGCCCAGGTTTATATTCTGCCTCTGGTGCGTGGCAGGTTTACTGCTAGTCCTTCCAGTTATTGAAGCTTGGATTTTTCTGAGGGGTTTTCATAAGAGTTGCACGTCTGGCTCTCAGACATGCCTCAATTTATCTGTGGCTCTGCTGTTTCACACTCCACCCATCTCAGCCAGGAAAGCCCTCGAGCTCTGGCATCCAAGATAAGATTCTGGTTCTGAGATCTACAAGGAGATCTCTGTGGTTTAGGAAGTTGCATATGGTCATTCATAACGGGAAAAGTGTGGATTTTGAAGTCAGGCACAAAAATTATAAATAAACGAACTAACTAAAAACATTAAAACACAACACAACAATGTTTACATCTACAAAATATGTGTAAAAACACTGACAGAAGTATACATACACAATAAATGAATGTCATTCCTCCAAGGTGAATCTAGGAACTAAGGGGGAACAGAGGGGATTTTAGGTTTATTGGTAAGAGCTTAGGTCTTTTATATTAAAAAAAGAAGAGAAAAAGCTAACACTGTTATGACAAAAGGTTAACATTTTTAAAATTCTGATGGTGGATTATATTATTCTTCCTATTTTTCAAACTGAGTATCTTTTCCTAAGTTTATTTGCCATTTTTATTTCTTCTTTTATGGATTGCCAGTTCAGAAATGCCTCCTATTTTTTTTTTCCATTGGCTCATTTATCTTTTCCATGCCTCTCTTTGAAGCGGTTTGATTATTCTGATACAAATTCTTGGTTAGTTATGTGCATTGTATCTTCTTTTTGCCTGTGGTTTATTATTTCCTCTTATTTTTGGCATTTTGATAAGCAGTGACAGAAGTTGACTTATTGAACTTTTTTTCTCTTATGCCTTAGACTTTTCAGTGCATTGTCTAAAATGTCCTTCTTTATCTTGAGCTCATAAAATTATTTTCATGTATTTTCTTTATCAGGCAAAGTTTGACTTTCCCTTGTAGGTCTCTACTATATCAGGAATTAAATTTTTTGGCATGGGCAATTTGCAGATTTAATTTAATTTTTTCTATATGAAAATTCAATTTTCTGAAATTACATAATAATTGATTACACAAATGCTATAGATTTTTATATCTAGAAAAATTGCTGTATTCTATATATTCTAATAATCATAGTTTTTATTCAATTTTCTATGTAAACAAATCCATACTGTTACAAATAGTGACTATTTTGTGTATTTATTTCTTAGTTATATATTATATTTCTTTTTCTTGCTTTATTGTAGTGTCAGAGTCTCTATGACAATGTTGAATAGTAGTGAACATCGTGAGTGTTCTTCTCTCATTTTTGACATTGATGAGAATGTTTTCAAACTTTTACTATTAACCAGAATGCATGGTATAGGCTTTGTTAGATTTTTTAAAACCAAAATAAGAAAGTTTCCTTCTATTTCTAGTTTGCTGCAAATGTATTTTTAAAATCATAAACAAATGGGACAGAGTTGATTTCTCTCTCATGTGATGGTTACCATGTGAATAGTTCAAACTGGTGGTTGAATACTGCTTCTTGAGGTCATTTAAGGGCCCAGGCAACTGCTCTGTCTTTCTATTTTTCTTATTGTGAGACAGAAAAGAAAGACTTGGAGGCAGTTGCCCAAGATCTGAAGATCCAGGCCCTAGGGTGGCATATGCAGATACCATTCTCATTGCACTGGGGAGAAATTAGTCACAGGGCTACATATAACTGCAAGGGAAGCAAGAAATTGTAGTGGACAAGATTCTCTCTAGAAGATTAATTTTACACACTTTTAAAATCTCTGTTTCTAGTTATCTTTATTAACATTATTGTTTATTTGTGTTACCTTTTTCTTGATCAGGTGCTAAAGTTTTTTATTAGCTTTTTTTTTTTTCTTAAAAAAATGTCTTTGTGGAAAAATTGGCAAAATCCGGATGAAGTCTGGGGTTTAGTTAATAGTAATATACCAATAGAGTGCCAACTACCAGGTATATTATTGGGTATATGAAGACATAATAAAAGTGGTCAGCATTTGTAAGCATTTACTATGTGCCAGGCACCCTTCTAAGCTATTTTAATCCTCAAATAGCACCGTGAGGCAGTTACCACTAGTATCCATTCTGTTTTATAGATGAGGAAACTGAGATGAGGAAAAAGTTAAGAAATTTGTGACCACATGGCAGGTAAGTGGTTGATCCATGATTTCAACCCAAGCATTTGACTTCCACACCAATACCTGGAACCAATTGTGCTCCAAATGACTCAACACCATAGTTATCAAATGACTTTGTAGTCAATTTTAAAGGCTAAATGTGTCAGTCAGAGTTTTAGCAGGAAATGTATAACATACTCAAAATTGGCTCACTGAGGAATAAAGGAATAAAGGACATATTAGTGAGTTTAGGGAAACCAAGAAGGAAAAGTACAATCCTTTGGTGCTAGTAACAGTGGAGAGCTATTACCACCCCTAGACCTAAATAGGAACGGTTACTAGAAACTAGAAGGCTAGATGTAGTTATAAGTGAAAACTGCCAGAAAAAATCTGTGGCATTTGATTGAGGAATGCAGCCAACCTGCCCTGACCACACAACAAGGGAGCCAGAAGAAATATTTTCCTCTCATTTCCCTCCCATCTACCCATCTCCTGCTGTTCTTTCCTGTTGGTTAAACCCAAAAGGTTTACAGAGAGCCAAGAGCCCATTTGACAGTCTATAAAGCTTTGCCTCCCAGGGTCTGAGCAAGATGGGGACTTTCTTGCAGTAGTAACAAGAAATATACAACAGAGTGAATTTTTCTATTAAGGAAATACTTTGCTCCTGGAATAGTTTTGTACAAAACTGAAGTCTAAAGTAAAATTAGCATATTCAGCAAGGTGTTAAAAAGATCTCTTTTTCTTTTTTAAAATTTTCATTGCTTTTGGAAAGGAGCTGAATGTTTGACTTCTCCTACCACATATTATTTGCTTAATTAAATCTCTGTGGCAAAAATGTTTATATGTCTTTGAGTAGGTAGATATATATCAAGCATTGTGTTTTACATGTTTTATTTGATCCACAGATAGAAGCCATGTTTTGTTCCCAAACAGTTATCAATTTAGGCTACCTTCAGGCTATTGTATATAGTCATCACAATACATAAAGGATGGTTATAGGCTAGCATAACTTAAAGCTATTCACATCTTTAGTGCTAGAGATTGAGTTGAGCTAATTATGGAATTTTAATAAACCTTTGAAAATTAGACGAATATTTTGGATTATCTGGTTTAACTTCCCCCTCTTTGATGGAATGCTCTCCATTGAGAAATACTAAAGGATCATTTTCCAATTTATGAAACCAGCAATCAAACACAGAGAACTTTCCGGGATCCTATGACATTACTGATCTGTAATTCTCTTCTTTTTACAGAATGGACTTTCTCTTTCTTTTGTTATTTCTATAGTATTCTACTTTACACTAATCATTTAGCTTTATTCGATTTTTAAAAATATTGCTTCAAATTATCTAATTTTTTAAGTGAACAGGAGCCAGAATAGGGCAATGCAGAATGGAACAGTGAATTAAAACTCTCTTCACCTCTAAGTATTTTCTGGAGAGGGAAGAAAGAAAATTTGGATGTTATGCTTGGTTCAAGCTAGCATATTCACCAGGATGGCGCTATGTACTTGAGTATATAGCAAGCATTGTGTTTTACATGTTTTATTTGATCCACAAAATAATGTCCAAGTAAGAAAGACTGACCTATCTTATCTTAACATAAAGTAGAACACTGAAATTGTTAAGTTTTAGCATTAACAATTATAATATTCATGCATTTATTATTTTATGAATTTTTATTTTGCAGATATGCCTTTGTTGTTGTTGTTGTTGTTGTTGTTTAATATGGTAGAGGAAGAACTTAGATTTCATAAAGGAATCTTATGGATCTGAGTGAAAAAAGTGGAAACTGAAGGAAAACTGTTATATTCTAAAACAAGTAGATCACGTGACTGCAAGGTCTGCTGAATTCTAGGAGCCTCGTATACATCATGGTTAAGGTTGATATGAAGAAGTAAAAATGTATTGTGTGGATTGCCAGTATTTATTAGTGTTTCAAGCAGTACTTTTTAAGCAGCTGAACTGGTCCTTGAAAGATGTTTCTGGGAAACCCTATTGTTAAGCTCATCTCCTCTCCGATAGTGGATGAGTTATAGCCCAGCCATTGGCTCATATGCTTTCTTGTTTATGTCAGATAATGCAAATTGGTTGGGGGGAGGAGCAAACATTTTGACCTTACAGTCTCCCTTTTGCTCTGATTTGGGAGGTGTAGACAAGGAGAAGCATCTTCTTGGATGATTCAGCCCTATATTAATCTTTTCATTTCCAGGCCCTTCCTAGTTTATTTTCTTCTCCGCACACACAAGAGTCCTTTACCACACTGGCTTTTAATTTGCGTTTAAATTACACAGATGTGTAATTTGTATGTTTGTGGTTACAAATCATTTCCTTGGGGGTCACTGCAGGAGGGGGCGGGGTAGGGATAAGGGTGTAAATGAGGTGAGGGTGGGAGTGCAGGCTCCAGGCAGTCTGACTCCAGAGCCTGTGCTCTTAATCACTACAGCATAAACCAGGTTCAATCCTAGCTCTGTCCTTATTAGCTATGTGACCTTAACCTCATATGATGAATAGAGGGAAACAGTCATACTCATCGAGTTGTTGTGAAAATTAAATGAAATGATGGGTGTAAAAGTACCTGATCTCTAGTAAGCACCCAATAAATGCAAACTATTACTATTATTATCCATCATCTGGCCTTATTCTATTAACCCAGCTTCTACTCTCTCGTGATAATTTCACACTGTATACACTAGTTATATCAGGCTAACTAGTAGGCATTTTCAAATCACCTTCCGGCTGGAGATCAAGCCATACCTCTCTATGAAATACTGCTCTTCTACTCTATGGGGCACAATCCCACTACCTTTCCAGGTCCAGCCAAAATGTCCACCTAGTTCACTTATTAGAATGAACTGCACACTATCTTGGCTTTTTTGGTAGACACGTAGCCAATAACCAGTCTCTAACTCTTTTTTGCTAACATAACCCAGACTTTGTTTAAGGCAGCAACATGGCAAACATCAGGCACAATACCTGTCCCTGCTTTCCCGACCATGTGTATCTGAGAGTGATCATGTGACTCGTTTCTGGCAAATATGATATGAGGAAGTATTTGGGGGGGGCAGTACTGGGGAAACCTTTGCTTTTCTGATAAAGGGACTGCTTTACTTTTCTTACTTCCCTTTCCTCTGTCATTCAGTGAAGGTAGCAGCAGCAGCCATCTATGACAATGTGCTGTGCATACAAGAAAACAGTCAGGGGCATTGGCAGGAAGTTGACTCTAACGTAACAAGTCTCTTAAACCAATGCTTGAAGACACCTAACCTCATATTTCTTATTAAGTGAGAAAATAGTCTTTCTTTTCTAAACGTTTGAAAGTCAATTTTCTATTATTCCGGCTAAGTGCATTTCTAGCTAACGAGAAGTAAAGTTATTTAAAAATCAACGTCTCAGATATTTTTCTTTGAATAAATATAGGCGCTCATCTCGAAATTTTGGAAAGTACTGAAGGGCCTGCGGTAGACCACTTTATTTTTCTAAATATTTGAAGCTTCTCCTTACAGGCAGAATGTGGTTCTTCCTCTATGAACATAGGGCATGCCCATATGGCTTGTTTAGACCAGTAAAAGGTGAGGGAAGTCACATGAGCTACTTTCAAGAAAACGTCATTGGTTTTGACCTTTGTCATGAGACTGGAGTGTCCCAAATAGAGACCTTCAGCCATGGGTAAGGAGGAAGAAAATATGGAGTAGAGGCTTATCTAAATCAAATGATAGACATGAATATGAAAGACAAATGAGATTTTGGGATCATTTCTTCTTGAAGTATATCTGAACCTAAGGTGATTGGTTTAGAACAAGAAGGAGAAAGAGAAGGAAAAGAATTTTAATCTCACTAACAGGAATCCAGTGCTATTAGCAATTTCCTTCATTAAAAATTGCTAACAGTAATTTTCAATGCATTTTTTTGATATTTGAGATATGTCATATTTCCTTAAAAACTGTTATAGTATTATTTCTGCCAGCTATTTAAAATCTATCAATTTTTCTTAACGATTGCTTAAAATTTCTTTGTTTGAGAACACCTTTTACAAACCACAACGAGGTCAATTGTATTATTATTATTTGTGCAAACATATACAGCTCTCCTTAGAATTTATTATGTATTTATATAGCTAAGTACCTGGTATACAAGCTCTTAAAAATTTTTGTTCAAGAGAAGTAAGAGGACAACAGAAAAAAACAAAGTACTGTGGCAGGGACACAATAGGAGGCATTGAGAAAATGTCAGCAGCATAAACCACATTTTGTCTGGCTCCTTGTTTCTTTTTGGAATTAATCATCTATATCCTTATTATATCCCATTTCTCAGTACATCAATGATATTGATAGGCTTTAAATGTGACTGCTTTCTGTCATGTAATTAATTAATTTATTTATATTTTTATCAACAAAAAATTTATTATATGCCAGGTCATGTTCTAAGTCCAGCAGGTACAATAGTGGATATGACAGACAAGGAGTTTGTTTTACAGTACTTTATGTTTTGCTAGTGACAAAGTAGAGGCGGAAAACAAAGAAGTTAGTAAATAAATAGACACATCATTCTGTTCAGATAGGTATTATGAAGAAAATAAAACCAAGTCAGGTACAGAGCAAATGGGGAAGTGGAGAAAGGAGTGAGTGGCTTTAGCTTGGCTGATGAGGAAAGGGCTCTCTCTGCAAGTGACATTTGAACCGATGGCCTGGATGGCAATCTATGTGAAGATGTGAGGCATGAGTGTGCCAAGTAGAGGTAATGGCAGATGTAATGTCTCTAAAGAAAGAATGAGCTTGACATGCTTGAGGGAAAAAAGAAGACAATGGGATGAGCGAGGAGAGTAGGAAGAGATGAGGTGAGGAGGTTGACAGAGGCCAGACCATGTGCAGTTTAAAAGACTGTGGTAAGGATGTTGGATTTCTTCTAAGAGGGATGGAGAGGGAAGTGGACAGCTTCATGCATTGGAGCAAAAACACAATCTAATTTGTATTCTAAAATGTTCGCTTTGCTTGGTATGGAACATAGTTTATAGAAAGATAAGAATGAAAGCAGAAAGGCTACTTGAAAACATTTGCAATTCTCCAGATAAGTGACAGTGGTGGCTTAGAGCCTTAGACTATTGGAGGTGCTGGTGAAGGTGGAGAAAAGCGAATGGGCCAAGGACGTGTTTTCTAAGCAGAGCCAGGAGAACTTGTTAGTAGATTGTACATTGTTGGGTCTCCTTTGTGTAGTCTTACCGGACTTGGGCACTGTTGTCTCTGTTGTCTCTCCTGGAATCCTGGTTCCACCACTTACCTGCCATAAGATTCGGGGGAAATTATTTCTGTAGTTCAGTTTCCGCATCTGTCAGATGCCTCACAGGGTTGCATGAATGAGCTAATGCTTGTGACATACTGAGCACAATACTAGGCTCGAAGGCGGCATTTGAATAATTTTTCGCTATTATTAACAGTATTAGAAAGATGCGATCTATAACATTTTGTTCAAAGACAGGTGTGTTTAGGCCACTTGGCTTGAAATGGGTAGTGAAAAGAAGATGCGAGGCGAGTAGGGCAGGAGATTTATCTCAGGCGATTTGTCTCCCAAACATTCTGATTTGGCTCTAGACTGGAGATATATTCTCCTGGGCCACTGATGATTCAGTACAGGATGTAAAAGACTGTTCAGGAAGAAGCATAACACTTTTTTTCATCTTTAGTAATTCCCTCTAAGATCCCCCTTTTTATTCTAACGCATTATTCATCTGTAATATAAAGGAGATAATGTGGAAATTAAAGTGCTAATTTCGGCTGTTATGGGAATCAGGCCACAGTGTGGGGATTAAGAGACAAAAGAACAGGAATTTAAAAAAACCCTTTCTAGTCAGGTTGCTTTGAGCCTGTGGATTTTTATGAGCAATTTGCCCAGTTTTGAATGGAAAATGCCCCTTTTATTGGTAAATATCTGAACACTGTAGAGTTTAGTGGCACTCGCAGTAATTCATGGTTCCATATGTGGGATACAAATGTTTCTTAATGGATAAACAGGCTGTGAGAAATGTCAAAGGCAAGGTGAATATTGTGCAGTCTGCCTTTTTGTTAGATTTTTGTTCACTAATAGTAAAAGCTGCCATTTACTGAGCATTAACCACGTACCAGGCACTGTTGCTAACATACCTCATCTTATTTAATCCTTACTATACCTTTATAAGATAGGTATTGTTATCTCCACTTAAGAGAAGATAAAACCAGACTGAAAGAGGTGAATTAATTGGCTCAAAGTAACACACAGTAAGTGGTAAAGTAGAATTTGAACCCAGATCCAATTCTAAGTCTTGTGTATTTTACTATATTGTAATACATCTGCCAAATGTTTTATTAGGCTTTATATAATTACATATGTGCTTTATGTGAATTATAAACCCATTAAAATAAAAATATTGTTTTTATAGGAATAAATGGAGATATTATAATTTGGGTGGGATAAGATAATTTGTAACTCACTTTTAGAATCACTACCTTATATTGTTCACCACATGATTTGTGCTTTAATGTGTAAAATTTTTCTTTCCCCCCCCAAGTAAAAAATTACATATATCCTGCAATTTAAAGACACATGAAGAAGAAAATAAACCCTGAAATATTGGATTCATGCATGACTTGGTTTTGTCCTCAAATTACTGTTCTAATCACGTCTGACCATGACCCTTGTCCATTTGACATTTTGTTTATTTCGGAGAGAAATAATATAGGCCAAAACCATAATGTCAGGAGAGTGTATAGAAATCCTCCCTACTCCATCACATCCCCAGGAAAGTGTAATGGTATTGCCTTTCGCAGATTAACTCCTACAGTTCACAAGGGGAAAAAATCCTAGAGCCGCACTCTCCAACATTGAAACACGAGCCACATGCAGCTATGGAACACTGGAAGTATAACTAGTCTGCCATGTGCTTGTAAGTGTGGAATGCATGCTGGATTTTTTGATGACTTAGCATAACAAAAAAAAAAAAAGAAAAGAAAACGTGCAGAATATCTCACTATCATTTTTTATTGATTACACGTTGGAATGATAATACTTGGAAAACAGTGAGTTAAATAAAATAGGTTATGAAAATTGATTTCTCTTGTTTCATTTTTTTATGTGGCTACTAAGACATTTAAAATCGCACATGTAGCCCACATTATTTTTCTTCTTGATAGCACTGTTCTAGAGTCCTATATTTAACGTATTTATTTTCAAACCCATTTTGGAGGTTAATGGGTGAAGAATTCATGCCCTCAGATATACAAAGAGTGAGTGTATAATGGTCCACTTCTGATATAGTGTAAAATCAATACCAGATCCTCATCTAATTGCCAAGGGTAATAAACTCATGCTTAAGTTCTATAAAGCAAAATATCTTCTTGGGAACTCATCTGAATTATGGAAGGCACCCAGGCCTTGCAGTCATGCAGGCCTAATTTTAAGTATTGAATAGCCATATGACCTTGAGTATTAGCCACCTCTGTGTATTATTTTACTTTTTCCCACCCTATGCCTTGTACAGGCACTGCTACTCCTGCACAGGCTTCAGCCAGCTTTGCACAGAAGAAATAGGACAGTGCCTTGCCATATTCCACTCATATCTCTAGTTCCTTGCTCCAGGACTTAGATGTGGGGCACCATGGGAACACTGTTGGCATTGCACATGAGAAACTGTAAGGGCCATGGTATTAGCATGGGGCCACCTTGACCAGTTAGGGTAGAAAACCAAAGATAAATTATTCTCCATTTTCTAACCTAGGTGCAGAGTTCCATGACTCACTTCACAAACTCCTTGGAGTCAAGCTCTGTCACCTTTATTGGGGGCCAACTTTATAAAGCACTCTTGTATCGGTTCTTTCTTCTTCCCCGTGTCCCTCAGTCCTGACCTCTGGCCCACTTTCCAGACAAACCACCTGCATACAAATCCTTGTGTCAGGCTCTGCTTTGGGGGAAACATAGGCTAAGGCACCTTGAGAAAGTGAGGTGTCTTTATGGATCTCAATTTTATCATAGGTATATTGGGCAAATAACATCCATTTTTAAGAGTTATAGGAATTAGAATGTATAAAGCTCCTAGAAGAAACCTTAGATAGCCATTATCATTTTCTCCCTTGACATTTCTCCCGCTCCCCCCTCCTCCTACAGCACCCAGTCTTCCTAAGTGGCCTCCCATTCAAGTACTAACCAGGCCTGACCCTGCTTAGTTTCCGAGACCAGACGGGATCGGGTGTGTTCAGGGTGGCATGGCCGTAGTCTCTTGACTTTTCTTAAGGCAAAATTCCATGTGGATTGCAAAATAGGGTTCTTTAAAGAAGTTTTTTACATAAGCCCTGAGAAAAGCAATGATTTTGAAAAGTTTTTTTCTCACTCCCCTGCGGGGAGGATATCAATTTTACCATAAGGTAACCCAGGTGGGATAGAAATAGAAATACATGTTGAAGGAAAAAATCTCTTCCCTGATAAAGTAATCCATTCTGAAATGAAAGGGAGAAGGAAATGATGCCTCCGTGGAACATGGGGCTCTGGTCTGGTCTGTCACCCTCTTCTTTGTCTCTAATGTTTGAAGGTGAGAAGTAGAAGCACAGGTGAAATCACACACACCCATTGGGTTTAGAATAGAAAGCAAAGTGCTCATTGTGGTTTAAAAAAAAAGGTATTGAGAGTTTAATATGCATTAAATATCAGACAATAAATTCAAATGTGAAATATATCCCCTTATAAATATATCTAATTTCTATGTCAAGCCCTTAATCAATGACAGTGGAGAATTAGTTTTAATCAATTCCAGGGAAAATCATTTGATTTATGGTTTCCCATTTCTTTTCCTCCCTGAGTTGCATGTAAGTTCACAGCAGGAAGTTAGGGGCATCAGGGCACCACATATCATAAAGTCATTGGGGTCAGGAAAAAAAGTGGTCTGGTCCTTGGCCACCATCTTTCCATGATGGCAGCTACTGAAATGTACATCAGCCTCCATGGTACCTGTTTGTCTTTATTCCTGTTTATGGTCTATTACATGAATCTCTTGCTATAGTCTTCTGAGTTTGACAGTACAACCTCTCTGGGACCTCTAGGCAATGCTATTGTCCATGCTTTTCTCAACTGCACAAGGACAAAACATTTTGCCATTTACCATGATACCTTGGACAGTCTGTGCAGTTGTCAGTTATCACAAATAGCACAGCCATGGGAGACAGAATATGGGCTTTCTGAGGATGTCCCTGTCTTAATTCCCAGAATCTGTGTATATGTTATGTTTCATGGCAAAGGGGAATTACGGTCACAGAAAGAATCAGGTTATTAGTCAGTTGAGCTTAACGTAGGTTATTCACATAAACCCAATATGATCACAAGGGCCCTTAAATGCGAACGAGGGAGGCAGCGTGCTAAGTCAGTGTCGCATTGATTCAGTGAGAGAAAGACTTGACTGACCGGCCGCTGCTGGCTTGGAAGATGGAGAAAAGGGACCACAAGCAAAGGAATGTGGGCAGCCTCAAGGAGCTGGAAAACCCTCGAGAGCCTTCAGAAAGGAATGCATCCCTGCAGACACCTTGACTTCAGCCTGTTGAAATCCTTTTAAACTTCTGACCTCTATAACTGTAAGAGAATAAATTTGTGTTCTTTGAAGTCACTTAGTGTGAGGTAATCTATTGAGGCAGCGATAGGTACCTAGGTAACTAGTATATGCAGCCCAGCCGTTTCTATCCGTTGCCCCTGCCAGTACTGACTGAGGGGTTTTACTATTTATATTGCCGCTTTGCTGAAGGCGATGCTTAAAAGGGGTGCTCCGGTCTCTCCTGCTCTCAGATCACAAAACTTACCAGGAGATTCTGTTGTTTTGTTCCCTTGAAGGTATCATGTGTGAATCCTGCCAAAACTTCTGCTTTGTACTTTCCCTCTTACTCTTTCCCCAACCTGTGGTCGACTCTGGACTTGGGGGGAAAAATAATTCTTACCAATTACATATCTTCTTCCAAACCTACTAGCTAAGCCAAGACCTCTGACTCATTAGCTATATTTTTCCTTCCTTAAAACAAGAAGTCTAGAATACCTTAGCAGCTGCTTGGATGAAAGAAGTATTCAGAAATTTAAAAACAAAACAGAGCAAAACAAAAGAACACAAGCAGGAAGTTATTTGGTTCTGATTTCTGGATCTAATAAAGTTTTGGTTAAATTCAGAAGTTTTTATTTTCAATATAGTTTGTGTGTGTGTGTGTGTGTGTGTGTGTGTGTGTGTCCCTAAACAACACACAGGGATGCACCATGGACACACTCATAGATGATGAAGAAGAAAGAAAAGACACGTAAGAAGAAGGCAGAAAAAAGGAAGACAAGAAGCAGGAGGAAATAGAGAAGTGAGAGAGACATAAGAAAGAGAGGGAAGTAAGTCAGCTAGCACTGACCTGCTTAGAAACTGACCAGAGTGCTGTGTCAGGAGGAAATCAGAACCAGGTAACTTCCTGCTGAAGATGGAGAGACTTCTGTGTCTCCTTAGGGAGGAACTAGTGATTCCTTCTTCTTGCCAAATCTCATGAATGCTTTGATTTTCATCTAGATTTTCTATCTTACTTTATTATTTTCCATGAGTTTCTCATGTTTATTTCCATCACTAAAATTTTCTGATTATTCTATTAGAATTTCATATCTGTCAATATTCATTCAGCAAACATTTTCAAGCATCAATTATGTGCCAAGTGTAGTGGAGATGGGACATGCTAATTTGCTGAGTCAAGTGAACAAAGATAATTTTTCCTTAATGAATAAATAGAAATGTCAGAAATAATAATAGAAATAAACAGAATGGATATAGAGCTCTTTATCTCAGCAGTCTTCCATATTAAAAGAATTTATAGCTTTAATAAAGAAAATTATAAACTACTTATGCAATGAGTTATAAGAGAAATATTTGCATAACATTTTATATTTATATATAAAATATTCTCTCTCACCAAACTAATAATATATTATTATCATCTTTCCAGTTCTGTAACTAAGGAAATTGCATATCGAAGAAGTTAAGAGTTTTGACCCAAGTTATTTAAAGCTGAGGCTCAAACTCAGGTCTCTTAACTCCAAATTCCACGATTATTTTACCATACCCTCTTACTGTACCATATACCAGATTACTAAATAAATGTGAATTTTATTATGTATTGCATTTTATACTTCATTTTATAAGCTGTGAAAGCTATGTAGCTCATGCAGTAGCCATTAGTGTTTGGTAGCAGTTTTTATAGAGACTGGAACATTAGAATTAGTTTAATTCCAGAATAGTTCACCTTTCCACATTTAATTGATAACAGATGCTGTTTTTCATTGGGTAGAAGGACATTTTCAAAGTCTCTTGATGCAAAGTCTTACATTGTATAGAAGTATGAATTATCTTTTGTCAGAGCGAATTCTTATCATAAAAAGAAATTTAAAACTTCTTTTTTAAATTTAAAAATGTAAAATGCACTGCTAAGGCTGGGCAACCATTCTTAAAACTAAGGAGAGTTCCCTAATTTGAGGCTTCACTAATTATATTAAAGAAAGGAACATTTTAGGAGAAAAAATTTGTCCTTAAAGCTTTTGCTTAAGGTTGACCTGCAGTTTCATGACATAAAAAATAAAAATTTAAATTTCAAAATTTTTAAAATTTTATTTTATTCTGAGACAAGTTCTGAACACTTGTCATCTGCAGACATCCTTTAACCTTGCTGAGGCAAGGATAACTTGTTAGTTATTCCTTAAAAGTGAATAGGATTAAAAAGAAAAGAAAGAAAAAGGAAGAGTGAAAAAACCTAGTGAAGTCCACTGTTACAAAGCAGGCAAAAGAAGAGAAGCTACAAAATGTCCAAGAAAGATGAGTCACAGCCTAAAAAGAAAGATCGAGTGGAAGAAGAGGTGACAATCTGGTGATGAATACTTAGTTGTAAGCTTAAAGACAGAAATAGAATAAAATGGTTGGATCTGATCAAGTCTATGATCTCATCTGGCTCTGAAATTCTGTGATTCTTACTCAGAAAGAATTCAGAGAAAATATCCTAATCCATGCAACCCACTTATCAATTTATTGATGCCTTTGGATGTGGGGACAGCAAGTGTGAAAACATAATACTTCTTTCTGAAACCGAGTAGGAAACAAAATAGGTAACTCTGAGATTTTTACTTAAAATAAAACAAACCCCAACTTTAGTGTTTCTTTCCCCAATGAGGGATGATATGACCATCTCTTTTTCAGTAGTGCTAAATAATGTAGATAAGGACTCAGAGACTCCAATCAACAGCTCTGATTGTCCCTTCACTATTTCTGTGGGAAGGTAATTAGTGACATCTGCCTCAATGAGAATCTGGTGACAGCCCAAGAGCACACAGGCACAGAGAGGGGCCATATCTTTCTGGATCCTTATGGATTGAAGAGCTGGCCCCTGAGAATCCAGAGTAATCTTGGAAATTTTTTGTGTGGTAAAACAAAGGGAAATTTGAAAGAACTGAAAGAAAGAAAGGCATAAAATCTTTCTTTAAAATAATCACTTGTTTTGTTATATAACATACTGTCACTTTTTGGTTTGATTTACAAACTCCTTGAAGGAAGTCTTAGTTTGTCCTGGCTGCTATAACAAAAATATTATAAATTTTGTGGCTGGTAAACAAGAAACATTTATTTTTCGCAGTTCTGGAGGTTGGGAAGTCCAATACTGTGGTGCCGGCAGATTTGGTGTTTGGTGGGGGCCTGCTTCCTAGAAGGCTGTAACTTCACATATTGTAGAGATCTAGGGAGTGTTCTATTTTTTGTTTTCTTTTTAAAAGACACTGATTCCATTCATGAGGGCTCCACTCTTATGACCTAAGCATCTTGCAAAAGCCCTGCCTCCTAATACAATTGCTTTGGGCATTAGGTTTTAGTATATGAATTTTGAGGAACATATTTGGTCTACTGCAAAGAGTAAACTAACAACAGAGTGAGCGACAGAGATTTCTTGAAAAAGTTTCCTAGTTCCCTCTATGGCAGAGCTGCATTGTGACTTATGAGATCCCTAGAATATCTGCCTTCATGGGCTCCTTCTTCCACCAAAAAAAAGGTCAAAATTATATTTTATAGTTGTGTTACTGTGTTGGCATAAAGACAAATATAATCCAGGTTGGGTTGATTATTATACATTCGTTGTTATTATATTCATTTTTTTCTTCTAATTTTAAAAGAAAATACAATTAAAAGATTTCACGGGTCCTAGGCACTGTACTTACCGTTTCTACTGGATGCCAGCCCTGCTGTTGCAAACATCTTTCTGCTTGTCCTGACCATGCGCTAAGTTCCATCCCAGGCCTTCCTCTTCCATGAAGCCCTGTCGATGGCTTCTTCCTGGGGGAACTCCTTCAATAGTTGTTGTCTGCCTGATTCATTTTGCAATTAGTGTATTTCACATTCTGTATCATTAATCTTTTATATTTGAGTCCTTTTATTTCAAATAGATTTTAGGTTGCTCAAGGGCAGGAGCCATGTTTTATACCTCTTCTTCAACATTTACCATGTTCAGTGACAGCTACCATTTGTTGAGCACCAGCTGTGTGCCAAACATGGTCTGCTATCCATGTGAAATTAGCCTCACTTTTCAGGTAAACTGAATGAAGGACACAGAAGAAAAAGAACTTGCTCCAGTCCTCCCAGCCAGACTCAGGATTTTAATCAAAGTTTCTATTGTTCTAAAGCCAACTATCTTCCTGCTTAGTTACACTGACTGCCTTCAAACGTAGATGGCGGTGGTGATGATGAGGAAGATGAGAATGAAAAAAAAAAGGGAAAGTAAATGAAATCAAAGAATTGCTCAGCGGGCATTTTAATTCTGTATAATAGAACAAATTTAAGGCACATATTGCTTGGATCTCTTTCATAGCTCACTTGAAATCCTTATTCTAAGCATTTTTAACAAAAAGAGGTACCTATTTATCATGGTGACAACATTGATATGGGTAACCTTCCCCTGGTGTAGAGGAATCCCTCACTTTACATGGTGACGATTTCAATGTCATGTCTTCTTTTTAAATCAGAAGAAAAACAAAAGTGATTTCTTCCCAAGGATAATATGTTCAGGCATTAATTCTTCCTTCAATATTTCATAATCATGCTTCATATTTCGACCAGTGCTGGGGAATGTCAGAGTTAGCTCCAATAACATCTATTATGATAAAAACAGCTCTTGAACTGCTTCATTTGGGCCCTGAGATAGGATGGGCTTTTTATGTTGTTGAAACAGCCAAGGAAATATAAGTATAAAATCACGTAAAATGTTTCATGCAGGGAAAAATAACTGTCTTCTAACTTGATTTTGCTCATTTATTTTTTTAGCAAGCATTAAACCATAATCAGACCCTTAGAAACTGGGAACATCTCATGGCAATTAGAGGTTTATGTGTAAGGACTGAGGTTTTGGGGGAAAGAGGTGCTGTCAACACTCCAGCCCATTCTCTCCTCTGTAACCTGAAGTCACGTTTGTAACAATAAGCATTTTGTAACACATTTTTAACATCTTGAAGCGTGTAGATAAAATAACCTTTCTATACAGAGAGTTTTTTAAAAAGCCCTAATTATAATATAAAGGAAAAATAAAAGGAAAGTAATATACAATAAAAAATATAAAGCACTTGTACACAACTACAATGGAAGACTTAATGAGGCTGTGGATGCTTATCAATAGATGTCATATATGCTTATAAATAGAATCACCTTGACTGTGGTAACTACAGATACAGATTGATGCAGGTGGCCGAATTGGGAACTCAGACACTAAAAACTTTATTTCATCATTGGTTATTTTTTGAAATCGTGAATGAATCTGGATAAAGTTCCAAACAAAGCAAAGAACATTCTTTCTTTGATTTACATAATAATTACATTCCTGAAAAGTTCAGTGTATATTAAAACTATGCAAAAATACTTTGTGTTATATGCATATGGGGCTAAGCTGTATGCCAAGAGAGTTACAACTAAGCTTTTCATTGAGATGAATGTCTGAGGAGACATTCCAAACATGGATAGCACTTGGGACAATTTTTCATTATGCAGGATTGTCCTGCCCGTTATAGAATATAAAGCATCCCTAGCCCTTTATTACTTATAGGCCAGTAGTACCCTCCAATCTTTGGAATCAAATAAAATATCCCCATTACTTTGTTTAGAGTCCCCTAGGGGCAGTCCTGCCCCCATTAGGAATATTGCTCTGGTCATAGTAAACACAGGGCAGCTCTCTGAACAACTAGCCTTTGCTCACTCTCTGTCTGCATGGAATACTGTTCCTCTACTTATCCTTGCTTCCGTTTACTCACCCTAAAGATCCACCTCCAATATCTCTCATTTAGGAAATCGTTTTAGAGTTCCAGTTAACTCTTCCTTTGTGTTTCCATAAAACCCTCTGCTTAGGACTATCGTGATTTTGATCGTACTGTATTGTCTGTCTTCATTTCTGTTCTCCAGCATTATTCTAAGAGCTCCTGAGGACAGAATCCATCAATTTATCTATCTTTATATTTACATTTACTTCTTTAAAAATGTATTGCTTTACCTTTAGTACCTTACTTATGACTATGAAATATAGATAGATGGGTAGATATTTAAAAGGATTAATAAATGAATGACAATATTTATACCAAATATTTATCATCTACTTTTTAAAGGTATCATGATTGGCTCCGGGGGAGATACATAAAAAGTGGATCCTGTTCTCAAGATGTTTTTCATAAAGGAAATGACTTATGCCATTCATGGTCATTTTCAAAAAAAGCTGCAATGTGTTAATTAGATGTAAGTTGAAAGTAATCTGCATGGTGCCATTTATTTTATTGGAATCAGTGGCTAAAACCCCAAGTTTAGGAATCATTAGTGTTAGTTCAGGTGGGTTAGCTAGGTTCTTCTGAGAGTGTGCAAAACAGAACAGGATTGTTTTTAAATGGCAGTTTTCATACTTGGGGTATTTTAAACTGCTTTACAAAGTAATGAGTTAAACACTGGTAGTAAGAAACAGTGGTAAACTAATGGAGAAAGCCATTATGCTCCTGACAGTAACTCAAACAGGACTGTGGAAATTAGAAGCAGTTTTATTGATATTGGCCAGCATTTGGGATTAATCCTTGCTCCTTTAGAAAACTGCCATGAGATCTTTAAAAACAGTGATTGGCCACTATTTTTAACAAGATTGTTTTCTGGAACTGAAACTCAACCAAAAAGTTTTTGCATAGATATTCTACAAATAAAGTATATTTGCAGATAGCAATTTTCTTCCATAATGAATTTGGATAATGAAAGATTTTTATAGAAGAAGAAGCAGGGGGAAAGAATCCCTATAACCCTTCTCTAGCTTTTGGAAGCAACCTATTGGAGGTTCTGAAATATTTAGATAAATGTATTCCAATTTTGCCTTTGCTCTTCAGGGTTCTGGCTGAAACTTGTGTGAAGGTGCCAAAAATCTAATGAGAAAGCCTGTTCATGAACAACTTCCATACCACTTTTAACAGACTTGCAAGGTTTAGAAGCTCTGAATAAATATGCAAGCTTTATGATATCAAATGGCATAATTTCCCTTTCCTTTGACCTTTTAAAAATTTTGTATGAAATTCCATCCAAATTCTCTCCAAATATAAGTGACAATTTAATTGGCAAGCTTTAAGAAGCAATTTGAAGTTGAAATTTTATTTTAATATATTGTATCATCTACTAAGTTAATATAAAATTGAAAGTCAATACCATTATTAGAATGTGTGAGAAATCTCCACTATAAGCCTACAATGAAACCTACAACTTAAAGGGTAGTGTGAAACTAATCATGTAATAAAATTCTTTAAACTTTTGCTTAGAATTTGCTGAAAACAATGTCACTGTAATTCACCGTTCATTCAATAGAATTTGATTGGATACCTGACGCTTCTTATACAGGGATACATGTTAAGAAAGGAATTTTGGTAAAGACCCTGAAAGTGGATGTTTATTTAGTCCAGATGTAAGAGTTAGCGATAGTGAGACCATATATTAGCCTTGGAATTTAAACTAATCTCTAAACTAGCAGCTTTTAGTTACAGGCTCTTTTGACTGCTTACAGAGGTTTGATATGCCAAAAATCTTCATTTTGAAATTTGCTTCACTCCCAAACCTTTCAAGTCCATGCAGAGTACATTGACCAAGCCACATTTCAGAGAAAATAAGAAGAAACTGTGTTAAGTGTCAGTGTCTACCTTACTTGCCCCATTAAATGCAAAATAAACCAAAACAATACATTCTTTATAAGTAAAAGTTACATAAATTTGACCACAGATGGGCTTGCTTTCCTCAGTACCAGTAAAAGTTTGAGCTCGATGTTGGGGCTTTTGCCTCAATGTGGGTTTTAGAAATTGGTGATGGGTAAAAGGCAGATGATTCCCAGATCTCACCTTTTCATTGTAACTCTGAAACTTTCTACGGGTGGGAGCATAAGGAGATATAACTATTGGAAATGTAACAGATCTTTTGAAAATGTCGGGAACATTTGAAAGATAAGACTTTCTTTCATTTTAGTGATGTTATGTCTTTCTTAGTTGCTGAGATTGCAGTGATTACCCAAACCAATGCAACAACTGTATACAATGGCAGGAACCTGAGTTGGGACATAACCCAGTTCTCATAATCTTACTTCTGCTGTTACCCCATCTTTATGCTAGCAAACCTCAAATTTGTCTAATTTGCTGTTGTATTCTCCATGCTTAGTGCATTGAGTATAAGTGTCCCTTAAATATATTTTGAATGAATGAAAATGTTTTTGAAAAATTACTTTTATCTGTGACTTCTGTCTCGGCCTCAGCATCTTCATTTGAACAATGAGTGGGGTGGATTAGATGATCTCCTTATCTCCTTCCAGTTTAAGACACTTCCTTAACAACTAGCCCTATTAAAAATAGAGGTTCTAGCACCCAAATAGGTCAGTCTCTGGGCCTGGAGCCTGCGCGATTGCCCTTTTCATGCTTCACAGATGCTTCTTATGCACTGAAAATTTGTTGTAGGGCCATGCAAGTGTCTTAAAATACATTTGAAGTAAGAGATTTGATCAGCTCAAGGCATTTACATACAAAAGGCGAGTGGAGAATTGAGGTGATTATCTTGTCTTAGAGATATGGTTGTTTTATTTGAGGCCTTTCTGTCTAGAGAATTTTCTTCATTCTTGATGGAGGTAAACAAGAATATATTTCCAGACCTGGTTGAAAACTATAATTCATACTGAGTTTTGAAATAGTATATAATGAATGCAGAAAAAGTTCTTTGATAAAAATATAATTGGCTTTCTCAATATTCAAACAAATTGATCTCCTATAATTGACATCTACTCTTCTGGATAAGTGTTTTCTTTTATAAAAGTGTAATTTCAAAAATTCTAAATTTAAAAGTTAGCATTTTTAAATATTAAATGTAAATGAAAGTTGTCATTTAAAAGAATTAAATATAAATTCTTCATGTTGACAATGGAGAAGACAATTCCTTTTACTTAAATTCTTACTAAGCACAGAAAGTACCAACAAAACATGATTAAACAAACAACTTTAAGTCCTCTCGTCGACATTCCCAAAGGCCAAAATTAACAGCTGGTTTTAGGATGCTCAATCACTTCTTTGTTCTTCCAAACTTCATACTCTTGATGAGGTGTAGATTGATATGATTCAAGAGAAGCCAAAGCAAAGATATTTGGTTTATGTATTTGGACTCCAGTCAAATTCAAATAGATAGGCTGTTAAGGTAGACCCAAGACCCAGATTTTCAGAAATCACTCAGACAGAACTTGTGCAGGGACCGCTCTCATTTGGGTGAGCTGTCCATACCAAACACATAGCCAATCATTTCCAGTTTTTTCCATCGGTGTGCATGGTTTCCAGCTGTGGAAATAGAGAGACAACTTGCTTGACTTCATGTCAGATGTCAGGCCTGCTGACCTTCAAGGAAAGCTGAGCTTGACATTGGTGAGCACTGCCCAGAGTATGACAAGTCTGTGGTCTGGTCTAAAATATTTGCTCCTCTGCCAGAAATACAAATGGAAATAAAATAGAAACATTTTAAAGGTTTAAAGTTAAAGAGTAAATTTCAAAGAACATATTATACTGAAACTTTTTTTTTCTTAAATTCAGAGCGATTGTTCATTTAGGTTGTAGGTATAGAGTATTACGCTGATTGAGACGATATGGCATTTTCCTCCTTATTTTAAAATACACTGTTCATTTCCAGGGAATATTGTTACATAAAAAAAAAAAAAACAACCAAAAAAAAAAACACAAAGTACCAAAGAGCATCTATAATTTAACAATAAAGGGGATTTGAGAAAATATTTATTTATCTGTTCATTTTTGCAGAAGAAATCCAGGAAGGGTAAAGCAGAACTAAAGAGACTGGTTACCTAATGGGGTAGGTGGAAAAGAGATGAGAAGAATGGGAGAATTGGGACAGGTTAGCAGGGTTGAGGAGGACATAGTATTTCTCTAAGTATATATCTAAGTTCTGGCTCTTAGAACCATAGTATGTTTCACATATCCTCCACATACCCACATAA
Source organism: Eonycteris spelaea (assembly GCA_003508835.1). Classification (NCBI taxonomy): domain Eukaryota; kingdom Metazoa; phylum Chordata; class Mammalia; order Chiroptera; family Pteropodidae; genus Eonycteris; species Eonycteris spelaea. Next base: position 10,787,995 of record PUFA01000007.1, read on the forward strand.
TGTGAACGCTATATGAAAATTTACTTTTAAAAATTATTTTTATAATTTTAAAATAGGAAATAAATAAGACCAATCAGAAAGTGGGGAGAACCCCAAATGGAACAGATATTAACACATGATTTAAGTGTAGTGCAAATGAATAACATAATCACATTAAAGGGGATGGAGAAGAACAGAACTAACCTAAGTAACTTTGAAAAACAGTATCTTGATTGGGTATTGGAAGGTTAAAGACCCAGAGAACTGCATGTGCGTGAATTCTGTAATATTGTCAGCAGATGTTTCTCTCAAAGATATATGTTTGGCAATTCTGAAACAACTTTATGGGTATGCTAAAATTGAACAAATAGGTAAATATATTGTTGGTGATAAGAACTGAGATTCTCACTATTGGAGAGAGAATTTAAAAATAAAAATCGAAGAAAAGCTGCAGTGTTGATTGGAATTTGACGTATAAGCATAAACTCGTAGTTTTTAATGTATGTAAAGATAGATACAAACTATAGATGTGTGTTACGTGTAGGTTAAAATACCTAAATATCTTTCCTAGTTCTGTCTACTACGAGGGCTTAGAAACAATGACACCCCGGTAGTAATATACATGTAGCACCTAGATCTTGGTTTCTAATCTTCACTCTGCAATGAAAGGAACCAGGGCTCCTAGGAGAAGCAGTTGATTCCAGGGCTGAGTAAAAAAAATATATAAACTGGCCCTGGATATCTCATGATATAGAATATAAGGAAATGTTCAATATAAGATGGGGGCCTGTTGAAATTGTTGTTTTGGTCAAGAGCCAACCAGAGGGAGCTCCTGATGGCCAAAGCTTTAACAATTAGATCAGTGAAATAAGTAACAGTGTTGGATTATAACTTATGGAACAAAATATATATCCATGGGTACACACTGATATAAATAAATGTTTGGACAAGTATATAAATGAAGAGAAGGCAAAACTCTTTTTTACTATAATTATAGTTAATGCATATATAAGGGAGGGAGAAAATAGGACATCATCAAAATTTGTTCTTTAAGATATTTACTAACTACAAGAAAGATAGTGAGTTTATAGTGGTGAAATGAAGCTGACGCCAACTTAACGAAGTGATAAAAGTCAACATCACTAGCAATAAAGCTATATTGATATCATGAATTCTTTGATATTCTTTGATAAAGATATAACATCATTTGTGTAGTTCTTGCCAAAAACGCATAACCTCACTCCATCACAAGAAAATATTAGACAAGCCCAAGTTTCTCACAAAATATTATATAAAATATCTGACTAATACTCTTCAAAATTTCAAGGTCATAAAAGACAAGAAAATACTGAAGAACTGTTGCAAAATACAGGTGACTCAGGAGAGATAAGAATTAAATGCAATGAGGTAACTCAAATAAGATCCTGGACAAAATCCTAGAACTCAAAGACGACGTTAGCAAAAAAAAGAGGGAAATTCAAATAAGGTCTGTGGTTTAGTTAAAAGCATTATACTAATGTTAATTTCCTTGTTCTGATCATTGTGCTAAGGTTACGTCAGATATTGACAGAAGTTGGTGAAGGCTATATGGAAATTCTCTGCTACTGTTGCAACTTTTCTGTACATATAAAATAAATTAAAAGGAAAAAGTTAAAAATATATATAATGTGTTCAGTGAAAATTATTTTAAAAACAGCTTTTGGACATATGTCCTTTAAAGTTTTTTGAAGTGCTTATATAGCCCAGCCTTTTCACCATGGCTTGCAAAGAATGATATCATTTGACCCATTCTTACCTTCCTGTCATCTAAAATTCTATGCTACCCACACTGGTTTTCCCTCTGTTCCTTGAATATGCCAAATGAACAGTGTTTCTCTCTCTCTCTCTCTCTCTCTCTCTCTCTCTCTCTCTCTCTCTCTCTCTCTCCCTGATCTTCTCAAAATGGGATACTTCTTGTTGTTTAGCTGAATATGTTCATCAGATTTTACCAGGTTATACTGTGTTTCACAAAAACAAAGTCTTCTTTCTTGCTTATGTTACATGGCTGATCCATTATGAGGTAGCTGTGGATCTGCTCCCCAGATCTTCTTCATCCTAGAATCCAGCACAGAGACCAAACCCAATCTGGCATATGCCAAACTCATGGCAGAGAAAAGAGAACAAGTTGCAAGCTGATGAAATCAAACGTCAGTTCTCAGAGCTTCTCTGTGGAGCTGGCACGCTGTTGCTTGTGCTCAGATTTCATTGGTCAAAGCCTATTAGATAACCAAGCTTGATTCACATGGTAGGGAAGGAAACTCCTCCTGTAGAAGACAGTGCAGTCATATGTTGGGGATGTATGATCTTCTTATAGGGAAAAGGGAGGGAATTTGGAAATAATCATATAACCTATTTCAAGATATCAGCTCACATAAAACCATCTCAGAGGAATCTTTTTGTAACACCTATACCTTAAATCATCCCTCTTCCCCAGGTCACTTAATATTCTATTCTATAATTTTATTTTATTATCACTTTCTGAAATTATCTTACTTTGTTAAGGTTTGTTTTTATTATTGGTCTCTCTCACTAGAATGCAAATTCTATGGAGCAGTTCCTGGCCTTTAGTTAAGTACTCAAATATTTTGGGGGTAAAAGGAAGACAGAGTCTGGAGTTCCTCCATTTCCATGTCTTTATATAATCTATCATATACAATGTTTCACTGATAGTGGGCACTAATAAATGTTTGTTAAATGAATAAACAAATGCATTTTTATACTGAATAAAATTAAAGGTGGAAAATATATTTATACACACATTTTTAATGGCTATGACTACCACCAAGAGAAAAGAATCTCCTTATTAAGAAGGGACATTTTTATGCATTGAATTTTTCTCCAAGTACCCTTGGACAAAGTAGATGAAATTTAATTTTTCTTATGGAGTTCCAGCTAACCTCACCTATAAATATAATGTCTGAGGATTTAGTTTGGCAAATGCAGAGCAGGTCTGCAGAAGGCAAATTAGCAATTTGTCTTGGAAGTGAAGCAGCAGCAGGATGGACGATTGGAGGGGGCTGGAGCGGAGGAAAACCACCGGCAGAGACACTCTGGTCTTTCAATACTGCAAGTGCTTTTTTTCTTCTGCTGCTGGTAAGAGCTACTTTTGGTAGCTCATTTTAATAAATGGGACTTCTCTGCAAAATTCTTTGTTCATTGTCTTCTTACACTATCTGTGAGAGTTTTGTATCCTTTCCCTGTTTGAGTTCTCACATTTAAAAAAAGGCTAAATGTGTTCTAGTTTCTTTCAATGGATATGACTCTATAAGGTTGTTTGTTTAGCAATGACTGCTTGTAGGCCCAAAATAGTCACAGACCCACTCAGATTGAGCCTTATAGAGAGATGGAATTGGTGCTTTGAGTGCAAAACTCTTGGGAAGACTTTGCCTTCCCTGATCATAGATTTTTCACTATTAATAGTTAATTTCTGTGGTTTTGAACTAGACGACCAAGATATGAAGGTTATAAACTATCTTACTAGGAAAAATATTTTGATTCTTTTCTTAAAGAAGTTTTAATTGGGTTCCAGGGTAACACATTAGAGTGGGATGTCATCGTTGGGAAATGGAACATGGAAAAGCATGAGAGGAATAGAACTATGAAGTCAAAGGGTCCATGAAGACAAACATTTTTATTTTCCAAGTTTACCTTGAGCTGGCTTTGACCTTAGAGTAAATTACCCACTGTTGTAGCCATAAACTTGCAAGATGTTATTGCATTGACTGAATTAAGATGTGGTCTATAATGAACCCTGTTTAAGAAGTTTCAGTTATGGGAAGTTATCAATGGATCTATTATTTCGGTAGTCCTTCAAGGGCATGCTTTCATAGTATAGATGTCATTAGAGTGAGTTTCTAGTATATTTACTTCTCTTCAATCTTTTTCAAATACAATTTGATTCTAGACAGTAAACACTATTTACAATGGTACTAATGAACTGTGAATTTTTGTAGTGAGAGATCCTTTTTAATCTTTAGTTTGCCATTTGTCAGCGACATATAGTTGAGAAAGATACTTAACCTTTTTAAACCTCTGTTTCTTCATTTGAAAAATGGCTATATTAAAAGTCTCTACCTCAGAACATGTTGTAAGGATTAAATAAAAACATTTTTGTATGGTGTCAGGATATCATTGGTTGTAGGTCACAAAAATCTAACTCAAAACAATTCAAATTTATTAGTTTATGCAATAAGGAATTGAAAACGCAAGGCTGGCTTTAGGCATGGTTGGACGGAGACAGTCAATGAACATATTCAAAATTTGCCTCTTCTGCAACTGTTGGCTCTGTTTTTCTTTGGCTTGGCTTTATTTTCAAATTGTCTCTCTTCAAATGTTGACAAAGATGACCACCAACAGCAAGCTCCAAACTTACATCTTACAGCTTAGCAACTACAGTGAAAAAGTATACCCTTATTTCCATGATTCCAGCAAAAGTCCTAAGACCAAAGCTCATTTCTGTGTCCTGGGTCATGTGCTCCAGACTGAGGCCAGGGAAAAGGATTCTTGAATTGCCTTGATCCTGAAGCCAGTTGTTTACTATTCCCACCCAAAACAACATGGACAGATACCTATTCTCATACAAAAAAGGGGGCTCTGCATTACTGTACGAAAAAAATTAAGGGTAGACAAAACAGATATTTACTACAGTATTTAAAGCATTTGACATGGTGTCTGACACCGATCAAGCCATCCATGGATATTTGCTGTTATTAACACCATCAATTTCCTGGAGAAGAAAATAGATGATGACTTTGGGCAGAGAATCCCAGGAAAAAAAAAATTGGATGACTAAAAGTTAAACAAAGATGTGAAATATGAGAGCATGACCAATTCTACTAGAACTTTCTATTCCCAGAACCATCACAGTAGCTGGCACATAACAGGTGCTCATAAATGCTTGTCCAGATAATGAATGCATGCCAGGAATCATGCCATGCTCTTCCCATCCAATAGCCATTATAACAGCAACATAATTTCTAAGCTGCTCCTTGGTCTTTTCCCAGTAGTCTGTCTCTTCTAAAGGACTTGTAGGGCATTTTAAACTTGAAAGTGCACGTGAATCATGAATCACCTGGGGATCTTGTTAAAATGCAGATTTAGATTCGGTGAGTCTGGGGTGGGGTTTGAGATGTTGCATTTCTAACAAGCTCCCAGGTAGAGCCAGTATGAGATGGTCTGCAGACCACCCTTTGATTATCTAAGGCTGTAGAGTTCTAAACTATTTCAAAGGAGGAGTTGACATAAAGCTTTCCCAAGGTTTTTCAATTCCACTGTTCAGTAGAAACCTATTTTTGGGTGTTCTTGTAGCATGTTATCTTTTTCATGAGCAAGGAGGTAAAAAATAAAGAATAGATAATTTACTTGAACAGTGGTCCTCCTAAAAACAGAAAAAAAAAAAACAGGTAAAATGTGAAAACAGAGAAGACAATGTAAAGTGTACTTTTGAAGAAGTTGATGAATCAGTTTCCAGCTTTTACAATTGTTCATCACTTATTGAGCAAATAGCTGCACTTATTGAACATGAACTCTGCACTTGGGCATTGTGCTGTACATCTACTATTTTATTTAATTGCACAATACTCTTGTGATACTGTAAACAGTGTCCCAGTTCAGAGATGAGGAAAATTATTCTCTGAGAATTTAGGACCAGCCAGGTATTCAATGGGTTTACACAATGATTTGCAATTCAGTCTCCCTCTTAATCTTTATATTTTAATCTATCAATAAAATACAATAGAAATGTTAGAGAATGCACCCCTAGTTATTATTATTAATACCAGGCATCATGTTTCTTAACCCTTTATTTATTTCCTTTAGCACTTTATGGTGTGCAAAGTATTTTGGCATTTATTGCCTTATGAGATTTGAGACTCCAAGATAAAAGTGGCTTCTGAAATAAAATACTGAAACTGCTTCCAATGGGTTTAAATGTGCATGATTTAAGAAAGAGAATATGGAATTCCTTGCATTGTGCTACTCAGAGGAGGAATGACTTCATCATCGTGTTAGCAGTCCTGGGTGCATGTAGCACGGATTGTGGGCGCTGGTGTCAGCAAGACATGGGTTTGATTCCTGGTTCAACCGTTATAGCCAACTCTGTGACCACAGGAAATGTCTTACCTTTGTTTTGCCTGTTTTCTCATATCTAGAATGTGGATGATAATTGCAGTTCCTATATCACAGGATTGTGAATATTAAATTTAATTATGCACTTAGTAAGCATGAAATTAAATGCACACACATATACAACACACACACACATATGATGGGGTCTGAATATCACCAAATAAGTCTCATTAAAGATCAGTATTTTATACTATTTCTTTTCTCTTTTGACTATAGATATCATTTTAATGTAGTTTTATCATCCTTAGTTTTTCTTTCGTCAATTTCATTTCTAGAATTTGAATTCTAAGCCCCACACCTGAGATTCATAATTGCTTCCTTCTGTTTAGGCAGCTGTAAGAAGTTCAAGTGAAAATAGTCTCCTTCTTCTCTCTGTATCTATGACATTGAACATGCATTTTCCCTCCTTAGTAATTACATGGAGGTTACATAACCTACTTGTTGACCTGGAGTAGCATTTCTAGACTAATAAAATTTTACCATTGACAGGTAAAATTTATAAGTAACGTGTGGGTAGATGAATCAGAAAGGCATATTTGCAAATGTAACAGAGCTAAGCAGAAAGATTTGAATGGATCTACACAAAGGAATCCAAGGCAAAAACAAAGTTACTCTAAGGTGTATCTGGCTTTTCCAAGCATGTCCAAGGCAGTGAGCTCACCCGCTGGAGCTAGTGGCTAATGTGGACGTTTCTGTCCAGATGTGATTATGCAAAGTCCAGCCTCTCTGACGAGCTGCTTAAATAGATAACCTTCTACCTGCAACTCCCTTTCAAAGAAAGAAGAGCTATAAATCAATCATCTCTTCCATCTAATTTTTGAAATTCTTCAGACATCTACCTCCTACGGGGGTAAAAGATGAGGAACACATTGCCAGTTTTTCATTTCTTGAGAGGCTCAGCTTTAGGGCTAAACATAATGAATTGTTGATTATTTTTTGTCTGACAGTTTGATTCCTACTCATATCCGGGGCCTCATTAAGTGTGTGTGTGTCTCATCCCTCAGATTTGTTATTTAGGTAGGAATATGAGAAAAAATTCGACTCATGTCCTAGACTTCATATGTTACAACAATTCGACCACTTAATTTTTTTTAGTAATAAAATAAAATTAATATTTATTCAGTATAAAAGTAGGATGTATTTACTGAGGAACATTTTGAAAATATAGATAAGTTATAAAAAAAAATAAATGCCTGAAAATTCTACCCCTTATAAAAACCACTGCTAACATTTAGTGTTTAGTTTTCCTCATCTATTTTTTATTTTGTGCATTTATGTGTTTATTTTTAAAATATATTGAGAACTTAGTGTATAAATCATTTTAAATGTTGTTTTTTCACATTTAATATTATACAAAGAAGATATTTCAACATCACTAAATAGTTTATAAAAGTACTTTTTTCTTTATTTTTTCTTTTTATGCTTTCACCCCTTTCATCCATTAAAACTTTAAAAAATATCTATGTGACAATTTCATTATAAAAATGTGCTATAATTTATATACCAATTCCACTATTATTATATGTTCAGTACCTTCATATGTTGCAGTTTTATAAATCTGAGGTTGGCAAAGTTTTCTATAGAGGGCCACATGGAAAATATTTTCAGCTTTGTGGACTATAAGGTCCTTGTGACAACTACTCAACTCTGCTATTGCAGAAATAGCCACTGACAAATGTAAATGAAGAGTCGTGGTGGTGTTCCAATAAACTTTATTTACAAGAACAGATGGCAGGTGGGATTTGACCTAAGGGCTATCGTTTATCCAACTTTGAAATAGATGATGCTGAGATAATCATCTTTGCACATAACATCAATAATTGTTAGAAATGGAATTATGGTTTAATCAGGATGAATATTTTAAAGGCTCTTAATATACATTTCTCACCAAAAATATTGCAAAAATTATACTCTATCAAGTGAGAATAAAAGTTCTGATTTTTCTGTACAGTCACCAACATAGGCTATAATCATTAAAAAAATGTAATTTGATATGCATGAATCAGTGATATATCACTTTTTGATTTATTTTAATTATTATGTTTAAAAGGTACCTGAATAATTGTATATTTATAGCTATTTTTTTGTGTTCAAAATATTTTGTGACATAGAGGAGGGTTTTATTGCATGACATTTAATTTTTTTCTTAAAATCGAATATTAAAAATTGACTCTAACACCAAATTTAAGGGAGACACATCCAGAGGTTGAACATAAAAGGTAACGTTAACCTGGGTAAGGTAACTATTGTAACAAGCAAGCTTTAAATCTCAGTAGTTTAATACAAACGAGTTTGTTTCTCACTCGTGACCCAGTGAGAAACACTGCGTCTTACTTGTCGTAGTTGACTCTGTAGGTCTTAGTTGACTCTGATCTGTGGAGTCATTCAGGAATGGAAGCTACCAAAGGCTGTGCCATCCTCAGCGCTTTGTTTCCTTGCACATCAAAATCCAGCTTGCAGCTGGGGAACCACAGTGTAGGGAAGGTGGACCTTCCCTTAAACGACTGAGCTCGAACGTGACATATTACCATCGCTCATGCACCACTGATGATAACGTCACATGGCTTTACCAGGAGGAAAACAGAAATGCAGGCCAGCCCTACATCCAAGAAGAGGAAATGGCTTTGGGAAACAACTGGCCAGTCTTGCCCCACAATTAAAATTTAAACTCCAGATTTCAGAACTTTTTTCTAAGTCCTTTTATTGTTTATGGTGAAGACTAGTACTCTTTATAGAAAATGTTGGCTGGTGAACACAAATACGAAATGTATATTTCTATAAGAAAAAAGAGAACCAATTATACAACTATAAATAATTTTGGTTTGGGGACTCTTACACTAAAAATATTAAAGTGTATCTTTTTGCATTTTTAAAAATAATTTGCTATTATAACAGTATTCAAAATTTGCACGAATTTTTCTACTTTTCTCAAGAGTAAGAAGATTTAATTAAGCATTGCTTTAACTCACTGAGTGAAGCCAAATAGAAAATCTGTAGGTTAAATAGCAAAAAGGGGAGCATCTGTGAAGAGAAAATTTAAATGTAGTGTGTCAAAACAATTTCTGCAATTAATCACTATTAAGTAAAAAATAATAACATCACACTTGACATACTAATACAATCTTCCGAACAATGAAGTTAAGAAAATAGAAGCACAAAGAAGAGATCATTAGAGATTTATGTACAAGATCAGAATGAGAAAGCTTTAAAGGTTTTTTAGATAAATGAGATTGCAAATGGAAATTGGTGCTTGTTTCTTTTGATACTTATGTATGGTCTTTCATTAAGAATGCTTAAAAGCAGCAGGTCACCCTACCCCTTCTCATTTTAGGTTGTTTATACTAATACAGGATAACCTGGCCGGCAAAGCACAGGGAAGTGAGGAAGTCACTCAGTAAAGGCAGTTTAGACCAGAAATTCCAAAAGAATAGATTAACATTGTCTGTCTCTAAACTCTTCAAAAACGACCATAATTGTGCCTTTTATATGTTACCCCGTGCTCCAACTGCAAAATTCCTCAACTCCCAGGAGGAACCTCATAGAGATGCTGTGATGTTTGATTTGGCACTATTCACGAACCTTGGCAGATGATCAAATAGAGGGCACGGAAGTGCAGGAAAAGCCTTAAAAACTGTCTTCGCTGTTGTCGTTACTGCCTTCATGAATTGAAATCTCAATGGTAAGCCTAAAGAAGTCATAGATATTAACCGAGCGTGCATAGCTACAATTTAGATATTTAGCACACCTTGACATGGAGAAATGCAAATGTACAGCTTTATGTGCTTTCTCTTGAATTGTATTTGTCTCAACTTCAAATAATTTACTTTCTTAAAATAATTAAGTGTTTTTTGTTCCAGAACTCTTGGATTAAATGTGTAGGCAAGTCTTCGCTTTGAATTAAAAAGATCTGGGTTCCAATAAGGATGCTACCAGTTCTTAGCTCTATATGTAGCCTTGGGGAAATTGCTGAACTCCTTAGAGCCTTGGTTCATGTGTCCATTAAATAAATAATGCCCAGCATACTTCATTGTATTTCTGTTAGAAGCAAATAAAATTATATAGTATAAAAATAGTACAGAGGAAACATTTAGAAAAATGTAAAGAGCCGTAATCCAGAAGAAAATCTACTAGATTTTTTCAGAATTTAAAAGATAAATGTAGAGAAAGCCTATTAGAAATAAGCAAGCAAGAAAGAGAGAGAGAGAGAGAGAGAGAGAGAGAGAGAGAGAGAGAGAAAGAAAGAAAGAAAGAAAGAAAGAAAGAAAGAAAGAAAGAAAGAAAGAAAGAAAGAAAGAAAGAAAGAAAGAAAGAAAGAAAGAAAAGAAAGAGATAAGAGAAAACGGACCCAAAGTTGGGAAAGCCATGCTCCTATGGAAATGATCACCAAATGGTGGAAATTCTAAGCCAGGAAATTCTTAAATGTAACTTAATCATATATTTGGGAATCTTTTTTGAAATGGATTTGATGATCTTTGGCCAGTTTTTCTCAGCTTTTTCTTTCTTTCTTCTTTTCTGTCTGTCTGTCTGTCTTTTCTTCTTCTTTTTTATTCACAGAACGTAAACTCTGTTGGTTAAGTTCCCTGATTTATTATAAGGGTGTAGAGTAAGTGCTCATTAAATATTTGTGGAATGAATGTGTTGATAAATTAATGAATTCATTAACTTAAAATATTCTGTGCTATTCCTTGTGTTAGTTGTTAAAGTTGAAAGAATTCTTACACCTTACTTAAACCTTACTTACAGATATAGTTTCCATTCTCTGCAAACTCCTAGTAAAGTGAGGGAAATAGGTATATAAATATATAATAAGTTCCATGGTCTTGGTCTTACTGATTCTTATGGAAAATAATCACAAATGATAATAAATAAATTACAAATATAATAATAAAAATATATAACATATAATAATGTGAGTATATAATTAAAATAAAATATATACAAATACATTAAATATATAACAAAGTAAAAATAATGACAAATGTGAATTGAAGCTGCCCCATAATTTTCATTTAATTTTTTAAAACTTTCTTTTAAATTCTCATTCGTCTCACTCAAATTATAAAATTACATATATAAAGTACTTAAAAGATCACCCTAAGCTTATTCCCTCCCCTCTTCCCCCACAAGTAATTATTGCTATAATTAGTCCATATCTTTCTGAGATTTTGCATGTATGTACATAAACACACATACATTATTGCTTTACAAGTGTATGCTAATTACAACAAATGTCTGCACGTATATTCTTCTAAAACTTTCTTTGAACAATAGGCCTTGGAAATCTATCCATACTAGCACATCTAATCTATCTCTTTTTTCTTTTTCCAACGCTGCAGTAGTGGCCGTGACGGGGCTGCTTTTCATACATGGAACCCACGGAGGTGTGCAGTGAGCAGCCCGCACAGCTGTTTGTGGGAGCTCTTCGCCCTGCTTACATAACATGCATGAACCACAGCTCATTTAGTTATTCCTCTATTTATGGACATATAGGGTTTTTCCAGTTTATCAGCATTACCAATAATGTTTTAATAAATATCTTTATACAACCTAATTGCTAAAATGTCCAGATGAGTCTAATGAAATTATTTAGCTATTACAAATCCTAGATTTGGCACCAGAAATTTCTTTCTAATTTTTTTATGTATTGTATGTACACTGAACAGTAGAACTAAAAAAACAAAAACAAAATAAGCCTTTTGAGAAATTGAGAGAGACAAATAGCCCCCTTTAACTCTTTAAACTCAGAAACTTCGAAAGGTCAAAGACTTGCCCCTTTATTTTGCATTGCAACATGCACAGAAATTATACTTTTCCAAGTCAGTGTTTTTGCCTCAACCCTGATTTGATTTAGTTGTGGGAATCTGAAGATATAATATGGACATACTATTTGAAGTAAGTGGGGTTTTATGTGTTTTTGAATGGCAATATTTCTTTTCTACAAAAGATAACTTTATGACAAGTCACATTTATATTACACTGCTTTGACATTATGCTTTTATAGATTCATATAGCTTGATGCATTCAGCAGAGATAGGTGCTTCCCCATAATTCCTTTGATCATTTTTTCTGAACAAAGTGCTTTTGAATATTGAGGGCTGTTTGTTTGAGACGCAGGCACTTGTAAACATGTAGATGTCCCAGAGGAGCTATGTATTGCTCAGGTAATAGTTCAGGGACCAGTTCTAGCTGGTGCCAAAGATAGCCTTCAGTGCAGGACTCTTAAGGAAACATGGACTAATGAAATTGACTTAATGAAATAGCTAAATGTTAGAAATGACATCTTTAAAAGGGGAAAAATGAACAACAGCCTCCTTGTTGTCATTTGGCTGTGATTTGTGGTATTGATTCTGGCCTTTAGCTGGATCTCGAACTAAGTACAGCAGAGGTCCAATTACCTTGACCTCAGATGGAATGTTTACTCTATTACGGAAAGAGCTGGCTTCCTGTAGTTGAAGAAAGGATGGTGGAATGGAGGCTGGGAGGAACAGAAGGCTGGAGAAAGAGCAATGGAAGCCACTCCCCAGGCCTGAGGGTCAAAGGCTAAATTCAAGGACCAGATGAGGCTGCCTCCTAAGTGGGAGCCTGATAACCTGAACCCAGCTGCAGTTTGTTTGTTTTTCAAGATATTTGGTAGAGGAGTCTAAAGCTGTAAGCGAGTCTGAGTCTTCTCACATTGGCCCGTGAGACCTACAGGGTCTGGTTCTGTGTCTGGGACAGCCTGCCTGACAGCCTTGGCAGGGTTGAAGCACTCATCTCTGCCTTTACATTTGCATAAATATTACGACTCAACTTGCTCCTTGACTTAAAGTCACTGAATTTTCAAACTGTAAAGGAGCATAAATTTACCTATCTAAACCTCTTTCATTTGAAAGATGAGGGCAAGACCCTACGTGGACAAATGACTTCTGAGGCTAGGTCATTCAGTGAGCTACTAAATCTACTGCTTGATTTCTCTTTGGGATATCTGACAGTTCCTGACTCTTCTTCCTCCTCTTCCTCCGGTCCTCCTCATAATTATCATTTCCACCATCATCATCATCATCACGGTTTTCCTTGAATGTACTCTTGTATCTTCTGCTAATGATACAATTCCATCAGCATTCAGTGGCAAGGACCTAGCAGTTTCTGTCCTTATTGTATAATGAAAAGAACTCCAGAGTTGGAAGCACACACACTTGGATGTAAAAACAAACTCTACCCTTTATTTTTCTCTGAGTGACCTTGAAAGCCACTTTATTCCTCTGAGCCTGTTTACTTGTCTATAAAATGGAGGTAATAATATCTGCTTGAGAGTTACTAAGAGGCTTAAATGGGGCGATATCATTAGTTGTACAGTACTTGGTGCATGGAGGGTCCTCAGTAAATAGGAACTGGAATCACTATTAGTTTTGCTGCTATTATATTATTATTATTATTATTATTATTATTATTATTATTATTTCTAGTAGACTTGAGTTTGAGTCCTGACTCTGGTATCTAAGCTTGGACAAGCCACTTCCTCTCTGAGAGCCTCATTTGTAAACTGTGCAGTTGGACAAGAATTTTTCTAAAGCTCAGCGTGTATGCTTTGTGATTTATCATGATACAGTGGTTACTCAGCTTTGGTGTACACACCAATGACCTGGAGGTCCCATGCCTAGAGATTCTGATCCAGTAGGTCTGAGAGGGGCCTAAGAATCTGCATTTTTAACAATGAATCCAAATATTAGTTTTCTCTTGTTATATCTGAGAAAAATAATACTATCCACATGATAGGATAATGGTAAGGAGCAAATGAAATAACGTCTGTTAAAGCACTTAGCATAGTTTTTGGCACATCACAATTACCTAATAAATTGCCAACTTCTGTTATTCTTCTTTCCCTCTGTCACTTTATATAGCACATAGCCCAGTTGATAGGCTAAATTTGGCTCGTAAACAAAACTTTACCATATGTGAATTAAATGCAGATATTTAAAATTAGAAGATTTCTGAATTCTTTTGAAATTTCGAGAAACCTGGCAACGCCAAGCTTCAATGATTTATAGTGGCTGTTTCTGGACATTTGCTTAGATAAGCTTTGGACACGAGTTCCCCATTTGAACCAGTCCCCCCTCACTCTGCTCATTTACATTTCTTATTTGTCCCCTGTAGGCATTTGGGTTTGTAGATTCTGTTACAGAATCTAATTTAGCCTCTCTATCCAGAGTTTGAGAAGAGCTAAGAGATTATCTTCTCATGGTATTATTCTGGCTATTCTAGATCAATTAACCAGCTGTCCCTGGGCAGAGGCACGTCCCAGGCACAGCTCCCTCTTAACCTAGCAAAAATAATGGAGAGAGTAGTTTGTCTTCATAACTTTTATGATTTAGTGGCATGATTTAGGATGAGTTCCAAGGGGTAGCAATATGAAAGTCTACTGAAATACTTTGCTAGGGAACTTAACCCAAGCTGAGATGTTGCCTAACAGAATCAAAGCAGGGTTTAAAGTCAGCTGCTGCCTTTATCACACACTCAAAACTTGGCAGAGGAAGTTCTTTGGGTTGGGACCACATAAAAGAAATCAAGGCAAGTGAAGGATGGTTGAAGAGAACAGATGGACTTGGACATCTTATACTATCAGAGTGATGCTGTGACTTCCAAAGATACCTGCTTGGATGCTCTGAAAGTTATCATCATCTTTTGTATTTTTTTCCTCTAGCTATGAGTGTCACACATGAAAAAAAAAATGAGGCAAGAAAAAGCTTTATACAAAGGTATTGAGGCCACATTTGTCAAACCCAGAATCCCACGCAGATTTGGGAACTATGTTTCAAGCTGAGCTCAAAACTTTCAACTCTCAAAAGTGCTACTTAACCAAGTGAAAGGCAATTTTCCAGCTCAAAGAAAGGCAGTTCTGCAAGGTTCAGGAAAAAAGGTCAGAAGACTCCTTGTACATCAATCAGCTCCTGGAAAACAACATGTCAATGAGTTAAGTGAACACGAATCAGGCACATATGGATTGAATTTCCCTCGAAATACTCCTGGGGTCCAAGTTTAAGGGGTGGAGTGGAGGAGGGGTGAGAATCCTTAGGAAAATCTAATGTACTTTTCTGCAGACCCCCAACAGTTGAAAATACTTCTGAGATGTAGACTGGCCAGGTTGCAAGTCCTGCTGGCCTGAATTGATGTTGAGGCCAGCTGACTTTAGTTTCTGGAGATGAGAGTACATCTTAGGCCCATATGACAGCTCACGACTTCCCTGCCTTGATTTAAACTTCATTTCATGGCATGGAGATAGGGAGATCTGGTAGAAGATGGCTTTGAAGTTGCAGGGAAGGGAAATAGATTTATTTCAGAGAAAAAATGAACTGTAAGAAACATTCAAGGTTACCAGTCATTGCCAGTAGCCTATGTTACTAAGCAAGTAAATCAATCCTACTATGCTTTCTTTCTTTATGGAATCATAAGAAAAGCAATTGAGAATTAATATAGATGTGGAGGTGGGGAGAAGCAAGTACAAGAGAATTTTCCTAAGACCATTCCATGTGGAAGTATGTGGCATAATGGAATATGCTTTATAAATAGAGGTTCTTATAAAATCTTAAGAAAGAGAACAATGTAGCTTTAAAGTCTGTTCTAACTCCAAACACTAGACAATAAATATAACGAGTAAATAACTTTCAGATTTTGCATTTCATATGAGGTTCATACATGTTGGGACTATTTAAATCTGATTTTATGTGAAACTGTAAGAATCCTAAGTCAATAATAAGCTATTTTCATAATATCCGCATTGTACCTAAAATTGATAAGTTCCAAGTTCCTTTTTTAAGAAACTTCATAGAAAACTTAAGCTGAGAATCTTACATTTTAAACTCTTTAAAAGGAAATCTGTTGAGAAACAATATGCTTTATTTATTTATTTATTTATTTTTGTTTTCTAGGGCATTTCGTAGTTGAACTATAATTTCTCTTTAGGAAAGGTACCAAACTAGAAACTTCTCGGTGGCAGAGGGAACATTATGACCTTTTCCTTGCCCTTTTCTTTCTTCTTTCTTCTTTCTTTCTTTTTTTTTTTTAAGGCAGGAGGTAATCAGAGATAAATGTTAATGGTTAAAACAACAACAACAACAACAAAAGAAATGATGCATTGTCCAGAGAAAAGTTTTTTTCAGAATTGTCAAATTGTGTAGACAGTGTTCAAATGGCTCATTCATTATCAGCAGCACTACCAAGTTGAAAACATACTTTTTCTAGTCTGCAGTTGATTGATGTACATTACTCATATCAGGCTAATGGCACTTTATTTTCCAACAGTAGCAAGTAATGAGTGACCTTGAGTGCATATTGTTTTCCTGAAAGGGTTTGTTGCTCTGCTACCTTCATAAGCACCCCAAGGAAACACAGCCCCTGTATTGGTGTTTTGCAGCAAACCTCATTTCTTTCATAGCTTTCTGTAAAAGAATTTGATACAGGGATAGAAGCTAACCTCAGTGAGTAAATGAAATATTGATCCATGCTACTCTGGCCTTGCCTTCACCTTGTCCCAGGGCGGTGAGTTACTGACTTTTCCGTTTTGGCTGTAATAGGAATTATTACAACAGGCCTGTGCAAGTAATTACTTGGCATGGTAAAAAAGGAGGGTCCATCATATATTTCTGTAGAGACGTTAGTTTCCATCAGCCCAGCAGTCTGCTTTTTTGGCTCTGTCTTTCCAACTCTTGATTCAATTCTTTTAACCATCATTAATCACACTCCTTGTCAGCAGAAGTTTATCAAAAGTATTAAGTGAACAAGGTTGCCTGGCCTCCTTAGAAAAAAAAAATCAGCCAACACGGGGCTGTAAATTTCAAAATATGGAAGGTTGGTTCCGTGATATATATGAGTGTCTCTTCAGCTAGAATGAGCTGTTTGTTTTAGTGATAGATATTATAGTTTGAGCTGTGATAGAATTCTTCTCAAGTTTATATGTCGTGGGCTATCGTTTATGAGAGACCATGTGTTTCTAAATGGTGAAGGTCATGGCTGATGGCAAAAGTAAAAGCAGTGGTGATTCATTAAAAATAGTTAATAGGGCCTGTGGCTGACAGGATAAATAGGAACATGTGGCTTGCCAACCCACCAGCACCTAAATTGACATTCGGTCCCAGCTCACCACTTCCAACTGCCAGAGCCGTGAGCCGACAGACAGTGGGCAAGATCTCTCGTTAAGAGCAGACGCAGAAAAACTTTTGGAAACACAACTGCAGATGATCCATTGCAACTCACTTCCCTGCGTCTGGCCACGTCTATTATTTATTTTTACTGATCACGAATATGTTCACGATACGAAATTCAAATATCATAGAAACACATGATGTAGAAAAATAAACACCTGCTCTATTATATCTGAAACATTCAATTTCTTTAAAAAATGATCTGAAGCAAAATATGGTATAATGTTAGGATTTAATAAAGCTGAGAGATGGTTCCATGAGTGCCTCTTATGTTAGTTTTTTTCTATCCCTGTCTGTTTGTTTGAAATAGTTTCAACTAAAATTTTTTCAGTTTTCACAACTAAAACGAAGTCCTCCCCACGCTGTAAATCCAATCTCCCAGAGAGAATCAGTTTTATCACTTTGTGCATATCCCTCTAATTTATTTTTCTTTACCATATATCTGTGGGTATATACATATATACATTTTACTTTACCATATATATGAACATATATACGTATATAGTAAAGAAAAATAACATATTCAATAGGATAATTAAATATACATACAAAATATATATTTTAATATTATCTCATGCTATAATATTGGTTCACAACTTGCTTTAACAATATCCTAATATTTAAATGTGCATATTTGAATGAACTCATTCATCGTTTCAAAAAATATATCAATTGTTACCTTATATAGAGCCAGAGGTCTACTTACAGTTTGCATTTAGCATTTTCTAATAAATGCCTCTGCTCCCCGTCCTAATATAACATGCATGCAGTCCCCTTTAAAACCTTCCTGGCTAATTTGGAGACTCCTAAGAACTTGAAAACTAAAAGGGTTTTGCTGATTAAGATCAATAGAGTTTGACGATCCATTTAAGTGTAAATGGACAAAGGAATGTGTGGGAGGAGAAGGTGTGGAAGCAGCCCTTAGGCCATTTCCAAATGAGCAAGTATGGATTTTCTACACGTGACTTCTCAAGAAGAAGGTTTTAAAAAACAAAACTCTTTGGGAATTTGTTGTGTTTTTGGTATTTGGGTGTTTTTGTTTTGTTTTGTTTTGGTTTGGTTTGGTTTCTGTTTTTCCTTTCTCTCTAACTTGAGAAGTCAGTAAAAAAATGGCACAGTGGCTTGAAATCAGACTGGGAGAGAAACATCTTCACTTTTCGCTTTAGATCGCCTCTTTTTTCTAGAAAGACAAATGATCTAAGATAGTTAGTAAGTGATTGCTGCCCCCGGATAGATGGAAAATGGTAATAACCGAGAGGCAGTGCAGGAACAGTTTCTGAATTCATTAGACAAGCTTCAGAGCATACAACGAAAACAAAAACCAAAAACAACCCCACAAAGTTTCATGTGAAGATATAAGAAAGAAGGAAAAAATTAAGTAGGAGAAAAAAAGAAGAGGTAACTAAGTCTCTGACTTTCTCACTTGCAACTGGAGCTTTTGTCTGCTCTGCCTGCAGAATCGAGCTGGGAACTCCGGGCTATTCTGCCTGTGTTTGCAGTCTGGATGGCAGTTGTGCCCAGAAAACAACAGTCTCACAGCAAGAACCATCCCTGTCCATGCTATGAGCAGGCACAGGTAATCCTACAGGACAAAGAGGTTGGGATTTTGCAAACTAAGTCCTCAACCTAAACTTGAGTTTTTTCATTTGTTGGCAGTTTAGGTTTTGGGGCTATCATCATTACAATAAAACTGCCTGGGCAATAGCAGTACATTCAGTTAAGAACTTTTCAGCAAGAAGATAGAACTGCCTCACAATTAACGTGTTTACAGGGAAAAGCACTTAGCATCAAATCAACTAGAGAGGACAAGGGAAATGTGTTGTGCTTCGCGCAAGGCCAAGTGGCTATGGGCATGGAAGATGTTTTTAGATACCATCATCTTGAAGAAGACATTTATAGTGGTTACAAATTGGCTTTTTATGGAGAAACTAAGACTGTTTCTAACCTATTGCACTGATATTATATTTAGTTAATATTTTATGAAAGAAAAGTCCTCCCATTAGAGGTAGCAAATTACTTTATAATTATAGTACTTCACAGAACAGACTGCTTTGTTGTATGGCAAAATCACCAAATATAGCCGCCTTTTCTTCATCACTTCTTTGCTGAGTCCTCTGGTAAGTAACTGACTCTCCTTCCCATGATTTTTTTTTCTTTATTTCAAATATTAATTTAATTTGAACAGAAAATCATGTTGCATATTTGGTATGGGTTAATGAAATATAGATGCAGAACTTTCACTGAAGCAGGGCCGGAGCACACTGGGGATCCGAGGTAAGCAAAGATGCCCCCTTCACCTTCCAGACTCTGGTGACTCCACACCTCTCTGACAGTGACTACGAGCCATTAAACATGATAGGAATCATGACTGTAATGAAGTGGTGAGTAGAATAGAATAAAATGTTTAACAGAGAATGCAGATTGGGAATAGAGATTGGGCTATTTTTTCTTCCTTCTTTTTCTGCTTTTTTTCTATAATCAACAAAGAGAAATAATAGAGCTAAGTTCCTAGCAGACAAGGAACATGTTATATTTATTTTTGTATTCCAGAGACATCACATGGTTGGTGCTAAATAAATGTTGCCACGAAAAAGCCTTCCTTTGATTGAAATGTTCTGTGTAGCAGAAGCTGTTATTGCCCTGACATATGCTGTTAGCAGTCCTCATTGCTGTGCACACCGATGGAGTCTTACTGTTGGCACCTGGGACTCTGCCTAGGGACTTTTTCTGACCCAGGAAGCAATTTTCAACTAGTGATAAAAGGGCATTGGTGAATAAATCCCTTTGCTTCTCACCCCTCAGGCTGGACAACTCAAAGGGGTATTCCACAGACTTTTCCAGAAGTCCCCAGTGGGACTGAATTCCAATTACTCACACAGCAATCTGCTCGTGAACATTTCCTATTGTCATTTCCTTTCCTTCCTTGTTTCACTTGTTCATGCCCCTCCCAGTACTTCCAGGGATTGCTTCTTGAATGAACTACGTGCACTCAAATCCTTATTTCAGGTCAGGCTTCTGGGATACCCAACCTCAGCCCTGCCGCTATCCCAGGACACCAGGATAGTCACTTGGTAAGAACTGAAGCGGATTCTGTGTGCCTAACCTTGTGCCAGGTTTTGTGGAGCTATTAAGCAAGTCGTTTAAGATATTTACTCTTACATTGCTCGGAAATCCCTTGCAAATGAGCTTGAAAGATAAGATGTACACATTTAAAACAATTAGTGGACCAGATAGCAGCATTACACAGGGCTATAATAAAGTGTAAAGGGTGTTTTACAGATAATTGGAGATGAGAGCAATGAAGCAAGGTTCTACATGTACAACATGAATAAAAGTCATAAAAGAGTTATTTGACGAGGGGGAGGCTAATGGGAGCTGATGTGCAGGATTCAAAGAGGATGAAGCACTTAGCACATAAGATGAGGAAACCTTCAAACATGGTGTCCTGCATGCACTGGGGGCTCAATAAATGTGTGGATGGAAAAATGAGCAGGCAGATGAATTAGTCATCAAAACTCAGATGAGCTATGCTTCGTAGTCCCTTTACTAAACTTTTGATTTTGTATGATTTAATGCATAAACATAATCATTGCTTACATGCTGGGGTTTTACTTCACGTTATTTGCCTTCTAGTTTTTCATCTTTCTCCCCTTCACCTACCTCAACTTATCTCTCCCCTTTTGGGGATCTGCCATTTCATAGCTAGGTGACCATAGTTAAGTAATTTATTACATCTCTTTAGTCTCAGGTTTCTCTTCTATAAAATATTCTCTAAGACCCTGTGGTTTATTAAACTAGTGTCTTCCTCCCAGCCAGAAAACTCCCTTTGTCTTATCCTCAGTCCTCTCTTCTATACTTTTCTTGCTGAGCTCCTGAAAATATTGGAGTTTGTCATTGCTGAAAGAGATGACATGTAAAGTTCTTTTTAACTCTAATAAAGCATATTGAAACAAGAAAAAGAATTTGGACCTAAGACTATGTGGGCTTGAAGAAGTCACTTAATCTTTCTGAGACTCAATTTCCATTTTCAAAACATGGAACTGTTTCTTTTGTACTACTATAATTACATAAAGCATTTGGCTCATGAATGCTCAGAAAATTGTACATTTTTCATCAACTGTATTGAGATATAATTTACATATAATAAAACACATGCATTTTTAAGGACATGGTTTGATGAGTTTTGAAACATGTGACCACTCTAATCAACATATGGAACATCTTTATCACCTCTAAATGTTCTCTCGTGCTTCTTTGCAGTCCATCTACCCTTTGACCCCTGGCTCCAGGCAAACACTGATCTGCTTTCTGTCACTAAAGATTAGGTGTGTCTTTTTCTAGAGTTTTATATAAATAGAATCATATAGCATGTGCTCTTTTGTGTCAGACTTCTTTTGCTCAGCATAATATTTTTGTGATTTATTTATGTTTTTGTACATATCAGTGTTTGTGGATTGAATTATATTCCCCAAAAAAATATTTTGAAGTCTTAACTCTAGTGCGTGTGAATCAAATTAAGGTTTGATCATACTGCATATGGTGGGCTTTAAACATAATGACCAGTGAGTGTCCTTATAAGAAGAAAAAGATTTGGAGGCAGACATATACACAAGGAAGAAGATCATATAAAGACAAAGGCAGAGATTACAGTGATGCATCTACAAGCCAAAGAATGCCAACGATTGCTGGCAACCACCAGAAACTAAGAGGAAAGGAAGGATTCTTCCCTAGAGCCTTCAGAGGGAGTATGACCCTGCCAACAACTTGAGTTTGCACTTTTTCCTTCCAGAACTGTGAGAGCATACATTTTTGTTATTTTAAAGCCACCCAGTTTGGGGTAATTTTTTATGGCAACCGTAGTACACTAATGTAAGGACTAAGAATGACATGAATAGTGGAAGGTGAGGATTGTTGGGAGCTACCTTGGGGATTGGTTACTACAGGAGGGGAGAACTCACTTTGATAGAGTAGTCAGGGAATGTGATAGAATTTAGGCTGATACCCAAAGAATGAGAAAAAAGCCCATAAAGTGAGATGTATGAGAAAGAGCATTTTAGGCAGAGGCAGCACTTTGTAAAGACCTAAGGAGAGGAAGAGTCTGGTGCATCTGAGGAAAGAAGAGGAGATCAGTCTTGGCTTTTCCCTATTGGATGAAAGAGAGAAACATAGAAAATAGTCTGGAAAGATGAGCAGAGGCTAGATCACAGGAGGATCATTGGAGGGAGTTTGTTATTCAATGGGCAATAAGAAGTGTTTTAAGTAGGGGAGTGTTGCGCTTTTGATTTTAGAAGATGACTCTGGCTGCCACAAAGATTGAAGAGAGGCAAGAATGAAGTGAGAAGACCAATTAGGAGGCTGTTGTAGAAGTCCAAGCAGAAGTCCAGGCAGAAGTTCCAAATTTTGGCTAAGGGTGAAAAAATAAAAGTAAAAGGAAGTAGATAGATTACTAGAGATATAACCTGGCACTCAATGTATAAGACTCATTATTTGGATGTGGTGGTTAGAGAGAAGAAAACAGGAAGAATCGAGAATGATGCCTACTGAATTCAGAATATTCTTCCTCGGGTAATTGAAAATTCTATTAATTTAAAAAGGGTTTTTTTTTTTTTAATGGGCTCTTCAAATTTAGAGTTCTTTGTCATTTCCTATTGCCTATAGAAAGAAATTCACACCTTAGCATGGCATAAGGCCAGTCTCAATCAGTCCCTTGCCTAAAAGTCCAGATTCACCTCTTCATCCACATCTAGTCATACTGAGCTACTCATCCTTCTGGGAACATAGTATGCCTACGAAACATGTTCTATCCCCTCCGCCTGGAAAGTCCTTTCAGCTCCCATTCATGAAGGCTTCCATATGATCAAGGTGTTTCAGCACCACCCCTGCTTTGCTCCCATGGCATCCTGTGTACCATTTTCTTTGTTCCTATCCTACCATATATCAACTCTCTATCCTTCCATATGTTGTATATCTGTATTCCCATTAACCATGGTCCTCCTGGTTCGAGCAAACAAATCTAAATCTAAATCTTCTTTTGTATCTGTGTTTGCTCCTAGTACTATCTCTGGTACATTAAAGAGACTCAATTAATGCTTCTCAAATGAATAACAGAGATGGGATAAGGATATTTGACTGTTATTGGTGGATAGAATTATTTCTGATAAATGTCAAGATATAATTTTTTTCCTAAATTAGAATCAAAGAGCCCCAAAGACCCACCAGAAAAGACAGAAATGGGATACACACATTTACCAAATCATTCATTTGAAAAATACTGAACACCTAACATGGTTCAAAGCATGATAGGAAATAGAATTGGCAAAGCCTTTATTCTCATAGATACTACATTCTTTTGAGGGAGACAAAAAAAAATCAAATGTAAAAAAGTGAAAGTGAATAAGGTAACTTCAGATGGTGACAAGGGTTGTGAAAAAAATAAGAGTGATGTGATTGAGACTGAGTGACAGTCTCTGATAGGTGATTAAAGGAGACATGTGAAAATCTTAGAGAAAAATTTTACAGACAGATTCTGACTGCAAAGGCCCAAAGCAGGAAACATCATGGTGTGTTTGAGGAAAAAAAAAAAAACTCATTAATATACACTAAACTCTATTTCCAAATGCCATGGCAGGCTTTACATTTAAGAAAATCAAAGCAAACAAAATTGTGACTGTATTTTAAAATGAATTTAAAATTATATTAAAGTCATATTTTATATATATACACATGTATGACCTAATCCGCTTTCTTACCTTTCATTGCCATTAAATTTGTTTTATAAAATTTTAACGGCTATAGAATATTTCCGTATGAGTATAATACATTTATTTAATCAAATCTCCATGATAAACACAAATAAACAAATCTCTATAGTGTAAACATCTTTAATTCTAAATATTTTGCATATACGTGATCATTTTTTTGTGACAAATTCTTAGAACAGAAACTGCTAGCTCAAACACATTTTTAACAACATGACTGATTTGCCTTCAGAAAGTTCGTAATAGTTTTCCAGCTGTGCACAAGCAAACGGGCTTCCCAAGTGGCTGTAATGAAGGTTAGATGCCTGATTAGAGTTAGCTTGTTTTGTATCATATGAACAAAAAGAGAGCTGTGCAAGTTACTCCCAAGCAAAGCCACAATTGAGGTTTGAGCAGCTGTGGTTCAGGTTACCTCTATGGGCGACCTTCTATTTAGAATTGTTTCTACAATCATCCTGGCTGTTAGTGTCCTGACCCATTCAAAGTAGCTCAAAATTGGCCAGACCATAGTCAGTGGGCATGAGAGGAGCCCTAGCTAATGAAATGCCCACAGGGCTGCTTTCTGATCCAACTATCCGTTTTCTTCATGCATCTTACCTAGACAAAGTCTAAGAGCTTCTAAGCTTTGCCGAACTGATCACCAATAGGACAGGAAGCTGCCAATTTATGTAAAAGAAACATTAATGGGGGTTTGGTCATTGCTAAATCTACCAGCTCCTGCTTTTCGATGACTATTGCAACGAAGCACTTGGGGCATTTACTGCCCTTGCCCCAAAAAGGTATAAGTGAAACTGTAGGTATGAGTGGGGAAAAGTAATCTAAATGCATAGCTCTTGAATGTTTTAAAAATTAATAGTCAAGTCATTTAAATTCTCTCTTGTAATCAAAGAAATTTACAACTGGCAAGGTTTTGAGATACCATCTTGTTTTCTTTCCTCTGAAGAAGCAAAGGCCCAATTTTGATGTAAAAATATTTTCAGGAGTCCTAATTTGATAGTAATTACTCTTTAAGCTTTTTGTTTGAGAACGTACCTCACAGCAGACTATGAATTCAGAAATTATTTTCAAGTTTCTTTTAATATTCTAGAAACAAATCTGCACACCTCTAAAATAGAAGCATGTGTATAAGCCAAATATATTCCTTATTCAGTCTACAGTAGTACATGGAAGACTTGCAATAAACTTCAGGTCCATTTCTTGCCCCTTGCACACCTCAGGAGTTTGCCAACTACAGCTTGGGATTTATAGAGCTCATAATTTTACCAATGAGGAAACTAAAGTGCATGAAGTTCTTGTGAATTAGCCAAACCACCGATGTAGAAAGGAACTACATGTGGAGTCAGAATGCCTGGTCTGAGTTTTCCTTGAAGTCCCTTTCCTGGGCTAGGCTGGAACTACAACTAAGTCATTTATCACCAGAGTGATCTTGGGCAGGTCACTTAACCTCACTAAGCTTCAATACCTTCATGCACGAAATGAATATTGAATTATATAATTCATGTGAGTGCTTCCTCTGAAAGCATGAATGCTTTGTACAGATTGGCTGTTTTTACTATTATTGTTATTAACATTATTATTCATTTTGATCATTTTCATTTCCTCAATATCTCTTCTTCAGGCTTTGTGACAAACAAATTAAAGAGCCCCAAATCTTCTTTACAATTCCTTGATGGGACTCTTTGCTTGTCAATTCTTTAATTATCTAATGCAACCCCACTTAATTCAGGGCTGCAAAGAAGCCTTTTAATTTGGGGAGTCAGAAGAAACAGTTTCTTCTCTATAACTTAGAAACTAAACTTGTTTCCGGGCTATTTAAAAAAACAAAAATTCATTTGTCAGGAAACTGCAGGAATAAATTGCCTTTAACTCTTCTCCTACAATTATGTGCTATGCAGGTCCATCATTTGCAACTATCTCTTTGCAGAGTGATACTCAGTTTTTTTTAAAAAACGAAATCTTGTATATCTTGACTTGTAGGATCATGAACTCTGCTGAAAAATGCTATTATTTCTGCTATAAAATTGCTCTATTTACTGGGTTTTCATTTAAATACATTGTTAAAGCAAAACAAACATAAAACAGTAACATCCTGATTTCTCAACACCATGATTAGAGTATAGAGAAATTTGGAAGTCCTCCTTTTAACTCTCCTGTTTTCTTTTTTTTTTTCCTTCTTTTTCTTTTTTGGCTGGTATAGTCATTAGGATTACAGTATACTCAAAATGTTACCCAAAAACAAATTATGGCAGGAGCTAAGAATTTTATTTTATTTTGCAAAGGACCATCATGAGTTTATTTCAAATTGTTTTTCTATATGTATGATGATAACGTATTTGGTGTTTTTCTTTCTGGATCACACATGTATATTGCAAATGATTATATACATCAGAGACGTGTTTGTCTGAGACAAAAATAAGCATAAGAGAAAGAAGTTTTCACTATTCCTTTGACATAAATCCTAAACCAAACTGATACCACTCATTTGGGCTAAAAGCTTTCTGAATCAGCTACAATAGAAGTTGCTTGCCAACACAGGACATGATGAACTCCACAGAGATAGCGTCACAACCTGAGTTAAGTGAAAAACTGAAAGAAAGGAAAGAGTGTGAGTGAGTGGACAAAAAATATCCAGGCTGTGTGCTCACAAGAAAAAGCCTTTGTCTTGGCTCAAATATGGGTGATTTGATCTCAAACTAATCGCTTAACCTCTTTGAACATTTTTCCTCAGTTATAAAGTAGGAATAATAATGATTGTGGTCTGTTGTACCTCTCAGTGTTGTGGTGAGACTCAAACCAGATGATGAACCCAAAAGTGCTTTGTAAATTGTGAATGTCTGCAAAATCATGTAAGTTATAGCCCTCTAAAAAGACCTCCTGAATTTGTTTCCACATTCCAGGGAAGAAATTAAGTAGGCTATAAAAGGAGCCAATTTTAATTCTTTATTTTCACATAATGAAATATGTATCATCTGAGAGAAAAATAAAACAATGCTTTTATTCTTGCATCATAAAAAAACAAGAATCACTCTCTGCATACTGTGATCTTAATCATACTTTGCTGTATTTCATTTCCTCATAGTGGACATTCTTATCTGACTATCAAAGGTTAGGGTCATGATGTTGAAATTCTATATTCACTTTTATCTCCCACCTCTCTCGTAATCTGCTTGATGCAATCAGTATCAAGACTGCCTTATCTGTCTTCTAAAATATTTTTCTATTAATCACCAGGTAATTCAATTGAGACAGTAATTTCTTCTTAAATATAACTGAATGTATACAGTTTCCTTTTGATGTGCTCTAATACTCAAATGATAAATTTTATCTTTTTATATATACCTTTCTGTGAACGTTTAGAAATTATCAGCAGCTTTAAAACATCGCTGTTTACATAAAATTTTAACATAAACTATCTAAGCCAATCCCATAATAAAATATGTTATTTCCTCATTTTAAACTAATGACCAACTTAAAAAAAAAAAAAAAACAACTTTCCATACATGTTATCAGGCTGGCAAAGAATGTTTGTTTTGTTGTTTTTTAAACAGAAGTTGGGGTGTTTAGAAAGGGGTTATTATTTGTTCTTTTTAAGCAAATCTGAATTTTATATTCATTACTGTGTCATCAGTTACATTTAATTCAATTCTGTGATTCGTATCTGGGTCCCTGGTTTCTTGGGGACATGTTACTTTCTGAGCATTGTTTTAGGATTCTAGTGTTGATGTGCTCACAATAGAGGAAAAAGAAAGTAAAGTTTTACAGGTGAGTTGCATAATAAAACACAGATACAAGGTGTTTTCTTAGTGATGCTTTCATACTTTTAGCTCACAGGGTGACACTCGTGGCTGCTACTATAGTGTGTGTTTGGTGGCAGCACCCACGCAGTACACACAGCCAAAATCATCACCAGGTGATTTACCAGTGAATCAAACTGCACTTGCTTCTTTTAAGAAGAATGGTGCCTGTATGTGAAAATCATGAAGCGTGCACTGTTGGGTGCACTTGGTGGCTTATTCATTATTCTGTTTGGTGGGCTGGTGAGGTAGGAGAATAAAAAGAGTTCTGTTCACATTTCCATGTGATTTGACTCAGGCATGTTTAAAAGGTAGTTTTTGTACTAGGGAGATGAAGGTTTGATCCTGCACTGCTCCTAAGTAAATATTTATACTTAATTTGATCTAAATGAACATTGCACTTTGCCATTATTTTTTTTATCCTTGTATTTTCTCTTCTCATTAAAATTTCTGATTCTACTTTGTCATAGTTTCCATCCCGACTCAGGGTCTCATGCTCATTATATGCTGGCTCTGAGACTTGGGACAAAGGTCACACTTAAAGAAGAGAAAATCGTGTTAAGTAAAACTTGGGGGACAAATTTGAATATGGCGACAACTACAAATTTGTTATAAAAACAATGAGTTTGATTACTTTTTCTCTAGAGAAAAGTTCAACACATCAAACAAATCTGTAATAAACTTTTATTTCATAAAACATTGTTTTTAAACTTCTTACTGATTTATCTTGTTTTGAAAATAAAAGTGATTGCTTAATGATATACTGACTCTTGCTAAAGCCACAAGCCAATTATATATCTTTCCAAACAGATTTATTTCTTGGAGAGATGGAGATAGGGATGTGAAAAGGAGATACAAATATAATTTAGAATTCAATAGCAAAAAAGAATAAAAGCCATTTACACGTAAAATCAGTTGTAAGTGACAAGGGAAAAAAGGTGAGATATCTCTTATAGAATCAACTAGAATAATGAGAAAAGTATATAATGGTAAAAGTATGGCAAGAAGGAGAACCAACTGCCATTTATAGAAGAACACTGTCTCTGTGCCAGGCATATTTAGGTGTACCAAGATGTGGGTTGTAATAACTCAACTTCTTGAGCCATTTCATTTTACACTCTTTCTCTAGCATATACAGTATTTATGCCAGTTACATTTACAAAGACTAACGTGGATCCAGTGTAGCTCACCCAATGTTGAGGGCTGGGAGGGGAGCTACATGATGTTGCTGTTCTAAAGGTTCCCTCACCGGACTACTCAGGTTTCATATCCCTGACAATTTCATATACATTCAGCTCTACAAAGGTCATCATTTTCATGATTTTCTTTTGTACTATTATGCTTTGGTTTTAGTTTTGTTTCTAGTTTAAAATTGAATTGCCGAAACATTGAATTTACATGTGTTTTGTATCAGCGTAATCCTATGAATATGGTGCATAAAAGCTATAGAAAAACTTAGCTAGAGGAGAAAATATGGCCAAATTATAAAATAATTAGTGCAGGTGATGCCTTGTTAGTTTGTATAATGAAATCATTATCAATTATTGGAGAAATTGTGTTTGGGTTTAGTGTTGGGTTTTGGTTTTGGGTTTCAATGTTAGAGTTTAAGAACGCAGAAAACAATTTTTAAAAAATTAATAGCATTCTATTTTTATTTCTGATAACTTTTCAAAGGGTATTCCAGGGACAACTCTCTGAAATAAGTGTAATTATCCTCATTTTGCCATATGAGAAACTAAATCATAAATCATTTTAATGATCTGCCCAAGGTCATACATCTGGGTAAATGGTAAATTTGGGATACAAACTTAGTTCTCTCTAACTCCACAAGCCAATGTTTTAGAATCTTGTTATCAAGAGGTCATGCTTATCTAATGACTTCTTCACCAAAGGAGAGTTTGTTAGCTTCTTGCAATAGTTATACTATTGTTTAGAATAATTTTAAAAAGTTATCTTTGAGTACTACATTTGAAGGATATTTATGAAGTTCACAAAAGGATGTTTCAGTACTTTACAGTCACCTTAGAATACAACTTGACCATCTATCTTGTTGACAAGAGCTTTTGCTGACTGTAATTGCAAAATACCTAAAAGGACCAATACTTAGCACCAATTCTGTTTTTTAAAAGAATGAGACACAGGCCCTAGATGCTGAAAGAGGAATTTATAATAATGGCTTGACTGATGACAATGTTATTACCTCCTAATTAAAAAGTCATCAGCCAGTGCTGTGTTTTAAATGATTAAGTTCTGTACATTTGTTAAAAAATAAATTTGTTAATCACAGATTCAAAGATCTTAATATTTAGAGGATTTTAAGAAAGTATGTGATTCAGAACAGATAACACAGGGAAGTAGGAAAAATTTTATTTTGTCAGAAAGTTTCTCTGAAGGGTAAGTTCCATAGGAGACAATGGAATAATATATTCAAAGTGCTAGGGGAAAATACTGTCAACCTAGAATACTATACTCAGTTCAGTTACCATTTGAGTAGGATTTAGGGCCTTTTTAGGGGGTAGGTAAGGGGATAAAAGTTGAGAGCTGTGAGATCCTGGTAGGAAATACTCATAAATGCATAGGCCAATTGGAGGAACTATAGGAAACTTGTTATTTTTAAAAGAGCTCTTGATATCCTGACAGTCACAAATACATCCTGTCATTTGTGATGAGTTCTTGGTTTGAAATATTATTTTTATATTTTCTTTTTCCCCACTCTACTTTTTTCCCATACTTCCCACTGCAGGCAGGTATTTGCCAACTCTGTTTATTGTTTTGGGAGAAGAATATGGTAAATTGCCTACCAAATGCTTTTCATCCTGGATCTTGTTTCTAGAAGACTAAGACTCTGAGACTGGAAACAATTCGTAGGTATAGATCGAACAAGTGGAAAAAATATTGGGACATCAGGGAGAAATACAAAAAAAAAAAAAAAAAATCTCAGAAACACCTTCCTACAGTCTCCCCATCTTGCTCTCTTGCCCATACGATTTCCCATGATAAGAAGTTAGAAGGTAAGAAAGAGAAAGAAGAAAGAGATCTAGAAGACTCAAAGGTAGAG
This sequence comes from Eonycteris spelaea, assembly GCA_003508835.1. NCBI lineage: Eukaryota > Metazoa > Chordata > Mammalia > Chiroptera > Pteropodidae > Eonycteris > Eonycteris spelaea. The sequence continues at coordinate 10,818,926 of PUFA01000007.1, forward strand.
TGGAACTCTATGTCCTAAAAGATCTAGAGATGGTACAAGTCCTTCAGCAAGGTTTGTAGAACTCAATATCAGAAATGAATTGTGTTTTTTTCCAGTAGCATTACCCAATGGACAACACACCAACATAGAGGCAATGGCTGTGACATAGTAGAAGGACCATAGGCAGCTTTGTATTAAAAAGTTCCTGTGGCCCCAAAACACAAAATACAAAAAAAAAAAATCAGAATTGCTAGACTTGAAAAATAGGCTGCCTGGTACTATGGACATCTTGGTGGTGATCTGTGTGGACATATGACTTAATTAGCATGGTAGTACACTTCCCCCAAAGTCTTGACATTACAAGTCACTATAGAACTGTGAACCAACCAGTCCGGAGTTTAGAGAGGAGTGGGTACGTGGTTGAAGAAGTAAGCAGGGAGTAGAAGAAGTAAAACCATAAAAGAAAAGAGGTTTAATCTTTGTTTGTGAATGGAAACTTAAGTATAGAAAGTAAAAAGTAATAGCTCTTGTATACCTGAGTTTGCATGGCATGATTCACATCTTATACACACTTCCACTTGTCCAAGGGAGACTTCCTTTGAGCTCAGCTGACACCTTATTTACATTAAATACCATCATGAATTTAAAGTCATAATACCCATAATGTCATTGATTTATTTTAATATTCAAATTGCATAACGCAACTTCAGGAAAACACGGTAGCTTATCTGACAGGACAACAGATCTCCTTTCTGTTAAAAATATTTACAAATTATAAGTTACATTCAACAGATAGCTGATTTTGAAAGAAAGAAGGGAAGTCTCCAGGTGCCAGAAACAAAGAAATAAAAACAATAGTAAGTTTTTTGATGCAGCAGCAACCAACAGAAGCGTTCAACAGAAGCATATTGTTTCTGAATTCTGATGTCTTGGATTAGGAGGGTCTAGGAGATAATGAAAACGCAGGGAAGTGAAATAGAATTGATTTTCCTGAATAATTTTTGGACCTGGAGGAATATTCCAATCAGAAAAATGGGAAGAGAACAACTTTAGCCACTAGATTAAGAACGTAGCTTCCTAAATCAACAAGGCTTACCTGGGTGAGAAAAAGAAATTACCTATGAGATTTAAAAACCCAGTCCTGTGTCTAGCCCTAGTATGTTGTACATATACACAGTGCATTCAAAATGAAGGTAAACTAAGATGGAAATTTAAAACAAGGCCAGGAATGTTAAGACCACTAGGGCTCTGGAAGAAGCAAGTATAAAAACATTTGAGGGACATTCACAATGCAGTATTCACAGACTCTTATTTATAAAACCAGACAACAATTACAATCCCATCAAAAAATGAATGCACAATAAAGAAATTAAAAATGACATGAAAGTATTATAAAGTAGAGCATATAAATGAGATAAAAAAAGAACAGATAAATTCACACACACAACAAATATAAATATATTCTCATTGAAATCAGATGCTCATAGAACATTTGCAAAAGGATACAGAGAGGTCTAGCAACAGTTTGCTTCTGAGACCCTACACCATGGGACTAGGGGCACAAGCCAGAAGGAGATTTATATTATGCACATTATCTTTTAACAATGCTGAAAAAAAATAGACACATCATCATAATCAAAGATTTTTGAACAGTATCTCTAGAATTTGGTAAGTGAAATAAAAACCAATTAAGGATATAAAAAATTTGAATGATGTAATCAATAATTTTTATTAATGGGCATACACAAATCCTGTATTCAACAAAGATAATATACTCTTTGCAAGGTACTTCTCTCTCCTTTACTTTCAGCCAGCCTGGTTTGGTTGGGGTTGACACCCGTCCTGCTTTTGAAATATTACATCCAGATGGCCTTAAACTAGCCAGACTATCTCCTTCCTTATCTCAGTATGGAGATTAGAGTCATGTGAGGAGAAGGTAGCTGCTGTTTCTGGGAAAGAAAGATTTGTTTCTCTACTACTGTGACTGGCAGAGTATGAATATGGAGCTTGGATCTGCAGCCACCTTAAAGCTTTGAAGGGCAAGACTGAAATTCACAAAGCCTGAAATGAAACAAACCTACCAATCCACCAGAAGCAAAACCAATCCCCGGAAGAAAACCCCAGGGAGCAAAGCCAATAAGCGGATGTTACTGTCATTACTTGGGCCCTGAATCAAGCCATACCTGAAGGCAAATGTACCTGTGGACCCTTGAGTTCCATGAACCAACTAATTCCCTTACCCTAATCCATTTTGAGTTGGTTTTTCTGTCACTTACAGCAAAAAGATTTTTTTAACTCAGACAAAGTAAACAAAATAAACAAGAACAACCATAAAATACACTACTTCCTGCAAGAGGTATAACCTATTCATTTCTACTTAAAAGATGATGGCCAATCTGAATAATTAAAGTGGCTGAATCCATCATTATTAAGGAGCAAGAACAACAACTGAATAGCAACTCCATTTCATTAACATTGGCATATCTCTAACAATGTATTTAATGGCAAAGGTTGGACTCCTGTGAATCTTAAGTCTCTTTTGTTTTTAAGCAAATGACTTAGAATTAGTTATAACTGGCACCTTTAAGTCATTGTATAAGGGGCCTTGCTCAATACTCTTTGAAGAATTTGTTAATTTACTTTTTAGGGTAGCCAAATGCATGGTTATATTACTACTCCTCCCTTTAAAAAGTAATTCTGGGAGTCCTTTCATGGTAGCAGTTATATATATTATTTGTTGGTTGAATGATACAAAACTCCCATGTATGAATTTAATAGAGCTTTTAAATAATTTTTTTTTATCTATCACCTAGCATTTCTGTGCATTTGGAAATTAGTCACATATAAATGGACTGTCTCTGTTCATGACAATGCTTGCTTCACAGATTCTCAGATCTGTAAAATCAATCTATAATACTCCATCCCTGACTAATGCTGAAGCCCAATGTTTCCCAAGCTTTCCAATTATTACAATAATTGCATTGGTATGGTCTACAACAGGGATTAGAACATTTTCTGTAAAGGCCAGGTGGAAAATATTTTAGGCTTCATGAGTCCTATAATCTCTGTCATAACTACTCGACTCTGTTGTTGTAGCAGAAAAGCAACCACAGACAACAAATGAATGAGCATGGCTCAGTTCTAATAAAATTTATTTACAAAAAGCAGGTGCTGGCCAGCTTTGCCTCATAAGCCATGGTTTATAGACCCCTGGTCTAAAATAATGACATTTTAAGGTGTTGGACATACATCTCAGGTCCGTGAGATTTTTGTTCCCTAGGCTTGAGACATTTTCAGTGGCCAGATCATTTGATTTTGAGGGGGGGAAAAGAAGGTTCCTGAATCATACGTAATATTTCTTTTGGTTAGCAATTACTATAATTACTAGCCATTGTCAAATGAAGAGACTATGACAATAACAACTTAATGAGTACCTGTATGTTCCAGGCACTGTACTATCTGCTTTGTTCATATGACACCTTTTAGTTCTCACTATAACCCTAGGAAAGACATATTTTAGAGACAGAAGAGACTAATGGGAATAGAAAATTAATGTGTGAGACAATAAATGTAATGGAAAGAACATGAGTTTTGGACAAATAGACTTGATTTCAAATCCTGGCTTCATCACAACATTCCATGTGACCTGAGCCAGATTTTATATCTCTCTTAACTTTAGTTTCCCCATTTATAATTAAGAATATAAAATTACATGACAAAATTATATATAATTATAATTGACAATATCACCCACATTTTAGAGACATTGTGAGAATTTATTGAGGTGAGCAAATAAAGCATGTAGCATGGGACCATGGTAAGCACTTAATAAATGTGAGCCATTCCATGTTTTACACATGACAGTGAGGCGACTTGCTGAAGGTCACACCCTAGGATGGATTGCAACTAGGATTTGCACACCAGTCTGATTGACTTCAAAGCCTGTGAACTTTCTACTCATCGCACTGACCCTCACCGCACCCCAGCTATAAATGTGAAATAATGGCGTTCAGCTAATGCATAGAAATTGCCCAATCTATTAAATATGAAATTTCCATACCAAGTGAATCCCGTGCGTTGGGCCATAAAAGCTGGGTGCATGTTTCTGGAAGTAAACATGTTATAGCTAGCATACCTCGTGGCTGAGGCTGCCACGTAATACTCAGTTTGTCTTTTCTGCGAACACAGACACTTTGAGAAACACTCTTGACCTTCTAAGTCTAGCTAGTTCAAATTCTCTTGCTGCCAAATTCTGAAACAGCCGTAAAATGTGGCCCACACTTCAGCCTCTCAGGAATGTCTTCATTACCTCAGTGGGTTTGGCCACCGGGAGGGCAAAGGGGTGGAAACCGGCCCCATCTCTCCACTACTGCTCTCTTGAAAGGGGGGGAAAAGATAAATCAACAGCTCTCAACCGTGGCTCATGACATGCCTTGGCCATGTCAAGGGCATTCTCAAACAAGATGAATTTAATTCATGAATCTTACAGTTGGAGATGAATTGAGAGACTATCTGGATCTCCACCTTTATTTTGTAGATATGAAAACTGAAGCCCAAATAACCAACCCAACCCTTCACAATTCCAGTCTCAGACCCTTTCCCCACACCACATATAATTTTGGGGCCAAAAAGAAGCCAAGAATAAGGTTGCCAGATTTAGCAAATAAAAACACAGATGTCCAGTTAGATTTGAATTTAAGGTAAATAATACTTTTTAAGTAGAATTATATTCCATGCCATATTAAGGACAATGTTTGGGACATACACAGAAGAATTATTCTTTTTCTGAAATTCAAATTTAACTGAACATCCTGGATTTTTTTCAGGCAAATCTAGCCTAAATCAAATAAACAATGCTAAAATATCTACCTTCTGAAAAACATTTGAAAGTATTTAGTTGGAAATCTGGCTTAACAGGCAAAAAATCCAACTCAGCTCACTGTCTTTTCCTCCTTTGCCCCATTCACCACCTTCTGCTCCTACCCCACTGGTTATTTCTCTGCCACACACAGTTACCTTCTTTCTTCTCTGCAAAATAGCATTATATTTAAGTTTTAATTTTAATTCGAAGCCATACATGTAGATGATTTAAAACTCAGAGTACCAAAGGGCTTATCAATAAAAGATCCAGTCTTTTTTCACGCCTATTTGTTCCCTTTTGCGAGAAATCACTTTTAAACTTAGTATCTGTTTGCCCAGAACTGAGGAGTTTCACCTAACTTGGACTTTCGGTGCAAAACAAGGATAGTCCCAAACAAACTAGAACCATTCATTGGTCACCCTATCTCTTACCTTAGAGGTATTTTCATTTCTCTAAATGATATCCTTTATTTTTGTTTATCAATTTAGATATCTGTTGATTTTTTTCTTTGAGAGGTGATTATTCATTTTGGTTATTTTTGAACATTTGGTAAAACATGTTTTACATATAGCTCAGGTTCACCAATTTGGCCTAAAAGGCTTCAGAGACAACCTTTAAAAGGATATGTTTTCTTTAATCAGAGAAAACAAGAATCCACGTTGCGTGAGAGTCAAGGTGCCATTTTATTTTCCCACTGAAATACTTTCCCCACCTAGGAGTCCTTTTAAATATTCTTAACTTTAATTGCCTTTTTCCCTCCCACAAAGAAGTCAATTTAAATTAAGCAGAATCCATCACTGTGATAATTTTTTAATGAGTAAAGATAATGTACTATACAGATTGAAATGAGGTGTTCCCAAGATCATTTACAGTCTCGAAAAGTTCTCCTAAGAGTCAGCTGAAATTAATGAATCTCAGAGTCGCACGACCATCAATACCTTATAACTGAGGACTGGGTTCAATGAAAAAAAAAACAATAATAATAGTTACACTTCCCAATTTGAGTGTTTAGTTCCTTTCATCCTGAGATCCTGAGAATTTTTACAAACATTAATTAAGCCTCACGTGTGATTTATTAGATTAACTCACTGATAGCCATCAAGGTCTCTAAATGTGCACAGTATTGTTTAATGGAGCTGGATTGAAAAGAGGACTAAATTAACATCCCAGGCAGACTGCCCCCCTGTGCAGAGCCTTCGGATTTGGGGAAAGACAGGAGAGGAGGTATGTTCCTTAGCTCAACTTCTTGAATTAACTCTGATCTCAAAACAGAGTGACCACAGTTTGATGTTTCCTAATCTCTATTGAAATAGTCCTCCTCCACACTTTATTTGAGCCTCTCTTTATTGCTCTATTTTCATATACCATTGGGGTCAAAGAGAGACATACAGGGTTTGTGAAATGAGTGACCTTAAGTTCTAAAGAAGTTTCTATGTTTGTGGAAATCCAAACATTTTTGGTGACATTTTGGGGGTTGGGGAAGTAGTCATAGTACAGATTCAAAAATGAAGGCTTTATTCTACAGGTTTTTCAGGCCCTTCCTGGGGTTGAAGGTAGGGTAGAGGGAAGAGAGTCACTGTACTTTTGATAGTAGATTGTGAGTGGTATGTTGCCTTAATAAATTTCCTTTTGCTCAGGAGGCAAATGATTGCAAATTAAAAATAAGTTCTCAATGGTAATTTTCAATAATGGGTTGAGTTTTAAAATGGATTGAGTAAAAAGATTTCTTTTATGCACTCTGAACTGACAGGTTGATTAGCATGAATAATACAGGGAAAATAAACTGAGGGGTAATTAATTGTCTTTTTTAATACATTCTGAATCAAGAGGAGTCAAATGTGATGAGATGGAGAATTGGAAAGATAAGTTCTCATAAAGTCTGGGATTCTAAAATAGAATTGGAACTTTGAACTTTAACCTTTTCCTCCTGGTTCAGCAAATTCAATTCTCTCATTCAATAGATGATAAATTTGTTTCTGGAGAATTAAAGTGACTTGAATAAGTTAAGAAGGATAATTATGATCAACATAGGATGGGAGCCAATGCATTTCTCATTCCAGATTCTTGTACCTTTGTTGCAAAACTATGTGGACACTTTGGCCGTTTTCTTCTAATATTACATTGGCTGAAAACATTTTCTGGAGAGAAATGAGAAATCAGGTTTTGCTTATCTGACAAAAGTTGAAACAATGGGTAAAATTAGTGGAGTGTTCTTGGGAGGGTGACAATGGTTTTAAAAATGGCCTACTGAGTATACTAAGCAATGGAAGAAGGCAGCCAACATCATGAATAATCCAGAAGCAGAAAAATTCACCTTCAGGTAACTGAGAATTTACTGTGATTCGTATTATTTAGCAAAGGTTTACATGAGATATTAATTCCCACTTATTCAGTGTTCAAAAAGGCCCCCCAAGAGTCAAATGAAAAAAAGTTACAAGAAGATTATACTGTTTAACAAAATATTGGTATGATCTTGGAAGACCGAAATAGTGAAGACTCATAAGTAATAGTGTCTTTGGAGCTGAAGAAACATAAGCAGGAATTCCTTGTACAACCCAATTCCACGTACAATTCCATGTACACCCCAGCCCAACAGGTAATCACCCAACTACTGATCAAAATCCACAGGCACAGAAAGCTCACCGATTAATATGGCAGGGCTGGATCATTGGATGTTTCAATACAATGATCCAGTATGATCACTGACTGTATAATTGTTGTTCCATAGGTCAGCCCTACAAATATTTGAGGTCTGTTATTTTTCCAAGGTGCACTGTGTTTTCTCTGTTGGTTTCACCTTCTCCTGCACTTTTCAGGATCCATTCTCTGCCTTATGTGCCCTCGCGTGAGTCCTAAGAAGCTGAACCCTGCAGAGGGACTCAGGGCGATTTTATCAGCTGATTCCCATTTGGGTTTGGCAATGGGAAGGGCCAAGAAGAACTTGGAGGTGGAAAGGAAAGAGAGGTTATATTTCTTTCCTATTCCTTCGTGATGCACATTTTTGGTTGTGTTTATATACTGTGTCCACAGCTCCTGTCCAATAGCCTGTCCTCCATGAATCCCTTAACCTTGCCCACACCTCTGTAAGCAGCCCTTTCATTGAAGTCCTTGAACCATTTGAGCTGGATTCTGTTTCCTGCTAGGACTTTTGTTGATACCCACATTAAACAGACAGTCTCTGTTTCTTGAACTTCCCTTGAATTAATATGGGTTTATGACCCTCTAATTATTTTAGTTGCTTTTATCGAGACACATTGTAGTTGGTCAAGCCCTTCCTAAAGAACAATCCAGATTTAATCTGTCCATTAGCACATCACTTTAGCTTCCATTGTTAATGATATCTTTTCTCTATTAATTCATGCTGTATTTTTTCCGTTTTTTTTTTTTTTTTCGTTTGCTTGTTTATTTGACAGCTATATCATACTGGTGTTTCATCTGGAGTGTTCATTTAATTAAACTCCTAGATTTTTTTTCCATGTGACTTTTTCTTACATCAGGTCTCCCTCATCTTATGTATTTTACTCTTTGTCAGTATACTGAATTATTTAAAAGGACTGGCACTAGTATTAACCTCCTGGTCCCAAATGGAAACAGAGCACAGGGTACAATATTTTAAAAACTCTTTTGGAAAAGAACATTTTAGATTATCTTGTCATAGACTCTATTTGCTCTCAGAGACTGCATTATAAAATTTTCATGAACGTTAACTTCTTTTGGCTTCCATGGCCTTGTCTGTCCTGGGTACTAACTGTTCTTTCCTGATTGTCTTGGTTTCTTTGACTACTTTTTTACTTTTTACTCCTCCTTTGGATTAAGTGTTTTGCAAGTGTTCTCTCTAAAGAAAACTTTGAGTCACTTCTTCCTTTGCGAAACAAAGAACACACACCTATTGAAAGCTTACTCTGTGCTAGGCACTGTGTAATTGACTTTTTGATCAATCCTCACAAAAACCTTTGAAATATTTATATTCTTATTTGATCAGAAAGGAACTTGCCATTATACACTAAACAAACAAACAAAAAACCCACACACACACACACAAACTAAAACTAAGTTCTTCCTTATAGAGATGAGCCCGATGATGTAGAAGGTGGTCTCTTAGGACAGGTTGTCCTGGGTGATCTTGAACAGCCTCCCTGCCCTGACTGCTGCACAATAATAAGGAAGTAAGTGTGTTGTGCAGACAGATGGAGGAGTGGCTTTCTAGGAGTACGCTAAACGACCATTAGAAGTATTACTAACCAGCATAGTCATTTCGTAAGTATAATTGTCAAAGTGCGTTGATGGTAAACCCACTTGGCAGAGGGTCCATTTCTTATTTTTTAAAAAAGTTCTTAGCTTATTAATCCTCATAAAAAAAAAAAAAACTGCTCAACTATCACAGCAACTGATGAATCTTTACTGCTCTTGTCTGATCTCCACTTCACTTTTTGCCAGCACCAACATTGGCCTTTGTGGCCCCACTAACTTACTTTCTTCTCTCTGTTCCTGAGTTCCTTTAACTATTTTCTTGAGGTCTTTTTCCTCTCATGCAGGCCATGTCTTACAAGTCTATGTTTAGGTTCATTTCTCTTTGCATAATCCAAAAAATCATAAATCATACCAAAACCAGTTGTCTTGCCACCACCAAAATGGGTTCTGAATCCAAATACAAAGATGATATCTGTTGTGGTCTTGTACATTTAGTTTTTCCTGATTTCTGTCTTAGGTACTACTGCCTTCCCAGGGTGAAGGATGTTGGTGACCATTTGTTTCTGTTGTAATAGTCTATTGTGTCATGAACTTCCTAGTCCAGATAGCCACTGTGTCATTCATGATGGCAGCTGACCTTCAAGCAGCCATGGAGGAAAAGAGTCCATTTCTTATTTTTTCATAAAACAAGAAAATTCAATATTCTCCACATTAAAAGAACTTTTATTATCTTTACCACATTTAATATTTTGTTAGCGAAGGAAGAATATATAGCATTACTGACAGGAGTTGCTGATATACAGATTAATGGGAAACATTGCTTTTTAAATACATATTTATGTTAATTACTAAAAACTGAGGACAGAGAGATAGAAAAATCCTGATGAACAAACACAAATTGAGTATAAGAACTAAAGTGAATTGTTTTATAGCAAATGCATATAAATAAATCTAGAATAATGTTATTTTCGAATTGTCAATAACTGTCACCCATTGATTGATAGAGTAGATTTTTATAACACATGATAAATATAATACTATATTTATATTGACCATTAAAATTGGCAAGCGATTTATAAACTTCAAGATTTCAGTGTTTCTTGAAAAGTAAATTTAAGTAGGGAAAATAACACACATGCACAAGCATGGATACACACACACAAAAATAAAACATACTATGCCATGCCCACACTGTAATTTATCAACTGGGAAGGAAATTGGCATGTCTTTTCCTGCTGATTTATTGGTTAATTCCAACAATTCACTGTAGAAAAGGCCAACAATGAATTACAATGTGGGGGGAAAATTAAGCAGAGCATTTAGAAAGGTGTTTCAGCACACAGCCTTTAGAAACAACTTGCATAGCTATTTTATAGCCAGTCTCAAAGCACTTGGTGCACATGAAATGCAGTGTACAGGATAGGAAATATACCAGAAAATGTCACATGTCTTCTCATGTTTAGAACTACATGCCATGTCACATGAAGATTAGACTTCTCCTTTATCTTCAAGCTAGAATCAGATAACATTAGATTCCACCAACTATTTTTTTTAGGAATCGTGCTGGGAAGGCAGTAACAAACATAATGTATTATAGAGAAGCCAGTGACAAACACTCTGCTTTGTGATAGAGACATTCATCTTTGATCCAAAAGGAGTAGAAAGTCTCATGAGGAGGAACAAATGCTGAATGCTCGAATTCTTGTCACTGCCCTGCATCTTCTCCTGAGCCCCACCTCCAAGTATCCAGAGCTGATCAAAGAAGAGAATTTCTCCGCCAAAAACTTCATTTTTAATTTCTCAAATATAGCTTAATAAGCCAGTTGCCTGTCTTTGTTTTCAAAGGTGAGGTTCTTTGAAATGACTTAAGATACATGTGATGGTTAATTATGTGTTAACTTTCCTGAGTCATGGTGTTCATATATTTGATCAAACATTAATCTGGATGTTTCTGTGAGGGATTTGTGTGTGTGTGTGTGTGTGGTGTGTGTGTGTGTGTGTGTTTGTTTTGTTTTGTTTTTGGATGAGGTTTACGTTTAAATCAGTGGACTTTGAGAAAAGAAGATCCCCAGTTATAATGTAGGTGGGCCTCATCTAATCAGTTGAAGGCCTGATTAGAGCCAAAAACTGAACTGCCCTGAGCAAAAGGAAATTCTGTAGCAGACTGACTTTAGTCACCAACTGCAATATCAGCTTTTTCTAGGTCCTCAGGCTACTGGCCCACCCTGCAAATTTTGGATTAGCCAGCCTCCGTAATTGCATTAGCTACTTCCTTAAAATAATTTTCTTTCTCTCTATATATACATTTCATTGGTTCTGTTTTTCTGAAGAATCCTGACTAATATAATGCACAAAGTAAACTGTAGCTTAAAACTGTAAGAAACACCGTAGATGTAATTTGTGTTATTAATGTTGAGACACGGGAATACCACACTTTTCATAGGCTTCTTTACTGTTATTGCGCTTCACGTGGGAAAGGAGGAAAGGAGCAAATCCATGCTGAGTGCCTACTATGAGCTAAACATTACTCTTATTTATGTATTTGTTTATTTTTATAAACACCACTGATTTTTACAATGTGCCTGTGATGAGGACATTATCTCTTTTCTGTAGAAGAAAAAGAGGAGACCCAGGAAGATTAAGCCACTTTCTAGAGGCCACATAGCTAGTATGGAGCCTCTGTGGAGCCATTTGACTCCAGAATTTTTATATTTTATTGTTATTCTTGTTTGAGTCAATGCTTTCCTTATTTTCCATGCCGCTTTTTCAGGTAACAAAATAAGCCCTGCTAGAAACACGTCTGTATACTGAAGTGCTCCTCTGTGAATGGAAACTACCATTGTTTGGAGTTTTACTATGCACTAAGCACAGTGCTAAGGGCTTTTCTTGTATCATCTCTAATCCTTATTTTAACCTCGTTAGCCAGGACCCAGTGTTTGCATTTGGCACCCAAGGAAACTGAGGCTTAAAGTCAAATAACAGAATTCAGTTTACACAGCTAAACTTGGATTCACACCCAAGTAGGTTTGCCAGACTCCAAATCTACCCTCTTCACTCCTACACTAAATCTCATGCTTATTTCTTAGAAATTCTAAGCCAGTGACCCCCACAAATCAGAACCCTTGGTTTTCAGAGAGAAGAGCTTCTGTATTGTCAAGTTTTCCTCTCCTTCTTGTGAGGAAATAGCAGAAGAATTGCTATGCTTACAGCACACTATTTATTGGGTAGACAAATAAGAAGAAAAAAAAAGTGTTCCCTAAAGAGAGAATAGAATGTGCTCAGTTTCGATTGGCATATTCTTTCTGTTGACAGTAGGGTCTAAGGTTGCCTTTGTCTCAACACTCTGCTTTATGTTGAGCAGCCAATTTCATGGGCAAGACTCCTTCAGTCTTTCTGGCTCGTTTCTACAAAGTGATCTGTCAGCACCCACCTTCCTCTTCTTGTCCCTGTGCCTATCTGGTTAAAAGACCAAGAAGGTGAAATAAACACCTCGTTAGGGTTATTTCCACACACTTTCCCTAACTGTACCCAGACATCATTGTCCCTACCACATCTATGTCTAGAAAAAAAGAAAGAAACAATGAAACTTCAAGAAAAAAGACATGAGAATGATGTTTTTGTGGATGGGGGAAATGTGGATGCCTCTTCTGGATGTTTTAAAGTTGCAGAGAAACCTGTCTTGACGCAGGAGCAAGGATGGCTGTTTTGTATATGCCTCCGCACTTCAGGAAGGTGAGCCCATTTTTTACGGAAGGAGAGTGACAGAAATCTATCAACCTGGCTTATCATCCCCAATTACAGCAATTTATAGTGTGCTTTTCGCAAGGTCACTGCACCAGCAACCAAACAAAAGCTTACTCTTGCCTTTGTTCCTGAGAGACCTGGTATGCTCACTGTATACTCAGTTATCCTGGATACTCTTTCAATTAATTTGCAACCACTTGAGCTGAGCATCTCACAAGCCTGGTTATAAAACTTTTTTTTTCATTGGCTAAAACTCTGTCACAACTCCCCATGTTTATTAAACTGCTTTTCTCTTTCCTTTTCAGCTCACTTCATTCAGCTTTTTCTTTCCTCTTGAGATAAGGAACTTGCAATGAAAAAAAAAATTCTTTGTGATTTCGAGAAGGAGCTTTCTGTTCTGATAAAGCTGCCTGTATTTTTCCTATCATTGTCTAAAGTTGTCTGAAGCAATTAACAGCATGGTAATTTTCTGAAAGGATGTGGAAACCTCAGCATTCAGGATGGGCCTTCCCTGGGACAGTGTTTGGTGTGCTAGGTCTGGTTCTTCAATATCCAGAAGCTGTTTGCAGTGGGAATGTGTAAAGACTAGGATTGAAATTTGTAGGTCAAAAACGCACTCAGTGGACATTTTGAGGGGATTAGGAAGCTTATAGCCAGGCCTTCTTTTCTCCATCATTGTCCCTCTTCCGTTTTTGCTTGCCATAAAATCTTTCCTATTGCTGCTCTTGCAGCGCCCACCGCCCAGCCTCTCTGTGCCGCTCAAGCCAGCTGCCAGCGTTTCCGCTCCATCCTCCGAAGCTCTGAACTCATCTGATCACTTCCATCTCATGGTGCACGTTTTCAGAGAATTCTCAAATGCATCATCCCCTGGCCCTTCAGATTGAGGAACAAATCTGTCATTCAAAACCTCCTGGCTGAGAGACATTTTCAATCTATTCCACCCACTAGGCCACAGGGAAAATTTCTTTTTGCCTTTTCTGTGTCTACCCCTCTGGCTGCCGCTGTCGGAACCACCATTTTAATTTCACTCACTTTCTCTGTGAATTTTTTCCTCTCATCTCTCAGCGCTTTTGTTGGAAAGCATTGCCGAGTGGTTAAACGGTAGCATGGGCTCCGATGTCAGACCCACCTGGGTTCAAACCCGAGCATCCCATTTAACTTCTGCTTCCTCAGTCTCCCCATTTGTAAACGTCATTGCTTCACAGGGTTGGTATGCTCATAAATTGAAAAGGGCTTAGAACTTGGCTTCTACACATAATTTTAACAAATATGAATGGTAGGAATTGTTGTTTACCCAGCAACTTTCTCTCTGATGTCATCTTTCCTTTCTGTTTTATTATTATTTTTTCTTTATGTTTATTTCTGTAAAATCCATAGGTTGTATTCCCTGTTAGTTAAATAAATATAATTCCCACCAGTGAACTGAGCACTAAAATTCTGGGAAACAATGTGTTGTTACTACGTATGTGTTTCACAACAAAGTTAATCGATGCCCATGGGCACACCTCTAATGTTAGAGGTAGAAGTGTCTTCTCTCTCCAAGATCACGTCAGATGGGTAAAACAATGGGACACACTGTCTCGGAGGGTCTGGGGCGGGCAAGCCAGCTACTCATGTGAAATGTAACTGGTGCCACATCTGGACATGCAGCGAATCAAGTTCCAGGAGCTTGGTAGGTGGGGGTGGGGAGGTGGGCAGCATCTAGGACGTTAGCGAGCAGCACTGGGAATCTTGAGACCAGGGAAGAAGATGTTTGCTCTCTTCTCTATTATTTCCTTTGGGTTATAGACATGCTTCGCTCCATACGTATGATAATAGCCCCGAACTTCACAGGTTTGTAAGCAGCCACAGTCGAACAAGCTAATAAATAACCCAGAAACCCCATAGGTGACTTGTCAGCGTCTGTTGATGCCTGGTTAAGAACCGCGTCTAACTCTTAAGTAGTTATTCACTTACTAGAGTTCTCATAGTCCGGTTGAAATATTCTGAAGACTTTCTAATTTCGTTTTCCATAAATCTATACCAATCAAACAATATCTTGCTGTTTAACTTCATTTTTTCAGAGAAATTTAAAAGAGGAAAAGGGTATTTTGGCTAAAGGAGCTACGTGTTGCCGAACAATATACATGCCTTATACCTATGCATGCCGTTTTTCCTGCTGAGTTTGGACAAGATTCCTGAATCTATCCCAACAAGTACCCAGGTACTTTCCTACAAATTGGTTGCAGTTACCTTGTGACAGTTTTCACATACATATATTTCATGTGCTCTACCTTTCTCAGCTTCTCACGGAAAGATTGGGCCATATGGCTAGTTCTACCCAAATGGATAGTGATTGGAAGTGATGTTTGTCACGTCACTTACTACTCATTGCCAGAGGCAATTAAAAGCTAACGTGCTTCCTCCATCTACTCTTCTTTTACTGTGGCAAACGTAGAGGTCACATGTTCCCAGATGCATAACTTACAGAGGGAGGATGGCTGCCTCATATATGCACAGGATTTTACATGAATGAGAAATATACCTACATCAGATAGCACCACTGAGGTTTAGGATTTGTCTATTATAGCAGAAGAATCAGGCCTCACCTGACTAACAGAGCATGTCAGATAAATCTTCTTTGCATTCCTCACGGTTCTAAAAAGATAAAGCAGTCAGCTTTAATAAACATGGTCAGCTGTGGGTAAACATAAACAGAGTCAGCTTTCTAGACATACAGATCTAGGGAATAATGCAAGTCTGACATATCCTGAGTCTGTGCCCGAATGGTTGACTGGCTTCCCACAATGGCATCTCTCTCTCTCTACTCCCAAGAAACCTAATTTTTGTAGATGAAGAAATGAGGCACCATGAGGTAAAATGGCTTGCCCAAGTCTACACACATAGTGGATTAGAACTAAGAGCCAGAGCTTTTGACTCCAGACCCAGGAACTCTCCCCTCTACCTGCCGTTCTCTCTCTTTGCCTTTAGCCTCCCTCTGTATTGATGACAAGTGGGAGCAGTAGGGGTTCCAGCCATAGATTTGTTTCTCTTGATAATGTGGAATAAACAGCTAGGCAAAAGCGATGTGCACACTCCAAATTACAAAGATCATTAGTCTTAGGAATTATCTTTAAATCTGCAACTCTACCTCCCATTAAGGAGTCCTCGTTTTTTATTCCACCCCAAACTAGTCATTGAGTTTGGCAAGTGAAGATTCTCATTGTAGCATCAGGCATGTCTTTCTCTCCTCCTTGATTGATTGATTAATTAGTTATGTGTACTTGAGTCCAGCAGGGAGCCCAGTGACAGCTGTGACATGAAAATTACCGGAAAGTTACAAAAATATGTAGCAGTGTTGACTTGCTGAAATGTAGTACCAGGGATTGATTAGAACAGACACATATAACGATCACATCTTGAAATTACCTGTCACTGCTTAGGCCTTGAGAAGAATTCCTTTGATTGGGATGAATTAATTCAGTTCCAATCTAATGACCTGCAAAGAAAGTAGTGAATATTCTTTTCTTGCTTCGACTTTTTCTTTTGTCTAGAATCCTGGAGTTTGAAGAACAACTTCTATAGAGACAAAATGGTCTTTGAAAACCTCAAGGCCAATCTGATTATTTCCTGCTTAAAATTCTCTAATGGTCTCCCTTTGTCTTAGGGATAAAACAAACTACTGACCGTGGCTTCTAAGGCCGCATCTTATCCAACTTTCAGCTGCCTCCCAGCCTCATCGCCTTTCCTCCTCTCTCTCTGCTCCCACAATACTGGACTTCTCTCCCTTCCGGGTCTCACTGAGTCCCTCACTCACCACAGGGCTTTGGTACATGCTCTTTCCCTTCTCTGATTTTCTCTCCCTTATCAAGCTTTCTTATTCTTCAGGTCACTCTCTGAGGGAGGTCTTACCACCTGATTAGTTCAGATCCCCCCATCAAAGACTCTCCTACTGTCATGTACCTCCTTTTATAGCACTCATCACAGATATAATTTTAATTTTACATTTTGTGTGTGTGTATGTGTGCAATGACGGAATTAAATTTTCTTTCCCCAAAGAGGGTGTGAGGACTGAGACTGTCTCTGTTTTCTGTTTACAATGTTTTCCTCCAGCAGATTGACCCTCTGCCTCAGAGCGGAGCCTCAATTTATATTTGATGAATACATGAATAAATACCTAATTGACTCAGAGACTTAGCCAGGTATAAATTTAATAGACATCACAACTAGGTGTTTTTCTTGTATTTTTGGACAAACAAGATGTATAAATAGACAAGAATCTTAGAAAGGATTTAAAGCTTAGTGCGATTTCTTAGCAGCAGATATGTTGTTGCGCAAATAAAACAGCAACTAAAAATTTCATCCTTCAGATTTCACCTGCATGATTCTTAGATGGCTCAGCAAACCTAAGGCATTCATAATTCAGAAGAACCTGAGAGTTGTCCAGTGCCTTCTATGCTCAATAAAATGATCACTTTCGTGTTTAAAAAAAATCTCTTCTGACTGCAATACTACGATGCGCAAAAGAACACATATATTAATGGTGGTCAGTAATGTCAGTCGAGGTCCCAGCAGGAAGCATGTTGCTCATTCAAGAGATTAACTGAAAAATACTTAAGGAAGAGACCCTACTTACAGAACTGTGAGCAGGCTGGAAGGAACCGCCAGCACAGCATCGTGCAGCATCCAGGATCTGGCAACACGGGGACATGTTACTACACCCAGGTTTGAGGAAGCAAGGGAAGGGACTGGTGTCAGAGAAATCTAATTTTAAAAAATGGGTGCCTTGTATGAGCGGAAGCTATCAGGACCTGTAGCCATTCAGGCTGTAGCTACAGAAAAATGCAACCACCGCCAGGCCAGAACCCCGAGGGCAGAGTGGAATCAGGAAGGAAGAAAACCTGGAATGTCTGTCTCCTGCTGCCCTACAGTCTCCTGGCAAACCGAACTGGAAGCCTGAGGCAAGAGAGTTTGGGGACTAAGTCTACAGCGGTCGGCGCCTTTGAAAAAAGAGCAGGGAAGAGAAGTGTGAAAATGGATTCATAAAGGAATAGAAGGACACACTTAGAATGACCGGCATGCCGTTGCTTTTGTAAAACACTTACTTACTATGTGCCACTGTTTTAAGCTCTACATGTAGTAATTAAGCCAATTTTCACAACAACCCTGTGCGGAAAGCATCAATATTTTCCCCTCTTACAGAAGAAGAAACTGAAATATAAAGAGATGAAACAACTTGCCCAAAGCCACACAGCTTTAATTGTTGGTGAAACTAACATTCAGGCCCAGGCATTCTGACTCCAGTACATTAGACTTCAGAAGAATAGTCTCAGTTTTGGGGTGAAGAATAAGGGCATCTGTGCTGTTGCCAGGAACACATCACAAGTGCAGGAACTATGGAAAAAACAGACTGAAACTTTCAGAACTAGAATAAAACTAGCCCTTTGAAAACTGGGGAAATTTAATTTATTTTAGTATACTAGGAACATATTGGAAATATATTTATTTCCCAGTGAAATACTGTTTTGGGTTCCTGACTACTAACTGCAGTGGTGATACTCAGATATTTGGGCATTAATTAGGCACTCGATTAAGGATATAATTGAAACTTAACTCAGAAAAGAAAATATCTACGAGCATGTCAGCATCATCTGGTCAAATACTAACGTAGAGATGAAGTTAAAAAACTGGAAGCAGAGAGAAAAAACACATCCATGGCTTGTAAATCTCACATTCAGCCATTTGCTCCTTGACTTTGTATTTTATCTAGCAGTGAATAACGCAGCTAGTATCTGATGTAAGTATGAGAATTGAAACTAAGCCTGAAAACACGATATCAAATTGTATCTTATTTTGATGAAAAATAACTGTTTCTAAATTTTCTTTGCTGAAAATAAAGATATATAAATGGAGGAACATCAAAGCCAACTGTTATTTCATTATCTAGAAAAAATTAACTTTGTGTTTGGTATGTCACCCTACTCTTCTTCCGGTTTGTGTCTGTGCATATTTACAGAATTGAGATCAGACTGGATATACTATGTTAAACTTTATTTTACGTATGTACTACGAGCATCTATCCATGTCGTTACATGTTTGTTTCTCATTTTATTGCGTATAGTAAGATTTTCTTTGATAAGGACAGATCACATTTTGCCTACTCAGTCCTCTAGAGCTGGACATTTAGGTTACCTTCAAGTTTTCTTTAGTATAAAAAAACCACAACAAAACCTTTGTATTATTCTTTATAGAAAAAATAAACATGATTTTTTTTTTCCTATTCAAACATTCTTGACACCACTTAACTAAAGTCAGAGATTTTCTGTTAATATTGGATGTTTTACATTATTAGGTTTAGAGGACAGCGAGTCTTGGAGAATTTGATGAAAATGACTCAATTCAACCGTACACATCAGGAGCTTTAACATATATCCTAAGATCTAATTTTAAAATGTCAAATTTCATTCTTGCTAACTGAAGTTAATACTGGATAATTTTTGTAAGACCCTAAAACAAAATTTAAAAACAGACCTCTTTGTTTTCATTTGCCATACTTGCAGTAACTAACTGTATTAGGTTGCAAGAAAAAAAAGGCTCAGACCTGTAAGTCTATAAAAAGAATGTAAGTGTCATGCACTGTGGTGGCTTCTCTCTGAAGTCCTGAAGGCATTTTTAGATGCTTGTGCAGTTCAGTCATAAGACTAAAGGACTTTGATCTTTCCTGGTAACTTAGCATGAAAAGAAATTAAGACACTTGGTTCTTTATGATGATAGTATTAATTCTAAGCAAATGGATTTGCAAAATTCAGAGACACTTTCAGCATCCTAAATAGGAAAGTAAAATAGGGGGTGGTGGGGAGGGAGCGGGGGAAAGATTTAATTTCGCAGTCTAAGGGAGAGACATCCATCCAATTATGGAGGCAAATGATGCTTTCTCATTTAGCACAACTGAGGAAAGTGGTGTCCTTCCGCCTAGATCCTCCTATGGGTTTCCTGTCTCTGGAACTGGCTCAAGCTGCAGGCTACTAATTGCTACGTTTTGTGTGATTTTCTCTTTTCAAAGACTCTTTGTCGGAGGCTTTTAGAAAAGTCTTGCTGAGGTATAAGCCGTTCAAGATTCAAAATGAGGACTATATCTTCCTTTAAGAAAAGTAACATAATAAAACCTACTGTGTGCCACGGTTTGCATGGATTATGCCCCTAATTCCATGACAAAGATAAAGAGAATCTTCTGAGAATCCCAGAGTTTAAAAAAGCATCTTCCTAGTCACATAACTAGATAATGGCAGGGCCAGCCATTCAACCAAATCTGTCTGATGATAACGCTCACGCTATTTTGAATAAACTGTGTACACCACAGAGTGACATACTTAGAGTGTACAACCTGTTACAATGAATTACTGTAGCAGACAGTCTTTTTATTTATTTTTTCTTTGGCTGTCTGGCATTCAATCATACTCCTCCCCAATTTGCTTTTGAGTGAAATTCCTCTTTGAATGTCAGTTTATTGGGAGCACAGTTCTCACCTACCTCCTACTATAGAAGCCTAGGTGATCCTATCATTCCTTTCAGGCTCCCCGGTATAGCTAAGAGACAGTTATGTGACAGAGGTTGCCTATTCTGAGAGTATGAGTTCATCACACAGTAGTTGTGAACGGAAGATCAGAGATTACCTACAATAATATATGGCATTTCCCCTGGAACCCCTGAAATTTCTTCCTTCTGCTCCATTTCCATAATCTAGGTCCTCCAGCCTCCTACCATTCTGCGAACTAGCCCCTCCTTCCAATAAATTATTTTGCTAAGTAGCCAGCATTAGTTTCTCACATTTACAACCAAGATTCTCAAATGATATTAGTTCTCATTTTTATGGATAACTGGCCAGAAAATAACCCATAGACTTTACATGGCACTGAAATCTATAACAGTTTCAGGGGATCCTCTGAAAATTATTTCTGGAATATTAACAGCAATATATCTACTTAAATCAATATGAGGTAGGTAAATTATTAGGGCCAAGTATGGTGCTTAATGATTACCTTCACCCTTTAACCCATCATATTTGGCTTGTCCCTGCTGACCACTTAGAGTTTTACAACTGTAAGGGACCCTGGTGATCGTCCAGACTAACACCCTCATTTCCCTTTTATGAGGCTTCTCCCTCATCGGCAGAGAGGAGATCACATTCCCTTTGGACTTCAATATTCATGGTGTCACTTCTAAGCCTTTCATTGTCCCTTTTGAACATTAGCCCAAAGTTATTAAGCTTAATGCACAGTTGCTTAATGCACAGGGAATGACAAAAGGGTCACTGAGAGAAATGTATGCTTCTCATTTATTCTGTTTTGTGGAGTTTTAATTTAAAATGGCCTTTCCTGCTAAGCCTAAAGAGTTTTGTTTTAAAATAATAATAATAATAAAAGAGGAGAGAAATATCTCATCAAGAAAAAAATGAAATCTGTAAATAATTTAAGTGATTTAGAATGGCAAAAGATAACTAACTGAAAACCACAGAAAACAGCGACAGTTTATAATTCTACCTGGAAGCACAGGGCAGCCTAAAAAATGATCTGACAGGCTGATCCTCTTGGGAACAATTTATTAGGAGTTTAATATGAAATAATTTTATGCTCTGGTTAAACAGTCTCCATGTGTCCATTTAATGTGGCGGTGGGTGCATAGTCAGGAACAAGGCATTCTGGGACTAGAAGAACCAACATTTCCTTTGGGGTTTTCAAAACCACCAGAGTCTGACAGACAGTGGAGGCTGGCCAAGTGTGATGGCTAATTTTATGTGTCAACTTGCCTGGATCAGGGGATGCCTATATATAGTTAAACATTATTTCTGGGCGTGTCTGTGAGAGTGTTTCAGGAAAAAGTTAGCATTAAGATTAGTAAACTGAGTAAAGCAGTTGGCCATTTACACTGTGGGTGGGCATTGCCAACCCACTGAAGGCCTGAGTAAACCCAAAAGCAGAGGACGGTTTCATTCTCTCCTCCTGACTATTCGAGCTTAGACATCAGTCTTCTCCTGTCTTTGCACTGGGATTTACACTTTTGGCACTGCTGGTTCTTTAGCTTTTAGACTTGCACTGGAATTTACACCACCAGCTTTCTGGGTCTCCATCTCGCAGACAGCAGACCATGGGACTTCTCAGCCTCTCTAATGACATAAGCTAATTCCTTATAATAAATCTCTGAAAGAAGAGGAAGAAAGAAAGAAAGAAAGAAAGAAAGAAGAAAGAAAGAAAGAAAGAAAGAAGAAAGAAAGAAAGAAAGAAAGGAAGGAAGGAAGGAAGGAAGGAAGAAGGAAGGAAGGAAGGAAGGAAGGAAGGAAGGAAGGAAGGAAGGAAGGAAGGAAGGAAGAAAGAAAGAAAGAAAGAAAGAAGAAAGAAAAAAGAAGAAAGAAAGAAAGAAAGAAAGAAAGAAGAAAGAAAAAAGAAAAACGAAAAGATGGATGATGATCGGTAGGTAGGTAGGTAGACAGACAGACAGACACAGACAATCTCCTATGGATCTGTTTAACTGGAAAATCCTGACTAAAATACTGAGCTTTGGCAGCTGGTATCAAGCTGTTGTAAAGTTTGAAACACAGTGTCAAAGAATGGTGTAAGCTTAGAAGCAGTTAGGGAACGGTTTGAGGGAGGCCAAAGTTGAAAATTTAAGGCAAGAAGTTGTAACTTTCATTGAAGGCAGAATACTTTCCTGGTTCTGAGATTGTACTGAAAGTAGAAAGACTCCTTATCTAAGTTTGAGGTTCTGAGAAGGAAGAGCTTAGTGAACTATCAGGGATCTGAACAGCCATATAAGATAGAAGGTAGAATTCTGGTCCCAGAAGAAGATGGGGTGCTAAGCAGTATAGCCAACTGCTTAATCATGTGAGTACTGGAGCCAGATTGATGATTAGCTTCCATACTACATAGTCCCTTTAAAAATTAGTGTCCTGGTGTGTAAATTAGTAATAACAATAGTACTTACCTCATATGGTTGTTATGAAGATTAAATGAAATAGTGCACACTTAGTAAACTGTCTTCAATAAATGTTAGCCGTTATATTAGTGGGGAGACTGTGGAAAGGGGTATAATTGTAGGGACGTGCTATAGACTAAATGTTTGTCCCCCACCCCCAATTCATATGCTAAAGCCTAACATCTAGTGTATTTGATGGTAGAGCCTTTGGAAGGTGGTCAGGTCATGAAGATGAACCCTTGTGAAAGGGATTAGTTTTCCCTTGCTCCTTCTGCCAAGTAAGGACACGATGAAAAGATGGCCATCTGTGAACCAGGAAGCAAGTCTTCGCCAGACATTGAATCTGCTCATCCTTGATCTTGGACTTCCCAGCCTTTAGAACAGTGAGAAATCAATTTCTGTTGTTTTATAACCTACCCAGTCTATGGTATTTTATTATAGCAGCCCAAATAGACTAAGACTGTGTCTAAATCTATAGTCTTGGCGGGGCAATGTTATAACTCAGAGGTTTTAAAGACATCTTGGGTTATCTCTGCCATGATAGCTAGTAAGCCTGGCTAACCATATAACCTAATTCTAAAACCTCAGGCTCTATATATTTCCTGCCCTACTTCTGATTAACCCAGAAATAGGAGCAAACCTGAGGCTGCTGTTTAGTTTGTCAGGGATGCATATGAAGGCAGTGAGAAAAGTCAAAAGCAGAGAGACCAAGTCAGAGGTTTATGTTGTATGTACTACCATCTTTTTGGCTTAGAAATAAGGTAGCTTTGCTGTGATTGTTTTAAATGGATAACCACATTAATGACAATTAATTTGAATGTTTTCATTTTGTACAATAGTTCATAGCTAATTTTACTTCACGATAATGTTGGACAAATGTCATCTATCCCCAGTGTGATAATGGTGGGCAAGGGGTTAAAATTCCCATCTGATTTGTTGACTAGACCAGGTGAACTTGATCAGGCAATTTGTTAGGAGAGCTGAAATATAGTCAAGAAGACTCTCTTGGCTTAGAGTTTGCATTTGTTTTCTTTTATCTTTTTCCCAGTCATAAATCTTTGTTGGGGAAGAGAGTGAAAAGGGAATGAGGAAAAAAAAAAAAAAGAGGAGAAAAGTATGCATGTGAAAGGAATCTCTCACTCCCCTCACATCCATCCTCAGAACTGGGCAGCAGAGATTACAAATTAAAAGTCTCACAGCTTCCAGAGGCAACCATTTCATAAATTTATTCCTGGGGCTCTGTTCTCCCAAGACACAGCTCATCATGAATGAGCTCTATGCAGATTAACATGGCATTTTGACTTGGGAATCAATGAGAAACAATGGAAGGTACAACAATTTCCATTTCATGGTATTGCATGAAAATGACAGAACAGGAATCAGAATTCTGAAGCATCCTTATCCTGGATGACTGGCTTGCACTCTGGGCGTCAACATCATGATCCCTAAAGTGGAAGGAGTCATCTTGGAGAGCAAATGGGTTCTGAATCTTGTCAGGCCGTTATTTTACCAGGTTTGCATGCATAGCTTTCTCTATCGTTTCTGTTCAAATACGTGTCCTTTTATATAAGGTCCAAGTAGTATATAGTTGAGTTTTACCAAGTCTGACAATTTTGGTTTTTAAATTGAAGTATTTAAAGTACTTGGGTTTATATCTATTTGTTCTTGAGTTTAAATCTACTAATTTTCCTTTTTGTGTCATGTGCTTTATTTTCTTTTCCCTCTCCTTTTTTATATTGAATAAATTCAAAATTTGCATTCTATGTCTTTTCCCTCTATAAACTGGTGATGACACATTCTTTGACTAACATACAGTCTTGATTTCTTACAGCTTAATATAAGTATTTTGAGTACTTCACAGATAACATAGGGACTTTAAAATACTTTAGCTCCATTTACTCACTTCTGACTTTTCTGTTATTGTTATTATGCATCTTAATTTTGAGTATTTTGTAATCCACAAAGGCATGATTACTGTTTTATGTGTTCAATATTTATTTATATTTATCTAACTGTTGAACCTTTACTTTGTACTTAATTCCTTCCTGTATCTGCATGTCTCCTTCTAGAATCATTTCCTGTCTGTCTTTTGGTATTTCTTTTAGTTTAGATCTCCTCATAATGAATTCATTTAATTTTTGTTTGTCTGGAAACATTTTTACTTGACCTACAGTTTTGAAGAATATTTTTATGGAATATAAAATTATGGGTTGGCATTTTTTTCTTTCAGTACTTTAAAGATGTTTTCCTACTGTCTTCTGACTTCCATCATTTCTGTTGAGGAGTAAATTGTTCATTTCCACGTTGCTATTTGAAGATAATAGATCTTTTTAAAAAATACTTTCTGGCTGCTTTCTAGATTTCATCTTTAGTTTTTTAGAAACCTTATTATTTTAAGCTTAGGTAAGAGGTTTTTCTGTTTGTTCTTTGTTTGTGTGTATGCTCCTTGGGGTTCATAGGGCTTCTTGTCGCCATCATCTTTTGTCAATTTTGGAAATTGTTTACTATTATTCTTTCAAATATTTTTTCTTTCATTTTCTTTTACTCTTCTCTTTCCACCATGTCCCATATGTTTTTATGCTCTTTCCAGTTTACTATCTTTTAGATCTCTGTACTTCAGCTTGGATATTTTTGTCAAGTGGTCTTACAATTTACTAATCAATTTTTCTTCGATGTGATCTGGTAGCAAACCCATCTATTGTATTCCTAATTAGAGCTATTACATTTTAATTATATAATTTCTATTTTATTGAAAAAATAAATACCAGCTAAACACCTAGTGAAATACCTAGTGAACTTCTCCCTCTTGACCTCTAGTTTGTTGAACATAATAATTATAGCTGTGTTAAAGTCCATTTCTAGTAATACCAAAATGGATCATCTGCAGGTCTGTTTCTGTTGTCAGTTTTTCTCTTGCTTTTGTTTTTTATCTATCTGGTAATATTTTACTGATAGCTAAACATTGTTTGTGACAAGCATTAGAGGCTTCTGGTACTATATTCTTTCACAAAGAGTTTATCTTCTAGTAAGCAGGTGGAGAGGTAGCAGATACTTTAATCCAAACAAGTATTGAACTAATTGAAGGTTGGATTATAGTTTTCCAAACTTCATTGTGCCTCTACTTTGTTCATAGTCCTGGAGGGTCATCCTCAGAGTTTTCCAATGAGGATTCTGATGTGCCTAGTAGGGCACTTCTACAATAGTGGATCCTGAGCATCACTTTTTTTTTTTTTTGTCTTCTCAGCACCAAAAAAGAATGGAAAACGCTGTTTTGCTACATGAATTTTATCTTCCTGCTTTGTAAAATCAGCAAATATTGAAGGGAAAATAGGCAAAGAGTTAGGCTTACTTCCCTAGGTTTCTCTTCTCAGTAGGATCTTGTTTTTCTACCAAAATTCTGGCTGTCATGGAAGCTCCAAATTCCTTTTTTTTTTTTTTTTTTTTTTACTTTGTTGCCTTGCAAATTCACCACATTTCCCCCGGCTTCTCTGCCTCTTAACAGAAGCTATATGCCCTGGCCCTCAAAGTAGATTCTTGGCTTCTAATCCTAAGAATCAACAAATGACCAGAGGAAAAAATATGACTATAAGATGTCAGCTCAGTATGTCATTTCTATGATATCTTAGCCTTTTAATATTGATTACATCAGCATTTATTTGAAAGCTGATACTTCTTTTTAAAATTTTAATTTTTTTTCTAGTCATTCTCAGAGGAGTATTAGTATATTACTGTGATAGTTTTAAAAAGATGACTGCAAATCTTTTGACCCCATTCCTATTGAGAGGTGAGGTCTATGACTCCTACCCTTAAATTTGGGCAGATCAGTAATTATGTCAACCAATAGATTATAGCAGAAGTCATAAAAGGCCATTCAATTTCTGCTTTGTGTTCCTGAACACTTGCCTCAAAGCCTCGAAATACCACCTAGATAATACCATGTAGATATTCTTATGGACAGTCCCATCTGATCTTCCGATTTTATCTTTTACAGATCCCTTCCTAGCGAAGAAGCCATCTAGGAAGTTGATCTCTGGACCTTGCCTCTTCTTGCTCTCCAGCTGTTTGAATGACCCCAAATGAGACCCTAGGCATCAAGGAACAGAGAAGGGCCATTCCCACTGTGTCTTTTCTAAATTCCTGATCCAAAGACTCTATCAGCATTATAAAATGGTTGCTAAACATCTACCTGGTCCAGTAAAAAACACTTCTTTTACACATATTGTTTCAAGATTGTACTCCCTGTTTATCAGGTGTTAAAACAATTATGAATTATAGGAATCTGTGGATTATAGAATCTTTACTGGAAATAAAATGGTCTGGTTTAACTTGACACGCAAAGCAGGTACTTCCATCCTTGAGAAGCTGTTATTTATCTTCTGCCAAGCAAATTTGAATGAGGAAATTTTAAGAAAATGCAGCCCATTCACAAAGTTGTCAGAAGGGTGACTTAATTGTATTTCCTATGACAGAGGTTCCAGAAAGTAAAGAATGAGACTCAGAGACTGGCATCAAGGATATCACAGTCTATCATGGAAAGAATATACAAGAAACTATCCCACAATGTTATAAGAGATAAAAATGTATAGACAAAGAATAATGCATCTATAAGGAGGTATAATTCCAGTTAGGTATATGGGGATATTCTGGAAAAGTCCTATAGGGAAAACATCTAAGTCACACTTTTTCCATAGTTGACAAGATGACGTTGTTTCCAAGTTCTTCCACATTCTAACTGCTACCTCACACCTATACACAATTCAGTTTTCAGTTTTCTGGGAAACATAATTCTCTCAATACTAGTAAATAGTCTGAATATGATACCTCTATTTAGGAAACCTAATATTTCATCATCATTTTTATCAGCCAGGTCATAGTTGGGTCCATATGCCCCTTAAAGTATATGAAGAATCTTTTCAACATGGGTCATTTTGAAATCAGCTTTTTGTACTGTTCAAATTTTGAAACTGCATTCAAGACTTTACATTAATTCTCCATCTGAGTCCAGGGTTTCAGCCTCTGGAGACTTTTGTTGGGGAGTAGGAGACAGAGTAAAAATATGTAATCTTAGATTCTAACAAATGAGCTCTTCCAGGTCTATGTCTGCTGCAAATTTAGTATGCAAGCCCTGTGTCCCTTTCTCTAAAATGGTGATTTAAAATGTTTACCAAGAAAGAATCATGTAATCTAGGCTTGGACCATAATATGTTAATGCATTTCTCATATTTGGTGACTTATTTGCACTTTAATAGATACCTCTACCCAAAAAAGTGATGGCCTTCTGGAAAATAGATACCTTTATCCAAAGAAGTGATACAGATGATAGAAATATTAGGCATAATAGATGGCTACTTTGGGAGATGTTATTAGGCATGGGGTCATTTCACACTTCTTAAATCAGACTGTTGGGGCAGCCTTCCATTCAGTCTATTTTGAGGTTTCTCCTTTATTCTCAAACTTTCTTGTACACAGCAATTCCCTGGAGAGCATTAAAAATACAGAAGCCTGGATCCCACCCGTAGTGGTATGGCTTGGGCTTTGGTAGTTTGGGAAACTAACTAGGTGATTTTAATGTGCAGTCAAAGTAGAAAACCACCACTTCTGCAGAAAGTCATCAACTCTAAAAGAAAGAGTATGGGGTTAGAGGTCAAACCAGGATAGACTGCAACTCTGTCACTTAATAGTTTTGTGACCTGGACAGATCGCTTTATCTCAAGCTTCTGCCTCTTTATCTATAAAATCAGGGCTAATAAGACCTACAATGCAAAGTTACGGGTTGCGGTAAAGAAGAAAATGGGTTTAAAGTAGCTAGTACATAATAGGCGTATTGTGGATGTCATCCTTCTCCTCTTTCTTCCAAGAGTCTCCTAATTTGATCTATAGAGCAAGGTCAGCCATGGCTGGAACACAGATTTGACACTTGAACTCTCTCTCACTCCTGGTGTTCCTCTGAGGATCAGATAGCTTCACCTTTGTTGACCTGTGTCTGAATTCTTCTGCCTCATGGAATGACTTATACATCCCTTAAAATGCACAAAGGTAGCTTAGGTGGGAAATAAAACATATAATTGACTTTAAATTGCCAAATAGAAAAGAAATGTTTCATTTTCCAACTGTGGCCACTACCCAAATTTCATCAATAAACCTTTCAAGTGTGCCACCTTATTCTCAGTTTCTCATGTAAGGCAATCTTTTATGAAAACAGGATTTGTGTGAAGTCCAGCAAGAAAAATATATACTAGACAAAACTTTTATTTATTTATTTTTAGCAATTTCTATTGGAAAATTTCAATCAAGATACTAGATAGAATTAAAGTTCTCACTATCTGAACTGTCAAATGGTTGTTTAAAAGACATTTTCAATGAAAGTAATATGCAGCACATGTAATGGAATGAATGTATTCTTTTTTCAAATGTGAAAATATATAGTGAGAAGTCAAAGAATGGAATTTAAATTTCACTAAAAATTTAATGTCATTAAAGCCTACAGTTCCATTTACATTCTACCTTCAACCCAAAGATACCTCTATAATTGCAAATAATATGAGCAAACAAGCCCAAATTCATTTACTCTTATCTCCTCTCCTGTCTCCTCCTCTCCTTTCTTCTCATATCATTCATTCTAAAAATGTTTATTGAGATCCTAGCATTACTAAGACATTACAAATATAAAGATAAATGCGATCATGGTCCCTGACTTTGAAAAGTTCACAGCCCAGTGTAAAAAATAATTAAAACCCAACAAAGTTGGTGGAAACTGAATAAGGCATGTCATCTATTTAACAGTACTATACCAATGTCAATTTCCTGGTTTTTATATTGTAGTATAGTCATGTAAGATGTCAGTGTTGGAGGAAGCCGAGAGAAAGTACATGGTATTCTTTTGTAACTTCCCATGAGATTATAATTGTTAGAAAATTTTTAAAAGTTTTAAAAATCCAACATGTTAAGTACTAGAGTAGGGCAGATTTTTTTCAGAATAACTGAATAAGGAGACATAACCCTGCATAAGGAATGATGGACGGCTTCACAAAGGAAATGGCATGGAATCTGGCTCTTGGAAGATAAACTAGAAATTTCCCTGGTGTATTAGTCTCCTATGGCTATTGTACCAAATTATCATAATATTGGTGATTTAAAACAACAAATATTTATTCTCTTATGGATCTGGAGACCACAAGTTCTAAAACAGTCTGCTGGGCTAACGTCAGTGGGGCTGGTTTCTTCAGTAGGGCTGGTTTCTTCTAGAAGTTCTAGGGGGAAAATTTTTTTCCTTCCTTTTCTAACTTCTGGAGGCTTTCCACAATCCTTGGCCTATAACCTCTTCTTCAAATCACTCCAATCTCTCGCTTCCATCATCCCATCTAACTTCTTTTTTTCTCTGCCTCCTTCACATAAAGGCACTTGTGATTACATTTAGAGCCTACCTGGATCATTCAGGATTTCTCCAACTCAAGATCCTTAATCATATCCGCAAGTCTCGTATGCCATGTGTTAACATTTACAGGCTCCAGGGATTAGGACCTGGATATCTTTAAGAGCCCCTACTCAGCCTCCCACATATGGAAAGGACAGTATTTCTTAAGGTTTATAGTTGTGAAAGACAATTTGCCCAGTTAAGGAATGATGAACAGTTGACCAAGTCTGGGATACAGGAAAGGGAAGTAGTGGGGCATAAAATAAGCAAGAAAGATTGATGTGTTGGTCAGCTCTGGCTGTACCAACAAAATACCACAAAAGTCTAAGATCATGGTTCAGGCAATGTTCTATTTCTGGTGTGAGCTCTCTACCTGACTTGTGACAGCTGCCTTTTCTCACGGCAGATGTGTGAGAAGAGGGTGTGCTCTTTCTTTCTCTTCTTATAGGGCCACCAATCCTATGGGTTAAGAATCCCACTCTAATGTCCTCATTAACCTTAATTACATCTTAAAAGTTCTTTCTCCAAATACAATCACTTTAGGGGTTAGGGCTTCAATACGTAAATTTGGGAGTGATGTAATTCAGTCCAAAACACTCAGCTTCTAGGACACTATCCTTTTCTCATTCTTTTTCAGTATTCAAGTTTCTGCTCTGATATCACCACCTCAAAGAGGGCTTCCCTGACTACCCCATCTACAGCTTCTTCCTTTGTGTGATAGCACTCTGTTTTCTATTTTTTGGTAGAGCATTGGGTTTAAGAGCCTAGAATCTGGAGCAGACTAGTTTATTTGAAATCCTGCATCCATTACTTAAAATTTTGAGACTTTGGCAAAGATATTTAACAGCTCTGTGTCTTGGTGTCCTCATCTGTAAATGAGAATAATAATAATGCCCATCTCCTAGGAATGAGTTAAAATATGCAAAAAGCTGAGAATGTTGCCTGGCACAATTAAGGGCTTAATAAATGTTAGCTACTATTTTTTGTTCATAGTTGTCTGCTTTCCTCAATGGAGAAAAATAAAAACTCTGAAAGGACAAGGGCTTTCTGCCTTGCTCACCGTGATATCCTCAGTGCCTAGAACACTGCCTGATGAATAACAGATGTTCCCTATTTGCTGAAAGAACAGATATAAGAACAAATGGTTACTTGGAAGAGTTTTGAGAAGTGTGGTTGGCAGTGTCAAATGCTTCAGACAGTTTGACAGATGAAGACTTAAGCCATATGTCAATCAGAAGGTCATTGGTGATTTGAGTGGTAATATATACCCATAAGTTATTGAGGCACCTTGTTAAGTGTGCTAATCTACACAATGACCCTTACAAGGAAGCCAATATTATCATCACCATTTTACAGATGACAGAGCATTTCGGCAATGCTGAATTTCAGCAGAACAGAAGCAAGAACGAAAAGGATTGAGAGATGAACAGTAATCAAAGATGTAGAAACAATTCTATTATGACTGGCAGCTTGTTTAAATATACTAGCTTCTATGAGAGAAATTAATTCAATTGGTCAGAGACAGAATCTATCAACCAATGTTATCAAAGAGGCAGGTATCATTGAAGCAAAGGGAGTAAGAAAAATATAAAGTAAATAAAATTTCTCATCTTCATAAATATTTTTTTCTCTTGGGACATCTTCAATGCTATATCAGTGACAATCTCCACTTAATTTGTTCTTTGGATCCTCTACACTTGAAAATACAGAGATAATATATAAAAATCGCCATATTGATAAGAACCTTATTGGATGAGAAAGACCTTTTTACACATGAAACCACTGATTTTAACTGGACTTGGAAACCAAATCAACTCAACCTGTGGCAGAATGACGTCAGAAACAAGTGCCTGGAACATTTGAGAATCATGGGCCTGCAAATCTGCAGACTACGATGTCTTTGGGATGCTGGGTAAGGGAGTAGGAGAAAATTTTCTGCATAGGCCTACAATACCAAGCTTTTCAATAGCTTCCAATGGTCATGAGTTAAATTTCTGGAAGCTGGGACCAGAGTTTGAGTATTAATACTGATCTTTTTAGGATAATTAAAAACATAGGTGCTTGTATCAAAGCGTTTGACTTTTACCTTGCTTTCTTTGAGTGGTAAGATCTGGACTCATATGTATGTCCATCATGCCTGTCACTTTCAGAGCTGAGTAAGGAGGCAGCAGCAATGAAGAGGTTGAATAGTCACCCTAGATATGGAATATTAAAAACGGTTGCCTTTGTTTTAAACAGGAAGCTGAAATACCATTGTTTGTTCTCAAGGCAATCGGAGACCATGAACAAGTCTTCAGTGGTAACGTGGGATCCAGAGAAGGCATGATACCTATTCCTCACTGTGTCCATTTCTTTATCTGTGTTAATTTCATGAGCAATATCTCCCCTCAGCCCACCCTCTCCGTTTCTGTTCTTCATCAGCTCTTTATAAGTCTTCATTGGCTTACTCCTTAGTCCTAGCTGTTTGGCTGTTGATAAAGATGCCTTCTAGGAGTTGGCAACGGCCAATGGATGGTTACAAAATCGGTATTGCCAAAATAGAAGGATAATTTTATAATGTATAACTTGCTTGGAGTATTAAAAATTAAAGCTAAAAAAATATAGCTAATCACCTTCTCTTCCACCCGCCCCCCCCCCGCCCCCGCTTTAATTTAAAGCCTCCATATTTGCTGGGGTGACCTTTCCTATTCTGTGCTAACATCACCATGTGAATTTTAAGTCTTTCCTGCCCCTGTAGGTATGTTAGGTTGGTAGTTCAGACTCCTGCTCTGAAGTGCCACACTTCATCTCAGGTCTGGGCGGCAAGGGGTTAACCATCTCCAGCCTACCAAGTTGTAAAAGGAAACTGCTGAAGCTGATCAATGACCACTGTTAAGACCTGGAAACCAATTATAAACCTGAAATTTGTGATGAACAAAGCCCTGAAACACTGGGATGAAAACTACTGAATTAGTCCAGTTCATTAAAATCATTAATAGTCATGAAATGAAAACACCGGAGTCCAAAAAGGCTTAATGCTCTATCATATTAATTAGATGGAGCAAATCTGAACTGAAAAGCAGCACATGCTTTGTAGAATTAGCAATTGGTCTCTACAGACTACACAGATCTCTATTAAAATTCAGTTTAATTAAAATTGATCACGTTAAGAAACTGATGTGGTTAATTAACTGAATTCCTGGACTTCTTTTCATACACTTCACAGACACCTTGTACACTGCTTTGCTGGGTGACACTTCATGTTGCACAGAGCAAATCTGATTGCAAAGGTTAACTCTCTGTGTTCCTGGAGATGGTTCAGACCACGGGGGAGGGCTATGAAAGGGGGAGAGGAAGCTAAGCTTTACAGAGACTCAAACCCCAAGCTAAACTCAAGTAAACTCCTTTGGAAAATTGGCCCCATTCATGGTGTATAAATTAATGTGTACCTGTCACTGACAAAGAGCTTCTCTCTCCAAGCTGCTATCTCTAGAAGAGCTGAAAAATATTACCAAAAATTAAGAGAGTCACTCTAATGCCCAAGGTAAGACAGGGCAGAGCTGGTGAAGTGCAGCCACAGAATCAAGCAGATGCCACACCAGTCTGGCTGCAGGTCTCTTAGTTTTACTGCCCACATAGCTTCTTATTCTGTCTGGCTCAGAATAAGCCATTCTGTGTTTTTCAACCTGAAGAATGAGAATAGTGACATTTCTAGATTTCATCAGGGTGTGTAGGGCATAAAATGATGACAACATCCTGCTTCTCCTGCCAAAGCTATTCTTCCTCCCCAAGTCCGCCAAGCCTGTTGCTACCAGAAAGAGCATGTGTGTGTGTGTGTGTGTGTGTGTGTGTGTGTGTAACATACATACATATATATATATATTATATATATATATAAATACACACACTCAA
Organism: Eonycteris spelaea; assembly: GCA_003508835.1. Taxonomy (NCBI): domain Eukaryota; kingdom Metazoa; phylum Chordata; class Mammalia; order Chiroptera; family Pteropodidae; genus Eonycteris; species Eonycteris spelaea. The sequence continues at coordinate 10,852,954 of PUFA01000007.1, forward strand.
TTTTTCTATTTAAATGTTATAAAATTGCATTATTCAGGTCTTTTATGTACTTCCTCATTTTTGGTCTAACAGAACTGTCAGATTCTGAAATGAAGATATTAAAGGGTACTGCTATATTTGTATTTAATTAAATTTTACTTGCATTTCTATGCATTTTTGCTTTAGATTCAGCTGCTATGCATTTTGATGAATAAAGGTTGTGACAAGTATCTTATTCTGTCTAGTATTTTAACCTAAATTTATGATTTGATTTTAATATCATCACTTTTTTCTTACCATTTGACTTTGCCTGTGATCTCTTTGCCCATTCCTTTACTCTCAAACTTCATTTTTTGTGGGTATTTTTTGTCATATTTTTCTCTAAAATATATTTGTATGTAGGCTGCTTTTAAAAATGTATACTATAACTTAAAAGTGACTTTTCAAAATCAGTACTATTATCTTGTAGTTTTTTTTAAACTACACAGAGTCAAAAAATACAATATCTAGAAAATTTTGTGCCTAAAGAAAAAGTTAGGACAGAGCCAAAATTTTTGCTCAACTTTAAAATGCAAAGTTAATGGTACATATTTTTCTATTAATTGTTAATTAATTTTTTGCCTACATTTTAGTTTTGAAAACCTTTTCATCCAAAGGTATTTCAACCATTGCAAAGATAGAAACCAGATCAGTTGATGAATGGCCATATTTGCCTGTCATTCTTTTTTTCTGATTTGATCAACTGAACTATTCCAAACCCTGTACCCCTACCTGCATCCATTAATTTAGAAGGACAACTGTATTTTCCATTTTGCTCCCTTTCCTGAAAGTCATAATCAAACTTATATGATTATTATATGAAAACAAGATACTAACTCTTTATTTCCTAATATTTATCCTTCTTCAAGAAGAGTTTTTCTTACACTAGTTTGTTTGCTATTCTTATCCTTTCCTCATCTCTACCACCTTGATAAGGTTTTGCTAAGATATTTTTAAGAATTTTAGTTCCAATATTATGACTTCTCTCAAAATACGGCTTTTATATTTACGATTCCTTTTGTAGCTCATATACTTATGTGCTCAGGCAATTTCGTAGCTATGTATTTCACGGGGTTTACTGTTTCTTCTTTTTGTTGTCTCCTATCTTGAGTTTTGTTCTGACTTATTTATTAATTAATTTATTTTGATGTAAGTGCTTTCCTTAAAAGGAGCTTATTGGCACTAAGTTTTTTGAATTCTCTTGTACACAAACACTTATTCCAACATTCCGGTGGTTGGGTGACAGCAAATCCTTCTTTCTCGATCATCTATAGATGTTATTCCAATGCCAGAGTGATTGTTTTCCTTTGCAAATAGTTATTTCTTCTCAAATAACACTCAGGGGTTAGTGAAGCCTTTCACTAGTCCAACTTGTTTCCTTTAGCAAAAAACTTTAAATATTGCCTCTCTTCCATCTATTTTTTCCCTCTTTCTAGATTTTCTATTATATCATGTTTAGACATCTTCTAACTGTTCTACTTTCTCCCTACATTTTGCAATGTTTTGGGATATAGGGTCCACTTCATATGCCAGGATACAAATTAATTCTCTCATTCAATTTATAAATTAAAATTATATTTCCAGAAGTCATGATTTCTAGGTCCACAGATTCTTTAGAGGCTGAAAAAGAATCTCCTAATTTCTTTCATTATTCTTGCTGTATTGTTTTAGTAACTATCTATTTAATAGTTCTATTTAGTTAAGAACTACCTTTTCTGGATGTTCTGAGTGTTTTTCTTCTCTCTGGCCAATAGAACCCTTAACAGAAATTATAGTTTTCCTTTGCTTATTCAGAGGACTCAGGCTGAACTCATGGGTGCTCACTTCTGTGTTTGGTGAGATACAAAGATGCCTTTGCACCCAGTTCAATACCAGCCAGCAGGTGTCCATTGAGACTCTTAAGAGATGGATAAAGGGAACTCGCCCTTGGAATATTTTTGTGGAAGGGTACCACTCTTCCTCCTGGAATGCCACAGATTTCCAAGAGCTATGCTCTCTGCAGGACCGTGGGTATGCAGATTTTTACTCCAGACAGCTCCACAGCTTCAGACTCTGCCAGGGCCAAAGAGAAAGTCTGGCCCAACTTTCTCCATCTGGATCTACAGAGCCCAAAGCCCCTACTGGCCTGCCAGGTAGACCAAAGAAGTAGGGTTGTTGTTAGACAGAAATTAAAATTAAGGAATGCCTTCAGGGACATCTTCAGGGTGCCACCTTACCAGTATTCCCCTAATTATATTTAAAAAGTTTTAAAATGTGAACTATAACACTCATATAGAAATGTGCATAAATCATAAACGTCAGTATAATAAATGATTTTAAGATAAATCCTGACGTAACTACTACCAAAGTCAATAAATAGAATATTTCTGGCAACCCAGAAGACCCGTTTGTCTCCTTTTTTAACATAATACCCTCTCTGCACCTCTAGCAATAAATCACTATCCTGTTTTTTTGTGGTAATCAATTTTCTTGCTTTTCTAAAAAATAATTTTACATTTATGCATGTATCTTCCAAAAAAATTAGTTTAGTTTTGTTTATTTTTGAATTTTATACAAATGTCATCATACAGTATACATTCTTTTATGTTTTGTTTCTTTTGCTAAACTTTATATTTGTTTGTGACATTTATTCATGTAGCTGTGGCTCATTCATTTTCATTTGCTGTAGAGTGCTCCACTGAGTGAATATGCCACAAGTTCTTTGTCCATTCTGTGGTTGATAGACCTTTAGGTTGTTTCCAGTTCTGTGCTATTTCAAATAGTGCTTGTCTTAGTCTGCTTGGGCTGCCATAACAAAACACTGCATACTACGTGGCTTAAACAACAGAATTTGTTTTCTCACAGTTATGGAGATTGCAAAGTCCAAGACCAAGGCAGAGTTCAGTTTCCGCTGTGAGCTTTCTCTCTCTGGATGCAGGCGTCTGCTCTGTATTCATATGAGGTGGCGGTTAGTGTTATTGGTCAACTTGACCAGCTAAGGGTTTACCAAATAACTGGTATAACATTATTTCTGGGTATGTCTGTGAGGGTGTTCCCAGAAAAGATTAACATTTAAATTGGTAGACTGAGTAAAGATCACCCTCGCCAATGCCAGTGGGCATCATCAAATCCACTGAGGGCCTGAATAGAACAAAAAGGCAGAGGAAGGGCAAATTTATCTTCTGCTTGAGCAGGACATCCATCTTCTCCTGCCCTTGGGTATTACATTGGCACTCTTGGTTCTCTGGACTTTGGACTCAGATTGAATTACACCACCAGCTTTCTTGGTTCTTCTGTTGTAGATGCCAGATCATGGGACTTCTTGGCTTCTATAATCACATGAGCTAATTCCTTAAATAAATAAATCTCCCTCTCTGTCTCTTTCTCTCATATAGATATACCATTGCTTCTGTTTCTCTGGAAAACCCTTTTCTCTGAGTACACATGGAGAGAGAAAGCTCTAGTGTCTCCTCCTATTCTTATATGAGTACCAGCCCTATCAGATTATGGACCCTCCCATATGACCTCATTTAATCTTAATTATCTCCTTAGAGTTCCTATCTCCAAATCAGTCACCATTAGGGGTAAAGTTGACAACAGATGAATTTTGGGGAAAACCCAATTCAGTCATAACAGTGCTGCTATAAACATTCTCAATATGTGCTCTGATTCACATGTACACAAGTTTCTCTAGAACATACAATTAAGAATAGAATTGATGACTAATAAGGCTGCACGTCTTTGACTTCATTAGCTGATGCTAAAGTGCTGGTGTCAATTTATAACAATTAGCCATTTATTAGAGTTTCCATTTCTTCATGTCATTTTTAATATGTTAAAATTGTCTTTTTTTTTTTAACATATACCAATCTGTGAGTATGTAATGTTATCTCATTCTGGTTCTAATTTGCATTTACCTGATTCAAGGCTAAGTATAAGGAAAAAAGACATAAGCCTAAAGAGTAATTTAAAGCTAAGAGGGCAGAAGTAACATAACCATACCAAATGCTTCATGGATGGTCATCCTTATAACAACTTTGGAGGCAATCTCTATTATCACCTCATGTTACAAATGAGGAAATTGAAGTTTAGCAAGACATACAGCTAGACAATGCAGAGGTAAGATTTGAACCCAGACTTGAACTTCCCCTCAGCACCAAAGGCCCCATGCTTTAAGAAGCTAACTAGAGTGACCACGTGGATGGATGACTGTCTAGAGACAGGGGTTAGTAATGATAGGGAAGGCAGGCATGAGGCAGTAGCAGCTGGTGAAGATTTTCAGAGTAAGTAACAAAAGTGTAGCTTTTCAAAGCTTATTAGCTAAGGCTTTATTTAAAAATAAGCAAAATACAGATAAGTCGAGATTCAGTCTTAACTATGCCATGGAGTTTTGAGTACCTGTGGCCCCCAAAGTAAGAGATTTTTTTTTTTATTTTAAAACTCAAAGCTTTTTAAAAAATAACCTTTAAACTTTTTTTTTCTGATACTAATCAATATACATATATATTTTACTGTCAAAATTTGGGCAATTCAAAAACCCACAAAGATGAAAATAAAAATCATGAGTTAAACAATATTAACATTGTATATTATCTTTCCAGCATTTTTGGGTCCATGGGCATGTTCTAATTTGAAGACAAAGTTGAGATTAGTCTCAACTTTGTACATGATTTTTAATATCACTACATTTTTTGGTTGTATCATAATCCTTTTATAATATTTCAAATAACTAACTTTATGATGAACATCCTCATAGATAAATCTTTCCCAATGTTTTAATTAATTTTTAAGTAATATTTCTAGAAATGTACTTGACTATGGATCATAGTTCATAAACTCAGATTTGCCAAAAAATTTTATCATACCTGGGATATTTTCAATATAAATTTGATCCCAAGCCCCATGATCTCTGATTAGCAGAAAATCAGATCTGCCCTTCAGGTTTTACAAGAATTTGAGAAGCTTATGCAGTGCCTGGAATACAAGGGTACGACATAGTCACCCCATGCTGCCATGGTCAGCAGAGACAATAGCATTGGCCAGACCCCTATTATTTCATGGAACCATATAACTCTTTAGTTCTATGTCACCCACAAGATCGGAAGGCTCTTCCAGACCTGGAAACCTCAGTGCCCTCGGTTCAATCTCTCCAGGACTACCACACAGCCATCCTCTCTGAGCTTTCGTTACCACTCTGGGTGCTGCCAGGGAGAAGGGTTTGGTCCCTGTTGCTTCCCTTCTTATTTGGGGGCAGAAAAGCCCAGGATTAGCTTTCCATGTTCTTCAAGTCACTCTTCTGCCCCATTCTCCTTGGGACATTTAACATAAGCTCTTTGATGATCTTAGGCTTCTAAATGAGATAGGACATGTTCCTGATTGTAAGCAGCCTTGGCCTCCCACCATGCAGCAAACTTTTCTTGGAGGAAGAAAGCCTCAAGATTTTTCTTTTGCTTGGGAAGAGAAAAAATTATGAGAAACACTGCCAGTCAAATGATCTTGATCCTCCTCTTTACATATTTCTAATATGTTTTCTTTTTTCTTTTTTTTTTTCTTTTCTGTTTCACAACACTTGTCAGGGGAATTTCTGTCTAGTGGAATAAACAGAAAATAAATCATTGTAACACAAAGTGAAAAAGTCAAAGGTACCGTATCAGAGGTACTGATAGAGTTCTAATGAAATTTTTTTTTTTAAAGAAAACAGAAAAAAACAAACTCAGGACATTTCCTCATGGCAGAGGAAACTTGAAGATGGATAAAAATTGGATCGTCCAAGCAGAAAGGACATGTGAACAGAGATATAAAGTGGGAAACTAAAACTGTTTAAGGTCTTACTATTCAAAGTGTGGTCCATGGACCAGCCCATCAGTATTATCTACAAGCTTGTTAGAAATACAAACTCAGGACTCACTCCAGACTGACGAATCAGAATCTTCGCTTTAACAAGAACTGCAGCGATGATTATGGTATGAACAGCACCTGGGGACTTGTTAGAAATGTAAATTCTTGAGACTCAGAAGTTCTAGAGATGGGGTCTAGTTAGGTGTTTTCAGAAGCCTTACAAGGTGATTCCGAGGCATTTGTAAACTTGAGAACCACTGTTTCAGAGCAGAGATGGAAAAACTAAACGACAAAATATTTTAGACTTTGCAGGCAGTAAGGTCTCTGTCACCACCACCCAACTTTGTTGCTGTGACGAGAAAGTAGCAACAGGAACATGCAGTGAACGAGCGTGACTGGGATCCAGTGACGCGTGCTTTACCAGTGCTAGATTTGGCCCATGGGTCATACTTGCCGACACCGTCCCAAAACATGGAGTTTCAAATGTGACTGTGTCGTTGAATCATTTGGGGAAGCATCATAAATCTTGATATCCAGACACCATCCCACACCAACTAAAGAAGCATCTCTGTGGTGGGGTGAGGAATTGGTATTTTGAAAAAACTCTCCAAGCGATGTGAATGCATACGTGGAGAAGAGAACCAGACTGTAGATGGAATAGATGGCCCCAAAAAGAGGGTGTGAGAGGATCAAATGAGATTAAGTGGGGAGGCTGGCTAGAAGCCTGAATGTGGAAGTCTTTTAAATTGGGATATTCCCCAAACAGCACAATCACATGGGGATTTGAATATCCATATAGGTCAGGGTGCGTGTTTTCATTTTCTTCTTAACCACACGTTACTATATTTAAACCACAGTGTTAAAAAATGAGAAACGTCTGAACAAGGAATAGGCAAAATGGCTTTTAATTCCCCAGCAGCAAAACCCTGTTAATACCTTGCCCTGTGTCAGCAAAATAATTGTGGTTCAAGTGAATATAAAACATTTCCATTCAATCTTCTCCCTCCTCCCTAAGGCAAATGCTTTCTTATCATGGAGGAACAGTACTCCTCAAACTGTCAGACCGCATCAGGGAGTCGAACGAGAATTACAAAGCCAGGCTAGATCAAGGCATCAGCTGGGAGGGTACAATTCTTCTTCAGGAGAGCTTTCTTCAGCCTCTTTTCTTACCACAGCCTCCCAATGTTGCTTTATAAATGGAGAGAGAAGGCTGAGAATTTTGCAGGAGAATGAATTAAATTTCTTTACTAGCAGAAACTGTCACTGGCTAACTGAAGAGAGAGAGAGAAGAGAGAGAGGGAGAGAAGGTTAGCTGAAAAGATCTGCAGTGCCCCATAGAATAAAAGGACAAGCCAAAGAACTAAGGACAGACCATGGCGGATCTGGGCCTTTTTTACAGGAGCCGTGGACGGTGTCTTTATGGTGCTGCCTTCTAGGTGGATGAGCTTTGTCTATTTTCTGCCCGAGAGTCCCTCCATCCAAGATGCCAGTTCCAGGAAGAAAACATCTGATTAGCCAAGCTTGGTCAAGGGACCTTAATAAATAGTCCCACCTTGATTGATGGTTCCCCAAAGTCCACCTGGGATCCCATTACCACAAGGAGGGAGGATTGTGAGGCTAGGTGCACGATCTCTTAAAATCCCAAAAGGAGACTGTCTACTGGGTCACTGGCTTTGGAGTGGGAACAGGCCTTGATGATCCAACTTCTCATGGTACAGGAGAGGAATCCAACGACGACCCAATATGTTTCCCAAGCCTATTCCTGTTAATGTTTAATTTATTCATGAAACGTATACAGACAAGATTCCAAGCTAGACTCTTCTTCTAGATCATTCTTCCTGTGGCTATGAGAGTGAGTGTTTTTAATTTCCCTGAAGACTCTATGTACGCATCACAGTTGCTCTTTTAAAGATGAAAAATAACAGTCTCTCGCATTTGCCCAGTGCCTCTTACTAAAAGCACCAATCGCTAGGCCCCATCCTCTGGAGATTCTAATCCAATAGGTCTGAATTAAGAGCCAGGTCATTGATCTTATTTTTTTTTAATTTTTATTTTTACTATGGTGACATTGGTTAATGAAATCCAGTAAGTTTCAGGTGTACAATTCAACAGTAAGGCCTTTATATATATGTGTGTTCAGCACCCCACAGACCAGTGGAACAGAACTGAGATTCCGGAAGTATACCCATGTATATATCGTCACCGATTTTTAAACAAGCACCTGTATACAGGTGGTCTGTATACAAAGAGTATACACTACACTTTGGGAAGTAATTTGGTCCTCCATGCAAATGTATGTAGAGGTGGGGGGTAATGTGAGTAAAGCTGGGTGGGTACAAGACAACAAGGGGTGAGGATAGTAAGTTGGAAAATGTGTGTCCCAAGAATGCTCAGACTCAACCTATGTTTAAACACTTTGCAGGCCACACAAAACATATTAGCAGGAGAAATTCTGTTCCATAGATTCTATAAGTTGTAAGTCCTGTTAGTGTTTTTACATAAATTATACTACTCAGTGAACTCACGAGAGGAAAATCAACTATGGTTCCCACCTTCACGAATTAAAAATTGAGGCGAGAGATGTAGTAACCCACCCCAGGATAAATGCCAGCTGCTGAAATGGAACACAAATCTTCTAATTCCTAAATTTAGGTACTGTAAAATATACCCAAGTAATGCTGCCTCCTCTTTTATTCTCTGTGATGTGGTTTGCATAAACAACATTCCTTTCAAATGTGATTATGTCTGTTCAGTCATAAGCAGGGCAGGGGAAAAAAGCCTAGCTGTAATTTTTTAAATATGTGAAAAGCATGTAAAACATACAGAATCTTTAAGATTTCAGATGGTGATACAAAGCTTGGCACCTCATTTTGCAAAAATTACGGCATGCCCCTTTAAGATTGACTCAGTTTCCATAGTTTTATTTTATCTACCAATGTTAACATATATTATTCTCATAGCACAGTTGGATGATTTAGAAACAAAATATGTTTGGCACAGATTCGAAATTCCTTAGCAAAATAAAGACGAATTTCCCACAATAGTTAGAAAGTTAATTATTTATGTTAGTCAAAGACTGAATGTTGCTATGGCACAGATTAAAACCACACTTTTCAAATAAGGTGGTTATTTCATGCAAGCTTTGAAAGTGTTGGTCTGAGTCCCTCTCTCAGTAATTGGACATTCTGGACATATCTGACTCAATACAACAAACCATTGCAGTGTTCCTACACGACGCTGGAGTTGGAGAACAGAAGTAGGACTCGGTTAGAGGTTAACCATGTAATATCAGTTTTTCACAGATCAAAGGTTGGTTCAGGGAACATGCTTTGACCCACCCTACCTTAAAATCTTTGTCATAATGAACCAAGTTGTAACAAGGTTTTACAGTGCACGAAGAACTTTTGTGGACGTTCGAATTGATCGAAGGAACAGAGAGAAAAACAGTCCCTTTTGGTTATAAGGAAACATCCTTGTAGTTTTAATTAGTAATGGTGGGATTAAATAGTTATACAGAAGTACATTAAAGTAAAATTCAAAATAAAGTTTTGTAACAAGTGAAACAGTTACTATCTACCATCAATACATAAAGAGTGTTTTAAAGATCAATAAAAATTATAAAACCAACCAAATCTATAGTTGGTAAAAGAATATTGACAATTTACAAGTAAATAACTCAAATGGTTAATAAACACATTTAAAAAGTCTTACTTTTACTAGAAATAAAATCAATGCACGTTAAAACAAAAATAAGGTAAAAATTTTACCTATCAACTGGTAAATATTTTTTAAATGATATTTACATGTGGAAAGAATGCTGTGAAACAGAGATTCTGAAGTAAAATTTAGTACAATAATTTTGGAAAGCAATTTTTCATATTATATTAAATCTTTTTCTTACCTGTCAAGATGTATTATAAATAAAGTACTAGAAATATGGGCCAATATTAATTTATAATAATGTTTATAGCAATAGTTTTTATAATTGGAAGCGCCTTAGATAGCCAATAGGAGATTAGTTAAATAATTCAAGGTGATTCAATATGGTAAAATATTATCTATTTTAACGATCAGAATTTTTAAAAAAATATTAAACTTTTTTTTGGCAAAATTACAATCATTTAAAGAAGAAAGATACAAAGTTGGATATGTAGCATAATCTTAATTTTGCCTAAAATATATATCCTGTATCAGTCTGCTTGTGCTGCCATAACAGAATACCACAGGCGTGAACTACAGAAATTTATTTTCTCACAGTTTCGGAAGCTAGAAGTTTAAGATTAAGGTGCAGCACGGTTGGTTTCTGCTGAAAATCTCTCCCCGGCTTTAAGAAGGCCACCTTCTCACTGTGTCCTCTCCTGGCCTTTTCTCTGCTCATACTCCTGGTGACTCTTCCTTTTCTTATATAAGGACACTAGTCCTATTAGATGAAGGCCCACCTTTATAGCCTCATTTAACTGTAATTTTATCCCCTCGAAGGCTTTATTTCCAACTACAGTCACATTGGAGTGCAGGGATTCAACATATGAACTGTGGAAGGGGAGGAGCGCAACTCAGTCCATAACATGTTTCGTACACTTAAAGGAAATCAACAACAAATGAAGAGATACACAGGATGAGATTCCAAACAAAGGAGCTTCTGTCCTCATGGAGTTTGGGGCCCAGCATGGTGACATGTGGAAGCATTCTGGTCCATCAACCTGCAAGCTCTCCGAACCCCCTCCTTCCTGGGTGTGCATGGAGGCCTCATTATACAGGCATGTTTGATTAGCCACTGGTGATTGATTCAACCTCCAGCTCCATTCTTTTCCCAGAAAATCAGGGGTGGTACTGAAAGTTCCAACCCTCTATTCATGATTGGTTCCCCTGGCAACCATTCCCCCAAATTTAGCTGAGGTCAAAAGCTGCCTCATTACCATAACAAAAGACACCTTTGTCCTCTCAACTCTTAGGACATTCCAAGGGTTTTAGGAGCTCTGTGCCAGAAATCATATATATATTTATATGAAATAATATGTAAATTATATAAATGATGTATAAATATAAATTACAATATCACAGGGAGCTACTTTTAGAATACATAAATATCCTATTTCTCATCAAACTTTTACTCATTATTTTTTAGCTGGTGCATTGATATTCTTACCTGAATCATTTATTACTATGATGATTGCCAAATGGTGATTTTCTTATTTTGTTATTCATTCCATATTGATTAGTTGGCATTCTATCATAAGGAAGAGTTTTTATTTCTCCCTTATTTATGGAGTTATTAATTTGTATCAGCATTGATTCATGGATCCTTATTTTGTTCAATAGGATGTAATAGGTTCTAACCTGTTATCATTACTTTGATGTTCACATGGTCCCAGTGTTCTCCTTTTTCATATTTTCACTTCTGCAGCTTTACTATCCTCCTTTTTAAAATCTTCTCTCTGTCACACATTCTGTCTTTCTCATCCACCATCCCCTTGGGTTCCTATTTCCGCCTTTCCATTCCCACTTCTTTTCTTTGTCTCAGCCCTAAGACCATTTTTCTTCTTTATTCATTGGATTGTCTAAAATGCATGGAGTTTCTCTTTCCTCCCAGCTTTTCTTCTCATTTCTTTGGATGTGCCCCCAACTGCAACTGCTGCTAGAGCAAATCTGGTGGCTTCTGAAGGTAGTGCGTCTCTTGATCTAATCGTAAAGATGCCAACTGCAGTTAAGTGTCTCAGTATTTCCAAGGGTTTATAACTTAGCTATAAAAATTCACTTTAGGCTACAGCTTGACATAGAATTTCTCAGCCCAGGAGTGAATTTCTTGAACCATTTTCTCTTTAATTCAACAGTACTGGATTCAATGTAGCTTTGATTCTCTAATAATATATGTTCATGAGTTATTACTGCATCAATACAAATCATGTCCATTGCTAAAGTAATTACTGAGGGTAAACATGAAAAAAGATACAGCTTCACTGGTTCAAGGGTTAGAAAATGAAAAAAAAAAAGTATTGATTTTCTATGATGCTTTCTCTTTTATTCACACTTCTACCCATAAACCCCCAATCTATAAATTCTGAAAAAAAATTCTAATATTCAAAAAAAGATTCTGTGCTATTTGTAAGATACTGGTTTTCCTGGAGGTGACTTGTGTCCAGTTTTTGTTCCATGATCTGCCTCAAAATTATGGACTTAACCTGACCGAATGATTGGCCAACTCTTTTATATTTTGAGAGCAAAATTTATAGAAGAAAAATACTTAGAAATATCACTTGTAGGAGACAAGGAAACTAGTTGTGCAGCTGTGGCCACACCGCAGGAAAAGAAACATGCTGTAGTAGAAAGGGCTGAATTTGAAAGCAGGAGTCTAGGATTCCAAGCCTTGTTTAGTCACCCGCAATCTGAGTATGTCAGTCACCTCAGCTCCCCCCTGATCCAGTATCCTCACCTGTACAAATGAGAACTTTGGGACATAATGACCCCTAAGGTCCCTTCTAACTCTTAAATAGTTCTACAATCCTTCAGATCCATGAAAACAATTGCTCTTCTATTTAGTTTCAATATGATAAAGCAAAGCTAACTTCTGGTCAAGAATGTTGAAAAAGGATAGGACTGGAATCATTTCTGCCCCAGCAGTTGATTTAGCCAATCTATGGAGGAAAAAATCTAGGGTAATTTCAGTGGGAAAACTTGTTTACTGATTTGCCTAGTTACTTGTTTAAACTCACTCACTCCATTTGGTGAAATTGGTCTCCTGTGCATATCCAGTCTCAAAGGGTAGCTGGAAGTAGAGCCATCTTTGAAATTGACTGTGCATACTTTTCTTCTTCCTAGTCTTTTATTATCATATGTTTAGGAGGAAGGATGCTTTTCTGGGATAGGAGGAAAGCGTTCAGAAATCTTATATGCAGAATCATCCATTGAACCTAGTGCCTTAGACTTAATGGGCACTGAAAGGATATCTATTGAGTTGAATTACATTGAATCTAAATAGTAGCCATCTTACTTTGATACTTTCTTCGGGTTTCCCTCACTGGCTTCTCTTTGTTTTTCCACCTCTTTAAAACAAGTGTTTAGCGCAACTCCTGGCAAATAACAAAACTCCATAAATACTGCTGTTGTCTATGCTTATTACATTTTCATTCGGCTTTCCAATTCCATGGCATTCATGCTCCTTATAGCATGGACAGTACATCAGTCTGTCCAGTGGTAGTTAGGCACTCATATGCTCACTTTCCCCAGGATACTATTAGCTCCTGGAGAGCAGTGTGTCTGGCTGGGCCCTCTGTGATCAGCCTTCTTATGAGCAGTGAAAGCATGTAGAGAATCTTGTTTTAGAGGCAAACTTCTCCTCTTCCTACAGTTCAATGACCAGAATTAGTCATATGTCTTCACCGTGCGGAGAGAGCAAGGCTTGTCTTCCTGTGTAACCAAAAGGAAGTAAAACTGTGTGGAAATTACATAGCATTGTCTTTGTCCAAAAAGTATGGTGATGGGAGAGAGGAGTACAAAAAAAATGAAAGACAAAGAAAATATAATTTTGTTTCCCTCATGTGTCTACAGTGTTTTTTTAAAATAGACCTTTTTTTGGTCACTGTTATCAATGAGAAACCAGTGTTTCTCTAATCTGCATTAAAATAAACTATGAGTAGTCAAACAAATTTATCTGCATCTCACATAAAACATTTTTTGTATTACTGGCGGACATTCTACACTTTGGAAAACACTGCCTCAGTGGATTAGAAACATGCACATATACACACATCTCAAATGAGGAACGTTTTCTGTTCAGCCATGTGTTAAGAAAACATATACTATGGAACAAATTCAATCAGGGAAGACTCCTTCTGCCTAAAGGAATATCTTCTTTCCCCACTCCCCTTTTCTGTCTTCCCTCTTTTTGCCTTTCCTTCTTTCTATCTTTATTCCCTCCTTTATTTCCTTCTTCCCTTTCTCTCTCCCACCCTCTCTTCCCTCCTCAGACTCTTTCTTCTTTTTTTCTCTCTTTCTGTTAGATTTTGAGGATAATAGGTAGAGCAAGATCTTGGGATAAATGGGGCTTTCATAAACTCCTCACAGTACTTTCTTTGAGTTATGGTAAATTCTGATCATTAAGGCGAAATCCCAGGAGAATTTAAAAGTCCTGTTCAATGAAACGCCCATTTAAGCTCTGGGTGAGCCTACTACTTGCCTTCCCACCACTTCCCAGGCCCATCTTCATTCCCCAGAGAGCACCATCCTCAGCATGGTGGTATTCTCATCACCATCACCACCTGCGACCCCACTCTCCAGCAAAAAAAAAAAAAAAAAAAAAAAAAAAGGCAAAATGTTTCATCTCTGATGGTGTTAGCAGTAGCAGAATTGGTTGAGGCCTCAGCCAGAGGGCTGCGAAGTGTAAGTTGTTATATCCACCTGCCCTCAATTATGCTGACACAGGAGGAACGCCTTCCTTCTCACAACGTCTGGATTCAGAACAGTGATCAAAATCGCTCAATGAGAGTGGCTGTGAAAACAGTCATTTTCCTATCGACAAGAGTTTTACATCTATCCAGTAAATTTTATCTGAACCCTCTAACTCTAGTAAAATACAGCAAAGTGCAATAAATTTCACTTTATGGGTTTTACAGTTTGAAAACAGCTTCGGGGCAGTCTGGTTACCGAGGGAACACAATTGGAGCAGTCTCCAAGGGTTGGCTTCTCACCACGGGGAGCTCTGGAGATGACCCCGTACCCTTTAGTGCCCAGTCTACTCAGGTGAGGCATTACTTCCCACTTAAAAAATTTAAGGCGCGATACGAGTCCTGTGCCGACACCTGCAAAGCTGGCTTTAAAGAGTGAAAAGAAAAAAGCAATTAAATTATTAAGCAGAGGGCTGCTAGCTTCCCTGGGCAAAGAGCAAATGAGCTTCATTAAAGAGAGGATTAAGTCACTGACATTACAGTATAGCTGAGTGCCCCAGAAGGTCCCTAGGCCTTTCTGTCTTTTTCCAAGAGGTTTTGAACTGGGAGTAAATCAAATAACATTCTTTAGGGGAAACGCTTCCAACTGCCCCCAACCAAAAATATTTCTGCAATTTACCCAAAGTCAGGTTGTCTTATTTCAACTGGCATTTAATTGACTGTTTTCCTTGTCTTTATAAATTAAGACTTGAGAAATTCTCTTATCCTAATGAGACCCAGTCACTATAGCAATTTGCTTCACATAGGACCTCCCCCTATCCAGATTTCAACTCTCAAATTCTGCTTCCTGTCATTTTTCCCCCCAAAATTTATTAGGATGCATATTAAATCCTTGTGACAGAGCCACTGGTCAAAGTCTTTTACCTTCTTGTAGTAACATTCACTGCTATTTACTCTTTGGCAGTAATGGTTGGGAGCATTTCATGTTACCTTGTTTCAATCTCACAAGGAATCGGCGAGGTAGAGTTTTCAGTGTAGTTCCTTTTGCAGATAAGGATACTAAGACAGAGGCTGGTTAAATAATTCACCCAGGGTCACGAGGCTAGCAGTAGGAAAGCCAGTATCAAACCCAGGTATGTTGTTCTAATCTTATGGTCTTATCCAGAGGCTCTGCTTCCTGTTGGGGAGTACCTGGGTAGTGGACACATTTTCCCCATGTCAAAGTATCCAGCTGCACGAATTGATAAGTAGGAGAGATTTTGTTCTAACCTGAGAAAGAAAAAAATTGTTTTTTAAGAGTAAAAGGAATCTGAGGGGAAAGGAGTAGTAGAAGAAATGGGTCTGAATGAATGCTCGAACATTTTGGAATAGAAAGAGTAAGGTAAGAACCTAAAGGGTCTAGTCTCTAGAAAGACTGGGAGACTGTGCTTTGGGAACCAGGTTATTTAGTTAAATAGAGTTGAGGGGACAGGAGTGATTGGAAATTGGAGTCAGGAATAACAGAACTGTACTCCTTACGCAGCGCTGCCAATTCCCTCCAGCCAAGACCATAGGCACTCCCCCCAAAGATGCATCAACGGAAGCAGTTTTGAAGCAAAGGACTTACGTGGCCTGCAGACATTCTCAACCATACCAGAGAGGCCTAGGCACCCCCTAGATCCCCCATTCTACATCTTCTCACCCAACCTGTTTTATATTCCTCAGTAGCACTCATCGCTACTTGATACAAATATATTTTTCTTGTTTTCTTACCTCCCCTCTCACTAGAATGTCAACTCTGTGAAAGTAGGAACCTTATTTGTCTGTTTGTTGATCCCCAGTGCCTGGCATATGGTTAAGACTTCATACATATTTGTTCAGCAAATGAATAAAAGACTCAGAAGGCCAAAGCAGAAGCCCACAGAATAATTTGTTCCTGTGTAGACAGGATATACAGCTGAAACTCCCAGAAATAATTCAGAGATAGTCAGTTGGAGTCAGGCTGAATGTACTGGGACAGAAATCCTAAACTAGAGACCGAGAGACACCATCATTTTGGAATAGTAAAGTCTTGGACAGTTTATTCCAAATGTCCTCTCAGTATAATTACAGCCTGTGTGGTAACCATTTCCATTTTGCAGATGAGAAAGCGAAGGCTCATAATAATGAAATAAAATGCCCTGATCCTACAGTTAATATGGATGAACAGGCATTTGAAGCCCTGTTTCTATAGGTCATACTATTTCCACTGTACCATGTTGGTTAATGTCTACCTCTTGGGCCTATTTCCCATCCATGAGTCGTATGGTAGGGAACAGACCACATGAACATAAATCTTTCAGGAGAACAGCTGCAATGTGTTTTTTATTCTGACAGTACTAGGCAGAGCCCAAATTTAAAAACAAAACAGAAGCAAACATGGCCAAAGTTTGTGACCTTTGTCTTGCCAAAGCACAGCCAAAACAAAAGGGAGATCTCTTTTATGTAGGTGATCTAAAATGATCTCCTCATGGTCAGCTTCTGACATAAAAATGTTTTTAAACTGCTGTTACACACAAGTGACATTGAGCTATCATATTTCATGGGCCACATAACTCTCTAGGTACTAGAGTGTATGAGTGATAAGGTCACCGGAAAGTGACTGTGGTATTGAACATGTGAGGTCTTCTTGTTCAAAGCTAGGTCTTTTTTATTGTGGTTGACATTTAAAGGATTTGCCCAGTTTTCAATGTCTTTGAAATATCTTTTCAAACATCAATAGTGTAGTCTTTGTCCCATCTTTCTTTCCCTCACAATTCCCATGAGAGCTCTAAACCTTATTTTACCAGGTGCAAAGATAGTCAACGAATAGTCGATGGTTGTAACTAAAAAATACCTTATCCCCAATTTGATTTTAACTGTGGAGAACAAAGCAGCATTTAAAAGAAGACCAAAGGAAACTTCTTTTAAAGACATTCCAGAAAGTGGACAAAGTTAGACTTAAAATAAAATCACCGATCTTTTGCTAAAAAAAAAAAAAAAAATCTATAACTCATTCTTAGGAAAATAATACTAAATACAGAAGACATCTTATACAAAAATCTCTTTGCATCTTCATTGAAATAAATGTATGGTATTAAAAAATTGGAAAGAAACATTTACAGTGGGTAAAAAGGTATGTCAGTTATAGTTAAATCCACGTAGGAGGTATGATGTAGCATTAAAAGATTTGGAAATGAAAATAATATAAGGGATTGCCTATGATTAAATGGAAAAAAGCATAAAACAGAAGTGAATTTTTGGTATCAGAATAACTACTGAAATCCAGGGGAGATTTGTTCCAAGTCCCCCAGTGGACGCCTGAAACCGTGGATAGTACCAAACCCTACTTATACTGTATTTTCCCTATACATACATTTTACAACTTCTCTTTGCATATCTGAATTGTCAACATCAGTATTCTTGCACTTTGGGGCCATTATTAAGTAAAATAAAGGTTGCTTGTACACAAGCACTGTGATACCATGACAACCAATCTGATAACCGAGGTGGCTACTAAGTGACTGACAGGCTGGTACCATACGTAGTGCAAATACACTGGACACAAGAATTATTCACATACTGAGCAGAACAGAGCTGAACAGCGTGAGATTTCATCACACTAGTTGCAACAGTGCACAATTTAAAACTTGTCAATTGTTTATTTCTGGAATTTTCCATTTGCGGTTGACTACAAATAACTAAAACTGCAAAAAGTAAAACTGTGGGTAAGGGGGACTACTATATTGAATAAAAAATAGTTTTAATACATAGAAATAGTTTAGAAGAAAACACACCAAAATGTTTAAAGGGCTAGATTTGTGTGATGGGACTATAGATTATTTTTCTATCAGCCCATCTGTATTTTCCAGCTATGTTTTATGTTTATGTAAGGGAAAACAACCTAATAAAATTTATGTCTTTAACTTAATTATTGAAGAAAGAAGATTTACAACTATTAAGTAGGAAAACAAATTCATACCAAATAATTTATATTTCTTTATGACTGTGGCTTCTGGCTGAGGAATGGTCTGCATGAGAAGGTTCACCCAACTGTTTTAAAGCATTGTATGAACTGGCAAATATCTTTGAACATTTCTGAGAGATGCAGAGGCTCTTACAAGTATCTCTTATCTCAAGAGAAACTGAGAATTAACAGACTACAGTTCACATTAAGTTGCATTAATGTTATTAAATGAGAGAGCATGCTGAGTGTCGTAGTCAGAATTCTAAGATGATCCCCCAAATTCTTGGCCTCTCGTACATATATAGCTTTTCTCAGTTATTCAATAAAACACTAATCTAAATGGTACAGTGAACAGATTTTGCAGATGTATAATTAAAATTTCAAATCAGTTGCATTAAGTTAAGGAGATTTTCTAGCTGGCCTGACCTACTCAAATGAGCCCCTTAAATCTGGGTCTAGAGTTTAGAGACAGAGAAGTCAGGGATTCAATGCCCAAAAGAGATTTGACATAGCCTTACTGACTTACGGATAGAGGGTGCCATGCGACAAGGAATAGGCAGTACTAGGAGCTGAAAGTGGACCTCAGCTGACAGCCAGCAAGAAAACAAGGACCTTAATCCAACAACCTCAAGGCACAGAATTCTGCCAACAACGTGAATGAGCTTGGAAGTGGAGTTTCCCTCAGAGGCTCCAAACAACAGCCCACTGTGGGCTACATGTTAATTTCAAGTTGTGTGACTAACCAAGGACCCAGCCATGATGTGCTAGATTTCTGACCTACAGAAAAAATGCATATTGCTTTAAGCCACTAAGTTTGTGGTAATACGTTACTCAGCAATAGAAAACTAGTTTAATGGGTACAGAGTATTTATTTTGAATGAAGGAAGTTTTGAGCTATATAGAAAGGGAAAACTTCCTATCTTCACACCCAACCCATTTCACATGCAAAATTTACTCCAGGACATTCTGCAGGATATAGACGATGAAAAATCCTTTCCAGAGATTCAATGCTAAGTAAGGAAAGAAGTAGTGTTCATAATACTAATATAGATAACATTAAGAGTGTTTGTCATGTGTTAGCATTATGCTAAACACTTTATCTGTATTCTCTCATCTAATTTCTACAATAATCATTTTAAGATAGGAATTAATATTTGCATTTTGCAGGTGAGGAAACCAAGACTTAGAGAATTATGGAAACCCATAGATCTTCATATATGAACTAACTCAGGTTCTGATTCTAAGCCCATTTGTCTGGTGGTAAGTGATAGATAATGTGAAAATTAGTAAACAGAAACCAGAAGAAAGAACTCTCATGCACTTATCACTTGACCCACACTACTGGCCCCAACAAGAAGAGATTTACCTTGCATCTCCAACAGGAAGTGTTATTACATTATTACTTCAACCAGAGGAAGAAAAGATTCCTCCTTGCCAGGTAACCTCTTAGCCAATGGGAGACTGCTGTAACTCAGATGACAAAAGTCTATACTTTGAACTTTAAGCTTGCTCCAATGGACTCCTCCTTTACAACATCCCCTCCCAAGTCTATAAAAGAATGTTCTTCTCTGTTCTCTGAAATTGCATGCAGTTGACCATAAGACCGCATGTCCTAAATTGCAATTCTTGTTGTTCCCAAATAAACCTATTTTGCTGAAGAAATTTCTGGCTCTCTATTTGTTAAAGATGAAAAATGGTGTTCAAAGAGCCCACTTTTTTTTCTGCTCCATACACACAGATGTGCTGGTAAACTGCAACAAATATAGAGAGGAGTTGGCAGCAATTTAAACACTCAGAATGAGGTTGATCTGAAGCGAAATTTAGCAATCACTTTTTATAAAAAAAATTTTTTAAATTCATTTTTCTTAGCAGGATGGATAATTGCTTAAGCAAAATAACTATCGAGGCTTGGTTCATTAAGATTTTTCAACTTATTTTTTTGTGTGAGATTTTTTAAAAATCGAGGAATTTTATATGCTGAGTTGAGTCAATTGTTTAAGTAGAAATTATAGACCCTATTGAGAGGGACATAATAAATGATTCTCTTTATTACATTATGATAGTGTAGCTATTTTGAAAGCCAAGAAGTAAATTCTATAGGATAAAGTAGCTCATACCCATATAAGAACCATTAGAAATTATTTCCAACTACTGATGGACCAATGAGTGAAAGGATTATGTACCTCAGAACAACAAAGTGTAAGGAACTTTCAGGAGGAGCACCATCCAATGGAAATAGAATGAAAAATACATATTTAATAATAAATTTTATAGTAGCCACATTTAGAAAAGCAACAGGAAGTGAAATTAATTTTAGTACTATATTTTATTTAACCAAAAACATCCAAAGTATTATCATTTCAACATTTAGTTCATATACAATTTTTAATGAGATATTTTGCTTTTTTCCTACTAAGCGTTCAAGATCCAGTGTGTATTCTACACTTAACACAATATTTCAGTTCAAACTAGTCACAGTTCAAGTGCTTGGCAGCCGCACTTGGCTACTGGTTCTCATGGTATTATATAACACAGTTCTAGAGCATGTACCCTCCTTGTGGTAATATTGTACACCTGAGAGCAAAGTTGAAATTGATTCCAAGGATGGGGATTTTATTTGCTCTGTGTGTAAAGCACATGTGTACAGGCAGTGCACAAAAGACATACAGTTTATCTGCGGTATTAAAGTGTCATGGAGAGGATGTGTATTAGAGTTCTCTAGGGAAACCAAACCAATAGGAGATATATAAACTGAAGATGACCTTTACATTCTGAAAAGATAAAATGTCTTAGAAAAGCAACCGAAGCTTTGCAGTGAAGCACAAATGTCAAGCACACAGCCCCAGAGCTGTGCTATCCAATATGGCAGCCACTATTCATAGGTGGCAATTTAAATGCAAATTAATTAAATAAAATTAATAATAAATGTGGCACTAACCACATTTCAAGTGCTCAATAGCTGCATGTGGTCAGTAGCCACCATATTAGACAAAGCAGTATAACGAATTTTTATCATTGTGGAAAGTTCTATTGGACAATGCTAGTCTAAAGTGTGACGAGTCAGGATTAAATCTCATTTCTGCCACTTGTCGTTTGTATAAACCTGGGCAAGTTGCTGTACTTTATTTTGTTTCTGTTTTCTTAGCTGTAATAAGATATAATGATAAAGTACCTATCTAAGAATGTTTTTGTGAGAGGCAAATGAGTTAATATGTAAAGAGGTTAGCACAGTGCTGGGATATAATGAAATATTCCTTAAATGGTAGCTGTCATTAATATCTTTCCATTGAGGTGTTTATTGTTTGTTTCTTTTTGTATCAGTCAATATTTGTAGTATTACTTGACTTGGGAAAAAAAAAAAAGAAATGTCCACTCAAATAATTTTTATTTATTTATTTATTTTTATTTGTTTGTTTGTTTGTTTGTTTGTTTGTTTAGGTGAGGCAACCCTTGGTTGACCGCACAGATTGCAAGGACCTTATTTTTTATTTTTTATGCTACAGCACCTGGTCTTCTAGGTGGTCTTCTATCCAAGCACTGCTTCACTTCCAGATCAGACAGGATTGGTCTTTCAGGGTAGCATGGCAATAGACTCAAATAATTTTTGTCCTTCGAATTAAATTGTCTTTAAATAATCTCAATAATTTATTTGAGAGCTGCTCTTGGTAACTCCATTTTATAGTATTTAAATATGATTTTCATTTTGGACTGTTGCTGTGAAAGAAGACTCACCCTCATCAAATTGTAATTAATGCCTCAAATACTAATCTGCTGTAATTTCATCAGTCATAATTTAGCTATAATAATGTCAAGAAAACAAATTGCATTAATCAGCAGTGTTTGGTCACTCACACGGTGGTGGCATTGCGGCTGACAAGGCCATTGGCAAATGTTATGTGAGCGGTAGGTTGCATCCTTCTCTTTCAGAATTGCCCATTTAGGTTATTTTATACTATCGAATTCCTCTGCCGCCCTTGTCTTTTCTTTCCCCTCAGTACTCTTCCAGTGCGTTTAAATCTCGCTATTTCTTTACAAACTACAAGTACCTCACACTCTCAGTTGATCTAGATTGCTCATAGTGTCACATCAATGAATATACTGGTTTGGTTCCTGCATTTGGATACTTGGTGAAAATAAGAATTCTTGGTGATCAGGACATTGCTGATTTTTGATCAGCTGAGCATATGTCTAATCTGACTATTAAAAAGCTACGCAGTGTTGCTTTACCAAGAGAAGGGGTAAATTTTAGAATGGGTGAAAATCTAGCATCTTTTAAAGAAAGTTGCCCAAGTTTCAAATTCTATGTGGTACAAAAATAGTTTTTTGTTTAAAATAAACATCGACTATTGTTCAGTTATGATCATTCTCAAACGGAATGTTGCAAAACTCGGTTCCTTTAAGCAGATCAGAATACATTTTGAGTTAATAAAAACTGGGTGGTGAGCTGGGCAATGAGTTCCACCTGCTGCTTGCAAGCCTGGAGCGTACTTTCTAGGTAAAGCATGAGCTGCTATTCCAGTCAGACTTGGATCTAGGTAGCCTTTTTATGTATGGTATCCTACATGCCTGTATAGTTTGATGATTTAGTGACTTCTAAATTTTTTCCCATATGTAATCATATGTGGAATATATATATATTCTAGTTAGATGTAAGATGGATGGATCCCCTTTTTCTTCTTACTCAACCATCGCCTTCCTATCAAATTGCTTAATAACCTAAAGATCTCTCATATTAAAATTTTGGAGCTTAAGATGTTTCTGAGTCCCACCACTAATATTCTTGTGTGACATCTCTGAGAAAAAAATGTAGAACATAGAGCTTCACACAGTATTGTACTGAAATCAAATTGTGGAGAAACTTGAAGCAGAAGGAACTACTCAACTTATGTTAGTTTGTGGAAAACATTCTCTTACTATCTACAAGTCATCTTTAGAAAACAGAAAGCTAGAAAGGTGGAAGCAGAAGATGTGATTTTAAGCCCTGACCCCGACTCATCTGTGGGATGTTCTTTGGAACTTCATTTAAACTCTAAGCTCCATATACTTTGATTTCTTCATCTGTAAAATGAAAAGATTGGAATAGATGTACTCTTGTAACCAGGTATTGAGTTGTACAATGCTGCAATACTAAATCTAGACACATACAGGGAATCCAACTTGGGTAGGTGGATGGTATAAATACAAGTTGAATATTGGTAATTTCATATGGTTCAAACCAATAATACCTAAATGGAATCATCCAGATAGTCACATACTAACACACACACACACACACACACACACACACACACACACACACTATTACCTAACTATAAGAAAATGTATTTTGATCATCTATGTATCAATAACTTTTTAGGGATAAAAAGCAAGTTCTGGGGAACAGTAGCATAATCTATCCAAGATGTGACATTCCCAAGTCATTTTCTCCATAGTGTATGGTGAGCCAAGTAATGGTAATAGGAGCTTGTGTTAATTCTGTCTGAAAACACCATCTGGTTCTAAGCATTATCTAGGCCATGGATGTCACAGCCTAGATTTGGTCACCATGATATTAAAAGGTCAAAGAGGGGTCTAATTATATGCCCCAGTACTTAAAGGGCAGATTCACCAGAGCATGAATATAATCATTCAGGCCAAACAAGACCCATTTATAATTTTAATTATCAGTGAATCAGACAACTCTATCAAATACCAATTATTTGGCTGTTGCTGAAAATAACTGTCTTGTCTTGTTAGTCTCTAGAAAAACCCCTTGAGGGATGTTGAAATGTTCCTTTTAATGTAAATATTTGTTAATATCCATCAAGCAGAATTAGACTCATTTAATGACATTCAGTATTGGTGGTTTATTTTATTTATTAAGAAATTCCAGTAGAGGGAGAATGTCATGGAAAGGTTGGCAGCATTGAACATCATTACAAAGGTGTGTTAGGATGCAGGTCCCCTCCAAAAGCTCACGTTTTTTTTCATTTAAAGAAGCAGTTCACCTCGTAATTCAACTTTACTTGGGGTCTTAGTTATCATTATAGCTTAGTGACCATCTGTGTTGTGTGTGTTGTGTGTGTGTGTGTGTGTTGTGTGTGTGCACCTGGGACATACGCTACAAAAGACGGGGAGCCTCTCCTCAGGAGTTCACAGCCTACATACATCTGCTCAGAGAAATGAATACCTGTGAAACCAAAATTGAGCTTCGAGCAGTGAATGATTTATTTTTCTTTAATTCTACAATTATGCTTCGCATAAGGGATCCAAAAAATATTCCACAAACAGTTGAGCTTAACTTTAAGCAGGGTTTACCCTGAACATTCTATTCAATGAACCATATGAAATGGTGGATTTAGTAACTGTTAAACATCAGGAATTTCATATGGTTCAACCTAATAGAATCTGGGAGGAAAAAGAAAGATGACAATATCCAGACTGCCCCACTTTTTAAAAACTGACTATCTTGAGAATGGATACATCTGAATAAATAGTTCCTCATCAAGTCCCTCCAGGCTGTCTGAAATGTGCCTCTCACAAGTGGCTCTTGAAGACTGCTATGAGCTCTACTTTCTTTCTGCGCTCTGCTGTCATCATTTCTTCCCCTCGCTTTTTACCTAGAGCAATTAAGACACGAGTAATATGTTATCTGCAAGGCTTTGATATTTCCATTTCATTTGCAACTTCAGTGCTCCTCAGTCATTTTTGACACTTATAATTTTTATCTGCAATTATGCTTTCATTATCTTTTCTTCCCGATGTTTTAGATGTCCAATAAGCCTCTCAATTTCCTTAATTAACAAGTAACCTTCCTTCTTATTACTTCCTTATTACTAATTGGCACACACACACACTTTTAATACTTATAATAATTTTTCTGGTCTGCCCTTTATTTACCCTCTGTTTCTCTCTTCTAGAAACACTTCATCCTCCTTGGTAATACTTGACATTCTCGGGAGTGGCAATATACTCTTGATTTTCCAAAACATAGCTTGAGGTCTTACTCCTCGTTTACAAGAATACTTTATGCTTCAGGAATGGTTGCTCCCATCCCTACCCCCATCAGCTTTTTCTCAAAGAAATATCACCATCAAGTCCTGTAACCAGACTCTTAGTTCTTCCTATGTACAACTACTTGGTTTTGCTGTTCTTTCATTTACCATTTAAATATTTTACGCTCTCGTTCTGGCCTTGGAACAAAGCATTTGTGGCTGTGGACAGACGGCATCGTCGACGCTGCTTCCCAGCACGTTTGGAGCACATCTCAGAAACACCATCTCAGTCACAAGTGTCTGCAGTCAATCACCTCTTCCTGTGAGTAGAAACGGGCTCTGTGCTTGGTATTTTTTACATCATCAGAAATTCATAAGAAATTAGTATAGTGACTATGAGTCGTCAGAACACACCTTTTTAGAAATAGAGTAACTATCTTTAAAAAATATATGTATGCTTAACCAGAAATACATTTAACTGCATATATAGTAGACAATACAGTAATAAAATGAAAATAAAACCATCTTATTATCCCTCACCAGAGATAACTACTACTCTTGAATATTTTTAATAATTTTCTTTAAATCCCTCTCTCTACTTTGTAATTTACATTTTTCTCTCCCATAATAAATTTTCTCTCCTGGAGTTTATTTTCTCAGGTGGCTTATAATGTGTTTTTGCTCTTTATTTAATGTAAGAAGACTAATTTTTAATTTATCTATTCCTCGAGAATAATTTTCTCTCAAATTCTCTGAATATATCCACCCTCCATTCAACTAAATGGGTTTTTCCCCTTGGCTTTTCCTCCTCTATTCTGCACTATACTCAACCCCGAGATACTTGGGGACTCAGCTTTCACTCTAGTCTAGATGAAAGTTTTCATTTTTATATTTGCAATGAGAGGCCATGAAGTCAGAGATTAAAAAGCATCTCTGTGCTTAGGACAGAAATGAGGGAAAGCTGATGATTACGATGAGGTATTTGCTCTGTGAGTCAAGTGTTTGCCCCTAAAGCTGCATGATTGGAAAATCTAGCAGGCATGAGTCCAATGAAAGAACACTTGAACTAAAAGTGTATAATCCTAAAGAGCACATTTTTATTTAATTCAGGGTAAAGCAGAATGAATCATAATAGGTCAATAATAATGACTTATGGCTTCCGTCATATGGCACATTTACAATAAATGGTAATTTACCATTAAAGAGAGGTGTATCCCTTTTTGTGTGTGTTTTTTTAAAAAAATCAGCATTAAGTCATACTGAGAAAGAACAGGTTTTCCATGCCTACATTTAGGATATCTATTCAGTTATTCAGGCTTAGAATATCATATGCAAGCCGCTTTCTCTCAGCTTCCCCCTTCCTATTCCCATTTAGAAAATACAGGAAGGATTAAAATGTACCATTTATGACATCATTCCAACTGTATGCTGATGGACTGCAGATCCATTCGGTGGAGCCATTTGAAAAATATTTCATGTTCCAGTCATTAGACTTGCTAAATGAGTTCAGACTTGGAATTATATGGTTGAGAAAGGGAAAGGCAATTTCTGTAGGTGACTGTATATAAATAAATGTGATGTGTGCATATCATTCAGGCTCCGAATTATCATCTTGATATTTTAGTATATTTTGTGCTTACCTACCTTTCATCTTTCCTCCCTCCCTTCCTTTTTTCCTTCCTCTCTCCATCCCTCTCTCTTCCTTCCTTCTTCCTTCTTTCTCTTTTTCTTTCTCTCTTTCTATATAAAACACTCTGATACTTTACTCGAGGTATAGATAGATTTTGTTTATTGACTGATTTATAGGCCATTATTGTCTTCACCAATAAATAAGGGTCTCAGACCTGGACTCTAATTTAGGAAAGTGGAAAATGTTTGACACTAATTTTTTGATAACTAACCCTACCTTTTTTCTCTAGGAAAAGGAGTATCAGTGTATGGTAGACCATAAAAATACAATTCTAAAAGTTTAATCTTTCTACCTTTTAAATATTTGTAAAACCTTCCTCCATCTCAGATGCCAGATTAAATTACAGGGAACATCCTAACACTTTAAAAACCTGCATATTCTATTTCTGTGGTCTATAAACTGGCTCACAATAACTTGATTAGAAAAAAGTCTCGAGTAATTGGATGAAGACAGGCTCTTAAGATTTGCCCAATAATCAATGAAATCTAGTGCTCCTAGCTCTGCTGTTTCCACACTGCTTTCCTATCTATCCAAATGGCATTTTCAAAGCTGAAGCTTCAGAGAACGAATATCAAATCCTCAAAACTGAGCTAATTTCATAAGCTTTTTGAAAGTAGATTAGATTTAACAGGACTGTGCTTTTGGAAATGAATGGTTGATATAAATCAGAGGTAGTGGAAAGGTAACGTTTATCTGATTTGATTTAGCAGCAATCTGGTCCAGATGGCAACATGGAATTTAAAGATATTGAAATATACGGTTGCAGCTGGAGAACTGTATAAACCTAAATATAAATAATTCAGATGTGTTTATGCATTTAACAATGTCAGTTTTAAATATAGATAAGAGCCAAGACTTTAGGCTACCATTTAAAAACAGAAAGATGACTAAATGCAGGTGCTCTTATATATGTGACCGTATTTTAATGCCTAATTTAGCTCCCATCTGATAATGCAGGTAGAATGCATCAGATGTACCTGTCTGGTCTAGAAGAGTGAAGCACAAACCAGCATAAGGTTAAATCTGGTATATCAGAAGCAAGAGGTCTGATAAAAAACAAAAGCAAGTAGGATGAACATCTGATTGAATATGACTCAGAAATAAACAACCTTTCTATCCCAGATCAGATACCTATATTTTTAATAAGGAAAAAAAGAAAGATGGCACTATGTCAGCTTGAACCAAAAAAGATTGACATTCCTGAAAGCATGTTAGGGGGAAAAATCCCACGGTGCCAACATGTTGAGAAGAGTTTCCAGTGTATGTCACACTGCTCATCTACCTGCCACAAAGAAAACTAAGTTTAAAATCTTACATTCAAATCCTGCACGTCACTCAAGAGCTCTATGGCCAATGTGCCAAGTACAAAAAAAAGTAAATAATAATCCACATCTCCTAGGGAGCTATGAGGTCTTATTGAATCAAACAGTATAAAACCCTGACCCCTCAATACTTGTTAGTTTCTTCTCCTGTGCTGGTAATTCCTTTTCTCTTTCTCTTTTTCATTTTCCTTCAATATATTACCCACTGGACCTGACGCCATCGTTGAATTAAGACTTTGTTATGAATGTAGGCTTTCTTGAAATTCAGAGCAATGGCAATTTTGGTCAATTGTGCCAACACCAATGCTCTCCACTCTCAAATCAACCCTGCATTACTATGCTTCTTCAGGTACAACTCTTTATACGTATTTGGACTCTGCCTCTTCCTTCCTATCCCTTAACTAGGGCCTCCTGAGAGGGCCCCGAAATGATGAATTGATACTTGGTAAGATCTTAAACTAAAGTTGGAGATAAAAAAAAGTTCTACAGAAGATGTTATAAATGAAAAATATTTTATAAGGTATCTGTGGAAAAGTAAGGGTAACAATGAGGAAATAAGACCTCGTGGATGACTCTAGGCCTTACAGTTGGGTTTGATTGAGACCATACCTAGAATCAAAGACCATACTTAAATATGAAGGATATTCTTGGTGGATTAAGTGACTTATCAAAGTTCACAGAGCTAATTATAGTTTGGCTTTGAGAAAAGGTTCCCTTGTTCCCAATATAGAGCCTGCTCATTCCATCTCCACAGAAAAATTGGGTGAGTCATGGAGAAAGCAAGATCGATCTAGAAGATTTTCATAAAATTGAAAGCACTTCTATGGGAGAACTCTGGAACCTTGGCATTCTTTCTAAAATAGGTCAATGTCATCATTTTTCCCCTGGAGTCTATTTTAGGAGGAGGAGGAGCAGAAAAGAAAATCCTTTTATGGAGGGAGAGGGTAGTAGACAGGATTAGACAAGAGGTGTTTGCATCTTGACACACCTAACATTGTCTCAGCTGCTTGAAATCATTATAAAGTTATTTTTTTCCCCAGTGATAGGTGTTTGATTTTGTTAGAAATATTCTTGTAATGTCAGCTCCCTTCTCACCTGCCTGCCACAGATGGCTCACAACCCTAGCTTGTTTCTGAATCAGGGCCCAATCCCACCAGTCAACAGAAGGAAATGATGCTCTTTTTAGTAGCACACACCATAAGGCAGTGCCACCTTTACATCAGACATGTCTCACACTGCTTTCCAAAGGCTCTCAGCATCTGTCCTGAACCTCTCTGCTGGTCCATCGAGCTGCACTCTATGGTAACTATCCATTTATGTGCTAGTCTTTCTAACTACTGTGAATGAGAAGGGAAAGAAAGATTCTTTGTCCATTTTTTGTATTCCCAGCCCCTAGCACAGAATCTGAAACAAGAGAGTCACACTCTAAATGCAAGCTGAGCAGTATTATGATAAACTGTTAATATTCACATAAAATTCATTCATTCATTCACTCATTCATTCATTCAAATATGCATCCCCAGACTGTTCCAGGGCTGGGATTACTACAGAGTTTGTGATATATCTCCATCATTGAGACAGTTAAAAAGGCAATTCCAATAGGGCATAAAAAGTCCTATGATAATGAAAGTCTAAGGACCCAGTATAGGAGGATATAGAAAGTATAGGAGGGAAAGTATGTGGAAGGACCCAGAAAGGGCACCCAGCTCGATCTAAAATCAGGGAGATCTTTCTTCTCTGAGGAGGTGATAACTAAGCTGAGATTCGAAAGACCAAAAGAAAGGAGAGAAGGAAGGAAAAAAAGGAGTAAGAAAGAACAGAAAAATGTATGGAGGTTAACAGGTGATAACATGGTAGAAAGGTGTTACAGGTAAAGGTGAGGAAGCAAGAGCACTTTCAGGAACTGTATGGTCCCCTATTTTCACAGAGACTTTCATTCCTATTAATTTATTTGATCTCCCATAGTAAATCTCCAGGATCAACAGTTCGTGGGGGGCAGCGCTGGGTTAATTGTTCTATTTACTTAACACGTGAGTGAAGGGAGACCCAGACTTGGAGAATTAAAATGGCTTGTTTAGATCACACTTGCCAGGGTTTTCTGGCTCCAATTCCAGTGCTCACTCTACCATATCACAGTGAATATCATTTTGGCCTTGCTTGATTCCTGAGGTCCATGCCGAAGTGATAGAAGCCAAGGTTTCAAGCTGGCCCCTAGGCTAGAAGGGCATGCTGTCCCCATGCTTGGGATAGCATTGACCTTGCTCAGCCCAGTGGCCTCTAGCCTCCGCCTAAGTACACAGATATCCAGAGGCTTTAATTTCAAAGACATGCCAACCCTCAAGGCTCCAGATCTCTGTGGCTTCTCCTGGAATCCACACTCCCTGTGCCAGGAACTCCAACTGCCATCAGAGGAACAACTTGCTGCTAAGCCTGAGCATTTTTCTAATGTACCTTTGGAGATGGCCCTTGGGAAAGCAGGAATGACAGGACAGGTCATCTATGCTGAGTCGACCCCCCTCAGTCCACCACCTGATGGACACCAGATTGAACCAAAGTCATGGCCCTTTTGGGGTGGGGCAGGTTGCCAGGGTGAATTTTAGTTCTGCACCTTCTCTGCTCTTCTCTCCAGCCAGCCCCCATCTCCAGATGAACCTGTTTCTTAAATTCCTATAGAACCTATAACCTGCTGTTCGTAACTGCTACAAGTTCAAAGCAGGCAGGACTCCAGGACAACATCTATGGAGCACTTACTGCGTGGCAGGCACAGAATTAATTGTTCGAGGTGGATTACTTAATTTTTTACAACAACCTAGTAAAATGGCTAACGTTACTATTCTCAGTTTACAGACAAGGAAACTAAGTCAGAGAAAATTTACGTAACCTTCCCAAGATTGAACAGCTTAAAATGTGGAACGGTCACATTATGAAACCAAGCGGCCTGACTCCAGAGGACTCACTTAACTGTTATAGGTACTGTAAGTCACCACAGGCTGAGTGGTTGAAAGAAGAGAAGTTGGAGCCTGCAGATGGACTTTACAGCTCCTGTGTATGCTGGCGCTGTCCCCTCTCTGCCTGTGCTGCCTTTCTCCCTTTATCATCTTTCCCATTCTCCCCTTCTGTTCATAAAACTAAATTCAACTAATTTATATAACGAGCAAATGCAATCTCCCTTTGGCTTCTCAAAATCAGGTTGAATTCATTACTTCTTAATCAGCGTCCTCATAGGTATACAGTGATGATGTCATTATGGGCTTGACCCCTTATAGCCCAAAGAGGCAGTGCTTAATTTGATGTAGGACTTATTAATGTTACAACCCCAGGATGCGGCACAAAGTCTGACATATGCTAAGAACTTGACAAATGTCGAGAAAACAGGGAAACATGCAAAGGCTGCCATCGAAAGAGGATTTACGTTTGTTCCTCAACTCAAGGGGTGAGACAAACAACAGGTGGAAGCGGCCCCAAGCCACAATCACCTTCA
The DNA here is from genome assembly GCA_003508835.1 of Eonycteris spelaea. Classification (NCBI taxonomy): domain Eukaryota; kingdom Metazoa; phylum Chordata; class Mammalia; order Chiroptera; family Pteropodidae; genus Eonycteris; species Eonycteris spelaea. The sequence continues at coordinate 10,884,601 of PUFA01000007.1, forward strand.
CAGAGGTCAAATCCAAAGGTCGAGCAAGCCTGACAGGAGGTGCCGAGTTCCTTGTCATCTGCAGTTGCCGGCAGGTCTGGGCCGTCACATGAAAGACAGGTTATGAAGGGGATCCCGGGTTCAGCTGGGGAGGTAGATGAAATTCTGAATGGAGACTGATTTCCACTGTCAAGGTCCCATGAGCTTTGCCCAGACTAACACAGTAACCTTGACTGGGCTAACAGATGCCCAGCTATCTGGTAAAACAGTCTTTCTGGGTATGTCTTTGAGGGTTCTTCTGGAAGAGATTAGCATTTGAACTTGTAGACTGAGTAAAGCTATCCTTCACCAATGTGCATGGACATCACCCAATCAGTTGAGGACAAGAACAGAACGAAAAGGCAGAGGAAGAGTAAATTCACTTACTCAGCATGAGCTGGGACACTCATCTTCTGCTCTCAGATACTGGCGTTCCTGGTTCTCAAGTCTTTGGACTTGAACTGAATCACATCCCCAACCTTCCTGGTTCTCCAGTTTGCAGGTGCCATATGGTAAGACTTCACAACCTCTTTATGAGCCAATTCCTATAATAAATTTCATGTGTATATCTTATTACATATATGTAATTGCATATATATACATACACACTATTGGTTCTGTTTCTTTGGAGAACTCTAATACAGTCTCCTAACTGGTTGCACTCTCAAACCTGTCCCTACACTAATGCCAGTTGCCTCCCCCCTCTCTCTCTCACACACATACTTCATTGTCCTACACAAAACCCCCAAAGCTCCCCACCATACACAGCAGTTCTTAAAATTCCGTTCTACTGACTCTTCTTGGGCTCTGTAGCATAACCTAGTGGCTCCCAAGTGGAGTAGGAGGGTGGAGGTTGGGAGATCCAGTTAAAAGCGCACTGTAAAACCTTTCTCGTTTGACAGCCTCACTTCTTACCTTTGGCCCCTAGTGCCCTTTAGGGGTCACATCTCTATATATTTGGATGTATCGGAGGTGGTGAGAATCCTATGAATCACTTTCTCATTTTGTTGAAATATTCTTCTTTTCAAAGGCTCAACTCATTTATCATCTTCTCTGCGAAGTCTCCAATTAGCGTTCCACTGACATAGGCACTTATCATGGCGTACTGCACACTGACTTTGATAGCCGTCCCCCTAAACCACGAGCTCTTCGTATCTCCAATGCCTCTCACACCTGCTGACACACAGTGAGCACTTTGTAAATGCTTATTAAACAAAGTGATGATGACACCCCGAGAGGAGTGATGCTTACAAAACTTTGTAAGGAAATCTTAGGTCAAGTATTCATCATTAAAAATAAAATAATAACATAAAATAAAAGTGCATGCCCAGAGCCGACAGCCCAATTCAATGTTTCACTCCAAAGGTTATTGGCCTAGAACTTTCTTGCCTGAGATTCATAACTGGCACCGCAGGAGCAGGGAGATGACGGACAGGACCTGAGGAACAGTTGGGATGGGGCTCTTTTCCAGAACCTACAGTGCTGCCGTATTCCTGCATGTTGTCAATTAATCTAAATCACACCTCGTCCTGGCTATATACAGAATTAAAGGAAACGAGGAGGCAAATTGTCCAACAAGTAAAGGGAGAAGAACAGAAAAATGGTCAAAGATTCCCACCTGAGCCTTTTCCAATTCGTGGCCGTACACGGCATCAGGTGTTGCCATGGCCCGGAGCAGAGGAGTTGGCACCCGTTCTCACCAGGTGGAAATACTCACAGCACAAGAGGAAAATGACGTCCGTTCTGCCAAATTTTCCAAGGGAAAGCTGGGCCCCGGAGCTGTACTTACTCTTGTGGAATGTGCACTTTGCCTTAAGCAGGTGTATATATCAGATTAGGAAAACCGTGGGATTACCCAGCACAGCTGAATTTCGCTTCCACCCGGGAATAATGTTTCCACTGTGAAAATTCAACAGGCAGCAAAGGAATCCTGACAGTGGGTGTGCTTTTAGAGGCCAAGAGAATGTTTCAGCTGCACCTTCCAGAAACTGCTCTTTTCTATCTGAATTTTTAGCAGCTTCAATTTTATGTTACAGCACCAAGGTTTCTAGGAGTCATTAATAGCAGGAACTTTAATTTACACAGGACTAGCCTGAAACAACTTGAGAGATCTCATTTTCTCCTACAATGATCCAAAGATACGAACAATGAAGGGAGTTTTGATTTATTAAAGGCTGTCATCACCAGACTCCAAGATGGCTCCACATGATTCTCACCTTCTGGTATTCGCAACTGTGAGTGGCCTCCTATTATTGTTATTTGTAAAGAGTACGTTATGTATCTGTTAGGCCAGTACAATTAATAATAAACTAATGTATACAGATGTATGCATAAATTTCCTGCCCCTTTTCCACTAGAGTACTGTTTATTAAACATTTATCAGGGTACTACTGCATAAAAGAGTGACTGTGGCATTATAATGGGCTAATAATATGAGACTATTCTGTGGGCAGTGGGAGTCATCAGGGCTTTCTGAGGAGGGGTGTGGCATGATCAGATTTGCATATCAGAAAGTTCATCTGGCAGTGAAAAGGAGGAAAGAGTAGGGATGGGGAAGACGGGGGATAGACATCACTGAGAAAGTCCATTCAAATCCACATGTAATTAATAATATCCTTCAGCTAAGTGCTAGACATTATGCTAAGGCTTTTCTTATGCTATTCCTTTTTTCCTTATAGCAACCCTGATGAAGTAGACCTCAACGAAAGCAATGGTGCTGGACAGAAAGATGCAGATTTAAGAAAGAAATAGAATGAATAGGGCTCGCTGACTGTCACGTAGGTGTGGACTTGTTTGGCTTTCTGGCAACCAGTCCCTCTAGTGAAAGTACCACTGGGATCCTCTGGAGAATCACATCTCCTGTTGTGTGTACCATCTCTGGCCACCCAAGGAGTAACTGCATCACCCAGGCTGGGCCTGGTAGCCTTCTTCTCCTTTCGTAAAAATGCAAGGATGGGAAAACAGGTGTAGAACACTTATTCCAGAAGTAGCGCTTAACATAGCTGGCTAAGTAGTTAGTTCTGCCAGCATCTAGACCTCATTGGTTTCTGTCCTATCTCTAAACCTAGTCCCCAGCCTCCCAAAAATTCTCTTTGCTTAAGTTTTCCTCTATTGTTTGCAAACCAAAAACTCTCACCAATACCGTGACTGATAAGCGGAGAGGGTACAGAACTAGGCGATGTTTAAGGAGAAACCGTATGTTTAGGAAGACAGCAAATAGCTCTAATTTTGAAATGCTCCTGACACAAGTGGATTTCTTTTGTCTGGAGAACTATTTCCATTTTAACTCATGTAGACAGTGGGCTTCCTAAGCTCACATAAAAGGGAACCTCGGCTCCTTTATTTTTATCACTTTCCCCACCAGCTGCTCTGAGGTGCATATTAATGATGCCTTGGCAGACCCCTGCCCACAAGGCTCAGAAGCATGAAAGACACACCTATGTGTGTGATCTGTGCTATCAAAGGCCACGGGAACATCAGTGAGAAGGAAAATTGACACCATGACAGAATCCACCCCTTATCAAACAGAAGGTCTTGACAAATCCTCATTAGAGAAGGCTCTATGCTTTGGCCTGATTGAAATGTTTCAGTCTGCAAGGACCCTGAAGCAAAGGTCAAAGTGGTCTTGCAATCAGGTCTTCTAGCATCTCTTTCTGTGGTGGGGATAAAGGGAGGCCTTAAAATCAGCCAGGACCAGACCTTGGGTTAGCAGGAGTGCTTAATCAGCTGCCCTAGATCCCAGGCAGGAAAATGCTGCCTGCTGCCAAGGAGGTATTAATGACAGAGACCTTAAAAGGTTGTGACCTGCTATCTTTCAACTTCTCTGTCAAACCCCTGGTTGGCAACAGATCAAGGAGGCAGGTTGCCACGCTGGTTACTTTGGCTGTGTCTATAACAAAGATCAAAGTGACAGACCTGTAAGTATGAAGAGAGGCCCACTTGCCAGTTTCCACCTCAGCGGCTCGCTGCTTGGCACCAGGGGAATGCTCAGTAAGCATTTGTGGATAAAGGGCAACAGTGGAAGAATGAGGCACCTGCTGGCACCCACATATGAAGGGGAAGTCTTCTCTTTGTCACTGCTGCAGCTCCTGGGCCTTGGGTCCAGAGGGAAGAATTGCCTTCTCTTCCACCCCTGTCTTACTAGTCCCAACATCCTAAATGAGGTACAGATTTTTATGGAGGCAGGTGGAGGTTGGGAACTCTCCTGACCATGCTTCCCATTATTTATCCTGGGGACCCTTGAAAGATAAGCATAGGTAAACCCTGGGACCCCTAGATACTCTAACTTTTCCCATAACAGTAATTTCTTCAGGCATCATTCTTTTCGTTTGTTGAAAAAAAAGGATGAGCCAAATTATTCTAAGGGTCCTATCCAACCATAATCTCCTATGTGATGGGCTGAATGAAGCCATGTATGTCACCACCACCCCGTATGACAGAATGCCTCTTAACTAAAAACACAGTTTCCCTCAACAGTGTAGAATGCCTTCCCCTCTTTACATCTGTCTTTCGTGTCGATACGATCATAACCTTCCTTTGATGTTATCAAAGTCCAGAAAGTAAAAGCTCAGTGCCAGAGATGACAAGGCAAAAGCACCCACCACACAACACCCTGGTCGTGTTATGCACTGACAGGCTCCCCAGACACCATGGCCAGCAGAGTGAGCCATCTCTCAGTTAAGCCATTTCCTGGAGGGAAAACCCACACTTCTTAACAGATCCAACTATTCAAAGCTGCCCTCTCTGCCCTTTCAAATTTAATTTGTTTCAAATCTTGTAGGAGTCACAGAATTATTTCAGGATTGGAGTCAAGTAAAACAGGTGTGCTGCTCTTTTATCCTCCTCCTTCCCCTTCAAAGGGGCCTGATTAAATGCCAAATTAATCAGACTGGCCAATGGGGGTGGAAGAGCCCCTTTGCTCTCTTGGGCACCAGGCACCAGGATGCTGACCCAGATTCCTAGAGGCCCCAGTATAGGTTGCTTGACCCATCAGACCTCTCACGCCCCATCCAAGTGCCCCTGTAGCGGTGGGACCTGGCATTGTTTGCCCTGTGCCAATTGCTTTCTCTGCTCTTCTGCAGGTCATCTGGCCTTGAAAGCCAAGGCCTGGTGATCCTGCCTTCCAAGATAAACCAGAGTTCTGTTCTTGGATATCTCAGCATTTGCTTTGGCAGTTCAATTTAGGCTGACCTTCCTGATGTGTCAATATTTAGGAGACTAAGCATGGAAAACATTTGCAAAGTTTAAAATGAAAAAGCAAAGTCTTGTTCAAATTGGAAAATGAGAGTTCAGCAAAAAGTCAAACCAAAGGAAAAAGAGGTTCTGATTGTGCAGTCCATGGAGGGAAGCTGTGAGCACGCGGGGCACTGCTCATGCAGACTCAGTTCCTGAGTGGAGGGCTGCAGGGCTCAGACCTGGGGCGCCTTTGCTCATCTACCTGTGCAAACTCCTCAGTTTCCATGCTTCTTCTCAAGGCTTTAAATACCCAATCTTGGGGCTGACAACTGCCAAGCTTAAATCTTTAATCCATACCACTCTGGAACCTAAGTTTATACCATAATCGATCTGATATGTCTTCTCAACATCTAAAATATTCAAATCCACTTTACCCTAAACTTTGCCCTTCTCTGTCTTCCCTATGGCAATGTCATCCTTTCCTTTGTTCAGGCCAAAACCTTAGAATCACTCTTGCCTCCTCTCTTTCCATCTAATCTGTCAGCACATCTCATCTGTTCTAAAGTCAGAATATTTCCCAAATCTAGCTTTTCATTCTTACCATTTATATCACTACCACTCTCACAACCACCACAATTTTTTGCCTAAAAATTGCAGTAGGCTCCTAGCTGGTCACCCTACCTATTCTGGCCCCTCCACCCCCACCCTGGCTGCAGAGAGAAATAAAAATAATTCTTTGAAGATATAAATGAGGCTAAGTGCTCAACACCCTTCAATGGCTTCCCATCTCACTCACAGTAAAAGCCAAAGTCTTCACGCGGCTTTAAGACTCTCCAATACCTGTTCCCTGTTGCATTTGCCACCGCTTAACCTGTGATCTCATCACCTACCTCTCTCCTCCTCACTCATTCTGTTCCAGTCACAGTGGCCTCTTTAATGGCCCAGATCTCCAGGCTTTCTCCCACCTCAGGAATTTTGCTGTTGCTGTTCCCTCTATGTGGAACGCCCTTTCCCCAGGCGTCTCTGTCTTGTTTGCTCTGCAACTTCTTTAGTGCCTTTTCAAATGTCACCTTAACAAAAGCGCCTTTTCCAACCACTCGAAATAAAATTGTATGGTCAAATATTCCACTCCCCTTGCCTCATGACCCTCATTCTATTGCTTGTCCTGCTTTAAATTCTTAAGCAGCAATTATCTCCATTGGCTTCCTATATGCACATTTATTGTTTCTTTTCTATATCCTCTACCTGGAGAATAAGCTCCAAGGTGATGGAACATTATTTCATTCACTATTATAACCCCAGAACCTAAACTGATATCTCCCATGTGGCAGATATGAATACATATTTTTTTAGATAATTAATATCTAGTACCCTTCAAGTCTTTTAGCACCCTCAACTTCTCTCTGCATGGTTATGCCTGTTTTAGGGATAGAACGTGAGACTCAGTCTGACCAATTATAGCCTTTCATGTTGCACCCCCCACCCCACATATGAAGGGATTAGATTGGGGATGATCATATGACAATCAGAGCCAAAGAGAAGCAATGGAACCCTCCCTGAGTTCTGGGAAGAGAACACGCTCTTTCCATTGAACATTAAGCCAACAAGACATAGAGGAAACAGAACCTGCTGCAGCCATTTGGTCATGGTGAGGAGAGTCTGGGAGGCCTCTGAAATAAATTGGGGAGGAGCAGTCACCGATCTTGAGGACAATGATTCTATTGACCATGAACTGCTCATCCCACATAGGGAGTCCTGAACTTCAGGGGTAAAATATGGGGAGGAGGGAATAAAGCCCTCTTGTTTGCCCCTGTCTTCCTGCTAAGTGTTCTCATGTCCACCATCTGCACATTTGCCAGTGTAGAACTGTGATGGAACTCTAATCTGAACAGGGATGGCTAATAGGTTGCATATCGTATCCAACTTCAATTGGCATGTAGTAGTTAGCTGGGGCGTGCTGTGGAGAAAGACGCAGAAGCAAGAACAGCTCAGTGGAAACACGTTTCCTACTTGACTAGTAATGCTGTTATGAGCACAAGAGTTGGGAGTGAGACATGTTGGTATAGAATTTTCCTGTTTACAAATAAAGCATGAAAAACACATAAAGCACAGACATGTTTTTATGGGTAAAGCATGAAAACTGAGCTATTTCAGGAAGAATCCTTATTAAATATGTACATGATGAAGGAACACGGGGAAAAAGAGGGTATGATTAGATTGAGGGAAATTCAGGGATGGTTTCTGGCAAGTGAAACAGAATAGAAGCCCAGAAGTACGGATGGCTCATAAACTGGTTTACCTGGAGCAGAGAGGTCATGTCAAGGAGAAATTTAGATGAGGCTAAAGAAGTTCCACCAGGGACAGCGTAATTGACAAGGGCCGTGAATGCTAGACTGTGAAGGGCGGATTGAATGCAGGCGGCAGAAGGAGACTCTGTAGGGTCTTGAGCAGGTGAGGGTTGTAATAAGATCGATATTTGAAGCAGCTTATTCTGTCAGTGGAATCCAGGATGAATTGAAGCCGTGGGAATAGGTGATGGGGAAGCTGGTTAGCATCCTGCTGCAATGCGTCCAGGAAATGTTCTCTGGAAAATGTCTTAAGCAGACCTGTCATGAGTGTGAGCACAGACTCCTTAGCTGTGTCCAAACCTGTGTCGCAGACATGTTTAGAGAAGTTTCAGAACCTCCATGGAGCTTTTGGAGTAACTGACCTGTGCAGTTGTGGAGAGTCCTTCAGTTCTGTTTTCTTGACAGTGGCCAGGGCCAGGAAGGCGGCGATTTGAAAGCAGCTGTTAAGGATTCTGCGTGGAGGAATTTTGTCATTTTGTTATTGTGGCACCACAGAGTCGGCTCAACAGGGTCTCCCGAAATTTCCACTGAATCACGTAAAGGGACGATTTGTTAATGACTCAATTTAACCCAGATAAATGTCGCATATACACCTCGGTCTGCCTCAGTGAGGCCACGGGGTGCAAATGAAATGCCGGCAGGGTCCAGGCTGGTAGAATCACGAAGCAAAGTGGCGCAGAGACTGGAGAACTGGGAGGCCGCGGGTCAGAAGAGCAGCAGTTACTTAGCTCTCGCTGGTAGTTTCTGTCCCCAAAGGTAGGGTCACTACTTCAAATTTTTAAAGAGGAATTCCATATCTAGTGTTTTATGTAAAATGTCCTAAGGCTTAAATGTTTACAGCTAATTTAATTGTTTTAACTAGTTGAATCCTCCATTCAAATCTCTCAATTCAGGAATGGCACATGTGGGCCTAGCACTTACTACTGGGTCTATAAGTACTTTTGATTCAAAGAAAGCAGAGAATGAGTTTTAAAGCCGGCAGACTGAAACAAACGTGTGGCCTATCCCTTTTTTCCTCTGTAACCATGAGCAAGGGACCCAATATCACCCAACTTCCATTTTATTATCTGTTGAATGAAGATAATAAAGATCAAGACTAGCTTTAATTAAGCACTTCTACTTACTAAGGACAAGGCACTGTTTTAATGGCTATACTTATATTACCTCATTTAATTTTCATAATGACCCTATAGGGTAGTTATTATTTTCCCCATTTTTTTTCAAATGAAGAGACTGAGAGACAGAAAGTTTACTATTTCACTGTACCATCATAATAATCAATGTGAAACAGTTGTGATGTTTGCAAGGCATATTATAAACGTTAATTATTTTTTCCAGTTTTACCGAGATATAATTAATATATAACTTTCATTTGAGCTGTCTAGCATGCTGGTTTGATATATGTATATATTACAAAATGATGATCACAATAAGTTTAGTTGACATCCGTCACCTCACATAGCTACATTTCTAATGATGAGAAGTTTTAGGATCCACTCTCTTAGCAACTTTAAAATATACAATACGGTACTGTTACCTATAGTCACCATGCAGTGCATAGCGTCCCCAGGACTCACTTACAAGTAGAAGTTTGTACCTTTTGACCACCTTCATCCATTATTATTTTTATTAGTAGTATAATAGAAAAAAATGGCTTTTAAAAATCACAACTGCTGGAAGCTGCTTCCGCCCTTAGGAGAGTGATTTGCTTCCTTTATTGAAAGGGCTCTTAATTTAGGAAAATGCTCGCAAGTCCTTTTAGAGTCTAAGTTACCACTTCTAAGGAGTGGTTTGAAAGATGGATTTGTGCAAAAGGCAATGCTGCGTAGTTCTGCATTGGGAGGGTCGGGAGGGTCCAGGTGAGGCTGAGAGGGAATGAGGGATCCAGAAGAAGAAAGGAGGAAGACAGAGTGAGGAGGGCACAGCAGCTCAACCCCCCTAGCTAGAGACCGGAGGTCCCCTGAGATGAGTGAGTGAGCTCTTAGCGGGCCTGGTGGAGGAACCATAATCTCTGGAAAATCGGATGCAAACACTCACCGCTGTGACTGCCGAGACTCGACTCGAACACCTGTCCTTGCAAAGGCTGCTTCAGGGAATCAGAGGGAAAAGAGCTGTGCCCCTTTGGGTCAGGAGCGGGGAGAGTAACAACTAACACCTACAAAGTTTTCAGTCAGTGTCAGGCCTCTCCCAAGTGCTTTCTGCTCATTGAATGCAGACGACAGCCTCTGAGGAGATATTCTATTAGCCCATTTTTACAGCTGGGGAAACTGAAGCAGAGTAGGTCAGTGGATTGCCCAGTTACCCATCCACAATTGACCCTGGATCTGTGCTCTTAACCTCTACGTTATTCTGAAAGAAAAGCCCAACTGCAGGAGGAGAGATACCTTTAAAATCAGGATTTAAAGGAAGGAGGCAGCAAGAGTAAACGTGAGTAAGAGAAACCCAAGCCCCTGAGAATCCTTGGGGACATCAGGAAGATCAGGGAGGGGGTCACTACTTGTTACAGGTTTTCCAATGACCTGCGAGGTGGAGGCTTGAACCGTTTTAATGAAAACATTGAAATAAGGTGACTCAACTTAGGCTGATCTTTGTATGACACTGTTTGTTTTCCAGATTCAAACAGGATATGCAAGCAACCAAAATCTGTCATTCTAAGTCAGTTCAGATATTAACCTTCTTGATCACTGGCCCTGTGCTGGTGAGTGATTAACATTCAGAGTTGGGTATCCAAGTAGTGATAATTGCTTCCCTAAAAGTAGGGATAACAGCACAGGGGCTTCCCTGGCATCTGAGTAGACTTGGTTTAGAGGATTTTCTCAGTAGGGGGAGGAAGAGATCATTTTGTTATACAGAGGCCTATCAATTGCTTTCAAAGACACATCTAATACTTAGATCTAAAAAGAGAATTCATTCGGGAGGCTTTGATTTTATCTGATCTTGGGGGGAAAAGAGGCAAAACTATTACATTGTTTTGAACTTTGTTAATTTGTATAACACATGCTACTTATGTTCTTAAGAAGGCAAAGATCCACAGGATGGACGCTTTTTTTCCTTTATTGATTTGCTAAGCACAGGGCACTGCAATTACTTTTAAGAAACAATTTAATTACGACAACGGAAAAATCTTTGAATGAAAATGCTATCCATCAAAGGTAAAAAAAAGTTAAGGCTTGTCGCAGAGGAAAATGAAATAGGCCCGATCAAAATGCAATGCATTTAACCCTTAAGGGGACCAGGCAGTCTCAGGATACCTTGTCTCTAACATTCCTCTTCTCCCTCTTTTCTCTTTTTGATTGTAATCCACCCAGCAAGTGTCAAAAGCCTATATTTTACTGATGACTCATTATCAAATTTGCCAGGTAGGAACAACCTCCTTCTTTCTACAGTGCTTCTGCTTTGGTTTCCCAGATATGACAGTAGAAACTGGAGGGGGGAAAAGGCAGACCCACAAACTCTGAGTTCCTTGAAGTATCCCTATACAGTGCATCAAGGGTTACTTTCCAAACCTCATTTCCTTTTATCAGGAGCGTGTTGCTCTTTGCACTTAGCATACACTTTTGCATGTATATTTTCCGTCTTGGAAATTCTACTTGTGAAGCAACTGTGAGTAGTGACTGAGCTGAGGGATTGGCATATGCAGTGAGTATCTATAGAAAATCAAATCATGTGACCTCAAAAAAGATGAGCTTCCTTTAGGGTGGAATTGTGTTAGACTGATTGCGCTGAGCTAAATTAAAGGCCGAAAGGAAGGAAAAGACTCAGAGTGAGAAAAAGGCACTTATGGAAGCTCAGAATTAAACAAAGAAGCCTTTTTTGAGTATTAAGAAACAAAAACAATGGCTTCAGAGCCATGGAATGGTGCCCAGTGGCCGCAAATGCTCATTTGCTTTTAAGGTTATTTGGGCTTTAATTAGTGAAGCCTGGCCCAGAGGGATTAAAAATCTTGAACTTTGAGAAAGAACAATTTTGTAAGGCCAAATGGGAAGAAGGCTGAGTGGATACAGATGGCAGTTGCAAACTCTCAGCTTGTTTAGCCAGGGATTAGAACTCTAAGCTCTGAGGAGGGGCTGGTAGTTTTATTCAAAAGAAAGGTTCAGACCACTTTATTCCGCTTTAGGCACGACATAAAACTGATGAAGAAACTTACAGAAATGATATTCTTTTTGCCATTTTAATCCTTCTGCATGTATCAAGAATCAATAGTTCACGTTTCCCCCACACTCACTCCAAAGCATATTGAATTTCTTACAGTTCCTCCAAAGAGCAAGCTATTTGACAGGCCTGACCCGTCCACAGAAATCGTCCTCCTCTGCTTCTACCTTGTAAATTCCCGTGCCTCCTTCCAAAACGTGTCCCCTCACATCCTACTCTCTGTGAATTTACTATGAATTTTGTGTCATTTACTTAAATCTACCTCTGCAGTCGCACTGATCACATGCTGTAATTATTTGGTGACATAAGTAATACATTCAAAATAATGCATGTAGTGCATATGTGCATTTTAAATAATAATAATTTTAAAAACATCTATCAAACAACCGAACAGTATAAGAAAGAGAATATTGCCAATAACTTAAAATTTCTTTCCTGACTCACCCCCATACACCTACCTACTTACTCCACAGAGGCAATTGCTAAAGAAATTTTATGTTTATTATAACTTTGCTTTTTTTCCTAATTTTATCACATATATTTGTGTCCCTAAACAACACATTGTTAAGTGTTGATTGTTTGGAATTGAATATAAGGAGAATTACATATGTTTTGGGGATTCATCAGTATTGATGAATGAATCTTGCATCCTCAAAGGTGTAAAAATTGGTTCTGGAAGCACAGAAAACTCTCTTTTAACATAAATTAAAAAAAATACATACAGTATATAAATATACAGGTTACCTGTGGTATTAAAATTTCATGGAGGCTATTAGGAATGTCTGAAAACACTTCTTAAAGGTGTAATAAAAAAATTGAGACACCCTCTGGGTCATATATTTTCATTGCTGTATAGTATCTCATAAGAGGATTAGACTGTAATTGATCTATTCTAATGCTGATGGATATATTGGTTGTTTCCTTTATTATTATTATTATTATTTTAAAAATTGTGTTATGCACACAAATTTGTTAACTGCAATGAAATGGACTAGTTCCATGAAAGACACAATCTACTAAAACTCATGCAAGAAGGAATAGACAAGCTGAATAGGTCTATATCTATTAACTAAATTAATTGATTATTAATAACCTTTCAAAACAGAAAGCACCAGCCTTAGATGGGTTCACTGAAAAATTATACCAAACATTTACAAAAGAAAGTATACCTATAATCTTCCTAAAGACAGAAGCAGAGGGAACACTTCCTAACTCATCCCATGAGGTCAGCATTAATTACCCCAATACCAAAATCGGACAGACATTAGAAGAAAAAAAATGACAGATCAATAGCACTCATAAAAACAGATGCAAAAATCCTCAACAAAACATTAGTAAATCAAATTCGACAGTATATAAAAAGAATTATACACCACAACCAAGTAGGATTTATCCCAGGTATGCCAGACTGGTTAAACATTCAATTCATGTAATTCATCACACAACCAGACTAAAGAAGGAAAATCACATGATCATATCAATAGATGAAGAAAAAAAAGCATTTGACATAAACCAATCTATTCATAATTAAAAACAAAAACTCTCAACAAACTAGAAATAGAAGGGAACTTCCTCCACTTGATAAAGAATATCTATAAAAACCTCCAGTTAACATTATACTTAATGATGAGAAACTTGAAGATTTGCCAAACAGATAGGAACAAAGCAAGGATCTCTTTTCTTACCATTGCTTTTCAACTTTGTATTGAAGTACTAGCTAATGCAATAATAAGTCAATAAAAGGAAAAAGGTATATAGGCAGGGAAGATAAAAATAAAACTGTCTTTGTTTACAGATGACATGTTGTTATGTAAAAAATTTGAAAGAATTGTCAAAGAAGGGGAAAAGAATTCTGGAACGAAAAAGCAAAGTAAAAAAGGTAGTTTCAAGATACAAGTTAATATACAAGAGTTAATTATTTTCCTATAAACTAGCAATGAACAAGTGAAATTTGAAATTGAAAACATATTATCACTTACATTAACAACTAAGAAAATGAAATACCTAGATATACATCTAACTGAATATGTACAAAATCTAAATAATGAAAACTATAAAACTCTGATGAAAGAAATCAAAGGAGCTAAGTAAAAGTATTTATTTATTATGAAGGGATATATGCTATGCTCATGGATATAGGAAGACTTAATATTTTCAAGATATAAGTTCTTCCTAATTTGGTGTATAGATTTGATGCAATTCCAATAAAAATTCCAATCACAAGTTATTTTGTACATATCAACAAACTGATTCTAAAGTTTATACAGAAATTCAAAAGACCTATAATAGCCAACTCAGTATGGAAGTAAAACAGAGTAGAAGACTGACACTGTCCACCTTTACGACATACTCTAAGGCTATAGTAATCAAAAGGGTAGCTATTGGCAAAAGAATAGACGAACAGAGCAATGCAAAAAAAACCTAGACACGGACCTTTCATATTTCACAAAAGTTAACTTAAAATGGATCACAGAACTAAATATAAAACAAAAAAATTATAAATCTCCTAGAAGATAACATGATGAAAATCTAGGTGACCTTGGGTATGGCAGTGACTTTTTAGATACAACACCAAAGGCAGATCCATGAAAAAAAAATTTGATATGTTGGTCTTTAAAATTAAAGACTTCTGCTCTGTGAAAGATGAAGTCAAGAAAATGAGAAGACAAGACACAGACTAGCAAAAAAATATTTACAAAACACACATCTGATAAAGGGCTATTATCCAAAATATGTAAAGAACTCTTAAAACTCAATAAGAATAAAACCAACAACCTGATTTAAAAATGGGCCAAGACCTTAACGGACACCTCACCAAATAATATAAAAAAAGAGCAAATAAGCATATAAAAAGATACTCCACATGATATGTCATCAAGAAAACGCAAATTAAGGCAACAAGAGATACTAAGACATACCTATTAGAATAGCCAAAATCCAGAACACTGACAACACCACATGCTGAGGAAAATGTGGAGCAAAAGGAACTCTCATTCATTGCTGTAGGAATACAAAATGATAGGGCCACTTAGAAAGACAGTTTGGCAGTTTATTTAAAAAAACTAAACATACTCTTACTGTACAATCAAGCAATCACACTCCTTGGTATTTATCCAAATAAGTTGAAAACTACATCTATACATACCTACCTATAGATTTTTGTAGCAACTTTATTATTATGGCCAAAACTTGGAACCAACCAAGACATCCTTTAGTAGGTGAAAGGATAAATAAACTGTGATATATCTAGACAATGGAATATTATTCAACACTAAAAAAAAATGAGCTATTAAGCCATGGGAAAACATGGAGAAGCTTATATGCACATTACTAAATGAAAGAATTCAATTTAAAAAAGCAATACAGTGTATGATTCTAGCTATATGACATGCTGTAAAAGGCAAAACTATAGAGACAGTAAAAAATTAGTGGGTTCCAGGGGAGGGATGGATGAATAGACAGCACAAAGGATTTTTTAGGCAGTGAAATTATCCTATATGATAGAACAGTGGTGATACATGTCATTGTACATTTGTCAAAACTCATAGAATATACACCAAGAGTGAATCCTATGATAAACTATGAAATTTAGGTGAAAATAATGCGATAGTAGATTGAAACAAATGTACTCTCGTGGTGGGGGATATTGATAAAGGGGGAGATTATGTGTGTTTGAGTGTGTGTAGGGAGTGTATGGGAACTGTGTACTTTTGTATCAATTTGGTTGTGAGCCTCAAACTGCTCTAAAAGGTAAAGGCTATTAAAAAAACAAAACAAAACAGCATTTTAGCAGAAAGTCTCGTACTTATCTACTAGTGCATATGTGCATCAGTCTAGGAAATGCCTGGAAAATGAATTGACTGGTTGTATGTGGCACATGTGCCAAATTATTCATCAAAATACTTGTGTCAAAGTACATTCCCGCTAGCAGCGTATGAGTCCCCATATTTCACATACTCACCAACACTTGAGATTGTCATATGCTAAAAGTTTGCCATTTTGGGTATCAAATGGAAATCTATAGTGGATTTAATATGCAGTTAGCTGATTCTTAATAAACTGAAGCATCTTCTCATATGCTCATGCCAAAGCAAATTTCACCATCTGTAAAATGTTTACTTATTTCTTTGCCCATCTTTGGTTGGGTTGTTTGTCTTATTGTTTGGTAGGAATTCTTTAAGTTCTGAACCTTGATCTTTTGCTACAATTGTCATTTCCAGTGTGCGTTGTTTGTATTTCACTCTACAGTATTTTTTGATGAACAGAATTTCTTAATTTTAATGTAGTCAAATCGAACAATCTTTTCCTTTATTTTTATTATCTGCTTCTATCTTTTAACATTTTATTTCCTCTCCTTTCCTTGGTTTATTCTGTTGTTCTAATTTAAAGTTCTTAATCTTCAGTCTTCCTTCTTTTCTTATGTTTACATTTATAAGGTATTAATTTTCTATGTTAGAACTATTTTACTTTTTTCATTATTTTTGTTATAATTAAAATTTTTTTTATTGTGATTTCTTCTTTTACTCATGTGCCCTACTCCCCTGCATGTATGAGGTTATTTTAATTATCTTTTCGTTGTTGATTTCTAACATATTGTGTTATGGTTAGGAATGTGGTCTGTATGGAACTCTGAAATTCGGGAAGCCCTCCTTATTGCTTAGAATGTAATCTGGACTCCACGTGTGCTTGGGAAAAATGCATGTTCTCCAGCTATTGGTATGGTGTTTCATAATGTCTGCTAGATCGAGTTTCTTAATTATATAGTACAAGTTTTCTATATTTTTTCCTTGAGAGTATGAGCTAGCAATTATGGAGAGAAATATGCTAAATATCTCATAGTTTGATGGTAATTTGCCCATTTTTCTTTGTAGTTTTGTTAATACTTGCTGCATTTATTTTGATGGGTTATTATGTATACAATTTAGAATTACCTTATGTTCCCTAACACACTGTTGCTTTTTTCCTTCAAGTCTATTCTGTCTAATGTTAATTAAATGACATCATCTTTCTTTGAGCCAGTATTTACCTGGAGTATCAGTCAGGGTCCAATTAAGAACACAGAAATCCTCTTAAATAGCTAAACGAAGGGAATTTAATTTAGGAAATGGGTTACACACATAAGAGATCTGAGAAACCCAACGGGGATGGTAAGACAACTTGGAGATGAGCAATAGCAAAACCTGTTCTCACATGGAATGGGGAAACAAAGGAGGAGACACAGTGATATCAGAGGCCGGGCTCATGGCCATCCAGCAGAAGTGGAAGCACAGTGACCGAGAGGGGCCTTAGCAATGGAGGAGATACTCCCAGTGCGGAAGACTCTGCTTGAAGGAGAGAGTAGGGAAGAAACCCCAGCCCACTGCCTTTCACTGTCAGTCCAGACTCAGCCTCCCATTGACCCAACACAGATAGAAACCAGCCAGCCTGGGATGGCAGCCTCTGGGATCAGCATCACTTTGATTGGACCCGTGGGTGCCCCATCACCTTAGCTTCTGTGTCCTTTTGACATGTCCTCAGCATTCTTTGAGCACTGACTTACTTTCTGACACAAGATGATGTTCTGGGCTCATCTTGTTCTTCTCCCACAGCCCTCCAGGGGGATCTTCCTCACCCTGCTCCGGCTCCCTCCCCTTATGCAAGGTCCCCACCCCAAGCAGAGCCCTCCTTAACTGCTGAGACCTCTTGCTTCCCCAGAATAGGAGAAGGAGAATGAGTCTGAGGGGAAACAGCCAAGGACCTTTTCCAACTCTCTAATGTCTTTGGTCTGGCTCCTGTGAACTGCACAGAGATGAATTTTGTTTTTGTGTCCAATCTGACCATCTCCATATTTTAACTAGATAGCTCTTTCTCATAGATTTTGATCACTAATATATTTCAATTAAATTCTACCTGCTTAGTACTTTCTATTTGCCCCATGCCCTCTTTTGTTTGTTCTTATTTGTTTTGTTCCTTTCTTGTCATCTCTTAGATTTAGTTTTTTCTTTCCTTTTTCTTATTCCATTTTTTTGTTTCTGCTAGTTTGGATGTTAGATACTCTATCTCTATCCTTGAAAGGATTACCCTAAAATTTTTAATGTGCATTTTTAGTATTAATATATTTTTAAATAAATTCTATATCCTTTTCCTTTTTTCTCCTCTTCCCTCCCTGTTTCTCCCTTTTCTTTCTTTTCCTTCATTTTCTTTCCTTTCCCTTTCCCAAAGAAATTTGGTCCTAAATCCATCAGGTGGATTTAACAAGCGAGGTTCCCCACTAAGGTGAGATGGTGAAAAAGGAATCTCCATGGGGGAGGGGGGAGCAGGGGCAGCCCCATGTCACATGAGCCTGGCACAGAGTGTGGAGGAGGATGGTGTCCATGTAGGTAGGTTGCCATGGAACAAAGTGTTGGAGCCTGATCAGAATGCGCAGGGCAAATTCATGGAAGGAAAACTGAGTGAGGGGTTTTGAAGCTTGAGTGGGTGAGTTGGGTGTGCCCTCCGAAAGGAGACCTAAGACCTAAGTAAGGCAAGGAGGTCTTCATGAAGGAAGTGGAAGTGGGAGTGGGGTGGGAATAAAGACATGCTTCTGGTTCAGGGTAAGAGAGGTGAAGAGAGTATTCATGTGGGAAGGCAGCCTGTGGAGGTTGTCAAAGTCCAAGCAGTTAAGGAGGGTTTCTGGTCAGGACGGTGGCCTTGCATAAGATGGTGAAGTCAAAGCAGGGTGAGGAAGATCTTCTTGGTGTGGGTTGCAAAGAAAAACACGATGAACCTGGAACATTTTTTTGTGCCACAATACAGGTAAGTGCTCAAAGTATGTGGGGGACATTTCAAAACAACATAGTAGCCAGCTTAAAGGGGCTGTCATTGATAAAATTGAGGATAATTGGAGCATCAAAATAAATAATCAAAATAATGGATTATAACCCACTTAATAAAATATGAAGGCATGAGTTCCTATGACCTAAGTAAATAAATTAATAAATTGGAAATTCGATGAGAAACAGACTGTTTACCCAGTTTCATTATACCTTCCATCAAGTACTTACTAACTATCAAGGGAAGAAAGAACAGCAGTGAGAGGAAAAGCTTGGCAAATATCATTTCAATCAAGTGTTCAGATTTAGCATCTCTAGAAAAGGACAGTCATAAGACAGGGTACAATGAGAGTACAGCATCATTTCTATGCTATTTCTGCCAAAGATACATTAACTTAAATCTAATCATGAGGCAATATCAGACAAATTCAAATGAGGGACATTCTACAAAACAACTGGCCTGTAATTTTCAAGGTCATAAAAGTCAAGGAAAAATTATTGAATTAGATTAAAGAGACATAACAACTAAATGTAACACATGATTCTGAATGGGATCCATTTATTATAAAGGATATTATTAGGAAAATTGGCCTAATTTGATTTGAATAGGTTTGAGAATTAGATGTAGCAATGTATTGGTGTGAATTTACAGATTCTGATGGTTAATTGTGACTGTGTGGGAATCTATTCTTGTTTGTAGAAATCGCACACTTATATATTCATGGGCGATGAGTCATCTGGCCTGCGACTTGCTCTCAAGCAGTTCGGGGGGAAAGTTTTTTATAGTTCCCTTACAAGCATTCTGTAAGTTTGAAAGTAAAATTTGTTTAAAGATAATAGATAATTTTACCCTTCTTTAAATCATTTTGAGAGAGCTTAGATCATTAACTCCATCTGCCTCTTGATTAAAATACTGTTATGCAGGGTTTTCATTATATGTATATATATATCTATATATATATATTAGCACAACAGATAAACATTATTATTACTTTATACATCAAAGCTCCTTTAGATTTTTTCATGTCTGTTTTCTTTGCTAGTGATTGTTTCTGGCATTATGAAACTTAATTTTTATTTTTGATATTTCAGAAGAAAATTCTTCAGAAGTTCTTTTAGTGAGAGAGCATCTGCTGGTAGCACATACTTTTTTGTTTATCTGAAAATGTTTGTATATAATCTTCATTCTTGAAAGATGGCTTTGCAAGTTATAAAATTTTACTGTGGCAATGATTTTCTTCTGGCATTTTGAAGATATGTTTCTCTGTCTTCTGGTTTCTGTTGCTGTTTTTAAGAGATGTGTAATTCTAATTATTGTGTCTTTGCAGTTAATCTCTTTTCTTTCTGGATAGTTTTAAGGTTTTCACTTTGTCTTTGGTATTTGACAGTTTCACTACAAAGTCCGTTGGACTTTCTAAATCTGATGATTGGTGTCTTTCATGAATTCTAGAAAGTGTCAGTTATTACCTTATTGAATATGGATTCTCCTCAATTCTATTAGCAATTCCAGAACCCAATAGGCATTTATTAGACCTTCACAGTCTATCTCCTATGTTTCTTAAACATCTTTTACAATTTTCTTCTTTCATATTCCTTAAAATTTTAATACTTTTTAATTTTTAAATGTATTAAACAATATCATTTTCTATTCTATATCAGATAACTCCAACATCTGTAGTCTTTGCAGGTCAAGTTATACAGTTTGTTGCTTCTACTTACTTTCAATCATGGTAGCTTATTCACTCACATGTTCAGCCATTTTTTATTGTTGGCTTGTGTTCTTTACAATGACCATCCATGGTGATTCTTTTGAATTCTTTAAAGTCTAATCTTCTGAATGGTATTTGCATTATTTCTGCCAGACATTTGAAGGTACTGTTATCAGAGACATTTTAAACTACGTTTTCATTTGCGGTTTCTCAGGCCTAAATCTGGTAGACTGTGGGCTCATGGTAATAGATTCTTAGGAGATACATTTCTCATTTCTACCCAGAGACAAATCCCAGAAATGCACGTACTTCTACAATATCTCCTTGCAGAGTAGGCTCTTATTTTCTAGTTCACAACCTGAGGGTCTTATCCTCCAGGGTATTATTTGTTTTATGTAAGAAGTCAGAAGTCCTTCGATCCCCTCCCTTCCCTTTCTCCTCCAATTTTCCAGACCAGAAAGCTTCCCAAGCAGCATGTCACTCAAGGGGAAAGGACTCTGGTAATTACCAACACTGATTTTTTTTTTTTTTTTTTTTTACCACTTTAAAGTGGTAGACTCTGGAAATGTGACTGGATTTGATTTAAAGAAAACAAAATACTGCCCTAATCAGGAAAAATATGGCCTGTTTCCCCACTTTCAGCATGAGGAAGTTTCTTTTCTGTTGAATTTCTATAGCAATGTGAATCAAAGAATCTAAAGAAAATAATAACAGCAAAATAATGAACTAGGGAAACAAGGCATCTAGTATAAGACGGCATCATGACAAAGGACTCCTCCCCCCTCAACACATCAGTCGCTTCTTCAATTTCTTCCAAATTGCAAGTGTATTGATAATTTATTTATACAAAGAAGACTTAAACAAAAGTTGTTACTTCCTAGGTCACAAGTGCTTTGAGAGCAAGAAGCGTATCATATAGTTTCTAACGGAGACGAGACAATGCAATATGGGGACAAAGCATGCCGACTCTGAGTCAAGCTTCCTGGTTTCAAATCCAAAGTGTTATTCCCTAGAAATGTGATCTTAGGTGAACCATCTCTAAGCTCAGTTTTTAATCTATAATAAGGAAAAAATAGCAATAGATTTGTTATGAGGAGTTCCTAAACTAATTTGGGAACAGCGATTATTATAGAAAAAATTACATGGGTTCAAAGAATCTTTCAAAGAAATAATTGTAGAGAAGTGGGCCAGAGCCTTGAAAGATGGTGAATATTTGGGTGGTCAGAAAGGAACCTAAGAAATTTCTCATACAGATGCTTTGGGCTTCCTATTCTAGAGCAGTTTGCAGAACTCCTAAAACTACTTTGGATTTCAACTTTCTTCCTGATTCACAAAGGTACCACCAAGTAGGTCTTTCATTCCCAGACTCTGGATTCATTGTCTGGGATCTAATTATAGAATCATAGGTCTCTCTCTCTCTATCGCTTTCTCTCTCCACACACGCATGCGCGCACGCACACACACTCACACACTCACACACTCACACATGTGTACATATACACACACACATATACACACACACACACATATATATATAAAGATTTTTTAAATCTGAAAAGTGGAAGAACACTTACTTTGCAGGGTTGTTGAGAAAATTAAATGAAACAACCAATGTTAAGTGTACAATATATAATAGCTATTAAATAAATATTAATTTTAACTCTTATTCTTATTAACATTACACTTTTTTTCCCCTAATGTTTCTTTCTTAAGCCCTGACTCCCTGGAATATTGAGAAAGAAACACTTGCTTGATCTGCCTTCCTCATCCACCCTTTGCCCTAAGTGGAAGAACATATTCCCTGATTAAAGGGATACATCTTGCAAAGACAGTCTGTGAAGGCAGGTCCACAATAGATGGAGGGACAATGCATTCTTGTTCAGAGCAGCCACCAAGAGTGATGACAACAGTCATCAATGGGCTGAGGTCAAAGATCAGCAGTCTCTCTGTCACTTCATTCTTCTTCTGGTTCCCAATGGAGTTCATAGGAACTCAATCTCAAGTCTAAAACCCAATCAAAGTCCATCCACAGAGACGCAAAACAAGGATACCTAATGAACAAATTCCTAGGGCAAAATAAAGTCTTCACTCAGTTTTCTGAAAGTAACTTTACCATCCTTTTGGTAGTTGTTTAAACATGGTGCAGGTACCAGCCAAGTGGCAGACATTGGATGAAACTGGGGGTGGGAATTACAGATCAGCAGAAGAGCTGGATGGAAACCCTGGACACCCTCAGGAAACAGCAGTGAGATCCAGCACTACGTCTCCCGGTGGGCATCTCAGGAAGCTTAAAATGCCGAGCTAAATTAAAAATGGAAAATGTGAGCACAGAGGTTGTTTTTGACAAAGTTCCTTTCTTGTCTCTGCCTCATGGAAAACAGGAACATCAGCTCCCTTGGAAACTATTAGTGTAGTCGGTGCCCTTCCTATACTCCTTGAGGCACGTGCATGACATTTGTCCTGGATGCAGCTGGAATCCATCCTTTATGGTGCCGTTTATCCCTTGATGCCATTGTCTGCCGGTAGATTGCCCAGGTACTGGAAGTGTGCAAGTAATACTTTTCAATTACCGTACATACATTCTGACATGCTGTGTGGCCTTCACCAATTTGCTGCACAATCCGTCTTGATAGCACTCACAAAGCAGGTTTCTTGATAGTGTGGACAAAGTAATTTCTCTTTTTTGTTGCCTACGAATCCTTTTGTAGACTACCCCAGTAAATGAGCTATGTAGATCAGCATGTGGGAGAGAGAAGCCTGAGTGGTCTCCACTAAAAAAAGGTGCGACTTAAATGGAGGAATGTGGACTGGGCCCCAGTAATGAGCCTTGGCTAGCAGAGACTCTGCTCAATGAAGGGAAGGACGTGTCCGGGGAAACCCAGCAAGCACTTAAATATGAATGTCTCTGTTAGATATACTTGGCATCCCCTTAGCATGGCTGGCTAATTTGTCTTGCAGAATAATCACATTGTGAATGTCAACTATTGCCAGGCATCATGCTCGATGCTTTAAATATATGACCTCACTTAATCCACACAATGATCATATGAAGTTGATATAACTTTCTATTTTGCAGATGAGAAAATTGACACTTAGGTTTAAGAAACATTGGTAGAAACTGGAACTCAAACTCAGGTGTGGTCAAGTCTAAATCCCATGCTTTCAACCACATTGCTATCAACACAGATAACCTGAGGTTGATTTTGCATGAAATACAAAATCTGTACTCTTTGCTGAAGCTTGGAGTGGCTCTTTAACAGCTGAGGCTGCCACAAAAAGCCTCAGAAGAACCAAGGCTGGAGATTTAGTCACTTTTTATAGTTCTTTGAATACATAATAATATATAATTTTCTTATTAAACCTATATTGCTTCGAGACAAAGTTATTTCTCCCTGTTCTGACCCATCCCATATGTCATCACCAGAGAAGTATGGTCTAGTCACTTCTCTGATCGTAACTCCTGTAATGAACTTGGTTGTTCCCAGGGCCACAGCCACTCTTGGGTGTACAAAACTGGCCCTCCCTGCCTTCCCAGGCTGACTTCTTACTGCTCTAGTTCCCAGAGCCGGGGTTTCAGCTGTGCTCTCTGGATCTCTAAAGAAGCCGGGATTTTAGGCAGAGCAGCTCTGCTTTAAACATTTTGTGGGTCTACATAGAATTCTCTTCAAGAAGGATTCTACGTTTCTATAAAGTTTGGAAAGTAACCTTAACTCAACCACACTCCACTTCATTTGTCAATCTCCCTACTCTATATCTCTGCTCAAGCTCTTCCTGCTCCTGTACTCTTGCCAACACCATCTTTTAATATCTTATAAATCCATCAAAGCCTGGTTGAAATGCCCCTGCCTGCATGAAACGTCCCTCAGTGTCCCCAGCCAGAAATCCTTTCCTTGTCTGTTGTGCGCTCCCACAGTTCTTGGCTTACATTGCTCTTGTAGAACTTGCTGCATCAACCCTTGTGGCATGATTATTTATGCCCATCCCATCTCATCTCTCCCGCTTGGCGCAGTCCTGTGACTGAGCAGATAGAAACCATGTATATCCATTACATCTGTGTGTTACTTCAGCATCTAATGGTGTCTTCTGATCCTGCCAAGCATTTAATAAATATGCGCTAACTTGAACTTAACTGATATTGATAATTGGGCAACATTTTAAGCAATGGCTTTAGTAAACTGATTGGTGACCACATCTTCAGTTCTTGGAAGCTGTTATATTTCATTTTATTCCCTTCAAAAAGATATGTTGAAGTCCTTACCCTCAGTACTTCAGAATGTGGCCTTATTTGGAGACTGGGTTTTTATAGAGATAATCAAGTTAAAATGAGGCCATTAGTGTGGGGCCAATTTGACTATGTCCTTATAAAAAGGGACAATTTGGAAACAGAGCTGGCGTGCATAGAAGGAAGATGATGTGAAGACACAGAGAGAAGATGGCAATCCAGAAGCCAAGGAGGGAGACCTGGGGCAGAACTTTCCTTGCCCACCCACGGAAGAAACCCACCCTGCCGACTTCTAGCATCTAGGACTATGAGATAGCACATTCCGTTGTTTAAGCCACCTAGTGTGTGGTACTTTGTTATGACCCTAGCAATCAATAAAGAAGCCAAGTGTTATAGGGACCAACAAAAACATCCTCTGTCTGCCTTTCCAGGCCTTTCTTGCTCTTGGTGGTAAGGCACAAAGAGCTGCTTTTATTTTCTTACTTCAAAGGATCTTTATACAGACATAAGGGTGTCTGTTGTTTGTTTGTTTGTTTATTTGTTTGTTTGTTAACAGATGCCCTATGATATATTTTCATCTTTAACTGAAGGTTTGTTGAGGGCTAGGCATGGTGTTAAAGGCTGTGATATAGCCTGAAATCTCTCATGGCTTTAGTTTTGTCTCCCTCCAAGTTTCTAAATTTCTTACGCATCTGAACAGTGGTTTTTCTGTATTTATTTTTTTATTTTTGTATCTTCACCAGCATCTTAGTATCTATATGAGCGCACAGTGTGAGTGCCAGAATAACAGTTTTCTCTAATTCCTCTGAATTTTACTGCGTGATGGCTGTCCTTTCTAACTGTCATCACTTCCTAACTCTTCCTATAGTTATGTGTGTGCCATGTTTCATCTTTCCCTCTGGATTACATTTTCTGAGGTAGAATCCATGAATAAACAAGACCCAGGACTCAGTTAATAAATGCCTATTGAGTGAACAAATGGGTGAATAGAAAAATGGAAGTGGGGGGAGCAGTGGCTAGACAGATAATCTTGGAAATCATAGAGAGGAAAATCTAGTCCAAGAAGGAAAAAGGAGGTAAACCATCATTCTTAGGCTCCTGAGTTAAATGCATAACGCTGAGGCATGCCTGGGGCTCATTCATAATTATTTACAGCTACAATGTCAGAATCTAATGGATAGAACCTGAAGATGTATGACAGAGCCTATGGAATATTCATTTTGGCTGTCACTGCTACAAAGGGCTTCTAAAAAAAAAGGCTATTCAGATAAATAATAATAATAATAGCTAATGTTTATTGATGTCTTGCTATGGGCCAGCCACTGTGCTAAGTATTTATACACATCATTTCATTTAATCCAAAAACCCTATACGATAGGTGATATTGTAAAAATATAGCTTCATGAGATGTTAAGTAAAATACTCAAGGTCTCAAGACAGGAAGCAGTGGAGCTGGGATTACAATCCAGTTGGTCTAATGCCAGAGCCTAAACTCATGACCTCTGCTACAGAGCCTCATTTATAAAATTTCCTTTCCAGAAGCAGCCAAAAGTTCCAGTCCCGTTTGCAATGTTGTCTTTTGTGACAAAAATCATGGAAAAACTTTTATAATACACCATATACTGTTTCCTGTACATCCATCTGTCTCTAATTAAAGAAAGATGAGAAGATATTTTGTTGAGGACACCTTGGTGAGGGTAGAATACCAAATGTTTCATTAAAGTTTAGTTCTTGATATCTACTGGTAGTCGATAAATATTAATTTAATTTAATGCATTCAATTATGCTTGAACAGTGGAGAGTTATTTCTGGATAGCAGCCTTTGTACACTACTTGCTCCTAGTGGTGATTTAAAGCAAAAGGCCAGAATCATCATTAATTGAGATCAGAATCTGTGGGAATACAGGGAGAGGAAGAGTAACTTTGCATTGTATGTTATAGAGTGGCCCTTGCAAACATTTCAAGGCTTTTCAGTTTAGAAGTCAACACATTCTTCTCTTCCCTAGAAATTCATTTGTTTATTCAGCAAGTCGTTTTTGAGTACCAGGCACTGTTATGTATCCCCTGGGGATGTGGCGGTGAAAAAAGACAGTCACGCTCTCTGTCCTCGTTTGAGCTTACCGTCTAGAGGGGAGACAAGTACTAAACAACAGGTAATTACAGTCCTGTGTAATGGGGGCAATGACGGCAGAAACGTAGGATATTGTAGAGGCGCGTGAGAGGAGCAACTTACCCAGGGCTAGAACGTCAAGGAAGACTTTAGAAGTTCTAGGATCTGTGTGGAAAATGTTCTAAGAACTGAAAACTTTTAGATGGGAATGAAATATTACTTCATAAAGCACATAGCTATTAAATGAAAGATTCTTTTATTGTTTGGAAGATGGCAGAAGGCCTTAAAATGTTCTCTGAGCCAATGGCTAGATATCCAAATAGGATAAAGGCCACTGTTGAGAGCTTCACATTAATAT
The DNA here is from genome assembly GCA_003508835.1 of Eonycteris spelaea. Classification (NCBI taxonomy): domain Eukaryota; kingdom Metazoa; phylum Chordata; class Mammalia; order Chiroptera; family Pteropodidae; genus Eonycteris; species Eonycteris spelaea. Next base: position 10,911,484 of record PUFA01000007.1, read on the forward strand.
CGTGCTACCACCTGAGGAGGGATTATGCTGGGAGTATCCTCTTCCTCATCCACAGGGGTGTTTCCTTAACCCAGAATCACTGGAGGATAGAGGAGGGCCTTACTGTATTTATAAATCTGGCCTAAACAATACCAGATAGTGTTAATTTTTTATTGAGATATATTTTTACCACATGTCATAGCAATTGGAGCTACCTGATAAGAGTGTCTCCATTCCAACTTTTGTACCCTTGAATGCAAAGATTTCAAAACAGTACTCCGTCAGAAAGGCCAGTGGGATTCTGTTAGAATCTCTGACCTAATACGGAAACATAGCTCCTTCACCCCTGAATCTTCCAGCTCACAAAAGCTGAGAGTTTCAATAACATTACAACCATATAGTCCAATGTAATTTAAAAGCTGCTTTTGAAAGTAGAGTGGATTCCTCGCTAATGCTTTGATCCAGCTTTCTGTATGTTGAGATGCCACCTAGTGGACTAAATGGCATACAAAAAGTAAAACTATTCCTGAATGAGTAATAATTTAGCATTTTCTTCCTAAAATTTGGGTCCTAGTGACGAATCCTATTAGCTAGTAAAATCTCTAAATTTAAAAAGCTAACTATATACTCAGCATAAGTTTAGCTTGCAAAGGGAGAGTATCAGAAAATATAGGCGTCGAAGGATTTGGTTTTGAGTTAGTGGTGGTAGAAAGAGAAGCTAATGCAAAAACAAAGTAGCTGTTTTATCTAAGTTGACCATGATGTGGAGCAAGTAAAAAAAATCAAACTTCAGAATTCGAAGTGGATAATTTAAAAAGATACAGTACGTTTCACAACTTCTTACAAGATTAGGCATCTTTAACGCACTTCTATGTTCACTCAGTGAGGGCTAATGTTCAAAGAACATTTATTGACTATCTACTATGTGCTGAGCACTAAGCTAGGGACTGAGATAGAATAATGAGCAAAACTGAAGAGGAATCTGAGGAAGCAGAGAGATGCTACTTCAGAACATTCTGGATTTTGCCACTTAATTTTACAGTTAGCATAATGTCACTGCTTCAGCCATGTGTTCTTTGGGGCAATCCAACAGAATTGACTGTTCTGTTACTAAAGGCCAAAGAGAACTCTGCTAAGATGATTCGAGCTCGTTGCCTTTTCCAGAATGCCAGGACTCTTAGGGAACTTGTTGCATCTACGACATTACACTTGTTGAAGCAGTTTGATCTTCCCTTTAACTAAAGATCAGATACATTTTACCATCTTGCTTTTGTGGGGCTTTGGGAAAATTCTTTGTACTTACGTGGGGTTGGCTGAGAGTTTCTCACCTTTCATGGAGTGCTTGAATCATTTCCATAGGGCCCAGACATCAAGCAGTGAAAAAAGACTTGGGACCGATGTCCACCGAATGGAGAATTCAGTGCACATCCTGATTCAGATAACTCTCCAAGATTCCATGAGTGAAGGGGAAGAAGTTAGAGGGTTGAGTTGAACTTCTTGCTGTTCTGTCACCTTGGCTGAAGCAGTAATTACCGCCAATTCTTCTTTGGCTACCTCAATCCACTCTGTGGAAAATGACATCAAAATTCCCCCAAAATCTAAATCTAAAAAGCAACCTGATGCTTTGAGTAAAAATGAGTTAATAAAAATGTAGGCCAGACATTTCCTACATCCCCACAACCTTCTCCTACTTTTAATATAGTCTTGGTCTTAGGATCCAGCAGTATGATCTCTATAAAAAAATGTTTTATGCAATGAAATGTGCTAGTAATGATAGCCCTATTGCTGCAGGTCACAGCCAGGTTGTTAAAGTCTGGTGACATCTTGGTGAGAACAGTCAGGAGGAACGGCAAAAAAAAAAAAAAAAAAAAAGAGCTAAGGGAGTCTTTGACTACATTAGAGAAGTCTAGTGAAGTGAGTAGAGCTTGAGTTCTGGTATCAAGGACATCTGACTTGAATCCCATTGCGACCACTTACTAGTGGTGAGAATTTGAGGTGAGTGACAGCCTCTCAGAACCTCAATTTCCTATCTATAGACAGGAACAATAACAGAATTATTGATTAAATGTAAGAATTAAATATCATAAGTAAAGTGCTTATCATAATACCTGGTATCGGCAAGTTTTAAATTTAGCTGTTATTATTATGACTTTTATGACTGTTAATATTTAGCACCAGAGTGAGCTTATTTGAATGATGCTTGTATTCTGCATTCAATTTCTGGATAACACATTGTGAGAGGGCTATGATATGACAAATGAAAGAGAATTCAAAGAATCTGTGATTAGATATACCATGAAATATGTTGCCTGAGGTCTAAGTGAGAAAGTTACAGCTTTGGAGAAGTACCACATTTGACTTCGACTATTGGAAGCCTGCTACGTGGAAGAGGGTTAGATGGCTTGCTTCATACAGCCCCAGACACAGAACTGATCAGAGTGAATAGAAGTTACAAGCCTATATATTTCAGATCAACATAAGGAAGAATCTTCCTTAGAATGGGCTGTCAGAGAAGGGGGTAATTTTCCTATCCATGCAAGTGTTTAAATCTGGGTTACCAGTTATCATAGATATAATGTTGGGCAGTGAGAGGGGCTACTTTCAAGCACTGGATGATTGTCCAAATCTCCTTCGCTTCTGAGATTCTCTCATTCTAAGACAAAGAAAAGAAGGGTAAAAGAAGTGATTGAGGCAAGAGATGGAGGGAGGCATTCATTCCTGCTTCCTTCCTTTCCTCCTTTTCTCCTGGGCGGTATGGGATTTAGTGATGACCACCACTATATAGTCCCTAAAGCATTTTTGCGCAAATTAAAAACTGTATCCTCTCTAGGCAGATGCAACACCATGGTTGCAGTGGTCAGCAAAATGGTCGTCCTCATGAAAATTACAGAAAGAAAGATCTTCCTCTAGGCAGAGGTGTGGTGAGAGGAGTGAAGACTGAATTTCAGCTCCCACGTGCCTTCTCAGCTAGGCACTCTTTGTGTAGTGAATAACTTGGAGAATGTATGTGGCAATCCAAGCTTTAACTTTCTGGCCTTTTCAGAGCATGCACATGCGTGTGCGTGTGTGCGTGTGTGTGCACACACGCGCTCGCTGATCTTTTTTCATAGAGCATTATCACATGCTCAGCAACCTACCTTCTAAGTCTTAGAGACGGAGAGTGTGAAGATGAAACCTGGACACTACTTTCTCTTGTAGATTCACTCAAGACACACTAGCAGTCATTTTTAAATATTCTTCAGCCCTTAGAACCTGGTAATGTGACTTGAGCAACATTATCATTATATTCAAAGCATGAGGCTTAAAACAAAGTGAAAATTCTGCGGAATGAATTATAGAAGGTTGGATCAGTAATAATAGACATTTGTGGGATGTGGCTACCAGGATACATTTTCCTTCTTTATATCATCCCAGTTTCCCTTCATGTCTGTGTTTGAGGTAGGAGTACAATTTCAGGGACTGACTCATCTTCTATGGATTCTTCTCCCTTCTTCCCTCCCACCCATAACCCCTTACGAAACCTCCATACAACAAGGAATTAGGCACATAACCTGAGCTTGGCCAAACAAGCATGATCTCCCCCCTGAGACCTGGAATTTTGAACTAGTGGCCGAGTCTAAAAGTAATGATGGAAAGTCATTCACCTGCTTGGCTTCCCTGGGTACCAGAGGGTTGCTGCATCTCCTTCTCTGCTTCCTGCCTTCAGCTTCTTGGGCTTCCTATTTCCGAGGCTTGTCTTCTGGCCTTCCTTCAATCCTGTGAGCCTCCTGTTATCATTATAGCAATCTCCTGGTTGCTCATGTTGTCTATAGTAAATTTCTGTCGCTTGCAATAAAGAACTGTCACTGAAATACCAGTATTAAAGTTGCAAATAGCAGGCATCTATTAATAATATAAAGGGCTCCTGAGTGAGTCAACATCTCCACTGCTAGAAAGTAACTTTCATGCTGGGATTATGTGTCACCTGCTGGTCCAACCTCCATTCCAAGAATAATTAGTGTGTTAGCTTTACATTTATTGTGCATTAATTGAGTATTAGGCTAAATGCTTTATATACATCACCTCCTTTAATTCTTACAACAATGCTTCTAAAATAAATACTAATATTATTGTGCTCATTTTAAAGATAGGGAAACTGTGGCTTAGAACAATTTGCCCAAAATCGAGTTAGAAAGTAGTAGAGCCAACACTTAAACCTAAGTCAGGGTCACTTCGAGATCTTAACTTATAATCAGTCCACCATCTCCCCTTTTTTGCCTTACTGACATACGCATAGTGAACTCTTATTCAATGTTTCCTCGAATAATGAAATAACCATAATAAATCACACATTCGAAAATTTTAAAAACATGTATTTACAGACTATGAACTTGTTTTAAGAAAAGACTTAAATTCAGCTCCAGAGTAGCCTTGCCTCGGCTTTTGATATTTATGTATTACCAACAGGATTGCACAGTCTCCCCTGTTCTCGGTGCGTGGGGGCAGCCATGCTATCTCAGCTGGGTCTTTCCTGCCTGTTAAACATCTACTGGACTGAACACCGTCCCAGCTCCCAGCAAGTTCATTAGTTACCTGAAAATACCTACCTCATCTGTCATCAACACTCAAATGGCCTGCGGGATTTTTCATTTCCACTCCATTTTCCAAACTCTTTCTAGCACTCATCTCCCACATCTGGAATCAATCTTGACCAGGAGCAAAATGTAGATGGGTTGGGCTCCTCCGAGGGCAGTGCTTCTCCCAAAGAGTGACAAGAATATGTCAGGTATGAATTAGCCATTCTCCTTTAGAGGAAACTGCCATGGCAGAGGCAGCTTTCACGTATTCTAACGTGTTCATATACCCCTTCTGTCTTTACTTGTTTAAGCAAAAATATTTAGTTTAACATTCTTTAGCCATTAGAGCCTAAAACTCACATATATTTAAAACTAGATTTATTTGAGTTGTAAATGGTGGGAATCCTTTAGAAATACCTCAGCTCATTATCCTTTTATGTGTCTCTATAGAAAAGATTTAGATAGTCTTAGAAAACATCTCTGACTTCTAAGTCTCCTACTATGACCCACACTATTTCTGTCAATACTCACTCTAAAGAGAAAAGAAAGATTCAGTTTGCCAGTTACAATAAAGTCAATTACAAGATTTTGATTTTATGTTTTTTGTTTTTTGTTTTTGTTTTTCCCTTTTCTAAGCAGTTTGGAGGCCAACTTCACAGACTTCTAGAATTGCTTTTAGGGGACAATTTTCAGAAGGAAAGATAGTTAATTCATTTGGTGTGTGTGCACACGCATGTGTGTGTGGAGGGACTGGATAGGAAAAGGTGACCTCAGGATACTAAACTCCAGACGTCTTTCTTTGGGAGTATCTTCACGAAGAAAACACCGACAAACAAATGGTGGTGAAAGCTGCTTTCTGACAGCCCCTAGAAAAATATGTCTCTGCATATGGAAAACGTCACTCTCTTGATTAGACAAACTGCATTATTTTAGTAATAGAGCACATCCTGTCCTTAATTTCAAACCACCAATAAGAAACAATAAGAAAATCCAAGATGTACAATATATCTCAAGATACAGCCCTCAGCACCTGCAAGGAGATCATCTATGCTGATAAAATGAAATATTGCCATGGATTATAGCAAGTTACAAAACACAGAAAGGAAGAAGAAAACAGTGAAAAGACAATCAGGGGCTAGAAAGGCACTCTTCGACAAAGGAGCCGTGATTTAAGATAGCGATCCAAGGCATTTTGTTTTGCTTCCTTTAAGGTCAATAATTGAACAGTAGAGTTTTTAGAACCGACTCAGTTGTAGACAGTGTTTAAGTGTCTGCTCTGTGCGCGTTGCCCCGCTAGGTGCCTTCCCCACCGCTGTGGCGGCCACTGTGCCGCTTCGAGCGTACACCGGGTGCGGCGGGGCACGCACAGGAGCGACCAGACCGGCTCTGCCCTTTCCTTACGCAATGGGAGGGGTGGGGGGGCAATGCAATGGTGAAACCCCTGAGAAAGCAAATCCAACCTCCGGATTGAGGGAACGAAAACAATGGGAACAGTGAGCTCTTTGAAAAGAAAACTGCTTCCCTGTGGCAGACAATAAGGGGGAAGGAGGCCCGTGCAGGGACCCGGCAAGCAGGGAAGGTGGGCCCTGGGGAGTGTGATATTACACAGGAACATAATGGGGTTGACTGCATACTTGTCTAATTACTGAAGCTATTAAAATCTCTATAATTTAGATTCAGGCAAAAAAAAAAAAAAAAGGCTGATATGCACACACATGCTCCTGGTTGGATTTTATGAATCTACTCCTTTGGATTCTGAAAGGACACCACCCTGCTGTGTACATGTGGCCGCTAAACTTGAGTGACCTTCTCCCCCCACCCTCTTGCCCTGTCCCTGCCCCAGACGAGTGCAGTCTGTTACTGTAATAAGCAGCTAGGTTAGATAAGGCGACGGGTGACGGGATCATCTGTGTTGAAGCCGAATTATAATGCCTCGGTCAACGGATTTAATCTAAACCAAATGCTTTGGGATTCTGAAAGCTCCGGGAACAGAGAAAATATAAGTTTTATATTTGTCCAAGTTCAAACAGAGAGCAGACAGAGAGATTCCAGAAGCTCAGAGAGTGGTAGCAAAAAAAAAAAAAAAAAAAAAATCATTTCTCCTGAGTTCAATCAAAGGAACAAGCAGGGTATGTATACTTTGTATTCATCTTTTTTTTTCTCTCTCTCTCCTATGCACTTCCTCTTCTCTTGACACAAAGAAGGGATACCTGCTTAGTGCCTAAATTAACTTGACCAAAAAAGTACTTAGCACATAGTAGGTCCTCAATAAGTAAATGCTTCTCAAGTGAACAAACGGTCAACAGTGTAGAAGTTTAATACCCATGTTTTCAGCATCAGGCTTCACTTTGCCCCTTCTTAGCTGTGAGACTCAGGCAGGTTACATAACATCAGAGCCTCAGTTTCCCAATCTACAAAATGGATCTAATAATACTGATAGGTTGATGAATGTAAAGAACTAACATAGTGCCTGATAGATAGTGGGCAGCTTCCCAGCTAAGGTCCATTGCCTCGAGCACCTATGATTCTACCTACAGCACAACTCTTCCTTTCCTGACAATCCTGGTGATGACAGTGGAGGTGGTGGCAGTGATGATAATGATGATGTTCCCTGAGCCTCTGGAGAGATAAATATAAATAACATTTCTGAAGTCATCTCAAAATTTGTTATACTTTGTCTTTGTCAGAGCCTGCATGTCTAAAACTTGAGAGTCTTCTGATGAATTGGATGATGTTTGCCAGTCTATATTCAAGACACAGACAGGACAGATGAATTTCCCAAGGTCAGTCACACAGTTTGATGAGTATAGCAGACATAATTCCTTATTTACTAACTTCAAGTCCACTGCTCTCTTCCCCAAACTCTATAAAGCTGTGCTTCCAAAGTAGCAAATTACAGTTGTTACCCTCTGCAAATGATATTTTTTATAACACCATTCACTTATACACTGAGCAAATATTTTTTGACAGCTATGTGAATTTGAGCGTCGATTTGTTCCATCACTTTCTATTCCTTTACCCAGTGTTCTTTCCTTCATAGCGTTTTTCTCTAGTCGTTTTCTTATCTATTTATTTGTTTCCCATTTTTATTTACTGCGTGCCTTTCCAAGGCCAGTAAGGTCCATGAGAATTAAGACTCTGTCTCATTCAGCATTACAGCCCCAGGTCCCAAAGCAGAGCCAGCATATCACAGGAATTCCATAAATATGTTACATGAATAAATCATGCTGATTTCCTCTGGGTTTGGGGGATTCCTTTCTTCTCAAGGACTTGAGTGAACCACAATCCTAAAAATGTCTGTATGAGCACCCATTTAAAGTAATTTTTGCTAACTTTCAACTACAGTTTTCTCTCCCCCCCCCCCATTGAGGATCAGAAGGTCCTTTCTCCCCACTTACACGAGTGTTATGTAACCCCTCCCCTACTGACCACAAGGCAGCTCTGAGAGGTCTTAGGTTGAATTCATGAATGAAGGCAAGCCCGTTATTTTGATGCATTAAGGCCTGGGGTGTGGTAGTCCTTCTAATTTTAATATAGCATTAAAACTATATAAAGTAAAATATCTTATTTTGAATTCTAAGTCTGTGATTGCTTTCTTTTCCTTACAATAATACAATTGTACTTATTTCTTTTATATCTGCATGGGATCATATGGCTAATTTTAAAGACTGTTTTTTAGAAAAAAAATGGAAAAATAATTTTCCACTCTGTCTCATCTGATGCAAAACAACAACAACAACAACAACAACAACAACAACAACAACAACAAAATACTTTTTGGGAGGCAGAAGAAAATGTTATTCTCATTTCACAGATAAGAAAACAGATATGTCCCATGAGTAGTAAGAAGCACACCCATGGCAGAAACTCAGAGCCTCATTGGATATTTAACAAAGATTTAATGAGCCCCTACTCTGTTCCGAACACCGTGCTGGGCTCTGGGAAGAAAGCAGAGAACAGAGCAGAACTGGACGGTGTCTTAGATTCCTAGCTTAGTGTCCTTTTCTAATCTGAGAACTCTAGCCAAGGACAGTGATGTTAAATCATAATTCAAGATATTTTTCATATAAAAAGATAACAGTTTTTAGGAGATTTCTAAACAATACCTTAACCAGAGTTAAAAGGGCATTTTAATAGTATTTCTGACTGAGAGTATGGTAAGCTTTGATGAAATTAACCAAAGTATTGTTGTAAGATGACTTGGAATAAGATGATCAGAAAGTTTTCTGGACATGTGGAAACGTCACCATCTTACATAAAAGATACGTGCACTAAAAGCACAGCAGTGGAGACAGCGGCGGCGTTCTAACCCGAGGTACTCTGGTTTTCAAAGAACAGGTAGCACTGACTTCCAGGTAGGCTCCAGACATCGTCAGCCACGCTTCTGCTGAGTTTCAGCCCAGCTGCAAGGGCTGTCAGTGTTCCCCATTATTCCCCCGCGACAGAGAGGAACAGCATGTATTCCCTTCTGCCTGTAAGAGCAGCAAGTAAAATGGCTTTGTGATGGTAAGGAATGTCGACTTAATTAGCTTTTTTCTTCCAGGTAATAAGTGTTTTCTCCAAGGAATGCCCCAAATTAACAACAGTGTTTGAAGAAGTAGATACATCCTTGTCTTTTCCCACTTAAGATTCATAGATGCAAAAATCACACTCAAAGATGATAAGAAATCTTCATGGTTTATTGTTTTCGAATATAACAAGATAACATATTAACCACAGTTAAAGTTAGAATCTATTTCATCTGGCTTGTATTTTGAAATCTTTCATTGTGAGTTAGGATCCTATGTCCCCCAAACCTTAAAGATCAGGGAAATCAAAAATGCTTTCTCTTAATCAGGAGTTCTTTACTGGAAGGTTCACAGATGTTTTCCAGGTAGGCCTGAGAATCAGTGAAATGGTATGAAAAAAAAACATTTTTTGTACGTGTATTTTGTAAGTTTACGCCTTTGAAAAGATTCTCAAAGAAGTATGTGAACCAAAATAGTTTGAGAACTTCTTTACTATTGAGCTTTTGAATGTTGTTATAAGGAATTTCACATAATTTTTGGATGTTTCTTTAAACTTGGCATTTGAAACCAAAATGTATAGTCACCAAAGACATATGTTAAGAATGTAAGATGCCCAGATTACATCATGAGATTTCATTTGTACAATTTGGAGAAGCGTTTCTTGCCTCTGAAAAGCAGAAAGGACCATCCAACTATAACTCCATTTCATGTGACTCTGAGGATTTCAGTTCCTGCGCAGCTGACTGGAATGACGTTCTATAAAGCAGACTCTCTATTCCTGTTGTACAGTTGTAATGTCGGTTTGTGGTCCAGCACAAGAGTGAAAGACGGCTGAATCCCATCTTACCATCACATTGCTCTGGCAGTGGGACTGCTGGGCATTATTCCTGAGTCCTTGTGGGACAGCCCTGTCCCAAGTAAACAAAAACAAGGGCCTCTGCCATCTAGGTACTTACCGGCTAATTGGGGACATGAAACATGTGCTCAATATATATGCTTTTTTTTTTTTTTTCCCAACAGGCTACTCCATAGACTGGAGAAAACTAGAGAATATATATAGGATTTTACTAGAATACAAAATCCCTATGGCTAACACTACCCTTGATTACAATATGTCTTCTTAGGAATCTATTGATAATTTATAGTTGATTTATCAGTGTTGGTAATTCTGTAAAATCTGCCGGTGAAAACTCCAATAGTTTCGAAGGATAAATTCTAGGACTAAGTTTTTAAATAAACTACACAAGTTTCTTTTATAGAAGTGGATTTTCCTAAATTCAGTGCATTCAGCAAACTAAAGCAAACTAAATAATTGGCCTTTCTGCCACAGTCTTCTGTTCATAAGTAGGTGAAGAAAGTTTTCTTTCCTATAAGACACAGAGAGACAAAATATTGTTTTCACATACACAGACTTATTTATATATACAAATACATATATATGAAGCCAGTGGAAGTTGCTATTTTAAAAATATTTATCAGAACAGGTTCATTAAAACTTGATAAGGCTTGTAAAATTTATAGAGGCATCCCTTTCAAGGCCCGATGTGAGTTATGAAATCTAATTTTGTTTTCATAGCTGTGTGATAAAATTTTATCAATGTTATAAAAGGGGTCTTTACGAAGACTGACCGGAAATCTGAACTATCTGGCCAGGCAATAAAAACACATTCCTGAGCTGCAAAGTGTCAGACAAGCAAGGTTTACCTGAAATTGATCAATAAGTCTTCCTTTTACAGTTGAGTGCATTCACTTTACCTCATAGGATAATAGTTTTTTTTTTAAATGGTTTTTCCATTAATATCACACTTCAGTGTTAGTAAGAAACAAGAAAGACATAAAAGGGAGAGAGACATGCCATCAAGAAAGAACGTTGTGATCTTAATGGCAGAGCACTTGTGCTCAGATGAAGTGCTTGTGTGGTTGAAGGTTGGGACTTTTTTCACTGATAGTTATGGGTTGAATTGTGCCCCCCCCCAAAAAAAAATTCATATGTCAAAGTCTTAACCCCCAGCATCTCAGAATGTGGTCTTATTTGGAAATAGGATCATTGCAGATGTAATTAGTTAAGATGATCCTAAGATGTATCCTAAGACTAATTACATCTTAATTAGTAGGGGCTCACCCTACTCCAGTATGACCGGTGTCCTTAAAAAAGGCGGAAATTTGGACACGGACAGGCAAACAGGGAGAATGACATGTGAAGATGAAGGCAGAGGTCGGGTGGTGATTCTACAAGCAAAGGCATGCCAAGATTGCCTGCGAACCACTAAAAGCTGGGACAGAGGCATGGGACAGACCCTTCCCTCACCCTTTTCAGAGGGAACCCACCCTGCCGGCACCTTGATCTTGGACTTTTAGTCTCCAGAACTGTGAGACAATATATTTCTGTTGTTTAAGCCCCCAGTTTGCAGTGCTTTGTTACGGCAGCCTGAGCAACTAACATACAAATGAATACAGCCACTGGGTAAGAAGTGAGACCCCTGATGGCTTGCTATGTCCCGATGAGCTGGTGAGGGCCTCCCCCCTGCACTTGACGGCGCTCCTTCAGCCTTGAGTTGAGCAGAGCATAACACACTTTGCCAAACTTAGCCATCATCAGGGAAGCCTTCCAGGCGGGAAGTGATTAAATCATAGAGAGTTATTCCTCGTTGAAGGCCAGTGAACTGAAATTTCTACAGCATTGAAAACTTATAAAGGGTTTCTAGGGTGATAAAATGGAAAAAAGCACCAGCTTTGAGGTTAAGTAGATCGGGTTCAAATACCAGCTCTGCCACTTATTGGCTGGTGGCTTCGGGCAAGATATTTCACCTCACGGAAGCTCAGCTTCCTCATCTGTAAAATGGAAAAGTAAAAGTAGAAAAAATAGCTATTTCCAAAGGTGGTCATTAGATTGGAACAGACAACAGCAGTGTAAAAGGCCAACCCAGTGCATGGCACGTGTAGACGTGCTAAGCTGTATTAGTGCACTTCCCTGTTTATGTTTCTTATTCGATCCTCATACCAAAGTACTTGTCCAACAGTGCAGGAGGCAAGGCTCAATCCAGGCCTTTGATACCAAGCCCAGAAATCTTTCCCTGGGAGGAACCACCTTCAGCCCCTGGCTACTTCTAAGCTGTGCCATTGCCTCCCTCTGTTGTTCTGATAAAATCTGGACTGGGTTTCTGAGGGTCAGAGTGATCCGGAGGCAGGTCCTAGTGAACACCTGGAGAAAGGCCCTAGCAAAGAGAGGCTTCACAAGGTCACCTGGAATCCCGGCTACCACTCTTGTTGCCCAGCCTTACCTTGCTACTGAATCAGAATCACTTTTAAAGTTGGCTGGGACTTCAGAAATGAAAGTCTACTTTCCTCATTTGATAGAAGAGGAAGCAGGAGTTTAGATGGGCCCCCAACCAGCTAGCATCAAGTTGAACGGTCTTCTGAACCTCAGTCTAATGCTCCTTCCATTCTATTATGTCCCCGGTAGTTCCAGTGTCAGCTTAGAAATGGGAGAACCAGAATAGATCTAAGGATACATAAAATATCCTCAGAATAAGCCATTGCCATTGAAGAGAAACATCTTTAGTGGAATCGAGGTCCTTCCTAGCTCTATGAGGCTTAGACCAACACAAGGTAAAGGTGGATTTCAAAATGGTGCTGCAAGTGCAATTTGAACAGGGGTGGGGCATGTCAGCGCTTTTTCCCTTCTCTGGAGGGGGTGAAGTTTGCGCTCTCTGGCCCCAGTGCAGAGCAGCTCTTTAAGGAGCTCATGGCAGTTTCAGAGTAAGTGGAGCGAGTAAGGAGCAGTGACTCTTATTTGGAAATCTCCTAAATTGGCTGACTCGCATTTATATGCTGTTTCTGGCAACAGAGATCAGTCTGGGTCACCTCTACCACTGAGTAAATATGCTGAAAATTATTACTATTTCAGACAAATGTTTAACTGTTCTCAGATTATCTATGACATGAAGGGCCAAAGTCACAGCAATCTAACCTGGGAGTGAGTTTATTTTACCTTGTGATTTATGGAATGAGAATTCTGGGCGCTCTGTGGGACTAATTTAATACGAAACATTCAGATGTCTGTCTTATAATGCCATTCATCTTTCCTTAGCCTGCCTGCACCAGGGGGCATGTGGTTCAGAGAGCAGACTCTCCCTTCTCAGCCACAAATCATCACACTTGTGAAAGGGGGTGACGTGTCTTCCCTTCGAAGCCGGGCTGCCTGCAGCAGAGGCAGCGAGCAGTTCAGGGTCCCTCTGGGCACTGATGAGAGAAGAGTGTTTTCCACTCTATCAGGCCTCGGGAATGTTTTGAAAGTTACAGTTAGCAGAGAAGGGATCACAATCAACATTGTTGTGGTTTCATTTGGGATAAAGGAAATCTAATCAGTCCACACTGCCTTACAAACAAGCGCAAGACTTGTTTTATGAGAAAGTTGTGTAATATTCTATGGACTGATGTGATAAGGCATGTGTTAGCTCAGGTTGCTATAACAAAGTGCCACAGGCTTACGAGCCCCAGAAATGTGTTTCTCGTAGGTCTGGAGGTGGGCAGTCTGAGACCAGAGTGCCAGCGCGATCGGATTCCGGGGAGCGCCCTCTTCTGGGCTGCAGACTGCTAACGTGTCATTGCATCGTCACATGGCAGAGAGCAGAGCCCAGGAAAGAGCTGGAGGAGGGAAACGTGGGAAGGTACAGAAGTGAGAGAGAACACTCGATTTGGGGGAACCGAGGGAGCATTTAGGATGGAAGGGGTATAGATCTCTGTGATCAAAGGGGTACAAAAACTGAGACTTCAGGGCTTGGGGGAGCAAAATACTCCCAAATGAAAACTCCAAACTCTTCTGCATGACCTATGAGGCCCTCCAGAATCTGACTCTTGCCCACCCCGCTCCCAGCCACCTCGCCTGTTACTCCAACATTGAGGCGTCCGCACTATCCAAGTGGCCACATACCTACTGCACTGGCCTCCGCACGCCTGGCACCAGAACAGCGAGCGCCTGGCTAAATTGATAGAGGAATTAGTTCCTCAAAAAACGAATTTTCTTTGTATTTTCTGTCTTCTAAGGAACGTGTCTGTCTCCCGACCTATATGAATTTCATTTACGGGGCAAGTGAACAGGCTTGAAAATTATTTTTTTCTAAGAGCACTTGATACCGAAGTGAAATCGTAGCCTGTGGAATTTCACGCTCTTAGATGAGCCTGCCAGGGATGCGGGTGGCTTAAGCTTCCACATTAACTAGACTTAGAGCAAATGTAGAGCAGAGAGGTTTAGCCTCTCTCCTAGCAAGATGCTCCTTCATTGAAGAAAGGATCATTTTGGCAAATAGGACCCCAGTACCTGTTCCAAATCTCTTTTTCTTTGTATATATAAAAATACATGAGAAAACTCCAGGAAGCTGGAGATTTCTCTCACCTTCAAAATAACTCTGCTCCTCAGTAAATGTAGCCTAGCCTTGACATTATTCTTGTGACCATTAAAATAACAAGACTTTATTAGTACTGAAGGCAGCTTCATGAACACGGGAAGATTCAGCACCTCAGACTCACTTGTTTCGTATCTAACATCTGGGGCCCGGCTATAAACTCTGGGTGGTTTGTCCCAACCCAAGAATGTTTCCGTTATTTCTCAAGAAAATGGTGAAGAGTAAACGTGAGGACACTTAGACTCAAACCCTCACACACACAACCAGGATCTGACTTCTTTGTGCTTCTTTGCCTTCACAGCCCCTTAACACAAAAATGAAACAGTCCACAGTGCTCTTGAAACTGGTACTAAGAGCTTGGGCCATATCCAGCTGACTGACAGGCACAAAATTCCTGGGTCAGTTTCTCAGTGTGGTCAGCCTCCACTCCTCAGCCCAGGGACCTCTCAAATGCTCGGCCCCTGCCCCACCTCAGGTGTACAGAATAAGATTCTCTATGATTGAGCCTGAAACTCTGTATTTTATCAAGCTCTCAGGTGATTCTTGCACACATTAAACTCTGCGGAGCATATTAAGGAAGCACCCTTGCTGATCCACGAATGGCTCCAGGGAGGATTGTATATAAAATTAAGAGAAAAGCAAGGAAGACTGTGGTGAGAAAAACCGAAAGGCAGGGGAAGAGAAGAAAGAGAGGAAGAGGCGAAAGAGTGACGTAATGAAACCTTATGCTTGGGACCCTGATGTTTCTGAGGCTGCCTTCCTCTCCTCCTTTCCTCTCCAGCACAGTCTGCAGGGTTATGTAAAGAGAGTCTGCCTTTGGGCAATTTTCTTTCTTTAAAAAAGCTGCTGGTGGTGGCACCTAGAGATTGACTGCCCAGCCGTCTCAGCTGGTCTGACAGAGGTGACGTTCTTAAACATCCACATCCAGGCTAAAACCCCAATATTAATTCCCAAGTTCAAAACTTCTAGGACTGATAAGCCCAGACCTAATGCATCCAGCCGTTGACTGAAACGTATATCTACCCCCAAAGCAACACAGGGATATCGCAGACAATGAGTGATAGCACAGCCAATTCAGAATCACCGTTTTCCTTGCCATATAAATCTGGTTTCCTGTTTCCTCTCTTCCTCCCTCCCCCATTCCAGTTGCACCATAACATGAGCACTTCCTCCCTCCTCATATATTTCTATTTGCACATACGGAGCAGGGTGACAGCCTCCTGATGGTAGTTTCGTATCACAGACTTGAAGAATCAGAAAATACTATAGCTGGCAGCAGGCTCGCGCTAAACATCCACTGTTACGCAGCCTGTCCCTTCACTTTCACCAGCACTCACCTGAGTGGTCCTTGTTGATCCCCTCTGCAGCTGCTTCTGGCCAGGCAGCCCCAAACCAGATCGCTTATGCAGAATTCTGGTTTACTGTGTTGAGAACAAAACTACTGCTCTTTCGTTCTGCTTACTTAGCCTCAGGAGGGAATTGAGGTGTACACAAAAGCGGGAGGGATCTGGAGCCACCGCTTTAAGGAACAACTGAGGACCACTGTTGGGACCAAATTCCATTTAACTGAGGACATTTGCATCCGATTTTGTGGTGATCTAGAGTAACACAGACCTGTGGGTTTTGATGATTCTCTTCCAAACGATGCCGGAAAAAAATGTGCTGCCTTGGTGAATCACAAATCTCAATGACACTCAGCACACGTGGGCTATTATTAAAGGTTAGCTCACAAATGCTGTAACAGCTACTGACCACAATTTCTAAGTGATTCTCTCAGGAAAGAGAACAGATCTATCTTTATCTTTCATTGTTGTTGTTTGCTTGTTTGTTGCTTTGTTTTCTTGACCCACAAAAAAATATATGGTTATTATTATGAACAATCAAGATTAAAAAAGGAAATTCAGGGTTGTTGCTCTATGAAACTACTTCTGCATTTTGAATTACTACTACTGTGTCCTGTTTTATAAAGCTGACATAAGCACCCAAATAAAATGCTTCTTATTTACAAATGCTGTCAAATTAATCTCAAAATGTCTGTCAAACATTCAGGCATATTGCTTTTGGTAAGCTGGCTTTGAAATATGCAACTTCACTCCAACACTTAATCAGGCAACGAAAGCTAGAAGTGGGGAAGAAACATCCAGAAAAGTCCTCCTGAGAACAATTGCAAATGCTGGTGTGCTGTTCATTAACATCTGGATCACCTTAAGGGTGTTTATGAAGCAGCAGGAAATAAATTTCTGGAGAAAGGCACAGATATGAAGATAGTTGCTATAGTATTTAATAATAAATGGTTTCCAGTTGATAGAAAAATATTGAAATGTGACTTATACATATGAGGCTGGTTCAAATTCGATAAACATGTCCCCAAAGGAAATGACTGGGTTTATTAAAAGCCCAGGAGGGCTGAACAGAATTGCAATAGTCTTCATCCTTGATGGAGGTGGAGTAACTGCTCCCCAGTCCACCTTCCAGCCAACCGAAGAAGTTCAAAAATAAGGAAAGAACAGGGGCTGTTCTCAGTCCAAGTTAAAAGTGGCTATGAACTGTCAAGATACCCTGGGCAAGCCAAACAAAGTAAGTGTTGCTGCCTCGCTGGTAAAATGTGATGTGTTGATGACTGTTATATTACATCTAAAATTCCATTTACTAGTAATAGAAAAGTTCAGTTAAGAGTTTTGCCTTATGTCTCCTGGTGCTTGATATAGCGTTGTGTGTGATATTACCAATTTTCGCTTCCGGAGTATTCACATGCAACAGTGAAGACTTCACAGGAATTTGCACATTTGATCCAGGGTGAAATTATGCCATTTTCAGAGCAAATCAACTTATCCTTGGCAGCAAAATGATAGGTACTTTTGCACCTACAGAAATGCCTCTGTTTTCAAGAAATTTTGAAAAAAAATAAATAAATAAAAATAAAAGGCTCTGCGTTTAATGGGGCTTGTGATCCAGTCCAGTCATTCTAAGGAGAGGCTCAGCGGGTTAAGAATCCAGTTGGTCCACTTTCCTACTGGAAGCATGGTCCTTAACCCTTCTTGTTTTGACTTTCTTGTTAAAAAAAAAAAAAAAAGGGAAAGCAAAATGGGGGTCACATGCAGTCCTTTTCTCCTCCGTATCACAGAGCTGTTCTGGAACGCCTTCACATCTCTAACACTGCACAACATGTAGAAGAAATGTCTGCAAAAGGGCACATCGCTGTGGATGTAACATGTGAAATTTCACCTCGGTGTGCTCTGTTTTTAGTGGTGTTGGAGGCAGCAGGAATTTATTCATGCAGCCCTCCTGATTTGCAGACTGGGAGTAAATACTGGGCCTTTTGCACAGATTACCAAGAGCCCCCTTCAGTAGAAATGATCTACTGCCTTCTAGCATCACATTAAAGTGGTGGATTGAGGAGCGAGCCCAGCTGAGCCATTCTGTACACACCTAGCCAGGTTGCAATTTATATTCAGACAGAGCTGTGAGTGGCTTTTAGAGGAAGAGAGAGGAAAAGAGCATTTCTCTGGAAATTTTCCACCTGCACCAGAAACCAAACTCTGATTTGTCACTGCTATTTTTTAAAAAATGATTCTTTCTTCATCATAGGAAGAAACAGACAGATAAGCTCCTCTCTTCCTATAGGATTGATACCTAAGTTTGTTAAAAATCTCCCTCGATCCTTTTATTAAAAAAAAAAATTATTACATGCCTTTTGCCTCATATAATGCATATATTCTCTCCCAGAGTTTCTATATTGAGCACACAGTCTATAACTTTTATTTACTGAGCTATGTCAGGAATTATCCAGCTTCCTTCTTGCAAACAACATCGAGCTCTGCCCCGTCCGTTGTCCGCTGTAACTACAGGCCACACTGAGGGGAAACTGGAGGAGGAAAGATCAATTCATGTGGCATCAGTGGCCACTAGCTATTTCATTGTCATTCAGTAAATGTAGGATTTTAATATATAAATGTGAAAAATATAGTTGTTCAGCCAGAAAAAAATGTCAGTCTGGTTCAAATTTAATGGTAGGTGGTCAAAGAGTCAATTTTATTATATATATCTTACATATATATAGTGTATATATATGTATGTGCATATGTGTGTGTGTATATATAGGTGTGTGTGTATGTATGTGTATGTTACTTGAACCCACTAAATTGCTTTTCAGTAATAACTAGTAGCTTTCTTTTCTTTTTTTTCTTTTTTTGAAAGAAAATACCCCTAACAGTTATTTTACTGGTATTGCTTTGTCTAGTTTTGTTGTCTTTCCCAAACTAGATCTGAGGCACCAAATGCCATCCATTTTCCACCGAATGTGAACGTAATCACTTTCTCAAGAGACTGCATACAATTAAAAAGGATAAATAACCATCCCATCATGGCAAGCACATAAACATATACGTATAGGCCACACCAGCAAAATACAGCACCAAATGTGGTGATGGCTCGGCTGGGACGCGTGCGGACGCACCAGAGACTGCAGCTTCCCGGATGGAGACACCACAACATCTGTGGCTTGAGGGCCCTGCTGCCTTCGGATTCTGGCGTAGTTCGCCCTGATCTCCATCAGTTGGTTTAACTCTGTGAAGAAATTATTTTGAGAGACAAATCAATGTATTTATAGAAAATAATTAAAAGTCCAGGATAACGAAACACTTGAAGTTCCCTCAGAAATCCTTGGCTCCCACCCAGGACTCTCTCATTATACACTTGACTTGCTTATCGCATCAGATATGTGTGAACATTCTTTGGATGTCTACAGAAAGGCAGTTGCTAGAGAGGGCCTCCTTCCAGGCTTTTTATAAAGCCTGAATTGAAAGCTAACCTAGGAGTGGTCTACAATTTGAACCCACTGAAAAGATGGCAGTGAAAACAGTGTTCAGATCTCATGACAAATGGCATAAAGCACTCTTTCAATTTTGATGTGGGTTTGTGTGAAAAAACCATTCTAACAGCATCTGATCTGTTTTGACAAAACAAATTCATTTTTCAAACACTCAGTCTGATTCTCTGATGACTAACTTCCACATGTTAAATGTTTTTACATTATAGTACATAAAATAAGTTATTACATTGTGTTTAGTTTTGAAACTCACAAGCTGTCTTATTTATAATAGTAAAGCCAGATAGTCACAGAAAAATTATTGGTGAATGATTAATTAATTAAATGTCCCCGAATAAGTATATTTAAAAAAACATACTAGTAGCATTAAAATATATATATTCTGAATATTTAGATTTCTACTAAATAATTATTTCTAATTTAATTATTTTAGGGAAAAAACAATAAAATGGCACTTATATAGTAAAATAGTTTCTAAAGAACAACTAAATTAAAAGTCTGCTATCCATCAGATTTTTCTATAACATATGTCACTTACTGGAAAGAATTCAGACAACTGCAGAAAACCACTAACCATTTCACCATGTGAAGGTAATACAGGGACCTACTTTTATGGGAAAAGAATCAACTTTCACATCATAGTAATCTATATGGTTATAGAATTGAAGATGCAAAAGTGAATGTTTGTCCACACAGCTTTGTCACAGGTCCACAGAGCTAACACACAGAAAAATGGTTGCGAGAGTAATCGTTTCATTTCCAATTTTCTCTCTTCCCTTCACAGTTTTTACTGGTAACAAGCTAGCTTCCAGGAAAGCAGCTTACATTTCTCACTGCATTTTGGATATCCTTTTGGCTAGGTTGACCGAAGCATACTTAGCTTTATTATTCAGAAAGGCCCAACGAACACAGCGAACACAGCGAGGCCAGGAGGGCGGGGTCCAGACAACAGAAGGCCATCCCAACAGTGTGAAAGATTAAGCATAAATAATGAAGGGACTTGGGAAGTACCTCCTACTGCACCACTGGTTTGCTTACTATTCAATTGTACTGTAATATTTCAAGTGTGTTTGTTCATATACTTAATCAGATTGAAAACTCTTTCGGGGAAGGAACCCTGACAGATTTCTGTTACAGGCTATGCACTCTGGGAACTGTCAGAAAGCTGTCAACTAATACTTACTGATGATAAGAACACATCGTGGGTGTCTTCTAAGTAACCACATAATGAAGGTCACCAAGAGCTGGGGCGCTGAGTAATGATGACTGATGGGGACAACAGAATACAAAGAACACAGGATTGGAGGCTCTTCCTTAATGTAGGAAGGTGCTGGAGGATTGGTGCAGCATCCCTCCAAGAACAATGCTGGGCATCCCAATAAATTCCCACTTTCCTACTTTTTCACCTTCATTCCTATAATTCTGTGTCTTCTGGTCTAAATGTGAAGATGTGGTTGCAATTGTTTTAAAAGTTTTTGGTTTACGTTATCTATATAATAAAATAGTAATAATTTTATGGTGACTTTTTAAACAAAATAATCTAGCTTTATTATTTTAGGCATCCCGGGTAATTAATTTCCTAACTTTTTAATTTTCTTTAAGGTGATGCCAATATTCTGCAGAATTTCCTAAAAATTTTGTCTTTGCTAATATAGGTTTACCTACAGACAGGGCTTTAAATTCCTCAAAATAAGTAGGATAAAGGATAAGAGATGGTTTAAAAACAAATATATATTCTTTTCCACTGCTATCATTTATCAAAGAAAATTACCAAATAGACAAGATGATAAAACAAGTATATATTTACTTGTTACTAAAGAAATCTGCAAACTAAACTAGTTGCTGTTAATAAAACATTAAGTAAATAACTTGAAAAATAGGAAGTCAGTGGAGCCTCACTTTCCTCTGGGTTCGTGCTAAGGAAGTACCTTCAAATTAGGCCCTTTAGAATTTCTGCAAATAAGCCCTTTGGATGAGGCTCCAGGCTAACAGAACTTTGAATTCTTTCGAGCAAACAGTGTCAACATTGAGGTTCCAGCACATAATATATATATTTATCTTTAATAATACAGAAGTTAATTATTCAAAATCATCATGCTGAGATATAAAATTTAGTAAGTTTTTGAAAAAAAGACTGAATGCTTTAATTCATCAGAAACCTGATGGAAAAGAAACGTCACCCATACCTTTTTGGGTTATAAAACCCTGCCCCGCGGACACACAGATGACCATGTCTCGCTCTATGTCATCCCAGGCCTCAATTGGCTCTCCATCTGGGGTGTACAGTGTTCTGGCTGGGTGGACCATATTGAGACGAGAGGAGCAGTCGTCCAGCAGCTGAAACAAAAGGACAGACATATTGGAAGGTGGGTTGTCACAACATAATTAAGTAATTAAAGAATTGACCCTTTAAAGAGAACTGTTATCCTGATTTGAATATTCATTTTACTTACAATTGTTAGAAAGAGGAATGGAAAGAGATGGGAAGGAGGACAAACAAAAATTACCTAAAGTGCTTGAACAATGAGGAGTATCAGTGCTGTTCAGTAGACTCTCCCTTTCAGTTCTCTAGTTTGCCATGTGGGAACAGACTTCTTGATTTTTAAGAAGTGGGTAAATATGAAAACTCTGGTTTGAAAATCTAGACTTATCAGAATAGCTTATTATTATTATTTTTTAACATGAGACAATGCAATTCATGGAGTGCAGGACAAAAGCACTGATCTGAGGCAAGGGGACCTGGGTTCTGGCCTCTGACCTCTGACCTCAGGCAAGTCAAGTAACTTCCTTAGTAAAGAGTTTCTTCAACTATAAAATCAAAGTTTGGGTCTAAGACCTCTATGACTATAATTCTATGATTAGAAAAGTTCTTTTTTTAACTTGGTAAATGTAAAAACTGTCTAGAAGGGCTTTATTTACTTTTTCTCAATTTTCCCTGAAAAACTTATAAAAACATATGTATAGATGTAAAGTGTCAACAGTACTAGAAAGATTAGCCAACATGCTTTCAGACCCTCGAGGGTAGTTTCCATTAAAATGTGAATAAGACTTTAAGACAAAATAATGAAAGCAAGCAGGAAAAAGTAAGAGGTCTCCATCTGTATGACTTTCACCTATCATACAGGCCAAACATTTGTTCCACCAAAATGTAGGAGCCAAATCTACATGAGCTCCAAATCACCATCAATACTTTGTTTTTAGATCTACTTAGGAGCTACAACTCACCACAATGCAGCCTGGCATGGGGCAAAATTGAGCACATAATAACATCCTGCATCTGGAAAATGAATCAGTAATATGAAGCAAGACACTAGAGTGATGAGATGCAATTCACAGAGTGAAGTTTTTAGCTGCTATTTTGAGCAAGGGATGAATGAATTGAATTGAAGAATAATTGAAGTTATCTGATAACACATTCCCTTCTGTAGAGTGAACTAGTCAGAGAAGAACAGTGGGAGAGTGGTGTTAAATGCAGCCCTACCCCTCCTGCTAAATAACAGCCAGTCAGCAGCAATTTGACTGAATACTGTGCATATGAACCAGCCCTCCCTCTTAAGATTCAGGGGAGAATCCTGACAACTCCCAAGGAAAAATTTAAGGGAAACCAAAGAGAACGAATCTATCCTGTCTACTCTCAAGAGATTTCACCCCGCACATAGGAGGTATAAGTAGAAAAGTGAACAACAGCAACAATGTGAGCTTTATGAAAATATCCTACAACATAAAAAGAGGTCCATTATACTCAAGATGAAGTTTAGAAAAAGGTTTACAGTAGGAGTATATTTTAGAGAGTACCTGTATTTTGTTCCCCTAAAATTCAATAAAATATGACTTTAATAAACACACACACACACACACACACACATTAGATGACAACAACTTAAAGAAAAGGAGCACTGCAGAGATGACAACGATGATGATGATGACAGTAACAAATAGACCAGCTAAAATTTATTGCTACATCTATATAGGCTAGGAACTTTTCTGAAAGTTTCCAAGGACAATTTAATTTCATTCTATAGAAATAACTATTATCCTTTTTTTGTTAATGAGAAAAATGGAGAATAGTAAAATTAAATATCATAATCAAGGTCACAGAGCTAGTAAGAGAACAAACAGGGCTTCAAACTGAAATGAATAGAAAACTGAATGAGAAGAGGAGAGAAGGTTAGGAAATAAAAACTCTAATAGCATAATTAAAATACATCTTAGAAGCAGAAAAAGCAGACTCAGTATTGTAGAAAATCAAATCAGTATTAGGGAGGACTAAGTTGAGAAAATCTCATAGGACACAGAGGAAGGATAAGACATGAGATTTATGAGGAAAGTTAAACATCTACAATGTCAAGACATCAGATTTTAAACCTATACATTATTGGTGTTACTGGAGAAGAATCTAGAATTATTTTAAAAAAATAGAAGGAAACTTTTCTGTCCCAAGCAAGGGGGAAAATTCAGTTATGTTCAGATCTGTTTTCTGCAACAATGAATACAAAAAAAAAAAAAAAAAAGGAGCAAAATTTAAGAAGATTTTAGGGGAAAAGGTTTTACCACAAGAATTCAGTATCCAGCTAAATTATTGCATTTGGTTATAGGAAACAAAAGATATCCTCACAATACCAAAATTATAGACATTTCAGATTATTAAGAAATGAATGAAATTCCTTCACTATGGGAAAACCATAATATAAGATGACTAATATTAAGCAATAAGACTACTAGAACATGACCAAAACTGCTACAAAAATAGTCAGGAAAATAAATGAATTAAAAATTTTTAAATAAGTCTTCATAGAGAAAAAATAAAGTAAAAACTGCAAAATATCACCAAAATAAATTAATTAAAGAATTTTAAATGTCTTCATAGAGATCAAATAAAGTAAAAACTGCAGAGAAAAAAATGAAATAAGAACTGCAGAACATCAGCAAGGAAAGAAAAGGCAAATCATTCCAACTCTCTAGTTATCCATGTGGGTAAAAGATGCTGTTTCTTCTTTTTTATTTTGTTAAGAATATTTATTTTTATGATTATAACCAGTGCCAAGCATAAAATAAATTATAAAATATCAATAGGTTTTTTTGTTCATCAAAAATAGGCATTTAGAAAATATAGTGAAGGGAAATCCATCCCAAAAGCAAAATCGACTAGGAATGACAATTATTTTTAAATGTGAGACCCTTATAAAACTTGCAAAATTTTACCAAAAAGGATATATGTATAGAAAAGAATGACACAGAATTGAATCCAGCTGCAAAGACTGAATACTGTGAAAGGTGTCAATTGTCATAAAATTAATTAATAGCCTAATACCACTGCAGTCAAAACCCCTGTAAGATAATTTTAGGGTGTTGAAATGTAATTTCAAAATTCACCCATAATAATCAATAGTCAAGGGAGTTCAAGTAAAAATAGAAAACAAAGTGCAGTGATAGGCAACTTTTATCAGACATTAAAATATATTATAAAGCTATAATAATTCTAAAAGTATTAGGTACATAGTTTAAAAACAGAAGCTAATGTATATAAGAATTTAGTATATGATAAAGTTTGTATCCCAACTCAGTAGGGGGAACAAAAAATGATTAGGCAGTAAATAGGGTTGAAATAACCATTTTAAGCTAACTACAGAAAGCAGAAAAAACAGCTTCATTCAGAAAAGATACTCAACTCTAAAAAATTTGAAGAGAAATCAAATGAATCTTTACATGACCTCATGATGATGAAGGGCTATTTTAACATTAAAAGCAATCAACAGATAAAAAATATATATATTATTTATTTCTGTAAAAAATTGCCATAGACACAATGAAATATTGGAAATTTGCTACAACAAATCTGATGAAGTTACATATATTAGCCTTACTTTTTATTTTTTAAAAAACTCATATCAGTGTGAGAAATACTTCCAATAGAAAAATAGCAAAGGATTTAACTGGAAATTCACAGATGACTAATAAATACTAAAACGAACAGCGCAAAGCAAAGCAAAATCACGTTCCAAGTAATTAAAGTAATATAAATTAAATAATGGATAGAACATTTTCTCTTGTCAAACATGAAAATACATGCTTCTCAGTGACCGTGCTTAGCACTATTGACATCCTATGTACACCACAGATAGGTGGGAACTCTAATTCACTACCTGTGGGAGTGCAAGCTCCTGAAATATTCCTAGAAAACAATCTGGCAAGAGCTATCAAAATTCTCAACCATGTTGATATATTTTGACTTAGCAATCCTTCTAAGAATTTATTTGGGAGAAATAATCAGAAAATTAAGTAAAATTTACACATAAATGGATTCAATGGAGCATGCTTTAAAAATGGCAAAAATTTAAAAACAACTTAAATAGCAAACAACAGAAAAGTAGATGAATAAATAATCCATCTATTTGGTAGAAGATAATGATGCCATTGAAAATAATGGTTTTTTTTTTAAATGTTGAATTATATGGGAAAAAGTTCATAATAATTTGTTAGGTGAATAATGTAGGTTGCAAAATTGTATATACCTCGTGATCTACTATGAACACAATAACAAAAATAATAACTAAAAGAAATCATAGAAGTATATCTACTAAAATCATAATAACAGTGGTTATTTCTGGGTGATAGAATTTTCATTTCCTTCTTGGTGTTTTTTCTTTTTCTCATTTGAACACAATGACTATATGCTGTTTTATATTTAGAAAACAGAATAAATTTTGTTTGAAGAATCAAAAATTTCAATTATAATAGATTCCTTTGATTTTCTTTCGTATTTTTTTCTAAATTTTCATAACGATAGTCACTATCCTACTCTGCTCAGGCTCCCAAACAAATACCATATACTGAGTGTCTTTTGGACAGCAGAAATTTATCTCTCACAGTTCCGGAGGCTGGGAGGTCCAAGATCAAGGTGTTGGCCAATTCAGTTTCTGGTAATAGCTCTCTTCCTGGTTTGTAGGTAGCTTGTGTCCTCACATAGTGGAAGAGAAAAATCTCTCTCCTTCTTCTTATAAGGCCACAAATTCTATCAGATTAGGCCCCCACCCCTATGACATCATTTAACTTTAACTGCCTCCTAAAAGCCTTCAGTCATATTTGGGGTTAGGACCTCAACATAAGAATTTGGAGGGTGGGACACAGGTCAGTCCATAGTAGTTATTAATTTTTTTTCTGCTCCAAGATAACCAAAGGGTATAAAATTTTAGTTTCAATCTGGGCTAGCTGCAGTGGGGAGCTGTCCTAGAAATATGTATAGATAGGTCTCTGGGAGAAACTTGTATAGTTTGAAAAGATCCCACATAAAGCATAAAGGTAAACCTTATAATTTTTCCTACTTTAACACCAAAATGTCACTATCGTATAGAGATCATATTTCCTATTGGTAATTAGAAAATGAATGCTTCCTAATAAAAATGTATATTAAATGCTAAATATAAATTAAATACATTTTACTTGGTTTTCACAAAGATCTATCTACACGAGACAAGGTCAATGAGTTTACAAAAATTTTTAAAATAAATTTGAAAATAAAGCATTTTCGGTATAATTAGATTCTAAAAGATATGACCTTTAATGACATTCTTAATTCTATTTTTTCAAATGTTTCTAAATTTACTCAAGTGTCTTCCTTAAAGTGAGTAATATAAATTGTTTGTCATTTTTGCAATAACGAAAGCTCATAATAAAGCAACAATGTTCAATGCATAATTCCTCATCCACAATCTGTTTTGTGAATTTAATTTTTCTAAACCAGGTCTGCCCAGGGCAGGGCAGGTGGGCATCATGGAACTATTGCATGGTCCCTGTGGGCATGAGGCACTGGTCTCTACAAATCAAAAGGAACTCTTTCTCATTCTTTTGGCTTCCACTCAGACATTCAGAACTGTTCCTGGCAGAGAGAGAACACACTGATTTGAGATGCTGTAGAGTCAGAAGTGTTGCAGGGTGGGAGAAGACAAATGCTTCAGGTCGATAGAAGGAGGGCCCACACAATCATACATCAGAGAAAGATGCTGGCCCTGAAAAAAGCCACTAATCTAGTGAGGAAGCCACTTTGGTGCATTGATGACAGATGAGCCTTCATCAGTTAGAGCTGAGAGTTGCTCTAGCCATGTTCAAAGGGTGGATAGGAAGGATGTGGCTAAATCATCCAGAATAGCCACAGCAGTAAAAGAAGTTGAGGGAAAGTCTGCATTTGATGGAATTCAAATGCTATCTGGGGGTTTCATTACAGAAAGTAGAGTGAAGGGCTTTGAAATGTGTTCTGTTCCTCATTCTTCTGGTGAAAGTAACAACCACTGAAACTTAAACTTTTTTTGGAACCGGTGTCATTAGTCAGATTCCCCCAGTAAAATGAACCCTACTCTTCCTGTGGTCTATTTGTTTTACACACACAGTCCGCTTTCTCGAAGTATTCTTTATAGCTTGATAGTCTAAAAGGATACATTTCTAACTGATTGCAAAGAGCCATAGGCAGGTCCCTGAAAAGAAAAATAGACAACATGAAAAAGGAAAGGAAAGAGATGAGAAAGAACATTTAAAATAAAAACTAACTCAAAAGAAGAAATACCATGCAGAAAACTTCCTAGACATTTCCTAAGTATATTTTTCTACACACTGAGGCCACTTCAATACCCCCAAAACATTGCCTTCACAACGCCATGACCTTATTCAGAAACAACTAGTGGCTCAAGCACTTTAGTCTGGGATAGTGATACAGACTGAATTGTGTACTCCCCAAAATTCATAGGTTGAAGCCCTAACCCCAAAGTGAATATTATTTGGAGAAAGGGCCTTTACGGAGGTAATTATGGTTAAATGACATCGTAAGGGTGGGGTACTAATCTGATAAAACTGTAGTCTTTTAAGAGGAGGACGAGACTCTCCACATGTGCATATAGAAAAGGCTATGTGAGCACCCATAGACGTGAGAAGGCAGCTAGCTACCTGCAAGCCAGAAAGAGAGGCCTTCTCAAAAACCAACCTTGCTGCACCTCAACCTTAGAGCTCTCAGCTTCTAGAACTGTGAGAAATAAATTTCTGTTTAAGCCTCATAATCTGTGGTATTTTGTCATGGCAGCCCAAGCAGACTAATAGAGATAGTATGCAGCAGCTACCATGTGCTTTTAAACCGCCTCCCAGTTGTAGGTATTTCTCCTTATATTTCAGTCTAAACACCATCTACACCTAATTTATAAATTCTAACACCGCTACTTTTGTGTGTAGTGCCCCTTTATCCTTTTTAATGCTATTTCTGCCTAAGATGTCAACCTTACCCATTCCTCAAGCTCCATAGAGGTCCTGTTGACCCCACTGAGGAGCCCGTCTTCTTCACCCCGGGTGGGCAGAGCAGTGCCCTCCTCTGAAATTCTCTGCCTGTACTACTAATTTGACCATATCACATGCTGCTAGTATTTCTCTGAATGGAATGTTAGCTCCCTTAGCAAATACATTTTTCTTACAAAAACAATCTCTGTTCATTACAACAAAATATGGAACACATAAAAAACCACACAAGAAAGAAATACTACCTTATTAGGTCACCAATAATAATATATCATTTAATCAATACTTCCAAAAATAAAATTTTTCCAGTCTTTTTTTCTAGGTGTGTGCATGTATGTATATAGATTCCAACTCCACATGCTTCACATTATGCTTCTTTCACTTAGTAAATTTCCAATATCTTTATTGTCATTAGTCTTCCTAAAGTTGATTTTGAGTTGTAATATTCCAGCCTATGTACTATAATTCATTTAACCAACTCCCTATTGATGAGTGTTTAAATTATTTCTAATCTATCTATGTTACAAATAGGCCTGTGATGAATGTTCTTACTAAACAGTCTTGGCATCAGGTCATGAAAATATCCTTGGGATAAAGTTCAGAAGTGCATTTTCTTATGATATGAATAGCCACATTGTCCTCCAAAAACTTATACTTCCATCAATGTGAGAATGCCCATTTCTCCACACATCCAAGTTAACCTTGATATATTTTCAAATGCTTTACCAATTGGAAATATCAATCTAATGAGGGCACAGATCATGTGTTATTTCATTCCTCCTACTGCTGCCTCTGCTGCTCATATTAACATGTCAATTATACCGCACTCCAAGATTTTCAAAATCTTTTCATACATGTAAATTAGAATAATACTTTATTAGAATACTTTATTAGAATAATATTAGAATAGCATCTAACACAGTGCTTTTGTATAAATGTCATTAAAAAATTACATGATCATGGAATAATATTAGAGTGTGTCTTTTACATGCTACATGAGAGTTGCGAAAATCAAAAAGTCACTCCTCCAACGTATATAGGTAATTTTTGTAGAAGATATTGACGTTTTTGCTATCCTGAGTCTGATAGGCTATCTTTAACTTATAGTCCCCTGCTCTACTTCTACCCTCTACCTACTTATTAATCATTTTATATTCTCTCACTAATTGTTCATTATTAGTATTAGTTGTAATGGTTAAGTGCATTTTAAGACTTGGCATCTATAAAACAAATCGAGATTTTTAAAACATTATTTTTATTTTTCAATTACAGATGACATTAATATTATTTTATATTAGTTTCAGGCATACAGGATAGTGGTTAGATATTTATATAATTTATGAAGTGATTCCTGCCAATTAGTCTAATATCTACCTGGCACCACACGTAGTCATTACAGCATTGTTGACTGTATTCCCCGTACTGCACCCTACATCCCCATGACTATTTTGTAACTACCTATTTGTACTTCTTAATCCATTTACCTTTTCACCTAGCTCCCCAAACCCCCCTCCATCTGGTAACCATCAGTTTGTTCTTTGTATCTATGAGTCTGTTTCTGTTTTGTTTAGCCACTTATTTTGTTTGTTTGGATTCCACATATAAGTGGGATCATATGGTCTTTGTCTTTCAAACAGATATTCAATGAAACCAGCAAGAAAGGAACATTTCAGCTTTGTCATAGGACTTATTCTAGAATGTTCTCTCTTGAAAAAGCTTTCATTCTCTTTTTAAAAATCATTTTCCTCTAATGTGTATGAAGTGTATTTACTTGCATTTCTAGTTTTAAGTATATTTTCCACATTTTTGTCTCTTCTTTCTCAAATATTGCAGATCGGTTGTCAGCTTCTAAGGGATGTGGTTGCTTGCACAGTTCTTAGTCACAGTTCCTGTCGAAGAGGAGTGGAGTCTATGCCAAACTTTGAAACTGGACCAAACCCCAGGGGCAGAACTCCTCTGACCTGCTCCTACTACTCTAGGTGCTTCACCAACCTGCATGACATCCTCTGGCCAGTCTATTGCATCACCTCATCTGTCCCTCCCTACCCCACCAACATTTCATCTTTATGTGACTTCCTCTTGTCCCTTCAAAAGATATACAAACATTTCACAAAATAAAAAAGTCAAATAACTATTTAAGATATCACTGTAACAGATAAGACCTTTAAAAAGTCTACCCAAATCCATTTATTAGGTGCCTAAAAATTTAATTTAAAAACCAAGACAAAATGTCAAATTTTAAAATTATATCCTTGGTATTGCAAATAATAAATAAAACAACGACTATCTTTTTCTTCATCAATATTCTAATTTTGGAAAGTGAAAAGTCTTCCACAGTTCCAGGATTCTGGGCATTAAGACTATGATAGGTTTTCTCTAATGAACACTGTTGTTTTCCCTACAAAAAACATATCTAGGGAATAATCCTGACAGAGGAAAAATCATTCTTTTGTGAACTGGGTTTAACATGGAACAGGTAAACTATTTTAAATTATTTGCAAGTTTAGATTTTACTCTCTGGCTGCAGTGGATTTAATTGTCATTGTTCTCTGGTGGCCAACTGTCATATTCTAATTCACACATCTATCAGACAGCATCAGACTCCACATTTCCATACAAATAAGCAAGCTCATTTAATCATCATATCAATCCATGAAGAAAGTATTAGTCCATTTTACAGTTGAGAAAATAAGGGTTAGAGAGGTGAAATAATTTGCTTGACCTAACAGTCTAGAAATGCCTGAGCTGAGATTTGAACACAGGCCTGTGAAACTCTCTCTTTTCACACTTTACCTCTGAAATCGTGTTGCCCCAAGCATACGTGCCATCTTCAGGTCTGCGTCCATTTAGATAAATCCAGACTCGTTTCGTGTTGGGCTGTTTATACAGGCTGCTCTGTCTGAGCGCCACACGTTGTGTTGCAAATGGAGAATTTTTCTTGGATTGGAGTTCTTGGACTTTAGAAAGGTGTGCCTGTCAAGAAAAGAAAAGCCCAGAGAATGCCATGTTTAGAGAATTGTCTCTTTAGTGTGTGTGTGTGTGTGTGTGGTGTGTGTGTGTGTGTGTGTGTGTGTGTGTGGAGAATCTGACAAAAACGGAAATCTTATAATTGTAAATTAAATTGAAAAAAATTTTAGGAAGTATATTACCCTCTCCTGTCACTGACTCTTCTGTAAATTTCCCTTGCTTCAATGAATCACCAAAGGCAATAATAATAATTACAGTGATAATAATAAGGCACTTATTTTGGCCAAGCTCTTATCCTTCATTTATAATTTGAAGTGATGAAGAGAGATGTGTTTTTGGACTTCTGCATGGTGTTTCTCCTACTGAGTAATTTCTCTGCATCTAACAAATGAGTTTTTGATTAGAATCACAACATCATTTCCTTTAACCAAGAAATGCTTAAGGGAGTGTGCAGGACTGTTGTTTAAGTCTTTACTCACTGTCTTTTAAAATACAGCAGCTACCCTTATACTTTGCCAGATCCCTGCCAGGCAGCTTTTCAAACTGCTTCAAGTATGTCCTAGTTCAATGCCTTGCATTCATTCCATGGTCAGTGATTTATCCTTCTAACTTGGCAAGAAGTCATATTTCTAGCAATGTCAATTCCTTTTTTCTAGTAACCTTGATTTGGGCACACACCTAAGATTTAGTTTGAACACATTTCACAATTTGAGAAACCCTATTAAATGAGAACATATCATTCTAATGAAAACTTCACAAAGGAAAAAGTTTTCCCAGGTCTCTATCCCCAATATTCTCTCAATAGCTGACCTTTCTCTTCTTGCCTTTTTTATGTCTGGCAATCCTCAACCATTAAGCAATTGGATTGAAACAGCTTTTCGAATTCCTTACTTTTGAATGTCTCCATTGCAATTAGTATTTTGCTCCTTGCTCTTTTTACATATTGAGACATACCCTTAGGAGTGATGAGCAGTGAAGCCATAAGGCTCAACTCGACTACACTTATTATAATTACCTTTGTACATATCCACTGGGCCTTTTTCTCTTCTTTGCTAAGGTCATAATTTCTGGTCTCCATTCAAACAAAACAGACTTTCATATGAGCTGGCTGTCTTTTAGATAGCTACTCTTCAAATGCCAACTCAATGCTTGGCATATGCTTATGTGATCATAATTGACCAGATGCTGAGAACATATTAATAGCGCAATTTTAAAATTCAGCACTGTACTTTTAAAAGCATTTAATAGAGGCAGAGTCTTTAATGTCTGGGGTCCTAAAGTACATACCTCTGTATGTCTTATAAGTTCCATGAGCTTATTTTCCTCTTGAGTCTGCTCATTCCAGCCTCCTTCCACCACCACCGGCTGCACAGGGCTTTTGTTGGGAACCATGGTGGTTGGCTGACATGCTGCTACCCGCCGCCCTGGGGAAAGAAGTCTCTGGAAATGTTGTTTCTGATGATGGGCTTTCAGATTTCAAATAAATTGGTTTGGTTTTCTATGCATAAATCATTCCACTTGGGAGCATAGGCTAAAATACTAAATATATCATAAAAGCAAAGATGCCTAGGGTAATAATATCTAACAATGCCTCTTCATATGGGAGCTTGAAGTTTTAAATAGCCAGGATACACTGTACAGACAGAAAAGAAAGATAGCATGCTGACTTCCACACTGGCCCCAGCCTCTCATTCATGATATGGTTCAGAGGTAATTTAGTCAAATAGAATCCATGACCTATATAGCCCATCATCTCTTCCAGTCATGGAACATATGTTTTGTTCTCTTCACTAATAATAAGCCTTTCCCCCACAATTAGCTTAGGAGCCTGGGGATTAAGTGTTTCTAAAATAATATTAACCCAAGAGACAAGAGGCCTTTTTATTCTATCTAATAATACCCCACGAGCACGATTAGTTTCTGACACCTCTGCCGTGCCCTTTAGGCTGTTAAGAAGCTGTGGTAAGAGAAAATATTTATTGGAATACTGAATTCCAAAGACTTACAGGCATAATTTAATAAGTGTAGTGATTTGAATTTATGCATTTTTTCAACTAGACCACTTAAAGTCATTATTAAAGAGGCTTACAAGTCATACTTACACAAATTGCGTGTGTGTGCTGAAAATATATTCAGCACTGAGTCTCATACTGATCTCTAAACTTCTTAAATAAAAATGATGCTTTCTTTCCCTTGTATGTTCCTTCCAGAAACCTATGTTGAGTACCAGCTATTGTGCTAGATGATGCAAAGAAAAATATGTTCGAGACCAAGTCCCTGCCTCAAAGGTTTACACTTCGGTGAGGAAGCCAGGTGTCAGGGAAATAATTACAACCATAATTGATCGTAACTGTGCTGCACGAGGGAAGTACTGGGTTTATAAAAGGATGTAACAGGAGTCACTGGCCTAGTCTGAGGTGTCACGGAAGCCTTCTTTGAGAAAGTAAATGCACTGAGTCCTAATTTTATTGCCAAGGGGCTCTTAATGCACAGATTTTCAGACTATGACTACAAAGAAAACTCTCTGAAGATAACTGAGTACTGGCAGAGGATAAAGCATCAGCGCTCTTGTAGCAAGTTTGTGGAAATAGATCCAGTAATAAGAAGAAGTAGCAGCAATGACTTTTCAGGGAAACTAAAACTCTAGGCACCTAATAAGCATTAATATGCAATTTATAAATGTGGAGAAAACATAATTGATTCAGTCAGCCAATGAGTAACAGTGGCAATGCCATTAAGTAACATGCTTTGGAGAAGACCACAGTGGTACCAGAAAAATGCATAACAGAAATTTACGCTAAACAGTTTTTACCCAACTCTATTCATAAAGTATAGATGACATTAATTTATGGCACATCAATTCTTATGGATAATATTCCAATACATATTTTATTTATAATGCATTCTGAACACTAAAATTTTGCTCAATTAATGAGAGTTCAGCAGTAGTTTACCGTTTACACTGTTGAGAGCCAGGATTTGAATATAGGAAAGAGCAAAAACCGTTATGCATTATTTGTTTTTTGTCAACTTGTTTCTAATGGTCTTAAGAAAATGAATACACTTGCACTATAATTTTCATAAAGAGACATAATGTCATCACAAAAGGTTTTGGTTTGAGGAAGGGTTTTCATAACAAAATATTATTTATGTAGGTAAGAATAACAAATTGAATGAAGCAAAACTGTATTGAATAAATTATTTATTTTCTTATTACATTTTATATATATCTTATTTTATTTCATATGAGATCAGGGGAAAGTAATGATAATAGCTAACAATTAATGGGGAAGGCTTTGCTGTTCATTCAGACTGTAAATCTCAGACTATAAATTTCAGACTATAAAACCCGGATGCTCTCCACATACCTCTCCCTTCTTTGGGGGGGTTCACCTGGTTCAGCATCTGTACCTGGGAGGGTGAGTCCGCCTTATTTGGGGTTCCATTTAGCAGATTCATTTGGCTCTCACACTAAAAAAAATGCTCTAGCATTGCTATTATATATAACAAAAGTAATTTTTTTGGCCTGATCTGCAATTACTTTAAAACTAAGTTTTATCAGTTTTTAAGACCCTAAGTGAGAAAATGGACTGCCTTCCCAGAACCCCTATTATAATGTCTATCGAGTATTTATTATGTGCAAATATTATGTAAATATTTGGTGTTTGTTACTTAATAATATAAGCCCTACAAAGTTATTATGAGTATGATGATTAATATTAGCAATGACCATGCTTACAATGAGATGTAAAATCATCTTAGCACAGTACTTTGTGTATATTATATGCTCAGTAAATATTTGTTGCTATTACCATGGCTATAATAATAGGAAATAAATCATTCTGCCACTATTCCTACTTCCCGTACCTCTTCTTTCATCCAATCCTCAAGAAACTCTCAATCCAACATGGACTACGGTTAACTGAACTAGACTTGTTCTTATTTATCTTCATAATCCCCAAAACTAGAAAAGTCCTTCCTCAGAGTAGGTGTTTTATAAGTATGTATTGAATTTACATTTAATAACAGAAAACATAATAGTTTGTCAGTAGAGACAATATTTATTTTAGCACTAAATTCTAAGAGAAACTGCATCTGTGAATTTCTCCATTACGGACATCATCTGACCAAATAGATTGTTTTTAACAGTGACATCATAGATAATGCCAACTGAACTTTAAACCCTTTTAAATACTTAACTATAATGAGAGCTGAAGGCATTATATAAAATCGTAATTCAGTAGAGGCAGCTCCTCTAGGTGTTATTTTCAGGGTGTTGCTTTCTCTTGGTTTAACTTAATGCAGGAATACAGCTGAGAAAACCCACTGAAGTGAATGGTTGAAATTCCAGGAATTCTTTAATTCAATCTTTCTAAAACTATTCAGAGAGCAAATAGGAAATGTATATAATTTATAACATAACATAACATAAGAGAGACAGTCAATCACATGTTACGTGACCAGGTAAATATACTAATGTAATGAAGTCTATCAGAGGGGGAAACTCAGACTGTGATAAACCACATTATCCCTCACTTGGAATTTTAAGAAAAGTTTTTATGAAGAAAGAACAAATAAGCCGAAAAGTGTAGAATGAGACATGAGAGAAAAAGTTTGAGGCAGAGGAAACTGAATTGTGCAAAAAGCTCAGAGCCAGTCTACAGCCATGCTATCCTGAACAAGCCTGATCCTGTCTGATCTTGAAAGCTAAGCAGGGTCAGCCCTGTCTAGTACTTGGATGGAAGACCACCTAGGAAGACCAGGTGCTGGAGGCTTAAAACAATAAGAGATTATAAACTGACAAGGTCCTTGCTATCAGTGAGGTCAATCAAGGGTTGCCTTGCCTAAAAAGTAAAAACAAAATTTTAAAAAAGCTCAGAGTCATAAAAGCACATGGTACCTCTAGGAGACTGAAAAAACAAACAAACAAAAAGCCAACAACATAAAAAAGCAAAGAGGTGGAGTGGAGTTGGCAAGGAGAGAGGGAGAAGCTTATAGAGAACCAAGACCATAAAGGACCACATTAAGGAGTTTCAGCTTCGTCCTAAAGACCATGGGGAACTTTGGAAAGTTTTATGCCTGGAGTACCATGGCACCTTTGCATTTTTGCAGGATCGCTCCAACTCCAGAATGTCACCATTATGCATAGAATGGAAGC
Organism: Eonycteris spelaea; assembly: GCA_003508835.1. Taxonomy (NCBI): domain Eukaryota; kingdom Metazoa; phylum Chordata; class Mammalia; order Chiroptera; family Pteropodidae; genus Eonycteris; species Eonycteris spelaea. Next base: position 10,948,158 of record PUFA01000007.1, read on the forward strand.
TACTGTCAAGACCGGAGGCTGCGAGACCAGTAAGAAAGCTATTCCAGTAACTCAAGGAATCAGTGACAATAGCTTTAACTTGGAAAATGACAGAGGGAATTAAGACTCTTATAATTCATTTGAGATTAACTTAATAGAGTCAAAGCAGCAAGACTTACTGATACTTGCTTAGGGAAAGTGAGAGAAAGGGAGATGCTTTGAGGGAACCCCTGGGTGGGTGGTGGCAGAGTCCACTGTTAGAAGGAAGGCAGTGGTGCGGGGGTGACCTCATAACTTTAGTTTTGGACATACCCATGGGACATTCAGCTGAAAATGTCGAGTTGTTAGAGTAGTAGAGGTTAGCAGTAGTAATAGATTCTTTTTACTTAGACCCGACGATTCTTTTGGGAAGAATTGGATAATAGTCATTTCAACCTGGAGTTTTGTTTAGTGCACTTAGGATTAGTTGTGTTTTTTATTGAAGTAACATTAACATGCGTTTGACATCAGACAGTGCACATACTCAGGAGCTGAAATCCTGCTATGGCAATTACAGAACCTGAAATGTATTTAAGTCCATAATACACTGTTTCTCCCTAAAGAAACATTTGGTATCTCAAGTGCAGGGAATAGCATAAGGTCAGGAACTTAAGATTCTGTGAAAAAGAAAATGGAAAATCAATTGTGAGTTGATCACTTTGTCTGTGAATAGCATATCTTAACGCTGCATTCTCAGATATTGACAGATATTGACAATGATCTTTGAAGAGTTTAGTACTACCTCCCTCAGATTATTTAAAACATTTCTTCCATAGCAATACCCAAGGAATGACAGCAAGTTTTGTTTAAGGATTAATTCCAAAACCCATAAAATATCAGTTCAAGTATTGTTTTCAAACCATAGGGTGTGTATTTGACCAGAAAACTCCTTAAGTTTTTAAATGTATTATAAATCATGTGATATTCTTTTTATATAAAATTACACATGTAAAGGAGTACTGAAAAGATACATTATTAGGTTTTAGACTTGCTCAAGTGACTTTTTAATTACATATATATATGTGTATATATGTATGTATATGTATGTTGTGTGTGTGTGTGTATGTACACATAGTACTCAGTTAAACATCTGATATCAATGGTAGGAAAAAAACTAATAGCAAATTGAGGTTACATTTAGAATTAAACACGGTTGTACTTGATTTAATTCATACTGACCTTTTAACTGTCTCATTTTGTGTTTCATGGTATCTAAATCAGCCAAAATTTTGTCCTTTTTCAGCCAGTTCTGTTTCTCTAATTTTTCTGCTTTCTGCAAAGCTAGAATAATAAAATACATATTTCATCATGCATTCTTTTATCAACAGTAATTTATCATGCAAGCCAATAATTTATAAAGAACTTTCTGCTCCAAGAAATAGATTTAATTAGAAACAAGTAATTAAAAGGTAAGGGTCATTAAAAGAAACCTCATTTGAAAGATGACAAGGCTTCAGGCATTTCTTTATGGAATGCAGGGGGAAGGAAGAAGAACAGTGCTGTTTTATTGTATAGATTTACCATATGCAAGAGCCATATTTCATTTTCCACTTCTACAAACTATTTGGAGGTGATGAAAGCGTAGCTTGGAACCACTCATTTTTTAAACATCCACCTACTGCCTAAAGGGTGCAATTCTTAAAAATGAAAATGTGCAGACAGGTCGTCTTCAGTGCGAATTAAACTCATTTGTTATTTTCTAATGTATACCATTATTCTCAGTCTTTATAGACCAAGGATCTCTTTATCAACTAAATTAGACATTTTTTCCATGCAGCATACTCCATTCCAGTAAGAAAAAAAAAAAGCCATTGTGCAAATATAGGCGTGGGGCTATCCTTGTGCACATGTTACTTGATGGACTCCTGTTCTTTGCATAAATGTGATGTTATTAAGTTGACATTATACACATTTTATTCATTTTCTTATATTTATCTCTTCTTTCATATGCTTGTTTGAAAAAGAGCAAAAATGAAGACTTACCCTTTGGAGATAAAAATGGTTCACCACAAGATACCCAGATGGCAATAGGATTTCTGTGAATGAGGGTGAGCAAAGACTTATCGATACCATCCAAACTATCAGATGTCACAGACTTTGGAAATGATTTGCTTTTCACTTTCATTCCTGGGTTTTCTGGGAAACAAATGACATATTTACCATTATTCAATGAATAATGAATAAATTTTTTTACTAAATTCATTTGTTATTTAAAATATTTCATTTTTCATTAATGACTTAATTTTAACAGGCGATACCAAAACTGATGCCAATACATTGATTTGATCATAACTTCATAGCAAAAAATTTACCCAAATCCAATTGTGTGTGTATACATATATATGTATATGTGTGTGTGTATATATATATATACATATATATGTATATGTATATATATATTCTTTTCTTATACTTTACCTTGTTCTGAAAGAAATTTGGGATGGCTTACCAAAATATCTACTCTGAAAAGGGATAAAAGAGATTTAAAAAAACAAGGAAAGTTGAAAAGGAGTATAGGAATGGACTGAAGTCAGAGATAAGGTGCTTCAGAGTCTTCATCTTTTATTTCATTCTCCTATTGAGAAGATTATAAGGGAAAAAAAGTACTTAGAATAAATAGTGTTTGGTCTATTTAATTGGGCAGGCATCCAAAGAAATGCTATATAAAACTTTTATTATGAAATGCAAATGAACACCACACTGTCTTTATTTGCTAGAGATAAAGTACAATTTGGGCTCTGAGCATTCTAGTGGCCAAAGCAAAGAGGAAAACATAATTTCAAGTCTCACGTGGTCAATGTACAGAGAGAAATTCCTCAGAAGATACACCTCTCCTGGTCTTGAAATCTGAGAGAAACTTATTTCAGGGTTTCAATTTATTTAAAAAGGAAATATTTGTGGTATAGCAAACCATAGTCTATAATAGAAATTAACATAGATTGAAAACTTACTATATGTGACACATTTTATTAAGAAGTGCATGATCTCATGTAATGCTCAAGATGATACTCTAAGGCAAGTCCATGTCTATTTCACAGAAAAGGTTTCTAAGATTTAGTCACACAGCTGAGTGGGGAAGAAACATGATTAGAATCCGGGTCATCTGCCTCCAGAGCCTATGTCCTGAACCAATGCCTTAATAGTAAGCACTATGCTGAATTTCTGACAGATACCTATTTCTTTAAGTTTCCTCAATGCAAACTGTTGGTATAATGCCAAATCACAAGTCAGTAAAAGGGTAGCCCACTAATGGACCTGCCTGATTTCAAGGATAATCTTTAGACTACAGAGGGGAAGGATGGCCACATCCTTTTGGTAGTCCTGAGTAAATAACTGGGTTTTAAATAAGAATGTGAAAGAAGAGTGTTTAAAATTATAATTTTTCAGAACATGGAAATTAATCAAACCCAAGAATGAAGTTGTAGGAACTTCCAGTTTATAGCCCATTGACCAGAAGCACAGGTTATGATGTGCACTTGTGATTGCCATCTGAAGTAAGGGGACTGAGCACTTACCCTATGGGATCTGATGCTATCTCCAGGTAGAGAGTACCAGAATTTAGTTAAATTGTAGGACATCCAGCAGGTAGAATTGCTTGGTGGGGGGAAGAAAATCCCACACATCTGGTGCCAGAAGTGTTGCGAGTGTGATAGTAATGTGCACATAAAGGAGAAACATACGGGAAGAAGAGTGTGTTTTCTCTACTCATCCTACACACAGTAATGATAGCTAATATTCATTGGATGTTTGGCAAACATCATTCAGACACTCTTCGAAATTACATAATATATTATGAAATTACATAATTATATACTTATATGCATATATTCATATTTATATATACTTTTATGAATACATAGTCATATTTATGAAGACAAAATGAGTAATATTCACATGAAGATTCATTTGATCCTCATAAAAATTCCATGAAATAAATGGCTATTAATATCTTAATTTCTCAAATGAGGAAATTTAGGTACAGAGAGGTTAAGCAATTTGCCCAAGATCATTCAGCTAGCGAGTGACAGCTAGAATTTGCACCCTGGTATTTTGGCACCAAAACCCAACTTCTTCAACTCTGAACGATGCCTACCAATACAAGAGTGGAACCCTAAGATGATGCTACTGAATCCCTGCTAGCAAGAGTCTTTATCAGTTAGTAAACTGCTGCTGGGGACACAGCCCTGACCTCAAATTGTCCATAGTCTAATGACACATACAAAGATGTAATTGAGGTGCATTTGCTGGAGCTTCTGGGAATTTATAGGAGCGGTGGAGATGGGCAAGGTCAAGCAAGGGGAATTGGAGAGCAGGAGGTATATGGAGAGGAAACCTTCTCTTCTAACTAGAGGAAGAGATTTGCATTGATCCAGCCCCTTCAGTTGGTTTGGGTTCTGAACTTAAGAACAAAAGCTGCTCAAGTTGCACAAAGCAGCTAAGCAACCAAATACAGTTTATAAATCACAGCCCATTTATTTATTCTTTTGGCAGTGAAACCAATTTTACATTATTTTTAATTTTTCCTATTATGTAAGGTAAAAACTATGAGAATCGCATGAGAGTAGCTTCCTGTGATTTTGTAATTCTAGAAGGCGTGACTCGATAAAAGAATTACATTTAACATTTTTTTATGACTAAACATAAGTAGAATCAGCTAAATTCTGTAGAGTGTAACCAACCTTCTATCCTTTTAACCGTCGTGTCTTTTGCTCCAACAGAGAATTCCTCTTTCTTTCGTTCCTCAGAATCTTTCTGAATAAAAGATTCACGTAGAGCCCATAAAACCAAGTCACGCAAGCAAACGATTGTGGTCCCATCTTTAGTGTATACTTTAGAGGCTGCTCTGGCAAGACCAAGTTGTTCCGTACATTCTGTGAGAAGCTAGATAACACAGACTGTAAGGAACTAAGAGTAAATAGTGATAGAACTGAGAATAATCCTGAAGAGCTTGCTCATTTAGAAATCTGAGAAAATCCTCTAATTTGAGAAAATAGGAAGCTGAATAACTACCAACTTGATCTTTGGTTAGAGACAATTTTTGATATTAGATTGTCTGACCTAATCTCACAACATGAGCCCAATCTGACTGTGAAAAGTCTTAGCCTCAAACGTTTAACACAGCAGCTGATGTATGTTAATACATTTTTATTATCAGAGTATTTCCTAAGAAACGTTCGACCTAGAAATCCACTTTCAATTTGTCTCTGTATTGTGTCTCACAGATATTGCTTTTTTTCTGCTTGCTTGCTTGCTTGCTTGCTTTTCTTTCTGTCTTTCTTTCTTTCTGTCTGTCTTTCTTTCTTTCTTCTTTTTTCTTCTTTCTTTCTTTCTTTTTTCTTTCTTTCTTTCTTTCTTTCTTTCTTCTTTCTTTCTTTTACAAATTGAGGGAATACCCTCCCCTCCACCAGCAAAAAGACTGCAACTTATTTTATTGAGATACTTGCTTTATTGCGGTGGTCTGGAACCAAACCCACAGTATCGCCGAGGTATGCCTGTACTTCCTATTGATAAACTGCTTGAAAATGAATGAGTAGTTGACTTTCAAACCAAGGAATAACCATCTTATTACTTCCATTTTCCAGATGGAAAAACAGGCTCAAATAATAATTTTTCCCAAGACCACGAAAGCCAGCCGTGGTTCCCAGGGTGAATCTCGATGTTGCTAACAATTGTACTTTGCTTTTCCTCCATTGAATAACAATATGTTAACAACAACAAAAAAATCTATTTGTATTCAACAAAAGAAGTGAGTGAACAAGTATGTGTGAATGTGTGCATTCGGAAGAAAGTCTGCAGGGTAACTCCATGTCATATTTAACATTACTTGTAAATTATGTTGCTAAAAGTATTGGCCAGAATGCATAAACAAGATAATCCCCAAACAAGAGAAGGACAAAGCTGGGTTTGGGCCTTGGGGGTTCTCTTCTGTTCCCATGACTATGGGGAACAGACTTTAAGAAACTATACATTCCCTCCTAGCACAACCCTGACTTTCCAATTTGAAAATAATGAAACACCCTATCATCAAATAAGTGCTCACATTCTCCAATAATAAATGAGTTAGCATCTCCTAAAACATTCAGATAATGTATGACTTGAAGCTGGAATGGAAGGAAGGCAAAAAGGCATTCTGTCTATCACAAGAAGGAAGAAACTCTGGTAGCTTTGTTTCCCCCTGCTTTTATATATCTTTGCTCTAAAATTATATTCTAGTTACTCATTCTCCTAAGCCCACATTTCAAGAAATATAATTTAAAAAGAAGAATATTTTTAAGAAAACAGAGATTTTGATCTTATCAGCTTAAATTGGTGAAACTGGCCAGGGACATTTGTCACTCAATCCCACTGTTTTTTTCTTGTCACCATTATCATTACCTCTGAGAATGCAAGACGCATTTAAGTGATAGCCACTTACCACGGGGAATGTTTCAGCCACAATTAACTTCCCATTTCGATATCCATCTCCATTTTTGTGTGCAATTATTTTTACTGCCTTCTGGTGCGTGGCTGCCATACCACTATGAGAGACAACTCGCATGCAGGTCTTCATCCGTAAAGATAATAGACGTTTTTCATAATAACTTAGGGTTTTCTCAGCCTCATAAGAAGATAAATCAGCCTGATTAAAAAAAAAAAAATCACAGGTCTACTCAAGGTTTTTTTTTTTTCAGTTTTGTGATTTTGGTATATTTCAGTCTCTTAATGTAATGAATATATGCATGTACATGTGTGTGACATCTAAATTTTGAAATGCTCACTTCACATGCTACAGGCATTGAATGTTGTCGTGGGGGGACACTGGGTCAGAATTTAATCCTCTTCTCAGACTGTCACTGAGATTCCAGGAGACTTTTGGTCTCTGGCAGTGTTTCTGGACTTCTCCTGTTTTCTGTGTTGCCTTCTCCTTTGAAAGGAGATGGGGAAAGATGCCAGGGCCAAAGAGAGCCTGGGGTTGAAGTAATGGGACACTAGCACAGCAGATCTTCTCTCTTTTGTAATTCTTATGTTTCAGTTAGAGTTGACATTCGATATTATTTCATATTAGTTTCAGATGTGTAGAATAGTGGTTAGACATTTCGATAATTTACAAAGTAATACCCCTGATTAGTCTAGTACTCACCTGGTACTATACATAGCTATCACAATATTATTGACTATATTCCCTATGGTGTACTTTATGTACACATGACGATTTTGTAACTACTAATTTGCACTTAATCTCTTCACATTTTTCACCCAGGCCCCCTAACCACCCTCCATTCTGGCAATCACCAGTTTTTCTCTGTGTGTATGAATCTATTTTTGTTTTCTTGGTTCATTTATTTTGTTCTTTAGATTCCACATATAAGGGAAATCATATGGTATTTGTCATCCTCTATCTAATTTATTTTACCTAGAATAATACCCTCTAGGTCCATCCATCTCATTGCAAATGGTAAGATTTTATTTTTCATGGCTGAGTAATGTTCCACGGAATATATGTACCACAACTTCTTTATCCAATTGTCTATTGATGGGCACTTAGGTTGCTTCCATATCATTGCTATTGTAAATAGCGTTGTAGTGAACGGAAGTGTGCATATATTTTTTTGAATTAGAGTTTTGATTTTCTTTGAATAAATACCCAGAAGTAAAACTGCTGGGTCAAAAGGTAGTTTTATTTTTAATTTTTTGAGGAACCTCCAAACTGTTTTCCATAGTGGCTGTACCAATTTGCAACCCTACCAACAGTGCACAAGGGTTCCCTTTTCTCCACATTCTCCTCAACACTTGTTTTTTGATTTACTGATGATAACCATTCTGATAGGTGTGAGATGATATCTCATTGTGGTTTTAATTTGCATTTCTCTGTAGATTAGTGACGCTGAACATCTTTTTATATGTCTATAGGCCATCTGAATATCTTCTTTGGAGAGATGCCTATACAGGTCCTCTGCCCATTATTTTTTAATTAATTTTTATTATGGTAACATTGATTAACAAAATCCAGTAAGTTTCAGATGTGCAATTTAACAGTAAGGCATATATATATTGCATTGTATGCTCACTGCCTCTGCCCATTTTTTAAGTAGATATTATTTGTTTTTTGGTGTTGAGTTGTATGAATTCTTTATATATTTTGGATATTAACCTCTTATCAGATGTATCATAGACAATATCTTCTCCCATTCAGTAGGTTGTCTTGTTTCGCTAATAGTTTCCTTTGCTGTGCAAAACTTTTTAGTTTGATGTAGTCCCAGTTGTTTATTTTTTCTTTTGTTTCTCTTGCCTGAGAAGATATCTCAGAAAAAAAATACTATGAAGAGCAGTGTCAGAGAGTTTGCTGCCTATGTTTTTTTCTAGAAGTTTTATGGTTTGGGGTCTTACATATAAATCTTTAATCTATTTTGAGTATATTCTTGTATATGGTGTAAGAAGGTGGTCCAGTTTCATTGTTTTTTTTTCGTCCAGTTTCATTTTTTTTTTTTTTTTTTTTTGTATAGACAGCCTTTATCACACTGTATATTCTTGCCTCTTTTGTCATACGTTAAATGACAATATAGGCACAGATTTATTTCTGGCCTCTCTATTCTGTTCCATTGATCTATATGTCTGTTTTTGTAGCACTATAGTATTCTCTTAATCTTTAATTTTAGGGTGATGCCATCCTATGGTGGTAGGTACTGATGAATGAGGAGGGGAATGAGTGTAACTTTAGCCAAACGATAATGAGGGTAGTAAACACCACACTTCACCTTTCCCTTTCCAGCCCTGCTCAGGATGCTGCCCTGAGGGCAAAGCTCTAAGCTGTTGTAACATTGAGAATTCTTTTTTTAAAATATATTTTTTATTTTTCTATTAAAGTTGACAAAAAATATTATATTAGTTTCAGTCAACACGGTGATTAGACATCTATATAATCTTTGAAGTAGTCACCCGATAAGTCTAGTACCCAACTGATCTTTCCAATAAGCTCACCACCACATCCTTTAAAGCACTCCACTGTCACTGAAGCAAAGACAGATGCCACAGACTTCCCCAGAGGACTGACTTCCTTCCTCCTTCAGTTATTGTTTCAGTTAATATTTATTGTAACCGTTACTATACTCCCACCCCCACAATGTATATCAGGTTTAGGGGAGAGAGAGGGTGATCTGGGAATGGGGTGGGCAAGTCCTGACCAGCATACCAGGCCAGAAGGTTGCCCATTTCTAGGAATCACTCCTTTATAAAAGTGTGTAAGTTCCCCCTAGTCTTCTCATATACAAACTTGAAGAGAAGAATGTTTTAAATGGTGCCATTTTAAATTAAGGTCACAGGAAAGTGACAGATTTTTTTCCTCTATGAGCTATAAATAATATTAGACATGGATGTGTGAATTCAAGCACCCAACGTGCAGAGTCATTGGCAACAACACACAAATTTCCCTTGGAATATTTTGTACTAGTGAAAAGGAGTTTATCTGTGGATATAAGCAAAAAAAGCTACTCTGCTAAGTAAAGATTTGCAGTTACTTTCTCCTCTAAAAGCAACACAGAGAGCAGCAGAAGGTGTCAGTTGATGATTAAAGCCACAGAAGCGTCCAATTAACTTCAGAGTATATCGAACCATTAATAGACAATGTATTTTAAATTACAATGGGGAAAAGGAAATCAATGCAGGTGGAACGGTAAAGGTGTATCAGAGGAAGATGGATTGGATGAGTGGAGATGAACTTGAGTGCAAGGCAGATAACGAATGCATCAGTTTCCCAAGTGATGCCACTTAGGTATTAGCAGAGCTCAGATCATTACACACCTTGGCCACATTGATGACCTTGAAAGGCCCTTGTGAGAAGGGTTTCTGGGCCTTGGAGCCAGAAGAACAGAGAAACGGCAGCCCTGGAAGCAACTGTTTTAGTCCCTTGCCTGCTCTCATGGAACGTCCACATGCCAGGCAGAGCATTGTTTTTTTCTTTCCAGCAGCTGAGAGATAATAGTACCCCTAGAAAGAAGGGTAAAGATGCTTTATATAGGCATATCTTTATAATATAAATAAAATACTTTTATAATCCCTGAATGCTAAATTTGAAACTCAACATTAATGCATTATTTTGCTCCTTAATAATTATATTTAAAAAATAGATATTTCCAAACTCTGTTGACTGAAAAGCCCAGAGACAATGACAATGCCACATCGAAGTGTATAACTTTTGTCCACAATCAGGCTTTCTTGGAGCAATGGCTAGATCCACATTTGGGGCAAGAAATACACAATATAAGCAAGGGATGTCGTGTGTCAAGAAAAGAAGCCATCTAAGAATAAAAAGGACACAGGAGCCAATGTCAAGGGCCTCCACTGGCCCAAAGTGGGACAATTTGGGCGCACAAAAAGAACGATAACCAAAACACTTTGAATATGCAAAACCCATGAGTTCATAATCATGCTAAAAATATAAGTAAAAATCAACAAAACCCCCCAATAAACAGGAAAATCACAACTTATTAAAGTCCATTGGAAGTAAACTGGCACCAACATATAACTCTGAACCTTGGCCATTAAAAAGTATCACAGATTATTTACAAAGATGGCTACAATAAAACTATTCCATTCTTGTTTGCATGCCCTTTTTAAATATGACTTTGCTGCTCCTCCAATCAGAAAAAGAGTTCTTTCTCCTTTTCTCTTTTCCCTAAATCTGGACAAGGCCATGTAACTTGCTCAGGCCAATGTAGCATTAACAAATGCAATGCAAATGGATGTGTAAGAAGCATTTGCACACCAGAGCTTGTTATCTTTTGGCTGTAGTTAGAATCCTGAGACCACAATCTGAACATACTTCAGCTTGCCTGGTCGAAAAGTCTTAAGGAGAACCAAAGCCTCCAGCTAACAGCCTGGCAAGTACCAGACATGTGAAGGAGGCCGTCTTTGACCACCCAGTCCCCATAGAACCACCAGATGATGACAGCCACATTAGTGACCCTGGGCAAGACCAACAGAACTGCCCAGATGAGCCCAGCCCGAAACTGCTGACCTGCAGCAAAATGTGGTTGTTGGTTTAAGCCACTAAGTTTTTAGGTGGTTTGTTATACAATAATAGATAAGTGAGATAGATAGAAGAAATTAAACATTTACCCCAGCATCCCTTACAAAACATAGTTTTGGGTAGTCAAATACATAATTGAAGAGATAAAATTCCTTACATTAGAAGTTTGGCTAACACATGTGAGGAAAAAACTATAGAATTAGACAAAATTGGCCCTTTTGAAATTTCTACTAAAATAATTGATTTAGGAAAAGATCACCAAATGGTGACACTAGAAGAAAAGTTCCAGGAAAAAATTTTAAATGTAGAATTAGGTTGTAATCACATGAACCCACTGATAACTGTTATCACTAAAAATGGAAAATCCAGGCATTGTCTGCCTACGTAAGTAATAAATGAGAAATGCACAGTAAAATTTATAAAGATTCTTGTCAAAAAAACTTGAACATAAATCTAATTATACCCCTAGTGCAAAATATCTTTTACAGGAATTAAATGAGCTAGAGAAATAAATTAAAGGATGCCATAGGAAGCAAACAGATAAATCCAAATAAAGGCATTCTATAGGACAAAGGACCCAGATTCTGCAACCAAATGTCACATTGGGAACTTGTTTGAATCCTGACTCAAACCAACCAACCATAAGAAGAATTTTTTAGGAGAACCTGGGAAATATGATTAAGAAGGAGGTAATTGAAGAATTATTATTAATTTTGTTAGGTGTAATAATGGCATAATGATTATGTAGGAAAACGTTTTTAGAGGTGCATGTAGTTTGAGGTTATATATATGTCTGGGGGTTTGTTAATGTTGCAAAACCTTAAAAATATTTGATTTTGATGACAGGTATACAAGAATTCATTGTACTTGTCTGTATACTTTTAAATATGTATCGAAAGTTCCATAATAAAATTTAAAGTATTCTCATACCGACTCTAATGTGCTTTGTTCCTCACAAGGCTAAGAGTATAGTCACAGTTAATATCTTCATTCTCAATTACATATGAGAAGACAAACACATGGAAAGGGAAGGTGATAGCCAAGGATACTGAAGTCGTAGATGGTAGAGCTGAAATATAAATCTGACTTCTGATTCCAAGCTCTTGGCTTTTTTGCCCTTGCCATATAGCTTCAACTACCCAAGTACATAGAGCTACCCCAGTTTAAAGCCAACATTTAGACGATACTTACAAAGATATAATTCTTAAATTCCACTATGTATTTCTCTATATGCACGTCGAATTTCCATTTCTCTACAAATTACTGGAAGGCATAAAATTAAATATCCCCTCTCAGATGGAACTGAGTGAATATTACATGAAGAACCATTTATATAGAAAAGTGTGGGCTTCATGATAAATTGTGTGCCAATTCATTTATTAGCTGGGATAGTTCTATGACATGAAACTTCTCACCAACTATTTCGTTACTCTGTGATACAGTTCATAAAGAAGGAAAAATAAATGCTTGATTCTTTATTTCCCACTTTTCAAAGTAAAGAATTGGTTCCATAGCATCATTTAATTGTGACTAATTAGTTGTTGCTGTTGTTATTGTTTAATATCACTATGAACATATGGATTTAAACATATCTGGTGTCTGTCAATTCATTGCACTCATTAGTCATATTGATGCTTAAATTGTTTCATATTTGGACAAGGAGAGCCTTTTCAAGTTTACTTGAATTCTTTTAAGATAACCTTCCTAGTCTGACAGCTTATTTGCTAACAGGTATGAGCTCACAGACAAAAAAGAAAAAGGCACAGTTAAAATCAGAGAGATGCTATGATACATTTGGACATCTTTTATTCAGTAGACCTAGGGAATGATGGGTGAAGAAGCAGCAGATGTTTAGAGATATCCAAGGAACAGAATAAAGTGGGTCTTGGAGGGTCTTGTAGTATGCATTATGAGATTTCAATTTTCTGTGTCTCAGTGGTCACCAACAATAGCAAGTTAGCTTGACCCACTGAACCACAACATCTCAGGTATTTGTAAAGTATGGTGCAAATAATTCCTAACTAATAAAAATTAAAGGACTAAACTTGAGAAATTATTTTCTTCACAAATAAGAGTATATTTAGGCTTATCCTATGCTTGGTATAATGTAATACAGATTAAATTCACACTTATTTGCATTTTAGTATGCTTTCTAGGGTGGAGTGACATCTAGTGTGGCAGGCACATCTGTGGGAGTGTAGCATGTGTGATTATCCTCCTTCATGTGTGTGCTGGTGAACTGACAATGAACCAAAGATGGTGCTGGGCATAGGGAGCCATTGAAACAATAAAAGCAGAGAGTAATATCAATATTCCTTCATTCTTTACTAACCAGAACCCCAGAGTCTATGTGATTTCATTCATATATTAGTACTCAATTTGTGTGAAAATTGGCTTTCCAGAGAAATAATTTCTTTATTTATTGTTACTCATATTTTCCACTATTTTTCTTCTATCCTTAGTAGGAAGGGAACACTTACTGGTTGATCAATATTTCCTTCTTTAACTACAGATGATGTACAAATACCAGCATAATTTGCTGCTGTGATTTCCTTATCCAGTGCAGTGCTGTGAAAGGCCATAAAAGCTTTCATATTTTCAATGTAATTCCACTTTTGATTGGAAGTTCCATTGTTATATGGTTTATATTTCTGAAAAAAAAAGAGACAAAATATGGAGTTAAATGGGAAAGTTTCTGATTTAATTATAGAAGTCATAGTTTTCATTGCATAAATTCAGAAAGTACAATTACTCATAATTCTACTATAACTACTATTGATATTTGATGATAATATACACAATATTTTTTATATTTACAAATATGCTTCTTTGATTTACAAAAATAGAATCATGAAATGCATACAATTTGGTAACTGCATTGATTCCTTTTTACTTAATATTTCATAACTCTTTTTTGAACATTTTTAAGGATATATATTATTTGACCCTAGGGATATTTTATTTCACCAGTCCCCAATATTTAAACATTGAAATAGGTTATCAAATTTTCCTTACTATAAGCAAAAGAGCAATGAACAATTATACAGATAAATCTTTGTATAATCCATAACTTCTTTAGAACAAATGCCTCGAGTAGAATTGCTAATAAAAGAATAAGGTCATTTTTAAATATTATGATATTCATATAAAGTTTTATCAAATGCTTTCTAGAAAGGTTATTCTAGTTTACACTTCCACCAACAGTATATGAAATGAACTGTTTTTCTCACACTCTTATCAAAACATCTTCAATTAAATAAAGAAAAATAGTACCTTGCTGATATTTTAATTTACATTTCACTCATTATCAAGGAGTCTTTTTTTAAAGTGAGCACACTCAGTTTTATAAGTAATAGAAACAGCATACTTATTCTAATTATAGACCTGGTTCAAGCATACGTAAAGAAATGGGTAGTTTCAATTTAAAAGAATTTAAACCAGTAGATTAGTTTCAACTAAACATATCATGACACCTCAAGGAACTTTATAATGAATAGCACTTACTTTACCAAGGAGAGATTGATAGTAAAGAGGAAAATAAATGAGTCTTAAGAACTGATTTAATAGGTCAGACAATCGAGCATCCCTCAGAGGTATGAAAACAAAGACTATATTTCAAGGAACAGGGAGGGGGCCCAATAACATTAACCTAACATGCCTCATTTTTATTAATTTACATGAACTTTAATATTTTCTCACAAACTGATTGCTTCAAGAAATAAAAATGAAACACCAGGAAAGAAAAAAAAATCTTGAAGGGTAATACAAATTACCTAGAGATCAAACTCATTTCTTATAAAATGGGAACCTTAAGGGAAAACATCCATATCTATAATTTTATGAAACTGATTATGGTACTAAATTTGCATCTGCATGAGGTTTTATCTCATTTCCAAAGAGGCAGCTGACAGGGAGGAATGTACTGTTATATATACTGTGTCTCCTAGAATAAATTTTTAGTCCATATTTGTCATCAGGATAGAAGATTTAATTAAGCTTTGATATTTGTCCAGATTGCTAGTCCCGATTTGGGATTCAGGACCTGCAAAACAAGTTGCTTACTTGCTATTAAAAACGTGAAATACAGCAAATGTTATTTAGAGACAATATATTCTGTTCAAAAAAAAAGATGGTAAATACTGTGAAGGATACAGAAAGTAAATGCAGAGTAGGAACACTCCTAAACTCTCTCTCCTACTAACAAGGAAAAGTATATAAAAACATATTCATCTAGGAGTGTCTTTGGTTATAGGTAAGTGAGGATGCTAGACAAACGTGGAAAAAGAATACTCTAGGTCTTTGTCTAAAACGCAAATGAAGTCAGACTTCACTCGAGACTCCAAAAATGGTTCAGCTGTCATCAGCATTTACAAAAGTATGTTAAAAGTGCATTTCAAATGAGCCTTGTAGAACTAATATTAATGAGCTCACATCCTTCAGGAAAACCCTCCTGACCATGTTCTTTCCCTCCAATTGCCAAGCAAGAGGACATTGCATATGTTTCCATCGTTGAATTTAAAACACATGCACCTAACAGCCATTCCCCTGACCGCACCCTGAGAGTATAAACTATGTGAATGTTATTGGGACAATTGTTCATACTTGCCATTGGATTTGATTTAAATAACTAGCATAGCTCCTGACATGCAGCAAGCCCACAATCACCATCTGTTGGATTAAACTAAATTAAGAGCTACATGAACATGCTCAATATGAAATCTAAGCAGACTATTGTAAATATTTTAGCAATGGCATTCAAGACAGAATTCTTTGACATCCATTTTTCATTCTCCACACAAGGAAGCATGGAGCTATACTTAAATTTGAGTAAATAAAGGGCCATATTTACTCTTTAGTGTGTGTGTGTGTGTGTGTGTGTGTGTGTGTGTGTGTGTGTGTTTGGATCTTACCTGAACAATAACTGGATAGCCACGACTTCATTTCTAGCCTTGGTCATAGACACTGCCAGCACAAGATCTGGATTCCTCACCAGGTGAAAGGTCCTTGGGAAACAGGATTATGCATATTACAAAGCAGTTTGACTAGCTTAGAGCTCCCTCTGTACCACTTACCAGTGTGCTCCCTCTTGGTTCCGTCCATGTTCTGTGACAATGGATGTGAATCCTCCAAGTATTTCTTGCTTTTCTACAGTAAGCACGAGTTAAGTTTTCTCTACAGAGAGTGATGAAAGAACATTGCAGGAGGCTTCCTGCTCTTTCAGGTTGTGGTGTGGGGTCAGTGGTTGGGAGTGGGACATCGGTGATGCTCTCTCCTAACCTGGTGCCAGAATGCATTGTCCCTCATCACCCTCACAGCCCTGCCTGACCTGGCTGATGATCATGTTTATGGCCCCCAGACATAAACAGCACATGCTCCAGGCCTTCTGCCAACAGTACCCCCATTCCCTTTGCAAGCCTATGTGCACAGCAACCAGCTGCACCCCCATGAATGCTCCAGGACTGCTTCCTGCTTACTCAGCAACCACGAACCAGATCTAGCCAACCAAACCAGCAAATTTCTCGGCCATTCAGTGGGCTTCAACCACATCTTTTCCACTGAGTTCTGAACTCCAGCCCTGGGGAGGGGCCCAACCCAAGTTTGTCCTTTCTTGCATACACTCTCTCAGCCCTAGAATGCCACATAGAATTCGTTTGTTTTTAAAAATATATCTGATAATTATTCTTTATCATCATTTAAGAATCCTTTATGTTAAATTTCCCTTAAGTCATGGTATGGTTTCTGTCTCCAGATTGTACCAGACTGATATACTCTCCTTACCCATTTAGTTATTATAGCAGGGAGTATGGCAGTGTGATTAAAAACATGGATTCTGTGAAGTGGGTAAAGGGGATCAAATATATGGTAGCTGAAGGAAACTGGACTTTGGGCGGTAAACACAGAATAAATACAGATGTCAAATTGTAACATACATCTGAAACTTATAAAATTGTATTAACTAATGTTACCCCAATAAACTTAATTTTTTAAATACATACATACATACATACATACATACATACATACATACATACTCGAGCTGCTCTCTTAAAAAAAAAAATAAACATGGATTCTGGAGCCACAATGCCTAAGTTTGAGTCCTGGGCCCAACTTTCAGTAGTTCTATGACTTTGCTTAACAACTCTGTGCCTCAGTATCCTCATCTAGAAAATGGGATAATGGTGCATACCTCATAGAACTAAAACTGAATGGGAATTAAATGAATTAATGCATATCAGATGCATAGAATATTGTCTGGCACATAGCATTCAGTATTAGCTACTGTTATTAATGGTTGTTGTTTTTTATAGTTTTCCCTCTAATTTTTTTCTAAAGGACCTTTCCCTAAAAGTTCAAGACATACAGTGAATATGTTTAAGTGATCGTATATTGGGGTTAACATAAAGCCTCCTTAACTGAAAAACAAAATGAAAATTTTGAGCTAAAACTCACTAATTGTTTTTCTTACATCACTTAAAAGCTAAAATAAACTAAACGTTCAAGGCTCTTGTCTGTATAAAAGAAGCCCATTCTTTACATCTGTCAGTATAGTTACATTACAGACCAACAGTGGCATTCCTGCTGTGGAAAATATAACTTGTCCAGAATACAAAATTGAATGATGTGCAAGTGGAGGGACGGGAAGAAGATGGGCGGGGATATGTATGAATGTAACATATTTTTCCTTTCAAGACTTAAAAATTTCAGATATCTAATTTAAATTTCTGAACATAAGGCAATATATCCTCATTGTAAAGAATTTGCAAAGTAGTGGAGAATTTAGTAAAATTACAACAGAATTGTGAACATTCCTAACTTCTAGAAGATAATCATTATTAATCTTACAATGTATTTCTTCCTTCTATCACCTAATGAAATATCATTTTAAATCCAAAATGGGTATTCAATTTTATCAAGTACCTTTTTAGTATTTATGGAGATTGCATGATATTTTATATTGTTCATCTCTTCAGCCTCAGATGTTGCATACTTTATACCTTGCATTCTTCTCGGCACTCAATATTATTCAGATTGAATGAATGAGTGTATATTTCAGTGATGATCTATTGAGATGCCAAGATTAGTTACCTAGCTATCTGTATGTTTCTGCTGACTGTGCCATGCTCAGCCATTATAGTGTTGGTTTTTCTTTTCCTTTTTGAACAGTGCGGCCAACTGGCACTTGCCCATAGCAAGAGTGCTTATATTCTGCAGGAAGCACTGAGCTTATAGACTTCTATATAAAATCCCTCAAGTGCCAAACAGGAAAGTGAGAAATTGATCCATGTCCCAGCAATATATAGCACGATACCACTGCCTCCCCATTAACCCATGTTAGGAGAACATACAAGTCACTTAAACTCCTTGAGCCTCAGGTGACCCATCTTTGGAATTAAGTGACTAAGACCAGAAGATGTTTAAAACCTCTTTCAGCTCCAAATTCCATGACACTATATTTTCTCTTCTAAAATTTTGAGTCTCGTTGAGGGGATTTTCATCCCTAAGGATTTCTTTATAATTTTTTCACATTTCCCTTTAGAGACCAAATGATTAATTCACATTGTACCAGAGTTGAAAATGGAGGAAGATGCCAGATTATCTCAAAAGTTGATCTGGACCATTTTTTCTGTGGGGCTGGAAACCAAGTGAGTGTCTTTGGCAATTTCCTACTACCTTTCAATGCCCCCTTGTTCATTTCTTGCACTTCTAGCCTAGACAATGTGTTATCACAGCATGGGGGTACCCCCCATGATGTCGGCAGTGAGCTACTCTGCCTACACTCTCCTAATACAAATTCTGAATGGGTAGTTGCCTTCCTAAATGCAAATTTACTGTCTGGGCATAACGTAGAGTATCAGGAGATGGTGGTTCACATAAACAGAATTTTCTAAACAGTGCAACCCAAGGTTCTCCAGGTCTCACCAGCTTATCAGAGCAAATAGGTCTGAATATCCAATTACATGAAAGAGAACAAAGCAAAATAACTACAGAAAGTGTTGAAGAAAGCTCAGAATTCGAATCACTATATGACACTTCTGCACAGGACATACAGTCCTCTTAATTGTGCCTGTCCCTCTCTTCTATGGCTTGACATGGTTAGGCTTCAAGAGACCAAGTTGCAGAGTGTTTTGGAAAGTGGAAGGAGAATGAAAGAGACTGTTCTCTTTTGTGTTATACATGTTTAGATTTTCCAAAGCACTGCTGGTCATGGTCCAACATTTCAGAGTTTCAGGCAAACTTCTCTTTCTATTTTTACTTAAATAGTCTTCCCCTCCTCCTGTTTTCTCCTCAGTACTCAAGATTAAAAACAAAACCAGTAACAGACACTCGGCATGACTCAGAACTTGCCCTCTCCTCCAATGACCAAGTGTTTCCGAGTTAAATTCATCATGCTTGGTTTTCTCCTGCCTAAGGGTCACTTTTCTCATTCCTCATGCTTGTTCAGTCCAGTTCATCAGCCATGCTTGAATTCCAAGTTAGGCTCAAGTAGGATCTCTACTATAATACAGAAAGCCGAGACAGTAAGATATATTGATAAATTCCAGCAATATAGAGATGAGATAGCACTAGCTCAAGAGGGCAAAAATTTCTGTTTTGTTCTTTGCTAAAGCACCAGCACCTAAAATACTGCCTGTAATAACCCTTTGCAACTGAATGAATGAACTCTGGTCCCATATAGCAAGCCATTTGCAGAGACAAAAGCCTGCTTTCTAGTTCCCCATTGCAAGACAGATCAGCAACTGTGAATGGGGGCACAAGGAACACACTCACCAGGTCAGTCACACGTTGCCTTTTAAGCCTTCTGAAACAAGCCCAGCAAGCATTCCTTGCTGACAGCTCTGCTCATCTCAGTGAGCAGAGTAAGGCTAGCTCCTTTCCCTCCCATGCCGGGCACTCTGCTGCCACCTGCTGAAGTTATGTAATCTCTCTCAAAGCAGTAATTCCTAAACCTTTTTGCATCATATACCTTTTGAGAAGCTAATGAAAAATCACAGTTCTCAGAAAAAAAAAATGTATTGCACAGATACGCAAACACAAAGTTTGAATAGTATTTCAAGAAATCGAAGAGGCCCCTAGAGACCCACCATATAACGCTAAAGATAGAATTTGAAGCAACCAATCTAAAAACCAAAGAGTTGTTTTCTTTCTTTTTAAAGAAATGTTCAAACATGCATGCAGAGAGAAATGTGTAAAAACCCACCATGGACCCAGCCACTATCAATATTCTGCATTCTTGCTTCATCCATTCTCCTCCCAACTTTTAAAGTTTTTGCTTTTGCTAGAATATTTTAAAGCAAATCAGAGATATCTCTCGATTTCATCTGTAAATACTACAATATATATCAAAGTGGTCAGGACTTTAACATAAGCATTAAACCATTACGACACCCAAGAAAATTAATATGACTCCTTCAGATCATCTGGTACATAGACTGTTCAATTTCCTGATTATCTCAGCAATAACCTTCTGACAGTGGCTGCTTGTACTGGATCCAAACAAGGGCCAGCCATTAAATTGGGTTGATATATTTATAAAGGTAAGAATTTGTTTTTACTGTGTGGGTAAAAGCCATATCAATCAGTTATTTGATGGAAGTGGGGGAGTGAAGGCATGCATGTGGAGGAGGCAGGAGATTGCATTAATGAAAAAGCACTGCAAAACTTTTTAATGGGGACTTTTTAGAATTCTTACTTGATCCCTTCAAATCATAACATAAAATTAGATGACAGTCCAGTTTTCTCTTGACCTCAATGGCCAGTTAAAACTATAAATCCGGTAGGTCGGATTTCACATTTCTTATCTGAATCAATAATGGATACGTAGTGTGTAGACTACTGAACATTTACATTTGACTTCACTCTTTCTCTTCCTTGAATAGGATAAAATAGTATTGGTTATATTAAATAGAAAATCCAAAAGTCTTCAGATACACCCCTTCCTGCTCTGTGGGGACAATGCCGATTTCTTAGGCTCCCATTCACTTTTTGCTGTCTTAATCCCCAAATAGAATGGATTTACCTGCTGCCATCCTTGTGTATCCAGCGTTGATGGCTATCATTCGCTTTTTTCTCCACCAAAACCACTTCCATGCCTGAACGCGGGTCAGGACCTTGCACTCCCAAAACTAGCTGAGGAGCTGCATGGCTTATAATTTGCCCATCTCTGTATTCAAATTGCTGGCAGCAAAGCTTCCGCAATTTACTCTGCTTTGGAGAATGGCTGAGATAAAGGAAAATCGCATTAGTGGAGAAAAATGTCCCCCACACGTGATGTGCTGGAGATTGCGAGTTCCGTTGGCGAGAGACCTGCCGGGAACCAAATTCCCTTATAATGGCGACGCGTTGCCCGTGGGACCGTGGCGAGGCCATTTGCCTGGCACTGCCAGACTGACGTAAAAACGAAACTCCGAGTTTACTTTGTGACAGAAACAAACGTTTATCCAAGAGAGTATGAGAAATTCATTGCAAAGAAAAAAAAAATTCAGTTGAAGAGACAATTCAGTTAAAGAAGAAGAAGAAGAAGAAGAGGCACGTAGCCTCGAAACAGAGAGAAATAAAGGAGTTCTGCTTAAACCATGATTGTTGGTATCCTCTATCGACGGTATTCCTGGCAAATAAAATTTCATTCTCCAAGTTCCCGAGTCTTCCCTAACAACTCATATAATATCACAGAAGAAAGTAATATGCTAATAATTTAATTTAAAGGAATCTCTTACTTAAAGATCTTAAGGGATTAAGCAGGCTTAGTAAACATGTTAAACATCACAATGCACTGGCAATTAAGTCCCTACTACGTGCATGGACTAATGCTAAATGTTGAAGTGCCAAAAGCATTTAATACATGTAAACTGCCACAATGTTTAGAAAATGTCTGAAGGTTAGGGAATATGCAAATTACCACAGACTCCTGTCATGTCGCTGGAACATTGACCAAAAAAATAAAAATTAAATAAAAGGGAAGAAATTGCATTTTGCCATTTCTTAAAGATATCAGGGCATCTTACATATTTATTCATAAGGTCATTCACACATTTATTCAACAAATATTATAAGCTCTGTGTCAAGTTCTCAAGAGGCAAAGTTAGATGAGCTTATTGTTTTAACAGAAAAGACATATCAGTGAATAAGAAATTAATTACATGGCTAAAGTGAGAAGGACCTTTCCACTAATACTTAGAAATATATCAGTCAAAAGCACAAGAGAAACAGAAATGTGTACTTCAATGTAAACAGAAGTTAACAGTAATGCAAACCCTCAGAAATTTTTTTGCCCCCAAAGTGAGCAAATCTAAGACCAGGTAGAAATTTCTAACAGATGTCCCTAGCAACTTTTTACCTGTATTTCTTCTGTAGTTCCACATTTTCAAAGAGATCTTCTCCCATTTTACTTGGTAAACTGTCATCCTCATCAAAGTTACGAGAAGTTTCCTGCCAGGTGTACCTGGGAGGTGTGTGACAAGCCTTCATTCGGAGATGGGCTCTTGCGTGTGAATCTCTACCAAGATTCAGAAACAAACGCAAGTCTAAGAATTCTGATTCATATTCACAGAATTTTCTCTGAGATGTAGTCTGATCATATCCTGAAGGATATTAGTGGATCTACAAATCACATTTCTATAATGGTGCTTGACGCTGCAAATCCACATCCTACTAATACATAATTTAGATCTTTTAGTATAAGGCCGCAAATAAAATTCCTGACTCACACAATAAACAGCATTCATCTTTGTTATATTTACTCAGAAAAAAATTTAGCCAAGTATGATATTTCAAAAATGATAAGATTAGGACTACTCAGTAGTTTAAGAAACTTATAATAAACGTGAAATGAGGCTCCTTCTACCTATCCCATAGTGGGTCATAATTCTGTCTGGAACAGTACAGCCTAAATTCCTGGGTTTCCAAAAGTTTATTCATTAGACAAGGTTAAGGGACTCTTAATTACCTTAACTTTCCGTCTCAACAGAGAAATGTAGGGAGACTCAAATAGTATCGGCACATACGTGCCAGCTTTTGATGGAGAATAATGTACTAAAACATTTAGAGTAAATCGTCATTGTCTGAATAACTGGGCAGGTTGTCTGGCTTCTTATTAAAGTGAAGTTGTGTACAGGAGCTTAGTCACCACACAGATCTCTATGTATCAAGTTCAAGGCCACTGTTTGGGGCACTTTTGCCTTCCATGGCATCATGAAACAATATGAAAACTGCTCAGCTGAAGGCAGGATAAACACGTAGGCAAAGCAGCAAGCATATTTCAGCACTCTATATATGCCTATGTGTAAATAAATTTCTCTAAGGGAGGCTGTCATTGTCAAGGTCTTGTGGTAATTTGATGTAACTGTAAGCAATATCAAATTACGGAAATCTTCAGGGACTATGCCTGTGTTAGCAGAGCAGACAATACACTTTTCCAATGTAACAAAAGCATTACACGGAAACATGGAGTTGGTGGGTAACGACTGCCTTACTCAGAACTGCCACACAAGTGGCTTCTCGAGTCAAAAATCTCAGTAATAGTTAAAAAAAACAACAGTGCCATCTTGTGCTGAAAACAAAAATCACAGCTTTCCCACCGGCTTCATTTCTTTGAGGGAAGGAGGGAGAGGAAAAGGCCATTTTTAGTTTAACATATTTAGCAGGATGTAAACAATATCCTTTCTCAAAATCCAGATGTTTCATTTACTAACTTGGAATTTATCTACAGGTTCCTGGGCTTCCAGACAAATGAAGTACAGTCAGGTTAATTTCAGAAGTTATTTCTAAATCCACCTCGCTTTATTAATTCATTCATTTGTCCATTCATTCATTCAAAACACAAATCATTCATTAGTCAGTCATTCATCTGTTTAATATTTATTGAACATCTACTATTTAGTAGGTGCAGAGTTGTAAGTGTTAGGGTATAGCGATGAACAAAACAGATACGTTTTCAGGGGTTCATGGAGCTTACATTTAAGTGGGAAGAAGAGAGATGTAGACAAGTAAATAAATCAATAGGATGAGTGCCATAACTAGAATAAAATAAAATATTGTGATAGAAATTGGCTATGGTGGGGTCTACTTTAGCGATGGAGTCAGAGAAGGCTCTTCGGAGAGATGGCATTTGAGTTGAGACCTGGGCAATGAGAAGTCAGCCATGTGAGGATCAGGAGGGAGAGTGTTCTAGGCAGAGAAAAGAATAAATGGCGAGGCCCTGAAGCAGGAATATGTTTGGATCACTTTAGGAACAGAGACACCAGTGTGATAGGTACACAGGCAGTGAGGGGGAAAGGTAGTAGGAGAGGAAGCTTAAAAGATGGGCAAGGTCTGCCTACAATGCAGTGAGGAAAAGAGACAGTCCCACCCAAACCCGGAACGCCATGCTCTGGAAGCCTTTTCTCCCACAAAGCTTCAAAACAAGGGTTAGCGCTCCCAAGAGTTTCTTTTCCATTTTGCTTCTTTCCGGTTTTATCAGAAATCTTTACATAGAACCCAGTTATCAAAAGGGTTCCTTCCGGATTTATGTTCTAGCCTTTTGCTATAAATGTCCCTTCTTAAATCATCCTGCTTTTCAAATATGTCAAAACTGCCAAACACACACATCTAAGAAAGTACAGGGAAATCTTACACTGTCTTCCTATGTAAGATGATTTAGGATTGAGTCATCAAAAATGTTTCAAAAATTAGTGAAAATTAGCCTGGAAAAAAGATAACCCAGTGGGCTGATGACAGTGAGCTTTGAATATTTTAGGGACTTTTTAAGTAGAAGAGGAATAGGGAATAATACAGGGAAACAGATAAAACCATAGAATGGCAATGCTGTAAATAATTATTTCAACATTAAAATGGGCTGCCTTGTGAAATAGTGATCTCCCTGTTACTAGCAGTACTCAAGAAGAAACAGCATCAAAAGAGCCTGCCTGGAATGTACAGGAAACTCCTACATTATGTCCTGAGTGGACTCGATCACTTTTACCTCAAGGACTCCAAGCCTTTATGAAATCTATGAATCGGAACAATGAGAATCTTTGCTCTAAGATGTTCTTTCCGTTATTTTTTCCCAAGTACAGGCTTATAACTCAGAGACCGATATGACTTTTTAGAAGAAGAATGAAAAGGGATGCTGGGCAAGTTTGTGGTCAATTTACTAACCATTGAGGAAGATACCATATAGGTCAAATCATTCTCTCTGAAAAAAAGCCTTCTGGTGCCTTTGATAGTGTCAGGACATAGGACCAGATGAACCACTCATCAAAATGAAGAAGTACGGTTTCTAAAATAAAATTCTTATGATTAAGGATGGAGATAGTCTTTTAAAACAGTTTATAACAATGACATGTAAATTAATTTTCACAGTGATTGCAATGGTACTTGATTAAGTATTGGGGGTTTTATAATTCGGAAACTCATTCAGTAATTCCTTCATTTATTCAATAAATAATGATTACAGTCAGTTACCCTGCACTTCACAAAAGACATGTGATAGAGTTTCTGCCCTCAAGGAATTCCCAGATTGGTGGTTGTTTGGGGGAGTATTAACAGGGCCAGGGAAACATTGCCACCTATGATCGCTGCCATAATTCATTTCGGTGATGAAGAATCCTCCCACAGATGAGGACAGGACAAGTCAAGGCACTTCAGGTGGAGAGAAATGAATATGTGGCTCAGAAGCCTGCAACAGTGCATAATTGGAGCATGCCACATTCAGGCAACAGCTTGTAGCTGCTGAGCTGGAGTGTGGAGTTCATGTGGCAGGAATAAAAAATGTAGAGTGGAGGCAGGGTACAAATGAGGGTCGATGACAGGCCTGGGCCAGGGTCAGAAGGGATCAGGATTCCAGATAACTTTTTCTGCCTGCATAGGTAACACTGAAGAACTGAATTTTTTTTTTTAATTGTGTTTTAGAAAGATTATTATTCATAGCTGGAACTTCAGGTGAATTGGAAGGAGGAGATTATGGATGTAAAGACCAATCAGAAAGCTATTTCAGAATAACTGTATATTAACATATATCCAACTTGAACCTGCATTAGGCAAGAAGCTTAATTGTTCCTGAAATCCACGTTGATGAAAACAAAACACAATAAATTCTTCAAATAAATGTCTGCAATGTTAAGATTCCAGTCTTTTAAAAATAGTAACATTGTAAGAAAACTACTGAAAGTAGACCACTGTGATGATAGAACACTGAAGCTCCAGCTCCATCCTTTTGCCAGGAAACTAAATCCTAGCGCTTCACCTGGCATCCACTTCACAAAACCAGTGTGGGTTCCCTGAATGGGCTCGTGCTGTTATCAAGTTAATGAACTGAGTTCAAACGCCAAGCAGGTAGCTTTTCTGGCCACACCGAATACTTACAGAATTTTACTGGAAGCCCTTTCCATTGTTAAAGCATTTTTTTGTATTTGCTTTTCTTCTGGTTCTGTGATTTGCTTCTCTTCTTCAAAAATTGCTATAGGTTTGTGCACAGTAAGCTTGGCCCCAGATACAATGTCACTGTGGACTTCTAAAACAAGAGCTGCACAAGAAAGGCACAAATAGCAAAGACATATTAGTTATGATTGCAGAGAACTAGAAATTTGAAAACACGTGCAAAATAAAAACGCAAAAACTTTATAGCTATTCCATATAAAAGAACAGATTCTAAGAGTAACCGATCATTGCTCTTTAAACTAATAGATTGGATTTCACTTAAATTTTATAGATTTTTTCTCCCAAGATAGTCAAAAATACTAAAAATAGGTCTTTCCAAAAAGAAGTTATTGTAAACTCTATTTAAATGGGTTGCCTTTTTAGATGTCTCTAGATCATTCTAGAATCTCAAACTCCTCAATGAAAGTCCCCAATGCTTTGAAAGACACATGCAAAGCTTACTTACTGTACAGTGTTCAATATATGCAACAGGGTAATGTTTTAACTACATTAACAATTCTTTACTTTTGCCTTTCTATGTACAGGACTTTGTCTTGGTTCCTGGGACAGCCTAACCGGGGGGCAGGGAAGATGATGAGAAGATGAGAAATGTCACAAAAGGAAAGCACAAGTCCAAAGGTAGTTCTGACTTTCAAGCACAGCGTATTGCCATAAGACAATGGCCGTGTAAGTCAAAATGACACTGTCATGATTTAGTATTTTTCCAAATACCTTTAGTTCCTAATCGGCATAACAAGGGTTAACCCTTTTCTCGGGGTTGACCTAGAGAAAACCCACCATTACTGGGCCTGAGGGGATTTGAGGCAGAAGATAGAGGAAGGCAGAAAATCGGTGTGGGGTATCATGATTCCTCCCTCTACAGGCTTCATTTAAGCTATCTTAGCTAAAATGAAACTTTGTGGACACACAGCACATTTTCAGGACACCGTGACAAGTTCCCTCTCAAGCTCTCCTCACCACACCACTCCAGTCTGAACCTGGATGTGGTTTCTGGGGGGTGCAGCCATGAACCAGGATCTGCTGAGAGCCATACTAGGGGGTGCTTTCCAGAAGTTGCCAAGCAGAGGTCAAGGGATCCTGTAGCAAAGACTTGCAGAGATGGCTGCACAGCCACAACCAGGCTCAGGGGGCCAGCGGAAGCAGAGGAGAGGCTGAGACAGGCAGGAAGTACGACCCTCCGAAAGCACCATCTGAGGCAAAAGGATAGAACGCCATAATCCAGCCCTGGACTTCAGCCGGCAGGGCTCAGAAAGCAAGAGGATCTGCAACCCAAGTTCTTTCCTTTCATCCTAGAAAGGAACTAAAGTGAGACTCTGGAACCTAGAAAACCTGAAAGCCCTCCCAAAAGGGACTATTTAAATTAAAAGATGGGACAAAATTTAAACCTGACTGAAAATTTGTGTTTTCCTTGATGAGGACTCATGGGGCTCACAAAGCCAGCCACATTTGTTAAAGACAAGATAAAATAGATTACACTTTCTTTGCACATCCAAAGTGTAATGTAAATTAAAATGTGCAACTCTGTTAAATATAAAAATTAGTCTGAAGAGCCAAACAGCAAGATGCAGGAGTGAAATATGAGCTGTTTAAGCAAACTTGGATTTTCTTTAAAAAGCAAGATCATCAAGTATTTTATTTTGGCTACATATATTAAGGTAAGTAATTCCAATGCTTACCCTCCATCTTACGTGTACTGCAGAAGTCTGAATTTTAGAAATGTCTGATGCTAAGTTCCTCAGGAAGATTTGTTTCTTTTGCCGAGCAATGGACTGGTCAGGACTGATCCAGTGTTCTCCGCATGAAACATACACCTGTCAAAGAAATGAGCCTCTGCTCCCATATACAATTATTCACAGCAGCATTATTTGTCATAGCAAAAAGTAGAAGCGACCAGAATGTCCTATAATAATAGACGAATAGTTAACTTGTTCTTTTTCATTTTGCTTATATGTATTCCGTAAATGTCCTTAAATAAATACATATTTATCGGAAGTGAGAAAAATGAAGAGATATTACTATATACTGACAGAGACTCAGTAAGAGAGAAAAGAAACTCAGTGCTACTTTTTTTTGAGATTTTTCACTAATCTTTCTACATATACTTTGTACAAGGACCCAGAAAAAACTTTCAAATTTCCCCCTTTTTGAACAGTTTTTCTTTCTCTGATGGACATACTTAATCATGTAACTGCTATGTGTCAGTCTCAAGTTCACTGCCAGGATAGTGACAGTTTCATTTCAAGCAAATAAAATAACATCGCAAATGAGTACTGCAGCTATATACACACACACACACACACACACACACACATATATATACACACACACATATATCTGTGTATATATATATATATATATATATTTACTTGTGTGTGTGAGTGTAAAACAAAAAACCTGCAAATGATAGCTTTAGAATTCACAAAGTCTGCCAATCTCCAAGAAAAATAGATTTCACTCTGTTATGCTGCCTCTGAAACTGGTCATTGGTATTTCTGTTTAAGAATCTCTAAAGGGGTCTTTACATTCAGAGCCTGAACTGAATTCTGAAAATATGGTGGGAGTTTGGTTCTGTTTAAAGAATTTCAGGCATCAATCAAAACAGGTTTTCTTTTCAAATTTAATACCTCTAATTCCATAAATTGGAGAAAAGGCTGGACTGATAAAATCTTTCTCAGCCCTCTCCAGCCACCAAGTAGAGAATGTGAAAACCTAGATATATTTTTCTCTGAAAAGTTAACATTATTACTGAGTAAGAAATCATTTAACAATTACATTTTGAAGGCCTCAAAAAGAGGAGAGAATCTACCTGCATAAATAGGATAGAAATCACAAGCGATTAAAATTTGGTCTTCCCCAGTTTCCTCACTCTTTTATAAAATGAGAACATCCATCTCATATGGTTGGGATGATCATTAAATGAATTAATTCATATACAGCCCTGAAAATAATGCCTGACATATAGTAAGCTCTCAACAGTAGTTAGCTATTAGTATGACTTTCCGATGGTTGCTGAGTTAGGATAATTCTGAGAAAGAAATAAGAGGAAAAGGGTAGATGTTTGGAATCTTATTTTAAAACATTTTAGTAGTATTCATATGTTAATATTTCCAGTTTCACATTTATGTTTTTACCAGTTCATCTCTTTGAAGGTCTTTTAAGATAAAGATTTCTTTCCCCTTTTCATTGAACAATCGCCGAGCTGCAGAAGGTAAATTTAAAATTTCAGTACACCTGTAGTAAGAGACACAAAAATTGACCTTGCAAGCAGAAAGCTTCCAGCAGAGAAGAGAGAAAACAAAAGAAATCAAGGGCCTGGGTCATTAATGACAACTCCCTTTACAGGACTGCATGTCAACAGCTAGGCTCTGGAGCCCATCAGCCCTTTTGAGTCTCATTCCCCTTTTCCAAATTGTGGGACATGGGCTTGCTTTCCTTAAACTCTCAAATCCTAAATTATTTACTTCCCAGGGTTGTTATGAGGCCAATGAGTTGACTTTGAAAAGTGCTTAGCACAATGCCAGGCATGATAGATAAATAGGTAGACATATCATTATTGGTTTTTCATTTCTCAATATGCTCCCACACTTTTCCATTTCCTTGCTCTTCCTTCTAACTAAAATACCTTCCTTGGCTTTTACTGTTGAAGTTCTACTCTGTCTCTAAAGCCTCTGAAGTCATATCTGTCACCAAGTGGTTTCTCATCTCCTCCCTCCAGAAGTGATCTTTATAGGCCTTAACTGCCTTTGAAATAGGATTTTTTTTTTTGGCCTGATTAAACTAATGTTTAATTACAGTGATTTTTTTCCCCCAAACAAGCACTGGGCCAACAAGATGAATGATACAGTTTCCCTGTTCCCTGAGGAGCTCCCTCTCTAGTCAGGGGGAGAGATAGGTCAGCAACCGAAGTGGAATATGAAGTAGTGGGTGCTGTTATAGGCCTGGCCAGGACCCTGTGAGAGCACAGAGGAAAAATAATGAATTCCTCCAGGGGAGCCCTCTCTAAGGAAGTAACATTTGGGTTGGGCCTTGACAGATAAACACACATTTGTCAAGAAGAATTAGGATTTAGAAAAGTTTCATAGGGCTAGAGCTGAGTGTATGAACAGGAAGAGGAGCCAAATGAAGCTGGTAAGGAAGAAGAAACTAATTGAAAGCACTTAGGATGATGCCAGATAATGAACTTGGCCTCTATCCCATAAACAGCCACTGAAGGTATCAGAGCAAAGGTGTGGTGATTTCAGATCTGCTTTTTAGAAAGTTAACTGTCAGAAAGGTGAAAGATATAGTCTGGCGGTGGGAGAGGCTGGAATCTATCTACCCAGTTAGGTTAGAAGTAAAGAGGTGGAATCGTGAGGAAGAGGAACTAGAGCTAAAGGAGAGTGACAGGGCATTTCCTAAAGAAAGATATTAAGGTGATCCTGCCATTGGAAGAAATAAATGGAAGATTCCTGCTAATATATTTTATATTAGAATGTACTGTCTATAGTAAATGAATTAGAAGTGACTTTATGCTTATGAGAAAGACTCAGCTGTATTAAGAATATTCCTTGATTTTATTTTTTTAGATGGGAAAAAGCAGTTGAGCAGAAATTAGGCCCTCCATTTCCCTGAGAGGTCTTAGAAGGACACAAGCAGTAGAAACTAAATTACTGCTTCTCAGGTCACAGCTCTGGAAGCTGATGGACCAATGAGGACCAGGCTGTTTCTCATTTGCAGGAGTTAGTGGGATAGGGGTAGGAAAGACTATCAAAGAATTAAGTCACAAGATTTGCCTCATTCTCTTTGGGTACTGCCCCCAAACCCAACTTAATTCCTTCTACTTTCCCCAAATCAATATCTTTACAGGTCCAAGCGATTTGAGCCTGACCGAAGAAGAGTTACCATCATCATTTTTGCTCCCACTCAAATTCCCTTAAAAGAATGTATCCTGTTTTAGAACAGCAAGTGGGAGATTAGAAGGAATGGGTGGTTGGTGAGTCTTTCTTCCTTCCTAGCCATAATAGTGCTGAATTTGATTGGCTCATGTAGGTGGGCTGAAAAGGATAGGGATAAGTTGTTTCCTCTGTGTTTCTCTAACTAGTTTACATGCCAGCCAACATAAATGGGAAGAGGAGAGAAAAGAATTGGCTCTTAAGTGCCTAATAAGGAATGTAGACTCTGGAATCAGATTGCCTGAGTTCAAATTCTAGCCCTCTCATGTACTGGCTGCACAAACTCAGAGAAATTACTAAACTTCTCTGAGCCTCATGTACCCCATCAGTAAAAGACTAATATAGTACTACTTTTCTAATAGGGATATTTTACAGATTAGGTGTGTGAATACCTGTAAAGGTCCTGGTACATAAAAATCAGCACTACATTGTTAGTATGGACCAAGCACCGCAAGCATTTCATGCCCACTCTCTCATTTAATTCTCATCGCATTTTTAAGAGGCCCATTTTAGTGATGAAGAAACTGAGCCTGATGATTAAAGTCCTTGCCCGAGATTACGTAACTAGTAAGTGGCACAGCTGAAATTCAAACCTAAATCTTTCTGGGTCTTTTACTACATCATATGGCCTCCTGAAAGGCATCACCATGAATAATAAGATACTAGATCTACAAAGTGAATAGACAAGCTGGGATTGAACAAGCAGCCCAGGATTTCTCTGTTACATGAAGGCAAAGGTATTAGGAATAAAGTTCTCTGACTCTCACACCAGGAATTAGGACAAGTAATCATGTGGACTGCTTGGATTTACAGAGAGTAAAGCAGAGTCTGGTGCTGGTTCCTGAGGACTGTATTTCCACACAACCCAGGATGCCGTTAGAGAAAAGGGCAGGGGGAGAAGGTAGGAGCTGGGTCTCCAGGTTCACAGATAGCTACAGCGCCACACTCATGGAGGCTTCCTTCCCCCAGTCACTGTGAGGACCCCTTCCCAGAAGTCCCACGCATCCTTCCAGTTCTTTAAAACAGTGACAAAATGTACATGAAGACATGAGGTATGTGCTTTCTTCTTTATCTTTTTGCTTTGTATCTCTATTTTTATATCTCTCTCATTTTCTCCCTCTCCATGTGGCCTTCCTGACAGCTGCCCCTCGCCAGGTTCTCTTTCCTTCTTGGTTATAGATAAAGTGATCCCTTGACCATTGTCACTTCTGTACATTTAAATACTGCCCCGTGTGGCTTTCTGTTTCAGTTTAAAAAAAACAAAAACAAAAACAAAAACAAAAAACTTTTTCTAATAAGTTAGGAGTTTCCTGAGAGCAAGAAACATCTTGCCCTTAAAAAAAAAAAAAATCTCCTGTAGAACATCCAAGACAGGTTGATGCACATGATATGAACACAACAGATACTGAAAATAATCAAATTCTTTCTTATATTCCTCTTAGCTCTTTATCCAACTCTCCTGTTTAATAAGGAGAAAACGAGGTTGAGAAATACAGTGCTTTGCTGAAGTTTTCCAGCTAGTTAATGGCAATCTTGAGATTAAAACCAATTCCCTTTACTCTTAATCTAATGGTCCTTCTAACATGCCGTGCTGCCCAACATTAGGAATCAACAAAAACATTCTATATCTATTGTTTTAAATGGGCTTGGAATGCTATTAGATTTTGGGCTTTGTAGATGGAAGAACCACAACAACAACAAGACTATCAAAACTGTCTGGGGTCAATTATTAAATAACTAAATATAGCATAATTTTCTTCAAATTCTCTAAGACTGCCTCTTCATATTTGACAAGACATATTTTGCAAAAAATTTTGTAACAGGTGTTCTACCTTGAACAGTTATCAAATTCTATGGGAATAATTGTTTTGGTAGGATTATGTTGATAAAAAGAAAAATTACTTTCATAAATAAGATACATGTTAGTGATATTTAAAAACTGGTTTAAAGTAGATAACACCCTGCCCTCAATTCGCATGTAAACCAAAGAAGTACTTTAAAACTATAAAATATAAAACACAGAAATATAATACATATTTACAGAGTTGGTAGTTCAGAAGCTAGAGAAAATTGTCCTAAAATTTGTATTAATTAGCATTGGTATCATGAACTCACATAGTTAAGGTATTTTACAGATTAAAAACTCCAGAATTATTATATTAACAACTGTTGTCTTATGTAGGCACATATGTATTTTGTGTTATGCACTGCACACAATCATTCAGGCATTTGAATGGAAAATACCATTGAATTAGGATAATAAATATTTACCTCTTCAAAAGTTGATGAAATTTAGCCTGGTTTGTTTCTGTTTCAGAATATTTAGTAGGATGATTTTTCATATCCTCTTTCATCTCAGTGTCAACATATCTGAAACAAACGATCCAAGATTTGACTGATATGTCAATATGTATTGCCAATTAACCTTCAACTTGTTTAAACATGTGAAAAAGTCATGAGGTTTTAATTTATCCTGATTTGCCCTAAAATAATCTGCTCTTCTTTTAAAAAACAGAATTTCAAAAACTATCACAAAAATTAAATTTCATGAACATTTATACTATGAGCAATTAATTTATATAAGAAAATAAATTTTCAACATTGTAATCCTCTTCTACTAATGCTGAGTACTCTGAAATGTGAATTAATCAAATTTGAAAACAAAACCAGAGAGATGACATTGATTTTGCCTGGGATGTTTTATCTATATATTGTTCATATTAATATGTTTTTAAATATATTGTAAATGATCAATCCAAACCTAAAAATTTTTAACTGAAAAATAATGATGATCATAGGAAAAGAATGCTTAATTGGAATATACATCTCTTCGATTTTTCAAGTTAGAAAACTATTCTGTATATTTTAAAATCTCCATGTTTTATTAAATGAAAGAAATAGCGGTCAAAAGGGTCATTGATTCACTCATTTATTAAAAATGGTAATCAGATAGATATTAATTAGTCAATCTTTAATTAATTAATTAATTCCATAAGCACTGATTTAGGGCCTATTATGTGCCCTGAATCAGCATTCCCCAACCTTTTTGGTACCAGGGACCAGTGCTCCTATGAGGATTAATGCCTGATGATCTGAGGTGTTGCTGAGGTGGTGATGCTAGTGTTGGGGAGCGGCTATAAATACAGCGGCTATAAATACAGGCTTTACTTGCTCACCCACAGCTCACCTCCTGCTGCAGGGTCCAGGTCCTAGCTGGCCACAGACGATACAGGTCTGCAGATGGGCGTGTTGGAGACCTCTGCCGTAAATCATATGGTAAGTAAAGTTACTTGATACTTGGTTGACCAAGATACACTGTTCCCTGACCATACCATAGCAGCCAGCACATATATGGATGAATAACACATTATCCTGGTTCTCTATCTCCTGGGTGGAGACATAAGCAGGTAACCACAGAGTGGTGGCACTGTGGTGGTGGAAAGCACACATGGTCAGAGCAAGGAAGTGCTTAATGCTACAGCTAACTCGGGGGAAGGATGGAAGTGTTGAATTCAGAGTCAACATCTAGAAGTCCAGATTCAAAGGCCATTCTCAAAAGACCTTTAATATTCAGGCAGATAGGAGGTATTGGGGAGTGGAGGGGATTTAGGAGTGAAAATTGAGGAGATTGTTGCTAGAAGATGGAGCTAGAGAAAAAGGTCATAAGAACTTTGAGTGAATCCAAGGATCATAATTTACTAATAACTTATGGAAATTATCTAAAATATAAAGGTTATTTTATGGCTTCAAATTGAGCCTTTCCTCTTAAAATTCACTAAAATATCACAGAATTCTCTGTTTAACTTACAATTTTGAGAGATGAAACTCACCTGTGACACAGAAATCACAATGGTCTTTATATGAATTTGACAACCACTATCAAGACTAAATGACGAGATCTTTTTACTCACTAAGATAATGATCAACTAAGTAACTAACAAATGTTATTTAATCTACCTCTGGCTTTGTACATGGAGGAATCAGCAACAACAATAACAGTAAATGCTTCTCAAACTGTCAAGAATGAATTATTAAATAACTAAAGGATGGCATACTATTAAAGCAGAATTTGGTTAAAATAGATCTTATTTCATCATCCTAGCCTGATTTTGCTTGTAAAGACACTAAATGGCCCAACCCTCTTTCTTCTTGTAATTATAAAGTTAATGCAAGTAATGTTCCCCTACATGTCACTACATTTATTTTCCTGGAAGAGAAGATATTTAACCTGGATATATTAAAAGTAGCACAGCAAGGCTTCCACTTTGCACAGTTCTGGGGTGCCATTCATATGGAATACAATGTAAACCGTGTCCTCTGCAGCTGGTCAACATAACTGCTCTGTAACATTAGCTAAAACTCTTTCCATTTAACCTTCCGTTACCAGTACTCACAAACTTACAGTTACAGGGGTGGAGGAGTAGGGGATGGGGAATGCTGTTTATAATCCTACAGAAAACTTTCTGAATCTGCTAAGAAAAATTAAATATTTAGTAGAATTTTAGCATCAAGCATATGCTGGTGTATTTAAATTATTTGGGAATAACTAATTTATGTAGTGAATAAAGTGAATATTTGATTAACCAGGACTTACTGTTCCATGAATACAGACAGCAGAGAGTTCACACATTCTCTGCAAGAATAGCTGTCCAATTTAACAAATCTCTTGAATTATATGTAGATTGCCTGATTGAACCCATTTTAAAACATTAATGAGAAAAGACAAAATCTGTATACAGTTTAGAGCCACAGTTAAAGATATAGAATAAAAATAAATAAATGTAGGAAGAGAAAAAAATTATTTAATTTTGGATGTTAAAGAAGTCATATACTACTCTAAGAGTATTGCCTTCACATTCTACATCTAGCAGAATGAGCTAATTATGAAATGTATGCGTCAAAGATTTCAATTTCAGGCTTGACTTTACTTTGAAGATTAATTTTTTACTTTATCATCTTTACAAGGCAGTTCAGTGGACAGCCGATTTTAATGTTACTCATTGTTCAGTGATGTATGAAGTATATTTAATCAATGTGAAGAAATATTATCAGCAGCCTCAAATATTCTAAACATCTCAAAAGGAAGGTCAAGAGGTAATATCACTGCTAATCATATGAGAAACAATATGTTTAACTCATTCTTTACATCAGAGTTTTGCACTGATCTATAATTCCTTTTGTCATAAAATATAATGAAAATATAGCAGGTGCTTTTTTCTCCAATGCTCGAGAAATACTGGCTGTTTGGGAAGATTTTATTATAATCTCATAACACAAGCTAAAGTGCAGACTGATGCTTTTCTAAGATGATAAACGTTTAAAATGTTATTCCAAGGCAAGGATATAAATTATGTGAAGTTATATTTGAGAACTATATTTATTTGTTACATATGCCAAAAATAGAAATGTAAATAGTTGTATAATAATAATTTAAATAAGGAATTATAAAATTATATTTAAGAAGCAATTTATGAGCTTAGTTATTTCAAAATACATTAATAAAACTCAAACAAAATATGCTAATTCAAAATACATTGACCAAAAAACTTTTTCACAACTGCTCATCTCTAACTCATTATTTTCTCCCATGCCTAGCCTAAATCAGAAGAGTTGAAATTAAGTTCCTGACATAGAAACTAAATGAATTTTAATATATTTTCATATCCGAATATCAACACAGAAGCCTTTAAAAAATAATAATAATAAGCATAGATTTCCTCGGGAAAACATCTGTAATGAAGAAGACAAAAATCTACAGAAATTAGAAAGTATATTAAATGAGAAATATGAACAAGTTGTTCTTACTGCATATTCCCTGCAGGTGAGACGTCTGGACTGATTACAGTAAGGGCTCTGTTTTTATTCTTGTCTCCATTCCGCAAAATTCTGAGTCTTACAGGGACACAATGCTCTGGTGTCTTACAGATGGGTTTCTTCAAGGAAGGACTGTTTGGAACAAGAAGTCCTTCTATTGGCCAATCAAATTCCTTCAGAAAGAAATGACAAAAAAAGTTTGTTAATTAATAAGAAGATATACTTTTAGATATAAAAATATGGAACACACTGCTTATATCTTTAATCTCACATTTATTCATCAAACATGTATTGGGTACCCAAGGTGTTCCAGACAATTCTAATTAATACTTTCTTTGAATAAATAGGAAGAATAGTAATTTTTTTATGTACGTAAAAACCTGTGTTATGTTACAACCTGGAAGATTTATTCCCTTTTAGAAAAACATCATTCTAGAAAAACAGAGCTTAATTAGCTTGGAATGTTTTTTGTTCATGTTGAAACATCTTTAATTAAGATGAAGGAAGGAAGAATGCATGAAAAGTGGTTTTACAAACTGAAATAATATTCTTAATTTTTATTTGGCAAAGACGAATATATTTGGGAGACACTCCAAAAAACATAGTGAGATGATAAAACTTAAATTTCGGATGTTTCATTTGTAGAATTCAGGTCATTTGTATCCACTCATTCATACATTCACTTACTTATTAATTCATGCATTATCCAAATATTTATTGTTTACTATATATCAGGCACAAAGCTAGATATGGGAAATTAAACTATAAACAAGATAGGATACGCTTCCTCAAGGAATTTCTAGTGGGTGCTCAGAAACTTAATTAGAAATAGACTGGCAATTGAATAGTGTAAGTATGATAGCAACAGGGCATGTATGAAGCGCGAAGGGACCACATAGGAAGACAGCCTAACTCAGAAATGCCATGTAACAGACCTGAAGCTTCAGTAGGAGTTTGTACAGTAAAGGAGGGATAAAAAGATGAGTCAGTAAGGATGGTTCCCAGGTCTGGGGCTTGGCCAACTGGTATTGCCATTCACAGAAAGACACAATGGCCTTTAGTTTTTTGAAGGGGAGTACATTTTTTTAAAAGCTAGTACAAAAGTATAATTTACTAACATATTCTCTTGAAAAATTTTTAGAATCTTATGACTCAGTATGATTATACTGAATAATCAAATAGTTCACAAAAATGTGTTTTAAATAAGTTATAAACAATATCTGAAAGTTATAAGGGTTAAATATTCTAAAACAGCATCTAATGATAACTCTAATTTGTAAGCTGAGTAATTAAGTAACATTAATTACATTCAATTCGGAGAAGAGCAGTACAAATAAATGTTTAAAAACATGAGTAAAGTGTTTTTCATGCAAATGTTTTTTTTTCTTTATATTTTTAATGTAACATTTGCTCAATAAATGTATTTAGAATAGTGGCACTCAATGAAGCTAACTTATCACTTTTCTAAATAAGCAAAATTTGAATTAATGAAGTTTTTGCTGTATCTCTGACCTTCACTGAGAACCTGTTCCCTGTATGGCATTTAAATTGCAAAGACAAGGCAATAAAGTGTTTATTTAGATGTGTGTCTATTATTATGATGGAGCAGTTTGTGGTCTCTTACTATTGTTATTGAGAAGAAATAGAAAAGTTTAGGAGAAACTCATTGTATATTTTCATTTGAAACTTTCCTATTGTATAAAGGTTTGCTTAATATAAAGGGTCATGGAGGAGTGGAATTGCATAACTTCTCTAAGACGTGCATTCAGGATTGATCTGTAACTTTTCCACAACAAAGATATTAAGCACTTCAGAGCAAATCAACATTTGCTCTAGTTTTAGACATAAATCATCATGAAGCAAGGGTTGGCTAGGTGGAAGCAGAGAGGAAAACAATCTTCTCATTAAAGAATTACTGCCACATTGAAGTCTTGGTATAAAATAGCTAATATTTTCCCCTTTCTTTCTTTCTGAACCTTGGAAGGGAAAAAAAGGCAAGAAAAAAGATTCTCCCTTAAGCTTAATCTGTTAGAACTATCAGTTCATAGAGTTAGGATATAGAACTAAGATTTGTTTTTCAATATCCCAACCATGCTATAATTCCGATCAACTTTCTGAATGTGCCATCTTAGCTTCTAGTTATTTTTAGATATTTTCACTTCCCAAATTTGTATCATGACAAGTGGTAATCACTGCAGATGGCTTTAGCACCATTGTAGCACTGCTGACCTCAGATGGCTTCCTTTCCTTCCAGTTAGATAAAGGAGGCCCAAAGTCTTCTCTTCTTAATATGAGACACTATAGAAACCCAATCCAAAGAGACGACAAATTATTGTGGGTTTCAAACTTTCCAAATGTATGAGCTATCATTGTCAGTTCTTCCTTAAGCTGCTTTAAACCTCATTCTAATGTTTAAGGGACTTTTACTTTTTGTCCTTTATAAAAACAGAGAAATATGGTGTCAGAATCATGAACAACAAAAACCATGGATTAAACTAACTGGAGATGTTTCCTCACCCTCCGTTTTCCCCTTGGAATTCTTATGTTCTCATTCATTTCTTTAAGTGTTTTCTCTGTGTTCATGCTATTCCATGGCACAGCTGCATTGTCAGGAGACCCTGATGGGCTGTGATGCTCCCGTACATTGAAAATTCTGCGTTTTATTTTTCACGCCTCTCTCATAACCAGAGGCAGCCTGTGCCTCTTTGGGAGTCCAGCTCTTAACCAATAACCTAAATATCTTAGTCAAATTGGTCTTCCTTCATCTATTTATTATTAATAAACTAACAGATTCTTCAATTTTCTCTCTTGGGCCTTCCTACACATCTTTTTCCCCCCTTTTTACTTATAGCTAATTATCATCATTCAGTAACAGATTAATAAAATGTGTACTTTTCACTTTCTTTTTTTAACAGGTACTCTTCAAATGGATATATTTTAATTTAGCAATTTAGAACTTTTAAACTCACTATCCAATAGCTCATTCTAAAACCTTAAGTCTCCTTAGACTCACTTTTTGCAATAATTTCAACCATTGTTCCTTACCATCAAGTGGTTAGTACAACTTCTCAATTTACAACTTTTCCCCCAGGAGGTGAGAAAATAACTTGAGTTGCTAGAAATTATTCCAGTAAATTTAATCATAGAACTAACCAAAATAATTCATTAATTTTGTGTTTTTAAAAGGTTTTGACATATTTCTAAAATACTGATATCCTAGGACACGCAAAAGGCTATTTTCTCATATAACACAGCATTGGTTGCCTTTTAGATTGAATAATATTTAACAGTGAGAAGAGCACAAAATCAGTTCTCAGAGCAGCTGTCACCCCTGAGAGATAATAGTTTGGTATCAGCAGAGTCTGAGTCACCACAAAAATAATTCCTATTGTCCATATTTCCCTAAATCCTCCCATGGTCTTCGTTCAATTTTAAAAGGTTCTTATCGTGGAACTAATAGGAGAATTTGAGTTACTATCACTATCACTCAGGATAGTGTTTCTGATACAATTTTCTTAGATTCAATGTTTTGACTTAATTTTCTGGAGCATTTAGATAACCAGCCTGGCTAACTTTCCTCGTACTGACCTTACGACAGAATGAACTGGCTCAACAAAAAGCCTGGATTTCTGGGACATCAACTCTTCCTGTGAGTTTCTTCTTTCTCTCCTTTTTGTCCTCTATTCATCAAGTCTGCCTTCTTCCTTTTCTGGTTCCTTCCTTTTAGGCACACAGCCTTTACTTCTTAAACTGTAAGCTCCATGAAGGTAAAGACCATGTCTACCTCCTTCCTTGCTCTATCTTCATTGCTTAAATACATAATAAATAATGATTAGATAAGTAGTAAATTTGGAAGATTAAATCTGGAGTAAATTTAATACATATGCTAACAGTGACCAAAGTGTTCAGAACCCACAGTAAGAATGTCACAAGTCTAGCTGCAGTTTATTTACATGGAGTCTTTCTGAGCAAAATATTAATTGCATTCAATAATACACCAACAAAAATGTTCTTTTTCCTAAAAAATAAATTATGTGGAAATGGAATTGTAAGAAAACATGATTCCTGCAGATAAGATGGTTTCAGACTTTAAATTAAACAGATCGCATTTAATCTGAATGAGAACTGGGTTCCCTGCTTGGTATGTATACTTCTCTTCCTCAAATATTTCAAGAGATGACAGAACTCTTGGGCTCAGTCATTTTGAATTGCATGGTTAATTTGTCTCACTTTGGCTAATTTAGTGCCTTAGTCCTTTCCTTTTGGTTTACACGTGAGGGCCAGAGATTTTTTGACCCCTTATTTGCTCTGCCAAAAAGCTACTATTCTTTTTGAATGGCTAGAGAGCTTTGAAATAGTCCAATTTCATCCCTATAATCATTTGTCAAATCCCAGACTACAAGCAAAACTTTTATAGTTTTAAAGGTAAATGTTAAAAGAACCAACTTAATTTGTTTACTAATGTAATTACCATGCATCACTTAAAACAATCAATTAATTAACTGAATTATTTTACTTGTAAACCAAGGTTTAAAAACACAATCTATGAAATTCACAATAATTATAATATTCTCTATTTCTTTACGTAAGAAAGTACACTACTTATGAGGCATCTCTGTCCACCCCTCATCCCATTAGGTGGGTGGGAAACTTTATATTCCAATTAGAGGTGTTCCAGGTGCTGCTCATTTGGAAAAGCCTTTTTGTTTCCTTTTTTTAGCTCTCTACTTTTGGATACATATTCAATCAAATAGAAGGTTCAAACTTATCAGAATTATTATTTTCTTTCAAGGGTATACCCTACCTTTCCCCTTCCTCAATGTGGTTTTAGGTATAAGTGAAAGTTCAATAAACCTTACACCATTGGGAAAAGGGGTCCATAATCTATATGTGGGTACTTGTCCTTGGTTCTCAGAGGCCTCCTAAGGATGTACCTCTTGTCCTGTTTGGCTACTGGGCAACCTGCTGGCACCTGCTCACCACCAGTTGAGAAAACCCTGTTCCCTGGATTTTAGCCACTGCCCTTCTCAAATCTCTAAAAATTTACAATTAGCATAATTCATGTTCATTTTTCTTTGCAGATTTTTTGGTCTGATGGGGGAGCCTACTGGTCTCTCTGTGTCACCCATCCGCAATGGGTTCCATGCTGGCTCAGTGCTGCAAACACAGTCCAAGAGACATAATTCATCTGGCCATTGCCTCAGGCTACCCAACCCACAGTCTCTGGCATTTCGAGGAACTCCTTTCTCTCTCAACAAAACTCAGCTTTCTAAACTGTTGCTTCGCTACAGTCTAAAACTAAGGGCTTCTTTGGGGTTCTAAGCAATAACTTCTTAGTTTCAGACCCCATCTGTCTTTCTAAAGCACTGAGATTCATTGATTCAAACAGTGAGCAGACAGGGAATTGTAACTACGGGGGAATTTTTAAAATACTTGATTGAGATAGGAAAATATGGCAACTAAAAATAATCTAAGTAAAATATTTTTAAAAAATCTTTTAGAATGTATCATTGGCCTAGCAATAAAGCAATAAAGCAAGATATATTAGAGATCCGGAGAGGTAAACAGAGTGTTGAAACCTGATTTTATCCTGACGGAATGTTCCAAACTCTAATGTACTTCTGCTTTCAAGGTCTTTCAGGGAAAGGAGACATGAAGGAAATTTCAGGGCACAGCCAAGGTGGGAAGTCTAACATAAGATCCTCTCCCCTCATAAAATAAGAATCACAACAGGTTAAATATCAAACCATAAAAGGTCTAAAAAGGCAAACTAGAGAGAATACCTCTCTAGGTGGTTGAAAGTAAAATAGACCATCTCAAACATTTTCTCTGTATGAAAGAGAAAAATAATCTTCATATCACACAGTGACCCTCTCTTGAGTAATAAAGACATTAGATAAAGAGAACGAGAAAACAATAATCCAAAAGAAAAATGCTTTCATACGAAAGTATGAAAGAGAGGTTAAAAGACATGGAGGTCAAAATGAGAAGATTTAGCATACACAAAATCAGTTTTCTATTTTACAAATGGAGTGAGAGAATATAGGAGAGATAATATATGAAGAGATAATGGGTGATAATTTTCCAGAAATGTTGCAAGGTATCAGTTCACAGATTCAAGAACCCCAAGCAGGAAAAATAAAAAGAAATCCTCTGTCAAACATATTTTGGTGAAACTAAAGAATACCAAAGAAAAGATTTTAAAATCAATCAAGGAGAAAAGACAGATTACCTTCAAAGGAATAACATTTAGAATGATAGCTGACTCCAGTCACAACAATGAAAGCTAGAAAAGTCAGCGATGATATCTTCAGTTTGCTAAGTAAAACTACCTTACACAAATGAGGGCAAAATAAATATATTTTCAGATAAGTAAAAACTGAGTTTGCTACCAATAACTAAAAGAAGGC
The DNA here is from genome assembly GCA_003508835.1 of Eonycteris spelaea. Taxonomy (NCBI): domain Eukaryota; kingdom Metazoa; phylum Chordata; class Mammalia; order Chiroptera; family Pteropodidae; genus Eonycteris; species Eonycteris spelaea. Next base: position 10,991,750 of record PUFA01000007.1, read on the forward strand.
CATATGAGGCAAAAGGGAAGTAACCCCAGTTGGAAGGATTGGGGTATAAGAGGGATTTATAAGAAGAAAAAAAAAAACTTACAAGTAAGTCTAAATAAATATTAACTGCAAACAACAATGTTAATATATTGTGGAAATTTTTTAAAAGATAAAATTAAAATACATGACAATAATAGTATATGTCACAAACTGAATAACTGAAGTTAAAGTATTCTAATGTTCTCAGTATTTGAGAGAAGAGCATAATATATTTGTTAACTTTAGATTTTTATCATTTACATACATGAGCTAAAATGTTCAGAGTAATAACAGTAAGAACCAAAAAAAATGAAAACAGGGGACATAATTTTCTAACTAGTAGATGAGAAAAATAGGAGAAAAAATCAATCTAAAAAATATAAAAATGAAGAAAAAAATGAAACAGAAAAAGCAGAACAAATAAAAAGCAAATAATCTAAATATATCTATTATTACAAAAAATAAGAAAAAACCAAATTGTTATTTAGAGATAAAGATTGTCAAACCATTTTTTAAAATTAATATGCTGATTATTGGAGGACCCTTGAACAGAAGAATATACAAATATAGAAAGTAGAAAAATAGAAGATATAGTAGGCAAACAACCAAAAAAACTGAAATATCGCTATTAGTATTAGATAATTGAGAACTTTATAGTGCTAGACAGTCTACCTAACAATAAAAATTTCAATTCACCAGGGAAACGTAATATTTCTGAATATGTGTGTGTCTGTGAAGTAAAAATCAAAATATATAAAGTAAAATTTGGTAGACTACAAGAAAAAATAGATAAATTCATCTTCATAATGGAAGACTTAAATGCATCTTTCTAAGTAATTGATAGAACAAAGAATTAATTGATATCTTGTACCTAGCAAGAGCAATTCAAAAGCTTCATGGACATTTTATAAACACTGACCACATGCTGCGCCTTAAAATAAATCTCACAAACCACATCTGATACTAAGAGATACAACCTCATTAAGTTGGCCACTGGGAAGGACCGGCCACATGTAGGTAAGCTTATTCCAGAGAGGATTTTCAACTCTAGAATGTTTCCATTGGCCTGGCTTACTGGTCCCTGAATGCTTTATGGCCCACCTAAAACGAAATAAAAGACAAAAAAAATTTAGCAAGGTTTAATATCACTTCAAAATATTGATTGAATGCTTATGAACTGGGCAAAGAATTACAAACTCAAATCTGATAATTACTGTGTATTAGAGACACAAATAAAAGTAACATTAAAATGAAATAATACATTTTTTAAATCAGAAAAAAATTAAAATGTTATAAGTGACAGTGGAATTTGAGAGAAAAAGCAAATTAGAGTAAGTCATTTTTATAATAAAAAATGACAGAAATAACAATACCCACATAGAAAAAAGTTTAGCTAAACTTTTTAGACATTCAAAGAAAAACAAACACGGACAACAGATTGAAATCCACCAGGTAAATTTTTTAAAGTAGCAAATAAGGTCATAAAATATCTGAATGCTTTAAATAATAAATGTAAATATGACCATTTGTTTATACACATTGTATTCTGACAAAAGAAAATATGTCTTTCTCAACAATTCTTGGAGCATTTCTAATATTTGCCACATACTAACAAAGTAAACTTCAATTTTAAAGTTAAAATTGAACAAGACACTCTTTGTGGCAAATGACAGAAGAAAACTAGAAATAAATGAAAGTTTAAAATCTCGAGATAATTTTGAAAACATATTCTCTCTTCCAAAATTCTATTATATCAGATGGGGGCGGGGGAAGATAACATAATCAATACCTATTTAGAAAGTAACAAAAATAACAATCATGAAAACTTAAAGGATACATCTAGAATTATAGTCAAAGGTAAATTCATAATGTTAAGTGCTTGTTTATTAAGAGCTAAGTAGAGAAAATAAATTAATAAAGCATTCAACTCAATAATTTATTTTAAATCTATTTATATATAATCTTTCCATGGAAAACGGATGAAAGAAAATAATAAAGATTTAACTAGAAATAAATAACTAAAAAAAAATCAGTAGAATGGTTCAAAAAAATATTTTGAAGTAAATAAAATAGCAAATCTTTTGCATATAAATCTAGATTAATAAAAATAAAATATAAATCAAACAGGAAGAGTCAGTTAAATATTTAGCATAGAGAAGACTAAAAGGGTATATTATACACGAAAACCTCATAGATTTGAAAAAAAGAAGAAAACATGCTCTCACTCGTGTAACTTCACAGGTCATGGAACAGATCATTTTCATGCTATATAAAATATTCTAAAACAGAGTTCATTCCATGAAGGGGAGATAAGCTTCATAATAAAGTCAGTTACTGGTAATTGAAGAAATAATACAGCAATTTTACTTAAAATGAAAGATGCGAAATTCCTAAATCAAAATTAGCCAAAATAATTGAACCTTATGGCAAGAGAATAATCACTATAGCTAAGTAATACTGAGCCTAGAAATAAAATGCTGGACACTTATTAATATAATAAATCACCGATTAATAAATGAGAATACAGGAGCAGCCCATCTCTCATAATTTTCCAGCACACATGATGGTCATCTGAGCCTGAAAATTTTCTGAGATTGCCCAGCCCTATCAGAACAACCTGTAGTATTCAACCTTATGTTCAAGGGCCCAGGATTCCCATGAGCTGGCTGAGAATTCTTGGGGCCTGGACATCGAGGGGTCGTGGTGGCAGGGGAGACCTGTCTTTTACAACAACATAGAACCTGTCGTGCTGCTACTGTGGAGCTGTGTGCGCTCGGACCAAATGCCAACACTTTTGCCTGTACTTAGATCCTTATCCTCTCTCACCTAGGACTTTGTTCCTACTCTGAAGTACCAATTTTCCTGCCATTCTGGGTCATTCCATCTGCATAATGTCTGACAACTTGTTATCTTAAAAAACAAAACAAAACAAAACAAAATAAAACACTTTTTTATACCCCACATTCACCTCCAGTTATTGTCGTACTTCTTTGTGTCCTTTTACAGCAAATTCTTAAAAGACTCATCTGCTCTTTTTCTCCTCCCCCCCCTTTTTTTAAAAACCAATTCCAATTAGATTTTCATCTCTGAAACTCCAGTGAAACTGCCCCATCAGGTTTAAACATTAGTGAAACCAAAGGTCATTTCTTCAAACATAACTGAACTAACAGCAGTATCTAACAAATGATCATTCTCTCCTTCTTAAAACACTTTCTTTACTGTACGTGACTTCACTTGACTTCCATGACATTAGATTCTCCTTTTCTTTTTCCCTATGTTAGTAGCCAAAATTCTATCTTCTCTTGTGTACCAGAGAGTCTGAAATAAATGTTATAAAAATCCAGGGGCTGCCATGCCAATCAGGTCTGTAGATGTCCCTTGGTCTGACGCATGTAGAGACATTACTGTAAGGTAAAGGACAGGTTGTTGATGAAGAGATTCATTCTTCTGGTTGCAGAGTCTATGGAACTTCAACCCATCAGGGTGTCTTTAATAGGAGCTGGTCAAGTTCAACTTACACTGTGAATAAACAATTCACATAGAGCAAAGTCCATTAGACTGCAGAGTTCCAGCACAGCATGAGCTTTTATATAAAAGCAACAGATCTCTAAATAGTCTGTTTGATAAATGAAGAGCTGACAGACCCTAAACTGTCATGGCACTAGCAGGCCTAGCTATAATGACTGTACATGTGCATAACATAAATTAGAACTTCTCAGCATCAGTAAGGACTCTTGGAATCTTAATTCCAGGAAGCCAGCACTAGGTGGAGACAGTGATTCATGCAATGCTTGCAGCAGCCTGCTCCCTGAGAACTTATTTCTACTTAGTATTTTCCATTCTTCTCTTTAGTGTGGAAAAGGGTGTTGTTAAACAATTGGTATAAAACAAAATATTTCAGGCTTTTGAAGGACTTACTTGAAAACACATATATAAACAACACCCTACAAGGTAGTCAAATAAGATTCAAAGGCAAGTTTATTTATTTAAAATAATGTCTTTATTAGCCCTGCCTTTCCATTAAAGGAAAAATTCTACTTATGATATTTCATGAGTATCTACCCCCATGGATAGGAGTATGACAAAAATTAAAATACCCTCCTGGATATATCTGAACCTAAAAGATCAAAAATTAGGATCATTCTTTAATATTTTGGTTGACAGACATCTCCTCCCTCAAAAACTAAGTCCGGTATAAATCACATCAGTTTCAGTTGATCAGTGGCGTCGTGGCTCCATCAGAATGATCTATTCAATTAATCTTATAAATAATAGGAAACAGAAACACTTTAGATAATATTTTGGAGTCCAGTGCCTTTGATGGAAACAGCACTGTGGCAGGCTATAAGTAATTGTAAGACTGTACACACCGTGACTGAAAGGTATTATTTTGTACTCTTAGAAACCAATAGTAAAATAAAAACAAACCTAAATGTGTCCCAGTTGAAGAGGAATAGTCTTTTTTTCATATTCTATCAGGTCACAATTATGGTCAACAATGTAATGAACATAGTAATAAAATGATATAATATATAATTAGGATCTGATACAGTAAATTATAAATACTCTGGCAAATTTCCATTTAAATCATCAGTGTCTAACAAACATGCAGGTAAAAATTATCAGATTCATAATCCACAGCTATCAAAGAAACTTTTTGCTTTACGCTACAACCTACTTATTTATTTAACTGGTCACTTTAGACCACTTAGAATTTAGACCACTTCAAATAGAATTAGACATTTAAAATTTATCCATAATTAATTTAAAACTGCATGGTTCCTCAGAAACAGTAAAAGCACGTTATTCACACAGAATAATAACACTTTCCATATATTGATTTTGACAGAAATCAGTTTATAAGACTACCTTTTAGTATCCCATCTCTGAAAAAGGAAAATAGGAGAAATGGGTCAATTGCAAAAAATAACAATAATATAATAACTACCTACTTCAATGGGATTTAATAATAGTTCAAGAAATCCCCATGGATTTAAACTGTTCTGAAGCTTTCTGAAGGTCTAGTCCTCTAGACAGGGAAGAAATCATCCCAAATCAGGAAGCACATGCACGCATGCAGGCTAATCCAGGTAATCCAGGCCCATTAAATATCACTCTCTAGTCCTTTACCAGTACATGTGTATGAAATATTTGAAGTTACATTTATTTTGCAATTTACACTAACTATTAAAGGTAAATTTAATACTTCATGTAAATAATTATTTTCAAGATTTAAACTTAAATAACTTTACCCTAGCAGGAACGAGGCACTGCAGAATTCAGTATTATTAATTTACAAGCCAAAATTCACAAAGATCAAGCAACTTTTGAATATTAAACATTATTCAACTTTATTCCTGGGCATTTTGTACAAACTAAAAAATACATTTAGAATTTGTTCTTCTGTCATATATGTTTCCGGTGCCCTATCTCTTTACATTATTCTGATAACTAGCAAAATACTTAAGACAGAGACTAGATTTTAATGGTAACTAAAGGATAAAAGGGAGAACTCTATGATCATGTTTCCATCTTATATAACGAGGAAATTCTGAGAATGAGAAATCATTCCAACAATTACACTGAGAAGAATTTTTATTCCATGATAGTTTCCCTGGTTTTATATTATATCCCTCTCAATTGAAGATCATCAATTAAACCTATTAACACAATTCAGTTATTTTTAAAAGATCAATTATGAGATATAGTGGAAACCTATAGTACATTAATGTAATTACCAACAATATGTCTGTAGTCTGTCTAGAAAAATAAACAGGTATTCAGATGAATATAAAGTCACACTGACATCTCTTGCAACTTTGCTTTTTAAAACAAGTATTTGACCTACTCTATTTTGTTTTGCTTTTCTAGCTGGTTGAGCTTCCTGGTTATTTAGATGCTGGGTACATAGACATAATCTATATTCAGCACTAAAACACTATCATTGTCTCTCACAGAGAGTTTCATACCTGTGTGAAAGCAAAGCTCTCTTTCCAACTACAGTAAAATCTCCCTCAAGTGCAAGATTTGTAAATTTTAAAAAAATCCTTCCTTCAACAATAATTGCTCATGGTTGAACTCCTTTTGATCTTTGAGTTCCTGAATCTGTTTATCACCTATCTGGGCCTGATAGGATAGCTTGGTATCTCAGAACTTTGGGGGATCCAGTACCTGAAGATTCTGTATCATTTTTTGTGCAAATAAGGCATCTGTGAGTACCTGCTCTCTCTCCCCAGCACTATGCTAGACACTACAAGGAATCTAAAAGAAGTTAGAGAGGGCTTCTGCTCTCAGGAAGATTATAGCATTTTAGGAAGAAGCAAAAGTTATATACCTAGGAAAGTTTCTGAAAACAACACAAGACAATAGTAATAGAAAAAAAGCACTAGAAAAAGAATAAATATTAACAGGAAGTTCACAAATGTAATCAAATTTCAGCAAGAATCTTTTGCCTAAACTTGATCTTGGGATGCATCACCCAATACATCTTCACATTTATGCTGCTTGGTGCCAGGGATCCAAGGCTGGGAATGTGAAGATACTGTTTTTTGATCGGCTGTTGATTGAATCCGTGGATGTGAAATCTGCAGATGTAAAAGACTGACTGTATTTATTGGAGAAAAAAAAATCCATGTATAAGTAGGCCTGCTAATTCAAACCCATATTGTTTAAGGGTCGACTGTACTTTCTTAGGCTAGAAATTTAGAAACGTAATTCTAAGTCAAAGAACATTAACATTTAAAATTCTTGATGCATACTGCTATATTGTTTTCTAAAGAGGTGGTGTATAAATAAATAAACAGATAGATAGATGATAGATGATAGATAGATAGATAGATAGATAGATGATAGATAGATAATAGATAGATAGATGCTGTTGACCAGAATTCTTTTTACGAAAAAGCCATTAGGACACTACCTATATTTGGGCTATAGTGTTTAAAATTTTAAGCACTGATTTGGAAAATGATTAAAATTAAAATAAATTCTCTAACAGTTATTTGAGAGTCCACACAAATTTAGGTGATCTGCCTTTTATGACATGGACCTGAAGACTTAGTGAGATCTTCGCAGACCTGTCTGGATTCAGTGCTTCTGTATACTGGAACCTTTTTAAACAACCACCGTTTTAAGATGTAACCAACAACTGTTTGTTTACTTTTCTATTCCCTTTACAAAGCTGAGGGTCTGTGAAGACAGGGATCCTGACAATCTTGTGTGTGGTTGCATCCCCAGAGTCCAGCACAGTGTCTGAAACATAAGAGACATGGGAGACACTGGATAATATTTCCCATATAAATGGGAGAGCAAAGCTTAGTGGGGACAGTCATCTAGTTCGGAGTTCAGAGACTCCAAAATTAGAGTTCCCACCCCTATATTTGCAGGTAATTCATTCCTTACAATCTTTTAAAATACAAGCATAGTCATCAAGAGCCGACATATACTACATATAGATAACCCTGTGTTAGGTATTGTGGGATTTAAAAAAGAGTATAGAAATGTAATGTTTGACCTTCCTATTTGGATGAAAAGACAGGATATACATAGGACAGGATATGCACAGTGAAATATGACACAACACAGGTATGCTGTCCACTATGGTAGCCATCAGCCACATGGGCTCTTTAAATGTAAAGTTGAATGAGCTAAAACAAAAGAAAAGAAAAAACATATTCCTCAGTCTCACTAGACACATCTGAAGTGCTCAACAGCACAGCACTGCAACACAGCATAAGAGAAAGTAATAAGACGAGAGAAGCAGATAATGTGTCAGAAGTTGAAAGTGCGGGGAGGTCAACGGGGGACAAACAATTTGAACTGACTCCGCAGGATATAACAGTTCGTGAGCTGAAGAAAAGCAAAAGAATTTTGTTGGGAATTTAAAGAATGATTTAAGAAGCGAGTGCATTAGGAATACCTCTGCCATATAAATGGCCTCGATTGCCTAAATGGGTCTATATTTGACTACTTTATGACTCAAATGTAATCACTCATAAAAGGCCTTCACTAATGACTCCTCACTCTCACAATTTATCATGTTTTCTAAGTGGCAAATGTTTAAATGTTAGCTCTCCACATGGAAGTGTGTTAAGGGATCTCTGTGGGCCAATGCTATCTGTAAACTCAACTGATCCCTCTTTTCCTCCTACTCCCTCTCATCTCCCCTTTCCTTCCAACCCATCACTATGGCTGCTGTAAGGTCACGGCGTGGCCTCGGTGTTCTGGGTCTGGGCTTGTGGGCTCCATCCAAGTCACTGTGGATAAGCACCTGACTCTTAGACACTTTCCAAATTAGGCCATCGTAGCTGTACTGAAATCCAGGTATTTATTAGTAGGGCTAGCTGACTCACCCAGATATACTCAAATAACTGATGGGAAGTACATACATTTTACACTTTCAAACTACCCTGTAGACGTGGTGAAATACTAAGAGCGCATGCTGAGGGAGGGTCCAAAACATCTTGCTAACTGCTTTTTGATGTTTTCTTTCTCATTACTCTGACCAAGGGAGGATAGGGAACACCTCTTTTACCAGCCTTCAGGTCTAGATGGTTCTTCTCTTGAATATGGAAAGAATTTATGGGTTACTTAATTTATTATTTCTTAATAAGAAAAGTGAGGCTCCAAAAGACTTATGTTGCTGATTATAGGAAAAGCTTATAGTAAATTTAGACTCCTACAGCTCAGTGAATCACACAACCCACATGGGAAAATATCTCTTCAGACATGAGCCTTGAATGCCCAAGTAACCTAGTTTGTGCAGTAATTTTAACAATTCAATTCAAGTATGACTGACATAACGGAGGTGCCCAACAAATGTGTATTGAGTAAACTGTTAAAGTCAGGATGTAAGATGGTCCTGTTTTTGTCACAGAAAAAGTGAGTTTTCTCTGATAGTTAAGAAGCAACAGCAACTTCCTATAGACTGAGCCTCTCAAAATGGTCCTTTATATTTTTCTTCTAATGAAGTACATTATACAAAGGAAACTCTTAATAAACACACATGTGAACAATTCTACATTTGTCACAGTGTGATACTGTGAATAGCATAAAATTCAGTGTATAAGAAATGAGTCTATTTCACTAGACTGTGAGTTTCATGGGGATTTTGTCTTGTGTTTCAGGGTATCTGCAGTGCCTAGAACAGCAGCTGCCACAGAGCCTGAACTAAATAAACAGCTGTAAAAGACAGTACCAATCACAGACCTGGGCAACCAGGGTCCCTGCTCTGGGCCTCACTTTTGCCTTCTACATGCTTCACGCAATGGGCAAGGAGTCTATGGAGCCAAGGAGAGTAGTCTACCTGGAGTCCATGTGCCTTCTCTCCACTCAGTTCTCTCAGACCTCAGATTCCCTGGCCAAACAGCCCCAAACCTGTTTCCAGAGTCTGGAACAGCCTCCTCCCCAATTCCATCCTAATTGCAAATCATGTTACTGGTATGCAGCCCCCAGTACTGAAGGATGGCCAAGAGACAGCTCTGTCTGGGGTAGGACAGAGATTGGACATGGGAGCTTTTGTGGCCACCTGTACATTTTGGATACACCTGGGACTGTGAAGAGGAGGTAGGCAGGGCATCGGCATTTGTGCTTTTATCCTAACCCTGCACATGTTAAAGGAGGCTTGGTTGAAAAAATGAATGGGTGGATAGATGCATGGATAGATAGGTGAATGAAAACAATGCCCTTACATGAATCGATGAATACATGTGGGAAAGAGAAATGAATGCGGACACATGGGCTTTCCCAAATATTCTGACAACAACCAGTTCTGTCATGCTGAACGAGGACCTCTTTTCGTGCCTTTAATGATTCATCTCAATAACAACAACATTGTCCAGAAAAATGATGACTGTCTAAGAGATATCTTAAAGTTGCCAAAAATGAAGTTCTTTAACTTTTAGCCTAAAGTGACATAAAATGTCAATTTTTAAGATAAAGTTCCCAATTAAATAAAATATTAAAATGTGTCACTCAACATATGTTCACTTGGAATCAAAACAGGTTCAAGCTTCAATTATAAAAAGTCAAATTGACAAAAATAAAACACTTCGTCTTGTCAGGACTCTACCTGGCAGAGAAATGGCACCCAGAAGTGCCCACCAGGAATTTGTCAACAGAGCAGAGTGGATGAGAGCAAGCAATCTGATGCCGGACCCGGGGATTAAATCTTGGCTTCACTTCACTTTTGAGATAATGAGATCCCTACTTTGAAGGACTGTTATAAAGATTAAACACATCACTATTTGTAAAGGAACAGAACGAGGTCCAGCTCTTGGCTGGCACTTGGAAGACCGACTTTCAGAGTTAAATGTTATGCTATTGTTAAATTATACAAATGGTGTGTAACCCACAGTGTTAGCTATTCTTACGATATGCCAAATTGAATTTAATTTCAAAATCAGGCACGGTCTCTAAGTGTTGTTCCATTTAAATTCTAAATGCTATTCTCTAAGCTAACCACAAAGCCACTCTGGTAATAACAGTAGATTTCAACCATCTCAAAATATTTTTAGTGTGTTGCCATGATCGATTTGGTTGATATAACATTCATTCAATGGGAGTTTTGTAAGTCAGCAGATGGAAAAGCTGTGTTTTAACTTTGTCTTCCCCGGCTGGTGAAGATGTGTTCAACACTTCGATCACTTAAAATCCATGCAAAAGTTATAGAATAATAAGAAAGAACCTAATCTCCATCTGTGTTGGAATGCGCGTGCCGTGCAAACTTCACTCTGAGAATACCAGAGCAGCTGGGACATTAGAGCCAACAAGAGCAACCCAGAAACAAAGAGAGATGGAGTGTGGAAACAACAAGGACATAACAGTAATGGCTTTCACCCATCTTTCAGAGTGAAAAACATCGCTTATACCTGTTTTTATGAAAATTTTAGGATTGCATTATTTTCCTTAAAATAGCTAAACTGAAATTCTTAATCTAAAACATTCACAAAAATTAAACTCACGCATGTTAATGTTGCAGTTATGTTAAAGGCAATCCAAAGAATTTTCTTTTTTTTGGACCTCACTAATAATGTTTCTTTTCCCTGTTATTAGTATTGCTGTTGTTTCTCTCAAAGCATTTTTCATTACGAAGATACTTTACAACTTCTTCAAAGGTAAGTTAAAGTTATATGTCTCTGAACAAAAACCTTCAGATCTTAACATTACAACATTAATGGGATCTAGGAATATATTCTCAGAAGTGTTAGCAGTACAATGGAATTAAGTTAATTCACAATATCCACCAAACTTCATAACACTGACTCTTTTCACACAAGTCAGACTGATTTGAAAGATAAGCATTTGTTAGGAAATTAATAGCAACATTCTTTTGTTTTTTTTATGCAGCTTTAAGACTGAAGGAGCCTTAGGAATTAATTGCAGGCTTCTAATAAACACAATGATGTAATGACGTATTTCACATTACTGGTTTATGTTTGATTCCAAATAAATTGCAGATTTTTTTCTGCTGTGATACTAAAACAATTACCATTTTGCAAAAAGGATAATTAATCTGCAATTTTTTCACATTAGATCATATATCTCTAAAGAGTGCCCACGGATTTGATAGTCTTCAGCTGCTGTGTATTTATTTTTCATTTTTTCTACTGATGTACCGCCCCGTCAGTGCTGACATTTAAATGAGTGAGTATTCAACACAAATGTGATCATTTGTACAGCATCCAATGCGGCCCCATACTGAGATGATTGCTTCTGGGAGCCATCCACGGGTTCTCAAATAGGGGGAAAAAGCCAGGCAAAATTTTATCAATTTACATTTTTCTGTGATTAATTTTTATGCAAATAAGGGCCCGACCGTGCTCCCATCTCACCTGAATCATTCGGATCATCAAAGACAAATTGAGCATCACTTATTTAAAAAATAGGCTTTAAACTACTCTACAGCTGTGTTGGAAAATGCTAAGAGCAGGGCATGAACTTCTCTAATATAACAGGAATAGATAAGAAAATGCCTTTTATGTGCATTTTATACACAATGCCATAAACATGGAACTTAACAAAAAAAAAAAACATTGCCTTTCTTTTGAATATTCTCTAGTCTTTTTAAATATTCAGCAATGGAAATGACAGTGTATGAAGCAACATTTCCCCAATTTCCGAATGCATAATCAGAAGAGTTTCCCATTAAGCAAGATATACTGAGTGTTACATGTTTCTGCCAACTTTCTATTGCTTCTGGATGAAAGTGTCTAAATAAAGTAAATATACAGGGAAAACAAAACGTTCCAGAATTAAACGACTGATCTTAGTTTGCGGTTAGCTGGTTTGTATTGCCAGTATTATGTTGCATAAAACTGAACAGCACTTTTGAGTTAATACAATCTATTTCTAATTCACCAAACTTTCTCTAAAATAATAAATTATTTAGTTTGCATCTTGGGGTTCATTAGAAATTATAATAATCATATTGGATTTTTTAAAATAATAACATTCTTTAGATTTATGAGCTACAAATAAAGATGTTTTCTATGATATCTGGAATCAAGCTAACAGTACAATTTATATAAATAGTCATAGTTTTCAAATGCTACCTAAGCAGTAACTCAATTTGCTGTTTTTTAGGAAAAGCTGTATTTTCTCACATGGTATCTTTTTAAAGTATGCTTAGAGTTTTATATACCTGACTCAGTTATCAAAATCTTCCCAGATGTCTCTCTCATGAAAATAATCGACAGAGCAGAAATAAATTGTTGACAATTCTCTGAGAATGGAAACAGACCACAGGGGGTAAAAATCTGGTTATCTGAATGGGGCGATATAATCGAAGGTTCAGCTAAGCTAAGGGAATTTCAACATAAACAATGCTCTTATTTCCAAGAACGGATTCACCTTTATATACAATAGTGGAGGAATGCCAATCCTTTCCTTACTGCTGTGAGAAAAGTGCTGGACAGGAACAAGATTAGAATCTTAAAAGCTATCCTGGGGAGCTAAATTACTGTGCAGCATACAGGTGAGGAGGTAAAAAGAGCAAAAATAAATGGAGTTTATTCCATGGTTTTTAGAGTTTATTTCACGAAAACAGAAATAAAGATATCTAAATCCGTAGTTACAGTCACTCCACGTGAGACAACTCTGTGTGTGTGTGCGCATGTGTGCGTATGGAACTGTGTCATGGGCCTCCTCTCTCCCTTACCAACAAAAATATGCCATTCAGCACCATATTCCACACACGAAAAAAAAGGATCCCTATTTATATTCTCATTATCTGACTCCAAAAATAACCTGGGAGAAACAGGTGTTTATCTAACAAAAATTCATTAATTTTACCCTGGTGAGCAATTGATGAGAAATAGGAGAAAAAGCAGATTCCGATAACTCGTTGCACATACATATCTGTCTAGTCTAATCTTTGGGTGAGCTGGTTTAAACCGGCCAACACAGAATGTCATTTGTTGTGATTCAATCAGAAGTGAAGCAATTCACATAGTTCATACCCTGGACATTTCATATTCTCAAACAAAGGTGGGCATAAAGCAATGCAATCCCCAGGGATTTATAAACTCTACTCCTGACTTTAAACAGCAGCCGTTTGGTGAAAGCAGGTCAGCTAGCAACCACACAGCTGTTTTTTTAAAGTCCAGGATAGCTGCCAGTGTAATGTGAAAACTAGCTTGTCTCTCACAGAAGTAAATTGGCACCTCCCAAATGAGAGAGGGAAGTGCTTCTACATGTGTCAACTGGGTACTTTTGGGGACAATAGGACTGGAGATGGAGAAAATCTTTAGAAATGACAAGTCACAAACTTAAGGAAGAAATAAAGTTCATCCTAAAGGGGGCAGTAATCCAGGGCGCCTGGTGAGTATCACGGGTCTTACAGCCCACACACTTAACCTTGGCCATAATTTTCTTCATAGAAACCAGATAACCCCTCCTTCCATCTGAACAATTATTCTTTGGTAATCATCCCAAGGAAGGGGATGACTCCCTAATTTATATGAAAAGCCCAATTTTTGGATTCCACTTCCTAAACCTCAAAACTTCAGCACAGGAAACAAAATCACATCACATCTTGGTAATAATTGTGAATTTTACAGATCTCAGGGCATGGAACTCTAGAAGGAGAGTACAAAATCAGAAGTGAAAATTTCAGCATAATATGACTGTCACATGTAAACACTTCCAGTAGAAGCATTCATTCATCTCAGTTTCTAAAATTTAAAATTAAAATACCTATAAATCCCCCAGAATGATTATCTGTCTTTTTTATTCTAAAAATAACATATGCATATTAAAACATTAGAGTATGTGGTTTTCCTTTTTCCCATTTAGGGCATGCCTGTTTATGCCAGTTTTTTTAATTGAAATATAATTTACAGAGAGTAATGTGCAAATTTTAAATGTCTAGTCCAATGACTTTTTACACATGTAAATACCTGTATAGAAGCACACCCCCCTAAAAGAGAGAGAATATTTCCATCACCTCACTTTGCTCTCATTAAAATTATTCAAAATATTAATAAGGTGATATGGAGAAGGTAAAACCCAGATAAATTAAGAAATTTTCCATAGGTCAGATAAGTGAAAAGGCTAAGTTTCAAACTCGTGATCATCTGACTCCAAAGACCAAATCTTTCACACTAAGCCCTAGTGCCTCTATCAAATGAAAGGCCAATGAGAACCTGAAAATCAACATTTATGACAATAAATTCCAAAACTAAATTATTTATTTATTTAAAATTAATAGGAAGACCATTTTACTAAAACTAGCATTCTGATATACTCAGGATTCAGAGGGATGCCATACTTTTCTTTGGGGACAGAAATTAGCATTAGGCTCAGCTGCATAATGGCAGTAAACTCAAATACAGTGGATTAAACACATGAAAATTTATTTTTACTTTATGAATAAATCCAAAATTGGAATTCCAAGGTTAGCATGGCAGTTGTTTAATCATAGAAATCCAGACGTTATCCTCTTTTTTTTTTTCTCTACTATTCATACATCTTTTCCTTCCTCTTGGTTACCTCATGATCACAAAATGCTTGCTGCATCTCCAGCCCTCATGTCTATTTTTCAAGTAACGAGAAGGAACCAGGATAAAGGGTACCTACCTAATTCCTTAGTTAGTTCCTTTTAAATTGCTTTCCCAAGGATTTCACCTAATGATTTACACTTTTTTTTTGTTTTAATCAGAGGCTATGTATATATGCAGCAGAGGCTAGGTATTTAGTGTTTAGACTCATTTGTACCCTTGATAATTAAAGAAGAAAGAATGAAAGTTTAGCAGACAATTAGTAGTTTCCTTTCTATGACCTGAGGAAAAAATGATCAACTTAAGCTTACCTAACAGAAATTTAAGACACTCCAAATATATATATATATGAATATAAACAGTTCTGCTCATAACCAGAACTCACCGTATTAAAAATGTCATAAAAAAGAATGGTGTTCTTTTTAAAGTGACCAGTGAAAACTACTCCTACTGTACTTAAGAAAAACAGATGCTATTTATATATATATATATTCATCCAGAGAAAGTCATAAATATAATGGGATCATTCAAATAAATAATTCTTGAGTGTCTACAGTGCCAGGAATTATTCCAGGCACTTGGGATGTAGCCATGAATAAGACAAGTTTATAGGTATTGTGGAGCTTATAATCAACAAACAAATAAAG
The DNA here is from genome assembly GCA_003508835.1 of Eonycteris spelaea. Taxonomy (NCBI): domain Eukaryota; kingdom Metazoa; phylum Chordata; class Mammalia; order Chiroptera; family Pteropodidae; genus Eonycteris; species Eonycteris spelaea. Next base: position 11,007,411 of record PUFA01000007.1, read on the forward strand.
AAAGTCTGAAATGGTGTTATGCAGGGAATTCAAATATGTTAACATGCTAGAGAGTGACTGTGTAACGGATTTATGTGGGGTTATCAGAGAAAATTTCTCTTAAGAGACTACAGTAAAGCTGAGGTTTGCATGACAAGAAAGAAAGAGCCCTGGGAAGCTCATAGGAAGAGCATTTGGAGCCAGAGGAACATCAAAGGCGCTAGATGGAGAAAAGCTGAGGATGTTCCAGGAACAGAAAGAGAGCTAGGAGGCTGAAGCAGAGTGAGGTGGGGACAACCGTAGTTGTAGGAGATGAGGTAGGAGGAATTGGCAGGAGCTGGACTGTGCGGGGTTCGGCAAGCCAAGATAAGAAGCCGAGATTTTATTCTAAACATGATGGAGCGTGTCGAGGATGAGAATGACATTATCCGATTTTCATTTAAAAATAATAACTGGCTGCTGATAGAGAAGGGACAGTACGGAGGCAAAAAAAGCAGAAAAGGCAGTTAAGAACCAACCGCTATAGAATAGATGACAGTGGCCAGGACTCAGTTTGTGGAAATCAAAATAAATGGACAGATTCATCAAATAAACTTGAGGATGAATTAGGTATTGGTATGGGGCTGATGATGAACAAAGAAGGGAGATGCTCAGGTGTTCAACGTGAGCACATGGATAGATGGAGACAACTAGAATAGGAGCCAGTCTGGGAAAGAAGAATTAACCTTCTATTTGGGGTATATTCAGTTTGATATTCTGGTTACACCTCCAAATGGCAATGCCCATTATGAAATCGGATCTATGAGTTTGCAAAGTTTGGGACTGGACCTATGTGTTTGGGAACACTGGAATCCTGACAACCATGGGAACAGATGAAATTATCTGTGGAGCACAGAGGGGGAAGAGACAAAGTCAAAGGAAAGAGTACTAGATACTGAGGTACTAGATACTGAGTTACACACACACACACACACACACACACACACACACACACACACAAGAGCAGGCAGCAAAAGGAATGTCCAGTAAGGTAGGAGAGGAACCAAGAAGAGAAAGTGTTTCATAAGTATGAAACAGTTAAATGTGTCAAATGCTTTAAAAGATCATGTAAGAATCGAGAAATGACCGTTAGAAGACATATATATGTCATGCAGAAAAAGCAGTTATTTTTCAACATTTAGTTTTATGTGAGTGAAACACTCTTATAGAATTAAAATCACTCATGTTCCTGTAGAAACAAGACAATCCAAATTAACACAAAATACTCTCTATTCCTAAATTCAGATCTGAGAGCCCTATCGCTATCCTTAGGAATTTCAAAAATAAAAATGAACCTGAGAATCCAACGTCCTCTTAATCCTCACTCTCTAATAAACAGAAATGCACCAATATCACATCAAAATTATCAAAATAAATACATTTAAAGTTCATTTAAGTGAACTGCCCTCTTCTGTGCTATCCACATCAGAAAGAGACATGTTTGTGCTTTCTAGGTCTAAGACAGCACTACCAAGTAGAATATATTATTTCTGAGTTAATCTATGAAAGAATATATTCATAATGTCTTGGTTAAAACAACCTATTTAAAGAATACATCACATGCAAGAATATATTCATAATGTCTTGGTTAAAACAACCTATTTAAAGAACACATATTACACATGCAAGATATTTCTCATACCCTTATCTCAGAAGCCATTTAAAAAAAAAATGAGTATCATGAGATGCCAATAATAAAATCAATTCATGATTTTTCTTTAAAATGATGAGCTAGAAACCTCTCAGGCTACCAAAATTTGACATGAATTGGGGGAAGAGAAGATCAGAGGTAGACTCGTTTGTGTCTGTGTTTGGAGAGCAGGGGAGTGACCAGCTGTGTGTGTGCGTCTGTGTGTATGTCTGAGGCCAAAATACTTGAAATGCAAATTTGAAGAGCGATGTATCTCTATTCCAATCAGTTCCAAAATCTGGCAAGAAACTGTTGACATGACACAGATATTTTTTCAAGAGGTGTTCTAAAAACAGAAGGCTCCATTATTGTTTCTTCAAAATTTAAGTGCCAAAGGACAGCCCCGAGCTGGAACGTCAACTATAGCAGAACCCACGTATGCAGTGGAATATGGGTATGCAATGTAAAATGACTTAGATACCTTAAGAGAGACACAAATACAATTATTCTTATTCCTGTCAGACCTTATTTAAATATACATTCTCCAAAGAGTATAACCTATGGCCATCACCATGCAGATTGAAGGGGGCACAGCACTTTTTGTTGTCTTGAGATATTTGTAATGTTGAGATGCTCTGGAAGATGCTCTGAGGAGAAGTGAGGTCATATTGTCATTGAAGCACCTGTAGTACAGGTAAGATCTTTCTTTACGGGGTATATGCCCTCAACAAGGAAGCAACAGCCAAAGAATCTGAGAGACAAGAGGACTGTCCATAAATATGTGAAACACTATGGTAATGTTCAGTAACAACAACCAAAGAAGAGGAGCTTAGAAGGGCTAAAGGTGCTCCCAGTTAGCAGGTAGGGCTACTGGCCAGTAACTGTGGCCATTTGTGCTATGATATTATTTGTATCTCAGGCTAACAAGGTCTGAGGACATTTGAGTTCCACTAATAATAAAACGCATGTTTTTATAATACAATTCTATGTTTATTTGCTTCTTATTAAGTGTATTAAGCTATTTACATAGTGGAATTGTATTTAAAGAGTTATTTAGTAAAGACATGCCACAAATAGACAGTTTCACTAACGCTAATCACGAAGTGCAGTGAAGCAAACTTATGTTAGAGCAAGTACATTGGTGAGAACTTCCCATTCTTGTGACATTTTTCCAGGCCAGTAGACTTGAAATTATGCCATTCCAAAATAATTCTGGGGTGGGAAGCTTCTTAGGATAATACAGCCACATTTAAGTGAGAGTTACGAAGAGACGCTGATGTGAGAAAGCTGTAATATTGCTGGCATAAAAATAGGTGCTGCCAGGGAGTGAGGCAGTTGACAAACGAGCTTGCTGAGGGAGAGCTGAGGGACATTCCCGGTAAGTGCGAGGAGGCCTGCTTGAAGCAGCAGGATGCTTGGCTCTAATGAGAGCCCAGGACCCAGAGCAGACAGGAGGCAGAGCCAGGAGACGGCTGCCTTGCGGAGAGGGAGCGCGACCCCTGGGAGGGGAAAACGGCTGCAGAAGAGACACAGAGACCAGGGCCCTGAGGCACGGTCATCGGGCTCGGGTGGGCACTCTCGATAGGCAAAATGTCAAGATTCTATATGTCTGATTCTAAAGATGAATCATATCAGTGATGAAAATCAGTAAGGCTCATAAATAATGTGAAAGAAAATTGAGCGACAGCTGGTTCAGGATGGCCTGGACTAGAAAGCTTTACATGCTAAATTGAAGCCCACCATGGCCATGCCATCAGCTCCACTGCCACTCTCAACCCAACTAAACTCATGTTCAAACCTATGCACCTGATCGATTCCTCTTTCTCTCTCATTTCCCTTGTCTTCTTCAGCTTCACACACACACACACACACACACACACACACACACACGTACACATACATACATACACACACACACTCTGGAAGTATCTGGTATACATGACACCAAAAGAGGTTTATTTAGAAAACATTTTACCAATAAACATACAAGTAAATTTTCTTCTAAATAAGATGTTAAATTATATTATCTCAGATATACATAGCAAACACATAAGAAAAAAAGAAAAACAAGTTTTTATATTCTTTGGGGGGGAAAACTAAACTTACTGAACATAGAAGATAAGGATAAAACAAGAAGAGGGAAAATCATATACTTTATTTGCATATTTATTATTCATTCAACAATCATTACTTGGCACCTGTTATGTGCTATATCACTACTGGATATTGTTGGGAAAACAAAGATGAAAGGGATCTCTACTCCTTGCTTCAAGTTTTCTAAGAAAGAAATGTTATACAAATAAGTGATTTAAAGTCCTCTCTTAAGGCATCATAAGAAAGACATAAATAAAATTATACATAAATTCTCATTTGAATATATGTTAACTATAAAATGTGGAACATCAAGTCTTTTAAAAAGAAATGCCCTATTTTTTTTCTAATAAAAATGTATCCATATGTTAAGCTTAGAATACCGAATGCTATTTTGAGGAGAACAAGGCCCAGAAATGGTGCCAGTTTGGCTGAAGGTTACCCTTTGCAGTGGGCAAATGATGACTGAAGATAAACCAAGACAGGCTGCTCAACAGAGTAATTTCCCTTCAGCTGAGTGGAAATTCTGACTTCCAAAGAATCCTTTAAACCCAGACTCAGTGAGGCAGCCCAGACAAAGATGATTTCAACCATACTTCTCAGATCCAGGCTGTTCAAGACATGCTCCAAAGCAGGCTGCAGCAATCAAACAAAGCAAAGACTCTACAACAAAGTTCCAAGAACTAGTAAAAATTTAACAAAGTTATAGGATAAAGATCAATATATGAAAGTCAATTACATTCTTACATACCAGCAATAAACAATTGGGATTTGAAACTAAAATAAAAAACAGCATACTTGCAATTACATGAAATAGTAATATAAAATACTGAGATATAAATCTTTCAACAAATGTGTGCAAGATCTGTATGCTGAGAGTTCCAAAACACTCATAAAAGAAATAAAATATGTAAGTAAATAGATGAAGAGATACATCAATGAACTGGAAAACAATATTGTTAAGATGTTAAATGTCAATTTTTTTTCCAATTTCATCTACAGAATCAACATATCCCAATAAAAATCCCAGCAAATCTTTGGGGTTTTTTTCTTTTTGTAGGTTTTGACATACTGATTCTAAAATTCTATGAAAGGGCAAAGGAACTAGAATAGCCAAAATAATTCTGAAAAATAACAACATTGGAGGATGTACACTACAAATTTTAAAGTCCTTCTATAGAGCTACATAATCAATATTGTATGGTATTAGTGAAAGGATAGGAATCAATGGAACACAACAAGGAGACCAGAAACGAACACACACAAACATAATTCACTGACTTTTGACAAAGGCAGAAAGACAATTCAATGGAGGAAGGATATTCTTTTCAACAAGTGATGCCGGAATAATTGGACATCTATATGAAACAAAACAAAACAAAAAGAACCTTGATAAATACCTCATCTTACACAAGAATTATTTCAAAAGAAATCATAGATCAAAAGTAAAACTTAAAAATCTTAAAATGTCTGGAAGAAAAAAAGGAATTGGCCATGATATATCACCAAAGGCACAATCCATAAAAAAACTGTAAATTAGAAGTTATCAAATTTAAAAACTTTTGCTCTATAAAAACACTTAATGAGAAGAGAAGACATAGACCAGGATAAAATATTTGTAAATTATATATCTAATAAAATGCTTGCACACAGAATATATTTTTTTAAAAAAACCTTAAGATTCAACAATGAGAAAAGAAACAATCCAATTTTTAAAATGACAAATGATCCGAATAAATACTCCACCAAAAGTAGACATGTAGATGGCACAGAAACACAGTAATAAGGCATAATATCATTAGTTATTAGCAAAATGCAAATTAAAACCCCAATAGGTATCACTATACACCTATTAGAATGACTTAAAAAAAAAAAAGAACAAAAAAAATACACTGCAATACCAAGTGTTGAGCTTGCAGAGCAATAGGAATATTCGCTCATTTTTTATGGGAATGCAAAACAGTACAGCCACTTTAGAGAACAGTTTGGCTGATATTTATAAATAAGTACTTACCATATGACCCCACAATCACACCATTAGGTATTTTCTTAAGTGAATAAAAAATTTATGTTTATACAAAAACATGTATAAAAATGTTTAAAGCAGCTTTATTCATAATCACCAAAAACTACAAACAACCAAGATGGCTTTCAACAGGTGAATACAGAAACTCTGCTATATCTGTACAATGGAATGTTACTTAGCAATATAAAGGAATGAGCTGTTGATGCACCCAGCAACATTGATAAATCTTTAATGCATTTTGCTAAGTGAAAAAAGCCAGACCTAAAAGGCTATATATTCTATGATTCCATTTATATGATGTTACAGAAAAGGCAAAGCTGTAGGGACAGAAAAGTGATCAATAGTTGCCCAGAATGAGATTGACAGTGGGAGGTGATGACAAAGAAGACATGTAAGGGAATATTTTAGGGTGAACAAACTGTTCTTCATGGTACTGCAGTGGTGAGTACACGATTCTATGCATTTGTGAAAACTCATAGAACTGTACACCAGAAAGAGTGATTTTTACTGTTTGCAAATTAAAAACAAAATATGCAAAACAAAACCAACCAGGGTTTGGGGGTAATCAGGATAGAATGCAGATATAGTAAGTTTAATCTAACTGTATTGTAAAAATATAATATAACCTTACTAAAGGGGTGGTGGAGAAAGGAGCTGAAAATAACTGAAAAACAAGTATTCTGTCTAGGTATTGGAAGGCTAATGATAAAAAGAAATGCGCACGACTGTTGCATTCTATTTAAATTTGTTTCACATAGTAGTAAGATTTAGCAATTCTGACACTCTGTTACATATATATTAAAGTTGAACGAAATGAGAAAATACATCATATGTAATAGGGGCCAGTTTTCTCACTGTCAGAGAAAGAGATTCAAATAACCTTACAAATAACTACAATGGGAATATTAGAATGAATGCTGTAGTGCTGAATCGGAGTCAAACATATCAGTATGAACACATGTTTGTTTTACCATGTATACATATATACAGATACAGAAATAGATATTCATGTGTTTGCAAAGATTATATGTACATCCATTTCCTAGATCTGTCCACTGAGAGGGCCTAAGAGAAATATACCCCAATAGCAATAAGCACACTTAGTACCCAGGCCTTGTTTTCTAAATAGCTTTCTCTAATAGGCCTTGTTTTCTAAATAGCTTTCTCTAATAATGGCTAATTCTATGGTTGAGGTAGCAAACACACGAGATGATCCTCGAGCATCTTGAACCATCAGAAACTAAGGAATAGTTAATAAGAAGGGAGAAAAACATGGTGTATGTCAAAAGGGTATAGGAACCAAACGAAAAGTGCTCAATGGCTAAAATGAATCATTTGAGCAAAAATAAGTAAATAATGATGTTGGGTTATTACCCAAAGAATAAAATAAATATCCATGAGCTAATATGAATATAATCAATAGGCTGAATAAATAAGGAAATGAGGAAGAATGGATTAATCTTCCTTACAAAAGAATTCCAATTAATAAATGTAGAAAAAATAAGGGAAATAGTCACCATTAGAGCATCATAGCAATAACTGCAGAGGCAAGGTCCACTGATAAATACTAAATTAGTGAGAAAAACTTAAAAGAAACTTGGTACTTGCATAGCCTCGAGGTATCTCCCCTTGAACATCTGTGAATTATTCTGGTATCTTAACTATGTCTATAATTTTTTAAATACTCCTCCCTCCAAGAGGTAGAGTTCAATTCCCCACCCCTTGAACTATTTACTTTTAATGTATGGGAAGGGAAAATAATAACTTCACAATGGAGAAACCTGGGTGACATCATCTTTAACAAAATTATCAAGGTTAACATCACCAGTAATATGTAATATGATATGCACGCCCTGAAATAAAGCAATGAAAAAGGAGAATCTGTGATATTTTCCCCTAAAATGCATAACTTCAGTCCAGTCATAAGAAACCTCAAACAGACCCTGAGGAATCTTCTACAAAATACCTGACCACCATTTACAAGTGTCAAAGCTATAAAAGACAGGAAATATTGAGAAACTTAGGAAACTAAGGAGATATGACTACTAAAGGCAATATGATATGTTGGATTGGATCCAGGAATAGAAAAAAGGGCATTAGTGGAAAGACTAAATAAACCTGGATTCAGTCTGTAGTTTAGGTAATATTATTGTACCAATGCTGACTTTGTAGTTTTGATAAATGTACTATGGTTAGCATTAGGGGAAACTGAGTGAAAGATATAGAACTTTCTACTATCTTTACAATTCTCCTATCAATTTAAAATTATTTTAAAACAAAAGTTTTGAAATCATTATGTATAATGATTTCCAAAAAATTGAACACATTCTTGGCTGTTATGAGACTAGCATAAATATAACACTATCCTGAGAATCTTAACCTTTAGTCCAAATTCCAGCCCCACCAATAAGTATGATCCCCAGGCAACTTGAGGATCCCTAAAATCCAATCCTTAATCCTTAAAATAAGGAGTTTCCTAATCCTTAAAATAATGAGTTTGGACAATATGACTCTGACAGACTTCTTTCATTATTATTATTATTATTATTATTATTATTATTATTATTATTATTTATTAGAAGAAGAAAAGAAAAGTAAAGTAAAGAAAAAGATAGAGGTTGGAATACTCATAATTCTAAGAAAATATAAAACTCAGTATTTTTCAATATAAAAGATACACCCAAAATACAAATATCAATAAATTAAATAATTATTAGAGATCTTAGGAGTACACCAGAGACTATCTCAGTGCTGGCAAACTAGATCAAATTTCAAGGAGGACTGATGCTTGATACTTGGCTCATTTTCCCCTTGGGACAGAAGTCAACCTAGCTCTAAATTAACCAACCAGAAAGAAAAGGCAAGTCAAAGCCAGTAGCTCCAAATAAGAGATATTGTCTTTCCTGACTGTGAAGGTGCAGTCACGGCCATTATCAACTTCAAGTGCAACACCAAGGGCATTATTGCCTGAAGAAGCATGTTAGGGCACCTAATCAGCTGGATAGGAGTAATGACTGGTCCTTCATTGCTTAATTCAACTTTTAAGTTAAATTATAAGTTAATTCATTCAAGATTCACAATGCTCTTATTAAATGAATAGCAAAAATTTATACTCAAGCAGGTAAGAGTTGAGCGTAATTGTTTTCAATACTGTTTGCAGTCTTTATTATAATATTTAAGCTCTTTTTCTTATTGAAGCAATTATCAGTGCTGCTATGACTACACAATAAGATCTTAGAAGAGAAGAATTCTTCGCCTTCTTCTTCTGAAAGCAAGGAAGAATCGCAAACATCCATTTTCTAAATTTCAGGGTCCTTTCCTGTAAAGTCAAAGGGTAACTATAAGATGAGTCAGGGAACCACACATGCAGATATTCACATTTCACTGAGAAACCCTATGGATTGCAACCTCTAAGTGGGTCTTTGTGAATAGGCAAGATATTCAGAATGTCATTCTTTTCCCAAGAGAGAGCAGGTTTTGATTGCAGAACATGTTACATTAATGAAGCTTTGCTGGCAGCTGGTGAGTGAAGCTTCTGGGTAAGCACAGTGCATTTTTTCTAAGACTATGTTAAAAAAGAGCCAAGCCTGAGCCATGCTCCAATTACTTGGGAAGAAAACCGAAAGACTGCAAGTGAATACTATTTTTTGGTACTATTTATTTATTTTGATATAGTTTGGTACTATTTATTTATTTTGATATAGTTTCAAACTTACAGAAAATTACAAAAAAAAATAGAGAAAAGTTCCTATATATCCTTTAGCAAGATTGAATTATATATACTATATACATACATATATTACATATGTAATTTGTGAAGAGATAATTTGATATCATATATATCCTGATCCTCATCAAATTTTCATCTACTAATATAAGCATCCATTGATGTATCTTGCTTAAATCAATTTTTACATGACAGTGTGAAATGGTGATTTTTCTACATCAATCTTACCTTCAGCATTTATTCTACAGTTGGCATTCTACTTGAAGGAAGAACCAATCTTTATCTATTTATTTATTCACTTATTTATGTCAGTATTGACTCAGGGTTCTTATTTTATTCAAGGGTCTATAATTCATTGCTATCATTATTTATTTTGATGCTAAAATTGTCAAGTGAAGGCTTTTTCAAAGAGCATTTAAGGCACGTTGAGTATTCCAAAGTTTGCTTTGGAAGCAAATGGTCACTCTTTGCCTTCAAAACATTTTGAGGCAAAAAAAAAAAAAAAAAAAAAAAAATGTGTCCTCCATGTTTATAAAGAAACCCTAACAAACCTTTTCCCTGCTTAGAAACTCCTGTCTAGACACATTACTCTTTCACAGTGCAAAATCTCTGTTTTGCTCCCTATCCAGGGCTGCAGTTAATTACGTGAAGAGACAGATGCTGAGCAGCCTAAGGCTTTCTCTGCCACCGCAGCGAGGCTGAGCTCCACTCAACAAGCAGGTAGTGAGTGAAGACAAATGCTGTTTGACAAGGCAGCATATCCCAGCACCCAGGGATAGAAAACAGACAGGCCACTCTGTGTTCCCAAGCAAAGACAGAGCAATATCAAGCAGATTGTTTCTGACAGAAATCATATCACAGCCGCACTTCCAGACAAAGTCGTGTGAATGAAATGATATACTTTCTGTTTCCCATCTTCTCCTTTAACAAAAAGCAAGTATATCAAAGGTACATCGAAGGTGACAGCTCAATGCAAGGTGGTTAGCAAGATTTTATAAGCTTGGTTTCCCTCTGGAGATATTAAAGAATCAGCAACAGTTCATCGATTTGGATGCTGCAGCTATTCCTCCTGATTCTCACAAATTTCCAGGTTCCTAATTACTACCACATAAGTACACTATGTTCAGCGACTATTGTATCAATATAGAAAAATTAAAAGTCATGAGTAGTATTTATTTCATAGGCAAAAGTAGAATAGATAAATTAGATTTCTCCAAATTTTATTAAGCAATGATTAGCTGAAAAAGTAGTTTCTCAGATGTAAATCCATGCCAGAATATAGGTAAAAGTTATTTTTAGAGGCTGTCTAATGACTTATTCTTATGCACTAACGAATGTAGAAAGGACACAAAAATAAAAAATACAAAGTATGGGAGACTATCATGAAGAATTATAGGTCAACAAATTGGATAACCTAGAAGTGGAAAAATACCCAGAAACACACAACCTACCTGAAACCTATAACAGCTAAATTATGAAGAAATAGAAAAATCTAAGCATACTGACAACGGGTACATAGAGTGAATCAGTAATCAAAAACCACCCAAGAAAGAAAGACACAGTACTAGATGGTTTCACAGGTGAATTCCACCAAATATTTAAAGAATTAATGCCAATCCTTTTAAAACTCTTCCATAAAATAAAAGAGGAGGAAACACTATCAAATAAAAATTCTCCTCAAATAGTCTAATTTGAAGGAGAAATAATATTTTTATCCAATACAGAGATAATTATGCCAGTGCTTTCCTCATAAGAATGTAAATTAGAATGATTCCTGTCGAAGCATAACTACAATATTTTAATATATTCTTTATTAACAGTTTTGTTTCGTATTGAGTTTGTGGAAGGTCCTTAAATGTTATGTCACAGAGACAATAAAACAGTTAAAGCAATACGTAAGTTCTAACAAACTACTGTTTCAGAAGTCAAGAAGAACCCCAGTGCAACATGCTGTGAGCCCAACTGTTGGATGGAAGACCAACAACAATGATCATTCCCGAAGGAGAAGAGGGCGGGGCACCAAACAGATATTCAGGGGGGCTGCATTTCTGATCAGAAGGCCCAGGGTAAGCTTTATGCAGCAAAGATCAACAGTTCACTTTGGGGGAATTAGTTAGCAAGAAATTGTCTTTATGCTATAACTTTTAGTGCTTTAAATAATCTTTTAGTTATTACTCTACTTTTGTTATGCTCTGTCTCCACTTTTGGCATACTATGATTCTATAAATCAAAAGTCACAAAGCAGATTTTTGAAAGAGAGATTCTATTTTCTCATAGAAATTAGATTATAGTTGGGGAGTATGTCCTTGACCAAAAACTCTTATCAAATGAATCACATATCACCAAAATTATCCTAAAAATAGTTATAACAACTATAAATTTCTATAATAATTTTAGAATAGTAAACTCATCTCCCAGTCTTAAGTAATTATTAATGTGCTATATATCGAGAACCGTTCAAAGGGCCCTCCTGCCCTACATTTTATAAAATAAACTTGGTATAAAGCAAATATACTGTAATAGCAATAAAACAATAATCTCATCCATCAATAACATTGTCTTTTTTGAATTTAGATGGAGACTTTTTTCACATAACTTGGATGTCCTAAATATCTTTCTATATATATACACACACTCATGCACATGCGCGCGCGTGCACACACACACACACACACACACGTGTCCCTTTCTTTTCTCCATAACATTTTATGAAGTTAATTAAATCATAAAATCATTCCAGAGTTCATAACTTCATAGGCTTCCACAAAGCACTTTAGTAGGTGCTTAATAAGATCGTTGTTGAAGACAACGATGGAACTATTTCCATGGGGGTGGAAGAGGGGAAGCATTTTTAATAAATAAGAGCTGACCCAATATTCTCTCATTCATATTTCTTACCTCTATAATTTATCCCTGTGGTTCTCAACATGAGTACCTCCAAGATATTCCTGAGAAGTGCACACTGACTATGCACAGTGTAACGAATGCTATGATAGGAGAAACATGGAGTGTTGTGAAGCACATAGAGGAAACATGTACTATGAACTTGGAGAGAGGAAAATTTTCTAGGAGTTGATGATATCTAAGCCAAAAGCTTAAGGATAAGGGAGAATTCATGGGAAAAGAAAAGAGATTCTAGTGTGAGGAAACTTCATAGGCAAGTCCTGAATGAACAAGCAAGAGGAAGGAAAAAAGAGGAGTGTAGTAAAAAGAGGTACATCTGGAAAGACGAACAGGATGGATCATGTGACCTTTACAGCCCAGGTCAAGTTGTATGATGCCATTCAGGATGTTAAACAGAGGGATGAGATGTGTATTGTAGAAGAACAACAATGTGAAAAATGTGTTAAGACTAAAGGAAAGGTAACAAGTAGAAGAGAAGAGAAATTTTCAACAAGTGGATAGATTTACAGTGTTTGACTGTAAATTGTCTATTAAGGGAGAGAGGAGATAGTATTGATGATGGGTAGGATTCTGCTCAAGCAACTGGTGGCTGTTGATTATATTAATTGAGAGAGGAACCTTTTGGAGAATGATAATAAGATTACTTTTGGAAATGCTGAGATGGGATTCTCGAGAATATTCAAAAGGAGATATCCAACTTCCTTTACCTAAAAAAATTTTTTCTCTCAAGTTATTTATGAATATATGAGAACCACACTTTTAAATGTTGATGGAAACAACACATTTTATTTTGTGCTCAATGGAACCAAAATTTGCCTAAATTATTTTGACAAAGAGTGTGCAAACCCTTTTCAATTGTTGGACCATTTATGTTCAATATACAAAATATTAAATTTCTCCATCAGCAGGAGCCAATCTAGAATGCTTGAATCAAAAGACTAATTTGCCATCCTTCATATTTCACTGGAATTCAGTATTTAAGTGGCAGCCAATACCTTCAGCCTTTTCCTCTCTGCCTTTCTACATGCACATACTCTTCTAAAAGCTATTTGACCTTACTGCCTAGTCTTGATTTTCACTCGACCCATTTCTCTGCCAATCCCTTCTGTGTTCCATTTCAACTTTATGTCCACAATCTTTTTTCCACCCACACTCTCAAAACTACTCTCGACGTCTTCATTGTCAAGCCAGTCAGTAGTTTTTTTCCTTGTTCTCACTCTCCTTCATATTTTTATAGTCATGGATACAGAATATCACTCAAATCTTCTCAAAACTCTCTCTGCAGTTAGTTTGATGATACCACACAAGATCTTGGATCCCTTTACAATTCTCCAGCCATTACCTGCTTTGTTTGTTTGTTTGTTTGTACTACCCTTTCCTCCTAAATGTGAATTGCCTCCATGGGTTAGCTCTCTTCAGTCTTTCTTTCCATGGATTCCCACAGAGAACACACACATTCTCATGGCTCACCTAGCCGCAGTCCTGTTCTCTCAAATACACCAGCCCCTTGTCTACAACAATCTACCGACCAAATCAGAGTCTAGGATCAGACTACTTCAATCCACCTTCTTGCTCTGCCACTTACTAGCAGTGTGTAATTGAAAATGGTGTTTAATCTCTTCCTTAGTTTCTTTATCTTTAAATTGAAGAAAATTATAATACCTACCTCATTAATTGGTAGTGAGACTGTAATGAGATTATCCATATAATAGACAATACTTTGGCTGGATCACAGTATGCACTCAATAAATATTAGTTCTAACATCAATATCTATAGTTCTAATAGCAATTGGCTCTAATATAAATAATAAAGTAATAAAAGTCCAGGTTTAAAATTTCATGATAGTAAATGAAATTAAATGTTCAATTTAAAGAAAACTCTTCATGATCAAATAAAGACCTAAGATTTTTGTCTTTTAAAATTATCCTAGCCCTTTAGATTCAAAATCTTAGCTTTACCTTTGATGAACCAACCCTATTCTCCAATATCTAGATTCTCCATCCTTGAAAAAAGTTCTGTTTTCTTGTTAAAAGATTCCTGTCTCTGCTCCCTAGTCTTCTGTGCCCTTTCAAGTCACCTGAGATCATGGCCCAACCTGTGTTTACAGGAAAATCAGGATCCAGGTACCAAAAGGGAACTTAACTTCAAGTCAGTAGACAGTGACAAAGTAGGAGCAGAGGGCAACCCAGCTGAGACATTTAGCATATCCCTCTAGAAAACTGGGGTTTTAACAAGACAGTGAAGGGTTATCTGGCATCAGCAGTGAAGATAGTGCTGAGGGCATTTGTTCCATCTCCTTTCCTCAGAGGAATGAGCAGACCTTCTTTGAGAAAGCTAAAAGCAAAGCAAAGTCCTTGGGGCATGATCAGATACATTGGTGAAAAAATAGAAGAAACATTCAGGCCAAAGGGAAGAGGGAAATTTGTTGGCTAGGAATTGGGAGTTCCAGAAGGCAAAACAGCCCTGGGAAGGCGTGGAAGGGAAGTTCAGGTCAAGGAGGAAGTTCAGAGAATTAAAGGGATGAGAAGTCTGAGAGAGAATGCTCCTACCAGCTTTTTTTTGGGGGGGGGTTGATCCAAAATGAATGAATGAATGAATGAATGAAATGTAGAAGGAAGAGTGGATTTAGTCCTAAATGATGGAGGGTAGTGGGAGCCTCTTATACTTCACCAAGAGAGGGAAGAGAAGGAGGAAGTAGTAGGTAAGAGTGAACCTAGGGCTCCAGTATGGGTTTGGCTTTCAAAGCTGCTGTAGTGCTTCAAACGTTCCTTCTTTGTTGTTGCATCTCTCATATGTGACAGTTTCTTGGGAGCAGATATCTACCTTCTGTTTCTTTCATGCACATATAGCACTTATCTCTACACACAAAAGACATTAAACTAAACTTCCAATTTGACAAAGATAATGGCTTTAGATGCAAGAAGACTGAGAGGCTTGCCAGTAGAGTTCAATGAGTTGCACTGAAATGATCACGAACAGTATCATCTTTGTAGGCAAGACTGGCTGCACATATTTTAAACTGGCCAGAGAAAGAAAATATTTTCATATAACTAAAAAAATAATAATAAATAAAAAAAAATTCAAATTTCACACTTACTGTAAATGGCAAGTTTTCAGTGATATAGGAAAAATAATCACAATGAAAGGGGAATTATTAACACATGAATGCTTAAAACATAGATGCGGAAATGTCAAAAGTAATTACTTCTTCACTCAGGGTATATAGAAATAAAAAGACTGCTACTGCAATAATATTAGATTTCAGAAGTTAAGCTAAAAATCCATGCTTAATAACAAGAATATATGATAAGACTTTAGTTTGTTTCAGGACACCTTATCATCTTCATGAAAAAATGTTTTATATGAAAGAATTACAAGTCCAAGTAAATCAGAAGACCACCCTTATCCTGCAAAAAAGAACAATTTAAGAACAATGATTTATAACTAGGATCTTTAGTACTTTCTGTAAGTTTATAAATTTATTGATAATTTTAAAGGTCTGTTCCAGGTTAGAATGGCATCAGATGCATTAATTTTAATTCCTGTATAATGAATTATCACAAATTTAGCAGCTTAAAGCAACACTAATACTTATTATCTCACAGTTTCCATGGGTGTTAAGCCCAGGAGAGGCCTGGCTGGATCTTTTGCTTACAGTCTCACAGCTACAATCCAGATGTCGGCTGTGCTGTGTTTTCATCTGAAGGCTTGACTGGGGAAAACCCCACTTCCAAGCACACTCAGGTTGTTCACAGAATTCATTTTCTTGCCACTGCATGACTAAAAAGCCCTTCTAGATGCTGCCTCCACTTTCCTGCTGCTTGGTCCTCTCCACAGGCAGTTCTGCTCACATTTGAGCAGTCTGCCCCTAGAAGAGCACGGGAGAGTTTCTCACTGCAGTCTACTAAGGCGGAGTCTCAGATAATGTGTAAATAGAATGTGATAGCCAATCATTTTTTTTTTTTTTGCAATACTGACTTATTTAAAGGAAATAAAGGTGGGTAACCACAGTAAAGGGGCGGGCAGTCAAGGGAGCATGAGTTGTTGAGGGCCACCTTAAGATGTGTCCCCTACAAAAAACAAACTAGCCTAACCAATTTTCTTGTGAAAAATATTTTAATGAGAAAATTTTAACCTGTTTTCTCACTTTTTAAGCTTTAAATTTTTATCTCGATGAATTCTCAAGCAACCTATTAAAAATTTTAAAGCTATTAAATTTGAAATTTATAGAATTTGCATGACCAGATAATTCCTTAGAATATCTTTAACCTAAAGCTATTGTTTTAAATATAATTTTTAATGTACTCTTCAATAAATTCTATTTTTTTGCTTTCCTTATGAACATAGGATTTTTGATTATGTAAAAGAATACTTATTTACACATCTATTTTATCATTTAAGAACACACTAAATAAGTGACTAAATTAGTGGAACATAATAGGAGTCTAAAAACACATTCATGCATGTGTGGAAATGTGAGACATGACAAGGTGTGTTAAAAATTTTTGCAAGGCAATACTGGACTATTCAATAAATAGGGCTGCAATAATTAATTCTACATACAAAAAATAAATGTTTTATGTTTTTCTGTATAGTTGAAATAATAATAGTTGGCAATTATAAAACAAAAAGATACTACCCTCATATAGACACACACACTAATCTATTCTAAGTTGACTAAAAGTGTAAATGCACTAAGACAAACTTTCAAATATTTAAAAGATATTTAGCATATGCCATGAAATAAAATATAAAAGATAAATCTAATTGAAATTTTTAAATATGTTTAATAAAAGATTTTAAAAGAACAAGTTTGGAGAAAATATTTGCAAAGCATACTAGAATTATTACCTAAATGATTTGTGCCAATGAATAAAGAAAGGCAAACAACTTACTAGTAAGTGCGTAATGGATATAGCTAAGTGATTCGCAGAAAAGGATACCAGGATGACCAGTAAATATGAAAGGATGCTCTGGTAGTCACACTGGTAGTCAGAGAAGAACAAGTACTAATATTAATACTGATAATATAATGAGGTACAATTGCAAACCCCTCAGATTAGCAAAACTTGAGTCTGATAACAGGCCATCATCCTCTATGCTATAAATAGAACCACCTTAGTGAGCTATTTGATACTATGAAACAAAGTAGAAAGTAGGCATGCCCTTTATTCATAGTAATTCCACTTACACGGATACACCCTAGAAGAACTCTAGGTCATGAAGGCAGAACCCTCAAGAATGCTCTCATAAAACAGACCCCACAGAGCTCCCTAGCCTCTTCATGTAAATATACAATGAGAAGTCTCCAACCCAGAAGAGGGCCTCACTCGACCATACTGGCACCCTGATCTTGGACTCCAGCCTCCAGAACTGTAGGAAGTAAATTTCTGTTGTTTAGCAGTCACCTATTTCTGTGGTATTCTGTTATAGCAGCCCAAGCAGTGAAGACAGGCA
Organism: Eonycteris spelaea; assembly: GCA_003508835.1. Classification (NCBI taxonomy): domain Eukaryota; kingdom Metazoa; phylum Chordata; class Mammalia; order Chiroptera; family Pteropodidae; genus Eonycteris; species Eonycteris spelaea. The sequence continues at coordinate 11,025,265 of PUFA01000007.1, forward strand.
CTAAATTTGGGGTAATTTTTGACTCAGGAAAAACAATACCACTTTATTCAAAATGAACTTAAAAGTCTGCTGCTAAATTTATCTATTTGATATGATGGGAGCCATAGGTTAATAATCACTGCCCTCACTAAAATCCTTCATGACCATCAATCAACCTATCAGATGGAGGCACAACCATAAGGAGTTGAATTGCTGGTATTTGGTTTTTATAAGCACTACTTTTAAGCAACATTAGCATCTTAATATTTGTTCATTTTCTACCTACCAAATAGTCGAATATTTTAGATGAAAACTATGTTTTTGGATGATGCTCAATTGTGGTTTAAATTTCATTCATTATCATAAAATTTAAGCATCTTACATCCTTCTTTTCTTGAATTCTATATTAGCTATATTTAGGAGTCCAGAATTTCCTTTTTTTTTTTATAAAGTTGGTTAAGTTCTCTCCCTACTGTTAAACAGACTTTAAGCCATATTAAAAATCATTTCCCAGTAATAATGGGTTTTCACCGAAGTGCTCCATTTTTCCTCTTCTCCTACTCATCAGCTGCTCCTGTTCCTTTTCTCCAGCTGCTTTTGTTATTACTCGCTTAATTTTCCTTTTCCTTGTTGATCTTCTCTCCCTCTGATGTTGTCCTGATAGCAACAAACCCATCTGATGACACGTTAGAGCTATATTTTTCTTACCGTATTTATGGGTTTTGCCTTTCCATCATTAGCTTCTGAAATGGCTTACGTATGCTTGAACTCTACTTAAGAGATAATTGCAGAACCTTGGGGGAAAGATTGTTATTTCAAGGATATGAGTAAAGCAGTTTGAATAGAAGGCTGCAGACATCCTTAATCACATGCTTTGTGAAGACAGGATGCAGGAGAAATGGTTATATGTAATAAGTTTTAATCATTCTATAGTCGAAGTTGGGGTACACGGGTTTCCACGTGGGTGAAGCCAACTGAATGTCACCCACTGTGTAAAGTGCCCTGGTGGAGACATTAGTGGCAGAAAAATAAGCAAGACCACACAGACCCTGAGAACATTAACTGATCAAGACCATCTAAGTTATTAAATGTCTACCATGCAAGCAAAAATTAAAGTGATATGTTCATTTTAAAAACCCACTATTTTCTTAAACATCTTTGTACTGTGGGCAGATTGCATCTAGATGCTGATATTTTCAAAGGAAAAACAAATTGAAGCACAGTGGAAAAATGGACGTTGGGTTTTAATCTTATCACTTTTTCATTGAAAGAATTTATATTAATCATCTTGTTTCTATGAGCCTCAGTTTCTTTGGTCATAAAATAGGATAATAATATCTTCCTTAAAGAGTGGCAAATATTGTGATTAAATCAATGTGTGTGTAACACATGGAAAGTGATCAATAAATGGCGGCTCCTTTAAATTTAGCAAATCAATAGTGAAAAGGAGAGTAGCATGAGTAAGAAAAAAGTGTTAATTTACCACAGATGGTATGAGGGAATGTATCTTTCATTAACTCTCAGATCTTAAAGGCTGCCATTAAGTGTGGGGTTTAAATTGCTGTGTTCACCGTGTTTTTCATTATATATGTAATGCAGTGACATCTATAAAATCATATATGTGGAGGAGACTGACATAAATAAACAATGAATATAAAGAATTTGAATTATATATAAAGTGTTACATGAAAACTGAAAATGGGTTAATGGACTATGTGACTTGGGTTGGGTTAGGTGGCATCAGAGAAGGTTCAAAGATGAGCATTTGAATTGGATCTTTAACCCAGAACGGACGAATTCATTCAGTGGACAAGAGATAGCGGAAGGATAGCATGTGCAAAGGCTCCTAGGCTTGAAACACTAAGGCAATGGTCAGTGGTACCCATCTTGCCTGCAACTGAAATCACTTGGGAGCTTCAAATGTACAAACGCCTGTGTTCCACCCACAGAGGTAATAGGATTTAATTGCTAGAGTGGCCTGAATTTTGAGGTATTTAAAGGACTCCCAAGTGATCTAATGTGCACACCAGTTTGCGAACCCCTGGCATATTATCTTCTGTAAGTTGTTCCATCTGGCTGAATGTAGGAGAAATGGTGGGGCAATGAACCAGAAATGCCATGTCAGAGAATTTGGACTTTATACTCTAGCCCATACACTGTTCAATTGTACAATCCTACGATTTGAAAATTTGTTATGTACCTCAAATTGTGTATGCATTTATTCATTAAACATGCATGTGCTATTATAATAGCATGGCATATACAGCATAGATATATTATACACAAATATATATGCATAAGATTAGCAAAAAACTTAAAATAGTATTTAAAAAATTAAGTTCCTATTAACTGCAGATATTTCATAACATGGTTTTAAGAGTAGTTATACTTTAAAACCAAAAATTCTCCAAAATATGTGATACACATGGAAAAAATGCATCACTGGCTGAATATGCCAAATTATATTTTTCAGTTTTCAAGCTCGTCAACTAATTATGTAAAAATTTTTTATTAATATCTGGCTGGCAAATTTTCAACTGCACTGGTGTCTATCATTTGATCTTATATATTTATCACAGGATATTTAAAGTTTTTTTTAAAAAAAAGAAGCTAAAAAATACAATAGGACCTGCATTTTAGAACATTTTTTAAACAAGCTAGAAAAATATATTCTCGTGGTATTTTTTTAAAAAAGTTTATTGGAGTAACATTGGTTAATACAATTACATAATTTTCGGGTGTACATTATAATTTGACATCCATATATTCTACTGCGTGATACCACCCAGAGTCCAGTTTCCTTCAGCTACCATGTATTTGATCCCCTTTACCCACTTCACCCTCCCCTAAGCCCCTACATTTGAAAACCTTTGCCCTATCTACCTCTTCCTCCTACCCTACCCCTGCCCTTGGTAACCACTAGTCCATTGTCCATGTCCCTGAGTCTCTGTTTGTCCTGTTCATTTGTTGCTTTTAGGTTTGTATCCCACATATAGGTGATATCATGTGATTTTCAACTTTTTCAGTCTGGCTTATTTCGCTTAGCATGATTATCTCAAGGTCTGTCCAGGTTGTTGCAAATGACAGTATTTCATCTCTTCTTATGGCTGAGTAATATTCCATTGTCTATATGGACCACAGCTTCTTTAGCCAATCACTACTGTAGGACACTTCGGTTGCTTCCATGTCCTGGCCACTGTGAATAGTGCTGCTATGAACATCAGTGTGCAAATACCTTTTCGGATATGGGTTTTCAAGTCTTTGGGGTAAATACCCACTAGAGGAATTGCTGGGTCATATGACAGATCAAGTCTTAGTTTTTTAAGGAACTCCATAATGTTCTCCATTGTGACTGTACCAATGTGCAGTCCACCAGCAGTGTATGGGGTTCTTTTTTCTCCTCATCCTCTCCAGCATTTGTTATTACTTGTCCTGTTGATTATAGCTATTCTAACAGGTGTGAGATGGTATCTCATTGTGGTTTTGATTTGTATTTCCCTAATAGCTAGCATGTTGACTATCTTTTCATATATTTTTGGCCATTTGATGTCTCTAGGGAGAAGTGTCTGTTCAGGTCCTCTGCCCATTTTTTGATTGGATCGTTTTTTGTTGTTATTGAGTCATATGAGTTCTTGTATATTTTGGATATTAGGCCCTTATCAGAGACGTTGCTTGCAAATATATTTTCCTATTCGGATGGTGTCTCTTTACTTGTTGATAACTTTTTTTGCTGAGCAGAAGCTTTTTAGTGTGATGTAGTCCCATTCACTTTAGCTTTTATTTCCCTTGCATTTGAGGTCAAATTCATAAAATCTTCTTTAAGTCCAAGGTCCTTGAGTTTCGTTCCTATGTTTTCTTCTATGCATTTTATTGATTCTGGTCTTATATTAAAGTCCTTAATCCATTTTGAGTTAATTTTGGTGTGTGGTGATAGACAACAGTCTAGTTTCATTCTTTTGTAGGTGGCCTTTCCAATTTTCCAGCACCACATTTATTAAAGAGGCTTTCCTTTCTCCACTGTATTTTTGGCTTTTTTTGTTGAAAGTTATTTGCCCATATAAATATGGGTTTACTTCTGGACTCTGATTCTGTTCCACTGGTCCATGTGTCTGTTTTCTGCCAATACCATGCCGTTTTGATTACTGTCACTTTGTAGTATAATTTGAAGTCAGGCAGAGATGCCTCCAGCCTCATTCTTTTTCTCAGATGGCTTTGCAATTTGGGTCTTTTGTGCTTCCATACAAATCTGATGATTTTTTTGTTCTATTTCTTTAAAAAATGCCAATGGGATTTTGATGGGGATTGCATTAAATCTGTATAATATTTTAGGTAATATGGTCATTTTAACTATGTTGATTCTTCCAATCCAAGAACACGAATATCTTTCCATTTCTTTGTATCTTCTTCATTTCTTTTAATAGGGTCTTATAGTTTTCATTTATAGGTCCTTCACATGTTTTCATTAAATTTATTCCTAGGTATTTTATTCTTTTTGTTGCAATTGCAAAAGGAATTATTTTTTCCACTTCTTTTTCTGACACTTCATTATTAGAGTATAGGAATGCTATGGATTTTTGAAGGTTGATTTTGTATCCAGAAATTTACTGTATTTACTGTATTTTTCTTATGTTTCTTGTGGAATCTTTAGGGTTTTCTATATAGAGAATCATGTTATCTGCAAATAGTGACAGTTTGACTTCTTCGTTTCCTATTTAGATGCCAAACACACACCACACACACACACCACACACACACACACACACAGCTGAGAAATGAGAAAAGGTCTGGCGAAGGCTACTAAGAGAAAAATCAGAACATTGTCCTGAGACATGCACAGATAAGTTTAGATAGCACGAACCTTGTGGTAGGAAGTATTTAGCATGATTTTGTGTCTTTCACATGTTGGCCATTCAAGAGTTAGAAATTAGATGGCAGGTACAGAAAAATTAAGAAGTGGGAGAATTTCTAGAATATTGGCAAAAGAAATTTGTAATACTTTTCTTAATAGAGTTTTATAGGTTTTTAGGTAAGGAAATCAAGGAAGACTGTGCTAAAATGGATTTAGGGAATCAGAATATATAGTGAGGGCTAAGTGTACGAGGGGAGATACAAGAGATGGAATAAGAGATACTTAACAAGGGAGAGGCTTTAAAAGAAAAATCATAGCTTTTCATAAAGGTAGACTGGAGATGAGTACTGACATGAACCATGTTGTTTCATGACCTTCGAAAGCCACATAAACTCGACCATTCTCAATTTGTCATCAATAAAATGGGAGTTACAATAAACTCAGCATCACTGAGTATTTGTGCAGTTTTTATAGAAAGTGCTCGATGGCTCTAACTGTTCAGATATATAGAAGAAGTTCAATAAATGATAGGTGCTATTGCCATTAGTATCATTATTATTACTGAGTTCTCAGAGATAGAAGACTTGAAGATGATAGGCAAAGTGTAGCAGGGCAAACAGATGGCCAACATTTGTGGAGCTAAAGTTTATTTGAGGTGAAAACATAAAGAGCCTAGAATATTAAATAGATAACATTTTTACAGATTGAGATAAATTTAATGAAATAAACAGGGTTATGTGATTAAGAGTAACAGGGTTGAAAGTGAGGATGTTTAAAGTTATTAACAACAGTATCAAAAAAGAAAAAGTCCACAAGACATTTTTAGGTTTTTTTTTTATCATCAAATTTCATAATTTCTCACATTGTAATAACATAATTGGTAGATCTGTTAAAAATGAAAATCAGATCATGACATGCCTCATTTAAATACTTTTTTAGCTCTTCAATCTAAACTCTTTACCAGGTCTATAAGACTCTGATCTCCATCCTCAGCTCTACTGCTTCTCTCTAGATCTGTCTCCTCCAGCCAAATCTTCTGCTATTCTGTTTTTAGAATAAACCAAACTCTTTCTTGCCTTAGGCTCTTTGCTAATCTCTCTGCCCAGAACATACCTCCAACCCTGGCCCCACCCTATATCCTGTTTTTGCAGTACCAAAAATTCCTCAGCTCAAATATCACTTCTCAAGAAACCTTTCCAAACAGTGCTATCTAAAGCAGCAACTTGTCCTCAGGTTACTTTTGATTCTATTTCCTTTTTAACCCTTTCAAAGGATATATCATAATCTGTGAACATGTTACTTTCTTACTTTCCTACTACAAAGCAAATTACTGAGGGAAGTGAACCTTGTTGCTGTTGTTCATGACTAAAGTTACAGAACTGATAACATCTGGTAAATAAATAATCAAAATACAAGAAACAAAATATTCATCTGTAACATCACCAATACATAAAACATTTGGTTCTCATTCTCCCAATTCCCAAAGCCACACAATTTCACAGACCCTTTGGAACACTATTTTTAAACTATCACTGTGATGATTTTGCAGGTAAGATAATTGGGTTCTCATAAATATAGCTTTGTTTGCTCCCTCTACTCTAGAAATTCTAGCAAAACAAAACCCATACCCATAACAACTGTAAAAAAATATATTAGAAAAGACAGAGATGTTTGCCTCTAGTCATTAGATCAACTCTAGACTCCCAATCTCCTACATTCCCAAACTCAAAAATTTAGAAGTAATTTTGGCCACTTCTCTTTCTTCATTTTCATCACTTTAGATGTATATCTTGAAAATCTCATATTCTTTTACAATTTTTAAGTAGGGAAAGCCTTTCTAACTTTCCAACAAAATTCAAGTAAACTTTCACATAGAAAAGTCCACCACAAATAAAGTCAAAACAAAAAACTATAATCTAGGAAAAACATTTCTAACTCAAATTACAAAGCCCAGTTTTTCCAATATATAAAAAACTCTCATAATAAGAAAATACTAAAATCCCAATAGAAAAATAGGTAAAGATATTGACAATTCAAAGAAAGAGAAACCCAATTTCAACATGAAAATTATCAAATCCACTTAAAATAATAGAATTTCAAATTAAAATTACATCCATAGACCATTTTTACCTTGACAATTGGTAAAGGTTCAAAGTTTGATATTTATTTATGCTATTAAGGCTATATATAAAGCATACATTTTCATATGTTGCTGGAGGAAGTATAAATTATATGGTCTCTTAGAAAACAATTTTGTAATATCTATGAAAATCACATACCTTATTTCATGTGTTTTTGCTTTATCCTGTCTACTTAAAAAAATGCATCCTAACATATTCACATGTGCAATTAACTGAGTATAGAGTTAATCACTGTCACATTGATTTTTAAAAAAGAAACAATCTAAATGTCCATCAATTGAAAGCAACTCAAATAAATTATGGTACATCCCACGTAATGGAAAAATATGCATCAAGAAGAATAAAGGAACAGATTTGTGTACTGATACAGAAAAATCTCAAACACATTAAGTAAAAACAAAGCAAGGTGCAAACAATATATGAAATACTGCCCCTTGTATAAAGGGAATGAGGTGTATATATTCATATTCTCTGTCTATGCATTAAAATCAAAATCTCTGGAAAGACTCACAAGTAACTAATAGGAGTAATTTCTTGGCAAGTGTAGGAGTAGCCTGTTAGGGAAGATATGGGACAGTGGTAGACAGGAAACTTGTTACTCTATACCTTTTGGAGCTTTTATTTTTGAACCACATGAATATACTACCCATTTAACATAACTATTTTTTAAAAGTGGTGATGAAGATAAAAAACAAAAGCACAGAAAGTGCTTCTCAACAGCTTCCTTTCTCTTGAATAACTGGGAGTCAAAATGGCTTCCTGTTAGTAACTAGATGCACAGTAAATAATTAGTATATGTTGAATGTATGAGTGAAGGAATAAAACAGATCAATTTTTCACTATATTAGTAAAGGCCTTCTATCAGTTGGATCTGTCTGCTTGATTGATCTTGCACTGGTCTCAGAGACAATCACTTCGACCTTTTTACGGTCCCCACATACTCATCCTTGCTCATGAGCTTTCCTCTATCACGGAGCCCCTTTCTTCATCAATTCGAATCCTACTTTCCATTTAGAGCACAGTCTCATATCTACCTTTTGAATGGCTTAAAAAAACAGCAATTTATGTCTCACAGTTCTAGAGGCTAGAACTCTGAAATCAAAGTGTAAGCTGGATTATGCTCCTTCTGAAACCTATAGGAGAGAATCCTCTTTGCCACCTCCTTCTGGTGATTTGTGGGCAATCCTTAGCATTTCTTGGCTAGCAACTATAGCAGTTCAATCTCTGTCTCCATAGTCACATAGAGTTCTTTCCTTGTCTCTGTCTCTTCTCTTTTTATAAGGACACCAGTCTTATTGGATCTGGGCGCATCCTGATTGAGCTTGACCTTATCTTAAGTTGAATACATTTGCGAATAAAGTCACACTTACAGGTATTAGGGGTAAGGACTTTGACATATCATGTTGAAACACAATTCAACTCATAACACCACCTCTAGCTGATGCCACCATGTTTTTAGACTATTTACCCTAGTGTTAAATTCTATAGCATGTAGACCTGCACCCTTTTCTAGTAATAATTCATCCAATATCTTTTTTACTTTTTAAATTTATATATACATATATAGGGAGTCTGTATACACACACACACACACACACACACACACACACTCCCAAACTAGATTGTAAGTACCTCAAGGGCAGGATATATGTTTTTTCTCCTCACTTTTTTGATATGGTGCTGGACCTATGACAGGGACTCAAAAAATGACCAGGTGAAAGATTGAATGGTGTTCTAGAAAGCAGACACTGTGACTTTTATAGATTTTAACAATTCCTTCATCCATCACAACAACCTTTCAATTAGCTAAGAGGAGGTTCCTTGAATCACCCAGAGTGTCAGAATCCAAAAGCAGCATTAGCTCATCAGTACCACACAGCAAAAGCTACACTTTAAGGAAGGATCAGATCAATAAACAATAGACTTGGTCTCAGGAATGGAGGTAATTGCATGACAGGGAGGCAATCTAGTCTTCAGCTTCATGTCCAGCTGTCCAGATGCAAGGCAAATCCCTGCCTAGTTTATAATTATGGACAAGCAAGTTATCATTAGAATTGTGCTGTTTTTCCTCAAAATAAATACCCACATATAGTCACATGTATACACATGTATGTGCAATATATGAATTGATTTCTGATTAAAACAAAGGCTTGACATTTTTCTGGCATTTAAACCAATAGATCACAATAGCATATGAGCAGCAGTACAATATAGTAATGGGCCACTGTCTTAATTCCGTCATGAGCAAAGGCTCACGATGGAGCAAGGAACAATGAGGAAGATGCTTAGTAAGTGAAGTGAAGTAAGAGCAGAAAGAAGGGCAGGATTGAAGAACAAAAAGAGACACATACAGAGAAAATCCAAAGAGGAAAACAATTAGTTTAAATATCTAACCTAGGAACATGTAATTACATACTTTATAATAATGAATTACTTACTAATAAGACATATTCATACAAGGTTGACAATGTATGTCATTATGTTTATTAGAAAATATGTTTATTAGAAAATACTGCTCAGTAAACAATCACATGAGAAAAGATTAGCAGATCAGGCTACATAAAATTTTAAATTCTTATATATTGAAAAATGGCAAAATTAAAGGACAACCACATACTAGAAAAATTATTTGCATCAAATATAAACACACAAAAAATTTTTCTAATATATAATTAGTATATGCAAATGTATTTTTAAAAGCTTCAAAAACTCCAAATGGGCACAGGATATAAACAGACTTCACATAAAGAAAAATATAACTAGAAAACTGATACATGGGAAGTTGTAATCAAATAAATGCAAATTAAGGCAACTTGGTTTTTAAAAAATATCTATTAAATATAAGGAAAATATCTAAACTTAAAACACTCAATTTAGATGAATTTGGGAAAGAAACTGATATGCTCACTCATTGCTGGTGTATTACCAATTACCAAAAGCAATACGGTAGGACAATATATAGCAAGTACTAGAAAGATGGTCATCCCTTTTGAAGAATGAGTAGTCACAGGACTTTATCTAAGAAATGCTTTAAAAGAAGCATAAAAGTAAATGGGTGACAACATTCACTGAAATTTTGTCCATAATAACAAGAATAGAAAATAACCTATATATCCATCTCTAGGATAGTGAGTTTAATCACACAGAACATTAAAATTATCATAAGAAGTTTATGTTAGGCCTTGTAAAAGCATTATACAGTAAGAGTAAGTAGAAAAAGCTGAACAAAAGTAGGGGGCACATGAATTTCAACTATATAAAAATATGTATTACTATGGAATATTATACATCTTTTTCAGTAAAAAATGTACTAAGCAACTTATCTACCGGTCCATACGTTAGAAATAAGGGATATGGTTTCTGAACTTGCACTCACAATATTAAGAAATAAAGACATGTAAAATTAAATATCACAATATTTAAACTATCACAATGATATTCAAAAGTAAACATAATCATATGGTGAGATTGGAATTATATGTGATATTTTAAATTCATATGTGTTATATTGTCCTTTTCTTCCACTTAATTCTTTTTCCACATATTATAGAAAAAATTACATGTTTGTTATAAAATACTAGGAAAACACAGAAAACATATAAGGATTGGGGAAGAATCTGCACAGTTCAAGCACCACTGATAACCGCTTTAACAGCATGGCAAGTTTTCATCCTGTATTTTTAAATGATCTTTTCTAGATTTTTTTACATATTAGGATGACATGTATACACATTTTGTATTCCATTATTATCAATTAAATTATAGCATAAAAAAAGTTCTCATGCTATTCAAAACTGAAAATAAATGTTAAATATTTCATAATATTCCAGAGATGGAATGTAATTTACTTAGCAACGTCTCCATGGTCAGATACCTTATTTCCCAGTCTTCATTAGCATTAATAACGCTACAGTGAATATCTTTGTTTCCATTTCCATTAACTTTTTTGTTAGAAATTCCTAGTATGTCATTTAATTTTTGAAGCTATAGCTTAGTGATATAACTCAGAGACAGTTCATCACATGTAAACTCTTCATAATTCTGAGTACAAACTATGTTCACAGTAATTTCATCTAAAGCATTTGAGAAGTAACATGATCAATCTCTTAAAGAGAAAAGCAGCATTCAAGATTATCATTGAATGGATCATTGCTTCCACAGGCAGTCCTGAAAACCTTTCCCAAAAGAGAGAGAAAAAAGCTAACTCAAATTTTAAAAAGCCACTAATATTCACAAATGAGCAATATTTTTTTACATAAAAACTAGGCCTATGATTTATATATTTTAATAATAAAATTTACACGTTTGAAATTCATAAAACACTTTATACCATTAATAGGAAAACACTATTATGAAATAAGAACTATATATATACTTTAGCACAGATAACTAAAATCAAATGAATTAAGCAACTCTTTCTCTTTAGGGCAAAAATATAAAGTTGGATATAACACTTTTTTGCTAGAAAAAGAATAAGGGATTCAATATTTAATGAGACTGTTTCTAGGAAATTTACGACTGCTATCATTTTGCTAGGAGTAATATTCTATACTTGCTTGAATAAATTGTTTGAGATCATTAAAATAGCTAGTGAAAATGTTTAGTTTTCATCTTTAGGTCATAAAAACTAAACGTACTTTAATGAACATTAAGTCCTTATAGCACTGTCCAATGTCAGCAAAGTAAATAAACATGAAACATCCATGTTACAGATGAGGAAACTGAGGCCTAGTATGTATTAACCATGCACTAAATCTGACACATCAGTGGGACATGGCATGGTAGCAACAAGTTGGGCTATGAAGTGAAAAAAAAAATAAATAACTTTAGGAAGAAGCCTTTAGAGTTAAAGCTAGTTGGTTAGATATGAACAACAGAGAAAAAATGTAAAATGCGCCATGTCGGATTTTCTTTCATAATTATGTGTCAAAGAAAGGAAGTGAACACTTGAAATCTGTAATAAATATTTTTCATTCAAATATCATTTAAACTCATTAATTGTTGAGGTTTCACATCTGCATTTATCTTTAAAGGGAAGCATAAAAAGCTCTTATCCCTTTAGACATAAAAGGAGATAAAAGAATGAAACTTGAAGAAAGGCCATAAATGTAGGAATTATAACATTACTGCCTTAATAAAAATTCACTAATAGAATACATGACACAGTACCTTTATGTAATGAAGACTCAACATAGAAGAAACTACATAATGGCTGTACCACTGTAGATCAATTTGACTCTAACATAACAGAAATGATCACTGATCCCAAGACGTTATGGAATAGTAAACTTAAGATATTGTGCTGCTTTTCAAGTTTATGTGACTATGATTATTTAATTTTCTTTTGTGCGTGCTCAAGTATAGCTGTTATGTGACTACACATGAGAGAACCTGAAATTAATTTGTCTGTATGAGATCAGTGACTGTACGAATTCTTATGAAAACTAACATGCCATGACAATAGTAATTTTGATAAAATTACAGCAAGTACTGCAATTCTCTGCCATCTGGCTGTCTCGTCATAAACACTTTGATGTGCTTTTTATTACTTATTTATTTACTTCAACCACTTTATTGGTATAGTTTTAAAGCATCTAAATTATCATGATAGAATATTTTAAATATTAAAGAAAGAGTATCTTCATATAATATAAAAATGTTGAATTTTTCACAAAATTATGGGATGCTAGCCTTTTTGATGAAAAAATATTATTCAAGAAAAAGTCATTTTGAGGAACTTAAATCCTTTGATATATTGTTATTATTTGTTTAATCTTTGAAGCACAGCAATCTTATCCATGAAATTGCCCTTGAACTGTTTCTACATTAATACAGTACTACATGCTATTGTTTTGATCCTTATTTTTGAATTGCATGCTTTATATTTGATTACATGCTTCCTATATTTTCTATTACCATGTAGTTACTTATACATGGATATTAACTAAACCAACATCAATTGTACCCTTTATGAAATGTGGTGGTCAGATCAAATCTTTATTCACCACAAATCCCTTTTGTTTAGAAGACTAAGAGAAATGACTTGAAAACTCAAAATATTCAAATTATTCCATAAAAGCTTCTGTTTAAGATTCAATTTTATTTAATGCCTAGAAACTTCTTTTCTTTATGGTCATGTGATATCTCTTCACAATAACATTGCAGAAATACTCTGCCTCTAACTCTTGTAAAAGTTTGTCTCCACTGTGTGTTCAGGGTAAAAAGGTTGAATTATGATACACACCCTTATTGAACACTTTTTCCAATGTGGCAGACTGAAGATACATCTGATTGTAACTTTTTATTGTCATGAGGAAGTGACAACAGTTTTAGTCCAATTTCCAATGGATCAATATCTATTTCGTGGACTCCACAGAAATGGATGACTTGGAAAGAAAGCAGAGAATTACAAGTAATGTTTCTTCTGACAAAAAAAAAATTGTTCAACCCCAGTTATATATATATATAATATATATATATATATATAGTATATATGTCACGTATATATTATATATATATGTATGCATACATATATATGTATGCATACATATATATATGAAATATAATTGGGGTTGAACAATATTAGCAAAAAACAATTGACTGACATCTCAATGGTGTGTACAATCAGTACTCTTCACTGTCTACACCGATGTGCCCTAACCATAATACATGCTAAAGGAAATTTCAAAAATCTCTCTTGACTCAGTTGGCATGAAAAATTTCTCATAGATGGTAGAAAATAGCTTAGCTGTAATTCACTTGGAACTAATTTCAGTCATTGCTAAAGCATGCTGGGTTGAAAATTAGTGTCAAACGACAAAAATGGCATGACTTCTTAAAAGCATTTGAACTCAAATTTTATGTGCCCACAATGCACCTGAATTAAAGTTTCCAGGATTCGGGACTGAACCATACTTACTACTGCCAATGGTATAGTCATCTCAATCTTAAAGAAAATTGTACCCACAATTACACCCAAGATTTGGAATGGCATATCTGAGAGACACCATTGTTTATTCTCTCTATATATTCAACTCATGGAATTAATATTAAAAACAACAAAACCAACAAAAAATTAGCATTAAAGCCAGTAAAACAGAATCCCTGTTATCTCAGATTTTGGACATTGTAAATGACATATAATAAAGCTATCATTTTCAACACAGATAAAAATTAAGATAACTTAGTTTTGAAAAGCTTCTCAAAATAAACTCAAAATAAGCTTTTTAAAGTGCAAAAGCATAAAACTATTAGATTGTTTTAATAATAGAGATGCTTTTTAATATTATCCAAAATACTTTTTCTATTGGTCGACTTTACTTTTGTCCTATAATTCTATAAGTCATCAGAAACAGAACAGTGTCTTATAGAAATGTTCAGACTCATTTTGTCAGTACCATTTACAATTCCCACAATATACTCCCTTATCAAATACACTAAATAGAGTGATGGATGCCCTGTCCACATCTTTACTGTAAGTGCATATCGGAATGTACTAATTATTTAGTACCTTTTAAACCATTCCTGTTTTCATTATTTACTCACAGCATGAAGAAATCTGAGGTAGGTGAATTCAGAGAGAACATAATAAAGACCTGGGTGTTTTAATGAAAGAGAAAATTTGGAATGTAGAAATTGCAAAGTCACACTATGATAAACCTATTTGATGTTTCCTTCTTAATAAAATAAATATGCAAGGTTTTGTTTTTTCCATGAAGTTGAATCTTATTTTGAGCTTGGGTTTTCTACTAAATGGAATTTTTGTACATGGTTTTTTAAGTGATTGATAAAATCTCTGTATCACTAGGGAGTCCTGTCTTTCTGAAATCTAAAACTAGCAAACTGAAGGGCTTGGTTGGGGACTAATTAAATTAAAGAGTGTATTTTGTTCATGGCACTATTGTAATAAACAACATGCTTTTCAATTTATCCCATTTGAACTGATTGCTAAGTCAGTCCTGCCTCTAGCCACATCGTTATGAAAAACAAAACAATTTTTTTTTTTTTTGCAACTGATGATCTGAAAGTGAAAGGAAAGAATTAGTTCTCTAAACTTCCCTCAGTGGAAGGATTTGGATTATTTTCCTGTACCACTTCATAACATTCTGCAGAAATAAAATGTATCAAATCTCTCCATCTGCCAACTCAAAGGTCAACACAAATGATCCTTTCTTTTTACTTTAAGTGACCTTCTAAAGCAAGCACATTCTCATTATAGATATTATAATTCCTGGAATGAAAGTCCTTTTCAAATGACAACATAAGCAAGATGGGGTAGGAGACTGGAAGAAATATGTAGTATATTTTCTTAATTACCATTACAAAAATCTAAGTGGAAAAAGGAGACTTTTGTGATTAAAATGTTGCTTTTCTGATAACTGGCTCTTCAGAGAAATCTTTTGGGTTCAGAAAACAGTAGTGGTGATAAAAGTAGTATCGGTTATAATAGCAATGTGCAAATGTCTGTATTTCACTTGTGGAGGGAACAAAATTAGTTTTATGAGCTCTTGACTGTACATAAAAATGCATTATTTAAGCGAATAAATTCTTTGTCTCAGATACTCTATTTTGCTTCAATTCTTTTGCTAATAGAAACTTTGAGAATTTTATTGCTGAGAAATATTAGTCACACTGTATCCACATTATGTCCTTAAGCATCTGTGATTCTACCTAATCCTTCTTTAATAATAACACATTTTTGAGCTTTGCTTTTTTCTTGAATATGGGGCTGACATTTATGCTAACTTTCAGTAAGATTTGGCTTATATGTTTTGAGAATACACGACTGATATAGATGCTATACTTTTCTTACTATAGAAAGTAGAAAGAAGAGTTATCTTTACACATCCATGGTAGGAATTTTATTCACAGGGTTTCTATTACAAAGACACACTGACAAAAGGAAGCGCCTTTCCCTATAAGATGATAATTTTAATAATATACACAGTCAAGCTGGTAAAAGTAAGATCATCAAAATTCTTCAATTTTTACTTCATTTTGAAATAAAATGATGTGAAATACAGTTATTGTGGTATCAACTTGAAAAAAACATTTTATATCTTGGACCAATAAGTCATGTATACAAATCATTTTTTCTGGCAATTTTGAACTGCTTATCTTTCATAGGATTTCTTATGGCTATTTACATTTTCACTCAGTGAAAATCAATTACCTTCTTGCAATAAGCCTCATTTGCTACCTTTGGAGTATAATAGAAACACCATTAGGATGATGACATTACCCAAAAGAAGGGCACCACACAGTTGGTAGACATAAATTAAGGGGCCTTTCACATATGCATTAGAAATACTGCTGTGACTGAAATATGCATAAAATCTGTATCTATTAGAGCTATTAGTGTGTGGGGGTGATGATTTTGAAGGGGGAGGGAAGGATTGGTAGATTGTGATCTACTACTTTGACAAAATTATGTATTTCCTTTTTTGCCCGGTATGTGCCATTGATGCAATAAGCCTGGGCCCCCAGCTGAGCTGCATTTGGAAAATTGGCCCTGAGCATGGCATACGCGCTTCACTTCCCTTTGCCGAGCAAGACACTGTCAGGAACAGAGTGCATATGTGCCGCCAAGCCCACTCCTCCTCCATCACCCTGACCTCCACAGCTCTGCGGATGTCTGCCTGGGTGAAGCCACCACTCATGCCGGAAAACAGCTCCTGCAGATCAATTCATAGGATTTAGGGACATTTAACTTCCATCAAGCCCACATCGTCTTATTGGTATTTGAGGACTAACTTATTACTGAACATTAATGGCCATAACATAGAGAGTTGTATATTTCTCGGGGGAAGAAAAAAAACTAATCTTAGAAATGCCTCCCTCTGAAACTAGAAAAACAGAGGAAACCACACTTAATTACCAGTTATTTTTATCCAAGCTCTTATAAGCTTAAGTAAAACAAAATTATAACATATTGACCCTTGGGGTGTGAGTGAAAGTTATGTACCGTTTAAAAAGATGTTAGGTTTACAAATTACAATAATAATTAATTATTTTCAGATCCACTTTCTTTTAAGCAATCTTACAAACACAGAAGAATGTGGATAGCTCTTAAAAATTTTGAACAGTAAAGACATAAGGATTACATGAAAGGTTGAAAAGAAATATAGTAGAATGGTAAGAACTAACAGGTTGTCATTTTTAAACCTTGAAAGAACTGGCAAATACTTGATCTTCTTTGGCAAATATTAAATATCTTCTTTGAAGAGGATAAATACTTAAAACTTTATTCTTGTTAATGATTTCTCAAGTCCATATACCTATGCTTTTTAAAAAAATCTCCTAACTTGGTAATGTTAATATCCGAGATCAAAGAGGTACATATATAATTCACTAAGACTTAATGCAGTTTAATTCTAGATATTATTATACTTTTATAATATGGCATCATTTTTTAAGCTTTTATCATGTTAATGTAATTTTACAAGAAAAATTTTTTAAATCAAAATGCTGGAAATCTGTCACATAGAAGTCACTTTAACCACCTTTTCAAAAAAGAAGAACTTTTAGAGTACCAACCTCCATGTCTTAATAATGCCCCCAGATATCATAATTAAATTGACATATCATATTTGATTACTATAAAGCAAGAAAGTGTGAAATTAATTTTACCCATCATTTCATTATTTTATAAAAACTAAAAAAGAAAGTTTCTCTTATATAAACATTTAATCTCTGCTGAAATAAACAATCTAGAAAGATAATAAAATGCACATTGTAGAATCTATAATTCTAAACAGCTGTTATATTCTTCTTTTACACGTCACTATGGACAAAATAAATTATGGGATCTTATGCTACAAGTATATGGAGACATTTTAATGTGTTTGAAATTCTGTAAATGGTATTTTTCTAAGAAGGATACATTTAGTTAAATCAAACTGACACCATGACACCACTGCATATAAACTCAGTTCTGTAGAGAATAATATTATATGGAGGAGACTTCCCTTAGTCAACCTCCTTTGTGCCCAGAAATCTGGCATGTGGGCTGGAATCCATAGGGTATATGATTTGCTGAGTCCATCACCTACATTTTATATGTCCATCAAATAAATGAGAGGCCCACAAAGTTCAGATAGAGCAGGAACCTGAATGAACTCCCAAGAAATACTGCTTTGTATTAACGACTCAGAAACCATGTATTTCAAAAGGGTAGAGATCCTAACAAGTGAACAATTAATTTACATTAACATTTTAAGTACAAAATTATGTGATGTGGTATATTTTAATTTTAAATTACTGGCTCATGTGTTATATACTACATTCCCTAATGTTTTTCTATTAAATTCCCTTTTAAAAGTTAGAGTGTTATGGAAAGAAAACATTTAATAATAGAGAAAGAAACAAGTAACACTTCAGACTGCTCTAACATAATTGTACCTTCAGGTAAAACGAGAAAAAAAATACTAGTGAGACATTGTAAACAAAACTAAAAACCGAAGATGTAATTGAGACACCCATACAGACAACAGGTACACAAACAACAAATGATTGGGCAGATTTGTTTCTAATTCTTTTGCTAAAATTTGAGGTGACTTTCTTGTTCTCACACGGAAAGAAGAGTTGGCTTGAAGTTGTGGGGACAGTTTTCTTTGTCTCATTTTAATTAGTTTAGCAAAGTGGAGTTTAAGAGATTATAGGAGGACAAAATTAACCCCGTACCTCAGGACAATTGCCTTACTTTTTTTTTAGATCTAATATAATCAATGCCCACAATTTAGTGGATCTTCTATTTTAAAAGGTAACAGTTTTGCCCCTCCCTAATCCTTAAAAGACGACACACCTGACAGAGGTGGGAGGCCATGACTATTTAGCCAGAGAGGCAGAGAGAGCCCTTCCAGCCATTTCATCCCAGTTATTTAGGGAGGGGCAGCTTCCTCTGTCTCCAGGGCAGAAGTGGTAAATGAGCTAATTGCAGCAGCAACGATTTATGCTGATTGTATGTCCAATGATTGTATGTCCTCCGATAATTGCAGGCACAGAAATTTGCCACACTACAAAGCTAGGCAAAAAGTCTCTTTTCAAGTATAGGGAGGTAAAATTAAACCTTGTCGAAAAGAAATGCTAGACAATTTTCTAGGAAAAAATTTATATATATAAACTCTGCTTTACAAGTGTTTATTTTTATCTCTATTTTTTTTATCATTTAACATCTATTCCATATTCCATATCTCCCAATTAGAAATAGCCATATTTTATTTGGAGGTTTCAAAGACTTCAGTAGCTAACTAATAGGTTAAATGAAGGTAGGTTACCTTGTCATTGTGAAATATATTCTGAATGGGTTTTTGTTAGTAACGACTTAACTCTATTACTACAAAAAGTCTCCTTGTCCGGCTTTCACATACACATTCTGTATTCATTTTATAGACACATAACTGACTCAGAACAACATAGTATAGTTTAGTGAAGGTAGTGATGTGAAGCATACACTTCTGAAGAATATTTTAGGAGCCTAAAAAAGTGTCCAGAAACATTCCACCAAATCACAAGGTTAGAGCTGTTTCTGTAGCTCTCTACTTTCTGCATTTGCTTTGTTTCAGAAACATATATTTAAAAACCTCAGCATTTTAGAAGAATCAGCTTTGTGTTTTAACTTTTTATTTTGAGATAACTTTAGACTTCCGGGAGAGTTACGAATAATAGAGTTCCTGTATATCCTTCACCCAGTTCCCCTTTATGTTAAAATTATATAATTATCAAAACTAAGAAACTAACATTAGTGTAATACTATTAGATAAACTACAGGCTTTATTGGGATTTTATCAGGTTTAAGGGCATTAGTAGAATGTCCTTTTTCTGTTCTAGGGTACAATCGGGGATACTACATTGCATTTAGTTATTATGTCCCTTAGTCTCCTCTAGTCTACAATGGTTGACCAATATTTCCTTTGAAGACCCTTGACACTTTCGAAGAAAACTAATCAGTAGAATATCTCTCAATTTGAGTTTGTCTGATGTTTTCTCATGATTGTGTTAGGTAGTTAGTCAAGCATGAGTGACAAGAGTGAAGGCCCAGCTCTGTAACCATAGAAACTTCCCTTGAAGACCTTCCTTAAGGACCCCCAGAAACACCTCCCTTTTAGGGTTATAAATTACCCAAAACCTTAGAGCACAAAGGCCATAAAAGCTGCTGGCTAAACCAGCTACAAATGCTTGCACAGAAAGTATGGCCCATAACTTCAGCTTCATTATACCATCATTATAATATCATGACTATGCCTAGTTCATGAATCTAATTATAACAGACTGAATTCTGGGTAAGCACATGTGTAGTAGGCAAAGTTATATAGCAGCCAATTGTCAGTCAAGTTACCTCACATAGGGGTCATCTGGGACCTCCCATCATGGCCCAAATATAAACAGACCTTCCCATTTCTGCTCTATTATGCTCTCCTGTCTGAAAACCCACTGCTCCCTTGGGGTGTACTATCTTATCTCTTTACTTCCAAAGTCCACAGGGTTGCAGCCTTCCCTGGCATGGCCTGTCTCCTTTTAAAATGTACTTTCAATAAATCTTACTTTTTCTAAATTCTGCTGACCTGTAATTCTTTGCTGCATCAGCAGGGAAGAACTGAGGGACAAACAGAATGCCACCATCCACCATTCTCCTCGTCCTCCCCACACCGCTGGGGTGACACCGGGTTTCACGTCACCCCAGCAGCAAACAATTAAACTGAGGTTATGGATTTGGGGGAAGACTACCCCAGAAGTATATGTCTCAGATTCATTTCAAAAGGTACACGATGTGCATTTACAACCACAGAACCAGCTCAGATAGGTCCTATCCATTTCTACCAAGATACTGAGTTGCTTTTCAAAGACAATGGACCAAAACTACAAGTCATACAGCTGAAGTATGTGAAGAGGAGAGACCTTTGACCTTCGCTGCACCCAAGGCCAAAGTCTTGGCCCCTCACAGAACAAAAGACTGGGAACTTGAATACTGGAACCCTCTCATAAGTGATGTGTCCATTGTCCAGGAAGATCCAGTGCCGAAGCCACTTACCATAAATGCCCAGGTTCCCAAGGTTGTCCAATCAGACCCCCAAGTTAGAATTAATGAGTAGGTAGAGCCCTTCTTACCCTTATTCTTTAAATATGCTGCAAGCCTTTGTTAGGGGAGACAAGATCTGAGGTTTCTTTAACTGGGTGGCCCTGTCACAGAGGCCTGTTCTCTATTGCAGAATAAACTGATGCCTCATTGACTGATCTGTCTGGTACACAAGGAGTATTGAACCCACTTGCCTGGGCAGTTACACATATGTCTTATTACTGGTGATGTTAACTTTGATCACAGGGTTAAGGTGCTGCCTGCTAAGTTTCTCACTGTCAATTACTTATATTTTCCCTTGTAACTAACAAATATTGAGTAATACATTTGGAAATATATTGTTTTACCTTAAACTTCACCTACGAATTTTAGCTTCCATTGATGGATCTTGCCACAGCAATTATTGCTATGCTTTTCTAATAATAATTATCTATTTCCTTTATTCCTTCTACTTTTTAAACTGGAGCTCTCTTGTAAAGAAAAAGTTGTTCCTCCTCCCTCCTTCAATATTTTATTCAGTATGTATTTGTATAAGTATACAACTCATGAATATTTACTTTATTCTTTGGCAAATAACATAGCATGTAGATGCTATGGTCAAGCTGTTGCCTTTCAAATTCTGGCTCAACACTTACTAGTTATATTTTTTTCTTTTTCTTTTTTCTTTTTCTCACATTGTTCCAGTTTTTCAGATTGGTTCCTGTTTCCTTTCAACATGCCTTCATTTTATTTTTAAAATAATTCCCTACTTTCTGGCATTAATCAACTCTGTTTTAAATAATCATTTTAAAGAAGCTCTACTCTACAGAAACTGAATATTTCATCTGCCAAACTACATACTCCTTTGAGACTGATTTATACCTCCTTCACCTAGCAGAGTAGCTGGCAAGTGACAAGTATTTGTTAAATGTGCTTCAACAGAAAGCTTGTTCATTTTCTTATTTATTCTGAACTGAAAAAGTTAAAAGCTATTCACTACATTCTGTGTATGTTCTTAAATACATGTTCACTATTAAAATCACTGCTCTCTTTTCTCATTTGTATAGGATAATTCTAGTTCCTTTGACCATTACTTAGAGAGATCATCAATATTATTATCATCTTCAAAAAACCATCACCAAGCCTTGATCCACCTATGTCTCAGTAACAGATACTATAAAAAGCAAACTACGTGTCTTCCCCACAAGTTCCCTAACCTAAACCATTTAAAATATAATACATGCATAGAACATATAATGTTTTATAAATTTTAGTAAAACAAGTAATAAGAATAAATTTACATATATATATATGATTTCAAAGGGCATAGTGTGGAATACTTTAGTAAAGAAATGACAGGTATGAAAGGAAATCTTGTACTCCATATCACCTAGTTTCTTGATTACCTTAAAATCAATGACTCAAGGGTTTTTCTTGTTTTATTTGTTATATTTTAGCAGAACTATTTGTTAAGATTGCTATTTACTGAGTGCTATTATATGCCAGGCACTAATCTAACCATGAGAATTAGGTATTACCATTATGACTATTATAGAGATACAGAAAACTGAGAGAGAGGTAAGTTGTCTAGGGTCATTTAACTAGTAAGTGTTGAGCCAGAATTTGAAACAACAGCTTGACCATAGCATCTACATGCTCAGTCATTCCACCACACGGACTTTGCAGGAGCTCAATACATAAAGCTGAGTGGTTTCTGAAGTTGAAAGTAGAGAAATGGAAATGCTTGCCTAGCCTGCCCTCCATGCTCGCCCCCATGTCCCTGAATCCAGAGGCTCTAAAGAACAGAGTTTAAAAACCCAAGTTCTAAGACAGTTCCTATTAGTCTTAGTTTTGACACACTGAGTACAGAGCTGGATTCTACTCAGAGTGGAGCCAGTGTTAAGGCAAATGGGTAGACTGCCTGATAGGTTTATAATTGTGCACATGTGAAGACATGCTGAAGGACCATAGGAGCCAACTTGCTTTCTAAAATTTGGCATTTCCAAGAGGCTCCTCAAAGTCTCTTATCTCTATGATGTCCCAGAATTTACCTTGCCAAATATTCTCATTATCAACTTAACGTGTCTACTTTCTCTTAGTGAACTACCACATCTTCTAATGATAGAATTAGCTTGCAGGTGAATATTTCTTCCCCTTATCAGGATAATCTTTAATTCTAATTTTTATTTTCCCAGAAGCTAATTCTTTTCCACCATTCATCATGGCTTTAAAGGTGATTCAAGCAAGTATTCTTTTATTTAGTGTTTTTTAGAACAGAGAGCAGAAATAAAAATTTGATTCAGTTAATGAATGTAAATGCACATATCAAATTAAACATTTGACTATCTGAAGCTAGATATTTGCATATCTATTTGTTAAATTCTTTTTAGCACTATATTTATTTTATTGATTACTTGGTAATGAATAATTTAATAATTTATTGATTACTTGGTAATGTCTGCCATATCTTTGGGAAAAAAAAGTCTTAAACAGAGTCTAAGATTATAATAATTGGTTTGGGCAGAGAATGTTACAAAGATGAGGACCTGATTCTCTGAGTCAATTGACAAGTAAAATACACTAGAGGTCAATTCTAGATTTCATAACAGATTTTTGGAAAGGAAAATATCAAAATTATTTCATTTGACCTGTTTCCCTTTCTGGCCTCTCTGCAGGCTCACCACCTTCAGTGTCGATGTGTCTCTGGTTAACAGTGCCCTAGGCATTGGCACAGTTGACGACCCAAATAGTAAATCTGACTCAAATTCTCTCTTAACTGGACAGTTCTCCTGGGGAACAAATTCAGTTGTTGAAGTGCTTTCTTTTGGATGTATACCTAAAAATAGTCTTTTGATAGGAAGGAAGAGAGGGAGAATGAGAGAATGAAAGAAGGAAGGAAGGAAAGAAGGAAGAAAAGGAAAAGTGTATAAGTTAAAAGTGAAAAAAGTGAGACTTACCAGAGAAATTATTTTTCATGTCAAATTTTTTCTTAACTTCAAATTTCATAATTTGAAAAAGTAACTGTCAAATGTTGACATCTAATCGACATTATAGTAAGTGTTTACTATGTATATTTAGTTATATGATTGTTAATATGGATATGATAAAATGCTAATAAAAGTGCATCCAAAAGTATCTTTTAATTCACTCATCCCTCATTAAACCCTACTCTGTGACAGGAATTGCACTGTAGGGTTATAAGCTATTAATCCTTGATCCGCAGAGCTTTATACATTAGAGAGTTTTTGCTTTTTTTAAGTTTAGGATTTGAAGTGAAAAAGAAAAGTCAAAGGAAAATATATTAAAAAAATTTTAATGGGCTATATGAAAGAATGCTTTAAGTAGAGCTTTAAAATATAATAGGAGGCCAGATGTTGAAAAGGTAGCCATGCTCTAAGTTACAACCTGTTTCAAATCCTGACTCTCCTACTAGCTCTTTGATCTTTGGATTAGTTCTACTCTCTCTTCTCATCTGATTTGTAAATGGGGTAATCTTAATACCAAATTTATGTG
The DNA here is from genome assembly GCA_003508835.1 of Eonycteris spelaea. Lineage (NCBI taxonomy): Eukaryota > Metazoa > Chordata > Mammalia > Chiroptera > Pteropodidae > Eonycteris > Eonycteris spelaea. The sequence continues at coordinate 11,049,800 of PUFA01000007.1, forward strand.
ATAATAAATGCAAACTGGAGTCCTGCCTGAGATATGGTAACTTAATAAATCTAAGTATTGTTTTTCGAGACAGGAAGAAATAATCAGAACTCTAGATAATTAATAAGGTCTTTATAGAACCAAAAAAAAGGAGAAATTTTAGGTAATATCATATTAACAAAGATAATGGGTATTATGCCATTATTTATACTATTACTCTTTTAAAAAGAAATAACAGGAAATTAGTATTAATAACAGTACTTAAAACAGTGCCTGACATGATAGTTGTTTTATAAATATTTATTTCATTAATAAAATAAATGATTTAGTCATATGATTTCTGGGGAATAGAACAAACTGATGTACTCATTTGTGTTTACTGAGTATCAAAAATATATAATTAGTTGCATTTCAAACAGGCCTATAATCATTGACAACCCCAAAGTATGAAGATAATAACAAACTAAAAAAAAAAATTTAACATTATCAGATAGCAAATAAAGATAGGTCAATCCATAGCAACAGTGATTTTCAGGAATAAATTGAAAATAATAGTGGAACTTAAAAATGGGGATACAGTTATGCAAAAAAAAAAATGATCAAAATGAATTTGATGAAAAATAAAGGAGGTGTACAAATAGACACAATAGACCCTTATGTTTTGAGGGAAAAAATACAACTGAAAATTTTATAAATGTTACATATATCCCTCAAATGAAAGTCATTTAACTCACCCAGTCATCTACCTGACTAAGTTGAATTGTGCACATTTGTGTGTTTGTGCAATGATTCTCAGACTTTAGCTTGTATTAGCTGGAAGATGCATGCAGATTGCTTCTCCCAATTCCACCCCAAATCTGGGGCAGGACCTGACAACTCATTTCCAGAAAAGTCCCAGGAGATGCTGATGCTTCAGGTCTGGGAATCACTGCTATAATGGAAAGAAGAGTAGATATAGTTTCTGGGGCTTATGGTTCAAATCATAGCTCTGCAGTTACTGGTTGACCCTAATTGACCCTAGAACATCAGGTTAATTCTCTGGGCATCATTTTCCTCACAAGAAAAAATGGTAGAAATAATAGTTACCTCAGAGAATTTTTATGAGATTATATAAGAGAATATATGATCAGTGCTAGTACTGAACTGACACACAAAAGGAACTCATAAATGTGAATTTAATGTTACTAATTTCAAATATGATCTTAACTGATAATAAAAAGTCCACATATTTTCTACTGAAAGGCAAAAAGAAGCTTGTAATAATAGATTGCTATTATTTGTGAATTATCAATAATTATGAATTGAAAGGTCTTGGTGCTAAAATACAAGGTAATCTCATAGTTGACTTTATCAGTTAGTTATACTTCAGGAGAAAAAAAAATTAATGCATGGAACAAATGAGAAAGCATTTTAAACCCTGTTTTATCCCAGAGGTCAGACACTATAACAGGAAACAGCTGTGAGCTGGAAAAGCTAGGTCAGTAGCATCAATAAATTGCAACTCCTCTTGGGTTAATGTGGTAAAATGCCAAGGCGCTGTATGCGTTCATGTGAACAAGAGAAAATATCTCAGTCATGTTTTGCTCAAGGAGTTTATAGTATGTTAAAGATCCTAAAGCAAATTATGCATTCTGATGCATGTCATAAATGCCAAATAGCATAGCTAATCAAGGAAATTTGGAGTTTCATTTAGAAATACAGGTAAGGACTGAAAAATAATTAAGACTTCTCATTCGGATGAATTATCATGTAGCAGTATTACATTTAAAGTACTACGGGGGATTTCTGCTTATATTGTTAGTTTTCATCACTAATTCAGTCAATAATATTTCTTGAGTTCGTCATGTCTGTGTAGAGAGGAATGTTCAAGTCTCTGAGTATACAGGGGTGAGAGAGATGGGACAGTCCCTGTCCTCATGCGGTTTAATTTTTAAGGGAAAGATGGGCAACAAGACATAACAAATGAGAAAACGGAATGATTTTAGATAGTGCTAAGCGCTATGAAAGAAATAAAGCAAGCTGATCAGGTGTGACTGGGACTTACTCATTTTATATGAGTGACTATACTAATAAATGTACCTGTATTATTCTAAAATGCTTTATGAACATTAATTCTCTTAATCCTTGGCAATCTATAAAGTTGGTATTATCATTATTCCCAATTTACAAATAAAAAAATGGAAGCAGAGAGGTTAAGTAACTAGATCAAGGTAACACAGCTTTGTAGAATTTGGACTCAGGGAATTTGGCTCCCAAGTCTCTATTCTTATCTACTATATACACTATGTTATGGCTTGATTTCATGTATTATCTCATTTAATCCTCACAACCATCTTCTGAGGAATCACACCTCATCTTGCAGAACTGACAACTAAATCACAAATAGAAGAGGGGCTTTGCCAAGTCTTTTTTTTTTTTTAACTCAGGTAGTCTGACCCCAGTTTCTCCTTGACCACTTCATCTTATTGCCTCTGGTATAAAAACTAAAAGTAAAAACACTAAAAGGAATAAGATGATTTTGTATTTATATATTCACACAAAAAGTGAGACTAAATAACCTAATCTCATTTCTAAATTTTGTCACCAAATATCCTGTTAAATTAGCTATTTTAAGCAAAGCCTACAAACAAAACTTAAATTCTAATAAAATTCTTTATTATTAAGCATCAGAAACTACATTCTAGTCTTCCTATCCCTACAAATTTACTGTCCTTTCCACCAACAATCAAGTTCTCCAAAACTGTGAGATAAAACTAGGACAATAATATTGAAACATTAAGCATGAAGGATCAACTTATTCACCTACACTTTGAAAAGACAGGACTATATCAATGGCCCTCAAACTTGTTCATGTAATAGAACACAGCATTTTTTATGCTTTTTAAGAGAATGTAGTAAAATATATATATATATAATTTATTATATATAATATATATAATTTATGACAAGAATACATATAATTTTGTGCTAAATCAGAGACCACCTTATACTAGTTTTATACTAGGTTCTAGAATAAACAAATGCTAGCAAATGCCAGTTTTTTCTTTAAAGGTTTTGTGGCAGAAAAAAAAAGTACAGTTTCTTCTGTGAATTGTACTAACTAAGCCTTCTATTCCTTCCTTTTTAGCAGCAGAGGAACACCGAGGCTCCCCAGAGCACAATTTGAATACCACTGTAATAGCTCCCTGGGTTCCCTTTCAGCCCACTATTGCTGCTTCTTTCTAGAGAAGTGAGTTGAAATATTTGTGTATGTGTATATATATATCTTTTGAATGGAAAGACGCTACTGTGGGCATTCCTGCATGCGCAGCCCAGCATCCTTTACTTCCCTCTAGCAACCGCCCCCTGCTTTCCTTCCGGAAACCGGTCCCCCTAGTCTTGGTTAATGTGGTTCCCTGAAGCCGAGTCCACCCTGATGCCAGGGTTGGAACACATGACCTGGGTCTGAGCCAATCTGCACATCACAGTATGAAATGGGAACTGCCACTGCAGAGGCTTTGTTTATGATTCAAAGACTTGCCGGTATTTCTGGAGATTCTGCAGCCCTAAAACGTGAGAATATTTAAGGGCAGAAGCTGCCGATACCATGTTCCTTCCTCATGAGTCCTGAAGGCAAAATTGAGAAAAAATGGGGTCCAGTAGTATCAGTTTAGTACCTAAATCAACCTTTCTTTTCTTCTGAACTTTTGTCAGATTACATTTGCTTAAGACAGTTTGCACTGGGAATTTTATTCCCCACAACTGAGAGTCCAAATCAATATAAACAGATATTAGTTATGTTGTTGAGTTCTCAAATCTTGATCATGAATAAAGTGGAAAGCCCCATTACAGTTACTATCACTACATCACATGCGAATTTTACATTTTTCCTTCCTTCTGTCGCAACCCAGGCCCTACTCTAAGTATTATATGTGTTCTTAAATTATTGTGGCTATTTGGCCTAAATTATTAGGTTGTTAGGCATGTAAAGATTTTTTTGAATACAATAAATGCTATATTCTTTTTTTTCCTTTCTGTGTTAGTGTTGACCATGGCAGAATTTCTACAGTTAGAAAATAAATGAAAAATTATCTAAACTAGTCTTAAACTGGAAGTAGCAGCGTAGTGGGCACAATTCTAACAATGGCCCCCAAAGATATCCTGCCCTAACCTCGGGAGCCTGTGAATAAGAGATATCACTCCCATGATTACGCTATGTGATAATACAGCACAACTGACCTTCAGGTAGGGAGATTAGCTGGGTAAGCATAATCTACTCACACAAGCCCCTTTAAAAGCAGAGTTTTTTCCAGATGGTGGCAGAAAGAAAAGTCAGATTCAAAGCACAAGGAAGATTTGACACACCATTGCTAACGTGTGTGTGTGTGTGTGCACGTGCGCGTGCGTGTGTGTGTCTAGGAAATTTTATTACATTTATAGGCTTGTGTAATTATCACCACAATCGAGATACTCAACTATACAATTATCACAAGGCTCCATTTATACCCACAAGCATTCCTAACTCTTGGCAATTGCTAATCTGTTTTCTTTCTCTATAATTATGTTATTTCTCGAATGTTATATAAATTGAATTATAAAGTGTGTATCCTTTTGAGATTGTCTCTTTTCACTCTGCATAATTTTGCTGAGGTTCATCTAATTTGCTATATCAATAGTTTATTCCTTCTTATTGCTGAGTAGCATTCCATGTTTAACCATTCATAGGAAAAGGTTTTTTATGTTTTAATAGGAAGCACTACCTGATGGCCTCAGTCATATTCGGGGAATACCTGCATCTTGGTAGTCATATATTATACACATCAAATAAATACTAAGGGACATACTTTCCCCCAACTTATCTCTAGATATTGGAAACTTTTTTCACTTGTCAAATTCTCACAGTGGCAAAGACATGGGTTCAATTATGCCAGAACCAGAATCGTTAAAAATAAGTAAATAAAAATATCAAAATTCAGCATCCTATTAACCTTAAAGAGTTCAATGACCTCAGTAAGAAAGAAAAATATTGGCATCTGTGATATTAAAGATACAAAAAGAGAACAAAATTTCTGGTGACTCCAAGAGAATTTATACCTGCTAGAAGATTATGAGCTATCTTGTGATTACAGTTTTCTGCTTGATATATGAGCTAACTTAAATAAAAATTAGAACTATCCTAGAGTTCTGATAAGATAAAAAGGCAACATATAAAAAAGCCACTCTCAAATCAACAAAGCTGAATGGCAATTTTCACAAGAAAAAGATTTGCATGGTCATGCATCATTGTTACAGGAGACAACATTTCATGAATAAAAAGGAATCATACTGTTTCTCCTAATGAAATGTTTTTCCCTTTACTTTCAAACAAAACAAACCTCAATTATCCTCATAGACTCAGCTCCAGACCCTTCTCCACAATTCTTCCAAACACAGAGCCCTCTGTTCTTTCTCTAATTTATACATTTGCAAGGAGGCACTTCTCATGTACTGCTGTGTGAAAATTATATTTCAGACTCTTACTGATCATCCACATCGTGTTCCAAGTTTCCATCTCTTGTTTATTGCCATCTTGTTTATAAGAGCAAAAATCCTGGAAATACTTTAACGTCCTATAATGTGGCACTGGTTACACAAATTAAGATACACCAAAGAATGATAACATAGGCATATATTTAATTATTTTTTGGCATATATTTAACCTTGTGATGAAAAGATGTTTACCTAACATATTAATGTCTGCTGGTGTTCTATCATTGTCAAACACAAAAAGTTAGCTTGTTCCCATTTTTGTAAATGTAACTATGACAACAAAAAATAAAACACTAAGAAATTATAGAAAAATTAATAATCCAGGGTTAAGTATTTTCTTTTTTATGTTTTTTTCCAAATTTAATGATAAACATGAATAATGAAAAAATAATGTTATTAGAGTTTTAATGGTTTTATATTCTCTCTCCAACTATAAAGTTTAACTTTTGTGAGAACAGACTTTCCTATTTACTTATATCCTCCAATTTGGTGATCTAGGTGATTTGATATAGCCAATTTATTTAGTTCACAAAGGCTAAAAACACACTGTTATAGAATGACTATAGTTTGTCATTATGAAGTTATTTTATTGTGAATATGTATATTTAGCATATGTCTATTCCTTGAGGTCAGAGGGATTTTTTTAAAGGACATACTTAAATACTCTGTTCTCATTAAATATAGAGTATTTAATGAGAACTCAAAAATTACTTTTTAAATAACTTTAAAAATATAGCAATACACAGCTTTTCCACAATGAGAATTTTTAAAGGCAGGAATTACTTTGCATCCTTATGATATTTTGCACTTAATATTAACAACAATACTAATAATAGTGTATTAATATCATCATAAAAGCTACCACTTACTGAGTATTTACTATGTGCCAAGAATTCAGCTAAACTTTAACATTTTTTATATCATTTAAATTTCACAATAATTATTATTCCCCTTTTGTATATGAGGAAATTAAGTATCAGTAACATTAAATAGTTTGCTCAAAATCACACAGTAAGTTCTTAGAAGAGCTAGGACTGGAAGCAAGGCTAGCTGACTCCAGATTTTGAGATGTCAATTAAGGAGCTATATAATCTCTCTTAACAAAGAATTAAAAGTATTATCAAATAAATGAATGAACATAAAAGTGAGCAACAAATGACTATTATTTAACATAAATTGACCCTTAAGTATTAGCAAGTAATAGAAGAGAAAAGAATACAATGAACAAAGTTTAGGAACGGGAACTAAAAATTTTAATCTTGACATTAAAATCTATATTTTCTAGCATATGAATATTGGAGTATAGTTTTGTCTGTGCAGTTGGTCCCCTTGCATCAAATTCACAAGTCAATCAAAAGGACTATCAGTTAGTTGTATTCAAAATGATAAACTGATGGGCAATTAAAATGATTTTATGTATGACAACACAATTATTCTTAAATAACTTAGTTGAAAACAAAATTATTTATCTTTAATAAATATTTGCAAAAACTATTCATTATCAAAGGAGGAAACCTGGTATTTCTGTTTTTAAAAAGTAAAAATAAGTCAAAGATAACATATGTCATAGTTTGACTACCTCTGTAGTCCAATTTTAAAACATGAAAAATATAAAGGATAGCTTATAGTTGCAGAAAGAAAATAAAGTGCTGTTAGAAAGTACAAATTCAGTCCCCTTATTTGATCCGGTAAGTTATAAATTTTACAAACAGAAAATAAAAAGTCACTTAACAAACTTCATGATCAATATAATTTCTATAACCTTAAAAAGATTTTCACAAGTAAGTTGGCAGAAAAATGCTTTATGATAATATGAATGCAAGAAAATCAGGGACTTTTCTGTATATTTTTATATATCTTAGCATCCAACAAAGTTCCAGACAGAAAAAAATAAGTTACTTAATAAATGTTCAGAGATTAAATGACTAATCGTAGTCTGGACAGGATCCAAAGATGTTTGTTACAATATGATTTATAAACTCAAAATATTTGAAACTACCTAATTGTTTAATAACAGAGGAATGATTAAGTAAATTGTGATAATATTATTGGCCACAAGAGCCAAATGGAAAATTTCTACCTGAAAATACAATAACAGCCATTAAGAACTCAGTGTGTAAAGTTAGCAGCAGATTAGAAGAAGAAGAAGAGAGATTTAATGAGTTGAGAGACAGGTCAAAAAAAATTCATACTAAAGCATAAAAATACAAAAGGGAGAAAAACAAAATGAGCATAAAAGACATAGGGTTTACGGTAAAAAAAGAAAAAAGTTCTAATGTACATATCATCAGTGTTCCTTTGAGAAAAAAGAGAAATGCAGCTAAAATAATATTTGAAGAAACAATGCAGGGATTTTTCCAAAACTGATAAAACACAATAAGCCACAAATTCAAGTCCTAAAATCCAAGTATTATAAATACACCATAGACAATAACAGCAAAACAAAACAAACAAAAAACCCACTAAGGAAAAGCATAGTAAAAATCAAATACAAAGAAAAAACCTTAAAGTCAGCCAGAGAAAAACAACATATTGCCTTCAAAGGAGAGGTGAGACTGATACATGACTTCTCAATTTAAAAAACAAAAATAGAAGCCAAAACCAATGGAATAACTTTTCAATGTGTTGTATAAAATTATATGACAACCTAGAATTTCACATGCAGTAAAAATTTTAAAATGAGAATATGGAAGTGAAATACAGATTTTTAAAAGGCAAATAAATATAGAGAGAATTCATGACAAGTAGAGCCATACCCAAGGAAATATTAAAAGATGTTCATTAAATAGAAAGAAAATGATTCCTAATGGAAGTCCATAGATACAGAAAAAAAATTAAGATCAACAGGAAGGGTACAAATGTGGCTAACTCTAAATAAATATTAAGAAAATAATTTTAATATTTTGGGGGTTTGAAAAACTTACAGAATTATAATATACACCAGTATTTAGTCCGAAAGTGTATATACAGAAAACGAAAATTCTAAGGCCCTTGAATTATCTTATTTATAATAGATGTTAATGACAGAAGCCTGTATAATCTCTAGGATAACCACTAAAAGAATACTAAATGAATATATAAACCAAGATAATTGGGAGGAAGGGAATGAAATAATATGTAAAATATTCAACAAATCCAAGAGAAACGAAAAAAAGAAAAAATGAACACAGACTAGATGAAATACATAGAAATCAAATAGTAATATGTTTTATTTAAACCCAGAAGTATCAGTAATTATGTTACAGATAATTGGACTAAATTCTTCAATTAAAAGATGTAGATAAGCATACTGCATTTAGAAAAATTATATGCATTCATGTAAAACACTTTCAAAATAAAGATAGAATCTGAAAATAAAAAGATACAAAAATATATCATGCAAACATCAGCCAAAATTTAGGGCCACTATATTTAATATGAGAGAATATAAACTTTAAGTTAAAAAATACTGAGGATAAAGATGAACATTCCATAATAACATAAAGATTAAATCTAAAATTGTATGCATCTGATAAACAGCCTCAAATTATAAAAATAAAAAATTCATAAACAAAAGGAGAAATAGACAAATTTGCAAATATAAGTGGGACATTTTAGTCGTATTTCTCTCAGTAAATGATTTACCAAGAAAAATATCAGTAAATATATGCAACATTTGGAAACACATTTATCAAACGTAATGTCATTGACGTAACTAGAACACTGCACCGCCAAACTGCAGCATGCATATTCTTTTCAAGTACATATGAATAACATAAAAATTGTCCAGATGTTGGTTAGAACATAAAGCAAATCTCAACAAATATCAGAGTTGAAATCATACCAAAAAATGTTCTTCAAACACAGTAAAATTAATCTAGAAGTCAATAACACACATATAAACCAGAAATCTTTCATATGTTTAGAAATTAAGAAATATACTTCTGAATAATCCATGAATCAAAGATTATAATGAAATGAAAATTATGATGAAAATATGACTTTAAAATTGGTGGAATGAAGTTAGAGAGATGGCCGGGAAGCTAGCTGGAAGAAGCAGAGGAAGGGAGAAAAGAATGATGGTCAGAGAAATACCACAGGCCTGGTAGAGTTGGATGATGAACACATAGTAAAGACATTGGTTTCACTCTAAAGGAAGTGAAAAGCCACAGGAGGATTTGGAGCTGAGGATTCCTATGATCTGACTTATGAATCTGAAAGGATCACTCTGGCCATCAAGTAGAAATGGGTTGTAAGGGGCCGAGGGTAGAAGGAAATAAACAAGTTAGGAAACTAACCAACAGGTCACTGACTGCTTGAACTCTGCTCTTATCCAATTCCATATACTGTAACCTCATAAGCCCTCCACCACCAGACTCCTCCTTGTCTACCACATTATTCAAATCTAGACCCTCATTACCTACTACTTTCACTATTATAATACTAGATAGTCATTCTTTGGGAGCTACATGTTTGAAGAAAATAGGAGTAGAGTTTCCTATTCATACCTTGAATAGCTTGTATAAATAATATTGAACAAAACAGAAAGATAAATAGTACATTTTTAGAATGGATATTAAGCAGCATAATTGAAATTTTGGGTACCTCATGTTAGTGAGAACAAAAATTAAACATAAAATGCTTACTTGAAAGCCCTTCATAATTTCTGAATTACTGCACATTAATGATACAAATCTAATCTTTTGGATTGCTTGATTTGGACTTTGTTTCAAAGAAGCAGGTACAATTTGATTAACTGTTCACTTTATTTTAATTCACAGAGAACATATGGGAATTAATTTTAAAATATACTGAAACACAAATATCAGCTGATATCAGGATATTTGACTTTTCCAATTAAGAAAAATAATATCTTTGTATCTCTAGAACACAAAACAATTATAAGCTCTTCTATATAGCATAAAAGAGCTAAAGATTAATGCTTAAAACCGAGCAGTTCAATAGCTAGGAAAAGTAACCCAATAAGAGATTTTATATAACCTAATATGAGATTTTATTCCTAGAAAGTGTAATTGAATTTAGTGAATATCAAAAGCAATTATTGTATCAACATTTGTCTGTATCGTAGAAGTTCTAGAAAGAAGAATTTGATGTGGCAACTTAAACAGTCCACTTTCCTTAAAAAGACAGTCTGACTATTATCAAAACCGACCCTAGCATTCACTATCGCTACAAAAATTATGTTGATATTTGATAAACAAAATTATAAGAATGTTCTAATCAAATAAGATGGCTACTAATTACCATGAACTACATGCAAAATGACATAAGTGATTTAATAGAGTAATAAATCATATGCTATTGAATACAAGAAAATCAGTATATGGCTGAATTTTTAATGTTTTTTTTAACAATTTTATATAAACATGATCATCATCTGTTTGTTTAAAGAACTTCTCATTATTATTAATGTAGCTCTCTTTGAAAAGCAGGAGACTATAATAGTTCCTTTACTTTGTATATCTCAAATCTGTTACTTAGAGAAAACTTGAATGCAGAAAAAAGGCACGTCACTTCTTTCAAGGTTCATTTCTTCTGTTTTATCATGGGTGGAAAAAACGCCTTATGAAAATTGACCAATGCAGTGGAGTTTGGAGTTTGTATTCTCTTGGAAGGGTAAATGTAATAAAGTGAATACCAAAGGCTCAGTGTTTATTCCATGTGGATTAGAGCCAGACTTAATTATAGTAGGACTTATTTTATAGCAATTGTTAAATTTGTAAAACTGATTCAGGAATTATATTTTACAAATGAGGCTTTGATTTTAATTTAAGCAATTCTCCTACGGCATAATACACATTATTCAGGAATGTTCTGCTTTTGTTATGATTGAAATAGTAGAGATACTTTAGGAAACCAGGGGCAGAAACACCTGTTTCTTATCAAATTACATCTCTTGATGATCATAATTATTTTATGCAGTAGATTAACTTTAAAATATAAATATTACCATTTTAAAATTTAAATTATTAGATATTTATTTTTACAATAGTAGTGGAAAATGTGAAGCAAAAAATAGCATATTCTTACCTACTTTACTCCAAATATTCCTATAATAAAGCATGTATCAGGCATCTACATTAAAAATGCTTTTCACAACGTATGTTGATTTTTATTCTATTGCAGATATAATGTTCAATTATTAAAATTTGGAAAATAAATAAAAATTTTAAACTTTAATAATAATTATCAATATTTTTATTGATATATATATAACCTGCCCATCTGGTTAGCTATTTCGCTTTACATTTATCTATATAAAATGAGAATACTAATAAAAATATTTTATAACTCGCTTTTTAATTAGTCTCAAAACTCGTAAGACATTCAATTACATTTTAAATTTTTAAAAAATGAAAGGTCTTTTAAATATATGTACTCTTTTCAGAGAGTAAAGTACATGCCAAGTTGACTCATGAAGAGAAATGTCGGTGTGATCTGTGGCAGCTGCTGGGTTTCCTGGGAAGGAAGGGGCCGGTTAGGAGTACAGTAGCTGGCAAACCCCTCAGCGCTCAGCAAAGTCACTAGTGGGAAAAGAACAAAGGCCTTTCCAATGCAACTAACACAGATGTGCCCAAAGGCAAACTGTCAGAAACCGTTAAGATGACAGCTACTCACAGTTCATTATTTCCTTCTCACAGGTCACTGGGGTGACAAGCTGGGTCAGTGTGCTTTGTCGGTTGTCCCAATCCTTCCCCACCCCCTATTCAATTTAAATAAGGATAAAGAGCTCCATTGGATAATATTAATGTAAACAAACAGATTCCTGACACTTAAAGATGCCAGAATAAGACATTTATTTTATTTTTGACTAAATTTAGAATCAAATGTACACACAACTTACTTTAGCCAAGCAAAAAAGAGAACCATATTTCCATATCTCACTGACAGAGGAAGCAAAAAATATTTTAAGTGTGACTAAAGCAAACAAAAAAACATAACCTATTATGAACTAAGAACCTTCCATTCAGGACCTTACATAGTAGGAAATTTTCCTTTCTCGTCAATCAGAAAAAGAAGTTTTCTACATTACAAAAAAAAAATAAAAAATAAAAAAGGATCAACAATCAGATTGCTTTCCACAAGTGTTTGAAATGTAAATTAAATGAAATGATTCTAACTGTAAATGGAAGAGCCTGGTTTGCAGTGATATTACAGTTTTTTTAAGGATATAATTCAAACAACACAAATCAAATGGCACTAGTCTAATCAAATCTTTTATAATATAATACGCATAAAATTTTAATAATAACTTAATATAGCTATTCAATATGATGATGTTCTGCTATAAAATTAATAGAATAAAAACAACTAGAAATGAAGAAGAAAACAGCAGTTAAGGGCATGGACTGTAGATCTAAATGGATGTGGGTTCGAATCCCATCTTCCCCATTAACCAGATGTGGGAAATGGGCACATTATAAAGCCACTCTGAATCCATATTTTTATTATAAGAGTACCTCTACAACCATATTATTATGATAATAAGTAAATCAATCTATCACATTTATATAAGAATAAATATTTACAATAGCAGTTAGCACGTGGTAAGTACTCAATATTTATACTCAATAAATAACAGCTATTAAGTTACCTGTTACCAAATCTAGTATATACAAAGCTGACCTGAACCACCATTAGAGGTGTGAAACACTTTGGTTAATTATGACAAGTTACAGTCACATTATTAGAAGAGGGTTTTAAAAAATTTCTAATCTCCAAATACAAGCTTCTATAAATAACAGTTAATCTAGACGATTGGATTCAACAAGAAATCAGAGGTCCACAGTCCCCCTTCATGTTTGCTACCCTTTATTTAGTCTCCACTGAAACCTGCTTATGTTCATATATCTTCTATCAATCTCATTGTAGACTGGTCCACCTTATTTAAAGGTGTGTTTCTAAGATATCCAGCCAAAATATAGGCCCTATTTAAAAACCTGAAGATTTAAAATAATTGCAAGAACACGAACATGAATGGTCAGGCAGAACAATAAGACTCTGGGTTCACAGAGGCCCATCTTAAATTACTAGCTGGAAGGCTTTAGCCAAGTAACTTAATCTCTCTGTGCCTCAATTTCCTTATCAGTGAAACAGAAATCAATACCTCTGTTTTACATACCTCATAATTTATTGGGAAATAATGCACATAAATCACTAAGCAAATTCAGTATAAGTTATTAATAATCTAATGTGTCCCTGGTGTTCTAAAATTCTATTTTTTTCAAATTTCTACAATTCAGATCATTTCACATTATTCCTTTATTTTTTGCAGTGATTTGGTTCTTTATTTTGTAAAATTATAATTGATAAAAGCAAAGAAATATAAATCTCTCTCTCTTGAAGCTGTGATAATGCACAGATTTACTTATATTTGGAAAGCGTGTAAACCTAACAAGACAACCCAAGGTTCAAAGTAATCAATATGCCAAATTCAGTACCATGTTCTAATTTAGCCCAATAATTTCTTCCAAAATGGGAAGAAAGTAATTGCTCTAAGTACTTACTCTTTACTCGAAATAACTTCGTTAAAGAACAGAAAGAGATGGAGAGAAACTGAAATTACATCTATTGTCCTAAATTGTGGGGTGGAGAGGAAAATGCAGATAAGTCCCTGTGGCTTTAAGAGAAAAAAAGGAAAGAAAGAAGAGTTGTAGCCTGAGACACAAACCCAGCAGAATGCCCTGGGGACTTGGAAATTTCTTATGAAATAAAATCCTAAATATATTACCAGATATATTACCAGTCAATTCCTATTGACTAAAAATTACAAATCTAAATAAATACAACTCCCATTAAAAACTCTTTTCTACTCTATTTGTTTTCAGAACATTTTCATAACTACTACTTACTGACTGCTTACTACATTTCTGGAAATTTTTAAAAGACATCTCATTTAATTCTAACAACTCAAACAGGTATTGTGGTCTGTTACCTGATATTAACTACTTTGTTTTTTCTTGTTTGTTTGTTTGGGGTGTGGGGGGGCGGGTAGGCCTCACATTTCCTAATTCTATAAGCCTTTCTCTCAGCATTCCATCCTCAGACTCTATTGCTTCAGGGAGACAGAACAACAGCACACAGACGACAAATCCCTAAACTATCCAATGCCCTCAACCCTCAGAGAAAATATTTCCAGGCAGGGGAAGGAGGGAGTCATAGAGAAGTAGGCGAGTGATCACTGAGGTCCCCACATGCTGACCCACCAGGGCCAGGGCCTTGGGACAAACATCAAAACTCCAGACAGGTTTCAGAAATCTGAAAGCAGAAGGACCCTGTGCCTCTTCGAGTAGAACCTTGAGAATAATGACAGTCACCAGCATTCTCTCAAAAAGGGAAGAGTGGCTGCCGGGTAAGTCTGGAAAGATAATCCATCGACAGCCTCAGAAACAGTACTTGAGTTGTCCAGTGTCCCAGTGTCCTCACACCTCCTGTTTTACATGAAACGTCAAACACTGCTCCCCAGACCTACAGTCTAGTGCTCTGGAAGGAGAGCGGCCTGGTTGTGTCGGAGAGCATCGAGCAGTTGAGAGCCTTATGTGTGGCTGGGAATGAAGACCTGGAACTAAGTTTTCATACTGGTCCAGGACACCCCCAAACTATGACACAGTAAGGTACTAAATTTGTTATTTTGTTTGACTATGTCCTATCTTACTCAAAATGACTAAATCAAAGCGTATGAGGTTTAAATAACAAAGAGATAAGAAATAGAAGAATCACTTTCCTTATCAGGAAAAAAAATGTACCCTTCCTGTCAAATTCTGAGTCAGAAATAAGTAATTTAAGAATATAAGATAGTTTTAATTGAAATAACAGTTGTCATGTTCCACACAAACTTACACAACGTTATATGTCAACCATATATCAATAAAGCTGGCTGAAAAAAATTTTTAAAGAAAATCAAAGTTGTCATCTGTCATCTTCTTTATTTCTTCATGCAACTGACATTTCTATCCACAGTTAGAATATTTAAACTTAGGAATTCTCTTGAACTTTAATGAGTATGATAAGAATTGTATTACTACTTTAAGAACACTTCAATCAATAGTTAATTTCAAACAATTATATATTAAAATTGCAGTTTACAACATCGTTTTGCCATTTATGATGCCAAACCCCAACAAAATAATAATAATGATAATAATAACAA
Organism: Eonycteris spelaea; assembly: GCA_003508835.1. Lineage (NCBI taxonomy): Eukaryota > Metazoa > Chordata > Mammalia > Chiroptera > Pteropodidae > Eonycteris > Eonycteris spelaea. Next base: position 11,065,437 of record PUFA01000007.1, read on the forward strand.
TAAACTTTAGTTTTCTAATTTCATAAAGAGGATCAGAGAAATAGTTTCCATTTACCGATCAAGGATAATTTTCAATTGGTTAGCAAAATACTTGATGTCAGTTTAATTCTAGTAATAGAAATTATGTCAATTTGTTAAATTATCATTACTTAAGACCATCTGTTATGTACTCATTCTCAGGTCTAAATATCACATTTTCCTCATGAACATTAGGATTTTTATGTGTGGCTTTCTTAAAGACCTCTTGGTATTTTCACAATTGTTTATATGCTCAGTACTGCCTTACCCTAATTACGTTATTTCAGAGTATTTTAGTAAGATCCCAAGACAGCAACCCTCTGAAGTATGCTTATAAACAATACATACATCAGTCTTTAATGAAATACACATAAATGTCACCTCTCTTGATCAAATGTGACCCAAAAACTACTCCGCTTGAAAGCCAAAGGGCTTTTGAGATATTTCAATAATCGTCAAGAAATCAATCTTACATGAAACTGAAGGAAAACATCGAATGTCATTGAGCAATAAAGCTCCATTCTGTCAGTTCCCTACCTCTGAGCAGAAGCCTTAGGATGTTTCTCCTCCAGCTTCCTCACCAGCGCCACTGTCTCCCCAAGAGAACCTTCTGGCATCAAATGGGCGTCAGAAGGCTCTGGCAGTTGCTTCGGACCAGGGATGCTGGCGCTCTTTTGCAGAACCTAATAAGTAAAACATAGGAATAATGTGGCGAATTTTCATTGAGTGGAAACATCTGAACTATATATACCCAAAATTTAACATTACACTTTTCATGGTTCCTTCAGCCTTCTCCAGCTGGTTCATATATCATTGTTATATGGCCAGAACTAAAGAAGGTAGTCCTAAGAAAAGTTATAGTGTATCAACATGTAGTTAATAAAATCATGTTTATATAAATATATATAGACATTTATACAAATATTAATGTGCATATGGATATTTGTATTATGTGTATGATTTTTAAAAATCAGTAACATTAAGATGTGAATTTGTGCTGGCCTCCTGAAAACAACAGGAACATTTCTCTCTTTTCAAAAAACATTTTAGAGATCTATTTTTGTCTTGCCTCTGGCTCACTACACTGACCTCTTCTGCTAAGCTGCTGCCATGTTCCTGATGAGCTGTGGTCCAGGCACCATTGTGAATGTGATACTCTGTCTGGGTCACATCCACTTGTGCATTTAGCTCCTCTAAGTAGGTCAGAACAAACTGAGGATAAGCCTGTAGGATGCAAAAAAAAAAAAGTTGTACCAGCCTTGTAAGCAACAGCCAAAAATCTATACAACTAGAATGATGGGAGGATAAATTGGATTAATAAGAAAAAGGTTTGGCTAATAAACTTTGTACTTTATTATCAATTTCAGATCAAAATCAAGCCAAATAACTTTAATATTAGATTCTAATTAATTGTTTAATCTGATCAAGTTTAACTAGATGGCTAACCATCCCCTTTAGAGAGATAAGATTAAAATATTAAAGCCAAACTATATATTAATAATAGCTAGTATTTATTAAGTTATTTCTACATAAAAGGTATTATTGTAAATATATTGTATACATGTAATGTGCAGTTGCTATATTGTTTGAGAATATTCAATTGTGCTCTGGAAGATAAAAAAACAAATGGGATAAATGAAATTTATTAGTTGCATTAAGCATAGATAAGTAAGTTAGTAACCTGAGAAGTGTCAGACAGAAAGTAGAGCATATATATATGAACACAGAAAGGGGTAAAAGAAAAAAAAGAGACATGTAATAGTCATGATTTACTAAATAACAAACAACCACAAATACTTAGAATACACTAAACAGAAATGAAGTACTTGAGACACACAAAAATCATGAGATCTTTAATTGGCCATCTATTGCTGCCTCTCCTTTTGGATCTTCTGCTGGATAAAATCCATAGCTGCCCATCAGGCTAAATGGGGACCACAGCTTTTGGCCATGTGTACTTGCCAACCAGCTCTCTCATGGAGAAAGTGTGTGTCACTGTCTCTGGCACCTTTTGTCTATTAGGTCCACTTGCTCAAATTTCAACTCTGGTCCTTGTAACCATATCATCAGCAGGGAAGGGTGATGCAACACAGGGAGACTATTCAGGTAACGTGGCCCTTTAACTCACTTGCACCTTAAGTGTGTTAAACTAGCCCATCTCTCTTCCCATACATTTTGCTTTGTTTTTTTTTTTTAATCAATTTAGTAAATTGTGATTTGAGCATTGTAATTTGGTCTGTGTACCTTTCTGTTCCATGCGCTTTAGGATAGCCTATTTAGGAGTATATTTGGAGGCTATCATTGTATCCAAGTGATTTCCCACTTGACAATGTTTACATTTTAATCCTTGCAACAGCCTTTTGAAATAGCTATTATTAGTGTATCCATTTTAAAGATGAGGAAACACACAGGGAGGTTAAGCAGCTTACTCAGTGTCATCCAGATTGTTTACTAGTCCATTAAGCCTGGATATGCTGCTCAGTATTACATTACTTTTTTTTTTTTTTTTTTTTTTACGGTGTGGAACTAACGTTCTAACCAAACATACGAGGAGGTATTCAGTGAATAAAGCACACTAAGATCCTTATATTGTTCTGGAAAAAGAGATATTAAATGACTTTAAACTTTGTTAGAAAATGCATAACCAAATATGCATGTTAAAAATGTAAGGCACTCCAGAAACTTCAATGCATATTACTAAATGAAAGCCCACCTGAAAAGGCTGTATATCGTATGATGCCAACTACATAAAATTCTGGAAAAGGCAAAACTGTGGACACAGTTTTAAAAATATCAGTGGCTGCCAGCGGTTAGGAGGAAGGGAGGGATGAAGAGGTAGAACACAGAGGATTTGGGGGGGGCAGTAAAACTATTTTGTATACTATAATGGTGGATGCATACCATTATACATTTATCCAAACTCATTGAATATACAACACCAAGAGTGAGCCCTACTGTAAAGTATGGACTTTGGGTGATGATGTGTCAATGCAGGTTCATCAACTATGCAAAATGCACCACTGCAGTGTGGGATGTTGAGAGTGGGGGAGGTCGTGCATGTGTGGGGACATGGGGGTATATGGGAGCTCTCTGTACTTTCCACTCAATTTTGCTGTGAACCTAAAACTGCTCAAAAAATAAAGTCTATTAAAAAATGTAAGGGACCTCACCAAAAGTAGAAGTGACAGAAAGAATAGATAAATTATACTACAACAAAAGTTAAAAGTTTTGTGCTACAAATACTATCACCAAGAAAATGAAAACGACCCACAGAATGGGAGAAAATACTTGCAAATCATATGTCTGATAAGGGGTGTGTATCCAAACATATTGGAAACTGTTGTGACTCAATAATAAAAAGATAAATAACTCAATTTAAAAAGGAGCAAAGAATCTGAGTAGAAGATATTTCCTCCAAAAAAGGCACACAAATGGCCAATAAACACATGACAAGATGCCCAACATCACTAATCATTAGGGAAATACAAAACAAAATCTCAGTGAGATACCACTCCCCACACTCTAGGATGGTTGTAATCAAGACAGAGAACAACAAGAGTCAAGAAGGATGCAAAGAAGTTGGAACCCTCATACATTGATGGTAAAACTATAAAATGGTGTAACTGCATTGGAAAACAGTTTGGCCAGTCCTCAAAATATTAAATATGGAGTTATTATATTACCCAGGAAATCCACTCCTAGTTATATACCAGCAAGAAATGAAAATAAACATCCACCAACAAACTTCTAAACAAATGTTCATAGCATCATGCACAATAGCCAAAAAGTGGAAACAAAACAAAATTAACTGTTTAAATGTCCATTAACTGATAAATAGATGGATAAAAGGTGATATTTCCATACAATGGAATATTTTTGGCATTAAAAAGAAATAAATTACTAATGCATGCTACAAATTGGATGAACTTGGACAACATTATGCTAAGTGGAAGAAATCAGTTACAAAAGACCACATACTGTGTGATTCCCTTTACATTAAATGTCCAGCATAGGCAAATCTGTAGAGACACATGGGCTTGAGTGAGAGGGCAGAAAGAATGGGGGACTAGGTCTGAAGGACAAGGTACCTTCTAAGGAAAAGATGTCTAAAATTAGATCGTGGTGATGGACGCACAACTCTGTGAATGTGCTGAAAAACACTAAATGGCACGCTTCAAATGGGTAAATTGCATGAAGAAAAGAGATGTCGGTGTGCATAGAGGCAGATCTCCAGCCTACTCAATCCTCAAACGACCGCTGCCTCCACTGACACCGTCAATGCAGCCTCCTGAGAGACCCTTGAGTTAGAAACACCCGATAACACCACTCCCAGCGTCCTGGCCCACAGCATCTGGGAGACCATAAATGTTTGTTGGTTTAAGTTACTATGTATGGGGGTAATTTGTTACACAGCAATAAATAACTAATACAAATAAAATATTTAAAAAAGGAAATGAATATGTTTGTTTTTCCACAATCACTATCAACATTGGATATTCCTAATTTTCCACATTTAACAGGGAGAAAAAACTATAATCATTTTACATTATTTAAATTTTAGTGAGGTTGAACTTTTTTATTTGGTTTGGCTCTTTTTTTCTTCTGTCATATATTTCGTTTTCATGTCTTTACACTTGTTTTTCTGCTGAAGTGTTTATCCTTTTTATAATTGCTATATCAGGAGCATTACATATTAAGAGTATTATTCCATTTTCTGACATCTATGTTGCAAGATTTTTCTTTATTTTCCATATCTTTCTCTTACTTTTGCTTATGTTATTTTAGATTTATAAGTTTTAAAATTTTTTCAGATACTCAAAGCCATTAGTTTTCCCTTGATGGCTTCTATCTTTATTTATATGTTCATAAAGACATCTACTTACTACTCCTGTAGGTTAGATCTTTCATCCATAGAACATGGTTCCATGTTCGAATCTAAATCTTTAATTTAGCTGAAATTAGTAGTTTGTATAAAGGAAGTAATCTTTTTCTTTTTGCAAATAAATAGAGGGATGGTTAACTTTAAAAACAAGCAAACAAAAGTAAAAAAACTTACTGAAGTAAAAACAATAACAAAATGCAATACTGTATTTAAATTTGTTCATTATTATTATCGTTAATAGCTACAAATTATCAATTAGCTAGAATTGATATGCCAGAATCTATCAATAGGCCAGAATCTGTGCTGAATACTCAAAATGCTGGTATTAATAACTCTATTTTGCAGACAAAGAATGTGAAGCTTGGAAAGGTTAAATGACTTGCCTAAGGCCACACAGCTAATAAGTGGTGGAGCCAAGATTAGTTATTAATATCCTAAAGCAGTAATTCTTTTTTTTTTAAATGAATAGAATGAGCTCCATTTATGATCCAGCTGCAAATAATTATCAAATTATCCTCCATTTTAGCCTTAACTAGATGGATATAGTTTTGGATATGACTAAATTTAGATCTAATTAAAATTTCTAAACCTCTATAAGAATGAAATGCTTCATTAAAAAATAGTTTTGCTCTGTGAATCTAGAATAACTGTAATTTTTTAAAACATCAAAGATTGTGTCTGGAAATGCAATATTAAAAATTTTAGAATCAAAATTCTCTTAAAGGTAACATGTCTAAAATACAAAAGTATGCATTATTTGCTAGCTATCAATACTACTGTTAGGAATTAGAACATTATAAATGGGAGATAAGGAGAGGTAAAAAGACATCAGAGGAGGTGTGGATGTTTAGGTACTCGAATTTTGGGAGAGGAAAGAAGAAAATACACTTAAACCTTGGTCCTGCTCCTCTATGTCTATTGGCAGAAAGGATGATACTCATGTAAAACAGAATTACGTTCCTGAGTTATGCGAGTCAGCTCTGTTCAGATTTGCCTCAGAACGAAGTCCTCGTGTGCAGGCACAGGCCAGAGCTGGAAGGGTATTTTGGTGCAGTCTCAAAATTCTAGTTTTCATTTTTACCAAGATGTACCAACTTTTAGCCTTTCTGTGATTGTATGCATATCAACCTAGAGCCTCAGGAATACAGTGGAGTCAGAAATAGGATAAAAGGAAAGCTGGGGTGACTCTCTGAATGAAGTTAGAAAAATGTAAATTTTAAAATGCTTTGACATTTGATGGCTATGACAAATTCCCTGCATAAGAGCAGAGCTAAAAGTATATAGTCCAAGTCAAATTAGTGAATGGAGTTGGGATTTTAGCCAGTGTGCTAACAAGTAACTACTCAGGGAAATGCTATTATATTAATTTTAATATTTAAATTGCATCAAACTCTCTACGTTTCTAAAATGGAGCACATTGTCATGGAATAACAACTGAAATATTTAATTCTAGAACACTAGAGAAATAAAGATTCTAAGCTTATCAGTCAGGTCAAATAAAAAGATAGAAACCACATAGTAATTTGAACAGGAATAGTTTAATACAAAAAATTAGTAACAGAGGATTAGAGTGATAGGAAATTAGCTAATAAGAATTAAAAAGAACACTAAAGAATGTATGAATAACAGAAAGAGGGAGTAGTCAGTACCACTAGGCCTGAGATAGAATGCCCAAGAGGAAGCATGCCCCAAGGCTGAGATCCAGACCCCATCAGAAGAGGACACAGTCATCTCACAGGTATTGAAGAAGTCACTGAGGCAGTGCACCAGTGGGAGTCACAGTAAATCTGCCTTTGGAGCCTGAGAAAGCCATCTACAGGGAAGTGCCTAGTTGGTAACACTCCACTAAAAAGCCACCCATGGGAAAAATGCTCAAGGAGGAAACCACTCACAAGAAGATGCCCCACTGGCTGTACTGTGCTGTGAAGCTGCCCGAAGCAGGTGCAGACAATGAATGGTAGATCTGAAAAAGAGGTTAGTATATTGGTAACTGGCACACTATGTGTTATAGTTGAATTGTGTGCCCCCGTCCCCGCCATAGGTCTATTGAAGTCCTAACCTCTAGTACATGTGAATGTGACCTTATTTGGAAATAAGGTCTCTGTAGATATAAAATCAAATTAATATTAGATCAGTAGGGTAGGCCCTAATCCAATATGACTAGAGTGCTTATTAGAAGAGGGAATTTGACACAGACACACACAGAGGATGCCATGTGAAGACTCAGACACAGAGGGAGACAACCATGTGAAGATGGAAGCAGAGATTAGAGTCATACTGCCACAAACCAAGGAAGGTCCGGACTACCAGAGGATAGAAGAGGAAAGGAAGACCCTTCGAATGGAGCACTGCCTTGCCAACACCTCATTTCAGACTCCTAACCTCCAGAATAGTGAGAGAATAAATTTCTGTTGTTTTGAGGCACTCGGTTTATACTTTGTTACAACAGCCCTAAAAAGTTAATACACCATGTATGTACAGTGTCATTCATCTAAGTAACTTAGCAGTTCTGAAATCATGATGGTAGGATTCTGAGGCAAACGCTAACAGGTACCATGTGATTAATTTACTTTTTGCATTTCTTAAGTACCAATGGTTGACTAACATTTCATTTAGACTTGGTATCACAGAACAGGAAGCAAATCTTGAGAACTCAAGGCCGATATCCTCAATTTACTAAAGAAATGTCTTATATAAGCATAACATGCCTTCAGAAGAGTACCTAAGTCATAAACGTACCAAGCGACTCATTTTCACACAGTGAATGCCTGTTTAACCAACCAGCCAAGTCAAAAATTGCATCTCACAGTACACCTGCACCGCTCCTCAAGCCACCTTCCAGCCGCCAACCTCCTTCAACTATATCCACTCTCTGGACTTCTAACACAATGGATTTGTTGTTTTGCCTGGCATTAAAGTTTAAATAACTGCAATCATATCGTCTGTATTCTCCTGCATCTGTTTTCTTTTGTTCACCATTAGATTTGTGATATTCGTGTACATTGTTATGGTAATTGTAGTTTGTTCATTGGCATTGCTATACTCCAAGGTCGAAAAACTATGGCCTGTGAGCCAAATCTGACCAACCATGGTTTCTGAAAAAAAAAAAGTCTTATTGAAACACAGCCACACCATTCATTTACACATTGTCTATGGCTGCTTTTATGCCACAAAGGCAGGGCTGCGACACTGGAAGAGCAACCGTATAGCTCACAAAGCCCCGAATAGTTAGTATTTGGCCCTTTATAGAAATTATCCAACTCTGCAATATTCCACGAAATATATATATATACTACAATTTATTTATCCATTCTGCTGCTGATAAGCACATGAGTTATCCTCCACTGAGACTACTGCAATTAGTGCTTGCTAGGAACATTTTAGTAAATATCTTTTTCTTAAGATACATAAGTGTTTCTGTTTAGCATTAAATGAGAAAGGGAATTGCTGGACGGCACAGACATGCTCAACTTTAGCAGATACTGCCAGCTCTCCAAAGTGCCAATTTCCTCATTGTAATGAATAAGAAAACTGATGTGGATATTGAAAAGATATCTGAATCCCATGTTTGCTGCAGCATTATTTACAACAGCCAAGACAGGGAAACAATCTAAGTACCTAAGGGTTCAGTAACGGGTGAATGGATAAAGAAGATGTGGTGTACATTTCAGTTATATGTATATACACACACACTATAGAATTTTATTCAGCCATGAGAAAGAAGGCTTGCCACTTTTAACAGCATGGAAGTACCTTGAAGGCATTATGGTATGTGAGATAAGTCAGACAGAGAAAGACAAATACTACATAATATCACTTATATGGGGAATCTAAAAAAACTAAACTCATTGAAACAGAGAAGAACAGGGGTTACCAGGGAGGTGGGGCAATTGTGGAGATATTGTTAAGGATACAAATTTGCTACTAGTAGATAAAGCTCTAGAGAGCTAATGGACAGCACAGTGATTATAATCAATAATAATGTATTATAAACTTCAAAGTTGTTAAGAGAGTAGATCTTAATCTTACTACAAAAAAAGGGATAATCATTACGTGCTAGAGGTATTATCTAATGCTATGGTAGCAATCACATCGCAATATATACATGTAATGAATCAATACATTGTACACCTTAAACTTATACAATGTTATATGTCAACTATATCTCAATAAAAAAATAAAAATAAATTTAAAATTAAAAAAAAAAAAGAAAACTGATGCCCTGAAATGCTGGATTGTTTCATAGCAATATATTAGAGAAAATAATTTTTGGCTTTGGAGAACTTGTGTTTTAGTCAAACAAAACCTCAAAGGAAAGTATTAAGTTAATTTCTAAACTTCTGGGCACAGAGTAATATCACTTATGCAGAAAAAGCATTTCTTGCTCTCAACAATAGACAGTGTATTTTATACCGATCTAGAAACAAAAGCTTAGGAATAACAGCTGTGGCTTTATGAAGTCCTTACTTTAGAATAAACGCAGCCATCAGTTCCAAACACCCACTTCTGAGAATCATCTTCTTTATGTCTGTAATGAAAATGTAATTTAGAGATTGACAACTTTTCTCCACACTGAAACGTTTTGTAGGTTTCAAATAAAAGCAATATTTTCCATATCGCCTGGCAGGAGGACGACCCACACTCTCCAAGGATTCAACCCTCACTGCTACCTCAGGAGCCAAAGCCTTCCCTGAGACAACCAATTTCTTTGGTGTCCAAAGTGCTGTGGGGGTGTGTGTGATGGTGGCGGGGGGTGGGGGGGCGTTGTGTGTGGATGTGGTTGGGGGGGGAGTGGGTGGGTGTATTACCAATGGCAACAGTGATTAAGAATTTTAAAATAAATAGGATCACTAAGATATTATAAAAATTTCCCCCCAAATGATCCTCAGCGAGACAGAAAGAAAGGGGCTTAATTGAGTATAAGGATTAAGAAAATGGGTTGGAAAATGATACCATGGAAAATTAGAAACCTCGGGCACCTGTTTCTGAAAAGACAAAAAAATTTATTAAGAAATATCAAATTTTATGAGCTAAGTCTGAGTCAGAAAGGAAAAACTAAAATGCGATGAAGTTAATCATGCCTAAATTAACTACTCATCTATTCCTTAATATTTAGAAACCTTACAAAAGTAAGAGAAATGAATTAAATTAAGTGTGATGGGATGTTAAACAAGACTTTTCCTACTGCCTCTGAGTTTTGACAGAAACATCAATGGTTGAGAATCAAAGGTGTCGGATAATGCTCTATTCTAAAGTAAGGTGCTCTGTGATCCAGGAAGAACATGTAAAAGCAGCAGCCCAAAACTGGTTCTATGAGCATACACCTCTCATCCACATCCAGTTTACAGAAGAAAATGTGAAGAATTCTTAGCCATGTTGAAATGAGTGCTTGATAATAACGTAACGTCTCCAGGCCCCTTTTCTCATATTTTGATTCTGAAGGTCTGGACCTCCAAGAAATCTACATAATTAGGTATTATTAGTGATTTCAATTATAAGAACTCTGGAGAGTTTGAACCCCAATTTTGGAAGCACTGCTAGAGTGATGAGAGCAGGTGGGGGAAGAAAAGCATTATAAAAGGAGAATTGATTTGGTGACTGAATAAATAAGGTGGACGTTAGAGAGAGTAGGCAGTTAATTCTCAGATGTCAAATTTGGATAAAAAAAGGGAAACACTATTTAAAGAAAGTGAAATTCGAATGGAGGAGAGGGGAGCAGAGATGTGAGAAAATATGAAGAGTTCTTAATACTTATGTATGATTTTTTTAAAAAACATCATTTAAGTTATGACTGATACCTAAGCTAAGAATCCCATTCTCAAGCTTTAGATAAATATAATTGTTGCTCAATTTCAGCATTGCGTAGAGTGAGCGAGGTATTGGTGGGGAGTTGTGGCAATCTTTCTAGAGATCTTTTTATATTGTAATTAATAAAGGAAAAAAAGAGAAAGTTTTATAAAAAATGTTTATCCTAAGGTCCAGAACTAAAATTTAAAATTATAATAATGCTTTGAAATACTCCATTTATCAGAAGGTAGGAGCAGGAAGACATCCCATGGCCACAGGTCAGTTTGGAGAAAATTTCACAGGCTAATGTTTATCATTTCCAAGTTGAATGAAAGGAGGGCCTTCACTGTGCTTCACAATTACAAATATTTTCCTAGACAGCTTCAAATGGCTCTGGTGTCTTCTGATGCTACCTGGACCAAAAGTAGAATCCATAGAAAAAGGGGGAAGGGATTTCTCTTCCAAGATTCTTAACACAGCAAAAGTAGAGATAAAAGCTTCATCATCAATCCACATACTGTAAAATTACACATGGGCAATTTTCTTTTTGATGTCGACATTCTTAATATCTTAAGTGTTATCTTTATGTCTGAATATTACTTAAAAGTCCAATGCACAGCAAACAATCCCTTCTATACTGTGTACTCACTGGAGTCTGTCACTCTGCTTTAATCTCTTAGCCTCCCCTAAACTTTTAGACTTGACCAAGGAAATAATTTTCAATCTCTCTGACAACCTGGTAATGTGCTGTCTGTTTACTTGTCTATCTTTCCATTTCTGCATCTAGCATTACACAGATACACTTGTTAATTGTATTTAATGATGTCCTTAAAGCAGTGTTTGTTTAACCTAGTCTAGATAATGTTGGCTCACTCCATCTCCAGAAGACATAAGTGGCCAAAAAAAAAAAAAAAAAGTAGATGGAAAAACCATAACAGTAAATATTACCAGACAGGTGGTAGAAATGAATAAAGCAGCCGAGAGCTAGTGTGAAAACTGCGAACTGAGAATGGTGGAGAATAGAGCCAACTGTGGGTACATGTTCCATCTAAAAGGAGAATCCGTCCCTACATGACTGGTGTCATGAGAGAATGAAAGTCCAGTGCTGCCCATTCTTCTGACATTTTTCAAGGGGAAAAAAACCCCAGAAATATTTATTTGTGTGTGTGTGTGTGTGTGTGTGTGAAATCTCCCTATTTCTATAGGCTCACAACCCATTTTAAAAATTTAATAATGAGATGGTGAAACAAAATCTATGTGTTTTCAGTATTTAGTCTAATTTAACTTCTGTGTGTGTGTGTGTGTGTGTGTGTGTGTGTGTTGCTTTAATTAGTTTATAAATTTAATACTAAAGGCAGGATCCTACATATTCACATTCCTTAAAAATGAAGCAAAATCAAGATTAAATGGTAACCTAAAAAGAATTTTGTTTCGATTGGTTTGTCCTTAAAACTTCTAAAATATCTTTTGGAAAGTACAAATTAGTAGTTGATAGATGGCCATAGGGATGGGGAGCACGGCATAGTGAATGCAGTTAATATTAATGTAATGGCTAGGTGGAGAGCCAGAGGAGAGAAAGAGAAATTAGGGGGATCGTTTTATAAACTATATAAATGTCTAATCAATGTACTGTATACTTGAAACTAATACGATAAAAATTTTTTAAAAAGTACCTTTGATTTTGGAATTTATGATTTTTATAATTTTCTGTAATTTTCAAATCACTTGGTAATGACATTGTTGTCTTGCTTTTCATCCACTCATAGTCAGATGCACATCACAGAAAAAAATATTAAAAAGACAAATCTGTGCAAGCACTTGTTATATTGAATAAGAATGAGTGACACCGAAAGAGACATAACTGAACTAATGAGGCATGATATGTTTACAATATTATTTGCGAGTTGTCAGGTTGCTACTTTAAGTGCTAGTTCTATTATTTTTAGCATATAAAAGGCTATATCTTGATTCATAGCATTGTTAAAATTATATTATACTACTTAGGAGAAGAGGAAAAATTTGTTGTCTCCAGAAGGTACTGTCACATGAAGATATTATTATTTACAATGAGATAGGGATATTTTTTAAAAAGTTATACCAGTACTTCAGATGCTTGGAAAAGATAAATATATTTGAAAGTATATACCCAGAGGTGAGGTAAGCTCTAAAAGTCTTGGTCCTTACTGCTTTCTGAAAAACAAAATGTAGCTTTGTATTTAATGAGAATCTTCAGTTTTCCAGATTTTCTGCTATTATTCCTCAATCTTATAGTAGATTCTGTTTCCCAGATAAGGGCAAGTTTCATCAATATAAAGGCAAATGATCCTCATTTGCATAGGGATCTTCCCTTTTTCCTGCCCATCTCTTCCTCACCCTCTTATTTTCTAAAGTAAACCACATCCTTTCTTGTAAATAGAGAGTTTTCAAGTACAGCCATTTTTATTTTTTAAATGATCACCTCTTTCCTTGTCCAAGCTCTAGTTTCTATAGGCGACAAGGACATAGAGTTTATGGCTGTGGTCTCACCCAATTCAATTCTATGATAATCCTGTCCAGGGTAGGAAGTAAACTTCAGTGAGTTAAGACCGCATCAACACTAGTATCCAGTTGGCCCCAGGGAGAGCCCTGGGCATGAAGAGCATGTTCATCATGCTGATTTATTCTTAAGCATGTAATACTTTTGATGTTATTGTAAACGGTTATTTTTAAATTTTAATTTCCAATTATTTGTTCCTGGTATATAGCAATATAACCAACATTATATATTTATCTTGAGCCTTCAAACTCACTAAACTCATTTATTAGTTCTATTTAGAACTTTTCACAGATTTTATAGGATTTTCAACATTGAAAATCATGTCATTCCAAAATACAGACAGTTTTACTTCTTCAATTCCTATCTAGACGCCTTTTATTTATTTTTCTTTTCTTCTTACAATGGTTAAACATTTCCATGCCATGCTGAATAGCAACGGGCAGAGTGGACAGCCGTGCCTTGTCCTGATCTCAGGGAGAAAGCGTTCAGTCTGTTACCATTAAGTGGGTCAGCTGTAGGTTCTTCATTAAGGATGAATGTGTTGACTTTTGTGAAAAGATTTTTCTATACCTATTTAGATATTCACGTAATTTTTTGCTTTTTAGTCTGACAATATGATGATTTATATGATTGATTTTCAAATGTTAAACCAACTTTGCTTTCCTTGGAAAAACCTCATTTGGTCATGATATAGCACCTTTTTAAAAATAATTGTTTTATTCAATTTGCTAAAATTTCGTTAAAAATTTGTTTGCATTTATGCTCATGAGGAGGACTGGTCTATCATTTTCTTGTAATGTCTTTTGTTTTTATCAGAGTAATACTGGACTCATAGAATGAGTTGAGCAGTAGTATTCCTCTTATAATATTTTCTGGATGAGACTGTGTAGAATCTGTATTATTTTTTCCTAAAATGTTTGGTAGAATTCTTCAGTGAAGCTGGTGAAACCACCTGGGCCTGCAGTTTTCATTGTGGGGAAGATTAACTAAAAAATCTATTCTTTTAAGACATATAGGACCATTCAGGTTACCTATTTCTTCTTCCTAGACATTGGTAGTTTGTGTCTTTTAAGAAATTGGTCCTTAATATGTTGACAAATTTATTGGCACACAGGTATTCAAAATATTCATTTAGCATCCCTTAAGTAACTGTGTGATATCACCTCTCTCTTTCCTAATACTGCTAATTTGTGTCCTTTTTCTTTATTTGCTGAACAGTGTGACTCGAGGTTTATCAGTTTTTTATTTAAAAAAAAAACTACCTTTGACTTAATTGGTTTTCTCTATTTTCCTGTTTTCCATTCCATTGATTTCCACACTTTCATTATTCCCTTTCTTCTCTTCACTTGGATTTTTTTTTTCTTCTTACTCTACTTTCTTAAAATGGAATCTAAGGTCACCGATTTGGTATCTTTCTTCTTTCCTTATATAGGTATTTATATAAATTTCCCCCTGAAAACTTCTTTAGATGCACTTTGCAAATTTTAATATGTTGTCTTCATTTTCATTCTGTTCAAAATACTTGCTAATTTCTATTTTGATGTATTCTTTGATCCACAGGTTATTTAGAAATGTGTTACTTAGTATCCAAATATTTTGGAGGGTTTCCAGAAAGCTTTCTGCTATTGATTTCTAATTTAACTCTATTATTGTCAGAGAACATATTTTATAACACTTGAATTCTCCAAATTATATTGGAACTTGTTTTACAGCCAGAATATAGTTTACTTTGGTTAATATGCTGCACACTTGAAATGAATATGTCTTTTTTCCACTGTTGGGTACATTATTTTATAAATATCAATTAGTTGGTTGATTCTGTTGTTTTAGTCTTACAGATTTGTTTCTACTTGTTCTATTAATTATTGAAACAATATTGTTTTTGCTGAGTATAGCTGTAGATTTTTCTCTCTCTTTGTAGTTCTATCAGCTTTCACTTCATGTATTTTTAAGCTGTTATGAGGTGAATTAATCTCTTAATTATTATGAAATGATCCTCTTTATTCCTTGTATAGTCTTTATACAAAAGTCTCTTTGTCTGATATTAATTTAGCCATTCTAGCTTTCTTTGGATTAGTTTTATCTTTGTATACATTTTCCATGCATTTACTTTTAACCTAGTTGTGTCTTCATATTTAAAGTGGGTTTTTTCTAAGTTAGCATGTAGATGGATGGATCTTGCTTTTTAAACTAATCTTACAACATCTGACTTTTAAATGGGGTGTTTAGGTTATTTATATGTAACGCGTATATTAAAATAGTTGGGTTGAAACCTATCATTCTATTATATTCTTTTCTCTTTGTCCTGTTTTTTTGTTACCTTTTCCTTCTTTATGTGTCTTCTTTTGGAGTGAATTTTTTTTTGTGATTTCATTTTATCTATTTCATTTTTGGCTTGTTACCATAACTCTTCATTATATTATTTTAGTGGTTGTTTTAGCGTCTATAATATACATCTTTAACTTACCAGTCTATCTACTTTCAGTTGATATCATGCCATTGGACAAATATAAGAATCTTTCTTCCATTTCTAATTAGCATTTGTGCTATTGCCTTAATACATTTTACTTCTACAAGTTATTATCTCTACATTGCGTTTTGCTTTAAATAAATTATATTTTAAAGAGAAATAATAAGAAATAAGGTCTTTATATTACCTATGTAGTTACTATTCTCAGTGATCTTTATTTCCATTTGGTATCTTTCTTCTACTTGAAGGAATTTTTAACATTATTTGTTGTACAGGTCTGCTGGTAATAAACTCCTTCAGTTTGTGAATATTTGCAATATTGGAAAAGGACAGGATTTTTTTTTTAGCATTTTAAAGATGTTCTTTCACTGTCTTTTCACTTGCATTAGTACCAACAAGAAATCTGTCAATCTTACCTTTGTTTCTCTTGTATACATCTTTTCTATTTTTAAGCTTTTAAGATTTTTCTCTTTATCACTAATTTTAGGCAATTTTATTATGACTTTTCTTGGTTTCTTTTTTCTTGTGCTAAAATCTGATGAACTTCTTGGATCTGTGGGTTGTAGTCTCATAAAATTTGGAAATTTTTCAGATAGTATTTCTTCTAACATTTTTTTGTTCCCTGCTTCTTCCCTTCAGAGACTCTAATTACTCAGAGACTGGGCCATGTGAAGTTTCTCACATCTCACTGATACTCTGTTCATTTTTTTCAATATTTTTTCTCTCTGGCTTTCGTTGTGAATAGTTCTTATTGTTTTCTCTTCAAGTTCATTAATATTTTTTTCCACAATGTGTAACCTGCCATTAGTCACATTAAATATTTTTTTTTCATTTCATACATTGTCATTTTCATCTCTGGGAATTTGATTTGAATATTTTTATATTTTCTGTGTCTTTACTTAATATGTTTAATCATTTCTCTAGCTTCTTGAATATATAGAATAGTTATAATAATTGTTTTAATATTCTATCTATTAATTCTATAATCTGTATAATTTCTGGATCAATTACAATTAATTGATTTTTCTCTTTGTTAGAACCATGAACTAAAAGAGCTGAGGCATCTACAGCTCCATGTTCCATGGTTTGGCCTTGTCATTATCATCACAAGTTGATTCTCGATATGTCCCCAGTTTATTCTGCTCCAAAAATCTTGTTACCCATTCCACATATAGCACCATATCAAATTGGGACTTGCTTTGGGTTTGTTTATCCCTCGCTGGCAACTATGTGTTTAGAACTCTACTAGCACTGGCCAGTTTGCATGCTGCCAAGCTACTGCTCCCCTCTCCCTTCTGCCTGGGTTTCTCGATTAATGTGCCCTACTCATCCACTGATATATTTGCTACTATACTTGGCACTCACCACGAATTGTCTGACTAGGCTTTAACCTACAGGCAAAGTAGTGTTGTGGCTAAGAGTAAGTTATAGAGTCTGACTGCTTGTGTTTGCATTTCTGCCCAGTCACTTGGCAGGTATGACCTTGAGTAAATGATTGGCCTCATTATACCTCGACTTCTTCAGCTGTAAAGATAATAATGATACATAACTTATCAGGCTGTTGTAGGATTAAAGGTGACAATTAAATAAACTAGAATAGTATTGGGCTCAGAAATTTTTGTTGTTCTTGTTAGAGTAAGAAGCAGAACCACAAGTTACACATGGGAATCTGACTCTATAGATCTCATTCTTAACCATTGTGTGATATTACAATACCTGTTGGACAATCTGTTTTGCACATAAGAGAAAAAAAATTTCTCTTCTGTATTAGCAGCTGGGCTAGTTTCTCTGGTGCCTAAGTACCCTAGTTCTGGTTTCAGCCCTAAGCACATCCTAACTGCCCATCCAGTCAGAAGTAGATGGGGAATAGCTAAGTCCTGAAAAGTACAACAGGACTTATTTTTTGTCAGCACAGGTGAAATCAGAAGATAAATGAGCAAGAAAAAAGAAAACATCTAGAAAACAATATTTCCAGACTGTTGAATATAAATCAACTTTCTTCCTCATAAATTTTAACAATTTAATTTTGAATTTTAATTTTATAATCCTCCTAGTCAGAAGAAACAAACAGGAAGGACTTTCAGTGCCTTACAAGCCAGCATCAATTCGTACTTTCAGTTTCTTACAAGCCAGTTTAATATTTTACATTTAGAAGATGGAGAAAAGGCTAGGAATACACACAGAACATTAATTTTTTAAAATTCATAATCAAAATAGATGCAAAGAAATGAGTTCCAATAACTACAGAGTAAAGCAGCAACTTCTCTACAACATAGGTACATGCTGGAGGCCCCCGATTCACTTTTTAAAATATCTAAGAAACACTACCAAACTAAGTGGGATATATTTTCAAGCTTATTTTAGATTAGGAAAATTAATGTTGATATTATGAACACAAATTTAAATGCCTAATGAACATTCCATCTAAGCCAAGACATGTCATGATTTGATTCCTCAGAAATATTAAAATTAACATTTATCGTTTTGAGCTAAATAGCTCATAAGCATTACCTTTTCTGTAGGATTAATTTATATCCTTCTAGTGATGTTCCCTCAGTGGCCTTGATTCTGATTGAATGACCAATAGCTAGGCAGCCCTGAGTTATTGCTCGGCTCAGGATCATTCCAGTCTTCCAATGAATAGAGAGAGGAGAAAGGTCTAAATAAGTTAAAAGAACCAGAAAATCCAACAATGTGTCACAAATAGTGAGGTCATTATGCCTGGATAACCCTGGATATTAACAGTTGCCGAAACTGAAACACTACCCACAACTTAGCAGTCAGTGAGCCCTGCTCAGAACCAGTGATCTTCTCTGTCCGACAAGGGTGGCATTTTATAGTTCAGTGCAAAAGAAAACAGACCTTGATATCTTCATTTGTCCTTTTTTTCTGTGCATATTTCACAGTGCAACGATTTGGGGTCCATCACGTGTCACTTGTTATAGTTATAACTACAGAGCTTACTAGAAAAATATGTATGCACAGAAAAAAAAAGTGCAGTGAACTGAAAAGATTGAAACAAATCTATAACCTTCATACCAATTTAAAGTTTTACTCTGGTCTAAAAACTATGGGTTAAACATTTTAAGGTAGTTTGTGAGTTGCTTTCGTTTTTAACGTTAGGTTTCTCTAATAAGGAAATTAATTTGGAATATTGCTTGAACAGTCATGTAACATTTTTTTTACTTAGTGAATAAACAAAAACTTTTAAATAAGTGCCAGTACTGAAGAATTTATTTACACATATTGAGAATTTGTGGCATGCAAAATTCTCTACCTTAACAAGTAAAAAGATTTATTTTGAAAAAATGGAGAGAATGTTCACTCTAAAAAGATTTTCAACAATTGGTTTGTTTTTAGCATTTAACTTTGATTTCTCATGTTTTTGTGTAGGAAAGAAATATATGATGACTTAAGAAAAGTGTTTGTTTTTTTAAAAATTTTTGTTCTAATAAGCACTGAATGGAATCTTCATTTGGTCCTGCCTCTCTTACAGAAAGGAAACTGCTTGAGGGGAGGAGAAGAATCACCATTCATTAAGCACTTTCTGTATACCAGATACTATACTTGAACTTTACACATGCTTTCTCACTTAATCTCCACAGTATCTGTGCAAGACAGGTATGATTATCTTCATTTTATAGATAAGCATACAGTGGCTCGATACAGTTAAGTAACTTTCCTAAGATCATGCAAAAGAGTCTAACTCTGATCTATCTAACTTAATTCCAAAATCCACACTCATTTCAGTAAGCCCTTCAATTATGTTTGAAGAAATTCTAGACAAGTACAGGTTGTTTTATATCATAAAATTCTAGAAACAGATACCACAGAATTACAGAATATGAGATCTAGGAAAGACCCTTCCATATCTACTGGTTCAACTCTGTAGACAGAAAGGCTAAGGCCCAGATACAGTATGTTACTTACCTGAGGTCACACGGTGTGCAGTGGCAGTGCTAACATTAAAACACTTTACAATCATGCTCATAAGTGTGTCAAATACAGAGCAGTGTTTAATATTACAGTGAAAAGGTACATGTTTTGAAGTCAGACAGACCAAGAATCCTTTTTCTACCACCTACTAGATGCAGTTTGTTTGGCTATATAATAAAAATCTGCACAATTTTTGTAAGATTAAATGAGATAATACATGTATGCATGCCTAACATATAGCAGACGTTTAACAAAATGCCATATAGTTATTAAATCAAAAACAAAAAACAGCTTAAAAGGGCAAGTACTTAACAGTCTCCAGGTTGGAATCAGATTTAAGAAATATTTCATCTAACCTCATTCTGCCTTGTCATATAAAATGAATACAATTTCTTAGTATCTTTGTGTCTTAATTATTCTATATATTTGTTTTTAACTCTCAGAGAATCAAAAATAACTATTAAGGGCAATTTAAAATTTAATTTGAGAACAGTTTCAAATCTCTTCACCCCCCCACCCCCGCTGCCCCCTCAAGAAAAAAAAAAAAAAAAAACAGAAAAACAAAGTAGTAGCAAACTTGCCTGGGTGACTCTGTAACCCATGTAAGTGCTAAGAAGAAACAAAAAGGGTCTATAGAGCAAAGGGACACACAAGAAGGGTGGATACAAGTGGCACCATGTTTCCAAACATAAATATTTAGTGACAATTTCAAAACATATTTTAACAGTGAGGGGGAGGGGTGATTATCTGTTCTCAAATTAAATCAGTTCCAACAGTAGAACAACAAAGTAAAAAATTAAACAGTGACATTTCACAGGTATAAATGTGTTAGGCATTGTTCACATTTTATACTCAGGGTTTTTCTTCTAAAACTTCTTACAAAACCCATATTCCATTATTATAATGATGCTAACCCATCAGGCTCCAAGAAGCACAACAATGAAGACGAGGCGTGGAAGCAAATGACATTCAGATAAATCTCATGAAAATGATGACTCTGTGGACTATCCATAAGCTCTATGCTGAGTTTATGACCTAATCAGCACATCTAAAAGTGAACTGAATGCTCACATGGGGATCTACGGAAGTCCTCTGCACCAGACAAAACAAGTACAGAAAAGTAGCATTCTAACAGCCAACAATTTATCCCAGTTTCACTTGCAAGCTGGTGTGGATGAGGGTACCGGGGCTGGAGCAGTGTGGTGAGCCAGCAAACATAGGATGCCACTCAGGGAGAGCAGTCACTCTTGGGTACCTTCGTGATCAGCCACACACTGGCTGCAGGCCACAGGGTCGACGGCATCATCTGACTCCTGCTGTTCTCTTCACTACTTGAGGAACCCCGCTTTTCAGTGGAAACAGAGGCATTGAAGGACAATATTAGGATCCACCTATACCATGAGGAGAAGTGTGGGTTTTTAACTTGTAGTGTGAAAGTTAACCTTCCTCAATACACTTACCCAAAATAAGTTCCCTAGAATGTTATGTTTCTGATTGAGAAGGTCTCTTTTGAAAGAGAAGTACTCAACCCCATTTAATTCAATCCTATTACTAGTTGTCGAGCTCCAGTTCTGATATACAAGGCCCTGGGCTGTGGAGGGTATCCCAAAATATTTTTCCTGCTCTAAAGAAACTCACAACAGTAGAGGCAATAATACACACACACACACACACACACACACACACACACACACACACAGTTTCGTGTTAAGCTCCATATGGATGATTAAATAGCACTACTATAGGTATTTAAAGAATAGTAGGCTCATTCCTGCTGGAAGAAGAGAAAATGGAGTATCTTGAAAGAAGTTAACATCTGGACCAGGACTTAAAGGATGCAGATAGTTTGAAAGGAATAATGAAGAATACAAAGGTATTACAAGCAAAGGTAAGGAAGTATAATCAACGTATCTTAGGATTTGTTGATAGGCTCAAAAGGTAAATTTGGCCAGACTGTAGAAAGTGTCAAGTACAAGGCTATGGAGTTAGATGTCAGCAGGGAGCCAGTGAAAGCTTTCAACCAGGAAGGACTGGATCACAGCAAAGTAAGGCTGATCCGGCAAGGGTAGGCATACTGGATTGCAGAATAGAGACATTAGAAGCAAGGAGAACAGTTAGGAGTCCACACAGTCTCCCAAGAACAAAAGGATATGAGTTGAGACTGTGGTGATAGTTGTGGAAATGAATAGAAGGCGACTGACTGGGAAGACATCCCACCCATGTTTATTATCAGATTATACACATTAATGATACTGTGTACCTTCTAGTGTTTCACACTTAGACTTGAATGTCGAATTAACAGGCATTCATGTCACCTGCAGGAATTCTATTACTTCATATTTAACAAACTTTATCTCCTAACTTAAAGATCACTTTCTCATAATAATTATGCTAAGTTTTTAAGTACCAATATTTATTTATGTAGGATTATGGGAATATGCTTGTTTATGCTTTAAACCTAATGAATGATGTTGCTTCAATGCTGAAATATCTACTCCAAAGCGGTGCTAATACTAAATATTTGTTGGGTAGAAAATGGTTTTTTAAAATCCAAAAATTAAATAATAATTCTAAAATCAATATTTTTTAAATGGGATCAAGCAATAATAAAAAAGGGAAGGTACATCTAATATATTTGGTAATTTTCCATAACTTCTGAAGAGAAGAAAATGTCAGATGACTCCTATACATGAAAATAAAATTTAAAAAATACAGCAATCCCACCGCATAAGCAGATTTGACTTACAGCTCTATGATTGTATGTTCCCCAGTTAGCCAGTTGAGGCTGGATTCCAGAGGGGAATCTCCCACAGTTTCTGAACAATGATAAAATATATTCTGCTAATCCACACGCCACAGGACTCGGCATTTAAAGTAACAGCTCTTACTCAACCTCCTAACTTCAAGTTGCTATCACCCTCAAAACTCTCCTCTGTCACTGGGAAGAAGATTGTTTTGACTGGAATTAGTCAGACAGAAGAAACGTACTGCCAACTGCTTCTTTGTATAGCACCTGCTGCCAGCGCCTAAATTCTTGTTATCTCCACAACATGGTTTAATCTTTTAACAGTTGGCTTATTGGTGAGAGCAAAGGGGTCCTTTGTGTCTGTCTTGGGTTGGCACCCAGTATTAACACCATGCTGTTCTTCGAGAGATATTTTGCTGGACAGTTCCCAAGTGATTCTACATAGACCAGACACAGCCAGGCCCACTAACTCAACTTCATTTTGTGTTATGAAAAGGAAAAAAAAAAATCCTGCCAAGTCTGGGGATCTGATACACTTAAAACTGACAATGGCCATTAAATTTCTCTTTGTGACTTCGCCTTCTTTGTTCTTTTTAATTTAATCTGATAGCATAGCTTTAGACATAATGTTTATGAAGGTGGAGGAAGATAAAAACTGAGAAAACTGAAATTCAGCAAAGTGCTTTGACAACCTACAATATAATATACTGTATGTTGTGCACATGCATGCACATGCATACATGGGTATGTATATAAAAGCATTTATGTTGAGACTGGTTTCTAAATACATACCATCGTACATGTTATTAGAAAACCTTTTTAAGTTTTGTTGAAAATCAAAAAAGGTAATTAATTCTCTTTTATTCTTTTGGATACTTATATATAAGCTTTTAAAAATGACCATTATAATTTTGCTTGTCTGAATAAACTGTGCTAATATAGAAGCTGCCAGCGATAAAAATGATGCCTACACGTGATGGGGCAGTTAAACTTCTCGCTTAATTTTCTTTTTCCAAAGCACTATAAAAGTGGAGTAGCCTTCAAAATCCCTGTGCAAATTCAAAACAATAAGGGACCCATTTGTCTTTTCTTGCAGACCCACTGATAAACAAAATATAAAACAATAAAATTTTTCTTGAAAGAAGCTCATAGAGCACAATCTTCATTCTAAACAAATTGTTTATGCCATAGAAATTTTATAAAATTTTATACTTTTGGTAGGGAATTTAGGGCCCAGTTAATAATATTATACACAAATTAAAATCACAACTTTAAAAATGTTCTAAAATTTCTTTCTTCCTGCCTCTGATGATCATTCCTACTAAATCCATTCTATAAATCTGGAGCTGATTAATCTTCTCACCTCTAAGGTCAAGAACTAGAAAAGTTCGAAAGCAGAAAATAACAGTGAGCACCATAGTTATACAACCAAATAAGGTAAAATATCCAAGATCTAGGTAAGTAGTCCTCAAATAGCTTCCAACTATTGGTCTAAAAATAAAAAAGGACTTGGGATTTTATTTAAAGTCTTGTGTCCTATTCTAATAACAATCAGTTAAAATTTATATTAAAATTTTGTATTTTTCACAGTATAAATTATTTGCAGAAAATGTTATTTCTCATTGACTTAATCTTCAAAGAAATAGGACAATAAAGAATTGTTTGCCTTTTCCCAGCCTTCTTTGTGACATACAGAATAATATATTCTGCTAGCATCCATGACTGCTGAATTTAAAAGTTAACTTGTAACAAGTATGTCATAATTCTAAAATCATAATTTGGTGTTTTTCTTGCTGTTTCCATACTGAAAGTTATCATTAATATTCTGCTGATGTTGGAGCATACTGAAAGGCTAAAATCAAAATAAATTTCCTTTTCATTTGGCAAAATATACGACCTGCCAAATGCTGGCATTCATTTTTCTGCTATATTTTCCCATAACTAGGCATTCTTCAAACTATTCTTTTCATTTTTTTCTTTTATATTAACTACCATAAAGTTTAAATCTCTTCCATTTCAGGGAAACATATCATTTTATTGCTCTAAACTGGTGTCAATTTATGTAACAATAGAGAACTGTTGAAAGATGTGTTTGCCAAATTGTCCATTTGTAGTAGATTCCAAGCCTTTTTTTCGAAATGGATAAAAGAGCGACAGGTCATAATTATCAGGGTTATATCTGTCTCCCACATTACTAATAGGGATTATATGCTCCCAATTTTTCTCTGTAGGAAAGGTTTGACTTGTCAATAAGAGATTTGAAAGAACAGTCAGGGGCTGGGCACTGATATCTCCATCTCAAGCCAATTTCAAAACGTATGCATCAAGAATATCGGTTTTTGCCTCCCACCTCTCTATGCCTGTTGTAATCCTCTTAGTGTCTTCCTTACTGCAATGAGCATCACGAGTCTATAGATATCCATTGCTTCTGCCTGAATCTCTCTTTAAAAGTGTTTCTTTTCCAGTTATTAAATTACTATTTCCAAAGCACTGATCATCTCTCTGTATGTAATCAAAAGTATTTCTCTGAAAGGATTTTAAAGGTTTTATAGCTAAGAGAGGACCATTTTTCTTTGAACGTTTCTCTTTACTAGTCACTTTATCAAATTTTTGCTTTCTTATATTACTATTTTAGTTGGACTAAAATTTTATTCAAAACTAATTTCTTCCTTCAAAATACAATAGTGTACAAATCTTTATTTAAGATAAGAGTTTTCTCACTTTCACTGAATCATTAGAACCAATTAACAATGATGAAATAACTGTAGATTGTTATTCTATCATTTTTCAACATTGGAAAATATAGTTGATTTTAAGTCCACCTTTGGCTTAAAATCAAAGAAAGAAGCCTCCTCTGGATTCTTTTCCTGTGATAACTCTTTGATATATATATATATTTTTTTCAGGCTTAAGCGGGTGTCTGTTGAATGAGTTAACTAACTAGTAAATTCAACTCCATTTAGCTAAATCTGAGCAGAGATAAGGATGATCAAGATGTCCTTCACCCCCAAGGAATTTCTAACTAGCAGGGAGAATAAGAAAAGGATCATTTGGGTTATCTTCTTAATACAAGGATCAATCAGATCTTGCCTCTGCTTGATATCTCCAATAGTTCTGCTTTCTATAAAACATTCAGAATCCCTAACATTGAATTAAGGCCCTTTATGATTTGATCTCAACATTCTCAGTGAAATCTACTATTCTCCGCCTTCTACCTCAATGTGATCTAAAATATGCTCAAACTTGGAGCACAAATTGACTTTGAATCATACCGAAAAATGTTTTAAGAGTTCAGTGTCATTGTAAATGGCACAGAATGGATGCGACGGAGTTATCAAGGCCAGAAACATCTTGCCTGGTTTGGAGGTGGGGTTGGGGGAGAGAAAAGGTTTAATGAAACAGGCAAAAATCAGATAAGGCTAGAATAACAGGCAAGATCTCAACAAGCATTTATTGAATGCCAACTATATCATGCTAGGATATGGCACAAGGGTAAAAGAGAAGGCTGGAGGGTGGTGACAAAGAAAGAGAAGTTGAATTCCAGGCTGAGAGAGCCACATGGGCATAATAACGGAAATCATGGAGTGCTTTCAGAAAAGAACAAACGAACAATCTGGCTTGGCTAATACACAAAGAACATATTAAACAATAGAGAGACTTGCAAGATAGGTTATAGCTAAATTTAAAATATCATTCACGAAATATGTATTGTGTACTTGCTCTACATTCGAGACTTTGTGCTAGCACTCTGGAATGCAAAGATGAGTAAGACATAATGTCTGCATCCAAAGAATTCTCAATTTAATGGAGGGGCAAGGCACAAAAGCAAATAAATGCCTATACCAAAACTCGAAGAACAATTTTCAAAGGCCAAAGAGGAGTTTTGATAATGCAAAATAATTTGAAGTTAATTCTCTCTGGAGGAGCTGAGAAGCCTTCATGGAAGAAGAGAAAGTTGAATAAAGCCTTCAGGCAAGAAATAGTAATGGTGGGGGATATTTCCCAGGCAAAGAATAATCCATGCCAGGGTACAAGTATATCAAAGTGAAAAGTATGTTATGAGACACAATTTATTATTGACTTTAGGGTAGGGTACAACAAAGATCAAGAAGAGGAGAATATTGGAAAGGCAAACTGAGAATGGGGAAAGACTGAAGGAGAATCATGGAGATCAATAAAGACCAGATGAAGATGTGCAACCTTGGTAGGCAACAGCCAGGCATACAAGTTTTTTGAGCGAGAAAATAAAATTGCAGCAAAAATAAAAAATGGAATGCCAACAGAATCAGAACCATGGTAAATAAGTCTAAATGCCAGATGAACATAAAACAAAAGGTGTTACCATTCAGTTCATTTTATTTTCTAAATTTGCTCAAAAACAGGATTAGAAACAATTATTGATTTTCATCATATTTTTATAATTATACTATTCAGATTTATATGCACCTTGAAACAACTAATATTTTCAGTATAAATTTTGACATAATAGACTGAATGGGCAGCATGCAGAAATTAAAAAAAAAAGAAAAAACAGTTTTGGACAATACGTTTTTGCACTGTCTCTTGGAAATAAAGGGCCTAGACCAGTTAACAAGAAGCCCTACTTTCTTTGGGAACCTCTATCTCTGTGGGTGCCTTTTGATTTTGATTTCATGAGTTCAAATACTAAAGTTTCTATAGCTACAATGAACAACCCTACATAGTTTCCCAGCTGAGAAAAACTTATTCCTTCTTTGCAGACATGTTTAAAATGCCTTTCATAGCTCAGTGGGAGAACAAAATTATTTAATGGTAGGACAAATTTCTAACTGTAAATTAATAAATAGACCTTCTGGATCGGCTTATTGGGTTTTCTAAAGAATTCATGGTCCCTAGATACATCGACACATGGAGCAAATAGATCAGATACTAAAGTACAGAGAGAGAACAGCCATCTTAAAGACTTTCTTAAACAATTCAAACTTATTAATATAGTAGTTTAAAGAAAAATTGCTAAACAATAGTACTGGAATGACAGAATTCAGGTAGAAATTTTTCAAGTAGGAATGCTATATATTAATTCAGTTTTAAAGTGCTTAATTAATTAGAAGGAATAAAAATACTTGCTTCAACATTTGTAATTTATAATTTTTAAAAACTTTCACAAATATACACTTAGTCACCATGTATTGAGTATCCATACATAAAACACTCTGATTAATTACAATATATAATTCTGACCTTGTTCTGTAGAAAATGGTTCTCCAAGTTCACCTTTTCAAATTGATCAGGTATCTGTTGGCTAGTGACATTGAAATTCATTGGAAATCCCTCACAAATTTCCCAACTAAGAAAAATAAAACATTTGATTATTTTTGTTAGAATAAAATGTAATTATAAAACCCTTTAATCTACTAGAATAATTTATGCATCTTATAGTCTACTAGTGAGAGTAAAATCAATGTATAGTTCATAACCTTTTAAACAGAAGTTTGTAGAGTGCTTTGGTATCTATAACTGAAAGGGAAGACTATAAATTTTTACCTTGAAATTATTTATGACACTGGGGGATTCTATGCCTAATTAATTATAAATAGGACAAAGAAACAAAAAATGTTTTTTATCCTTACAGAATCACTCATCAGGGAGACCATCTTCATTGTTCAATTTTATTTCTAAATACACTGGACTATGAATAATAAAGGGTGTTATTATACTTATGGACTATAAATAAAGGATGTTTTTATACTTAAAATAGTTGTGTTAAGCACGCTGGATGATATTTTTAAGAGAGTCTTAAGAGGCAACACAGTTTAGTGGGTATAATGGAGGCACTGAGTGTCATTCTTAATTCAGCCAAATCACTTATTTTAAAAGTGAGCCAATCCTACCATAAAGAAAATTATTTGGCTCAACATCGGTATGTTAAATGTTAAGACATACCATATGACATGCTATTCAACAGAAACTAGTTCTGGGACTGGTAATAGTAGTTTTTTTCAATACTCAGAGAAATATAAGTAAGAGCATGATTATTAAGATTTCAAATGATTCACTTTAGGATAAAGAGAGAAATCTGAAATAAAATCTAAAAATTAAGTAAATTATCTTCAAATTAGTTTGTGTTCAGTAAAGGCAGTCTCACACCATTATCCTTAGGGACCTGGATCTAATTTGAATCCACTTAATAAAACAGTATTCATTACACCTGTGAAATTAAGAAGGAATACATAATTTAAAATCAAACTCAAAAAATTGAAGGGAGAGAGACAGCTTGGGGAAAGATTTTTACACATGAAATAAAACTCATATATGAAAATGCCTATAAAAAATGATGATGAGTTGTTTTTTGTCTGTAAAGAAAAAGGGAACATGACAAAACAGATTCAAACCTTGTGTGGAAAGTGACAAGCAACATTAAGGGATGGAGTTTTCCAAACTATTGAGGAAGACCAAAGAGTTTGCCCTTGTAGACATATTAATGATAGGCTGACACTAACTAAACTGAGAGACCTCATCAGACTGCTTTCATTCTCTGGATCTGCCCTCCACTTCAGTCTTTGCACCTTTATTTTAAAGAAAGTTATAATCTGTTAAATTACAAACTATTAAAGCTAGATAGGACCTTAAAGGTTACCCAACTAATCCAACATACTATCACTGTCATGCCACAGTGTCCAATATGGTTGCCACTAGCCTTATGTTCCTATTTATGTTAAAATTCATTTAATTGAAACAAAATTAAAAATCTACTTCCTCAGCTACATTAGTCACAATTCAAGCATTCGATAGTCACAAAGCATGTTTCCATCATCACAGAAAGTTCTGTTGGACAGTGCAAGATAGTGGTTAAACCCTCAGTTCTTAAGAAAAACAATCTGGATTAGAATCCTGGCTCTATCATTACTGGTGGTATGACTAGACAAATTTTTTGCCCTTCTGAGCCTCAGTTTCTGTCTCTATAAAATAGAATAATAATAGGATAATAGGTAATGATGCGATTAAAATAATCGTTTTGAGGATTAAATAGCTTCTTACCCAAGTCATTTAGAACTGTGCCTGTTCTATAATCAACTCTCAGTACATGCTGGGTTTTATTATCTACATATGAGAAACTGACACCTATCTTGTTCCAGGGCAATCATAAGGAAAGTCGGGGCTAGATGCTCAGATCCTCCAGCTCCTGCTCTTCTCATTATTCCACCAAGGCTCCAGCATATTGCTTTTGTTTTCAATTTTTCATCATCGAATGAAATCCTTATATATGAACACTCATATGAATAAACATATTATTTAATATTTTAACGATTCCATTCAAAACTATTCATTTAGAAACACTTGTTACAAACATTTTTTACATTTCAAATACAATTGTTACCTCTGTAAAGCAATAACTATAGATGCTCATTGCCTCATAGGGTTTTTTTAAAACTCAAAGAAAGTTAGTGATAAATCTTTGAGGCACTGGCTCTTTATATCATGAAGTAAGTCAATAAAATAAATAATTGCTTATTTAAGACAATTCAAAGAACATCTTTTAGTTTTAATCTCTCTCTCTTCGAAGCCTGAATTTAGGTGATTTAGATTACTTTAACCAAACACATGTTAATTTACTTGTCACATCCAGGTAGCAGAACAGCATTAGGATCCAAGAATGTTTTATATGCAACTGTAATGCCATCTCTGGTAAATGCAGTCACCTGGTCAAAGGTCAAACTCAAAACAGGGTTTAGTGGAGACCTAAAAAAAAAAAAAAATCTATCTAAAAAATTATATAAACACTGAAATTT
Organism: Eonycteris spelaea; assembly: GCA_003508835.1. NCBI lineage: Eukaryota > Metazoa > Chordata > Mammalia > Chiroptera > Pteropodidae > Eonycteris > Eonycteris spelaea. Next base: position 11,095,581 of record PUFA01000007.1, read on the forward strand.
GAGCAGAAGTAAATAATAAGAATATAATATCAGTGTCTAATAAAATCCAGAAATCCTGAAATGCGCATTTTAGTTTATTTGGTTGATTCATAACATACCAAGGATAGTTGTAGCACATGATATTTTAAAAAATAATCCCAATAATAAAAGCAAAGTATCTTTTGTTGAGAAAACAACCAATTGTTCACATAATGTTCATTTTAAAAAACTATATCATGTATGACTATGTGATGGTCATCAGTGTATCATTACAATGCAATACACCCATAATAATTTTTGAATGCTTAATATTTGGCTACAAATGACCATTTCTGTGGGCTCAGTAAATGCTATGCTGATTTGATTTATTTTTACATACTGTAAGATACACTGTTTTATGTTAATTTAATTATTTGAGAATTAAAATCAAATAAAAAACAGATCTTAAGAAGAATGGCCAATATGTCAAATATGAGCCATTTTTTTTCTATAAATTGGTGACAAACGCTTGTTATTTAACTTTAGAATTATAGGAGTCAACCACATTATCTGTGTAGTATTCTCAAAAATATTTAAGCTGAATCTAATCATGAAAAAACAGACTAATCCATTATATGGGATCACAAGAAAAGTGCCTGAATGAACGCTTTAAAACAATCAATGTCATGAGAAACAAAACAAAAGGTGGGAGAATATTCTAGATTGAAGAGAACTAAAGAAAATAACTAAATGCAATATAATAAGGATATCTGGATACTGGATTACAAAAAGCTCTAAGCACATTTGGGAAGTTTGAATTAACTTGTAAATTAGATGATATTATTATTGTTGATTGTGTTAGATATTATAATGCAGTAACATAGAACACCTTATTCTTCAGCTATGTGACCTGAAGCACTGAGAGGTGAAACATCAATGATTGTCTGAAATTAATTTCAAACAATTCAAAAAAGAGAGAAGGGAGAGAAAGAGGTAAAATAAATGTGGGAAACTCTTTAAATTGGTGAAACTAGGTGAGGGATATATGGGTTTTCTTTGTACTATTCTTTCAAGTTTTCTGCAGATTGAATATTATTCAAAATAAAAATTGGGAGAAAAACAATTAAAGGACTCAAAATAGAAGCAGATATTGGCAAAATCATCTTTCGTAAATGAGTAACCTGACCCCTCCATATCAGCATGTATTAGACACATTAGAATTACACCCTAAGAATGAGTATCATTTGCTTAGTACATGCTGCACATTCTTCTCAATATATTTTAAAGTGGATGGAAATTCTAATAGTAGCAAAATGGTATAATGGCTTCCTAGTGCTTCATATTAGATTCAAAACCAGAAAAAAAATGCATTATCCCATTAAAATAATAATGATATACAAACAAATATACACACTTATGAATTTCTCCAGCTACAATCCTCAGTTGATTTGGAATATTTCAGGTACTTAGCAGTTAGTAGTTATTTCACAAATATTATCTAATTAACCAAGAACAAGTGTTTGATTTTATTAAAATATAGTATTATAGCAAACATCATTAAAAACATCAAAATTAGTCATTGCTTTCACTTTAACAATAATATTTAGACAAAATTATTAGATGCACATTTTACCAAAGGCTTTCCTTGTAATTGAAAGAGCTAGCTAAATTATTCAAGAATTTTTGCCACTTTAAAATTAATCACTTTTTATCTGTGTAAAAACAATTCTCACAATGCAATTAAATTATATTTTGAAATCTGCCTATGGAAAAAAACAACAACATTCTTTAAAGAATATTTTATTTCTATAAATTTTACAGCATAAGAAATTATTAAGCATTTTAATTTTACTTTACTGAGATAGATGAAATAAAATTTTGCAATATGTTACCCATAACTAATCTCGCCAGCCTTTTCCAAAATCTTCATGGATTTCTGACTAAATTTGTTTCAGTATTTGAAATTTTGATTATTAGAACATATAATAAATCTAACCAGCTCCTACTTCTGTCTATGCTATTTTCACTATAATTAGTATATGATCAATTATACTCCATAAGCAAAATTATTTCCCCCTCTTTCCTTATTTTGTTCTACAGATAAATAAAGAGCTTAAAAAAAAATTAAAAATAGGCAGAAAAGTGTGTTTAAGTTTCCTGACAAGCAGTTTCAGAGTTCATCTGGATGTGTTCTGTCAAAATATGCATAAATTTCCAAGATATTCCACACAACAGCCCAGCTCACCAGTGCCTGTAGACTGCAGTTTTTTATTTTCTCAAAGACACATATAATTTTATGCAGGAATTTACCAATCTACAAAAATTTACACAATGCTCAGCAATAACCAGTAATTATCATGGGATAATATAAAGCACTTTTGAGGAATATAACTTTGATAAGATAGGGCTTACGAGCTTTACCAATTTATCTTTAGCTGTCCTGTCATTGGTGCTTAAAAGGTTAAGACTTTATTTGTGAAAACATAGAGAGATAGTGGGGAATCATGTTGTCTACAGCTTCATAAATCTTGCTTAAGATCCTTTTCAATTACCATCCATTTCTCCTTTAAAAAGGGACAAAAAAATAGAGGAGTGGAAGCAGGTCAGGGCAGTGTGCGACAATGACAGTGTGATGGGCTTGGGTCCCCTGTGGCGTTTCCATCTGCTATCATTAAGGTGACTACTCAGACATGAACAAATCCCACTTGCTGTGCTGACAGGCAGACTTCAAGAACTATGACAAGGCATTAAGACAGAAAGTCAGAGAGAGAGAGGCAGAGAGAGAAAGTCATATTTCACAAACAATACTACCTCACATACACCAAAAAAAAAAAAAATGCCCTGAAATTTTACTGGAATTCAAAATAAAAAAAAAAATGCATAAAGAGTGCTACTTGGCTTCTCAACTCTCCTTTTAAATTAATTTGTCCCAGAAAGATTGAAGACAGAAAAAAAAAACACTTCTCTCCTACCTGTATGCCTCACCATAAGAGACCCAAATTTTTTGTTCATTCTTCAGCAAAAGTGGATTTTTAATTTCTTGACCATGCTCATCAAAAAGCCGAGTTGAAGAAAAATTAAGGCCTGGTGGGTTCAGGGAAGATCCTTGAAGCCTTTGATGAATCTTGAGAAGTAACTGATGGTGAGGGGAAAATAATGAAAAAGAAATAACATAAAATGTGAACATCTGTAATAAACTGTCTCTACTCTTGTAACAAACGAAGTCCAAACAAATATAATTAACTAAATATAGAATGTTAAAAGAAGTGTGAAATGATGGCAATGTTTAGCTCACGGTAAAGTCACAAAATGAGCATGGGCTTTTAACCAGCAGGGTGCCACAGGCTTGTGATTGAGCTCTGACCCGTTGGCACGGGGACTGAAAGCAGATGTGACAGTCTTACAGAAAGAGCATTTAGCTTCTACACACGGTAACGGTCCTCTTTGATAAGGGTTACGCTTTCCTTGTCAGAGCTACACATTTGTTACGGACCTTCCTGAACATGGTCAAGTTTTACGATCAGCAACATCCCTGTCTCCAACTAGCCTGAGATAACCCCTGGTAGACTATTACCACTTATGGGACGCAAAAGTAAAGGTGACTTTTAGCCTAAGTTGATTCACTTAGGAGAACTCTTCCTGGGTGTATTTTAATTAAGAGCCTTGAAAAAGCTTATGAGCAGCTTCAATAATAGATGTTTTCAAGTCGTGAATAAGACATAAGGAAAGTGTGAAATATAAAATGCTTTCAGTTAGTATTTTAAATAATGGCATTGTCAGTGTTTGCTTCTGTCTTACATTTAGGTCTCAAAATTATCTAACTATTTCTAATTTAAGGCATATTTCAAGTGAATGTAAATCCAACTGAACCGTGTTGCATATAGAATTTTAAGACAGTTTTCGTTATTTTAGTTACCTTTGTTTGAGCGCTTAGTAAGTTTCCTTCTGCGAACTATATCGTTCTGTTCTACAGTCTTCTGTCACAGGCTTCTTTTTTCCCTCCCTTGTCAGTTCTTGTGGTCTCTCAATTTTTTGTTAACTTGTAATCTCGGCAGGGATGCGGATATATGTTGTGGCCTTTTCTTGCCTAAGCTGTTCAAGGTGTCTTTTTCACACTTCTATTAATTCCATTGAAGATATACTGAGAAGTGCTAAGTGCGAGGCTCCAGAGAAAGGGGAGAAAGTTGCAATCCTGCCATATATCTCTGTTTCCTCCCCTTACTGGCTATAAATCTCTTGAAAGTAAAATGTTTCTTTTGACAGCAACTATATTTGTAGAACACCTAAGAATTAGGTTGTCTAACTTAGAGGAAATATCATATCTCCAACTTCATCAGCTCTATTATAGGACACAGATTTTTGTCTTGAGCTCAGAAAGGCTGAAAATAATGACACTTTTTTTTTATTTTTATTAAAGTTAATACTTTTAACCCAGCATAGCCAAGTTCTCTGACTTAAAAATAATATTACTGTTCTATTTAGTTGCTATAATAGGCAAAGGTATTAGAATAGAATAGTAAAAATCTATCGTTTTCTTTTATTTTCCATTGGAACCACAACATGTTTTAAAATCTATAATTGTATTTACAAAAGTATACGTTTATTTCTATGTTGGCTCAGCCATCGAGCTTATCTTTGGTTGTTTTGCTTTTATTTGGAAAACATGTAATGCTGATCATTTTTTCAATCATAGTGATTTTGTTTTATGGCCATCACCTTTTACTGTAAAGGGGAAAGATTATAAAACAATTTAAGGTCTAATCCAGGAGAAAAAGTGTACACAAAGAACAGGATATATAGCATAGAAGGGATATGAACACCTGACCACTTAACCAAATTCACTTCACAGAGTTACACTGTAATCTCTATTTTCTCAACTTGGTGACAGACTGCATTTTAGATGTTCGAAGATGAACATTTGACAACCTACAGGAGGTAAGGGCCTCAGTGCCTTTCATCTCTAGGTCATTGGTTAGGGATGGGCTATGGCGACCAAAAAATGTGATAATCTTCATCCATTTATCTTTAAAGCTATCATCACTAGACTTTATAGGATAAGAATTTGTTCAGGGACCTGAGAAGAGTGTGAAACATTTTAGGCTAGTGATTGAAACAAGTCTGCACCAAGGGACTATACATCTTTGGGTGTCACAAGAAATCTCTCAAACAAAGAGCTTTATAATACACTTAATTCAAATACTCCCAGATTTACTTGCATTTAGAAGAACAGATCAACTTCATTGTGCCATAAGCCAACACAAAAAAACTTTCTAAAGAATACCATCCTATATAAAATATAAAGACCAGCTCAATTTTAATATGAACCAAAAAGTAAACAGAGAGAAGACAAGCAGAGAACTATCTGAAGGATTTTGTATCATGGTGATTTGGATAGTCCGGGATATTACCATAAAAAGAAACCAGCCAAGGCTCTTCATCCTTATCTCTCAGTCAAGGTAGCATTTCCCTTCTCTTCTTGGCCCGGGTAGTGATCAAATAAGAGTCTCCTATTTCTATGCGACTTTTGTGACTGACTGTAAAGGCCAGGTAGTAGACACTGACAGGGAGAGGTAAGTCTGAGGGTGCTGAACTAAAGGAAGGGAAAAGAGCAAGTTTCTGAACAAAACCCGAGAAACAGAGCCTAAAATATTGGTGTGTGCTGGGGTGCATAACCCCAATTTGTAAACAACAGGTATTCAAGCATCTCTTTATGCAAGACAAGGACCCAAAATAAGACCCTGAACGTGCTGATTGTGCCAGAAAAACACCCTAATTGTCTGGAAAATAGGCAAAGGTAAAGGTTCCCAAGATAAAACCACCCAGACTAGCTCACAATGAATGTAAGAGAAGACCAAAGCTACATGTTATTGATTCAGTGTCAGGGCTTGGAAATACCCTAGACCCAAAATATAACCTCTACTGAATATCATGTCACTTCTTTTCAAAGTGTAAACAAGAGGGCAACCCCAGAATCCAGCCCAGACAGATTTCCAAATATAAGCAAATGAAGTTTAAGATGCTGTTAAGTAAGAGGTCTGGAATTAATGCTGTACTAACTCTGAGAGCCTAAGGAATTCAGAAGTCAAGCCTGGCTATCAATCTTTACAGATAAGCAAATGATTGATCTTTTCCAAATCACTGTAAAGATGTAACTGTCTAAATTAACTACAAGCAACTTGGAAGACACTTATAATCATAAATAAATGGTCAGCAAACTCACTCTTTCCATTATATTGCCAGTTTGAGTTGGGCTATTAGACCCCAGATCTTTTTTGTTGATCCAAACAGAGATCTCTCCAGTGTCTTTACCATTTTCAAATATCTGAAAAATAAGGACATGGAAAATTTAAAACGAATGCAGGCACACACAAATACATACATATATTCATACATACATATATAAATACGCACAGTCCTGGCTTTGCACAGTATGCTGTCAACTGGAAGTCATGCATATGGGAACTGTGCAGAGCAAGGACTGCCTGTATGAACACGTGCAAGTAACTGGCAATGAAAATCAACAGGATGAGAATAGTATAAAGAAATTCCCTTGTTCCCCTCTTGGTTTCAATGTTTTTAACCTGCTAGCACCCCCTACAATCTTAAAATAGAAGGAAATGCAGACGTTAAAGGAGGAATCACTGACTACACTGATGTTTAAACGAGTCAAGTGTCAAAGAAAGGTCAATTAGCAACCAAGTAGCTAGTGCCCACTTCATTCTTCTTGAAAAATATAAAGCCACACAGTATGTGAAGAATATTTGATTTATATTTAAAATATATCAGTTTTCAGCTCATCTTCTGACTCACTAAAAGGAAATTCGACCTGACAGATGTATTATATAACAGTATGACGAAAGCCATCCACTTTAAGTGCACTATGCAACAAGTTGTTGAAAACAGAGATAAAATTCATAACACTGCATTATGCAACACTCACGGGAAGGGAGTGTGGCAGTGGGGGTGGTCCCAGTAGAGTGACACCACTCTCTGACCTGGTTGAGAATCCATGTGGGCGCACCATTCACCAAGCAAGAAAAATGGACTGAGAGAGGATGATGAACAATTTAAATAATTGCTTTTGATTTTGTTTTTTCTCAAAAGTTATTTTCTTCCCTTTCTGATACACTTATTACATCAGGGTAGCCATTTTATTTATTTCTAGCACTTTGTCCAGAGAAGATAATTTGAGAGAATAGCTTGTTTAAAAGGGAAGAAAATTTTCTGTTTTACTTTTGAGACAGTTTGAAAATTACTTAATTAGTACTAACCTGATTTAGAAAATAATGTGTTTCAGTAGCACTTCTTCAGGCTTTAGACAAAAGAAAAAGAAAGAAGAAAGAAAGAGGAGGAGGAGGAGGAGGAGGAGGAGGAGGAGGAGGAAGATGACTGAAAAGAAGAAAAAAAAAGGAGTAATAGAGTCCAAGAAGTGTGGGCTTTTCTCTACTCTGTGTTTCTCACCACATAGACAGTCCAGTGGAGATGGTACAGCTGTCAGCCTTGGTACAGTGACATTTCACACTGCATAGTACCTTTTGCTACTGGGGGTTGTTTTAAATCTTTTTTTCTGAGTAAAGATACAATTGTGAGCAAGAAATCACTCTACTTTTGCAAGAAACTTTGTAAACCCAACTATGGCCTGCGAACCTATGTTACATAATATGGGAGGAGCCTCTTACTATCCCAGCAATCTCTTCAGGCCTGAATTTAGAACAAAACTCTTTAAAAACTGAGACATTTAGCAGTGATGGTCACAATCCTAAACAGCATGTTTTTCTGCAAGGTTAGTGTTGACAAAAGCTCGGTTTGAGGAACTTATTGATTTTTTTTTTTTGTTAAGACTTGTTAGAAATGAAATCAGAACGCAGCAAATTATATTCTAGAAAATAAGAGTGTGAGTGCTAATTGCTAAACTGAGAAAGCAAATAGGACTTGGTCAACACCTAAGAGTGCCACTAGATCACTCTTTCTTCACTAGTGCTAATAAGTCTTTCCTATGTCTAGAAAAGTGCCCACAAGGGGAAAAAAGGGAGGTGTTTTAGTGCTTAAGTTTATGTGTTTAAGTGAAAGTAGGCTGCCTTCCACTAGTCTTCATATTATTCTGTATTTCTACAAAAATAAAAATTCCCCAAGCTGAAATCCTATGAAATTCTACTTTTCTTAAGGCTCACCTCCATTTTTAAGGTCTATATATTACTATACCCATTTTTTATAAATCCAAATCTTATATTTACTTTTTTCTTCTTTTACAGGAGAAATATTTTTATTTTTATTTTTATTGTCCAATGTCTAAACAAACATAGCTCTCTAAATAGAGTTTCTATGATTGACTAGATATATGAAAATAAAAAATAGTCTACCTTTATTTTCCTGCTGCCGGATCCTTGACTTAAGAAAAACTGACTGCTATATTGGCTTCCCAGTGGCTCTCTGCGTGGCCTCACTTCCCTACAGTTCTAAAATTAAATTCTCACCCTTGGAGTGGGATGATGCAACAAGCCAGCTGAGTCTAGCCTTGGGTCCCAAGGAGTAAGGTAATAGAATGTTAAAAAAATAAATAAAATCCAGATTCTCTTGAAAAATGTAGCTAATGACTACTGAAGAAAATACCTACAAATATGAATTGACCCCCATGCCCTTCACTACTCAAAGTAGTTTAAAGAGAAATCTCTGCCATAAACTAGTCTTTGCATTTTCATTCATATCAATATTGACATTTCTTGAGTAAGATTAAATATATGAATACCACTGTTTACCTTTAATGTTCATTCATTTATTCATCAAATATTTGTTGAATGCATAGTATGTGCCAAGCACTGCTCACGTGATTATTATCCGAACAGAAATTCCTGCTCTTGAGGAACTGAATAAGTAAATCATATAGCATGGTCAGGGCACACCTGGGTCTTGTGAGGCCTGAAGTTTACATAATTTGGTGGGGTTTCTTCAATAACAACAAAAAAAGAATGCAAAATTCCAAAGGTTAAATCAGATACAAAATATTCACTTAAAATGAAAAAGAAATCACAAGAATTTACACATATTAAAAAGCTCACACGTTGTAAAAACATTACAAAATCCAGAAAAAAAAAATCACAAAATGTCTTCATTAATTAGCTATCCGACACACATATTCTAGATGAATTGTCGTTGATCACCTCTTTATATGGTATAATTTTATAACATTTTCTATAAGGAGACTAGAAAGATAATTCCATCTTCCCTTTTACATGGTTAATCAAAAAATTATTATTAATTAGAAAAATTTCTCTCAGCTTTATTGGTCATTTCATAAAACTTTTTATAATTGATGTCAAATTTGAGGAGACTTTGATCAGGTTTCTCTAAAATATGAGCTATGAAATATGGAAGTGCTTCCCACAAATTAGATGGCTTTGTTAATTTCACACCCTGTTTTTCCTACAATAGCCATGTACTTTTGGTCCCAGGCACTAGTTCACAGTCAGAAAGCAAAATGCTCTGTGCCCAGCGGGCAGTAGTCATCTTCCTAGAAGCTCTTCCCCACACCAGGATGGCTCACACTCACTAAACTGCACAGGAAAGGACTGCCAACCATGAATTACATTCTATTACACCAAAACTAAATGTATCCCCAACTCGATTTCCCCTTAGCCAGATCTCAAAAATGCCTGCGGTCATGTAGGGAAAGCTTGACAGAGAGGAAGTTAGAGTGGAAACAGACAATGGTCTCAACCAATTATAGTTAAAGTATGTTTGCAAATTTTACAGAAACAGGCTGCCATATGTACACATTGCGAGGGCCTCTCCTAGGGGTTTAGAAGGCAGTAAGCGCTACGAAAAGAAGGAAAAATATAGCAGGGCAAAGGGAGAGAGGTGGGTGTGGTGGTCGCCATACGAAGCAGGTGATCAGGATAGGCCTTCAAGAGAGGAAAGATTTGAGTGAAGACTTAGAGGTGAGAAAGCTGGCTAAGCAGATGGCTGGCAGAAGAGCACTGCGGGCAGAGGGAGCCACTAGAGCAAGGAAACTAAGACAGGAATGTGCCTAGTAGATTCCAGGAACCACAAGCAGGTTAGTGTGACCGGAACAGAGTGACAGAGAGGGAGAGAGTAAGTAACACGAGATCGGAGGGTGAATGAGCTGGCAGCGAATCAGGGACTCTTTGGAGGGCATGGAACAGGATCGTACATTTTTAAAAAGATCACTATGGCTGCTGGGTGGAGAGTAAACTAGAGGGAGTAAAGGTAATCTGAAGGGTGGATGACCGGTTCGTATGATACTTATATTTAAAGATAGCAATGGACATGGTGAGAAATGGTCTATTTCTATTGTTTATTCCAGAGTGATTTTACTTGCTTATTTGTTTATAAGCAAGGTTGGGAAATAAAATTTGTAGCTAGTCTAATATTATTGAAACATGATGACTGCATTAATGGGTATAAATAAATCAAACTAAATATAACTGTTGATTACAGTATTTGTGAAGGCATAAAAATGTCAACAAAGCACTAAATGAGTTGTATTCACTGTGAAGATTTTATAGAGGCAGTGACCAAAACTTAAAACTGTACAGGGAAAGATGACCTGAATGGAGAGTTTTGATCTAATATGGTTCTTTGATGAGTTTGCCTGGCATCATTTATGACATCCACTTAAGGACTCGTATAAGGTGCAGTTCAGTACCATTATCCATCCTTTAATGCTGTAAGTCTGGTTAAGAGCTAGCTGTAGGGGAACAGCAGGTTCCCAAACTCCCCATAACTGCTGGGCAGACCACCCAGGAAGCTCTTCTGTGTGTGAGTAGAAGGCCAAACACCTAAGCTTCAAAATGCCTCAGGATGCAATGCTGTCAAGAGGCAATAACAGGAAAATGACACCGCAGTGTGTTGCCAAAAGTTGGGAGGCTGGACAGTAACAGGATTTACTACTAGAGGTCTGATGAAGAAAAGGAATATAAAATAGCCACATAAAACTATCTGGTGCATTCCAGGTGAATACAATTAAATATATTCAAATAAGGTTAACTTATACTTTGTCTTGAATTGGGGTTCCCAGGAAGCAGATTCTGAAGCCAAAGTTTACTTGCAGGAAATTTACTGGGAGCGTTTTTAGCAGCTACACACCGGTGAGGGAGGGAGGCCCGACTGGGCAGGGGAGGTAAACTGTTATGCAGTTGCAACAGGGGCCTCTGGTGGGAGCTCTAGAGCTGGGATGGTCCTTCAGTGTTCTTCAGCATTGAGATCAGAGAGTCACGCCTGTGCAGCGCACACCAACCAAATGCTAGATACAGGCTGCCCCCAGAATGAAGGCCTAATCTTGGGAGAAGCAGCTCCTTTATACCAAGGGTAACAGAGAAGGATGTAGCTGTGGCCACTGGAGAGTGGGTATTTCGGTCCTGAAAAGGGAATCCTGGCAATATAGCATTGCATCCACTACACACGTGCACAGTAATCCAGAGTGTAGGATGTTCTGTCACACACGTTAAACCACTCAATACTCAAAGCAACCAGTGACTTGCTCTCAGCAGATCTATACACAGGGGCAGGGGAGCTTTAAAAAATCAAGTTTTATGGTTTTTTATAGTTTTTCCCAGCTTATTAAAATATATTTGACATATAACATGGTGTGAGTTTATGGTATACAATGTGTTGATTTGATATACTTCTATATTGCAAAATGATTACTAGAGTTAGCTAACACCTCCATCGTGTCATGCAACTACCATTTCTTTTTGTGGTGAGAGCATTGAAGAGCTACTCTCTTAACAACTTTCGAGTATATATTACATTATTGTTAACTATATCACAATGTTGTGCATTAGACCCCAGAACTTATTCGTCTTCTAACTGGAAATTTGTACCCTTTGGTCACTATCTCCCCCATTTCCTTACCCGTAGCCCCTGGTACCCACCATTCCACTCTCTGTTTCTACATGTTTTTTACATTAGTCTAAAAACATGAAAGTTAGATAAAATATTTTTCTTATGTAAGAGGCTAATTATCCATATTTACAGCTAATTTAAAAATAATCTTTATCCCTTAAGAATTCAAAGTTAGCTTTGCAGATAGAAAACCAACTCTAACAAAATTAACATTACATGTATATTAAACCAATGTACTGTAGTTTTTTCATTTTTACAGATTTGCAAGAGAGCTTTTAGAATATCCAGATTTTCTATATTTTTCAAATGTGTAATATATTATAAATCAAACAGTAAACATACCTAACTTTAATATTTAGATAAGGTGATAATCACAAAGCAAATATTAAAATTATGGGATTCGGGCAGTGAAAATTTAATAATGAATTAGTATGCTTATACTACATATGAGAAAAAGTGTTTTAATGCCTAACAGAACTTTCTTTAAGTAGTAACTACAGGTAAAGAGCCAGTACATTTTATTCCAAGAAATGAGAATGCACTTAAGTGAAAACAAATTATATATAATTGTTAAATTTAATCAATCGAATGATGCTGGAAACAAAAATCAAATAACATTTTTTAAAGCCCAGAAAAAGTACACTAAGAAAATAATTTATTTTAAAAGAGACATTTTAAATTTCCTCTGTAAGGTGCAGCAGAACCCACCCTTTCGACGTATAGTGAGTGACTGTCTATGGGTAGGATTTTAGGGATGAGCCAGAAGACTCTGACCCCAAATATCTCTCCTACCAACTTGCCAATACCTGAAATTCCAGTTAGAGATTTACTCCTCTGTCATAATTAAAACATCACAGAACAAATAATATTCAACCTTATTGGTTATTAATTCTTGGAGGTTGTGATTTTTTAATCTCTGCTCTCCGGAATCCTTCGAGGGCTTAGGGTAGGTAGGGCTGATGAAGAGGGGGTGAGAATGGGGGCTATGGTCCCAAGTGAGAGACAAAACCTGATGAGTGAGTCTGCAGGGGGAGCTAGCTTCTCGGCTTCATACACAGGGTAGATTCTACTTTCATTTACTTTACATAGTAGTTTCCAAGAAAAAAAAACTTTGATCTAAGAAAAAAAATTCAACTGTCTTAGCTTGAAAGAAAATGTAACATGCCTATTTCCTATGAGTAGGTTTTGAAGAAAAAAAAAAGGTGGTAATGATAACCTGAGGGTACCTGACAGCTGGATTTGGGGGTAAGAGTGGAGTAAGGGCCTAGGAAGGCCAAGGTTGGGGAGGCCCTCACTGGCTTCCCAAGTTACCCTGGGAGTGGGCCTGCATTCCTTTCCTTTAAGCATTTAAAGTCACATTTCATTGTTTTGTTATAATTCTTAAAGACTTCTCTTCTACCCCATTTTTCTGTGTCTATGAACAAAGTAAAAATTTCAAAACAAGCTAAATGATTCTAAAAAAAAAATATTCTCTTTGTATCTAATTGGAAATCTCACTGAGTTCAATATATGAAGATGTTCAAAATTACCTAGAAGACAGTAGCAAAGTAAATTTACTAGCATGTCATGTCCTGAGCTAATTTCAAAAAGTCTTTAATAAATTAGATTATTTCAACAATAAATGGAACAAGGATTTTACTTTGTCTAAATTAATTCAGTGCCTAAAATTATAGTTAATTACGATTAAAATACCAGTTATGTGGGTCCTGTCTGTAGCAAAGTATATGATGCATTAGATACTAGAGCTTGGTAAACGAAAATCATTGAAAGTTCTTGGATTCATTATATTTCTTCTCATAGAAAGAAAGGGCTTTTTTGATGAGAAACAAACATATATCCCCTAAATTAGGGAAAATGAACATTATAAGATTAAATATGAACCAAATAATCAGATTTCCCCAAATTCTTATCTTCAGAGATCATACTTTCAGCTTTGGATAGAGAATATGTTTTTAATGCTATTCAGTTTATTTTTAAAATATACCAAATAAATGCCTGTAAACATAATTTCCCCCCTAATATGAATGATACTCTGGGTAACTAAAACCCATACAAAAGCTTACTGTCCGTGGCAATACATTTTTACTTTAATAAATAATCCATTTTTAATCATAAAACATTAACAAAACTGTAGGTATAATCTTAAGCATGTGTAAATGCATCACTTCATTTGCACATACTAGAAAATCTGCATTCATTTCTATGTTCCAATGATGAATTGATGCTTGATTATATTCACAGTGAGTGCGGCTAACATAGATGTCAGTGGGTAATGCAGGGGATGGGAGCATATGTAGGAAGAGAATCTCAGTGACTTGAGCATCTCAAACACTCTGTGAAAAAGCTAATTGAGAGGTAAAAACAAATTAACTGCTATGGAGAAGGACAATCTCCCTGAGAGAGAGTGTGTGCCTGCAGCAGTAAGGTTCAGTGGTTGCATTTAGTCTGGGTAACTGCTGGGACAGTAATCCAGCTCTGGCCCGCGGACTTTCCCTGCTGACTGCCCACCTGGCAATTCTCTGGGTACCTTGAAGACTGTCAGGACTGCGCGGGAAAGCCTGTCTCATTACATCCAGCTCTGCGTGGGAGCTGAGGCCCCAACCAATTGCTCTTCCCTGATTTTGATACAGATGCAGTTTTTCCCTTCAGCAGGTCTAGGAAAGGAAGATTGTATCTTCCTGCACACAGAGATTTACACCTGGCTGCAGATGCCTGTCTAGAAATAGGCTGGAGTGGATACTCTGACATTTTCCCCACCCCCACAGGTGGGGGGAGCGGAGGGAGGGAAGTGGGAAGGGGAGAGACAAAAGAAAAAGAAAAGAAAGAAAAGAAGGGAAAAGGAAAAAAGAAAGGAAGGCAAGATGGAAGAGAGCACTGGAAAGAAAAGTAGGTGAGAGGTTTCAGTGCCTAGTGCTAGTGGCTACTCAGGAGATGTTGGGAGGCATTCACAGGGTCTTAAGTTTCTTTACCTTTAAAATAAGCAGTTCGATATTTGCCTATAATGGTGAAATTTACAAATGAAAATTAATTATCTCCATCACGTTTTGCCCTTAATGAATGTTCTTGAAGTCACAATAATAACCTTGAATATTCCAATTTTGCTACTCTAGCCATAATTCCTTTGGAAATGAATGTCAAGGTGGCATGTTTTACTACTTGTACTTAGAGCATAACCTAAATTTGGACTCCCGCCGTTTACTGAAGCCATTCGAGTGAAGTAACAGAGACGCTCAGGAGTTATAAATACAAATACGGGAAAAGTGGTTCAAAAGAAAGACAAGAATCAAGAAACGCATGATGGAAAAAAGAACATAAAAAGCATGCAGAACAGTGACAAGGCCATCCAAAAAAGAAATCTTGCCATAATCTATGGATAACTGACTTCGGTTATCCTTCTGCTTACTTAACTGTTCCATAGATTCTTAAATATTTAAGTAAACTTCATATCAACACATGTGGCTTGAGAACTAAACTTTTCAATAGGATGTAAATCTCGAACGGCTCCGCGCTACGCTTGTGCCAGTGGTGGATCAAATCAGAGGGTTCAAAAGGCAGGAAAGGCCAGAAGAGTATTACGGATAAAAATTGTTCCTTTTCTCTCATCAACAAAATTATCCCATTTTCTAAGTATACACAAGTCTGTAAACTAAAAATGATGAAATTGTATAAAAAGCTGAAAAAACCTGCCCATTAGTTTTATTCGAAAGAGATCATATTGTTCTAATTCTATCCAAAGTACCATGGGCTTGGGCCAGGAAGGTGTTCCGGCCTTCTCTGCATCCTCCCTCAGTACCAGAACAATGCCTTGCCAAAATATGTATTTGATAATGTCTAGATGGACTATTCGTTTAAGATCTTCTTTATGTTGTCATTGGAAGAATAAAAATTGTTAGATGCTTAACTAGATACTGAACAAAGACACTCTCTAAAAAAAATCTCTGAATTACCTCTTTTTAAAAAAGCTTAAATTTCTTTATGCATAAGAAAACACTATAATGAGACAATATAAAAATTAAAAGGCTTATAAAAAACTACAGATCACAGCTCTCTGAATCCAGTTTTTGTCCAGGTTACTACATTCTACCATATTTCCTTTGCTCACAGCCAGAGGGGATTTGTGTGAAGTTAATGAAGATCGAGCTTCAGGACCCTAACTTGCTCCCGCTCCTGAGAGTGCCGGAAGAGCAACAGAATGTCACAGTTGGGGAGGGAAGCCAGACAGCATTAGGGAGTAACTCTATGTACGTATTCCTGATAAGCTACCTGAAGAAGGATCTAAGAAGAAAAGGTCAGAATCCCCAAATCTTCATTAATTTGTTGTGATTACTTTATCATTCTAAATGTCCACTTTCAGGCCTAATTTTAAAGAGGATCCTCTCCCCCGAATTTTACAAGCCCTAGGCCCCACAGAAACTAGATCTGCCTCTACTGGCAGCAAATGGAAGATAAGACACTGGGCATCATTGACCAAACTGTGTGTGAAAAGCACTAATTCCAGTTGCAAGGATGTCCCTGTACCCAGCGCCCACTCAATCCTCTGTGCCTCCTCCCACCTACTCACACATCCCACCCTCTTTCCCATCAGCTTTCTGTGAGATCATCCACCTTCCCACTAGTTTTTCCACCCACCATCCCCTACAGATTTGTTAATAGCCTTTCCTACCAATCCTTTCTTTCCTGTTCTCCCAGGGAAAGGCTAACATTTCTCACAGCATCTCCATGGGGATGAAGAGTAGGAGGAGTTGCAGGGAAAGAACAGACTGGGAAAGCAGAAGTCACCAAGCCAATGGCTACAGCAGATGTTCTCATAGTGGCGGGGTGGTGGCAGTGACAGGGAATATGGGAGAAGAGAAGGTTTGAAATAGTAAGCAATTGCTTCAAAAAGTTGTTCCCTGAAGGGCTTTAAACACTATGGTGCACACTGAGCGTGACCAGGTAAAAACAACAAGAACTCTCAACAACCTCAAAGGTGCTATGATGCGACCAAAAGAGAACGTACCGGAATACAAAAAAGCACACACTGTGGTTGTGACAACACGGGGCAAATGAGTGCATGCGGGGCGAGACGCAGGGGTAAGAATGGTCATATGACAAATAATGTAATTGATATGGGTGATATAACTTTTTCCTAAAATTCCTCTAATGTTTTATGCTGTATTTTCAATTTTTTTAAACAAAAACTTTCCTACGGCAAGATGGACATCCAAATTTAGGCTGTTTCTGTCCCTTCTCTTATATGTCTTTTAAACCTAGTACTGTATCCTGCCATGTGACTGCAAAAATGGAACTGAGGCACTATGGGACACAGAAGGAGTGTGTCCTTTTAAGAGACAACCTTCTAATACTAAGACCTGACCAAAAGCTGCTATTTTAAAATTATCAATGAAATATATGATGAGGATGAGAAGGTCAGTGAAGAGGTGACTTACAATATGAAATAGCATCCCAGGGGGTTTTGAATCACACCCTGCAGTCAGCGCCTAGTTGAGAACTACTGCTCTAAAAGATGATTATGGCTACAATCGATTATTTTGGTTCTTGAGGCTGAGTAACTCTGGTCCACATGTGCCAATTTCTTACTATGCCCAATTTTGAGTTACAACAAGCCATCGCTGAACATAAACTTTGGAAGAGATGCACTGTAGCACACCAGCATATAGTATTTTCACTAAACAGAAATGAAAGGCATAAATAACTTCGAGGAGCGTAAGTAATAGTAAGACGTAATAAAATGATGAGGAAGTAAAAGTGTTTATTGCCTTAGTTGTAATATAACCTATTTGGTTGTAAGTTTATGTAATTTAGTTTTTATTAATGACTTTAAGAAATGGCTCACAAAATTCCTGAAAATTTAACAGTGAGCCTTGTCAAGCTGGTAGAAGCCAGCTTCAGCATGCCAAGCCAATTAAACCAGAGTCTCTGGATTTGGAGGCACTCGTGTTTATAAAAGATCTCCAGATGACTCTGGTATGAAACTGCTCAAACGCCTGAAGATGGGGCAGATGGCCAGGTTTCTTGCAATACTGGAAGAGGAATTTATTCTCTAAGAGAAATTAGATGTTGAAATAGGAAAAACTGGGAGAAAGGCAGGAAAAGCAAATGAAACAGTACTAACTGAAGAAAGAGTCTTAAAGAAGAAAAATGCCTTGGGGAGGAAAAGAGAACTCAGAAAAGACTAGGGTGACTCACATCTTGGTTTGCCCAGACTGACTGGTTTCCCGAATATGGTGTTTTTCATGAATAAATCAGAAAAATTACAGGCATTCTACTGGAAGCACTGCATTTTTTGCTTTTATTGATTTTTACTAATTTAAATTTAAATAACTACATGTGGCTAGTGGCTACTGTATTGTACAGCATAATGAGCCTAAACAAATACAAGATGGTTTCTTTGCATATATAAATTTCCTCTTTTGTTTGCTGGTATGGAAAGAATTTGAAGCATGTTGGCACGGGAGTATCTGAGAGGAACAATTCAGATTCTAAAGTTAAATAGTTGCTGTCCACTGTTGGTGGAGTGTAAAATGGTACAGCCAGTATGGAAAATGGCATGGAGGTTCCTCAAAAATTAAAAAGAGAACGCCATATGACCCAGTAATTCCACTTCTGGCAATTTATCTGAAGAAAACAAAATCAATAATTCTAAAAGATACATGGACCCCTATGTTCATTGTAGCATTATTTACAATAAGCCAAGATATGGGAGCAACCTAGGTGTCCATTGATAGGTGAATGTATAAAGAAGATGTGGAATATTATTCAGCAATAATAAAGATGAAATCTTGCCATTTGCTTCAACATGGACGGACCTACAGAGTATTATGCTAGTGAAATAAGTCAAAGACAAACACCATATGATTAAACTTATATGTGGAATCTAAAACAATCTAAAACAACAAAACAAACAAACAAAACAAAAGAGAAACAGACTCATAGATACAAAGAACAAACTGATGGTTGCCAGAGGGGAGGGAGTGGGAGAATGGGTGAAAAGGTGAAGGGGAATGAGAGGTATAAACTTCGTTATAAAATAAGTAAACCACGTACATGTAACATACATCACAAGAAATATAGTCAATGATATTGTAAGGTATTACTTTGTATGGTGACAGATGGTTACTAGACACTGGTGATTACATCATACGATATATAAATGTATGTAGAATCACTATGTGGTATACCTGAAACTAATATAATATTACATATCAACTGCATTTTAATTTTAAAAATATCTGCTATCAAGCCCATGTGCTAATGTGAACAAATGGTAGAAATTATTAACAAACTTGCAAGGAAAATAAAAACACTTCTATTTTTTCCAGGTCTGTGATATTTACTGATACAAACAAGTGGAGATGAATGACATTAAGGTAACCACAATCCCTCACTTAGTTACTCTCTTGATCAATAGCAAAAGGGTGGAATGCATCTGTAGCCAAATCAGAAATCTAAAAAAAAAAACCAATGCAACTAGACTATAGAACCCTTGAACTTGATGAACATCAATCACTTCCTTAGCCTTTAGCTGAGTAGCACAGACTATGAGAAATAAATTATCATGTTTATCATGAAATTACATTTCCCAAAAGGTCAATTTTTACATGGTAATATTTTCATTCAAAATACAAACATGTGAATGCCATTAAAAGGAGGAAGTTATCACATTCAAATATAAATATAATCAAAAGGAAAGGAAGAGTTGGCTGAAATTTTAGTAATAGTTCCATAGGTGGAAAAGGGCTATACTTTAAGTAATTCTTATTTTAATAATTATAGTCTCTTGAAACATGGGAAATGAAATTACAGAATGATATTTACTTGAAGACGTAACACGGATACTCTATTATGATGAATGAAAGTATTTCAATTTCCTCAGCTTTCAGTACCTAAACCACCTTAGTTAGGTATGACTTACTTTTTCTCTTCTAAAGATGCATAGCAAAGAGTAGTCTAGGACATTTAGCTATCAGGTCCTGACAAATAACCAATTCACCTTTTTCCCCAGTATATTCTTAAGTATTGATTTTACCAAGTAAACTCAGATATATGTCACACTTATCCAATACAGATTCTTTTCCTTGGAAATGTAGTTTGAACATCAATCAACCTGGCCTTTCACCTCTAATTCCTATTGCCACTGTCTGTAAATTATTAAAGCTTGCCCATTTCTTCAAATAAGTTGTTTTTTAAAGCTGAAATACATAGTGACTCCTGTGAAAAATACATTTCTTGGAAAAGTATGCAAATATTCACATGATTAAATTTCTTCATTAAAAGTACTTTCTGGATTGAAAACTAGTTAAAGTTTATAAAATCCACATTTCAAAGGCCTCTAGTTATTTTCTTTTTCAAATACATTCCCCGAACGGTAATTATTAGCGCTTGTAAGCCAAACTCCAGTTTGAGGAAGACAATATGAAAAGAAATTTAAGCTGAGTGGTATTGTTATAAGAGTCTCCAAATGGAGCAGTGTTTTGTCTCTGGCTGAACCCAATGAAAGTCACGGAATGACACCCACCTTGAGCTGCAGGCCTCCTGGGATAAGAGTGTTTGCTGGAAGGCTTTTAATGTGTTGGTAGACATAAGAGGAGAATTGCTCCTGCTCAGCCTGTAATTGGGGGCCAAGTTTAGAGAGATGACCTCTGTTGCTTTTGATAGCTGTCTGCAATTCATCAATCAGCCTGCTCACCTGAAGGGGTTAAATTACAAGAGTTGTTAGCAAGAAGTAATTGTTGATGTCACACCTATTAGATTTTTGAGTACCTAGTTTGATGGGGGGAAAATGACTTCAATACAAGAATTTGAGATAGATCTATCCTCAAGTAAAAAGAATGGAAAAGACATACATTCCTTCATCAATGAATTTTTTATGGGAAAATTTGTAACATTTGCACTTCAGTAATATGTAATAGGTAGTCATTTCCAATTACTGAATTAAAAATATCCTTGGGTATGAAAAGAAACACATCTGACAAGTTTGCAAAAGACTTTTTTAAACTGCTTAACAGAATAAAACCTCCCTAAGACTTAAATAATCTAATAAATGTACCAAAAACATTTAATTTTATTAATGTATCTTCCTTTGCAGAATATTTTATTTTACCATTTGCATGTTTTAAGAAGTTGTAACATTTAATATATGAAAATGATATTAATCAATGTTCTCAGCCTCATATTTATCATTTAAAAAGTTTAATATTTATATTAATTTCATTAACATTTTGGTCTTTTAAATAAATCAATCTGATATCTTCCTTCTAAATATTCCAAAATATAATTTTCCAAATTTCTTAAATACAATGTTCCAAAATATCCATACTTCAAAGACAACACTCTATTCTAGGCAATATTTTAATATAAATCAATTTCTGAAAAATGCACTGAATTTTTCCAGAAACAGAAAGACTTAGTAACATATACCCCTTATTTTTAAATGTTTAGATTTCTAATCAGCATATTTAAGAGATATGAATCTGACCTATATTATTATTATTATTAATTATTAATAAGACATACTGAGGATTCATAAGTAGTTTTTTAATGTTTCAAACCATATAGTTTACAAATTAAATATCCTTTGACTCTTCACTGTGTTATATAAACTTATATTCTCTTTAATAGATTCGATTCTTACATAAAACACTGGTCAATCTATGGTAGTGGCCAAAAAAGATGAAAAGGAGAAATTCACTTTATCCTTGTCTCTTTAAAGTAATCAAATTCAACCCATTCAGAATTATGAATGACTCCAAATACAGCACGGACTTTTTAAAATCTTGGGTTAAACCTGGCTCTCTTATTTACTGACTGAGAGACTTTGAACAGGTAAATAAAACCCTCATCCATAAATGAAGAATAATATTGGCCTTACCACACAAAAATTAAAGGTGATAAAAGAATGGACAATGTGTAAGCTATAATAGATGCCTCATGCACTTGTTATATAATTATTACTTTCGTGTTTAAGTGGTTTTTTGCATATCAAGCTTCAATTGTTTTCCTTGGTCTCTTTTTCTAACCCAACACCTATTTCACATGAAGCAGATAACAGTTTGAAACTATTTTCTACAGAGGTTCTCCACCCCACTTCAATGTCTAGGTAGTTGGAGATTTTACATTAGATAATTCATATATGATATTATATTATATATTACTTAACCTATATTTAACTTTTCCCAAGAATTTCAGAAGTATTATATACATATAAGCAAGCTAATTTAAATAATTCCTATTTTTCTTTGGGCTCTCATCTCTCTCTTATTTGTCCCTATGTGATCAATCATCTACTCCCTTTAAACAATCCTTTCCTATAAATAGAGAGTTGACAAACGTTTTCTCTATTAGGACCAGATAATAAATATCTTCAGCTTTATGGGCCATAAGGTCTCCATCAAAACTATTTGAACCTGCAATTGTACTCTGAAAGTAGGCACAGATAATATGTAAATGAATGGGCAGGGTGTGTGTTCCAATAAAACTTTATTTAGAAAAACAAATGATGGGCTTGATTTGGCCCTGGGCTGTAGTTTTCCAACCCTTCTTCTAAATATATGTATTTCCTCGACTTCGTGTCTTTTCTTATCAGTAATACTCTGGTCCAAGCCCTCCTCTCCTCATCTCTCTCATACTTGGATTATCAAAACACCTATTGAGTGATACCCCTGTCCATGGTCTCTCCCCTTCTAATGCATCCTGTCACCTCAACTGAATTAATCTATTTCTAATAGCATATTGAATCCTCCAGTTGCTCCCCCAGATTCCTCAGCTTGATATTCAATATTCAGTATCTTTTCTCACTTTCTGGAATAAATTTCTGTGCTTTCCATAGTACTGTCAAACTTTTAAGAAAGCTGTAACATTTAAAATATGGAAATGACAGATGATCCAATACTAGTCAATGTTCTGAGCCTTGTCTTCATCATACTACTTCTAGCAGTATTATCTTTAAAAATGATGGGTAATAGTATTTACTATTCTAAAACTAGAGACCAAAACTGGCCAATTGACTTTGCTCTTATAGTTATGTGGAAAAATTAAAATCCAAGAATCAAAGGCCTTAACTACAAAGACTCTACTTTTGTAAAGTACTGATCCTCTCTGAACCTATCCCCAGCATCATATAATTCAAGAAGACATAATTTTATATAGTCTTTAAGCTACACTAAGTATCATGCAATATATCTTGCTAGTCAATAATACAGCTCTTTTAAAATTTAGGTACTATACCTTGTGCTATAGCAAGCCAACAGAGACAGAGAGAGAGAGAGAGAGAGAGAGAGAGAGAGAGAGAGAGAGAGAGAGAGAGAGAGAGAGAAAGAGATTTCAAGCTTTGATCTGAGAGCACTTTTATACATGACTGGTTTTACTGTCACAATTCATAGCCTTTCACTGATAGGGGATTTCATGTGACATCAGAAATCAACCAACCATACAATCGATGATATCATTTGCATCCTAAGGACTATTGGTTAAAGCCTTAAAAGTTTCATTTCCTATGAATTCTTCATTACTTCAAAATATTTCTCCACCATTTTGGTGATTTTCATTGACCTCATGATTTACTTGTCAATGTATGAGAAACATAATTATACCAATTATCACCTGGGTTTTTAAGAATAACTTAAAATGACCAAATAAGATGTTCTAGTGAAAATTAACATATCTGAAGCACAGAAGAAAACATATGAAGAATCTTGCCACTGACATTTTGATAAAGTTCCATCCAATTTTACTAAAACTTTATGTTACTTTACATATTCATAAGGTCTTTTATCCTAAAAGTGCTACATTTTGTTCTCAGTTATTAAGATAATATGTTACCCTTAAAATTAATCCTATACATGAAGTAACCCATATACCAAAGTTGGGTAGGTAGTACAATACTCCTGAATTATTTTACATAATATGATTTTTTTTTTTTCAAATCACAGATGTTGCTAAAAGGGGAAAAATGTTCTTTAAAATTCTTCATCATGAATCTTTTCTTTCTGCAAATCCTTTCTCTCTCTCTCTCTCTACAAAGGCAATGTGAATAGCGGTAAAAGAAGACAAAACTTGACCTTTTGTGATCCCAGCATTAATGGGTCTGTTCATAATTCAATCTATGTGTGTGTGGGAGCATCCATGTGGAAACATAGAGGGCTGAGAGACATAAAGCCTTTCCCTTTAAACATTATCTGACCCTATCAGTCCCATTCACAAAAGAAGGCTTACGTATGCATATGTTGAAAAAATGCGCCATCTCATTGTGCAGCGGAAAGCCTACACATTCTACTCTTCATTCTCCGTGGAAATGCTGCACGGAAGTGACACTTGTACAGAATTTGGGAGAGTGACAAATGAGCAGAAGGTAACAAAAAAAAGTTGAGTATTCTGATCAGGAAACAAACCAAACTTGTGAAAGAATGCAAATGCACACCTGTCTATAAATATACACATAGGTTTTTGCATAACACGTAAGACAGTTTGATTATGTTTCATGATACCTTCATACAACCCTTGATTTTAATTAAATTCTCAAGATGACTTAGAGTCGGGACAAAATATTCTGTTTAAAATCATTCTAAAGTATACACATATTGAAGCTGTACATTCTGAAACATACATTCTGAATACTGTATTTTGGCTATAATGAATGACTCTTTGAGGAGCTCCTGATTTTTCTAGTGGTGTGTTCAGCTATCGGCCTGACTTCAATGTGGCCTTGAGTCCATCTATGTACTACGTAAGGAGGACTCCAGGGCACTTTGCACTAAATTGTCACTTGAAATTAGCACAAAGGGCAGGAGCTTCTATGCCAGGGATATCACCTTGGCAAGTAATATACAGGATGATCTTAAAGCCAGGTAGGTGCTTAAAGAAACTTTCTCATTTATAACACAATTAGGAAGAACCAGAAAGGGTGCATGGAGATGATAATGAGTACTTCAAACTTCCTAAAATCTCTTCTTTGTTTCAGACCTAAGAGTACAGAGTTTTTCAGGTTAAGAAGTGAACAAAACCCAAAGTTGATGAATGAAGACTAGAAAAAACATGAGAACCTGTGAGCAGAGTCAAGTATCTCTTGATTTAGAAGCTGCCAGTTAACTACGAGGAAACTTAAAAGTTTGTACTACTTCTTATTTCTACAACTTTGACTACTCTCAACTTTTTAATAGTTTCCTAGACCCCTTCTGAGATGAGAATATTCTGGAAAGAGCTCTATCTTGTTTCTAGCCACAGGTCTCTTATGTGCTGCCTTTAGGCCTGTTCATGAGTCTAGCATCCTCATTCACTCAAGGGAAAGAGGCAATTAAAAGTAGAGACATTTTAAATGTTTTTATAAGTCACCTGGCAATAGGGCTATGTTGATGGTAACAAGGATATGGCAACTATACCTTTGGAGGCAGTAAGACGAATGTGTCTCACAGACTTGTAACTACAGGAACATAATTGATCACGGGCCCCAGCTACTATGCTCTGAAATTCATCACCAGATTGGCACCAATTGCTGAGGATACTAAGGCAAATCCATCTTGTGGAATCACAGGACTCCTATGATAAACAATTTTGGTTCAAGGATACATCAGCTTTGCTAAACTGTCTTCAGACTCCCTAACCGTCTAAGGTACTTCCGCCCAGTCTTACCATCCTCTTTCCTTCACTCATGTTCAAGTGCAAATGTCAGTCTGACATGTCTCTGCAGCTTCACTCAGAGCTCTCCCACTTTCTCTTATGGGAATTTCTTCTAGTAAAATTTGTATACATTCATTCCCATCTTGGTATTTACTTTTCAGACATCCTAGAAAAATACATTCTTAAAGCAACAATAATTACATGCTGATTTCCAGTAGATCATTTCCAAAAAGCTTGATGTAGTTTAATATATGTCATGACCTCCCAGTGATCTTTTGATGCATACCTTATTATGACTAATTTTCATGTGGAAAAATTACATGAAATAAACCAGATTTTAAGATAAAACTATAGGCAGCAATAACCTAAAACTAACTCTTAGATTTTATGATGTTTAGTTTGGGCTTGAAATATCTATAAATACAGTATTTTTTTATAAAAAGTAAACTGTAGGCAAAAATAAATACTAAAATAATCCCCCCTCCCTAATTTTTTTTTCACTTCACCATTACTGCTTCACATCTCTATATATTAATTAGGGCTAAAACTTGATGTCACTAACTTTGTCTAACCAATATTCAATACACATATTCAATATACTATACACACACACACACACACGCTCATTCCCTTTATTGTGCATTTGATTTTTGAAGCAAAGGTGTTTAATGCCATAGCTGATCAAGCAAATATGTAACCAAATAAGGCACTGTATGGGAAGGACACTGGGGTACAGAGGTAGTAACAGACATGGAGATGATAAGAAAGAAATACCAAATGTTCATAAATATTGTTGGATTTTCCAGAAAAGACAATTTTCATTTTCAGTGTTGCTGACAAGGCGGCATTAAAGGTGATATATTTACGATAATGATTATTTTCCTGAGCCACTTCAAGGTTTTATTTCCACTGAAACTGTAATTTTGCATAAAATATTGAAGAGCAAATCAATTACAATATTTAAAAGGAAGAAAATGCTTATCCATTCTTTTATTATTTTTATTTCATATTTCACCTAATGATATTTGTGTCATATGTAATTTTAATTATACTAGAAATATTGATTTGCATTTTTAAAATTTACTATATCAAGATACATGATAGAGTCATTTTAAACTTACTATAAAAATGTAATAAAATTAAAAAAAAAATTTTTCAAATGAAAAGGATAATGTTTTTACAATTTATAATTAACAATCTACTTTTTTAACTTGTTAATATTAAGTAGAATGAGCCAGAACTATAACTTAAATCTGTACAATTGTTATATTTTACATCTTAATAATTTTTCAAGTTGAACTTTTTTTGTGAAATATTTTCTGTCGAGATCAACAATGTTTACACTATAGTCTCTAGTACTGGACATACATAAGTCCCAAACATTAATGTAGTCTCTGATGTAAGACTTGAATTCACTCAGGAAAATCTGATGCAATTTACCTGTTCATTTCTTGTAAAATACATAGTTAGTAAGAGAGGTATAATCAACACAAGAAAACATTAAAACCCTAAAGCTTAGATAGATTTATTTGCCAAAATGTCAAAAGAGAATTATATGAAAGTTTAATTGTTAAATATTCACACTATCTTCTTCTTTAAGTTGTTTGTAGGCTTTATTTGCTGACAGTGGTACATGGAAATTAGCAAGTACACATTGCTTTCTCGGAAAGATTAAATGATTTTGCATTCCAGGAAACTACATGAAAATCATTTCCCCCTTTTGTCTAACACTAATTTTGTATTAAAATTTCATTTATGGAATATGCTGTCAACTTCACAGCATGAGCTTTGGAGAGAAGGCTTGCTATAATAGTTCTTCATTACAATATTGCCTACAGAATCTTATGATTACCTCACTTAGGCTTGACATTTGTAAACTACAGTTTTTCTTTGATAAGAGATAACATTGTTAGCATGTCTAAAATTCAGAAGAATAATTCTATTCCTAGAAAGTTAGAAAATAAAAGCAAGATTTAGTATTTATTTAAAGTTCAACAAAATTTTACTGTTTTTCCTATGTTAGTATGTTTTATCATTTTCAGATTCAAGTTGCATGTAATAATTTCCTAAATTAGGAAATTTATGAGAAAATATTCATAAGTATTTTTCAAAAAATTACAATATGGTTTATTCTTTCAGCTATATAATTATATTTCAAGCTGCCTGAATCAATAAAATGATTTCCAGTTTTGACCAATTTTTTTCCATTATGTTATCATGTAACTACAGTTGGTTCACTACCAGACCCAAGTAAAATTTGTCTTAATTTTAAAATTACCATTAACTGTGTTTTTATTGTATAGTTTAAAAAGAAGTTCCTTACTTCTTCTTGTGCCTTATGGCGTTCCTTTGGGGTCATTGAAAGAATGATTTTTTCAGTAATTTTCTCTTTCTGTTCATCCACAGCCAGGTTCAACTGGAAAATAATAAATAGACAGATAGATAGATAGATAGATTAGCAAGCCCCTAATGACATCTAATAACATTTATTGAAACAACTAATTTAGCAGAATTATGGAAGGTAATTTCAAATTAATTTTTATGTAATACTTACATAAAAATAAACTCCATTAAGATTAAGTTTAAAGTTCATTCATTAAATTTAAAACACTCAACACTCTGATTTTACTTTTACTTTTGTTGTTTTTAAATCTACTAAAATATAACTTTGGAAGGAGTCCCTAATTGTGGACATTTGACACTGATGAGTACTATTTGAAAGCATTTTCTCAAAATGAGCATAGCAACGTTTTTTCTAAATTAAGCTGATATTTCCCATTAAAGTCTTTTATTGCCAAAGGAAATAAATTGGCTGCTGTTACATAAGGATAAGAATTCAAGGACATAAACTAAAAGCAAATGTCAACTGAAACATTCTAGAGTGGTACAAAATGGTTCATCATATTTCATGACAAAGGATAATGTATCTTAAATACCTGAACAGTTACCTCCGACCTACTCTATTTACAAAGCCAGGGAAAGGTCTTCTACTACTGCCACTATCCCTTGTTATAAAAAGCTTAATGTGGCCCATTTTATATTTTTTATGAATAGTCTCCATGGAAATAAATGCTATTTTCAACAAAAGGAAAAAGCTAAACTCATACAATAATATTCACTCAACAGATTGGCATTAATACAAAGAAAATAGTCTGATAAAGAACCCTCTGAATTGGAATCTTTAACAGTTCTTAAGCAATGAATTTGCCATGTTGTATCTCTTTAGTTAAGATTTAAAATGAATAATGACCATGCTTTTCACTTTGCTTTGTTCATATTGTTTTAAATAGGCTTTCTCAATTGTATGTCTGACAAATTATGTTTACATTAATATGAATCTTTAATCCATTCCCTGTCTGAAGACCACTCTTATTTTGGGGATAAAATGGGAGTTTGGGGTCAACAATATGGCCTCCTCAATCTAACTATGCATATATGCTACACGAATAATATCAAACCTGTAAATTTATATGAGATATAGCTCATCATATCAGAGGTTTTGTTTGGGTAGAGGGGAAAGGTTCAAGAATCTTTAGGTGATTCTAATGACCCGCCTAGATAAGGAGCTGGCAAACATTTATGTAAAATGGTCAGACAGTAAATATTTTAGGTTGTTGCAATGACTGAACTCTGACTTTGTAGCATGAAATTGACATAAATGAATGGTTGTGGCTATGCTTCAATAAGACTTAAAAAACAAAAAAAAAAAACAAGTGGCAGGCTGAATATGGATGTCAGGCACTGTTTCCCAGTCCCTGTCCTAAATTGAGAATTACTGAAAACAAGTAAAAAAAAATCATGTAATTACAACATGATGATTATAGTTAACAATGCTGTATGATATATTTTAAAATTTCAAGAGAGTAGATCCCAGAAGTTCTCATCACAAGGAAAAAAGCATTTCTTATTTTTTTTTTCTGTATCTATACATATATGAGATGATGAATGTTAACTAAACTTATTGTGGTTATCATTTCATAATATATAAAGGTCAAGTTGTTAAGCTATACAACTCAAATTTGCACAGTGTCATATATCAATGATATCTTGATAAAACTGGGGGGGAAATATCATGTGAGACTTCTTAGGATCATTCTCTCCAAGGAACATATTTTCCTGTGCATAAATAGTATGAAACAAGCCCATAATATCATAAAAAGTCAAATGTCAAACTTAACCTCCGTACATGGAAGCCTATCTAAACTGTAGTACAACGTACTGCATCGAGTGCCCATGGTTATTTCTTTACTGGGGGATTCTTATCTTAGGAGGAGATGAGTTTGTTGAAGACGACTGGGGAATATTCACCAAGTTCACCTATTCTTTACAAAATTAATTTTCAAATGCAAAACATCCAGAGCAGGTATTTTGTGAAGGGAAGCAAAACAAAACAAAAACAGAGCTATGAAACTCTTTGATCCCACAGCAGTAAGTCAGGTTCTAATGTGGTCTCCCAGAGCCACGACATTTAGAACTCCTCCTAAGAACTTAAAAAACCGGAATTCTATATCTTAGAAAGCATCACAATTGGAAAAAATCCCCTTCATTCTAATACTCAACTTCTAAAGAAGTACCATACTAATCCACATATCAACATGAGTGAAAAGCATCATGTGCATGGTATCAAACAGAGAATCCTCTAAGATATTGGAAATTAATGGTCAACAAAGTATAAGGATACGCACAGAAGGCCTTTTTCATAAACAGACCAAGCACTCCAACGAAGAGATATTTAATACAATTATTTAAATTATTGAAAGTAAAAAGTCAAATTCAGAGAGTGTGTTTTCACCCTAAGGTATTAATAATATGCAATGCTAATAGCATCTCTCCCTCAACTCCATGACATAGTAGGATTCTTTTCTCCTGCCACTTTGATGGAGAGTATCCTCTTTCTTCATTAAGAGAAAACTAGATGCTTTTGATTTGCTGTTATTGTCTAAAATACATGAAAACTTTCTTTTGTCAATGAGTTTGAAATTTCTGAAGCTAACTTTTTGTGTATAAAAAGGGTATATGCTGTTGAGTTGGCTCCAACTCCTTGTGACTGGTGAAAGAGTGATAGCCACAATGTCCTGTCCTCAGGGTAGAAACTTCAAATGAACTTTAAATTAAAAATAAAAAACAAACAAAAAGGATAAACCTTGAGAGCATCATCCTAAGTAAAATAAGTCAGGTAAAGAAAAATACTAAAGTCTAATTATGTAAACATTTTAATATACAGAAAGATAAAAGCAATTTTATATGAGAAAATAACTCTGAAGTAAACTCTACAGTCCAATCATTAATATCTAAAAAAGGTACAGTAATAGAACAAGCTAGTGTATCCTGTCTACCTAATTCATATTGGCATTCCATTTCAGCAACAAAGTACTTAAGTGCAAAAGAAGGAAGAGCCTATTAGTCCCACTAACCCCTCGGTGTTCTAAATTATAGCTCTGTATTTCGTTTCCTCTGTATTTAAAATAGCTAATGATTCAAATGTGAAGTATATGATATATATTGTGCATAAAGTCCTTAATAAATCAACATAACCCAACAAGAAAACTGCATCCTTCTATCAAAAATCTAAGTTTTTGACCAGTAAGTATTGATTTATTAATAAATTGATTCATATTTTACATGCAGATCAATATAGGCAATACAGTTTAGCATAAAAAAAAAACAGGACTATCGGCCTTCATATATATTGACAAGTTTCCCAATGGTTTGTTAATATACAAAAGACTGGGACAAATTACTTATTTATATATACAAAACATGGTTATAAAGGCCAGCTGCAGGTATTTTTTTTGGAAAGTGCATTTTAATAAGGTCCTATTCAGTTAGGGAACAAATGAGGAAGAAGTAGTTTGCACTACAGAGTTTAGCGCAAGAGCTTTCTCTTTTTCTAACCACGAAATCAATCATTTGTCCAGACTGTGGGAGTCAGAGTTAGTTACTGAAAAGAGCTCCGTATATAAACAAGTCAATAACTCATTGTGTGTTATTGTCGAGCTGAAGAAGTCGGCTTTCAAAAAGCTGCCCCTGCTTCTCTCAGAATGAATGTCACTGTATTCAGGGGCTGGGAGAGTCCTTTGTTTCCAGCCATTGCTGGCTGCCATTTATGTATGGGAACAGGAGGTGGCTGCTAGGAGTGTGGGGGAAGTCACTATTTGGTATCATGTATGTCCATGAAAAACTCTGAATTTTACCAAACTAACTAATTTATAGGGAAATGCATTAATAAAATTGATACAGAGTGACCATGTAAAAAAAAATTTGGCAAAGGAATTAAATGATATTGAGTTTGTACCATTTTAAATTGGATCAGGATGATATTTCTGATTTCCTACCTGTCAACAAAGATGAAACCAAAAATATAGGCAATGGTTTGAAAAAGTTCAAATGTACAAAATCAAACTGGTGAACAGGTCATGCTATCTGTTCCTGCCATATATATTAAGGGTGATTCTTGGGACTCTCAAATAGGGTTTTCAAAGTTGTGTGTGTGTGTGTGTGTGTGTGTGTGTGTGTGTGTGTGTTGTGTGAATTTGTATAAGGAATGATTTTATGTGCCCAATAGTTGTGATAAATTAAAGAAATTTGAACTACTCTTGACTTGGAAATTAATTTAAATACCCTTTAGAATTGAACTGAACCTTAAATTCATGAGATATAAATATTAGAAATCTTATTTATTTCACCTGAAAATTTATTAAAAACTTAATACTCATTCAGAATCAAATTCAGGACTGTGAAGAAACACCAGACCAGGCTACAAGGATTATAATTAAGTTGGGTAAATAAAAAATACATGTGGATCTGTTTAATAAATAGTTTTCATGTGGGTTTGGGGGCTGCTCTCTAACTCTTTAAACAGCTTAGCTCTCTCTCAATTAGCTCTTAGCTCTTCAAAAGTTAGGATTGTAGGGAGTTGGGAACTTAGAACTGATCCAACTGATCCATTTCTTCTCAAACTTAGAAAACTAGCATTAAATAATAAAACATGCTTCAATAGGCAACAACTGCACTAGTTTTATAGGTATTAGGTTAATAGCAAAGTGTGATGCAGTTGAGGAGACAATATAAAACATAGGAAGTGACAAACGATATATGGATGGGCAGATAACATTAATTGTCAAATGGAGGTAAAAATATAACCTACAAGTAAAAAATATTATTTGGGGATGGAGTGGTTAGAGATGACAAGGCATAAATGATGTGTAGTATCAAGCTAGGAAAGGAGAAATGATAATATGGGACAATAATGAAAAAAATTAATATTACTAATTAGTAATTAATTACATGATGAAATTTGTTCTAAATACAATCAGTAAAGTGACTTGACATAGCTTTGGGAAGAGGAAGACAAGCTGAGTCTGGAAGGATAAGCAGAGAGAAAGGTCATAACTAGCTGATCCAATTGAGTCAGTCTGAGGCAATAGTCTGACAGGAATGTCTCATACTGGAGAGCAAGGGCTAGATGGTTAGTGTGACCCCACACCTAATCTATTTCTGAATTTAAATATAAGCTGGGGTTATATGCAAAGTGCTAATTCTATAATGCAGGCATAATTGAAGACTCGGTCTTAGCTTTGCCTTGGCTCAGCCCCACCGTCTCAAGCTATATACATTTAACTCAGTTTCAATTTTAGAGGCCCTTAAGTAAATCCTGACCTAGAGCCCATTTCCAACCAGGGTATCTCACTTCAGTTTATTCTATAAAAAATACAAAGTTTCCACTTCTAGACTTGGGGAAGGTGCATGATCCTTAATTCAAAACTAGCTGTGACTTTTGTTTCCGCTACAAATTAGTTCTGAGACCCTGGGCAATAGCGGTGGTTCATAGAGCCCAGGCCCTCAAAAGCCAGGAATGCTTCTCCCATCCCTGCTAATTCTTTGAAGAGAGCTACTTTTATCATAGCCTATAGCTTCCTAAGGACAGTGTAAGGGAGAATTTGTAAAACAAATTTTCATAATATTTGAAAACCACCAAACAAAAATATCACAACCATTTTAAAATAGTAACATTTTAAAAGTTATACTTTGTCTAAAAGGATGTAAAAGAGAATTCTCCATAATACTTCACCTTAAGTATATTGAACACTTAAAGAAACTTAAACTGCTTAAAAAATCTCCCTTCCTTCCTGTGTGTGTGGTTTTTTTAAAGTGGCACTGAATTATTGTCCTGACTCAGTAGTCAGATTATAAGCTGTCTTCTTAGACATTCTGTCACAACTGGGAATGACAAATGCCTTAAACTGAACTCAGCTTGATCTCTCAAACTGATTCTCTACTCCATTTCTTCCACTATCACATGCAATTTTGGAGAGACTGTAGTACACTGGCCAAGGGGTGGGCCCCTAACCACTTAAGACCAACCAGTCTTTCTTCTAGTCATGAGGGGGACCACACAGAGACATATTCAGTTGGAGAGAATCTGTCCTACTAACAGCACCTTGAAGAGACTGTCCCTCAGATCCAGATGTCTGGACTTGTTATAGTTCTTTCTACAGCCCTGTCTTTGGTCTTTCCTTAAATTCCATGTGCTACCACCTGCTATCTTATTAAATTTTATTTTTCCCTGTTAGTCTGAGATAGATTCCATTGATTGCAACCAATAAACCCTAACAGATATGTCACATATGTCCTCACAATCAATTTTCCATTACTTTAGGAGATCTGAATGAGCCTCTATTCCTTGCAACTCAAGGTATTCAACACAAATGTCTTAAAGTGCCATCTTGAAAGAAGTCTTTCTGATATTATAATGGGTAATGTAGCAGCGGTAATGGTTTACAAATTCTTACCATGCTTTTCTTTTTGGTCTTTCCAAGTACAGGCTGCCCAAACCATCCTAAATGTATCTAGGATTTGCCACAATAATAACATTTTATAATAAAATTATATAACAAAACAATATCCTTGCAAAAAAGCTGTTAGCTTGAGAGACGTTGCCTCTCAAAAAAACATTTTACTCCACTCAGCATGTATACAGCAAAACTTGAGTCAGCCCATAAATTTTCTCTTGTAAATTAGAAGTAACGACTCTGACTGACTTTGCTGGAATCAGGAATATGGAAGATAACAATGTAGAAATAAAATAAAAGCCTACTTCCTTCTGCCCTAGAGGAAATATAGGAAGAAGTTTCAGAGAGGGAGATAGGAAAGTAAAATAGCCAGAAGAGTTAAGTCCTAAGTTTTTCTTCTGCATGGTATGGCTTGGGGAGGGAGACAAGTATCAGATAAGTGAAAAAAGTCCATGGGCAGAGGAGTCTTCTACTGCTCTCTCGTCAGCATGGATAGAGGGAGGAAGCTGTCCTGTAGTAGCCTAGGACACAGCCACATTGACTAGATGGTGTGATATGGGTAAGGGGAGGCCTAAGGTTTAGCTTTCCTGAACTACCCTTGGTTTCTGTGTGTCTTAGGACATGGAAGTAGCTGAGTGTTGGGCTGTGAAGTTTGCCAAAGCTTACTGGCATGGCGAGGGCAAAATGGCTCTACAGTGGGGAGCAGCACCACAGGCACTCAAGCCAGAGCCAAATAAGTGTCTCGATTAGACGTTGGAGGGGAATCTCTAATACCTGAGGAAGTCAAGTTTAGGTTGGATCATGCAAGAAGCATGACCAGGAAAAGTGCCTGAGCCAAATGAGTAGGCTACAAGTTCACATACTGCAGGCCAGAAGAGCATCCAGAACCAGGTAAGCAAGGGACATCATTCCATCAGCCAGCAGCTACCATGCCAACATATACATTCAGATGGACCAACATGAGGCCCAGGGCACCCTCCCCGAATGCCTTGAGGATATGAAAGACGCACAACCCCTTCTTCCACGTACTACCTGAAGGAAACCAAGAGGGTAAGGAAAGTCTATATAAGAGATAAAATGACCTAAAGTAACTATTTAAATGCTCGAATCAGACTTAGCTTTAAACTGAATTGGACATTCAGTTATTTTTCCACTAGGATCCAGTAGGCAAGAGCTCAGGACAGAAGTAATATTAGTGTCAGAAAATAATTGAGTCATTTACTTATTTGCACACAAATTATGTACATACATGTGAGGATGTGTGTTGATAGAATGAGGCCAAGGATAAAAGGATTTATAAGGAAAGAAAAAAATGTAGTAGGACTGTACATTTTTCAGAAAAATTGATAAGCTGGCACCAACCAAGTAGAGTAAGCCAATTAAAGATACCAAACACACCACTTCATGGATTTTCCAAAAACCTTGAGTTCAGCTGAGAAGCATTTGTGACAGGCTGTCTCTGTATTATGTCTCCTTACCCTACGCATTAGTTAGACAAGTCCTGCACATTTCTTACACTAGAACATTTCATTACTTTAGGCAAAGTAATGAACCACATTTTCTCTCAACCCCTAAGTAGCTATGTGAATCAGAGAATTCCTTGAGAACATAAGTTAGGATTCTGGGACCCAGAAAGGATAAGCCAGATAGGTCCCTATCCTTACAGAACAGGGTTTGAATGGGGGTTAGGCTGGGTGTGATGCACTCTACATCTCCAATAAGTCTATTGCCAACTATTATTTTTTGCAATGATGGGAAAACTGTCCCCATCAATCCTTTGTGGTCCAGCCTTGGTCCAACCTCATCTGTGAAGCCCACTCTGGCTTTGTCCTTTCCCCACAGCCATATACTACAGATACTGCCCCTTTCTCCTCTCTTCCTTCAGTCTTTTATTTGGGATCTTTACTGATTGCCAGTGCTGATATAAACAATTCACTGCAAATATCAATTAGAACCTTTTGGACCTTCAGAAGGCTAAATGGTCCATTGAGAATTGCAGTTCAGCAGGCAACATTTCCATGATGTTTTCCTTGTGCATGTCCCTGAGATAAAGGACCATATCTCATAATTCTCTTATATTCACAATGAATCCAACCATAACAGGCAGGCAGCGGAATTCAACAAATACCTGTGATAGATTAGTGATAGGTGAAAATTCTCAGATTTGAAGTGATTTTATTTTTTTATTACACAACATTTTCCTAAACAATGTGTAGGGTGTTAGGTGTTGGGGATTCTGTGGTCAAATAATTTTCTTAAACTAAGTTAAACCAGGTAAATGGGTTTCATTATAGTGTGGCTCCTCAGAGCCTTTCATATGCTAAAAGATATTGTTAATGACTATGAGAGCACCTCAGGGGTGTCCAGCCAGATATACTGCTGGAAACTTGTAAAGAAACTAACAATTCTCAAACTAAGTTGAAGATGGTTCTCTAAGAGTTTATTTAAAAGTGAGTACTCAGTACCCAAACACAAGGAGTACAATTCTGCTCATTCATTGACATAACTCAACCCTGCCTACTGTGCTTCCCTCAAATTAATCTATAATTCTCCCATGTAATTTGTTCAAACCTTGAAAAAAATATTCTATAATACATCTAAAACTTAATGACTAAAAATTTTTGGAAAAAAAAATAAAAAACTAATATCTCTATAAACTAAATATTCTATAACATTAATACATATACATGCATTAATCTTGTAATTAAAAAAACAAGTTCTTTTTAATATTATTTTTTGTTATCCATCAATATCAGTGACTTACTACTCATTTTAAAAAATCTGTTTTCCTTCAATATTTGCCCCAACATTATTGTCTTCCCCTCATTTCACCTAAATCCTTAAAAGATATAGTTCAAAAGATAAAAAATTTACAAAGAGGCAGAAAAGACAAAATATTATCACCACCTTCAGTTTTAAAATTGCTAACAGGCTACTAAATTTTTTTGAATGGGTAGTGTAAATTCATGTAGAATGACAGAAGCTTCATGAATTCTTATTTAATAACTGCATTAAACTATATTTCCTATTTTTTATCCTTCTACTGAGGAAAAATATTTAATATTTTTGTTGTATAAGGATATATTTACTGCTTCTGAAAAGTGAACTGAGATGAAAGCAAAGACTGGGTGGAGTTAAGGGCGGAACTCTCATTGTCCGCTCTGTCACACTGCTTGGGACGCTGCAAGGTGCATTGTAGCAGTCAGTCCTCAAAAGAGCTTCAGGAAGTTGTGTAAATGATGCTTAAAGAGGTTTAGTAACTCGCTCACAAACACAAAGCAAAAAAAATTGAAGAACTGGGATTCAAATCCAGACATTTATAACTCCAGCACTCATGATTTTTAATTATGTCTCAGATACATCAGGAAATTTTTGAAAAATGGAGGAAATAGTAGATACATGGTAACAGACAAATAAACAAACTTTTCCTTCATATTAAAAAATATGATTCTGAAAGCTCAGAATTAAAAATCAAAATCCTATTAACAAGAATTGATTTTTGATGACATTAATGAGAAAATAAATTGTTTTTAGAGACTTTAGTGGAAATTAGTTTTGAGTTATGTACAAAAAAGAAACTAGATTAAGATATACTATCAGCAATTACTAATGAAACATATTAAAGTCACTTGGGTAATAATTCCTTATCTAATTTTTGATTCATCTCTGGAATTATCAAAATTAGCACCTAATGTTATTTTCCCATTCTGAAAATATCTATTAATCCATTCTAATACAATTAATACAATAATTAATAAGCATTTAAAGGTACTGTTAATGGTTCTATATTTAATAGTTTAGATCGCCTCCCTATGCACATATATGTAAATATATAATACATGTAAAATATATGAATTTTATGTTTACAGAAATGGCATCACTGCCATATTTTTTGGCATCTTGCTTTTTTTTTTTTTGCATGGTAATGCCTTCGAATGCCCCTTAGAAAACATCTTTAGCAAATCTATCACTACCTAGTACTTACAGTACCTAGTATTAAATTTTCATTCAACCTGATTCAAAATTTAAGTGCCATGCTTCCTTTAAAGCTCTTCTTTAATAATAATGCAAGCTAAATTTGTGACATTAAAAGTTTGGGATAGGGAAAGAAGTACATTGCCTTTTAATTTTCATACTCCCTCAGCTCTTCTGCTACTGAGAACACATTACTTTTGCTCCCATTCCACTGCAAAGAACTTAGTTACATGACCACCTCCAACAGCAAGTCAGACTAGGAGATAGAGTATAATTGTGTTTCAAAAAAAAAGAGGAGAGTAATTCTGTTGGCAGACTAGAAGTCTCCACCACACTGTTGCTGTACATAAGGTACACTTGAGAGTGAAATAATTAGGATGAGATAACAATATGAATTCTATGACTGCTTGGAGAAATTCTCTTCCCCAATTTCTCTGCTCCATAAAGTTTTCTCAAAACCCTCTTCAGGTTGCCTTTCCTGAGGCAGTTTGTCAGAGCAGTCTCTTCATAACTCTACCACATCAGCTCACACATTTCTTATGATTACTTTTTTATCATCTTTCCACTATACCAGGATGGACCCAAATTCTCTGTTCTGCACTCTTGACCATCCTCGAGGTTACCGATCTTTTTCTACTTCTATTTGGTTTTGGTTGAGAGATAACAATCATGCCCACTATGGAGCAATTGGTTCAGTCAGGACTAATCATAGTACAGCATATACTGATTTCTTCAGGAGTGACCAAAATTGGGACAGAAATCCTTTCATGAGCTTTAATGTGTGATCACAGAGAGGAACACAGTCCATGCTCCATCCAATGGGTCAGCTGTTATTCATTTCTAGCATAATATTGTTGCCATATGGGAATACAGAACTAAATTTTGGATGTTTTCTTAATATTAGGTTAAAAACTTTTTAAATCTTGAGCAGGCAAAACCATACATATCTGCATTTTGAATTTAGCTTGTTTTTAAGCTCTAATTTAAGGAAAAAATCTGATCATGTCATTGTGACTCAAAAACTTCAGATAGAAGACTCAATACAATTAAAATGAGCTTATTACCTAAAACATTCACAGATTTAATGCAATCCTCCCTCAAAATCCCATCAGTGTGTCTTAAAGAAATAGAACAACAAAAAAAAACCCATCATATTTGTATAG
Organism: Eonycteris spelaea; assembly: GCA_003508835.1. Taxonomy (NCBI): domain Eukaryota; kingdom Metazoa; phylum Chordata; class Mammalia; order Chiroptera; family Pteropodidae; genus Eonycteris; species Eonycteris spelaea. The sequence continues at coordinate 11,134,945 of PUFA01000007.1, forward strand.
AATCACAAAAGACCCCAAATAGCTAAAGTAATCCTGAGGAAAAAGAACAAGGGCAGAGGCATCAGTCTGCCTGATTTCAAATTATACTACAAAGTGACAATAATCAGAACAGCATGGTAGCAAAAAGAAAGAAAGGAAGGAAGGAAGGAAGGAAGGAAGGAAAGGAAGAAGGAAGGAAGGAAGGAAGGAAGGAAGGAAGGAAGGAAGGAGAAGAAAGAAAAAAGAAAGAAAGAAAAGAAAAAGAAAGAAAAGAAAGAAAGAAAGAAAGAAAGAAAGAAAAAGAAAGAAAGAAGAAAAAGAAAAAGAAAAAGAAAAGAAAAGAAAAAGAAAAGAAAACAACAAAAAATGAAACAGACACACAGACTAATGGAATAGAATTAAGAAATGAACGCCCATATATAAGGGCAAACAATTTTTGACAAAGGAGCCAAAAACATACAATGGAGAAAAGAAAGTCTCTTTAATAAATGGTGCTGGGAAAATTGGAAAGCCACATGCAAAAGAATGAAACTAGACTGCTATTGTCACCATACATCAAAATTATCTCTAAATGGATCAAAGACCTGAACATTAGATCTGAAACAATAAATTGCATAGAAGAAAACATAGGTATTAAACTCATAGACCCTGAATTTAGAGATTTCATGAATTTGACCTCAATGGCAAAGAAAGCAAAAGCACAAATAAATGAATGGGACTATATCAAACTAAAATGAAACAGCAAAAGCAACCAACAGCAAGAAAAGAAGCAACCATCCAAACGGGAGAAGATATTTGCAAACGATGCCTTGGAGAAGGGCCTAATATCCAAACATATACAAAAAACTCATAAACACAACAATAAAAAACCAACCCAATTAAAAAATGGGCAGAGGACCTGAACAGACATTTCTCCTAAGAAAACATATAAATAGACAACAAACACATGAAAAGATGCTCAACTTGACTAGCGCTTAGGGAAATACAAATCAAAAATCACAATGAGATACCACCTCATACCTGTTAGAATGGCTATCATCAACAGGAGAAGTAAAAAACAAGTATTGGAGAGGTTGTGGAGAAAAAAGAACTCTCATACACTATTGGTGGGAATGAAAATTGGTATAGCCACTATGGAAAACAATATGGAAGTTCCTCAAAAAAATTAAGAATAAAAATATCATATGACCCAGCCATACCTCTTTTGGGTATTTACCTAAAATTGTTGAAAATTTATCACAAAGATTTGTGCACCAATGTTCATAGCAGCATTATTCATGATAGCCAAGATACAGAAACAACTACAGTGTCCTTTAATAGATGATTGGACAAAGATGTGGTACATATATACAATGAAATATTATTCAGCCATAAGAAAAGATGAAATACTGCCATTTGTGACAACATAGATGGATCTGGAGGTTATCATGCTACGTGAGATAAGTCAGACAGAAAAAGCTGACAACCATGTGATTTCACTTATGTATGGATATAAAATTGAAAGCAACAAACAAACATGGCAAACAGAGACTTGTAGACACAGACAGTGGATTAATGGTTACCAGAGGGAAGGGAGGAGAGGTGAGGTAGACAGAGGCAAAGAGAGTCAAATATATGATGATGGAAGGACATTTAACCTTGGATGGTGAACACACAATGCAATATACATAAATTATTGAATCGTACTCTTGAAACCTATACGATTTTATTAACCAATGTCACCTCTATAATTTTAACTAAAAAAAAAAAAATCTTCAGACACTCCCCACTGTCTACTGGGTTAAAATCCAAGCTCCTTATCACGGCAACCATTATCTGGCTTGTTCTTCCTCACCTACTTCATGTCCCAGCCTCTTCCACAACTCTGACTGGCCCTCTGCTCTGCCATAGTAATTCTCATGTGCTACACGGCATCAATGTCCCAATACTCTTAAATCGTGAGAGAATCTCAAGATTTATTCTTTACACCCCCCATCCCACTTTGAGCCTCCTTCCCCCACAATGAGCATTACCACCATAGTTACCATGAGCTGGGAAAGATACAATGATAAAAAATAGACTGCTATACCTCTAGATTGTCTCTCTCTCTCTCTCTCTCTCTCTCTCTCTCTCTCTCTCTCTCTCTCTCTCTCTCTCTCTCTCTTACATACACACACACACATGGAAGGACTCTTTTATGGTTTACTTCACCCAGGAAGCCTGCTCTGACTCATTCTTAGTCTCAGGCATGGGAACCCATTTTTTATTATACCTTCTGCAATGCTCCTACAATAACTGTGCCATTTGTTATCATAACACTTAGGCAGTGAATCAGTATCTCTTACATGTTGATCTCTTCAATAGACTATGAGCAACTCTAAAGTAGGCTCTGAGTCTTATTCACCTCTGTCTCCCTAGTTCTTGGCACTAAGTACTTGGTAAACACTGGTTAAACTGAGTATAACTGTATCGAAGACCTGGAACACTATAGCTAGGATACATAGAATTCTCAAAAGAAATTACAGAAAGCCCTGAAATTCAGTACAATACATATAAAATTAAGGAGGATAATGACTCCCATCTTCTGGAACCATCTTCATCATTCAAATCTGATCTTCTTAAGTTATATATTGGGTGACCTTCATTACAGGTTAGGAAAGGCTGTAAGAGAGAACCTTGGGGCTGAATTTTATTATCAGCTCCATCTTCTCTAAAACCTAAGAGTCCATTCCTGCTGGCAAAGCCTAATGTGGATCTTACTATGGGTTTTTTCTTCCAGCTTCATGTTCTGAGGGGATGGGAGCCACAACTACCAGATGTCATTCTAAACAGAGTGTTTATAGGCAAATAGCTATTTATCTATTTTATAAACTTATAATTAACATATGAACTCAGGACATTTTTATATGTAGTTTTGGTTTTCAGAACTTGATCTGGATTTTGCTATTACCATCCTGTACTTCAAACCTGTTCATAAAGAAAAAAAAATTAAATAATAAAAGATAGGATTTTTCTTGAGAGTCTTGAGCTGGAATGACTAATTTACTTCTCTAAAATAAATTCCATGCTGTTTTCCAAAATTTTCAACCTATCAATTTATCTAGGACCCTGATTATTTTGATATTCAATATTCTCAGTCATCATCATCATCTATTATTAGAGAAGACAGAATTTGTTGAGAGCTTACTAGGTGCTAAGTATATGTTACTTGCATTTCCCAATTATCTTTAAGAAAGATGAGTGAGAAAATCTAAGTATTGTAGAGGGAAGAGAAAGTATGTTTAAAACTATTTGTCCTAAAACATGACCCAAATTTGTAGACACCAACTTTGAAATTTCCGTGGAAAAAATAAATCTCCCTCTGAATCCTTCTTTGTGTGTGTGTGTATATGTGTGTCATATGTATAGCATTTTGCATCATCAACGTCATCAAATATTTATTGAATACTTATTTTGTGTCAGTCCTAGAAAATAGTGGTTAACCAGACATTTCTCTTATGGAACTTAAAATCTTATAAGGCAGGCAGATGTGGAACAAACAGTAGTAAATGTGATAAGCATAAAAAAAAAGTGTGGGCTTTCTGGGGAGAGCTAACCTAGGCTCGGGGTGACAGCAGAAGATGCTTCTCTGAGCTAGAAATGTTACTAAGCTAAAGATGGGCAAGAAGTAACCAAGTCAGGTATGACAAGGAAGAGGTTTCTAGGTAGCGAAAGTGCTAAAGTCACCTCTTTCACAAAGTATTTCATACAATATCTTATTTAATCCTCAAAATAATTGGAAAAGGAATCATCGTTGCCGCTTTACAGATGAGAAAATGAAAGCTCAGAGATTGGACAGTTGATAAGATTGGAATCCTTGTATGTCAAAATCCAAAGCATTTCCACTGTGCTTAGCTCCCTCCAAAAGCTGCCTGTATCAGCTCCCTATTGTATCAGCGATTAGCAAACATTTTCTGTAAAAAGATAGGTAATAAATATATTAGGTTTTGGACACCAAGGGGCAAAACCAAGGATAAAATATAGAAACTTATATAACAAAAGAAAAAATAAACTTTCATAATTTTTGATGAACTTAAAAATATAGTAATAGCAATTGAATATAATATTTTGTAGTACAGGTCTACTAATGAGAAGAATAAAATTGTTTTTGGGGGAATAGCATTTAATGAAATTAGGGTTCAAAGCTAGTGTTCTCTGTGGTAAAACAAATTGCAAATATTCATCTGTGAAAACCATTCTTAACTTGTGGATCCTACCAAAACAGGTAAGCAGTCAGACCTGAGCCATGGGCTATGGCTTAGGAACTCCTGTATTAGGCCATAAACATTGAGAACAGCATTGTTCAATAGCAATCTAATTTGAGGCACACATGTAATCTTTAATTGCCAAGTAGTCACATTAAAAAAAAAGGTCAAAAAAAGGTTAAATTTATTTTAGTAATTTATTTAACAAAAATATTACTATTTAAACATAAATCAATATAAAATTATTAGATATTTCATCATCTTTTTTAATACTAAATCTTTTATATCCATCATGAATTTCGCACTTACAGCATGTCTCAATTTTGACTAGTCATATGTCAAGTACAGCACAGTTCTAGACGACAGATCTGCATCAGGGGCTAGGAATGTATAAATGAGAAAAATAGATCACATAGAAACTATGTTCCACTGCAGAGTATGAATTCTGTCCAGAGGTGGCAACTATCACTCAGCTCTACAAAATATTATCATATGGAAAAGTGGTCCAAATGTTTTGCCAGATGTTTCAGATTTTCTGAGAAACCAAAAATCTAGAATTTAATGTAAACTCAACTTCTGGATGTTGGCAACTATTTTTTTAAAAAACTTATACATTCTCTATGGGTCAAATAATTCAAATCTGCATACTAAATCTGGCCTGGCCATGAACTCCTCCACATTCATGCCCTATGTCCACGTCTGTCTTTTCAGTGTCTGTGCTAGTGTGCACATAGGTGTGCAAAAAATTATAAAATTAAGGCAATAAATATTTGCAAATAAAATGCTTAGAGCATGTCAAAGGAATGATAATAAATGAGATAAAAATATTATTATGGAAATTATCACATCTACAT